>OY728121.1:136929866-138293247 GCA_963277665.1 Viscum album | reverse complement strand
TATAAAAACACGATTCATTCTAGAAAATATCTTTTACTCAATGAGAACAAGTCATAACCATCGTAAAAAATTCATGGATGGCATCATAATGATCAAATTATAATTAGGTTAGTATTTATAATATCATTTATTTGAATCTGTCGATAATAAGGTAATCACTACATCACCACTGTGTAATTAATTAGTTAATTTATTTAATTTATAATAATAATAATAATAATAATAACATGAAGTAGGAAATATTTTTAGATTCGGATGACAAGTAAAGTGATAAATTAAATAACCCACCTTAAAATTGTTTTAGTAAAAAGTTACATGTTTATGATATATTTCCCTTTACATTAAATTAATTATTATAACATGTCATTAAGACACCCAAGTGGCGTCATGGGGTCAAAAAATCGACCCAATAATGGCCATGGTCAACCATATCTCATTTAATATGATTAAAACACATGATAGGTTGGTTTTTTATTAGTAAAATATTTTACACTTATTTTCCCGATTTACCCTTTAACCATGGTAAATAAAAAAAATTAATGATGTTACTATTCATAAAGTTAAAAAATAAAAGGTAACTATTTAGAAAATTTATACCATTAGATTCGAAATATGGAATACATTTTTCAAAAATCAAAATCCAATATAGAGGAAATTAATTTAAAACTAATTCCCTTTGTCAACAATAGAATGTATGTATAGATGAAGTAAAAACTACCAAAATATTGACTTGTGTTTATACCCGATTTCAATGTGAAATTACTTCCAATAACCAAAATTGGATTAAATTATAAAAACAAAATCCAATTATACTTTAAAAACACATTAAAAGGACAATATATCAATATAAATAAATTAGATGAAATGGTTGTTTAGAATTAAAATGCAATATTTTTCACTATTCATTAAAATATTGATTTTATCAGAAAAATTCCAAAATTTCAACCATTGTAATTTTTGATATCCAAATTCTAAGGAATAAGTTTATTTTGACAAATATAACATTTAAAATTGAAAAAAAAAACTAGATTTAAAAATGGTTCATCCTCAAAAGGCAGTAAACTAATCTTTTAAAAATATTACTGTATTTTGTTATTAAAAATGGATTCATTCTAATTTTATGATTTTTTAAATTTAAATAGAAAATGTTAAAAAATTTAAGAAACATGCATAATTATATTTTAGTTCGGTTTCACGACCCGAACCTACCTGGGATCGAGCAGGAACTACCCCAAGCCTGCCTCCATAAGCTAGGGGCTGGCGACAAGCATCGAAGGATAAACAACTCGGGGAGGCCTTTTCTTGAGTACCTGTACTTTAAGGCCCTAGCCTTAAACCTTAATTAATATTGAATTAAATGAATAATTCACATTGAGGATCTTTTCATGTTTAGAGTTTTAGAGAATTAGAACATAACTATTACATCTTAAAAGATTTCAAAGTAGACACTTCTACTAAGTCTCCATAAAATAAAAGCTCTTAAAAAGAAAGATGTCTAGATTCCATGTTTTAGTTAGCATGAAATTCCCTTGATCCCATCCTTGACCTTATTCCACTTTAAGTCCTGTGAAA
Source organism: Viscum album (assembly GCA_963277665.1). Taxonomy (NCBI): domain Eukaryota; kingdom Viridiplantae; phylum Streptophyta; class Magnoliopsida; order Santalales; family Viscaceae; genus Viscum; species Viscum album. The sequence continues at coordinate 138,291,675 of OY728121.1, read as the reverse complement.
AATATTTCGAAAATCTTGGGGTGAGCATAAAAAGCTCAGTAAGGGATACAAAAAGAATGAAAACTGTTAGTTTTTCAAACATCAAGTAAACCATGTATACTATATCAAAGTAATACCTTCACCTTCATGAAGTAGTAAAAAAAATCTTCACTGAATAAAGTATCATTACTTACCTTTTTATAACCAAAGGATTACCATAAAACCCATATAAAGAACACATAGAATATATAAAGGTAACTTGGGACATAAACATACTTTAGTGGAATAACCATACGGTTGACTTCCACACATATCACTTAATGGAATAGCCATACGGCAAATTTCCATACATACTTAATGGAATAGCCATACGGACACCTTCCATACCCAATGAATTGGAGGTTATAACGTAACCACCCGTCCTGGTATTCACGGCACCACCCGTCATATGGTTTATAATGTAACCACCCGTTAAAATGTCCAAGTACCAATATAAAATCAAAAAACATAAAACCAATATAAAGGAATGATAACATTTCCACATTTCAATCATAATATAACATAAATATATTGACATAATAGAATCCTTTATCAAAACCATTTTCAATACCAAAATACATAAAAGAGTATATGGTATTTATTTTATTCTAAAAACAATACGGCTTGTTGAGGAAGCCAAAGACCAAATAATACTCGCGGTGGCGGAAAAGGTCGTTGTCGCCGCGTACGTTAAAAGAAACATTCCTTTTTGTCGTTTTGTAAAACGCTTCGTAGAAAAAAGATTCCTTTTGTATAAAAGTAAAAGTCAAAGGGTTTTATACACCGTATAAAAGAAAGTTGTGTATAAAATAAAATATGCCTCAATGAAAGGAGATTGAGACGAAGTCCCTTACCTCGTATCCGACTTGACCCGACCGTTCTTTAATCTCCTGAATAATAAACTTGAGTTAATTTATACTTGATTAAGAACCTTTTTAAAGTTCATTATTCCTTTTATATCACTTACTTCCATGTTATAAACATTATGTAACCATTTCAGTTAATAATGTTCATTTTGTCGGTATTTGGTTCTTAAGTTGAAAGTGGACTTCTTACAATTACATGTTGTTCGTGTGGTCAAAGGTTCTTTATATCCAGAATGATATTCCTGATTTGGATATCATATATATCATATATATCCAGAATATACATGTATTTACAATATTACATAATCATTTAGAGGTAAGAAATGAAATGCACCGTTCATGGAGACGGTAAGCCGTGCGTACGCATGAACGCTACTTTCATTTCTTTGTCATATTAATGGAATTAAAACTAAATGAGAGGTATGTATATTTTAATTCCAGAATTATATTCATCATTTATATATATCATTAATTATATATATCCATTATATACATGTACTTTTAATAGTACATTACATTTGGGGATAAAAAATGAAATGCACTGTTCATGGAGACGGTAAGCCGTACGTACGCATGAACGCTACTTTCATTTCTATCTCATACTTTAATAGAAGAAATAATAATGATATAGAGGTATATTATAATTCCAGTATAAAATCATATATAATAACTTTAAATCCATCCTTTACACGTCCCACATATGTCATTAACGAATCACATCACTTTTAGGGGGCGGTAGTCCGCACTTCCTTAAATGAAGATATCGCATTTACCCATAATGGAAACCATAAAGGTATGCCAAAAATGAAAAATAAAGAATCTTAAAGAAAACATAAACATATTATATATCATATATAGAAATAGTGTCATCATAATGGCCACCTTTGAAGGTGTTAAATGAGTATTGAACAATCATCGTTTCGGGAGGCAGAATTTCGCCATCCACGGAAACCATATGTTCTTTAACCATTTTATGTAGTTGTGTGAGAGTGTAGCTCAAATAAATATTATAACAACATCCTAGTATATTGAAGATATTGGTGTTGTTACAAAAGAAGTAAATAAAAAGAGTTTAGAGGGTTGGAGAAGCAAAATAAAACAAATGAACAAGAGAGAATGAATTATCTTTAAAAGTGTAACTCCCTTTTGATTTGAGCCTAAAGGCTTCCTTTGAAAGGATTCTTCCCAAAGGGAATCCTCTATGATGAGGAGATGGATGTGGAGAGAGTAATTGGGCAGGGTTTGGCCGAGCCAAAGGCTTGAGGAGTGTGTGAAATGAGGTATAGGTGGGGGCCTTTTATAAGAGGAGAGGAGGGGCACTTTTGGAATGTAAAGAAATATTACTTTATTTGAAAGTGTGTTTCGGTTTTAAAAGGTCCCACATTGATAGAATTCGTGGATAAGGTGATAAGGGTTCTAAATCCACTCATCCAATTGGTTTTCGACATGTGTAGTTTATAGATTTTACATTATCTTTCTATTTTATTTAAATCTCCAAATAATGATGTCATCGCTGCATCATTATTATGTCATAAATTATTTAATTTTTTTAATGTCTAAAAATTATAAAAAAACTACTATGATGTAGGAAATATTTTTAGATTTCCAATGACTATTTATAATCAAAATTTGGACTTGTATAACCCCAGTCAAAAATTATTTTAGTAAAACAAGTTATGTTAGTGTCATTTTCACATTAACATTAAATAAAAATATATTAATGTCATTTTCCAACTAAATTGGCTCCATGGGGTCCCCAAGTTGTCCCATGGCTTGTCTTGGTCGGCCATGACTCACCCAATAGGTTTAGGACAAGTTTCATGGTGTTTTCACATTTTTATAATATCATTTTAACATTAAACTACACTAATTACATCTAATCGCGATTAAAAACTTAATAAGTTACTATTCAACAAAAAATTATTTTTATCTCATTGAACCACATTTTACTTCTTAATGACAACCATGTATGTCGGTTTTTTGAAAATAAAAACACAATGATGGCAAAATTTCATTTAAACGGAAAATCAGTTTTTATAAGTACCACTTAGTGGTTTCACTATTCATCAAAAATTGAAGTTTTTCAGAAAAATCCCAAAAATTCATCCTAAGCTATATTTGATATTCCGAATTCAAAAATGAAGTCCGTTTTACAAAATTCAAAACATATTAGTCACATTATTTAATTTAATAATTAATTCCAACTGTCATAGCAAATAGCGTGTTTTTATAAAACAATAAGTATCAAAAGATTGACACTAGTTTAAGTCTGATTTTAAAGTGAAATTAATTCCAACGACCACTATTGGATTTAATGGTAAAAATATTTTCTAATTTCACTTTAAAACCAAATCAATAGATAATCTAATCATATAAATAAATTATATTAAAAAGATGTTTTGAATAAAAACACAACATTTTACACTATTCATTAAAAAATGATCTTTATCGGAATAATACCAAAAAAAATTACACAAAGTAAAATTTGATGTCCCGATTCTTAATAAGAGTTTTATTTGGTCCAAAAGAATGTATAAAAGTGATCAAAACTATATTAAATGACGGTTCACCATTAAAAGTTGATAAGTGAACCTTTAGTGAAAATTAGAGTATATATGCCTAAAATTGAACTCTTTCCGTATTTTAAGCCTTTATCTTTTATTGGGTAAATGTATAAACATTTAAAAACATATCTAATCATATTTTAGTTATTTCTATCCATTCCCGCCAGTACAACGATTACTTGATAACTAACATTTAAAATAATATTATTTTATTACTAGTGTGCTACGTAAGTTTCAAAGAAACTCATCATTGCGTATCGGGTATGCTATCGAACATAACAACCCCTTTAAAATAAAATTAATATTTAATTCATAAATATTAATAAAAATGAAAATTCTTTATTCTTTATTTACCTGGGATGTTACATCCTTCCCCCCTTTTGGGAATTGCGCCCTCGCAAATTTATTCACTTATCAAAATAAGTGGGGGTATTTATCCCTCATAGCATTTTCAGATTCCCACGTTGCCTCTTCAATCACATGGTTTTTCCACAAAACCTTTACCTGATGAATCACCTTATTCCATAACACTTGCTCCCCGTGGTCAAGAATCTGGACCGGTTGTTCCTCATAAGATAGGTTCTCTTCCAGCTAAACTACCTCTGGACTCAAAACATGAGATGGATCTGGCATATACTTTCTCAACATCGAAACGTGAAAAACATTGTGTACCTGAGATAAACTCAGAGGTAAAGCCACCTGGTATGCAACTGATCTAACTCTCTCCAGAATTTCATATGGTCTAATAAACCTTGGACTCAGCTTTCCTTTCTTACCAAATCTCATCACACTTTTCCAAGGAGAAACCTTGAGAAAAAAATGATCACCTACCTCGAAAGATAGATCCTTCCTCCGGTTATCCGCATAACTCTTCTGCCTGCTCTGAGCTGTTCTCATGTGCTTCTGAATCAGCTGAACTTTTTCTGCCATATCTTATACCAATTCTGGTCCCATCAACTTCCTTTCACCCACTTCATCCCAGAAAGCTGGAGTTTGACACCGCTTCCCATATAATGCCTGAAATGGTGCCATCTGTATACTAGAATGAAAGCTGTTATTATAAGAAAACTCAACCAAAGAAAGATGTTGTCCCCAACTTCCCTGATAATCCATAGAACAAGCTCGTAGCATATCCTCCAATGTCTGGATTGTTCGTTCTGACTTCCCATCTGATTGAGGATGAAAAGTTGTACTAAAATTTAATTCAGTACCCAACGACTTTTGAAGGCCTTTCCAAAAGTTAGATGTGAAACTGGGATCACGGTCCGATACAATGGAGAGAGGAACTCCATGTAACCTGACTATCTCTTTAAGATACAAACGGGAAAGTTGATTAAGAGATAAAGTATCTCGTATAGCAAGGAAATGAGCAGATTTTGTCAAGCGATCAACAATAACACAAATTTCATTATTACCTCGATATTTCCTTGGTAATCCCACAACAAAGTCCATGGATATGTTTTTCCCATTTCCACTCTGGCACTGGTAAAGGATGAAGCATCCCTTTAGGTAACTGCAGCTCTGCTTTAAAATGTTGACATGTTAAACACTTCACAGTAAAATTAGAAATATCTCTTTTCATTCCATCCCACCAGTAATACTCCCGCAGATCTCTATACATCTTAGTACTGCCAGGATGAACTGATAACGGAGAACTATGAGCCTCACATAACAACTCATTCTTCAACTGCAAATCACAAGGCACACATAATCTCTTCACAAACCTCAAAACACAAACTTATCCAAGAACTCATGGAAAATTATATCTATAAGGTCCATGAATACAACAGGTGCATTGGTTAACCCAAAAGGCATAACTACAAATTCATAATGGCCATATCTAGTACGGAACGCAGTCTTCAAAACGTCTGCTTCTTTTACTTTCAACTGATGGTACCCCGACCTCAAGTCAATCTTCGAAAAATACTGAGCTCCCTGGAGCTGATACCACTTCATTCGATGGCCCAACATCTGCTGAAGTTGTTGCAAAGGATTTTACCACCCCTTTCTGCTTGTAGTCTAACTGCTTCCCATCACTCAAGCTCCTTGTCGGACACTCGTCTGCATAATGACCCATTTCATTACACTTAAAACATCTTACTGTTGGCTTTTCATTTCCTTCTTGATCATCTTCCTTACAGTTACGAGCAATATGACCAGACTTACCACACCAAAATCACTTACCGGACTTGGATAAACATTCTCCAGGATGCATTTTACCACACTTCTCACAGGATGGATAATTGGTTTTCTTACCTCCTTGCTTCTTTGATGAATTCTTCCCCTTTTCCTGCCAACTAGATCTCTTATTCTGTTGTTTGTCATAGAACACCTGATCATCGGCAAACACTATTTCCACCTTCTTCGTACATTGAACAAGTTTTTCATAACTTTTGAACTCATGAGAAGCTAAATCCCTTCGATACTTTGGCTTTAACCCTGAGTAAAAATGGTTTATTTTACTATCAAGATCTTGTATGAAGTTTGGAGCTTACCTTACCAATCTAGTGAACTTTTCTTCATAAGTAGCCACTGAATCCTCCTCCTGCCTCAATTCTAGGAACTGTTTTTCCATCCTAAGACGAACCACCTTAGGAAAATATTTCTCAAGAAACATACCTTTGAATTCGTCCCAGTGAAGATCCTCAATCTCATCACTATCCTTTATATTTTTCACCATCGACCACCACTGATCAGCTTCACCTTCAAAATGGTAAATAGCAATACTAACCTTTTGATGTTCTGAACATCCCATGACATCAAAAATCTTCTCCAGTACTTTAATCCACCCTTCATCTTGCACAGGGTCAGATGATCCTCTGAATGATGGGGGCTGTTGCCTCATGAAATGTTCCACCACTGACATGTTCCTCTGCGGTTGATCTGGCTGATCTCGTGCATGGATACCACCACCATTTATAGCTTGAGTCAACTGTGCCATCACTGCAAAAAACTGTTCAGTTCCGATTCCGACCATCTCAGGTTGCTGATTTGGAAGGTTGTCTTCCTCCTGATGTCGTCCCATCCTAGTTTCTTTGTTTCCTCTGCGGAAAACCATTCTGAACACCGAAATATCATAGGCGAAAAAACATGGTAATCCGTAAATGCTATATCATTTCAATCATATTATAATTTAACACTTTTCTAACTCCTAAAGTTGTCTAAACCGACCTTTGATACCAACTATAAGGCCCCAGCCTTAAACCTTACTTAATATTGAATTAAATGAATAATTCACATTGAGGATCTTTTCAGGTTTAGAGTTTTAGAGAATTAGAACATAACTATTACATCTTAAAAGATTACAAAGTAGACACTTCTACTAAGTCTCCATAAAATAAAAACTCTTAAAAAGAAAGATGTCTAGATTTCATGTTTTAGTTAGCATGAAATTCCCTTGATCCCATCCTTGACCTTATACCACTTTAAGTCCTGTGAAAAATATTTCGAAAAACTTGGGGTGAGCATAAAAAGCTCAGTAAGGGATACAAAAAGAATGAAAACTGTTAGTTTTTCAAACATCAAGTAAACCATGTATACTATATCAAAGTAATACCTTCACCTTCATGAAGTAGTAAAAAAAAATCTTCACTGAATAAAGTATCATTACTTACCTTTTTGTAACCAAAGGATTACCATAAAACCCATATAAAGAACACATAGAATATATAAAGGTAACTTGGTACATAAACATACTTAAGTGGAATAACCATACGGTTGACTTCCACACATATCACTTAATGGAATAGCCATACGGCCAATTTCCATACATACTTAATGGAATAGCCATACGGCCAACTTCCATACCCAATGCATTGGAGGTTATAACGTAACCACCCGTCCTGGTATTCACGGCACCACCTGTCATATGGTTTATAACGTAACCACCCGTTAAAATGTCCAAGTACCAATATAAAATCATAAAACATAAAACCAATATAAAGGAATGGTAACATTTCCACATTTCAATCATAATATAACATAAATATATTGACATAATAGAATGCTTTATCAAAACCATTTTCAATACCAAAATACATAAAATAGTATATGGTATTTATTTTATTCTAAAAACAATACGGCTTGTTGAGGAAGCCAAAGACCAAATAATACTCGCGGTGGCGGAAAAGGTCGTTGTCGCCGCGTCCGTTAAAAGAAACATTCCTTTTTGTCATTTTGTAAAACGCTTCGTAGAAAAAATATTCCTTTTGTATAAAAGTAAAAGTCAAAGGGTTTTATACACCGTATAAAAGAAAGTTGTGTATAAAATAAAATATGCCTCAATGAAAGGAGATTGAGACGAAGTCCCTTACCTCGTATCCAACTTGACCCGACCGTTCTTTAATCTCCTGAATAATAAACTTGAGTTAATTTATACTTGATTAGGAACCTTTATAAAGTTCATTATTCCTTTTATATCACTTATTGCCATGTTATAAACATTATGTAACCATTTCAGTTAATAATGTTCATTTTTTCGGTATTTGGTTCTTAAGTTGAAAGTGGACTTCTTACAATTACATGTTGTTCGTGTGGTCAAAGGTTCTTTATATCCAGAATGATATTCCTGATTTTGATATCATATATATCATATATATCCAACATATACATGTATTTATAATATTACATAATCATTTAGAGGTAAGAAATGAAATGCACCGTTCATGGAGACGGTAAGCCGTGCGTACACATGAACGCTACTTTCATTTCTTTGTCATATTAATGGAATTAAAACTAAATGAGAGGTATGTATATTTTAATTCCAGAATTATATTCATAATTTAGATATATCATTCATTATATATATCCATTATATACATGTACTTTTAATAGTACATTACATTTGGGGATAAGAAATGAATTGCACCGTTCATGGAGACGGTAAGCCGTACGTACGCATGAACGCTACTTTCATTTCTATCTCATAATTTAATAAAATAAATAATAATGATATAGAGGTATATTATAATTCCAGTATTACATCATATATAATAACTTTAAATCCATCCTTTACACGTCCCACATATGGCATTAACGAATCACATCACTTTTAGGGGGCGGTAGTCCGCACTTCCTTAAATGAAGATATCGTGTTTACCCATAATGGAAACCATAAAGGTATGCCAAAAATGAAAAATACAGAAGCTTAAAGAAAAAATAAACATATTATATATCATATATAGAAATAGTGACATCATAATGGCCACCTTTGAAGGTGTTAAATGATTATTGAACAATCATCGTTTCGGGAGGCAGAATTTCACCATCCATGGAAACCATATGTTCATTAACCATTTGATGTAGTTGTGTGGGAGTGTAGCTCAAATAAATATTATAAAAACATCCTAGTATATTGAAGATACTGGTGTTGTTACAAAATAAGTAAATAAAATGAGTTTAGAGGGTTGGAGAAGCAAAATAAAACAAATGAACAAGAGAGAATGAATTACCTTTAAAAGTGTAACTCCCTTTTGATTTGAGCCTAAAGGCTTCCTTTGAAAGGATTATTCCCAAAGGGAATCCTCTATGATGAGGAGATGGATGTGGAGAGAGTAATTGGGCAGGGGTTGGCCGAGCCAAATGCTTGAGGAGTGTGTGAAATGAGGTATAGGTGGGGGCCTTTTATAAGAGGAGAGGAGGGGCACTTTTGGAGAGTAAAGAAATATTATTTTATTTGAAAGTGTGTTTCGGTTTTAAAAGGTCCCAAATTGATAGAATTCGTGGATAAGGTGATAAGGGTTCGATATAAACTCATCCAATTGGTTTTGGACATGTGTAGTTTATAGATTTTACCTTATCATTTTATTTTATTTAAATCGTCAAATAATGATGTCATCGCTGCATCATTATTATGTCATAAATTATTTAATTTTTTTAATGTCTAAAAATTATAAAAAATCTACTATGATGTAGTAAATCTTTTTAGATTTCCAATGACTATTTATAATCAAAATTTTTACTTGTATAACCCCACTCAAAAATTATTTTAGTAAAACAAGTTATGTTAGTGTCATTTTCACTTTAACATTAAATAAAAATATATTAATGTCATTTTCCAACTAAAGTGGATCCATGGGGTCCCCATGTTGTCCCATGGCTTGTCTTGGTCGGCCATGACTCACCCAATAGGTGTAGGACAAGTGTCATGGTGTTTTCACATTTTTATAATATCATTTTTACATTATACTACACTAATTACCTCTAATCGCGATTAAAAACTTAATAAGTTACTATTCACCAAAAAATTATTTTTATCTCATTGAACCACATTTTACTTATTAATTACAACCATGTATGTCGGATTTTTGAAAATCAAAACACAATGATGGCAAAATTTCATTTGAACGGAAAATCAGTTTTTATAAGTACCACTTAGTGGTTTCACTATTCATCAAAAATTGAAGTTTTTCAGAAAAATCCCAAAAATTCATCCTAAGCTATATTTGATATTCCGAATTCAAAAATGAAGTCCGTTTTACAAAATTCAAAACATATTAGTCACATTATTTAATTTAATAATTAATTCCTGATGTCATAACAAATAGCGTGTTTTTATAAAACAATAAGTATCAAAAGATTGACACTAGTTTAAGTCTGATTTCAATGTGAAATTAATTCCAATGACCACTATTGGATTTAATGGTAAAAATATTTTCTAATTTCACTTTAAAACCAAATCAAAAGATAATCTAATCATATATATAAATTAGATTAAAAAGAGGTTTTGAATTAAAACAGAACATTTTACACTATTCATTAAAAAATGAACTTTATCGGAAAAATACCAAAAAAAATTACACAAAGTAAAATTTGATGTCCCGATTCTTAATAAGAGTTTTATTTGGTCCAAAAGAATGTATAAAAGTGATCAAAACTATATTTAATGACAGTTCACCATTAAAAGGTGATAAGTGAACCTTTAGTGAAAATTAGAGTATATATGCCTAAAATTGAACTCTTTCCGTATTTTAAGCCTTTATCTTTTATTGGGTAAATGTATAAACATTTAAAAACATATCTAATCATATTTTAGTTATTTCTATCCATTCCCGCCAGTACAATGGCTACTTGTTAACTAACATTTAAAATAATATTATTTTATTACTAGTGTGCTACGTAAGTTTCAAAGAAACTCATCGTTGCGTATCGGGTACGCTATCGAACATAGCAACCCCTTTAAAATAAAATTAATATTTAATTCATAAATATTAATAAATATGAAAATTCTTTATTCTTTATTTACCTGGGATGTTACATGTACACACACATGTAGCCCACTCAATGCATAAGTGCCGAGTAAAAAGACAAGAAAAGTACCAACTGCTATAAATAATCCACAAAGTGCATCGACCTCTAAACAGTACAAAGGAAGTGCTGAAGGTAAACTGAAAAGAAAAAGGGGAAAACACGCGTTCGACCAGTAAAGTGCCCCAACCCGACTATAGGTAAACAAATTAATATAGCTGGGAGATTCCAACAACAAGAACCTAACTATGACCACCGAACGCGGTCAGCACTCGCAAACTCCTAAAATCTGCGGAAGTCACGACCATCCTATCTGTTGTCTGCAAGGGCACACCAAGTGCGGGTAAAGACCAAGAAGGGGTGAGTATAAAAATACTCAGTAGGATGCCCTAAATGCTCTAGGGAGCAATAATGGAGGTACTGAAGAGGTGAGTAGTAGATCAAACAGGTAAATGTAATGGAGTACAAGTGAGTGTGTAGTAAAGAGTACAACTCAACCCAGCAAGAGGAAGTAAGTAGACTCTTACAAACACAAGGAGATACGAATGGTGATAAGATGAACTTCTCATCAAGTTTTCGCAACCTATAGCAGGAGAGTAGACTCGTCCAACCACATGAATCTAGACACTAAAAGCATGTGGCATACCCCATGCGTCCTCGCCTCTCCTGGAAGGAGAGTAACCAAAACCCAATAGGTGGGTATTTGAATAAGTTATATACATATCCATATTCTCAAATGAGAATCCCGACCATGATCGTAAGGGGATCTCCATCCTGTAGCTCAGCCCAAGAATGTGAGTAGCCTACAATCATAGAATTAAACACCATCGATGCCCAGTATCCCGTACGTTAGCCCTGAACTGTAATCCAAGGGGCTCAAATCACTGTACCTCGACACTATCCGCTTTGGGTGACACTGAATCGCGTGCATGGTTTTAGGTCTCGTCACCAGGATGCGTCTCAGTGGGGAAATCACCCTCGTTCTTGATTGTTCTGGGGAAAGTAAAACCACACCTCATCTCTGCCTCAAAGTCTACAGGTCCTCGAATTCAAGATGTCACATCACTGACCTGTAAAACCAAGGTCCCTCTCCGGTAGTCACAGAAAAAAGTCACTAACTAGCCTCATAAAAAGGGATGAGTCTAAAATTCCAATGGGTGACCCACTCCCCAGCCATGCTGGAGGGTAAATCATTATACATCATTAGATGACCCACTGCCTAGCCCGGCTGGAGGGTAGACCTGGAACAAGTCAATAGGCGACCCACTGCCCAGCCCTGCTAGAGGTTAGACCCAAAACAAGTCGAAATTTGACCCACTTCCAAGCCCTACTTGAGGGTAGACTTGGATGAAGTCGACAGGAGACCCACTTCCAAGCCCTAATGGAGGGTAGACCAGGAACAAGTCGGCATGCGACCCACTGCCCAGCCCTTCTTGAGGGTAGACCTGGATGAAGTCAATAGGTGACCCACTTTATAGCCCTGCTGGAGGGTAGACCTGGAAGAAGTCGACAGGCGACCCACTGCCTAGCACTACTGGAAGGTATACACAGAACAAGTCGACAGGCGACCCATTGCCTAGACATACTGGAGGGTAGACCTGGAAGATGTTGACAGGCGACCCAATGCCCAGCCCTGCTCGATGGTAGACCCAGAAGAAGTCGACAGGTGACCCACTGCCCAGCCCTGCTGGAGGGTAGACCTAGAACAAGTTGACAGGCGACCCACTACCCAGCCCTACTGGATGGTAGACCTAGAATAAGTTGATAGGAAACCAATGTCCCAGCCCTACTGAAGGGTAAACCCAGAATCAGTCTGATAGCTCTGCACTGCTACTGACATCACCAGATGTCACTAAAAATGCCACAGTGTGTTAGTTCGGAGTGCATCAAAAGGGATCATTGTTCAACACCCTCCCATGTTTCCACATTTAACATGATCTCAAAAATGGCTGCACATGACCAAATGGAATTACACCGTTGCAGTCCTCATGGAAAAATACACGAGATAGACTACTTACTCGCCCGAAACGGAACACCGGTGAATATATTACTATTCACCGTAGCCAGCCCATGTGGGGACCGAACCCCAACTCCGATACTCATAGGGTGAACTGATCCATTGATATGCTCTTGAAAAAACACGCGGAGATGTCTACTCAAACACCTCGAATGGATGTCTTGTGAGAAAGGAAGAAAAACGCTGCACACAGCTCAAAAGACGGACCGTAGGGCCCTTGTCTCAACTCCGAACTCAACGCTCAAAACCATGCTTGAAATCTCCCCTGTGACCCCAGGGAAGCAACAAAATTGAAGATTCTCAAATCATACAATGGATGTAAAAGATGCAACTCCTCACGTTATACACAAATGGGGCCCTGTGGGGTCCGCACTTCGAGCATGAATTTTGGTGGGTGGATTGTGTTGTTTCAATCCTCTCGAAAAAAAACTCAGAAATGAGTACTCAAACACCATAAATAGATGTTGGGTGAAAAAGTGGTGTTCCACTGTAAAATGCTCGATCTTGGCCCTATAGGGACTTTACATTGTCTCTAACCTGAATGCTTTAGAAAGCATCTCAAAAAGTCCGCATGAGGACTGGGGTCACACTGCTACTAACGGCGTGTCAATTCGACATCACAAGAAGGAGGTTGGTCCGACGCAATAATTAATTAATTAATTAACTAACTAATTAATCATTTTTCATTAAGCGTTTCATGATTCCGAGAAATGAAACCAAACCACAAAGGTTCCGAATGAACATCCGAAGGTCTGTCTCAACCCAGGAGCATAGTACCTCTGACAACATGTCAAACAGACGTCTGGCTCGCGAAGTGCGTCCATCACGGGCTTTATTTATTAATTTATTATTATTAAAATAAAGTTCTTTGGGTCACCAATCATCAGGAACAGAATCTAAAAACCCTGAAACCCACTTTAAAATGACCGCCTCATCAACACGATCTCACAGCCGCAGACGGCACATCAAATAGATGCAACGTTTAGTAGTTACGGCCCCTCGAACGCAATGGGGACTAACCGAGCCGGTTCACCCCGGCCGGCCTGGTCCGAATCGTCGACCCACGGCCCAGCCGCCGGTCCAGCATGTCACGATGTGGCCCACTAGCCGCTGCCCGCCCAATAGCATCAGACCCGATAGGGTATGGTTTTCTCCACATAGACTGGCCAACTGGCCAGTCATCCACATTGTGCACCAGGACCCGCATAACGTGGTTCCCTGTCCCCAGTATCCTTCGCCGATGTCAGCTCCTCGGTGGCCTCCTCCTTCTCCCACGACAGGCCATCGTTCCCTAGTAGTACGCCGCCGAGCCTAGCCACGGCCTACACCGCCCAATGCAGCACCGCCTCGGTGCTCCCCTGCGACACCTGCTACGCCCGCCACCTGCTTCAACCGACCCCTCTCTGGCCTCGCCTTCCCACTGAGTCGCACACACAGCCGTCACATTGCCATCCTGCTGATCCGCACACCCAGCCACCACCTCCTCGTCCCGACCACTCAGACTCTCTCCGAGCTCCACCGCCCCGACGCACTGTGCCGAAGCCGCAGCCTCCTCGTCTCCTCCACCAGACTCCTCCGGCTCAACCGCACCCACTGCCTGATGGTCCCTTGTGATGCCACACCGGCAGCACCCCTCTACTTTTCCGAAGGACTCCTCCACCGCACCACACCAAACTCTGGCCACCATCCTTGCCGGAGATAAAACTTTTGACGGCCACTGCCACTGCTCCGGTGGCCCGATTCGAAAACTGAAAGAAGATTCCGGATCCTCGGGGTGAGTCCTTCGCAACGCCTACCTCTGATCGATGATCTGATGGCTGGTTGACGCATCCAAAAATTATGGTGGGTATTCATGAAGAACGGAATGATGAACGGGGTTCCAAACATCAATCGATGGCCGTGTTTGTGTAGCCATCGACGATTTACAAAATTATGGATGGAAAACACATAGCAAAACCGATAAATGATGTGGAAATTGAATCGGAGTTCAAAAAGAAAATAGATCCTACTTCGATTCCGATGTGTGTCATAGGTTTTGCGTCCGCAAGGCTCAAACATTGAACCTCCGAAGTTTCAACGAAGATCGCTCCACAATCTGGTGAAGAACAGCGAAGAACAGCTAGATAGGTAGAGAGAAAGGGAGAGAGAGAGATAGAAGGAAATGGGTTCTACCTTATAAAAAATTCTGAATTTATAGAATTTCACTAAAACTCTCCCAACAGGAGTGGGTTCTGAAACCTCCGTGCCCACCTATATTATCTCCCTCCTAGGTAAAACACCCCATTTTGAACTCAACAGATGTCTCAGATTTCAATTCTGTGACTTCGTTTGAAAGTTATTTGAAAAGAACGCTACTGATAAAAATCACTTAGTGGACATTCTGAAATGATAACTTTTCCCCTGGCTGACATCTCTCACCGCAGGCCCGCGCCCGCAACTTTTACACATTGCCTAGGGTAAAGGGACTGCTCCGGACTCAACGATGCCCTCGTTTTTCCCATATGATCAACCATTTAGGTGTTACTTGTGTTTGAGCTATTAAATTAATAATTTAATTTAATTTATCCATTAAACAAACTGCTAAAGAGAGAGTAGTCCGAACATCCCGTGTCGACTCATTTTTTGTCGCGCCTAGGGTAAACACCGTGTTCCGGACCCATATGTGGCCTCAGATTTCTGATTCAATCATCCTTATACGATATATAACATTTTTTTAGTTAACCATGCGTGTTTAATATTAAAACACATAAAATTTTTATATAATTAACTTTGGGAACATCGGGCCTCGGAATTGCACGCCGTCTGAATGCCCTACTTTCGAATAACATCAAGAATTTTCCAAAGTAATTTATAGAAAAATACGAGTTCTTACATAATTCCTGCCTTCAAGCATTTTTTCCCCAAAAAGAAAAACCAGGGAACAACATGGGGTACTATCCCACACCTAACTCTCTCATACCCAGGAAAACTCTTACATAGTTATGCATCACCACACATAAAGGATTTGATCTGTTCATGCATGGTTTACCCTCACCAATGACATTTATAGGAGCATGCACACATCTCCTCAGGTATGTAAAGTGGGAGGCATCGTGTACCCACACTAGACTTGGGGGGGAGGGGGGGTTTAGGGCAAGGTGGTAGACAACCTCACTATCCCTTCGCACGGTCTCGAACATCATGATGGCCCTCGAAGGTAACTGGCCTTTCCGATTGAACCCCTACGTTGCACACTGTGACTGGAATCACCATTTGGACCTTGGAAAAAGCCTAGTGGTTCCCTCTATTAGAATATCCATATGGTGGAACACCCAAGAATATATGGTCATGCAAGATTTCAAAGTTGATGTCCCACAAACAAGGATCTCTTATGCGCTCAAAAGGTGAATGATTCCCCACCATCTAATAAAGAGAAAGGTTCCACACCTTCTAATATTCTAAAAAAGGGTTACACAAACACCCCGAGTCACCCTGGTGACACCTCAAACATGTATCATGGAGAAAAAAAGAACTTCATACATAATGCCTAACAATTATACAGCAAAAATTAGAAGAGTCGTATGGCGTACATCTTGCCCCCACATGCTCTGCAGGATCGTAGTCATCCAAAGCTCGCGACTTTCTGTGGTCCCTACTGTCAACTCCCAGAGCCTGACATGGACTGCTTGGTGGTGACGGGAAGACCTCGTAAGGTCGTCCGCCACTGCCAGCTCCTCCCGCTCCTCTTCTAGCACCACATCTCTGGCCACTACTCCGAACACGACACTGCCTCTGCCCCGGTGGTGCACCTACTATCTTCTCGGTGAGGTTCTATCTAGGCTTCAATGGTGCCCTCCGACACCACTGTGGTGTACGACCATGTCTCCGAAACTGGCAGTGGGAAGGACACCTACATCGAGGTTCTATCATCTGGCGCCTGCTAGTTGCGGCAAACGTCATGGATCTGTCGAGCCTACTGGCACCACCAAATTTAGAACATTATAGTAAGCTCTCTGTCAGTAGTGCCTCTTCTCACCCCCAACATAAGTGGAAATTCCCAAGGGTACTATTACAACACAAATATCTCTATAGAGACCCTTCTCAAACTTCCATGGTCAGAAGTTGCTGTTGTGGACTAATTCTGGGTAAAAACGTGCACGGTATTCGAAACAAGTTGCGTAATCAGTCACCATCATCCCTACCTGCTGAATCTATAAGAGATCATATATCAGAACAGAGCATAAGTAGGAGGGTTAAAACTCCTCACGAAACAGCAGTTGAAAGTTTCCCCACGAAAGTGATGACTCATCAAGTAACTGAGTCACCAGACTCCACCAATGCACTGCTTTTCCATGGAAAAAGGATGGATTCCAAAGCCCCCCTTTAATCTTCCTGTGACTGTTCCTGCCTGAAGAGGCAAACCATTGTCTCTATCCTATCCTCTACTACATGAGGGTCTGGCTCACCAATAAACCTCAGCGGTCTCTACCGCTAGAACTCCCGGTGCGCGCTCAACCTACACTCAAGCTCCGTCTACTCTGTAGGAGCTGTTTGCTTCTCACCAAGAGGGGATGCTACTACTGGACTACCCGGAGAAAGGGTCTCACATTATGTGTTCTGGACTGAGGCCTCGTATCTCACAGGGTCTTCGTCACGAACCAAATATGGTATCCTGGCTGGCTGTCTTCACGGAGAAATCCGGAATTTTATCAAGGAGTATCGCGATGAGATGACCATATATGCATATAACAGTGAAAACAATTATGAGCTAAATCAAGAAGGTTAGTCAATGAATCATTCCAATTTGATGCACAAAACAATTCCCTACAATGATTTTCTCAGCATGCCGAGTAGAAAAACATGTTGTTAAGGTCCTGGTGAATTGATATGTCGGTTGTCGCAACATTACTGGAATTCCCTTTCCTGAGATCAACACTCGAGACATGTTGAAACGGTTTCCCTAGATCCCAACCAATTCCTTTTTAGGGATGTCCAAAAAATATTCCATGTAATGAACCAACTCTGATACCACTTTTTCACGACCCGACCCTACCTGGGGTCGAGCTGCAACTACCCCAAGCCTGCCTCCATAGGCTTGGGGCTACCGACAAGCGCCGAAGGCTAAAAAACCCAGGGAGGCATTTTCCGGAGTTCCTATACACAGACACGCAACCCACACAATGTAGAAGTGAAGAGTAAAAAAGAAAAGTAAGTAAAAAACTACTATAAATAAACCACAAAGTGCATCGACCTCTAAAGAGTACAAAGAATGTGCTGAAGGTAAACTGAGAAGAAAACAGGCATAACATGCACAAGACTAGTAAAGTACCAAAACCCAGTAATAGGAAAACAATGTAAAACAACTGGAAGAGTCCCCCACCTGGAATCCGACTACTACAACCACACGCGGTCCATGCTCTTGAACTCCTAAGCTCTGCTAAAGTCATGACCAACATATCCATCATCTGCTAGGTAACACCATGTGTGGGAAAATCCCAAGCAGGGGTGAGTATAAAAAGACTCAGTAGGATGTCTCGAAGGGTAGAGGGAAAAACAAATGAGGTACTGAAGTGGAGATAAGTAGATCAATTAGGGAAAAGAAAAGTAGTATAACCGAGAGTGTAATAAAGAGTACAGCTCAACCCAACAAGAGGAATGAAGTGCACTCATCCAAACACAAGGAGTTAGGAACAATGAGAAGATTAACTTCTCGTTGACTCTTCGTTACCTATAGAAGGACAGTAGACTCGTCCAACCATAAGAATCTAGACACTGAAAGCACATGGCATACCCTACGAATCCTCTTCTCTCTTGGAAGGAGTGAAACAAAAACCCAAGAAGGGGTACTGGCACAAGGTATATACATATCCATATTCTGAAACTAGAAACCCGAAAAAGATCATAAGGGGATCTCCATCTTGCAGCTCGGCCCAAGAAAGTGATTATCCCACAGTCATAGAAGAAAACACCAACGATGCCCAGTATCCCATACGTCATCCCTGAATTGCACGTCAAGGGGATCATATCAACACACCTTTAGACTATCTGCTTTGGGTGGCACTAACTCGCCCGCATGGTTTTAGGTCGCGTCACAAGAACACATCTCGGTGGGGAATGCACCCCTTGTTATTGAGAGTTCTGGGGAAATTCAAACCACACCTCATCTCAGCCACACAGTCAAGAGGTCCTCTAATTCATGTATTCAAATCACTGACCCATACAACCAAGGTCCTGCTCCGGTAGTCACTAAGAAAAGGTGCCGACTAGCCTCATAAGAAGGTCTGAATCTGAAATGCCAAAGGGTGACCCACTACACAGCCCTGCTGGAGGCTAAATCATGATACATCATCAGCCGACCCACTACCCATCCCTACTTGAGGGTAGAACTAGAACAAGTCTACAAGTGACCCACTGCCCAACCCTACTAGAGGGTAGACCTGGAAGAAGTTGACGGGAGACCCACTTCCCAGCCCTGCTGGAGGGTAGACCCGGAACAAGTTGACATGCTACCCACTACCTAGCCCTGCTAAAGGTTAGACCTGGAAGAAGTTGACAGGTGACCCACTGCACATCCAGGCTGAAGGGTAGACCTGGAAGAAGTCTACAGGTGACCCACTTCCCAGCCCTGCTAGAGGGTAAACCCGAAACAAGTAAAAATGTGACTCACTACCCCGCCCTGCTAGAGGGTAGACCTGGAAGAAGTCGATAGGCGACCCACTGCCCAGCCCTGCTAGAATGTAGACCTGGAAGAAGTTGATAGGTGACCCACTGCCCAGCCCTGCTGGATGGTATACTAGGAATATGTCGACATGCGACCCACTGCCCAGCCCTGCTTGAGGGTATACCTAGAAGAATCTGATATGCGACCCACAACCAAGCCCTGCTAGAGGGCAGAACTAGAATCAGTTCGATAGCTCCACACTACAACTAACATCACCAGGTGTCGCTAACAACACCACCGTGCGTTGGTTCAGAGTGTGTCAAAAGGGATATCCGGTCAACACCCTTGAATGTTTCCACATTTAAAATGATCTCAAAAGAGGCTCCATATGGGAAAACTAATTAAACTATTGCAGTCCTCACGGAAAAACACCTGATATAGGCTACTTAATCGCCCGAAACGAACAACCGGTGAATATGGTACTATTCACCATAGCTAGCCCGTGTGGGGCCCACACCCTAACTCCCATACTCGCCGGGCGAACTGTGTGATCTCGATGCTCTCAGAAAAACATGTGGAAAGGACTAATCAAATGCCTCGAACAGACGTCTGGTGAAAAGGGAACAATAACACAGCACATAGCTCAAAAATGGCCCATTGGGCCCACTTCCTGTAACACCCCATGCTTCCATGGTACAATTCTCTTTGTATAATACAGTGGCGTGGGTTGTACGCAACATCGAGATTCTAAGACACTGCGACCAATCAAAGTAGCCGTTATGAATAGTAATACCCACTTTTTGAAATTTTTTAAATTTCAACTCTCAAAATAAACTTCCTTTTTCGATTCGTAATATCGAAATTATCCAAGGGTGAAATTTTGGTACTTTTCGGATAACTTTTATATTTTGATTAATATTGAAAATTACTAAATTTGAATTAAAAAAAACTTTTTAAATCAAAAAAACTAATTGTGATAAATTTTAAATTTGAGTGGTTTTAAATTTAATCTAGAATATATTTTTACCATTTAATACAATTTTTGTCATTGGACATAATTTCATAATTAAACCGGACATAAACAAGAGTCAATCTTTTGATCGTTATTATCTCATAAAAACACGCTTTTTGTTTTAACAATGGGAATTAATTTTAAATTAATTCCTGCAACTTCTGTGTTTTGAATTTGAAAAAAATGGATTCCATATTTTAAATAAGGATTTCCAAATTGTGTAAATAGATAAGTTTTATTTTTAGTGATTTTGAATAATTTTTTCGGTAAATATTTTAATTACCATGGTTAAAGGGTAAATCGGGTAAATAAGGGTAAAAAATAATATTATAATAAAAATAATTTTCCTAAAACGTGTCCTAACCTTATTGGTTGATACATGTCCAACCATTGGAATATTTGGGTCGATTTTGGGACCCCATTGATCCACTTGTAAGGGATAAGGACACTTTATATTAATTTAGTTAAAAAAATAAAAAAATGACATAAGCATATATCTTTTAGAAAAACAGTTTTTACATAGGGTTATATATCATGTATTTTCAGTTAAAAATATTCATTACAAATATATAAATATTTCCTACATAATGGTATTTTATTTATAATTTTTATACATTTAATAGTTAATTTTATTTATGACACAATAATGATGCAATATTTTCTTTATCAATGAAAGAATAAAATAATTGGTAATATAAATGTTTAAATAAATATAATTTGAATGTTTTGATGACATCCTTGAATTTTACTGGTAAATATTATATTATAGTATTGATTAAATGAATTTGGTTAGAATTAATAATGTTTTTATGACTTTAACAAAAATCAATTATTGAATAGGGTCAAAATTGACATAAATGAGTTTTTTTAAAAAAATATTATTTTATTAATTTCTATTCTCTTCCTAAAAATCTAAGGCTCAACCAAAAGCTCTTATATAATGATAGGTGTGTCATTAATGGACTACTTGGGGGTCTCTTGGATGTATATAGTACGTTTATTAACTATATAATATAAAAATACAATGTGACATGGTAAATGTCAAACTAATTAACTAAGAGTTAAAAATATAAGATAAAGTTAATATAATGACCCAAAACTGTCTAACTTCTATTGGTTGAAAGTATTTCGACCCATCCCCACCTTATACTTTTAATAATCTACATTGGAGCCATTAAAAACTGAATATGAATTTATTATAAAATAATATTTCTAGCTTTTCGAAAGGTGCCCCTCACCCCTCTTATAAAAGGGCACTACCCCTTCTCACTTGTAAGACCCCGAGATTTTATGAAAAATATTCTTTTAATTTCATTAATGTATTGTTTTGTATGTTACACCAAGATTACCTTGCGCTATACGCAACACCGTATTAGCTTGCCGTATACGCAACACTATTCTTGGATCGTGTTACACACAATTTTGATAACAGTTATTCTACGCAACATTGAGTATATATATATATATATATATATATATATTCAATGTATAAATTAAATATGGTTGGATTATGTTATAATAAACAACGAATAATTCTTGTACAACATTCAACCCTAACTTGGCTTGCATTACACGCAATCGCGACCTTCCTCGATAGCGTGTGTTGTACGCAATACAGGGTTTTACTAAACAATGATATATTATTATAATATTATTATGAACTAGCCGTTATGAATAGTATTAAATAAATTTTTAATTTTATAACATTATTATTCATCTTACACATTTTCTATAACATGTTATAAAAACAAAATAAATTTTTGGGTAAAATAAGTATTTTTCCAAAAAATGCAGTTTTGCCGCCTTTTGATGACGCACCCACGTTAAATCTAGTTTTTGAAATGTTTATAATTTCAATTTGAAAAAATAAAATTCTTATTTGGAATCATGAAATGAAAAATTACTTTGGATAATTTTTTCATATTATTTTGGTAACGTTCATATTTTGATGAATAGTAAAAACACGCTATATTTTAATTAAAAAACAACTTTTTTCATCGCAATAATTTATATGGTTAAATTATAATATTGAATGTTATTAAAGTATAAATAGATTATATTTTTACCATTTAATATAATGTATGTCATTATCATTGATTCTACCTTGGATTCGTAGGATAAATCAATTCAAACTTTTGCAATGTTTTAAACAAAAACCCGTTCTCTTTCGACAATGGGATTAATTTTAATTTAATTTCTTTAACTTTTGTGTATTGAATTTGGAAAAAAGGATTCCATATTTGGAATCAGTGGGTCCAAATTATGTTAATAAGCTACTTTTTATTTTTGGCTTCATGAATAGTAACTACGGTAAATTTTATTTACAATAGTTAAAGGTAAATCGTGTAATTAAGGGTAAATATAAGATTATAAAATTCACCTAACACCTGCCAAAATCCTATTTGATGACTAAAAGTAGACCCATATCACCTAAGGGTCGGATTAGATTCATTTAATGGACTTTTTTCCATGAACATAATTTAATTATTATTAAAATCAAAGAATGTGACAACATGTCACTTTCTTAAATCTTATAAGTATAATAATTTTAATTGAATGATAAACTTCATGAAACATCGAACATGAATAGTATACAGAAATCTAATACAATTATCTACATCATAAGAATTTATTTATAATTTTTAGGGATTAAATATTTATAATTTATTATGACACAAAGATGATGCAGTAATTATCATATTAATGAAATATTGACATAATTGATTTTATAAATACCCAAATAAATGTAATATAAGACATTCTATGAATTAAACTAATTTTATATGTTAATATGACATGTTAGTATTGATTTAATTAACTTTTTTAGAACTAATCATTCTGTTATGATTTTCACAAAAAATGAATTAGTAAATATTGTCAAAATTGACATAAAATAGTTTTTAAAAAAAATATTATATTATTAATTGTTATTTTATTCCTAAAAAAAATGGTTTGGACAAATGACATAGATAAGGTTATATATATTAATAATAAACAACTTGGAGTTCGTTTAGCTTCTTATAGTAAGTTTATTAACCTTATAGTGTAAGCAAACAGGAAGACACGGTAAAAGTAAAATTATCTAACTTAAAGTTAAATATAAATGATAAAGTTAAAATAGGAACCTAAACATGTCTAAAATCTATTGTATGAGATGATTTAGACCCATACCCACCTTAGATTATAAATAAATAAATTTGGAGCTATTTAAAACCGAATTTGTCTTTATAAGAAAATAATATTTTTAGTTATTCCAAAGGTTCTCCTCTCCTTCCTTATAAAAGGGCACTCCCTCCATCTCGTCCTCACACTAATATGAGCCTTAAAGCTCGTCCATACCCTGCCAATTTATCCCCTCCACTTCCCTAGATACATCCTAGAGGTCCTGGTCTTCTTAAAATACCAATTTTAGTGCCCTAAAAGGGAGTCTCAAAGAAGCACTTCAAAGAAGAGGTAATGTCTGTTACCGATTCTTTCAACATTATTTCTTATTCCAATTCTTCTTCTTAGGTTGTTTCATTATGATGTAATAACATCAGTATCACTCATATACTGATATGTTATTATATGTATGAAACAACCCTATTTCACCATCTATCCATCCAACGTATAATGAAATCACCGCGCGTGCGTACGTACGAAATATCGTCTCCACACCGTGGTGAAATCTATTTTCCACCACCACTTTATTTGGATGGGTATAATGGTGTAAATAATAACTATATATGATTATTTTAAAGTTATATTGATTCTTAAATAGTATACATACACTCCAATACAGTCCCATGATCATGAGAACGATATCATCGCTCGTGCGTAGGTACGGACTACCGTCTCCACGACACGATGAGATTCATTCTCCACTTTAACCATTAATGAATGATTATAAAGTATATATAATAAGTAATAATGAAATATATGACATAATAATGATACTGGATTTATTTCTATATATATTTATGTCATCTACATAATTCCATTCAACTCAATAAGGAAATGAAAACAACGTTCATGCGTACGTACGGCCTACCGTCTCCATGAACGTTGTATTTCTTTCCATTTACTGATTTATTATATATATGTATTTTCTGAATATATATTATATATAAATCATGTGTTAAATTCTGGAATTATGTAATCATGATCTAAGTAATCATATGAATAATTACAAATCAAAACACGGACGACAAATGAAACAATTTTTCCCAAAACGCTTTTTTAACATGGAATTTACAAAAGAACGGGTAATATAAAGTCATAAGTGAACCATATACGATATCATAACAATGAGAATGATTCTGGAATAAGTCAATGACATTATTTAAATCATTATACATGACTTTCGGACACTTACGAAGCAAATCAGACCTAAGGTACGGGAAATATCACAATCTAATTTTTTTATCCGAGATTGCTTATACTTTGGTATTTACTGGGGTGTATTTTATCATCCACATCCATGTTTCCTCAATATGTAATATTATTTCCATCCACCTACAATTTTTTAAAACCTATTTTACCCATTGGTGAGTTTTTAGTAAAAGATATGAATCGAATCTTTTGTCGTTTTTCGTACGAGGTACTTTTTGACTTTTCCCACCAAAAGTACGAGAAGAATGTTTTTTTAACTTATACTGAATGAAGGGATGTTTTAAAAATTATTTCCAAGAAGCTTACATTACAAGTTTTAATGTTTATTTTTAATAAACTTCTTTTAGTTTAGAAATTTATGTCATGTTAAGAAAGATAAAGTGTTTTTGAAGTAGAAAGGATATTTTCCTCACGAATGGAGTTCAAGTGTTTTTTCAAAAACAATTTCCATCTAAGATAATAAAGTGTTCTGTTTATATCCATATTTTTACATTGATTTGTTTATGTTGTGATTGAATTATTTTTATGAATTCCTTTATCTTATATGAATTTTTTTATGATGTCACGATGTTTAAGATTACCATTTTTATTACTTGGGTTATGCTATGATGTATGGTTTATGATTTTGTGGAACACATAAGAATGGTATCATTATGAGATGTGTGGGACCTATATCTCCCTCCAATGCATTGGGTAAAGATTTTATATCTCATGAGATAGACATGGCTGGAATGGCAGGTTATACCGGTTCAGTAAAACAGGACTAAAATGAGGAGTGAACTCGGTTCAAAAATGGACTTTGTCCACTAAGATAGTCTTGGAAATGAGTCTTGACAAATAATAAATGATTCTATATGATTATGTGTGTATGCCACAATGTTTCATGTTTTAAGTTATGATTATTGGGATTTCATTTCACTACTATGTTATGAAATTATGCTCTCTTTTGCAGGTTATGATTTCCAAAATGTTATGTTCTTATTAATATGATTTGATTGATATTTCTTTTGTTTACCCTTACTGAGCATTTGAGATCACCCTTTTATGTTTTCTTTTCCCCAAGATATAAATAAAGGTTTTAGGTAAAAAAAGGGAAGATCTTTATGGGAGATGTTGAAGATCATTCACCACGATTAGAAGATTATATTCAGAGTTTCCAAAGACACTAAAATATTAAGATCCTTGTGTGTGTGTTTTTGTTATGTACTAAGTATTCAGAAAAATTAATGTAATGTCCATGTACGTTAAGCTTCGGGTCTCTACAGTTGGTATTAGAGGAATGGGTTAGTCAACCTTTGGAAACTAGGATGCGAAAACATTAGTGAGATCCCTAGAGATATTTCTAAGGTATGTCTAGGTATGTCCCTAAGTATAAGTATACGTATAGGATATAGTCCTAGAACTATGGTAACAATATTAGATTAAACCAATGATGTTAGATATTGAAGTTAATCCCCCTTTATAATGATTTTTTCCTCTCACACTATTCTTTTTGGGTTTTAGAAAATGGATAGAAACAAGATGATTCACGATAATGGAGGTTATGATGGACAATGGAATGATATTCTTCATGAGAATCCAAATGAAATGGGATTTGGAAGTCCAAACATCATTATTATGCCGAATGAGTAATCTCATAATATGATCAATAAAGTAAAATTTGGTAAGTTTCCTGGCTCGGCTAATAAGAGAAAGATGGAGTTTCATGTTGATTATAGAGGAAAGAAAGTTCAATTTCCCCTATGTAAATCATGTGAGAAGAGGCATCAATGAGAATGTTTCAAAGGAACTGGAAGATGCTTTGGGTGTGGAAAAGAAGGACACAAATCCAGTAAGTGAAAAGGAAAAGGTTCAGTTAACACCGAGGATGATGATAATGGTATTGCTACGACATCAACAATGGTTAAATGTTTTAAATGTGGATTGTACGGGCATTATGCAAACCAATGACCTGAGGGAATGTCTCATGAAGAGAATCAGTATGGTTGTATGGGTCGTATTTATGTTCATGAGGATGAAGAGACTACAAATGATATGTGAGATGAACGAATTGTTGAAGCTCACTCAATGGTTTAAGAATGTAGTGGAATGATTACATGTTTACCATGTGTAATGTTGTATAAGTAATCTCATGGTACTATGTAATAAAGATACATCTAAGGATTGTTACACTATTGTCTTTCCATGAGTTTTGAAAGTGTATGATTAATGGTACCAATATCCATGAAAGGTTATTCAGATATTTTTGGAATGTAGATGATATGCGCATAATGAAGGGATAAGGGAAAAATGTAATGTTTGATAGTATTCTTGAGCTCGTGATTGACTAAGTGATATCATGGTTTGAGTATATAGAATTTTGAGGATTTTGGTTTGTAGAAAGAGTTAACTTTTAACATCATTCATATTTTCAATAAGGATCAATGAGTATTCATTCTTCAATAGAATACATGATTAAGGTATTCACATGTTTGTAATTTGACCAACAAGATATATCTTATGATATATGGGGGATAAATGATGGCATTCACGTGATCATTTTATTTATACTATGAGTTGGACCGAAGTATTTTAGATAAGCCTAATGATTGGAATGGATTATGTTCGACAGAAGTTAGTATTGATTAAGTATAAAACTTTTTTTTGATATTGTTGATGGGATGTTATAGTAATATAGCTTTCGAAAAAGGACAACCTGCAGGACGGGCGACAACCCATCGCATCGGACAAGGCTGTGGGAATCGAACCCACAACCGAAGTGAGACTGTCCTTTACCACCTACCACTAGCCTACAAGAAGTCCCTGGTTAGTAGAAAATATTTTTATTATATTAAGCGGTATGATATATGAAGTATAAGTTCATTTTTGGAACCATATACGATTAATCTAACCATAAGATGAACATATAACTTTTGTTACCCTTTTGTTTGAAAGAGATGGAATGACCCATCATTCTATCACATGATCTGCTAACACATCATGAATAACAAATTCATCTTCATTTCTACAAGGGATGAAGTGGAAATTGTTCAATTCACGAACAATAGTGAGAATGTACCAAAATCATGCAAGTATTTCTTTTAATTCATCAAATTTAGGGAAATGATCTTGAAAACCATAAATGTTGTCCTAGTTCCCTTATATCCGATGAATCAGATGGTACCTTAGATCATCACAAATCAATAGCATTGTGATTGTTGGCTTTTTTATAGCCATGTTTTCTACCACTCTCCATCAGAACGTGATGGTTAGATTTTTCTTCCATATCCATATTTTCACCTATGTTCTCCTACGTGGAATCCCAGTGATGAGTTAATTTGGGTAACCGTTACATTTCATATTTTAGTTTTTAAAGACATGTTTTGGTATTCCTTTTTACGATGTGGGTTTCTATTAAACAAACTTTCGAGTAGTAAATCATTTATAACCCCGATGAATATCGAGGGTGAAATTCATTTTAATGGGGGTAGAATGTAACACCCTGAGATTTTATGAAAAATATTCTTTTAATTTCATTAATACCTTGTGTTGTATGCTACACCAAGATTACCTTGTGCTATACGCAACACCGTATTAGCTTGCCATATATGCAACACTATTCTTGGATCGTGTTACACACAATTTTGATAATAGTTATTCTATGAAACATTGAGTATATATATATATTCAACGTATAAATGAAATAGGGTTGGATTATGTTAAACGAAACAATGAAGGATTCGTGTACAACAAGCAACCCTGACATGGCTTGCATTACACGCAATCACGACCTTCCTAGATAGCGCGTGTTGTACGCAATACCAGGTTTTACTAAACAACGATATATTATTATAATATTATTATGAACTAGACGTTATGAATAGTATTAAATAAATTTTGAATTTTATAACATTATTATTAATCTTACACATTTTCTAGAACATGGTATAAGAACAAAATAAATTTTTCATGTAAAATATGTATTTTTCAGAAAAATGTAGTTTTGCCGCCTTTTGATGACACACCAACATTAAATCCAGTTATTGACATGTTTATAAGTTCAATTTGACAAAATAAAATTCTTCTTTGGAATCATGAAATGAAAATTTACTTTGGATAAATTTTTCATATTATTCTGGTAACTTTCATATTTAGATGAATAGTAAAAACACGCTATATTTTAATTAAAAAACAACTTTTTTCATTTCAATAATTTGTATGGTTAAATTATAATATTTAATGTTCTTAAATTATAAATAGAATATATTTTTACCATTTAATATAATGTATGTCAATAGCTTTGATTCTACATTGGATTCGTAGGATAAATCAATTCAATCTTTTGCAATGTTTTAAACAAAAACCCATTTTCATTCGACAACGGGATTAATTTTAATTTAATTTATGAAAATTTTGTGTATTGAATTTGGAAAAATGGATTCCATATTTGGAATCAGTGGGTCCAAATTATGTTAATAAGCTACTTTTTGTTTTTGGCATTATGAATAGTAACTACGGTAAATATTATTTACCATAGTAAAAGGTAAATCTGGTAATTAAGGGTATACATAAGATTATAAAATTAACATAAAACCTGCCAAAATCCTATTGGATGACTAATAGTCGACCCATATTACCTAAGGGTTGGATTAGATTCATTTAATGGACTTTTGTCCATGAAAATAATTTAATTATTATTAAAACCAAAGAATGTGACAAAATGTCACATTCTTAAATCTTATAAGTATAATAATTTTAATTTAATGATAAACTTCATGAAAATTAGAAAATGAATAGTCTCCAGAAATCTAATACAATTATATACATCATAGAAATTTATTTATAATTTTTAGGGATTAAATAATTATTATTTATTATGACACAAAGATGATGCAGTAATTATCATATTAATGAAATATTGACATAATTGATGTTATAAATACCCAAATAAATGTAATTTAAGACTTTTTATGAATTAAACTAATTTTATATGTTAATATGACATGTTAGTATTTATTTAATTAACTTTTTACGAACTAATCATTCTTTTATGATTTTCACAAAAAATCAATTACTAAATAGTGTCAAAATTAACATAAAATAGTTTTTAAAAAAAATATTATATTATTAATTGTTATTTTATTTCTAAAAATATAAGGTTCGGCCAAATGACTTAGATACGGTTATATATATTAATAATAACCAACTTGGGGTTCGTTTGTCTTCTTATAGTATGTTTATTAACCTTATAGTGTACGAAAACAAGAAGACACGGTAAAAATAAAATTATCTATCTTAAAGTTAAATATAAATGATAAGGTTAAAATAGGAACCTAATATTTTCTAAATTATATTGTATGAGAATATTTAGACCCATCCACATCTTAGCTTCTAAATAAATAAATTTGGAGAAATTTAAAACCGAATTTGGCTTTATAATAAAATAATATTTTTTGTTATTCCAAAGGTGCCCCTCTCCTCCCTTATAAAAGGGCACCCCCTCCCTCTCCTCCTCACACCAATTTGAGCCTTCAAGCTCGTCCAAACACTGCCAATTTCTCCTCTCCACTTCCCTAGAGACATCCTAGAGGTCTTAGTCTTCTTAAAAGACCAATTTTAGTGCCTGAAAAGGAAGTCTCAAAGAAGCACTTCAAAGAAGAGGTAATGTCCGTTACCGATTCTTTCAACTTTATTTCTTCTTCCAATTATTAATATTAGGTTGCTTCATTATTAAGTAATAACATCAGTATCACTCATATACTGATATGTTATTATAAATATGAAACAACCCTATTTCACCATCTATCCATCCTACGGAAAACGAAATCACCGCCCGTGCATACGTACAGAATACCGTCTCCACGCCATGGTGAAATCTATTTTCCACCACCACCTTACTTGGATGGGTATAATGGTGTAAATAATAACTATATATGATTATTTTAAAGTGATATTTATTCTTAAATAGTACACATACACTCCAATACAGTCCCACAATCATGAGAACGATATCATCGCTCGTGCGTACGTACGGACTACCGTCTCCACGACGCGATGAGATTCAGTCTCCACATTAACCATTAATGAATGATTATAAAGTATATATAATCAGTAATAATGAAATATATTACATAATAATGATACTGGATTTATGTGTATATATATGTATGTCATCTACTTAATTCCATTCAACTCAATAAGGAAACGAAAACAGCGTTCATGCGTACGTACGACCTACCGTCTCCATGAACGTTGTATTTCAATACATTTACTGATTTATTATATATATGTATATTCTGAATATATATTATATATAAATCATGTTTTAAATTCTGTAATTAAGTAATCATGATCTATGTAATCATATGAATAATTACAAGTCAAAACACAGACGACAAATGAAACAATTTTACCCAAAACGCTTTTTAACATGGAATTTACAAAAGAACGGGTAATATAAAGTCATAAGTGAACCATATATGATATCATAACAATGATTATGATTCAGGAATAAGTCAATGGAAATATTTAAATCATTATACACGACATTCGGACACTTACGCAGCAAATCAGACCTAAAGTAAGGGAAATATCACAATATCAATTTTTTATCCGAGATTGCTTATACTTTTCTATTTACTGGGTTGTATTTTATCATCCACATCCATGTTTCCACAATAAGTAATATTATTTCCATCCAACTACAAATGTTTAAAACCTATTTTACCCTTTCGTGAGTTTTTAGTAAAAGATATGAAAGGAATCTTTTGTCGTTTTTCGTACGAGGTACTTTTTGACTTTTCCCACAAAAAGTATGAGAAGAATTTTTTTTTAACTTATATGGAATGAATGGATTTTTAAAACATTATTTAAAAGGAGATTACATTACAAGTTTTCAAGTTTATTTTAATCAACTTATTTTAGTTTAGAATTTTATGACATGTTAAGAAAGGAAAAGTGTTTTTGCAGTAGAAATGATATTTTCCTCAAGAATGGAGTTCAAGTGTTTTATCAAAATTATTTTCCATCTAAGATAATAAATGGTTCTATTTATATCCCTATTTTTACATTTATTTGACTATGTTGTGATGGAATTATTTTAATGAATTCCTTTGTCTTATATGAATTGTTTTATGATGTCACGATGTTTAAGATTCCCATTTTTATTACATGGGTTATGATATGATGCATGGTTTATGATTTTGTGGCACAAATAAAAATGGTATCATTATAAGATGGGTGGGACCTATATCTCTCTCCAATGAATTGGGAAAAGATTTTATATCTCATGAGATAGACATGGCTGGAATGGCAGGTTATACCGGTTCTGTAAAACAGGACTGAAACGAGGAGTGAACTCGGTTCAGAAATGGACTTTGTCCACTAAGATAGTCTTGGAAATGAGTCTTGACTAATAAGAAATGATTCTCTATGATTATGTGTGTATGCCAAAAAGTTCATGTTTTAAGTTATGATTATTGGGATTTCATTTCACTACTATGTTGTGAAATTATTCTCTCTTTTGCAGGTTATGATTTACAAAATTTTATGTTCTTATGAATATGATGTGATTGATATTTCTTTTGTTTACCCTTACTGAGCATTTGAGCTCACCCTTTTATGTTTTCTTTTCCCTAGGATATAAAAATGGTTTTAGGTAAAAAAAGGGAAGATCTTTATGGGAGATGTTGAAGATCTTTCACCACGATTAGAAGATTATATTCCGAGATTCCAAAGACACTAAACTATTATGATCCTTGTGTGTGTGTTTTTGTTATGTACTAAGTATTCTACAAAAGTAATGTAATGTCCATGTACATTAAGCTTTGGGTCTCTACATCAATAATTCACACATTTAAAGCCTTTTGTCTCGGCCAAACTCTGGAAAAATACTCTCTCAACTTCCCTCACTTGAACCTAGAGTCCTTAGTTTTATAATAAAGCCAACGTAAGAATCTCTTTTGATCAAGTCAAAAGGAATAACCCGAAGAAGCGGTAATGTTTTCACCACCCTCTTTCAAGTTCCTTTCTTCTTCAACTTATTCTTTCATTGTTATTTCTATTCTAAAATAATAACTCCAGTATATTCTATATACTGTGATATAATTATAAATATGGTAAAACCATATTCATTATTCTATCCATCCTTTGAATGACATGTCACCATATGTGCGTATGTACGACCTACCGTCTCCACGTCATGGTGTAATTTTTATTCAATAAATTATTATTTGGATTGGTCTAATAATGATGTGTAATTCATATAAATAATAAATATAAAATTATAATGATTTTTTATATGTGATATACCATCCAATTATATATTATTTTAATATCAAAATAATGATATTATCGCTCATGCGTATATACGGACTACCGTCTCCACGAACGTGATGAGATTCATTCCCCATCGTATCCATTCAAGTATTATTCTCATTTGATGATTAAAATTAATTTTTAAGTACTTTATATCATTCTATATATGAATAAGATACAACAAACCCATAACGAAGATGACTTATGTAACAAAACATATAAAAGAAAACAAGTAAGTTAACACCCGAAACGATGATAATACTATGATATTATTAACAAAGAAATTCTTAATGATAATATATGATATTAAAGTATATTATCCTTGTAAAATTAAATAAAAATTATATCACCATTATACTGGAGGTTAACATACCCCCAACCCAGGAAAATGTACAATGTATGGGGTTTTTTATCTCACATTTAATTCCGTGAGATTTCCATTGCTCACCAATTATTTATTTCATGTAGTGTGTGTACAGCCCATGTTTGTATTCATTTTTTAATATACTATAATTCAGGTATATTTACATCATCATTGTTTGATCCTTATTTCATGGGTGTATGTTTCTTAAGTTAAAAAATCATTAAGGTAATTTGAAATTTCAATTTCCACTCATTCGACTTTATGCTTACTTCATTGATTATTTTACTCTAAGATTTTGTGTGTAATCACTATTAATTTTCTAATCTCATAATTTCCACTCCCCTTTCTGTGGATATAATTTTGATAGACATAATCATTCCATTGATAAATTCTCTAGTCATTGGTATAAACTTGATACGAGTAATTTTTACTCAATCTACATTTGTTGAGTTAAACATCCAATTCATTGGTGTTGTTTTTACAAGAATATGTGTGAATGTCCTTTGATTGTTTTACACTGAATATCCAATCATATGAGTGTATTTATATTATTCACACATAATTTTGTCATTGATTTATCTTTAAACTAAGGATACAACCTTTATGAGAGATTTCCTCTCAATTTACATTCCACTGAGACTCGTTTGTTGTTATACACCAAATCACTTTTATATGGTGTATATAATGTTCCTTGACATAGTATATCATGAACACCTTTATTATCATGATATTACAATGTTTTTATTACCACAATTATTTGTATTCAAGTGTCTCTTTTTTGGTTAGGAACTCTAACTAAAATATCATTTAAAAATGTTTAAATGATTTATTATTCTAAATCATTCTCATTAATGAACAATTTTTAAAAATGGTTTTAAGGATATATTTATATGGGCATTAAAGTTTTAAAATCAAAATTCCTTTTAAAAGTTTCAAAGTGGTATGGGACACTTTGATTCAAAAATCTATTTTAAATGGATTCTTGACAAATGGTGTGACTTTTAAATGTTTTCAAGAAAAAGGGGGACATTTCTCTCAATTGTTTGATGATTATTTTAATCCATGTCAATATCCTTCATTGTTCTCAATTGAGGTTAGTCTGATACAATACAACCTTCCATATTTTATCGAATGAGTTGTGTTTTATTGTGGATGTGCTATTTTTATACCATTCTTGGTCTGTGGTTAAAGTATTGACATTTCATATTCTATATTTAATACATATGTTTATGTTATGTTTCAAACATTTCATATGAGGAATGCATTGGGCTTAGTAAGTGTTGGGTGGAGCCCGCTATTTCTCCTCGATGCATCAGTATTTCTCATGAGACAAACTAATGTCTTCGCATGAGGCCTTGACAAAATCTTATTTGTAGTCTCGGCATGAGGCCTTAGCTATGTGGTTATGTGAGTCTGGAATTATGCATTCCATCGTTATGAAAGTGGTTTTTGATATTTCATGTGATTATTCGACTAGTATAATATCCATGTGAATAATTAAATGTAATTATTTCATTTTATTTTTGCCATATTATGCTGAAGTTGATGTTTAAAAGGATTTTGTTTTAGTTGTACTTTTCTTTTAATGATTATGCTTATTTATGAAAGTTTGCTCCATATTGTTATCCATACTGGTCATTTGAGCTCACCCCTTTCTATGTTTTATTTTTCCCAGGATGTGAAGAAGTATTTTATGAATGAATTGCAGGGATAGTATAAGGGGATATGAGTGTGGAGACAAGATTTCATTGTAGTTTTCACTTTATTATGTAATGTAAACGTTAAGAATGTATCTAGTTATTCCAAGGCTACTAAACTAATCAGTCTTTCGAGACATGATCTTTTGGGATCATGCCGATGTTATGTAATAATGAACCGACTCTAAGTAACTGGGTTCGGGGAATTACAGTTGGTATAAGAGGATGTTTAGTGAAAACCTTGGAAACTAGATTTAGATAACCTCTGATTAGATCACATAGCCCTAGGATAGACTTTGAGGATTAGTATAGAATAAATTCCTAAAATTTTGGTATTTTATATATTTCGTGAGTTTTCCAAGCAATACATCCCTGTCTGGATACGAGTAGGTAGAGGTGGCTCTGGCACAGATGTACCTAGGGGTAAAACCAAAAACACCACTTTGATCTAGACATGAATGGGAACCGGTACACGACAACAGGCCTTGCTGAACTCTTGGTTACAATACTCCCGGGAGAAATTCTTAGGAATATTTACATTTTATTTACAAACCAATTTATATTATTTTAATATAATATGAGAATAAATAACCTTGGATAATCCTAAGGAGTTTAAAATTGATAATATGGTGTCATGATATACTCTAAATGATTTTATTACTACTTTTACTCACACAATGATTTCTGGTTTTAGTCAATGGCTGGAGTCCAAGAAATTCACAGTAACATTGGGAATGATGTAAAAGGTGGGAACAGTGGTGTAAATGAGCAACAAAATGGGATATTGATAGGCGTAAAAGATATCGTGATCATGCCAAGTCATTTTTCCAAAAATATGATCAACCACATTTATATTAACCAACTCCCAGAATCAACAATGAAGAGAAAGGTGATGAATGATAAGATCTCCAGTAGTGGAGAACGTGGAGAAAAGAATCCTAAATATCCATCATTCTGGAAATGTGGAAGGAGACACCCAGGAATGTGTCTCAATGGAACAAAGAAATGCTTTACTTGCGAGAAATATGGACACAAAGTGAAGAATTGCGGAGGAAAATTGAAGAGCACTATAGAATAAAATAAAAATCATCCCAAGAATCCATTTATAGTTATATTCCATAAATGTAGGGGACTTGGCCATTACCCGAGTGAATTCACTATTCTATATGATATTTTCTTCATCAAAAAAGAAGCTACGTAGAAATAAATGGTTAGAGAAATGTTTAAAAGTATTAGTTCTCCTTGTTGATGGGATTACATTGGAATAATTTTCTTTTGTATTTGTATCCCCGTAGTTTTCCATGTGAGAATGATATTTGAGGAAGACTTATCTTTTCCCTTGTGGATATAGTTATAAATAACCATGTGGTTTTGTATGATCATTGGGATTGAGGCAATTACAATTTATTATATTTTAGGATGAAAATTCAAGCTATGAGATAACATTTCTGGTCAAAATTATGTTATGGTTATTTGGAGGAATTTATCTCATTTTGGTAATATTATAAAATATAGTTTTTGAAAAAGGACTACACGTAGACCGTGTGACAACCCGTCGCGTTGGACAAAGCTGTGGGAATCGAAGCCACAACCAAAGTGTGATTGGGATTTACTGCCTACCACTGGACTACATGATGTCCGTGGTTAGTTTGACTAATTATTTTTTAGTGAAATGATTTTATTGACCAATAATAAGTTGATTTGGGATCTTATGTCTTATCAAATGAATACCCTATGTATATGTAAATGATTTGGGGAATATGTGATCAATGTTATTTTGGAAGATGTTCGCTTTGTTGGGAACACTATATGCCTAAGGAAAATAGAATACTATAGGGTTTCATTTGAGGAGTAATGGTGGATTTTTATCTATGTTTTTATTGTGGATTTATTGTGATTTGGGTTATTTATGAAATTGATTAACCTATAAGGGAGAATATGTGATTAGGATAATTACTTTTAAGTTTGTGACTTTAAGAGTAGTTGATGTCATTTAGAGACAAAAATTAACATGGAAGACTACAAAACAGAAGTCTTATATGTTTTGGGTTTCAATATTAGTTTGGATTATATTGAAGGACATTATGTAAAATTGTTTATTGAATGGTATTTATTTAACTTTGGGGTTTTGATTTTAGAAATTAAGATTAGTTTCTTTTTCTCTAAAGGAATATACTTTTGGGGGATCATCAGAACTTGTACTAACCATTTTGATTTTGCTGAATCTCTAAAGACAAGGTAAATATATAGTTTATCCTTCGTGGATCAAGTGATTCTATAGAACATTATTCTAGCTCTTTAAGTGTGAGAAAGTCTTCTTGAATACTCATCATTTAAAAAAATGAGTTAGTTGTGGAAATTTATTTAAGAATGAAAATCTACTTAAAAAGTAAGTATATATCTTTAATTTCTTAGTCAATCTCAGAAATTAATTCCTCATCATTATGTAATGTAACTTCAAACAAAAAAAATGTTGTCCGTTTACTTTTCCTACTGGGATGCTAATGAACGTTTGTCCCATCACAAGATTGTGGGTTTCTTGTTGTTTCATTTCTCCTGATCATTTTTTGTATACCACTCCATCAGAACTAGACACTTAGTTTATCATCCATATCCATGTTTTTCTTTATATAATCCTAGTATAGGTTATCTCAGGAGACCTTTTTACTTCTCTTTCTTTCTTTTTAAGTGATAATTTTATTGGCTCTTTTTCTGATGTGGGACTTTCCATTATATTCCCAATCCCAATTTAAAAAATTGAGATGATGCAATTCATTTAAGGAGGGGAGAATGTAACACTCCAAGCTTCCATGGTACGATTCTCTTTGAATAACACATTGCATTTGTTGTATGCAACTTCGAGATTCTAACACACTACTACCAATCAAGGTAGCCATTATGAATAGTAATACCAACTTTTTGAAATTTTCTAAATTTTATCTCTCAAAATGTACTTCATTTTTGGATTCGGAATATCAAAATTTGCCTAGGATGAAATTTTGGTACTTTTCGATAACCTTTATATTTTGATGAATAGTGAAAATTACTAAATTTTAATTAAAACAACTTTTTTAATCAAAATAATTAATAGTGATAAATTATGAATTTGAGTGGTTTAAAAGTATTTTTAGAATATATTTTAACCATTTAATACAATTTTTGTAATTTTTCATAATTTCACAATTAAACCAGACATGAACAAGTGTCAATCTTTTGATAGTTATTATCTCTTAAAAACACGCTTTTTGTTTTATGAACGGAAATTAATTTTAAATTAATTTCGGCCACTTCTGTGTTTTGAATTTTGAAAAATGGATTCCATATTTGGAATCTGGATGTCCAACTTTTTTAAATAGATATCTTTTATTTTTAGACATTTTGAATAATTACTTCGGTAAAAATTTTAATTACCATGGTTAAAGGGTAAATCCGGCAAATAAGGGTAAAAAAATAATATTACAATAATAATAAATTAACTTAAAACTTATCAGAAAATTATTGGTTGATACATGTCCTATCATGGAAATCATTAGGACTATTTCGGGACCCCATGAATCCACTTGAAAGTGATAAGGACACATTATATTAATTAAGTTAAAATAAATACAAAAATGACATTAGCATATATCTTTTAGAAAAGCAGTTTTTACCTAGGGTTATATATGTTGGATTTTAGAATATAAATATTCATTATAAATATAAAAATATTTCCTAAAAAATTTTATTTTATTTATAATTTTCATACATTTAATAGTTAATATTATTTAGGACACAATAATGATGCAGTATTTTCCTTATCAATAAAAGAATCAAATAATTGGTATTATAAATGTTACAATAAATATAATTTGGAAGTTTTGGTGACATACATGAATTCAATTGGTTATTATGACATTATAGTATTTCTTAAATGAATTTTTTGTCGAATTAGTAATGTTTTTATGACTTTAACAAAAATCAATTATGGAATAGTGCCAAAATTGACATAAATGAGTTTTTAAAACAAACATTATATTATTAATTGCTATTCTATTCATAAAAATATATGTTTCAGGCAAAAGCTCTTATATAATGATAGGTGTGTCATTAATGGACCACTTGGGGGTATCTTGGATGTATATAGTAAGTTTATTAACTATATAATATAAAAATACAAAGTGACATGGTAAATGTCAAACAAATTAACTAAGAGTTAAAACTAAATGATAAGGTTAATATAATGACCCAAACGTGTCTAAATTCTATTGGTTGAATTTATTTCGACCCATAACCACCTTGGAATTTTAATAATCCACTTAGTATCCATTATAATCTAAATATGAATTTGTTATAAAATAATATTTCTAGCTTTTCCAAAGGTGCCCCTCACCCCTCTTATAAAAGGGCACTCCCCCTTCTCACTAATTCACACATTCAAAGCCTTTTGGCACGGCCAAACCCTACCCAAATACTATATAAACTTTCCTCACTTCAACCTAAAGGCCTTAGTTTGATCATAAAGCCATCATATGGAGCCCTTTTGATCAAGTCAAAAGGAAGAACCCGAAAAAGAGGTATTGTTTTCACCACCCTCTTTCAAGTCCCTTTCTTCTTCAACTTCTTAGTTCTTTGTTATTTTCATTCTAAAATAATAAATCCAGTATCTCTTATATACTATGATGTTATTATAACTATTTTACAACCGTATTCCATATTTTATCCATCCTTTGAATGACATGTCACCATACATGCATACGCACGGCCTACCGTCTCCATGTAGTGGTGTAATTGTTATTAAATACATTATTATTTGTATGGGAATAATAATTATGTGTAATTAATGTAAATAATAAATATAAAATTATAATGATTCTGTATATGTGATATACGATCCAATTATATATTATTTAAATATCAAAATAATTATATTATCGCTCGTACGTACGTACGGACTACCATCTCCAAGAACGCGATTAGATTCATTACCCATCGTATCCATTAAAGTCTAATTATCATTTGATGATTAAAAATAATTTTAAATGACTTGATATCATTATTTATATTAATAAGATACAACCTACCCATAACAAAATTGACTTATGTAACAAAATATATAAAAGAAAACGAGTAAGTTTACACCCGGAACGACGATAATACTAAGATATTATTAACAAAGAAAATTTAAATGACCATATATGATATTAATGTATATGATCCTTGAAAAATTAAATAAAAATTAATTCACCATTATACAGGAGGATAACCTACCCCAGACGAAGGAAAAAGTACAAAGTAAGGGGTTTCTTATCTCACTTTTAATTCCGTCAGATTTCCAGTGTTCACCACTTATTTATTACATGTGGTGTGTGTACTTCCCATGTTTGTATTCATTTTTAATATAATTTAATTAATCTATATTTAAATCATCATTTTATGATCCTTTTTTCATTGGTGTATGTTTGTTAAGTTACCAAATCAATAAGATAATTTGAAATTTCAATTTTCACTCATTTGGCTTTATGCATTCTTCATTGATTATTTTACTCTAAGATTATGTGTGGAATCACTATTCATTTGCTTATGTGATAATTTCCACTCCCCTTTCTATGCATATACTTTTTATACACATAATCACTCTATTGATAAATTCTCAAGTCATCGGTATGAACTTGATAAGAGTAATTTTTACTCAATCTCCATTTGTTGAGTTAAACATCCAATTCATTGGTGTTGATTTTACAAGAATATGTGTGAATGTCCATTGATTGTTTTAGACT
Organism: Viscum album; assembly: GCA_963277665.1. Classification (NCBI taxonomy): domain Eukaryota; kingdom Viridiplantae; phylum Streptophyta; class Magnoliopsida; order Santalales; family Viscaceae; genus Viscum; species Viscum album. The sequence goes on along the minus strand of OY728121.1, from coordinate 138,250,830 downwards.
GAATATCAAATCATATTGAGTTTATTTATATTTTTCACACATAATTATGTCATTTATTTATCCTTAACCTAAGTATACAACCTTTATGAGAGATTTCATCCCAATTGACATTCCATTGAGACTCGTTTATTGTGATACAACAAATCACTTTTATATGGTGTGTATAATGTACATTGACATAGTATATCATGAACCCCATTATTATCATGATATTAAAAAAATTTATTACGTCAATTATTTGTATTCAAGTGTCTCTCTTTTTGTTAGGAACTCTAACTAAAATATCATTTTAAATTGTTATAATGATTAATTATTCTAAATCATTCTCATTAATGTCCATGTTTTAAAAATCATTTTAAGGATTTATTTATTTGGACATTTATGTTTTCAAATAAAATTTCCTTTTAAAAGTTTCTAATTTGTAAGGGACACTTTGATTCAAAAATCTATTTCAAAAGGGTTCTTGACAATTAGTGTGGCTTTTAAATGTTTTCAAGAAAATGAGGGATATTTATGTCAATTGTTTGATGATTATTTTAATCCATGTCAATATCCTTCATTATTCTCAATTGAGGTTAGTATTATACAATAAAATCTTACATATTGTATCAAATGAGTTTTGTTTGAATATGGATGTGCTATTTTTATACCATTCTGGGTTTGTGGTTAATGTATTGACATTTCGTATTCTATTTTTAGTATGGATGTTTATGTTATCTTTCAAACTTTTCATATGAGGAATGCATTGGACTTAGTATGTGACTGGTGGAGCCCGCTATAGCTCCTCGATGCATCGGTAGGTCTCATGAGACAAACTTGTGTCTTCGCACGAAGCCTTGAAAAAATCTTATTTCTAGTCTTGGGACGAGGCCTTGGCTAAGTGGTTATGATAGTTTGGCATTAGTCATTCCATCATTAGGATAGTGGTTTTTGATATTGCATGTGATTATTCGACTAGTAGAATATCAATGTGAATAATTAAATGACATTATTTCATTTTATTTTTTCCATATTATGTTAAAGTTCATGTTTAAAAGGCTTTTGTTTTAGTTATACATTGCCTTAAATGTTTATGATTATTTATGAAAGTTTCTGATATATTGTAATCCTTAATAGGAATTTGAGCTCACCCCTTTCTATTTTTTATTTTTCCCAGGATGTGAAGAAGTATTTTATGAATGACCTGTATGGATAATATAAGAGGATATGAGTGTGGAGACAAGATGTCGTTGTAGTTTTCACTTTATGATGTAATGTAAACATGAAAAATGTATCTAGTTATTCCATGAATATTAAACTAATCATTCTTTCGAGACATGAACTTTTGTAATCATGCCAATGTTATGTAATAATACACCGACTCTAGGTAACTCGGTTCGGGGTATTACACGTCTCATATCTGACCTCAATGCCTGAAACCATGCTTGAAATTTCCGCCTCGACGCTAGGGTCGCAACACTACTGACGGTGCTCAAATTGAACAATGGATGCAGAAATAGAAGCTCCCCATGTTATACGCAAATGGGGCCCTATGGGGACAACACTTCAAGCCCAAATTTAGGCAGGTGGATTGTGCCGTTGCATTCCTCTCAGAAAAACACATAGAAACGAGTACTCAAAAACCATAAATGGATTTCTAGTGAAAAAGTGGTGTTCCACCATAAAACTTGAGAACTGGGCCCTGTGGGGCCCGCACCATGTCTCTAACCCAAACAATTCAAAAAGAATCTCAAAAAGTCTGCACGAGTACTGGGGTCACACTGCCGCTGACGACACGTCACTCAGACATCCGAAGTAGAAGTTAAGTCCGATGCAAAAATTAATTAATTATTTATTCATCTATTTAATTAATCATTCACATTAAGAATTTCATGATTTTGAGCAACGAAACCAAACCACAAAAGTTTTTAATGAAATTTCGATGGTCTGTCTCAAGCCTGGACAACAGTACCTCTGTCGGCACGTCAAACGGACGTCCGACTCGTGAAGTGCGTCCATCACGGGATTTATTTAATAATATATTATTATTATATTAAAGTTCTCCAGGTCACACGTCATCAGGAACAGAATCCAAAAACCCCAAAACACACTTTAAAATGATCACCTCGCTGACACGATATTGTAGACGTAGACGGCGCATCAAATGAACATGCCTTGTAGAAGTTATATCCCCTCAAACGCACAAGGGCATAACTGGGCCGGTTCACCCCGACCGACCCGGCCCGAATCATCATCCTGTGGCCCATCCGTGGGTTCAGACCATTACGCCATGAACCTCTGGCTGCAGCCCGATTAGTAGCACCGAATTCAAGTGGGTCTGGTTTTCTCCACACAGACCGGCCACGTTCTCGGTCTTCCATGTCGCGCAGCAGGACCCCCTTGCCGCGGGTCCTTGTCCGTAGTTTCCACCCCCGAGGTCAGCTCCTTGAGGGACTCCTCCTCCGACCACGAAAGGCTAGCGTGCCCTAGCAGCATGACATCGTGCCTCGCCGCGGGCTACTTCGCACGACGCAGCACCACCTTGGTGCTCTCTTGCGACACCCGCTGCGCCCGCCGCCTGGTCCCACTGACCCCTCTCCGGCATCACCTTCGCACGACACTGCACACCCAGCAGCCGCTTCGCTGTCCTGACCGCTCGGAAATCCTATAGGCTCCACCACCCCGACGCACCGTGCCGAAGCTGCAGCCGCCTCAGCTTCTCCTGCAGACTCCTTCAGCTCGACCACACCCGCTACCTGGCGGTCCCTCACGACGCCACACTAATATCTCCCCTCTACTCCTCCGCCGGACTCCTCCGTCGTGCCACCCCAAACTCCGGCCACCATCCTTACCTGAGCTAAAACTTCCGATGGATGCCACAACTACTCTTCTGGCCCAATTCCAAAACCAAAAGATGATATGGGATCCTTTTGGAAAGGACTTTGAAATGCCTACCTTTGATCGATGATCCGATGGCCGGTTAACCCATCCAAAAATTATGGCAGGTAGTTAAAAGAAACAGAATGAAGAAGTGTGTTACAAACATAGATCGATCATCGTGTTTGTGCAGCCATCGATTATTTTTTAAATTAAAGACATAAAACAAATATCGAAACAGATAACCGAAGAGGAAATTGAATCAGAGCTCAAAAAAATAGATCCTACCTCTATTCTGATGTGCGTCGTAGGTGATGCGTCCTCGAGGCTCAACCTTCAAACAGCCGAAGTTTCGACGAAGATTTATCCTCGATCCGATGATGAATAGCGAAGAACTACTAAAGAGATAGAGAGAGTGGGAGAGAGATAGAGATAGAAGGAAATGGGTTCTCCCTTCCAACACTTAGTAAATTTATTGAAATACAAAAAACTCTCCCAAAGAGTGCAGATTCCAAAAACACTGTGCCCACCTATTTTATCTCACGCCTAGGAAAAATGCCCCATTTCAAACTCAATGGATGTCTTGGATTTCAATTTCGTGACTTCATTCAAAATTTATTCAAAAATAATGCCAGTGATAAAAATCACCTAGTGGACATTCTGAAAAGACCACTTTTCTCCTAGGTGACATCTCTCACAGCAGGCCCACACCTGCAACTTTTAAACCCTGGCTAGGGTAAACGACACACTCCATACTCAATGGTGCCCTCGGTTTTCCCATACCAGCATCTATTTAGGAGTTAATCAGGTTTGATCTATTAAATGAATAATTTAATTTCATTTAACCATTTAACACACCGCTAACGGGTGAGGGGTCCGAACATCCCACTCCGACTCATTTTATGTCACTCCTAGGGTAAACACTGCATTCTAGACCCAACCGTGGTGTCAGATTTCCGATCTGATCAATCGTCTTAGACATATCACATTTTCTTTAGTTAACAATGCGTGCGTAATATAAAAAAACTTAACATTTTTATATAATTAATTCTAGGCACATTGGGCCTTGGAATTGCACTCCGTCTGAACGCCCAGCTTTGGAATAACATAAATAATTTTCCAATGTATTTTATAGAAAAACTGGTTTCAAATATTTGGCATGTTCATTCCTGCCAATACAATGGTTAGGTGTTAACTACCATTTTATATAATAATATTATTATTGTATTATTTTTTGGTATAAATCCATGTTGTGTGAAACATAAGATTTTAGAGAAACTCTTTATCGTGGGTCAAGTATGCTATCAGAAAAAGCATCCACATGCCCGAATGGCCCAAATTCCGTCATTTTTTTGATAATCCACCTTTCACGGGGTGAGTTGGAACATTTAAAAGTACCAAATTCTTAGGAGACAATTACATGACACATAAGTCTTTGCGGAAATCACCTAGACAAGAAAACATAGATGTGATCCACTCCATCAAATGTCATGATATTATTATTCCACATTTATATGGATGATGGCTTTCAATCCAGTGTAGAGCTACACAGGATTAGAACCTAAAGTAATTCCATACCATCTCACTCTTTCAATTCCAGTGAGCTCTACTCTAGTGAATCCACCTGCGCTGAATCCTCATTGGAGCATTGTCTCATTTGATATGGTTGATATATATGCATATTTCATGTGGCCCGAAGGCCTTGGGGTGGCTTGAAGGCCTTGAGGTGTCCTGAAGGCCTTGAGAAACAACTAGCCCGATGGTCGTCGGTGGCCCTATAGCCTTACAGGACCTGAGGACCAAACCGAGGGCCCGATGGCCTAGATGGATGAATAGTTTGAGTTGCTATAGTACTAAAATTTAATAGATAATTCCTTCTATTATAATTGCTATAGTACTACTATCGTATCTAGAAATATGTCTCCACTCAGATTTGATGTTGGGTCTCTTGGATGCACTTGGTTATTCGTCACCAACTAAGATGAGGATTATGTTCTGAAGTGTCCCATTTAATATAAAATTAATATCTTATTCATAAATATTAATTGATAAGAAAGTTAATTATTCTATAAATACCTAGGATGTTACACAATTAATATATTTTTTTATAAATCAGTGATTATGGTTTCCATTTTATATTATAAAATTATGCATGAAATTATTTTTATCTATAATAATGACCTAGATATTATTTCTAAGAGGAATGTGTATGCATATATTATTGATATAAAATTTTTATCATGATAAAATTTTTATTCATTAAATGTTTTCCCTGGTGATTCATGTTTATGAAATAAATTATTGTGTCATTAATATGTAAAACAACTTATAAATATTAATATAATGGGACTTAATAAGCATATTTAAAAAAATTATTTTGATAAAGTGTGAATTCCATATTAAAAGAGGAAACAACATATACATTCCTTCAAAAAAGTGTAGTAATTTTCTACTTCACATTCATAAAAATTGTTTTATATGGATTTTTAGACTTATATATTGTATCTAGTTTGTATATAAATGAATAATAATGTGAAATTATTTATGACTAATGTAATAAACAATTTACAAGGAGTTTGAATTCAATGGAATATTCATAATTACATTGGAATTTAACTAATGAAAATATTGGTATATTTGAATATATTATTTCTTAAGTGAGGCCATTTTTTATATTTATATTTAAATATGGATTTTAATGTTTATGGATAAAATATTTGTGGTTTTAAAATGATTTTTTATGTATCAAAAATTATTGTTGGATACAGTTAGTCCAGGAGGTAGTTCTGCTTTTTTTTGAACTACACGTAGAATCAGGTACCTGGGGGTGGAGAACTAAGTTCCCATTAAAGTAGATAGGGAAATTACTAGTATAAAAGTTCCATAAGAATCCTGATGGACTTATACTGGTTACCTAGTCACTTTATGGACATTTTATAGGGCAAATTTTGGAAATATTCCTCTCAAAATTTTATTTCCCTATTTCCTCCCATTAAAGCCTAATTCATTATTGTCACAAAAATAAACCCTGGGGGATCCCCATATTTTTCATCTCCCACTAATCATTCTTCATGATTTTAAGTTGGTTTAATGGTTTCTTCCATACTAAATTGATGGATAATAATCCTACAATCTCTCCTTTTTTACCACCAATAATCTTGTTATAATATTTTTAAATATTTATTTAGTGATTTTATGGTGAATTCCATCATAGAATTATGGAATTCATCCATATTTGTGATGTATATTGTTTTCTTTTCTGTAAAGAAATATATTAAGGGATGATTACCTTATACCAATCCATTTTTTGATGGAAGGAGTTGGGAGTAATATTTTTTATAGAATTTTTATTATTTTAATGTATAATTAGAATATGATTATTAAATTTAATTTAATTATTTAAGATGATAATATTATGGGTTTTATTTTGGAGTTATTTATGTGGGTTGTAGTTAGGGTTTTTAAATCTTGATTTATGGTGGTCATGTAGATGAAATTCTTTTGTGATATAAATTTATGTGGTTTATATGAGAGTCTTCTTTGTTGTCGATTTGTTAGGGAATGTTTTCCCATGGTAACATTAGATGATATCAACCCTTTGGGATAAATCCTAAGTTAGACTTGTGACATGCCTACAATTTCTGTAAATATTGTTTCAAGTAAAAAAGATAACCTTTCATGTTAATATTTAATTAGAGTATGTAATGTTAAGTGCATTTAATATATTGTCTGTATCGGTTTGTTTACATATCCTTGTATTTTTTTATGTAAATGAAATTTTAATAAAACTAAATTTTCTACATATAATTTTGTTTTATTTAATATTAAAATTGAATTGTTCTATTATGTTTATACATATTATTTCAGTTCATTGGTTATTAAATTTTCACGAAATGAATCCTTTACATGTTTTCTATAATCAATTATATTCTTTATTTAATATGTTATCATGTTTTATTTTTTAAATTATTTTTATAATTCATGATGTGAATTTTAAATAAAAATTTGTTTAGTGAGATTATGTTTCATTAGTGTATTCTCTTTTGATATATTTTTCATGTTTTTATAATTTAACCAATTCATTCCACTTTAACATACATTCTTCATATTACTATGATATATACGTAATTTGGGTAAGATGTTTACATCAGTGGAGATATAATGACATGGTTAGTTTAGGTTTAAAGGAATGATATGATTCTTTTCATATTTATAACATTGATAAGGTTATTGACTAAATAAAATTAATAATTCAAAAACAATAAATTATATGTTCTTTTTAAAGTTTTAGGTTCAATTTTTGTTTTATAATAATGTTATAAAACATAATTTGATTCCTTGAAGCTACAAATTTTCGAAAATTTATTATCTATTATGTTTTAATCACTCTAGAAATTTCAAATTAAAACAAATATTCCTGATTTTTACATGGTAAAAGTGTAAAGTTTAAGGAATTTATTTGTATGTAATAGTTTCCTATAAATGTTTTTTTATCTAAATTATGTTATATATATGAAAAATAAATTTTGAAAAATAAATTTATGAAAGGTGTAAATATGTTATTGCGTATGGAAAACTGTTTTCCTTGTTTTTATAATAATTTATAATCCCTAAAAGACTTGTGTAATTAAAAAATATGACTACAGTAAAGTAGTTATTTTATATTCTTTCCCTAGAAACACTTTTTTCCACAATAGAAATCTTCTTGATTTTCAATCCTTACCTTGTATAATTTTTTTCTAATCATTAATTAAAAAACATATCTTAATTTTTTATAAAAAGTATAAAAAGTAAAAATAGAAAAATAAGAGGATTGATATTGAATTGATAGAAAAGTACTATTTAAGGAATACACAAAAAATAGTTTACAGTATCGATAAATTTCTATAAATAATTGTTTTATCTAATATATATTTTATGTATGGAAAAATTTATTTCAAAAAAGAAATATATTACTACTGCGTAATACATATTTGATATTCCTTACCTATTACCCTGTTTTTTTGATCATAAGTAATCCACTTGTCTGTATATCCATTCAATTTTTTCATTCTTGCATAATCTGTAAATAGAAAACAAAATTTCATTAGTAATCCTTGAATTATTTTATATTAAAATAATGAAGTTTTTTATAATTATAAAAAATCAATTTATGTTCAACATATAATAAAAATTTTAAATTAGATAGGATCATAGTACCCATATTATAGTATACCCCTTCAACCATCACATCTGATTGGACTGTAGTTCTTTGACTCTAGTTTAAACATTCCCCCTCCCATGATATGTGAATTGGAAGATAATTCCCTAGTACTAGGTCTATTGGGAAGCATATCAAGGTTCTCCAAGAAGGGTTTTCTTAGATACCGATCATTCAACTCATAGTATGTATGACTTGAATCAAACCACCATGTATAGGTAGTTACTATTTATGAATGATACTAATAGATAAATTTCTTCACATTTTTACTACCATGTTTTTATTGTTATATATTTTTGTTAAACAATTTTATTATATGGATATAAATTATTATACTAATATACGCATATAGTTTTTTATTCAAAATTGTATTTTTTGGAAGAAATATGTTTCATGTTGTTGTCATTAGATTGATAAATTTTTTGATGAACATGAAGTTGGATTGGTCATGGTTTTTTATTTTATTCTCAACAGTTAAATTTGTTTATCATTGGGAAATAATTATAAATCAGTCAACACAAAGTGAAATGTTCTTCCATGGATCAAATATTGTGATAATTGTATCCATGATTCTTAAATTAGGTTTTCAATAATGTTTTAAATAAGATATAATGTTTCATATGAGATAAATTGATGTCTAGAAATCTATTTAATAAGTTCATAACCACCTATTAAAATTTTCTTATGTGCTCTATGGAATTAAATATATATGTATAGGTTTACCCTACACAAACAATTAAACATAGATTGATTCACTATTGAATATCTAAATACTCATGGAAGTATATATCCACATACAAAGGATTTAGTTGTGTAACTGGTAATGTAGCTGAACTGGACATGTAAGAGAATAGGTCACATATAAATATGCTTATATAGTTGAATTATGATATATGACTTCATTTTGGTGAAATGGTTCACAAATGAAAATAAAAATATGTGATAAGTAAGATTGGTGAATTTTTATACTATATTTTTACAATACTTATGAATATATCCATATATGGAAATTGTCTACATCTATGAATGTTCATGAAAAGTAAAATGTATGAAATTTTGACATATATGATAATTTAATCACATATTATAATGAGTTACAAATTCAATTTCTCTATGTTTGAGAGTGAGTATTGATGTATCCGATCATAGATCAGCGTATGAACATATAAACAATGTTTTGATCCATGAATCAAAAAAGAAACAACTACACCCCATGATTATTAAATACACAGTTGTGGGTATACTTATAGTTTTGAGATATGTTATGTATGTAGTTGTTTGTGTTGAAGAGTTTGTAGAACACTATAAATGGAAGGGATCAATTTTTTTACATATATCATGATTGAATGGAAAGAAATGTGCCTATGTATTCACATATTGTCTTAAAATATTAAATATAAAATACCAATGAATATTTATGTTATGATCAAAGATGAATCTATATTTTTAAATGGTCATTCAACCTGAGAAATTTTCAGGTTCATTGAATTACTAAAAATATTGGTAACTAAAAATAATTGATTCATGATATATTGTAAATATTAAATATAGAGAATAATATGATGTTAGATAATCCTATATGATATATACTTACAATAATTTTATATCCTATATATGTGTGTGTTTGTTGTGATGTGACTGTTTTCAAAGGACGATAGATGAGGAGTGAGAAAGTTAAAAGAAGAGGTTATTTCTCACAACTATAATAAATATCATAGAATTTGATCTAACATATAGATGTTAATGTGTTATGAATCCAAGAATCATAAGGTTTATTTGTTAAACACTATAATTAAAGAAATATTATGTTCTTGAAAAATCTATTTTATCATATAATTTGTGCGAGAAGCACATGTGTTGTCAAAGTACAATTATGAAATAAATTAATGGTTATACCCTTCTTGTTGAAAAACATATTAGTTTTTTTCTAGTATATATGTGATCCTATATCGTTTCAATATCCTTCCTTGGACTAGATACTCTTATTATGTAGTGAAATTTGAGAATTATATAGTTCCTATATGTGTTCTTGTGTGTTGTGTTCCAATATAGATATTTTCTCTAATCAGAGTAGAGGGTTAATTTAAATGATGAAAAAATAAAAAATTACTAACCACTAATTTAACCCATGTATAATGGTCACATGAATCTGGAATTGTTATTAAAATTGGAATCAGAACTATGTTCTTCAATGAATCTTGTATAGTAAATGTTTGAAGAAGATCAATATATCACTCAAAGATATAGTCCCAAAATAATATCCCTAGATTGTATTTATCATTTACTTTTTAAATATTAAATGATAAGAGTTAATGATATCAAAATTAAGGGAAGGGATAATCATGAAATCTATTTCAAAGGCACTAATTAAGAAATAATATTGACTCTTATTATTGAGAATGATATTATTTACTCTAATTTAGAATAAAATGTGAGTAATAAGATTGAGGAATTCATGTATTTTTTTAATGAAAATAGGCACATAGAGGTATATTGGAATGTTACAACTATAGTGATTTAACATTGGGGAAATTGAATATTTATAAAACATATTCCAAAGAAAAACGAAGATAAATATATTGATAAAGAAGGCGGAATGTTAAGAAGATCACTATATAAGAATAATGAAAAATATTTGTTTTAAAAGAATGAATAATATGTCTTATAAATATAAATATTTAATCTTTTTTTCCAAATTCAAGGAAGATAACGACAATGAAGAAAAATTTTATGTTGAAAATGTTATTAATGTACGTGTTGAGAGGTTTATTAAAACAAAAGTAAATTACATGAGTTTTACCAGTGATGAATATAACAATTATGAATAACAATAATAAGAGGGGGAATGTTTGATAGAGTTCCTGTTAAAATGTTAATTGGAAGAATGAATTTAAAAAATTGAAAAACTATATATAGAGAACTAGATGTTAATGAAAGATGATCACCTACATAAAAATCAAGAAACAATTCAAGAAGAATAAAATTATATATTTTTATAGGATATTAAAAGCCTCATGAATTTACTTCATTATATTAAAAAACATAAAATCATACATAATGGACATCTGAGGGAGAAGGAGAAAAAGTTTTACCTTGTACAAAGAAAACTACTTAAAACTGAATGAAGAAAATATAACTTCCAAAATTCACGTTATGAATTTGTTGAATACTCCATAGATTGTGAATATTAAATATAACAACAAATAACATCCTCAAAGTTAATAAAACATTTGTAGATTCTATGAAAGGGGTTAATAATAATAACATAGTCATGAGGATCATTTGTAACTAAAAAATGTGATTTTTAAAATTATAAATGATTTGTCAATTAAAATAGTGAAACAAAAATGAAAATTATTATAAACTCTAAAATTGATGATAAGAAAGAAATATGAATAATATGGTTTTAGTAACATATTAAAATTATGCGAACCCAAAAGGATCGAATATTGAATGTCAAAAACATAGATTATGAAACTTTTTTGTTTTCAAATGAAACTATGCATTTTATATATATTATTAGTGTTGCGGAGGATTTGGGAATGGAAAAGATATTTTTTTATTTAATCATCAACACGATAATAAATATAGGAGTCATTAGATTTAGATTATTATGGGGATTCTTTATATTCAATGAAGACAAACTCAAATAGTTTGATATATCAAATATGAATATTTAGAATAGATTCCAAATTTTTTAAATTCATTATCAGAGGTTTGATTAGATTGAAATCCTTGAAAAATATTGTCTTTTGATGTTTTTTCCCCAAAAATGATCCAATGGTAAAACTAAAAATCATTACGTGATGAAATAAATGGGAAAATATAAGCTTCTTATGGTTGAAACTATATTCTAGTCAGGAAAAAAATAATGACCTCAGATATTGGATGGTGAGTGTTTTTCAAACATGAATAAATATTTGAATATATTTATGAATGTGATATACTATAATGAAGTAATAGTGAATTATGGTAATGATCAGTGTTTAATTATTAAAGGAATTTAATTTGATATCATTGGAGAAGAAAAATTGAATTCTAGAAGTAAAATATTTTTCAAAGTATCTAAATACAATATATTGAGTTTTTACCAAAATTGTGATGAATAGAATGATGTTTTCTTCTGAATATATATTTTTATTTAAAAAATTATTTAATATATGTATGTTTTAGCAATTTTTCAACGACCCTGGGAAATATTTTCTACGATGGAGATAAAAAAAATTCATGTTGTCTAAGTAAAAAAGAATGAAAACTAATTATGGGACAAAATTATAGGAAATATATTATTCAGAAACATGATTAATATAAAAAATAAAGGATGTGTTCATGATATATATAATATACTAAGTAAAAAATATGGGTATTTTCTTATAATCCAAAGGGGAAATTTTCCAATTCAACACATATATAGGTTAAGATACATACATCTCATCTCTTATAGGATATTAAATATAATATATGTTTTACCATGTGAAATAAATCAATAAAAATAGATATGGATATAGATTTTATTTCCATTATTGATGATTTCAATTTTATTACATTTATTATGTTTTTGAAAAATAAATTAGGGCTCTTTATATGTTCTAATTTTTTAGGTGATCTGATGAAATGAAATGTGGATATTTTATAAATAATATTTTAAATAATAATGGTGTTGAATAAAAAAATGGAATTATTGAATGTTATATTGAGTATAATGGTATTCATTATGATGGTAGTGCACCATACACACCAAAAAAAATTGGGTGGTGAAAATAAATAATAGAATCTCAATTGAGATGGTTTAAATAATGGTAGTTAAACATGATATTTTCTGGTTATTTTACAGATAATCTATTAGTGTAGAAGTCTATATTCAAAATCATTCATTATTCTGAATAATTTTATACATGATTCCATATGAGATACATTGAAAGAAGACCTCATGTTTCAGTGTATAATTGTATTTATAGGCCCTTATATTATGAATGTAAATTGTAAAAATATGGTAAATTTGAATAAAGAGGTTTTTGTAGAGACCCAAATATTGAATTACATGGACATTACATTACTTTTGCGGAATACATAATACATAACAAAAATAGACACACAAGGACTGTAATAGTTTACTGTCTTTGGAAACTCGGAATAAAATCACCTAATCGTGGTGAAAGATTTTCAACATCTCCCAATAAAGATCTTCCCCTTTTTTTCTTACCTAAAACCTTTATTTATATCATTGGGAAAAGAAAACATAAAAGGGGTGAGCTCAAATTCCCATTAAGGGTAAACATAGAGAACATAAAACAATCCATAAACATTTGAATGCAAAAACTTGAACATAAAATCTAAACATTAAAATATTGAGCAAATACATGAATCTTCGAAGTACGTAAGGAATATATCATAAGGGAACATCAATCATGATAAAATAGAATTGGAATAAAACATGTTACTGTGGAAACCAATAAGCACATGATATGATTTCCATAGTAGCCAAGGCATTGCTGCCAAGACCATCTTAGTGGACAAAGTCCCTTTCTAAATCGTGTTCACTCCTCGTTCCAGTCCTATATTACTGAACCGGTTTAACTTTCCATTCCAGCCACGTCTATCTCATTAGATATAAATCGTTACCCAATTCATTGAAGGGATATATAGGTCCAACCCATGTCATAATGAAATCATTCTTACTTGTGCCACAAAATAAACATACATCATTCATAACAACCCAATAAATAAAATGTGTTTCATATACATCATCCCATCATCACATAATCCTTATAAAATAAATGGATATCATTTCATAATAATAAAAGTAAAACCTTTTAAATCATATATATATGATACTGAAACATACACATGTGAAATAATGTCATCTTCGATGAAAATGGTTTTGATAAAACACTTGAAATGAATTCTTGAGGAAAATATCATTTTTCTTCAAAATCATTTTATTTTCACAAAATGTCATGAAATTTTAGATGAAAAGGATTCTGTTGAAAATAGTCATGAAGTATTTATAAGGAATATTCATGAAAATAAGGCTTTATAAAACCATAAAAATCCGTTCACACCGTATAAGTTAAAAATAACATTCTCCCTGTACTTTTGTTGGAAAAGTCAATAAAGTACCTCGCAACGTAAACAAAAGAAGGATTACTTACATTACATGTAGTAAAAGTCAAAAATGGGTAAAAATGACTTTTAACATACATGAAAACACTTTTATAAAACATGGAAATGGATGATATAAATAACCCAGTAAATACTTACGAATAAACAATCTCGGATAAAAATGAGATTGGAAAAGTTATCCCTTACCTTAGGTCCGATACACTTTTTATGGATCTAAACCTCCTATATAATGATTTAAATAATTTCATTGACTTATTAAATAAGCATATTCATTGTTTTGATATCATATATGTTTCACTTATGACTTTATATTACCCGTTCTTTCGTAAATCCCATATTAATGTAGCTTTTTGGGTAAAATCATTTCATTTATCATATGTGTTTCGACTTGTCGTTTCTTCATATTATTACTTATATCCTGATTTAAATAATTTCATAATGTAAAAATTGATTTATATATAATATATATTCATCATATACATATATATTATAGATCGATAAAAGGAATTAAATACACCGTTCATGGAGACGGTAGGCCGTACGTACACATGAACGCTGTTTTCGTTTCCTTATTGAATTGAATGAAACTAAATATATGACAGACATATATATACATAAATCCAGTAGCATTATTATTTCATATATTTCATTATTATTCATTATATAAATTTTATGATCATTAATGTATGGTTAATCCCGGAGAATGATTCTCATTGCGTCGTGGAGACTGTAGTCCGTACGTGCGCACGAGCGATGATATCGTTCCCATAATTATAGAATTGGAGTGGATGGTATAATATATCAGAATCCATATTATGTTATAATAACCATATATAGTTATTCTTTACACCATTATACCCATCCATGTAAGGTGTTTGAATAATACAAGGACCTCTAGGATGTTTCTAGGGAAGTTTAGAAGCGAAATGGGTAGGTTTTTTCCGAGCTTAAAGGATCAAATTGTTGTGAGGATGAGAGGGAGAATGTTACCCTTTATTAGGGAGAAGAGGGGCACCTTTGGAAATCTTAAAAATATTAAATTATAATAAATTTATCCCCTCTTAAAAACTTACAAAAATGACTCATATTCGAATATTAGAGGCAATAGGGTTGTAATCTCATCAACCATAAAAATTTAGTCATGTTAGGAATTTATTTTAAACATTATCAACTTGATTTTTCATTATTTAATCAATTTAATTTTATTTGTGGTAATAATATTCTAAATTTTAAATTATAAAAAATAATTACTTATTTGTGGTGAATTTTCCATAATTGTATAATTAATAACCTATTATACCATATAAATTTAAATTTATAATTTTTAAATATTTTTGTGATTTTTAAACAATTTTATAATATGTTATTTTTATAAAATAACAATAATGTCAATTTTTAAACTATTCATTTCTTTTAATTTAAATAAAATATATATAGAAGACATGTTCAAAATAAAAAAATTAATAGATTCATAAAAGGTCTTATGTATCTAGAAAATTATTGGAGGACATTAAATAGGTCATATAATATTTATTTTATTATTTTTAAAACCATTTATTTGGTTTATCTCTTAATAAAATAATTACTACATCATTTTTGTATAATTATTTAATATACTTATTTTTGCATAAAAATTAAAAATAAAATCTTATGATGAATATAAATATATTAAATTTCACAATAATACCTTTACTCGAATTTATTATCTAAAAATAACAATATTTAAATTGGTATATTTATTAAATTATGAAGGTGACAACTTTGGCATCATTTAATATAAAATAAGAGAAGTGTCATAATCGATTATATAAGGCTCCAAATGGTCAAATATTCTACCATTGGATGATTATGGTTTAAAGTTACATGACAAATAAGTTTTGGTGAGGTTTTTGTGCCTTTTATGGTCACTATTAGTTTAATAAAAACTATATTCTTGATTTTTCACAAGATAAACAATTTCTGCATCACTATTGTGTCATAGTTAATGATAATTATTTAATCCCTAAAAATTATAAATAAATTAATATGATGTAGATAATTTTATTATATTTATGGAGACTATTCATGTTCTAAGTTTCATTAAGTTTACCACTAAATTAAATTTAATATACTTATAATATTTAAGAGACTGACATGTTGTCACTTTCATTGGTTTTAAGAATAATTAAGTTATTTTCATGGAACAAAGTCCATTAAATGATTATAATCATACCCTTAGGTGACATGGATCGACTTTTAGTCATCCAATAGGATTTTGATAGGTGTTAGGGTAATTTTATAATCTTATATTTACCATTAATTACACGATTTACCTTTAACTATGGTAAATAAAATTTACAGTAGTTACTATTAATAATGCCCAAAAATAAAAATTAGTCTACTAATATAATTTGGACCCAATGATTCCCAATATGGGATCCATTTTTCCAAATTAAATACACAGAAGTTGTAGAAATTAAATCAAAATTCATCCCGTTGTTGAAAGAAAACAGATTTTTGTTTAAAACATTACAAAAGATTGATTTGATTTAACCTACAAATTCAAGGTAAAATCAGTGATAATGACATAAATTATATTAAATGGTAAAAATATATTCTATTTATACTTTAATACCATTAAATATTATAATCTAACCACATAAATTATTACGATGAAAAAAGTTGATTTTAATTAAAATATAGCGTGTTTTTACTATTCATTAAAATATTAAAGTTATCAGAATAACAAGAAAATTTTATCCAAGGTAAAATTTTATATCCTTATTCCATAGAATAATTTTACTTTTTCAAATTGATCTTATAAAAATTTCGAAAACTAGATTTAAAGTGGGTGCGCCATCAAGAGGCGGCAAAACTGCATTTTTGGAAAAATTCTTATTTTACCCAATAAATTTATTTTGTTCACATAAAATGTTTTAGAAAATTTATAAGATTAATAATAATGTTATAAAATAAAAAATGTGGTAAATACTATTCGTAACGGGTAGTTCGTGATAATATTATAACCATATATCTTTGTTTAGTGAAACCCCATATTTCGTACAACACATGCTATCGAGGAAGGTCACGATTGCGTGTAAGGAAAGCCAAGTCAGGGTTGCATGTAGTGCAAGACTCCTTTGATATTGCGTATAACAAAATCCAACCATATTTCATTTATACATTGAATATATATATTTATATACACTCAATGTTGCGTAGAATAACATCTATTAAATAAACTTGAAATTGTGTATAACACGATCCAAGAATTGTGTTTCATATGCTGCAAGCTAATACGGTGTTGCGTATAGCACAAGATAATATTGGTGTAGCATAAAACACATGAAATCAAATAATTTAAAAATAATACTTTTCATAAAATTGTAGGGTGTTACATTATACCCCCTTAAAATGATTTTTTTCCCTCGAAATTCGTTAGGGATATAAATGTTTTGTTACTTGAGAATTTCTTTCATAGAAACCCACATCGTAAAAAGGAATGCTAAAACATAATTTTAAAAATTGATTTATGAAACATAACGGTTACCGAAATTAACTCATCACTAGTTTTCCACATAGGAGATCATAGGTGAAAATATGGATATGGAGGAGAAATCTAACCATCAAGTTCTGATGGAGAGTGGTAGAGAACAAGGCTATGAAAAATCCCACAATCATAAAGCCATAGATTTGTGATGATATAAGGTACCATCTGATTTATTGGATAATAGAGAACTAGGACAAATTTTTTGGTTTTCAATATCATTTCCCTAAACTTGAAAATTTTGAATTAGAAGAAATACGTACTTGATTTTGGTACAATCTCACTGTTGTTCATGCTTTGAACAATTTCCACTTCATCTCATAAAGATATGAAGTTGAATTTGTTATTCGTGAAGTGTTAAGAGATCATGTGATAGAATGATGGGTCATTCCATTTTTTTTAACCAAAAGGTTAGCAAATGTTATCAAATATACATAAGTCCACCTATAGTGAGGTTAATCGTATAGGATTCCAAAAATTAACTTATACTTCCTCTATCATGCCGCTTAATAAAATAAAACTAGTTTATACAAACTAGGGACTTCATGTAGGCCAGTGGTATGCGATAAAGGCCAGTCGCACTTCAGTCGTTGGTTCGATTCCTACTGCCGTGTCTGACGCGATGGGTTGTCGAACATCCTACAGGTTATCCTTTTTCTAAAACTACATTACTATAACATCCCATCAATAAAATCGAAAGAGGTTCTATCCTTAAACAATACTAACTTATGTCCAACATAATCTATTCCAATCTTTAGGCTTATCCATAATAATGTAGTCCACTCTCATATTGTAGTGAAGATGATTACCAGAGATTTCATATAACCAGCAGGATAATACAATCGTTGATCCCCATATATCATAAGATATGTCTTGTTGGTCACATTCCAATCATGGGAATACCATAATCATGTATTCTCATGAAAAATGAATACCCATTAAACCTTAGTGAAAACATGAGTGATGTCAAAATTTAACTCTTTCCACATACCAAAATCCAAAAATTCTATATACTCAAACCATGATATAAATTTCTCCTTATATCAGTCATGAGCTCATGAATACTGTCAAACATTTAATTTTCTCCTTATCCTTTCATTATGCACATATCATCTACTTTTCCAAAATATCAGAATAACCTTTCATGGTTATTGGTACAATTCATCATACACTTTCAAAACGTATGGAAAGGCAACAGTGTAACAATCCTTATATGTCTCTTTATTCTATAGTACCATGAGATTACATATACAACATTACACTTGATAAACATGTAATCATTCCACTACCTTCTTAAACCATTGACCAAGCTTCATCAATTATTTCATCTCACATATCATTTGTAGTCTCTTCATCATCATCAACAAAAATACTACCCATACGATCATACTGATTCTCTTCATGAGACTTTCCATTAGGGAATTGGATTGCATAATGCCCGTACATTCCACATTTAAAACATTTAACCATTTTTGATGTTGTAGCAATACCATTATCCTTATCCCTAGTGTTATCTGAACCTTTTCCTTTGCACTTACTAGCTTTGTGTCCTTCTTTTCCACACCCAAAGTATCTTCCAGTTCCTTTAAAACATTCTCCTTGACGCCTCTTCCCACATGATTTACATAGGGGAAGTTGAACTTTCTTTCCTCTCTGATCATCATGAAACTCCATCATTATCTTATTTGCTGAGTCAGGAAACATACCAAATTTGAGTTTATTGATCATATTATGAGATTGCTGATTCGACATAATATTGATGTTTGGACTTCCAAATCCCATTTCATTTGGTTCTCATGAAGAATATCATTCCATTGTCCATCATATCCTCCATTATTGTGAATCATCTTGTTTCCAGCCATTTTCTAAAACCCAAAAAGAATAGTGTGAGAGGCAAAAATCATAATAAAGGGGGAGTAACATCAATATCTAACATCATAGGTTAAATTCTAAGATCGTTACCGTGACTATAACCTATACTTATACTTAACCTTAGGGACATCACTAGACATGCCTTCGAAATATCTCTAGGGATCTCAGTAAAGTTCTCGCATCCTAGTTTCCAAAGGTTGATTAAGCCTTTCCTCTGATACCAACTATAGAGACACAAAGCATGACGTACATGTACATTACATTAATTTTTCGGAGTACTTAATACATAACAAAAACAGACACACAAGGACTGTAATTGTTTAGTGTCTTTGGAAACTCAGAATAAAATCTCCTAATCGTGGTGAAAGATCTTCAATGTCTCCCAATAAAGATCTTCCCCTTTTTTCTTACCTAAAACCTTTATTTATATCTTGGGGAAAATAAAACATAAAAGGGGTGAGCTCAAATTCCTATTAAGGGTAAACATAGAGAACATAAAACAATCCATAATCATTTGAATGAAAAAACTTGAACATAAAATCTAAACATCAAAATCTCGAGCAAAGACATGAATCATGAATGTACGTAAGGAATATATCATAAGGGTACATCAATCATGATAAAATAGAATTGGAATAAAACATGTAATTATGGCAACCATTAAGCACATGATATGATTTCCATAGTAGCTAAGGCATTGCTGCCATGACCATCTTAGTGGACAAAGTCCCTTTCTGAATCGAGTTCACTCCTCATTCCAGTCCTGTATTACTGAACCAGTTTAACTTTCCATTCCAGCCATGTATATATCATGAGATATAAATCATTACCTAATGAATTGGAGGGAGATATAGGTCCCACCCATCTCATAATGAAATCATTGTTACTTGTGCCACAAAATAAATATACATCATTCATAATAACCCAATAAATAAAATGGGTTTCATAAACATCATCCCATCATCACATAAACCATATAAAAGAAATGGATATCATGTCATAATAAGAAAAGTGAAACCATGTATATCATAGAGACATGATACTTGAAACATACACATGTGAAATAATGTCATCTTTGATGAAAATGGTTTTGATAAAACACTTGAAATGAATTCTTGAGGAAAATATCCCTTTTTCATCAAAATCATTTTATTTTCACAAAATGTCATGCAATTTTAGAAGAAAAGGTTTTTGTTGAAAATAGTCATGAAATATTTTTAAGTATGCTTCATGAAAATAAGGCTTTATAAAACCATAAAAATCCGTTCACGCCGTATAAGTTAAAAATAACATTCTCCCCATACTTTTGTCGGAAAAGTAAAAAAGTGCCTCGTAAAGTAAACAAAAGAATGATTCCTTTCATACCATGTAGTAAAAGTAAAAAATGGGTAAAAATGACTTTAAACATACATTAAAACACTTTTATAAAACATGTACATGTATGATAGAAATAATCCCAGTGAATACTTACGAATAAACAATCTCGGATAAAAACAAGATTGGAAAAGTTATCCCTTACCTTAGGTCTGATACGCTTCGTATGGATCCGAACCTCCTTTATAATGATTTAAATAATGTCATTGAATTATTAAATAATCATATTCATTGTTATGATATCATATATGTTTCATGTATGACTTTATATTACCCGTTCTTTTGTAAATTCCATGTTAAAGAAGTGTTTTGGGTAAAATCATTTCATTTATCGTATGTGTTTTGACTTGTCGTTTCTTGATATTATTACTTATATACCGATTTACATAATTCTAGAATGTAAAAAATTAATTATATATAATATATATTCATCATATACATATATATTATAGATCGATAAAAGGAATTAAATACACTGTTCATGGAGACGGTAGGCCGTATGTACACATGAACGCTGTTTTCGTTTCCTTATTGGATTGAATGAAACTAAAAAGATGAAATAAATATATATATACATAAATAAAGTAGAATTATTATTTCATATATTTCATTATTATTCATTATATAAACTTTATTATCATTCATGTATTGTTAATCATGGAGAATGAATCTCATTGTGTCGTGGATACGGTAGTCCGTAGGTGCGCACGAGCGATGATATCGTTCCCATAATTATAGAATTTGAGTGGATGGTATAACATATCAGAATATGTATGATTTTATAAGAAACAGATATAGTTATTATTTAAACCATTATTCCCATCCATGTAAGGTGTTGGTGGAAAACAGATTACACCACGGCGTAGAGACGGTATTCCGTACATACGCGCGCACGGTGATTTTGTATTCCGTAGGATGGATAGAAGGTGAAATAGGGTTGTTTCATATTTATAATAACATATCAGTATATTATGGATACTGATGTTATTACTTAATAATGAAAAAACTAAAGATGAATAATTTGAAGAAGAATGAAAATTGAAGGAATCGGTAACAGATATTACCTCTTCTTTGACACACCTCTTTGAATCCTCCTCTTAGGGTCCTAAAATTGGTTTTGAAGAATACCAGGAACTCTAGGATGTTTCTAGGGATGTTTAAAAGGGAAATGGTCAGGGTTTGGCCGAGCTTCAAGGCTCAAATTAGTGTGATGAAGAGAGGGAGGAGGTGCCCTTTTTTAGGGAGAAGAGGGGCACCTTTGGAAATCTTAAAAATATTAATTTATAATAAATTTAACCCCACATCAAAACATCCAAAAAGACTCATATTCGAATATTAGATGATATAGGGTTGTAATATCATCAACCATTAAAATTTAGTCATGTTAGGAATTTATTTTAAACATTATCAACTTGATTTATCCTTATTTAATCAAATTAATTTTATTTGTGTTAATAACATTCTAAATTTTAAATTATAACCAATAATAACTTATTTATTGTGAATTTTTCATAATTGGATACTTTATAACATATTATACCATATAAATTTAAATTTATAATTTGGAAATTATTTTATGATTTTTAAACAATTTTAAAATATTTTATTATCATAAAAAAACAATAGTGTCAATTTTGACACTATTTATTTATTTGAATTTAAATAAAATATATACAGAAGATATGTTCAAACTAAAAGCTTTAATATATTTATATAAGGTAATTTGTATCTATAAAATATTTTAACACATTAAATAGTTCATATAATATTTATTTTATTATTTGTAAAACCATTTATTTGGTTTATCTCTTAATAAAATAATTACTACATCATTTTTGTATAATACTTTAATAGACTTATTTGTTGCATAAAAATTATCATTAAAATCCTATGATAAATTTAAATCTATTACCTTTCAGAGTAATACTTTTACACGAATTTATCATCTTAAAATCACAATATTTAAATTGTTATATTTATTAAATTATGAAGGTGACAACTTTGGCATCATTTAAAATAAAATAATATAAGTGTCATAATAGCTTTTATAAGGCTCAAAATTGACAAATATTCTACCATTGGATGACTATGGTTTAAATGTACATTACCAATAAGTTTTGGTCAGGTTTTGTTTTCCTTTTATGGTCAATATTAGTTTAATAAAAACTATATTCTTGATTTTTCACTAGATAAACAATTTCTACATCACTATTGTGTCACAATTAATGATAATTATATAATACCTAAAAATTATAAATAAATTTATATGATGTAGATAATATCATTAGATTTCTGGAGACTATTCATGTTCAATGTTTCATGAAGTCTATCACTAAATTAAAATTAATATACTTATAATATTTAAGAAAGTGACATGTTGTCACTTTCTTTGGTTTTAATAATAATTAAGTATTTTCATGAAACAAAGTCCATTAAATGTTTATAATCATACCCTTAGGTGATATGGATCTACTTTTAGTCATCCAATAGGATTTTTTCAGGTGTTAGGGTAATTTTATAATCTTATATTTACCCTTAATTACCCAATTTACCTTCAACTATGGTAAATAAAATTTACTGTAGTTACTATTCATAATGCCCAAAAATAAAAAGTAGTCTATTAATATAATTTGGAAACACTGATTACAAATATGGAATCCATTTTTCCAAATTCAATACACTGAAGTTTCATAAATTAAATTAAAATTAATCCCGTTGTCGAAAGAAAACGGGTTTTTGTTTAAAACATTACAAAAGATTGAATTGATTTAACCTAAGAATTCAAGGTAAAATCCATGATAATGACATAAATTATATTAAATGATAAAAATATATTATATTTACAGTTTAAGACCATTCAATATTATAATTAAACCACATAAATTATTACGATAAAAAAGATGTTTTTAATTAAAATATAGCATGTTTGTACTATTCATTAAAATATGAAAGTTATCAGAATAACATGAAAATTTTATCAAGGTAAAATTTTATTTCCTTATTCCAAATAATTATTTTACTTTGTAAAATTGAACTTATAAAAATCTAAAAAACTATATTTATTGTGGGTGCTCCATCAAAAGGCAACAAAACTGCATTTTTTTGAAAAATAATTATTTTACCTGAAAAAATTATTTTGTTCACATAAAATGTTTTAGAAAATTTATAAGATGAATAATAATGTTATAAAATTAAAAATGTGGTTAATAATATTCATAACGGGTAGTTCGTGATAATATTATAACCATATATTGTTGTTTAGTGAAACCCGGTATTGCATACAACACACACTATCTTGGAAGGTCACGATTGCGTGTAATGAAAGCCAAGTCAGGGTTGCCTATAGTGAAAGACTCCTTTGTTGTTGTGTATAACAAAATCCAACCATATTTCATTTATACATTGAATATATATATATATATATATACACTCAATGTTGCGTAGAATAACTTCTATCAAATGAACTTGAAATTGTGTATAACACGATCCAAGAATTGTGTTCCGTATAATGCATGCTAATACGGTGTTCCGTATAGCACAAGATAATCGTGGGGTAGCATAAAACACATGACATCAAATAAATTAAATATAATACTTATCATAAAATCTCTGGGTGTTACAGTTTTTATGTCATATTGTTTTAGTAATATAAAAGATGAATACGGTGATTAAATTATTTCGGGTTATTTTGTTTATTCATTCTTATCTCATCTAACTCTGAGAAATCAAGTTGCGGAAAAAATATCATTAGTGATAAAGGAAAAATATTTTCAAACTATGTTAACAATAAGACCAATTTCATATACATCTTTTTTTGGTTGATCAAAGATATAATGAAGAGTCATTGTATCACCAAGAGTCGATTGATTCTTTGATTGAGGAATTATATCATATCCAAATAAAAGATACATGAAATATGATTACCAAACATAATATAAAAATGTAATTAGAACAATGTGGTTTATTATAAACAAGATGAATTATATAGGTAAGGTGGTAGGAAAAATTAATTACATGTCTGTAAGGGAAACTCATAGATAAATATCGTTGATTTTTATTAGACAATTACACTAGATTATATAATTGTAACCATAAAAATACTTCTTCCAATTTATAGAAAAAGAAATATAATATTATCCCAATATATGTCCAATTTTCCTGTCTTAATGGATAATGGGAATACGAATTCTATATTGAAAAACCAAGTTGTTTCATACATATAAAAAGAGATAAACAATGCATGTTGGTTGAAGAAAGATTTATATGGATTGTGGAAATCCCAAATAGTTTGGTATTCCAAGACGTATTCCAAGTTAAAGAGGCTTCACATTATGAAATTAATAGTAAAGAACAACCTATGTATAAAAAAAATCAATAGGTTTCTCAAATGGCGATTTCTTCTTTTATCATATCATATTTAGCGATAATATAAAAAAAATGTGAAAGGTCATCCAGAAAGAAGAAGTTGACATTGGAAATTTCTATATTAGGGGAAATGAGGAATTTTTATGTCTTGGGTATCACTAAATAAAAGGATAAAATTTTCATAAAATAAATTAATATTCTAAATAATACTTAAAATGTTTTTCATAAATGACTCAAAACATCTTTCCATAACTATATTAGAGGGAATAAATCTATATATGAATGAAATTGGATGGATATTTATCATAAATAATATAGGATTTTATTTCAATCCTATTATATTTAACAACCTCTCAGACAGAATTGGTTTAGACTATTACCCTTTTTTCCAAATTTGAATGTAAACCTAAAATGTCGCATTCCATATATGAGAAAATAATTCTCATATACATTAAGGAAACTATTCACTATTCAATAAAACATTAATAATGGGAACCATGAATCTATTAGGATATATTTATTTAGTCTGAGAGGATGTGTTGATGATAGAAGATCCATATCTTGTAAAGTTTTCATTCTAGGAGAAATAAATGTGAGTTGGAATACAAAGAAGACCTGTTTATTTACAATCATCACTACAAAAGTTGATTATATGGATTCATCTCAATATATAGTGATAATTTTGTGGATTAATTCATAGTTGTAAGAATTATTGATTGATGAGACTCTAAAAATCCTCTTATGTTGTAATAATACATTTTCTATCAATATGAAATGATTATGGTGGAACATTTTATATACACAGAAATTAATATTAAATAAAACAACATCCAAGATCCTGTAGAAACAGATTAACGAAAATGGTAATTTTTTCTTATAGAGTAATATGTGGTCATTTTTTCCCTAAACCCTTTATAAAGGATACTTTTTAGATGCTATGTTTTATTAAGTATGTCCAACCTCACTCTCTTCAAGGATATGGTGTGTTATTTGTATCCCCTTTCTCTTTTAGTCTTTGTATGTTGACTTCAATAGTGGAAAAAAGATGACATTATAAATATATGTTAATGAATATTTTTATGAGAATAAAAGTATTTTAATATTTAGCCATTGATTTGTTTCAGACCTATTTAGGGAGGTCATATATTTTAGGTGCGTTTTAAAAATGTGTAGGCTATGATGTGAACATATGTGAAATAATTTAATAGTTTATTAATGTATGAGAAAGAACTACTACATATAATATCTAGTTCATGTTATTTATGAAAATTTAAATATATAAAAAATTTAGAAATTGTTATTGATCATTCCTTTATTAAAAACATGTAATTATTATTTAGTTATTGTTTTGTACTATACTGATGGATATGAAATAGGTTTATAATTATAAAATGATGATCTATATCCTAATTTTTTATAGATTTAATGATATATGTACCTTGGTAGACAAAAGAAACCAAAATTAAGATTTTTTAGACAAAGTAGTTCTAGGTTTTTTTTTGTTTTTACTATGTTTAATCTAATAAACACGTAGTGGGAGTTCTCATTGTGTTATATTTCATTGGTAAAAAATAAATTATTTTATATTATAAGAATGTTATCAATTTAGTTGACTCAATGTGAAGTATTTTTTCACGTATAAAATAATATGATAATAGCATTAATTATTCTAGAAATATGTTTTTAGATGATGTTTAAAATATGGTAGAATATTGTAAATAGAATAAGATAATTCTTATAAGTTGGTTGAAATAGTGAATATTCAAGTATGAAAAGTTTTATGTTTTCTCCTTGTAATAAAATAACCATTTACCAATTTAACCTATTTTGGAAAATATTCATATATGAATATAAAAATGCATATATGAAATCACATGCAAGTAGATTTATAGGTATAATGAATTTGGATACATAACTAGTTACATAGGTGGGATTTTCAGGTTGGTGAACTAGTCAAATAAGGGAATCTTCGCATCAGTGAATTTTGATACATATCTTAATGTAGGAGAATTGGTTCACATGTGAGATTTTAACTCTAACATAGGAACATAAGAATGAAGGAATACTCTAATGTTTTATTATTTATGAAAATAACAATGGTTGAGAATTGGAAACAACTGGGAAAGTGTATGTAATGCATGAAGTATGTTAATTAAAAATATATTATAATATCATAAAATATTTTATTGAGTAACAGATATTATTTGGACATGTCAATGATAAAATCCAGATGTATTGAATCAAGGATCTGTGTATAGAACTGAACAATTAATTGTGGACCATGAATCAAGAAATCTAAAACTATAACTCCTAATTATTAAACATTTGGGAATGCATATTTAGAAACTTTTAAAAGGAATGAATTATAAATCTATTTGGGATATTTAAATTTTTTAATGATCTTAATATAAGTGTGTTATATTCTTATATATATCATGAATGAAATAAAATTATGTAATCTATGACTATAAGGGGTGTTTTAAAATACTAAAAACCCAAATAAATGATCATGGAAGTTGTAATGAAAAGTGTGTCCACATTTTTAAATGTAGATTAAATTTTTGATGTTTTTGGGTTCATTTGATTTAGAAAAATACATTGTAATTATAGATTATTTATTCATGTCGAATTATGAATGTTGAAGATAAATTAGAATATAAATATAAAAAACAAAACATGATCTATATTTACAGTTGTTTTAAACTATGTCTAGTCCGTATGTGTGGGAAGATAGAGTTATGAATTGAAGAAATAAAAATACAAATAATGTAGGAAAAAGATATTTTTATCTTCTAATATTCATAATATTTTTGAAAAATAATATCACATCCCATATTTGAAAAGAAATCAAACTAATAACTAAAACAGGTGGTGGAAGAACCTGAAGGGTGTTCCCAATTCCCATGGGCTGGTAAATAGTACTAAGATATCCAAAAATTTTTAGGGGGAATTATTTTCCAAACCTAAAATATCCCTCATGAAAATAAATATATGAAAGATCCCAATATGTAAATATTCCATAACTTGAAATCCATAGAGGTAGTGATACAACCAAGCTATCAATCTAAAAACCAATGTAGTTCCCATAAACAAAACTAAATATGTAATCGCCCGGGTTTTTGGGGGTCCATTACTTTGTAAAAAATCAAATTTTGGTTGTCCTAGGTAGTCTCAGAATGTTATCAACGCTTCTAAGTAATAGTAGCTCGACCTACCAGTAGCTCGGTCTATCGGTAGCCGTAGCCTACCTGTAGCTCGGCCTACCGGTAGCTCGGTCTACCAGTAGATCCAGCCTACCGGTAGCGCGGTAACCAGTAGCTACTATCAGCGACCGGTAGCTCTCGACTACCGTTCGCTACAACCTACTGGTAGCTTGGCTACCGGTGGATGTCAGCCACCGGTAGCTCTCAGCTACCACTAGCTCTTGCCTACCCCCACGGGTTTTCCCGTAGCGCCTCATTTTTGCGCAAATTGGGTTTTAAACCCTATTTTGACCCCTTTTAAGTTGTAATGCCCATAAAAGGAATCTAATTTAATGTTTAACGAGGCATGTACGTCGGTTTAATATTCCCCCAAAGGTGACGACCCCTTTAGTGACGTGTGGGACCGTGTGGTCAACCCACAACCCCACTCCTGACGTGTTTTTGCGTTCTTATCTAAACTGTCCCCAACCCTTATAAACTAACGTGTTCTCCCTGGGTTTCTTTTTCTCGATCACCCTCCCATCGATTCGTCTACTCGTCATTGAGTTCTTGAGGACCCACCCCTACAAATCCCGCATCTTCTGTACATAGCGCATGAAGATAAACTTCGATCTTGGATCAATAAAGTTTGGGTTTCACCTTTATCATTCTTTTCTGTGTATATTGTGAGGTGGGGATGCTTTTGATTCTGTATAATTTGATGAACCAAACCTTAATGAAGATAATAAAAGGATTTAAAAGAATGAAGGGGGAGGGTTGTGATCGATTATTCTGCTTTGTTTTATGATCTTTCATGATTAATGATTTCTAAATTATGTGGGCATACACCAATGGAAAATCATGGCCGTTGGTGGTCTTTATCTGTACACTAACAAACCCATGCCTCTATTGATGTTTAAATTGATTGTATTGTGCTTGTAAACCCATGCTGTGTAATGGAATTTGGTTAATTACATACATCCCGCTAAATAAATTGAAAGCCCCAGGATCAATCCTTTCTGTGATAACCCTTGTTAAAGCACAACGAAGTTAAAATCTTGAAGTTTGTTAAATATTTTGAATCTAAAAATACCGGCATGGGCCTAGTTTGTGTTGGTGGTGTTTGTTGGGTTGTTTTTTAATCACGGGCCAATTACTGGGTGATGTGGGTGGGGATATGATCCCTTTTTGTTATGATTCCAGTGGTTGTGAATTTAAGGCCGGGTGGTTACCAGGATTATATCACAAATTGGGGTGGAATCCTCTGTTGTTTAGGAACCATTGGCTCCTATATTTTGGGAACATGGGGTGGTATCTTGGGTTTTCCATTGGTTCCAGTACTTTGAGGGATCTCTCTTATCCCTCTTTGTTTTTGTGGATTTATAAGAGAAATGGGTGTGAATGTTTAAATTGTTGTTGGGTGTGCTCTTTAATTAGATTGTGCTTCTAGTTTCCCAAGTAGGTGAAGAAACATATTTAAACAATATTACTAAACTTGAAAACAAGGATGGGACAAATGGGTTTCGATTTGGGATGAGTTGCTACTTGGGGATAGTGATCTTTAGGTTGGATGAAGAAAAACCTAGATTGGGTGAGTTCTTGTTACCGATACATATACTTGTATTTTTGTGTTTCTTATTCGCACCCCACCCAAGTTGAGAACATAGTGCTGGACACCCCCATTTCATGGGGGAGGGTTTTTTTTCCCAACACTTATATTAGTGGCTGGTTATTAGCTCCATTCTGTTCCCTTTCCCGGATATCCTGAGTTCCATCGGGCAGCTTATGATGGCCTGAAGTCCATTTTTAGCCCATGAATCTTCGAGCAGGGTGGCATGGTGGTTAGCCTAGGTGTGTGCGAGCAGGTGGTTTCCCATGTGTCTTCGGGATGAGGCCCAGTTGTCTTCTGACGTGGTAGTGGATCTTCTAGCCTAGGTGTCTTCGGGCGTGGCGCTAGTTGTTCTGGACTAGGTGTTTGTAGGTGTGGTTACATGATATATTTGTTGCCCGGGAATTTGTGGGTGGCGTTTGGTAGTGGGACTACGTGAGGATATGGCCCAGGTCGGTGCGGGCGGGGTGTGGTAGTTGGACTGCGGTGAAAATAGAGGGATTGGTTCGATGCGTAGGATGTCTTCAATAACCAGTGGGAAAGTGGCGCGGGGTACCCAAACATCGATGTGATTTATTTATACATTATTTCGTGCATTATTTGGTGAGTTTGGCTAGTGAGTGGGATGGACGAACTCCTTGAATGTGTTGGTTGTCTACTTCTCACGAGACGTTAGTACGTGTCCCCACTTGTGCATGAGAGTTTTTGGTTTTTCCCTACTGAGTATACCTGTATGCTCACCCTACGTATATAAACCTGCTTTCAGGTTTCCAGGAGGACATCGGGGATCGTGGGTGACTATACTATCGCAAGACCTTTGGGACAATTGTTGTTTTTTCTTTTCATTTCTTGGTATTATTTTTACCTTTGGGGTTTTGCGACTTGTATCATTTACCTTTGAACATGTATATGGGAATGGTTTATCTTTAGTTGTTTTTTCACTTTCAGTTTAGTGTTGTGGGATTTAATATCTTATCTCTCGATCCTATTAAAAGAAAAATGGTAATTCCTTCCATTTAGTATGTGATCTTATACCCTTGGTGCGGGTCTCCACTCCAGACCTATTGAAGGCAGGTTTTGGGGGTCATTATCTCTCCTTCAACATAATGATGGAAGGGCCTGGAAATCTGCAGACCTTTCCCTACTTTTGGAGAAGGCGGGCATGACAGAATGGTATCAAAGGATAGGATTGAAAGATAGGATGGAGCCTGGAGTTAGGCATAGTAAGGATTGCATGTGATTGTAGGGAAACAGTGTTGGGTGACCATGGTGCATGAATTAGGCCAGGGAAGACCGGCTAGGACACGATATTTTAGAGCCCCTCATGATACGATACAAGGAATTTGGACCTACCGAACGACCAAGCGAGGGCACGCTGATTTTAGGGTAGGAACCCTAGGAAAGTTACAGGCATCATAATGACTTTTGTTCTCGTGTTTCATGTGTGTTTTGGAAATTGAAATAAATAAGTAGTTTATGAAAAATTTTAAGATCAATATTCTGCACTACTTGGGCTTAGGCATTCCTTGTTTACCTTACATCAATGGCAGATGGGAGGCGACCACGTGTGGTGCGGTCGATCGAGGCCCAGGAGGATACCGTGGCCGATCGGCATAGTGCATATCCAGAGGAGGAGGACAACCAGTGGAAGAAGACACTTCGGGCCTTCTAGCAACAGACACTCGAGAAGTATGAGGGAAAAACCTCTAACATGAAGACGGAGAGCTGGCTAGAAGAGATGGTTATAGATTTCGGCCTGATTCGGGCCCCAACCGAGTACTGGGTCCCTCTGGCTGTCTGCCAGATGTGGGGATCAGCACGTCAGTTGTGGACGCTTTACCTGGGGGAGTTGAGAAGGGCTCATGTGGCATGGGATGATTTTGATAAGGGGTTCTGGGAAGAATTCCACTCTTCTACGATGAAGGCGGAGAATAGTAAGGATCTACTCTCCCTCTAGATAGGGAGTATGTCCGTAAGGGAGCTGGGAATCAATTTCAAGGTCCTCCTACATTTTTCTCTGGACCTCTTTCCAAATGAGGAGTCTCGGGAAAGACGTTTAGAGGAGGCGCTCCGACCCTCCCTCCAGTACGCTATTACCCCCTTCACCCTGCCAATATACTTGGAGGTCCAGAAGAAGGCTGATGTAGTGGAGAGTATGCTCACACTTGGAGGTGTATCACGAGAGGGGATCCAGCTAGAATCATCAATGGTAAATGCTTTCAGCACCAGACCACCAGCATCAGGACCCTCTCAGTTCCGACCAGTAGGGAGCAGGCCACAGTAGTTCCAGTTCTGGTCCCCCGGTCCTCGCCCTTTCCATTTGGGCCAAGGACCGAGGTGCTTCATCTGTGGGAGCCATGAAAATCTATGAAATCAGTGCCCGAACCGAGTACAGTACGGCGGTGGGAGACATGCCCAGCACACACCCCAGTAGCAGCTTCCAAATAGGCCCTTCGAGCAGCAGCAGCAGGGGCAGCGAACTCCCGCTCCTCTGAGGGCAGACGTTGAAGGAGCAGGCCGACCTTAGGGCACTCCACAGGGACCTCGACCAGGGCGTGGTCGGGGAGGTGTCCGATAGATGAGAGGTAGAGGAGCTGGGCATGGGCAGTTGTGCTCCGCGAAGGCAGCAGTCCCAGCAAGACCGTAGGTCGTTCGAGGTATGATCAGTTTGTTTATCAACCTTTCTTATGCCTTGTTTGATACCGGAGCTTCGCACTCCTTAATTTCACCCAGTCTATCACATGATTAGGGTCTAGATGCCAGGAGAATTCTAGTGCCCCTGGTTGTGAGAACACCAGTCGGAGGTCAGACTGACTTGTTAAATGTTTGTCAAGGATTCAGCCTGATGATAGGTCCACATCAGTCAGTCATGGATCAACTACTTCTATAGATACAACCATACAATGTCATCCTAGGCATCGACTAGCTTTTCTCTGTGTGTTCCATCATCGACTTCTTCCATGGAAGGGTTGTTTTCTCAGACATGGGTGACCGGCGTGCTACTTTCACTAGCGAGCGGAGCAGTCAGAATGGTAACAGGCGAGAGGGACCCCTCCTCTCCTTGTTTGCCGAGCTGTCAGTAGAGTCAGTTGATGCTGAGATGGTGGAGGTTCCAGGAATCATCAGTGAATTTATGGACGTCTTACCTGAGGAGGTGACCACTCTACCCCCTCGACATAATATAGAGTTTGGGATAGATTTTCAGCCTAGTGCTTGTCCGATTTCGATGGCTCCTTACCAGATGGCACCTTCGGAGCTACGGGAGTTGCGGATTCAGATTGATGATCTGATGAAGAGGGGTTGTGTTCGACCAAGTGCATCACTGTGGGGTGCTCTAGTCTTATTCTCAAGGAAGGCAGATGGTGGTCTTAGGTTGTGCATAGACTACAGGAGGCTGAATCAGGTAATGATCAAGAATCGCTACCCTCTTCCGAGGATAGATGATCTTTTCGACCATTTGAAAGGGGCAAGGTGGTTCTCGAAGATCGACCTGCGGTCTAGGTATCACCAGTTGAGAATGAAAAAGGGAGCCATCTCGAAGACGGTGTTCAGGTGCAGATAAGGACACTTTCAGTTCGTAGTCATTCCTTTTGGTGTTACGAATGCCACGGCTGTGTTCATGGGGCTTATGAACTCCATCTTTCGGGAGTACCTAGATCGATTCGTAGTTGTGTTCATTGATGATATCCTGATCTATTCAAGATCAGAGGAGGACCACACGGAGCACCAGAGGACGGTTTTTGATGTCCTCCGACAGCACCAGCTCTATAAGACATTGTCAAAATGAATGTTCTGGATGCGGGAAGTGCAATTCTTTGGGCACGTAGTGTCCGAGTGGGGGGTAGCGGTGGTCCCATCAATGGATTAGGTGGTTATCTCATGGGTAGCACCCAAGAATGTGGTATAGGTTCGTAGTTTCCTCGGGTTGGTAGGTTACTATCAGAGGTTCGTACCCAACTTCTCCCAAGTTTCAGCTTCTTTGACAGCCTTGACCATGAAGGACCATGTTTTCGTTTGCAGTGACCAGTGCGAAGAAGCCTTCAGCTATCTAAAGGAGAAGCTGGATAGTTCCCCAGTGCTGAGACTACCAGAATAAGGGGTGGGTTATGAGGAGTTCTATGATGCCTCAGGGCAAGGACATAGATGTGTGTTGATGCAGTGACAAGGGGTAATATCGTATTTTTCTAGGAAGTTACGCCCTCATGAGCGTAATTATGCCACCCACGACCTGGGGCTTGTAGATGTCGTTTTTGCGCTAATGTTATGGTGGCATTACCTCATCGGAGAATGCTTTGTGTTCATCACGTATCACAAAAGCATTAGGTATATCTTCTCCCAGCGGGACCTAAACTTGCGGTAGCGAAGGTGGGTGGAGTTCCTCCAGGATTACGACATCGAAATTTCCTACACATTACGAGAGGGGAATGTAGTGGTCGATGCCTTGAGCAGGAGATTGCAGAAGGAAGTAGTATGAGAGTCTGCAAACTCCTGGAAGGCAATGGAGGAGTTGGATACCTTGAAACTGGATGCGACGACGGATGGCAGTAGTGGTTGCCTGTATCAGATGATAGTGTAGTTTTTTCTATTGCAGCAAGTAGAGGAGTATTAATGGGGAGACACAGAGTGCAAAGTGATGCGTGACTGAGTTGACCAGAGAAATGCTACAGAAGGGTGGACGGAGGATGGTCAGAATATGATGCTTTTTTGAGGAAAGTTGTGTGTTCTAGCGGCGATGTATGGAAAGGTTCTTAGTGAGTTACACAACTCACCCCTAGCAGTGAACCCGGGAGTTTCCAAGATATACCAGGGTCTGAAGAGATAGTTCTGGTGTCCTAGGGTAATGTGAGCAGTGGTAGAGTCTATGGCCAAGTTCCTAGTGTGTTAGCAGGTGAAGGCTGAACACCGTGTTCCAGGTGGCCTGATGCAGTCTCTGGATGTCCCCGTGGGGTAGTGGGAGGACATATCGATGGATTTCATCACGGGACTACCCAAAGTTCAAGGAGGATATGATTCTATCTGGGTGGTAGTTGATCTGTTGACGAAATCGGCTCACTTTCTGGTGATTAAGTAGTCGAGTGTAGTGGGTTATTTGGCACGAAGATAAGTGGACGAGGTGGTGCAGTTGAATGGAGTTCTGAGGTCCATAGTCTCAGATAGGGATGCACAGTTTACCACACGAGTCTGGAGGGGATTGCCGCATCCTTTTGGCACCCAGCTATGTCTTAGCATTGCTTTCCATCCCCAGATAGATGTAATGACAGAGTGCACCATCCATACCTAGGAGGATATGTTGTGGGCCTTTGTTCTAGACTCAGGAGGATCATGGGTGCGACACTTGCCTCTGGTAGAGTTTCCTACAATAATAGCTATCACTCTACCATTGGTATGGACCCATTTGAAGCCTTTTATGGGAGACCATGACGGTCAAATGTGTGTTGTACTGAAGTCAGAGAGGCAGGCATCCTTGGCCCAGAAGTGGTGCAGAGCATGACAGAGAAGGTTCAGCTTATACGGGAAAGGATAAAGGTGACCCAGGACCGAAAAAAGTCTTATGGTGACTCTAGGAGAAGGAACTTGGAGTTTGAGGTTGGAGACAACGTGTTCTTGAAGGTCTCCCCTCGGTGTGGACAATGGTGGTTCGGCAAGGGGAGTAAGCTTTCTCCCAGGTTCATCGTACGCTTCAAAGTGTTGTGGCGGGTCGGCGAAGTGTCTTGTCAGCTAGCGTTACCACCACTGCTACTGAGGATACATGACGTATTCCATGTGTCCCAACTCCGTCGGTATCTGCACGATGATTCACACGTCCTCGGCTGGGGAGAGTTGAACGTCGAGGATGACATGAACTTTGTAGAAAGATGAGTGATGATCGAGGATTGTGAGGAGAAGGTTATTCGTGGGTGGACCATTACCTTTGTTCGTGTGGTATGGAAACATGGTCGGCTTGAGGAGAGTACGTGGGTGAGGGAAGCACAGATTCTCTCCCAGTACCCAGAGTTATTTTGAGTTTTGTGATGTTCTGTTTATACTTGTTGTAGTGAAGCATTAATGCCTTGTTGGATATGAAATATTTGGTTTTTCTTTCCTCTATGAATGTGTGTGAAAAGTCCTGGCTATTGGGAGTGGTGGGTCTGACCCCTAATCAAGACGCATTAAGGTGGATGCGATTAAACCCATGTGGGCGAGTC
Organism: Viscum album; assembly: GCA_963277665.1. Taxonomy (NCBI): domain Eukaryota; kingdom Viridiplantae; phylum Streptophyta; class Magnoliopsida; order Santalales; family Viscaceae; genus Viscum; species Viscum album. The sequence continues at coordinate 138,214,538 of OY728121.1, read as the reverse complement.
AGTGCCGCCCAAATCAGATAGTATCATGACATGGGGGAAGATACTCCCCAACCCACATGACTGGGCAGTTTGACATGGAATGTTGCTTGGTTTTAAGAGGAGTTGTTTTTATAGTTAAAAATTGTGTTCGCTCCTAAGAGGTATCTTTCTAGGTGGTTGTTGGAACCCTCTCATTCCTTCTGGTTGTTTTGATTCTCGTGGTAGAGAATAGTTTGAGAGGTATATGATGTAATGGCCCGAGTTTTTGGGGGTCCATTACTTTGTAAAAATTTAATGTTGGGTGTTCTGGGTAGTCTTAGAAAGTTATCGAGGCTTCTCGGTAATGGTAGCTCAACCTACCAGTAGCTCGGTCTACCGGTAGCCGTAGCCTATCGGTAGCTCGGACTACTGGTAGCTCGGTCTACCAGTAGCTACAGCCTTCCGGTAGCTCTGTTACCAGTAGCTACTATCAGTCACCGGTAGCTCTCGGCCACCGGTGGCTCTTGCCTACCCCCACGGGTTTTCCAGTAGCGCCTCATTTTTGCGCAAATTTTGTTTTAAACCCTATTTTGACCCCCTTTAAGCATTAACGCCCATAAATAGAGTTTAATTAAATGTTTAACGAGGCATGTATGTCGGTTAAAACTGCTCCCAAAGGCGAGAACCTCTTTAAAAATGTGTGGGGCTGCGTGGACAACCCATGCCCCCGCTATTTACGCGATTTCACGTTCTAATCTCAACCGTCCACGACCCTTATAAACTAAAGGGTTAACCCTGGGTTTCTTTTTCTCAATAACCCTCCCATCGATTCCTCTGCTTTTCCTTGAGTTCTCGAAGCTCCACACCTGCAAATCACGCATCTTCTGTTCCTGACGTGTGAAGAAAAAGATTGATCATGGATCAATCATGTAGGGGTTTAACCTTCATCTATCCATTATGTGTATCTTGCGGGATGGGAATGCTTTTAATCTATGGAATTGGATGAACCAAACCTTAATAAAGATAATAAATGGATTCTAAAGAATGAAGTTTGAGGGGTGTGATCGATGATGCTACTTTGTTTTATGATCTCCCTTGATTAATGATTTCTGAATTGTGTGGGCTTATGACTACTAAAAATCATGGCCATTGGTGGTCTTTATCTACGCACTAACGAACCCTTACATCTAGTGATGTTTAAATGGATTGTATATTGGTTTTGAACCCTTAATGTGTAAAGGAATTTGGTTTATTACGTACATCCCGCTAAATAAATTGAATGCACCAGGATCAATCATTTCTGTGATAACCCCGGTTAAAGAACAGTGAAGTTGAAATCATGGAGTGTGTTAAATATTTTAAATCTGAAAATACCGGCATGGGCCTTCTTTGTGTTGGTGGTGGTGGTTGGGTTGTTTTTACTTCATAGGCTAATTGCTGGGTGATGTGGGTTGGGATGGGATCCCCTGTTGTTATGCTTCCAGTGGTTGTTAATTTAAGGCCGGGTGGTTACCTTGATTATATCACGAATTGGGGTGGAATCCCATATTGTTGAGGAACCGTTGGCTCCTAGATTTAGGGAAAATGGGGTAGTACCTTGGGGTTTCCCTTGGTTACAATACATTGAGGGATCTCTCTTATCCCAAATTGTTGTTGTGGTTTTAAAAGAGAAACGGGTGTCAATGTTTAAATTGATGTTGGTGTGCTCTTTCTTTAGCTTGTGATTCTAGTTCCCCAAGTAGGTGAAAAAACATATTTAAACATTATTACTGATCTTGAAAACAAGGATGGGAGAAATGGGTTTTGATTTGGTGTGAGTTGTGACTTGGGGATAGTGATCTTTAGGTTGGATGAATAAAAACCTAGATTGGGTGAGTGCTTGTTACCTATACATATACTTGTAGCTTTCTATTTCTTATTCATGCCCCACCCAAGTTTATCACTTAGTGCCGGACACCCCCATTTCATGGGGGAGGGTGTTTTTTTCCAACACTTCTTCTAGTGGTTGGTTATTTTCTCATTTATGATCCCTTTCTCGGATAGCCCATGTATCTTTGGGTAGGCTTTGTTGGCCTGAAGTCCATTATTAACCCAAGAATCTTCGAGCTGGGTGCTGTGGTGTTTGGCCCAGGTGTGTGCGGGAAGGTGGTTTCCAATGTGTCTTTGGGATGAGGTCCATGTGTCTTCGTTAATGGCAGTGGATCATCTAGCCCAGGTGCCTTGGGGTGTGGCAGTGGTTGTTCTAGCCTAGGTGTTGGCAGGCGTGGTTACGTGAGACAGTTGTGGCCCAGGTTTTTGTGGGAGGCGTTTGGTAGTGGGACTGCGTGAGGATATGGTCTAGGTTTGTGCTGGCGGGGCGTGTCAGTGGGACTGCGGTGAGAAAGGCGGGATTGGTTCGATGCATAGGATGTCTTCAATAACTAGTGGGAATGTGGTGCGAGGTACCCAAACATCGATGTGCTTTATTTATACAATACATTCTTGCGTTATTTTGTGAGTTTGGCCGGTGAGTGGGATGGATCAACTCCTTGATAGTGTTGGTTGTCGGCTTCTCACGGGACTTTAGTATTTCTCCCCACTTGTGCACAAGAGTTTTTGGGTTTTCTCTACTGAGTATACCTGTATGCTCACCCTACATATATAAAACTGATTTCATCTTTCTAGGAGGATTTCAGGGATCTCACAGGACCATATTAGCATAGGACCTTTGGGATAATTGCTGTTGTTTCTTTTCTTTTCTTGGTATTCTTTTTAGCATTGGTGTTTTGCGACTTGTATCTTTTACCTTTGAACATGAATATGGGAATGGTTTATCTTTAGTCGTTTTTTCACTTTCAGTTTGGTGTTGTGGGATTTACTATCTTATCTCCCGATCCTATTAATAGAAAAAGGGTAATGCCTTAAATTTAGTCTGTGATATTATACCCTTGGTGTTGGTCGCCACTCTGGGACCTATTGAAGGTGGGTTTCGGGGGTCATTATCTCTCCTTTAACTTTAGGAAGGAAGGACCTGACAATATCCTAATATTTCCCTCCTTTTAGTGAATACGGGTCATGAAAAAAGTAAACTCATAAAATTGAAAACAACTCCATGTGATTCACTTATAACATCTCTCTATCTCACCACCATATACCCATGGTCAGATGAAATAAAAACCTTGAACCTCACTATGGTTCTTTTCTATTTGCGAAACTAGGAAAAACAAGGTCCACATACCATAGAGGGAGTCTGTAGGGTGTGAACTAAACAAGATTAGTCCGATCCCACCCTACTATTACATAGAAATTCACTACAACATAATCACATTATAATCAATATTTAAAAACATGACATGATTAATAAATTTCACAATATTTTTTTCAAAATCATCATAATTTTACCATTTCTCAATTACAAAACAATTTCATATAATATAGGACAATGAAGATATAAAACAAATTTATCAATGAATTCAATATCTTTGAATATAAAAAACCTATTTAATCAATGAAAATAAAAATAAAAGCCAGTCCTATGATAACCCAGGTTTGAGCTATCAAGGATTATCATATCTCAATAATCATTTCAATACATAGGGTTCACAAATAGGACCGTAAAAAACATGGACATTGGAACCGAGGAAAACCCCATATATAAAAACCTGAGAGTGTTACATAATCAATTCCATTGAACTAGAGTTTCTAGGGAATATAGGACCATCCCATGTGTGATCCCCTTGATGGAAAAAAGTTCATGTAATAATACTAAACCCCCTCCTTGTTACCCAAGGAATAAAAGTTCTTCATATGTCATAAAATTTCTTGGGGCTGATAACATATAATAAAAAATTTCCAACAAAATGTTTTTCCATAACAATCATGAATTATATGCCGATTTTATAATCCATTTCATAGTTATTAGAATACACCTTTATTTAAAAAAAAAAATTGGAAGGACATATTTTATGGAAAATCATTAATACAAAAATGTCCAGAATATAAAAAATAATTTCGATCATATTTTATAAAAAAAGGCTGAAAAACACAGGATTTGAAGTTCACTAATAATATATTAGGTATTGAGAATCAATACACACACTTTGGTTTGCACGGTGAAAACAATAGGATCCAAAACTGATAAGAATAAGGTTTCCTTTAATAGTAAAATTTGGTCCTAAAATACTAATCTGATATCACTAAAATAAAAAAAATTCAAGATCAATGGAGATAAGGAGGAATACATACACCAATTGTTCCCATATAATGATCAAATAAAGTTATCTTATATCTCCCATATTTTTATTTCCCAAAAAATATGAATAAGAGATGAGCCTTGAGGAACCAAAAAACAAATTATTGAAGTTATAAAACATAAGGACCATCCAAATATATCCTCCAAAATCATCTAGATTGGAAACCCTAGAAAAATAAGAAAAATTAGTGTCTTAATGGATAAAAAATCATTTCAAAACTATATTAAAAACCACATAACCAAATCCTTTGACATTTCATAAATGATTGTAATAGGTTCCTCAAAAATAGGAAGCTAACTCAACCACATGAAATTTTAAAAACATTAACACCACAACATGTTTTCTTTTTATGAAATATTCTAATATTTTAATATTAAATACTATGATATATACCGTACAAGATACACAACAATGATCTTAAATGAATAATGAATTATTATTATGTAAATGGGACCGCTACATTGAAGTCATTAAATTAATAAGATTGAATAGATTAAACTCTATTATGAAATATATAATTTTCCAAATCATTTATAATTTAATAGTTGATTTTATTAAAATAAGAATGTTATTTATATAATAGTCAACTTATTCTTTAAAAATTGGACTTCTTCAAGCACAGTTTTCTTGTTTTTTAAGTAAATACTATGATTAAGGTTTGGAAATTCCAGAAACATTATATTAAAATTTAATTTTAAATTTGAATTCATCATGTCATAATTATCAAAGAATTACTGTTTTAAAATATTAAAATTTTGTTTTCAATCAATATTGAAAAATACAATTTTTTGTTGAAAATTTTATTTCATTTTTATGTAATAAGAAATTAAAATTTTATATTGGATAATTTTTAAAACATAATCACGTTGTTTTGATTTAAATAATCCAATAATGAGTTTTAAATGGATTTTATAATTTAATCTAGTATAAAAATATTATATACGTAAAAAATTCATTCATTTGGAGAACGATTTTTTGTCGCTTTATGTCATTTTTATAATAAATTATATTCTAACACTTATTTTTTTTGTGTTTATAAAAATTTATTACAAATTTTTAATCATTGGTTATAAATTTATTAAATAGTCCCCTTTTATTTTGGGTTAATATGAATAGTAACCATAGTAATTTTTTTACCATTGTAATTAATAAATATGGTAATTATGTGTAGAAAAATGATATATTAAAGACTATAAAATGACCATAAAACATTCCAATAATTTACATTATGTGTCCATTTATTCCACAATAAAACAGTAATTAGTTATATGGACTTTTTTGGTAATGAGATGTGATTATAACTGTATAACATATTATTTAATGAAAAGTCACAAATGTCGAACTCCTATTTATAATAAATATTTCTAAAAAAATGTCTAAGAATAGGATATGTTCCTTTATAAATATTATTTTAAAATACGAATGATATTTATTCAACATTAATTTTATTTTTAATTTTTATTAGTGAAATAATAACCCAAACAAATTACACAACACTAACACAATAATTATTCAATTAATTGAAAAATCAAATCAATTATATTATAAATATTAAAACTTTTCTAATTTTGTAAAGTTTATGTGATAAACTAATTTTATAGATTAAAATGATAGTTTAGCTAGTTATTAATTTTTTGATTCAATTTTCACATTTTAATGTTGTTATGAAAATAAATTTAATGAATAGTTTTAAAATGTGACTTTATGATATCATATAATAATTAATATATTATTAAATGATATAAAATTTGAAAAAATATTTTATTATTCTAATTGATTTTAATATTGTTTCTAAAATTATCCATGGCCCATTTATTGTCCGTTTATAAAATTATAGTCTATTTCTTGACCAAATGAGAAAAAATTATTATTACCACTATGTATTTGAAAGTTGTTTACAAGGGGTTAAAACCAAATTTCAAGGGTTAAAACATATTAAAAAAATTTCCTTTAATTTTATGAGATTTTTTTGACCCATTATTATCCAATAATTTATGTAATTCCATTCCATCCCTTTTATTTAGAAATTAAATTATATTAATTTATTATTTTGACTAATTCTATGACAGACCCTCACTACTGTAATAAAATGATACAACTCCATCAAATTAATTCACTATTAAAAAACCATTAGGATCAAAAAATACCAACAAAAATACCTTCATAGAATCCCAACCCTCATTCTATTATTTTTTAGTCATAATACTACCCTTAGCCAGTTTATGATGTTAATCAAATGAGTCTTTCCAAAGGATAGGATTATTTTTAACCACATGAATTAGTTTAATTTCATCTTCCTAGACAAAAGTTATTATTAATGCAAGATAAAACAATAAATATAGTATCACAGACACACACACACAAATATATATAAATATTAATATTTTAATGTTGAAACCTATATGAATTTTTATATTCCAAGAAATAGGAAATACAAAAATCATTCGTGTGTATGGTGGACTACATCCTCATGAACTGATGTAATTTATTTTTGCTGAACCCTATGTGAAATGGTTATTTTAATAATCACAAATCATTGTTATTTCTATTTATAAGTAAATTTAGACAACTATTCATTCTATTCTAATTGTGTTTATATATGTTTAATCGTGTCTAAATATCATTATCTATGATTATTTATGGTTTTATATTGACCTGGAAATATTCTAGTTTCAACAGACACATGGTGCATATTTCATGTTTTTGACACACGATTAGTTATTTTCTTGAGTCACAGTTAGTTAAAACCGATGAAGAACGGTCGCACCGATGTCAATGGTCACACCGATGAAGAATGATCGCACCGATGAAGAATGGTAACAACGATGAATAATGGTCGCACCGATGAAGAACAGTCGCACCGATGAAGAACGCTCACACCTATGAGAATGGTCGCACCGCTGAAGAACGGTTGCACATATGATAACTGCTGAAACTAATGCTGATCAAATGATCTACTGAAACCGATGCTGATCAAATGACCTTCTGAAACTGAAGCTGGTCAAATGAACTTCTGAAACCGATGCTGATCAAATGACTTACCAAAACTGATGCTGATCAAATGACCTATATAAACTGAGACTGATAAAATGACTTACCGAAACCGATGCTGGTCAAATGACCTACCAAAACTGATTCTGATCAAATGACCTACCAAAACCAATGCTGATAAAATGAACCACCAATGATGATTCTGATCGTATGACCTACCAATACTGATGTATATTCAAAATGACTCACTGATAGTCATGAAAATTTTTGGAACATTCTACTAACCCTTTTAATTCCAACAGTCATATTTGCTTAGTTAAATACACCTGCTATTAATTAATGTTGGTTGTTGGAAGTCAGAAACCTGTAACTCGTACCTGTAAAAAGGAAATCATTCTTTTTTCCTGATCTCAAGGAATAAAAAGGAAGATATGCATTAAAATGGAAGTGCGGAACGAAAAGTGAAAAACACATGAAAGAAGGTGCATGTGTATGAAGTCCCACAGAACATAAGAAGAACATGAGGAAAACCTATAGAAACAAGAGAGCCTGAAGTAAATATTTCACCTGGAACAAACACAAAGATGAGTGGTTTTCCCTTACCAAAAATCATATCCACAAATCTAAATAGCTGTTGGTGAGAAGAACAACGATGCTCTGTTTTGAGTCATCCTCACCAGAAAGGACTTGACTTCCATTTTCAACATCAAAACGAGTCCACAACATATCTGAAATTAAAAAGGGATTTCAAAACTCTATTATTTCCTCTGTTGTATCCCCTTTCTTAACATTATGAGCAGTGTGTGTGTACATCTGTCAAATCTATATACACGTCGTCTCCTGAGCTGAACTAGAGGATATTTAATCCTCACACCAAACGTTCTACACCTTCTTCTATCCCACTGTGAGTTATAGAAGAGGACAAGTGTGACCTTAATAGCATGAGATCTATTGCTTGTGTTTTTCACACGTAGAACTGTGGTAGAGGTCTTAGGTCCTAAACAATTTTTATACTGTTGTTTTCCCCGATACAGGGTGTGGATCAAATTTATATAAATTTTTTGAGAGGACTATGTCTCAGCTTGAGACTGAACCACTTGGTCATATCTATTGTGCATCTTAGATTATGTTTAATGTATATTATATATATTTTTGTATTATGGTGCTATTTACATTGAAATAAAAATCTATTTTAATGTTACAATGATAATAAAATTAGCAAGTGTTTGTAACTTTTTAAAATCAGTAGATTAGATTCAAAAGCTAATTTAATCCTCTGATTAAATTAACTGAGACCTAATTAATATTTTGAGAATCAAATTGAACCTTTACAGTTTTACAAATTCACTACAGTTTAACTTGTTTGTAAATTGGGGGATTTTAACCAAAATAATTTAATATAATTTTTTAATTGGAACTCAATTCACCCCCTATTGAGTATCCACCCCGACCAACATTTAGTATCAGAGGTTTTTGTTTTTAAATGATTTTAGAATACTCTGTTTTTCAATGGTGATTTTTGTTGTGTCTCAAGGATCTTAAATTTATGTTAGTTCTGAATTTTATCTCTTTAAATATATTTTCTAAAATCTAGTTATAGATAATAGACTAGAAGGTCCTGCTACCAACAAGGAACTATTCTTCAAAGGTTAAAATTATTCCCAGTGGAAAATAAAAAAGATATTTCATTTAGAGAGTATGGGATTCGACATCTGGACTGCTAGTTAAACTCAATATAAGATTCCAGAAACTGAGAGAACTACTTGGGATGAATCTACTAAAACTGCTTTTAATAATCACTACAAAGCTATGAATACCATGTACTGTGATTTAGGAGAAGAATAATATAACCGCATATCTTCTTGTAAAACTGCATATGAAATTTGGGATAACTTGGGTGTTTTTCATAAAGGAACAACCAATGTTAATGAAATGAGATTAACAACATACACTATTAAGTTTGATAATTTTAAAATGAAGTCTAATGAACCTATCTCTAACATGTATATCAGGTTCAATGATATTGTCAAATCTATAAGATCACTTGGAAAGGTTGTTCCTATATAAGAACAGATCATTTGGATATTAAGATGTCTACCAAAAAAATGGAGAGGCACATCTATTTCAATTAGAGAATCTAGTGATATTGGTGGTTTACCTATTAAGGAATTAATTGGTAAGATTATGATGTGTAATAAAGAACTTAATGTAAATAATGAAGAAGATGATGAACCAAGGAAGAAGTCAGTAGCCTTTAAGAAATCTACTTCAAAGAGCAAGGACAAGGAGATTGTTCAAATTCCTACAGAAAGCTCAAAAAGTGAAAGTTCAGATTCTAAAAGTGATGCAGAGATGGCTCCGATAGCCAAGAGATTCAAGAAGTTCTACAGGAAGAATAAATTCTTCAGAAAATCAAACTACAAAGGTAAATATGACAACTATGGTCACTTAAAGAATGACTGGAAGAAGTCTGATAAGATTGATGAGATTATCTGTAATGAGTGAAAAAGGGAATGATACATTAAGGATGACTTTCCAAAGTTAAAGTTCAAAAATAAATATTTCTACAAGGAAAATAATTATAAGAAATCAATGAAATCAACGTGGTTTTCTTCAAATGAAACTTCAAGTCATTCTGATTCTACTAAGGATTAATACTCTCATAAGGCTAACATGTGTTTTATGACAAACACATCAGAGGTAACACTGAACACTCCTACTTTGAATTCATATTATTCTGGAGTTGATTCTGATTTTGAATTTGAAAACATGTCTAGTGAGGAACTATTTGAAGGTTGTAATATGCTAGACGAAACCTATAATGATCTTAAGGGAAAATATAACACTTTAAATAAACAAAAAGCTTTAACCAGCTCTGTTAAATATGCTATTTATATAGAAAAGGAAAAGAATGCTCAATTACATTAGGAAAATACTGAACTGAAATTTTCCAATGAGAAATTATGGAAGGACATAGAGAAATTCATGAATGGATAGAATAATATAATTCAAATTCTTGGAAAATAACTGGCACCAAAATATACCTCTGGTATAGGATATCAGACTGAACAAAGATAGATTACTAAAATAAGATTTATTTATAAATCATGACAAAATTCTTCTAGTTCTAGATATAGAAATTCATATGCTTAAACAAGTTATTCACATTTCTATAGATAAAATAAAGGTTATCCTTTAAAATATATTGATCTTTTAGATTTTATGAGACCCATGAGACAAATCTGGGAACCTAATTGTTTTCTTGCTAACCTATATAGACCCATGAAAATTTGGGAACCAAAATCATTTTTCGTTTAAACCTGTTATGTAGGAATGTTTCTTGAAAAGATCCTATAAAAAGGTATGGTACTTGGATTGTGGATGTTCAAGGAATATGACCGGAGATTACTCATGCATCACGAGTTTAATCAAATTTGATGGAGGCCATGTCACCTTTGGTGATAATTCAAAAGGAAAAATCATCGGCATAGGCTAGATTGGTTACACTGATTTAATTTTAATTTCCAATGTTTTATTTATTGATGGACTTTTGTATAACCTGTTAAGTATTTCTCAATTGTGTGATGATGGTTTCAATTTTAAATTTGAATACAATTCTTGTTATATTTTTAGTTCTAAAAATATTATTGTATTTTCTACTTTGTGAAATTAAAATGTTTATGTTATCGATTTTAATTATTTGTTTAAACAATATATTACTTGTTTAAATTATTTTCATAATGTTTCTTAGCTATGGCATAGAATATTAGGACACTGCAACATTCATTCACATAGAAAAATGACTAGGAATAACTTAGTTAGAGACCTACCTAAACATGAATTCCCAATTGATAAATTTTGTAATCCCTGTCAAAAGGGAAAGAAACATAAATTTTCATTTAGATTAATTGAAGAATTTTCATATTCTCAACCTCTCGAGTTGGTTCACATGGATTTGTTTGAACCTTCTAGAGTTTCTATTTTAAATGGAAAGCACTACGTCTATGTCTTAGTAGATGACTTTTCTAGATATACTTGGGTATACTTTTTAGATAACAAAATTGAATCTTTTTCTACATTATTAAATACTGAAAGTCTATAGAAAGCCTAAGTGTACTTAAGATTAGAACCATGAGAAGTGATCATGGTCATGAGTTTGAAAATCATGAGTTTGAATCTTACTACTCACACAATGGCTATAATAACAACTTTTCTACCCTTAGGACACCTAAGCAGAATGGTATAGTAGAAAGAAGAAATAGAAACATTCTGGAAATTCCAAGATCTATGTTAAATGAATATGACCTACCTATTTAGTTTTGGGCTAAAGCTATAAATACAGCTTGTTATATTGTCAATAGATTCTTGATCAGACATGTTCTTAAGAAGACCCCTTATGAACTATGGAATTATAGGAAACCTAAAGTTATTTACATTAGACTCTTTGGTTAAAAAGTATTTATTCTCAATACTAAGGATAATCTAGACAAATTTTCATCCAACAGTGATGAAGGAATATTTTTAGGATATTCAATTACTAGAAAATCCTATAGAGTATTTAATAATAGAACCAAGTGTGTGGAAGAATCTATTCACATTAAATTTGATGAAACTGATCCACATGAAACTGGTCCACATGAAACTAAACCTTCTCTTGAAAATCTTGATGAAGATTAGTCTATTCTGAACCCTAATGACAAAAATAGTTACCCTGTTGTTAAGTCAACCAGCTCTGGAAATGTTCCAGAACCTGCTTTTGATGAATCCAAACCTAGAGAAGAACCTGAAATTTGTAGTCCTAAATTTACTAGATCAAATAGGATTCTAAAGAATCATCCTTTAGATGATGTTGTTGGTAATCGTGATAGAGGGACACAGACTAGAGCTTCACTAAGAAATCAGGTTGAACATCAAGCCTGTCTTTCACATCTTGAACCTAAAAATATCAATGATGCAATCAATGATGAATTTTGGGTAATGTCTATGCGAGAAGATTTAAATAAATTTGAAAGAATCAAAGTATGGGAATTAGTAGAAAGGGAAAAGGACATCTTGACCATAATAACTAAATAGGTGTTTAGAAACAAGGTTTGTGAATCTAGAAATATAGTTAGAAATAAAACCAGGCTAGTTGCACAAGCTTACAATCAAGAAGAAGGAATAGACTATGATGAAATGTTTGCACATATAGCTAGATTAGATGCTATTATGATCTTAATTTCCTATGCTGCTCATCTGAATTTCATGTTATATCAAATGTATGTCGAAGGTCTTTTCTAAATGTTTTTATAAGGAAGAGTTTTTTGTTGAACAACCACCAGGATTTATAAACCCCCATTTTTGAAATCATGTTTTTAAGCTTTCTAATGCTTTATATGGTTTGAAACAGGATCCAAGAGCTTGGTATTATAGACATAATAGTTTTCTTATTTCTATAGGTTCTACCAAAGGAATTGTAGATCCCACTCCCTTTAATAAAATAATTTCTAAATATATTTTGGTTATACAAATCTATGTTGTTGATATTATCATTGGATCTTCTAAAAATTATTTATGTACTAACTTTTAAAAAATTATGAAAAATGAATTTGAAATGAGTTTAATGGGAGAACTCTAGTATTTTCATGGTTTTCAATTTTTTCAAAAGAAATATGGTATTATTTTAAATCAATGTAAATATAAAAAGGATATTTTGAAACATTTTGGTTTGGAAAGTAATAAGGTATGTGATACACCTATGAGTACCACCTGTAAGTTGGATAAGGATGAAAATGGAAAATCAGTTGATCAAACCAATTATAGTGGTATGATTGGGAGTCTACTTTACCTTACTGCTTGTCGATCATATATCATTATTAGTGTATGTATGTGTGAAATATTTCAAGATAATCCTAAAAAATATCATTTACTTGTTGTTAAAAGGATTTTTCAAACATATTAATCATACTACTAATTTAGGTTTATTTTATCCAAAAGGAAATTCATTTGACTTAATGAGTTATTTAGATGCTGAATTTTCTAGTTTCAAGTTAGATAGGAATATCACATCTGGAACATGTCATTTTTGGGAACGTCCCTGGTATCTTGGTGTAGTAAGAAACAGAACTCTATTGCATTGTCTTCTATTGAAGTAGAATACATTGCTGCTGGTAGTTGTTGTACACAGATTCTGTGGATGAAACACACCATGTTGGACTATGGATATAAATTTAGACATGTGTCAACAAATTGTGATAACACTAGTGCAATTAGAATCTCTATGAATCCTATGTCTCACTCGTGGACTAAACATATTGATGTCAAACATCACTTTTTGAGAGATCATTATCAAAAGTGTGATATTTCTCTAGAATTTTTTGACTCTGAAACTCAGTTAGCTGATATTTTCTCTAATCCCTTAAGCACTGAAATATTAGAAATTATTAAACCAGATTTAGGTATGATAGAGTAGTGAAACCAATTAGTTAAACTAATTAGTGAAACCGATCAGGGAAACTGATTTGTGAAACCGATCAGTGAAACTGATCAGTGAAACCAATCAGTGAAACTGATCAGTGAAACCACTCAGTGAAACTGATTAGTGAAACTGATCTTTTTCTATCGATAGTGTCTTATAGTGCTTATCATTTTTATTGTTTATCAAAACAAGAATTTTATTACTTAATCGATATCATATTTAATATTGTAACTGTAAATGATAAATTTAATGACCTGCGACTATTTATTTTCAAAAGAACTGTGACTTTCCATCTCCCACCGAACCTTACTTTTTCTTAAACATGAACCTATCGAACCTCTCGAACCTTTTTAAATCCTTCAAACCATTGAAACCTCTCAATCCTCCAAATGGAAAAGAAAAAGCGACATAGAAAGGAATCTGAAGGTTCCTCTCTTATGAAATGCCAATGAGGAGATTCTAGCAGCACGACTCAAATGTCAGTGAACCCAGAGTTGGAACCATGGGTGGTCACTTCGGAAAAGGAAGTGAGTTCTGAATGGGTTTTATTCAGTAATACTGCTCTTTTAAAATTATAGGAGATGGAAGGATGGAAAAACTGGTTTTGTGATTATAACCGCGTCTACTACCCACAACTTGTGCATGTGTTTTATCGGAAAAAAACTATTGTATTGGATAGAGCAGAAGCTGCAAGACTATCATTAGTGGTCAAAGGGAAAAAGATATCTTTCGCTTCAAAGGAATGGGCTAAGTGTTTGGGAGTACCTCATAAATATAGATATGAAAACTATTCTGGTAACATTCTCCCTACCACTGAATATTTTTCGTATGATCTTGCTCTGGAGATGCTGACTGGAAATTTTGAATCTAGAAAAATAACAGCTGCTGAGTAAGATGGTGAGAGTAGAATTTTGTTTAAGTTTTTTCAGCACAAAATCTGTCCCAGAAAGGTTGATTTTTTTGCTGTGAACTATCAGAATGTTTTCTTGTTGTTTTTATTTCTAAATGACGTGAAGATGAAATTGTGTAGATATATTGTTGTCCATACTACTGAGATGGTTAAGACATCCAAGAAAGCTACAACCTTGTTCTAATCTAAGAAAATATCTAGTATTTTAATGTTTTTGGTATGTGTTGATGATGGAGATGAGTGTATCTCATCTAGTAGTAGTTTTTTTATTAAAAAGGATTTATGAAAAAAAATTAAAATCAACTGGAATCCATAGAAGAAGGAATTCTTTGCAAATAAATAAAAGTTCTATGACTCCTTTAATACTTCTAACTATCCTATGAGACCAATGGGGATGAGAGATCCTAGTTTAAAACATGATTAAGAAGTTGTTAATTCTATCGAGGAAGATGATACAGAATTTTTTAGGGAAACTAGAGAGTAATGTAAGAAAGGAACTAGGGAGGATGAGGCTAATGATGATGTGGATACTAAAAATGAGCCTGAGCCACCTCCTGATGATAGGAGTGATCCTAACATAGTAAGTCCAATGAATAGAAGAATGAAATTTGGACTAGCTAGTCCACCTCTCATGTTACCAGAGTTAGAACGTCTTCAAGGTGATGAAGAAGAAGCTGATACTGAGGAATAAAATTATGAGGAGTATGAATCCAGTAGCAAAGATAATACCAATGAAAATTCAGTAAATAATAATGAAAATGAAAATGGTGAGGATGATTATGGAAATGATGATGGTGGTGATGATGATTCTGCGGCTACTCGACTAGTAGATGGTCAAAATGTGATCCAAGATGATCCAAAACCACAATGAATTGAAGAAGAAGCTTTTCCTGAGGATAAAAGAACAATGAAGACATAGATTGATGTAGGAGAATAAATCTCACATGAAAATTATGGTAATGATGATTTTGTAAAGCCTATGTACATCTTTTTTAAGGACGAATGGGAAGAACATCCATGTTTTGTTGTTCCTGGTTTGGATTATTCAGAGGAAGAAGAAGAAGAAGGGGTACACAAAGCAAGGGAAAGCCTCTCAGTTAAGGCTAGACTAGCTTCTGAGTCTGTGTGAATGGTAGCATGAGGACCTAGTCCTTCAGTTTCTCGATCGGATTTAGACAGATTTAAAGATGAGTTTCTCCATCCAGTTAGAGAGACAATGAAAGAGGAATTATCTCAGGCTCCTGCTCCTACTCCTGTGAATTTATCTAAGGATTATATGGATGTTATAACTAAATGAGTAGTATTTATTATCAACCCAGACCTGCGAAATACTAGTGAATTGATTGGCAGACACATCACCTCTCTAAAAAAATCTCTCAAGGATTTTGGCAATGACTTAGTTTCTCTATCAGAAGAATATAGATCAACCATAACTGTTATGATGGATGTTCATAGAAATTTGATAGAACATCTGAATAAGTTGGATTTGTGAATGTTAAAGGCTGAGATAACTCATATTATTTCTCAAGCTTGATCCTCCAATGTGACCAAGATTACTGGTCATGAGATCAATGCCTTAAAATATGTTATAAAATAATATTTAGCAGCACTTGGACAGATTTTGGATTTGGAATCGTTGAAAAAGATGAAAAAACAGTGATCATATTAACAATATCATGAAGAATTATTCTGATGATGATACTCAAGCTCAAAAAGAGATCAAAGAAAAGATGGATCACTATTTCTCTAAAATATATACCAAGCATGAGTAGAACCATCAGTTTAATGTCCTGGCTGAAAATTTGGGGCTTTCTCTAGTAACTCAAGCCATTAAGGCTCAGGTACATCAGTTTAATGATTTTACTACCACTCTAGATAGCTTCATTCAAAAGAAATTTTATTTTCAGAAGCCCATGAAATATGGTGGTGAAGTCCATCAAGATTTTATCAATCTAGTAAAATTGTATCTTCATGTTCAAGATAAGGCAATTGTTTTTCTTACCACTGATCCTCTCAGTCCATCCAGTGTTGCTCTTGGTCAGTTATCTGTTTCTCAGTCTCTATCTTATATTCGTCCAATCTTTTAGCAGCCTCCTTCAACAAGATCATCTAGTCTACATCAAGTCACTTTAGCACCCACTTTGATTCCATCCAAAGCTGTCCGGCCGCCTCTCTCCATCTGGCCAGATCAACCTTCCACCAAGCCACCCTCTGGCCAATCCACTCCTCTATCTGCCAAAGGAAAACCTCCTCTGTGTCCCAAGAAGTAGCCATTCCTGTCATTTTTTATAGTGTGTATTTTATGTGTTTCCTTTTCTTGTACATTTTTCCGTGGATATTTCAATGGAACTTTATTCTGTTTTCTCTATCTACTCTCTTTTTATTTTTGATAATCCAAAAGGGGGAGAACATGCATACAATCAGACTGTATGAAGTATGGGGGAGAAATTATGACTTCATAAATGATTACTACTATTCAAATGAATACATAGATAAAATACCTTATATATAGAGGAGAGATATCTTTAATCTGATGCTATGTTGATATACTCTCACTTTGTTTATGATTTGGTGCATTCTATGATGATCTATTTATCATTGGTTATATTTTTTTACATTGGGGGAGTATTCTAAATGTTACATCCTTTCTTCTATTTTGTTTTTTGCTATTTTTTTGTGATTATAAAAAAGGGGGAGATTGTAGAACCCTCTGTGAAATGGATATTTTAATAATCACAAATCATTGTTATTTCTATTTATATGTAAATTTAGTTAACTCTTCATTTTGCTCTAAATGTGTTTATATATGTTTAATCATGTCTACATATGTTTATCAATGAATATTTATGGTTTTATATTGACCTGGAAGTATTCTGGTTTGAACAGACACTTTGTCCTTATTTTATTTTTTAGACTCACTGTTAGTTATTTTCTTGAGTCACCGTTAGTTAAAACCAATGAAGAACGGTCAGACCGATGAAAATGGTTTCACTGATGAAGAACAATTGCACCGATGAATAATGGTCGCACCAATGAAGAATTATCGCACCAATGATGAAAGGTTACACCGATGTAGAATGGTCACACCGATGAGAATGGTCGCACCGATGAAGAACATTCACACTGATGATAACAGCTCATACTAATGCTGATCAAATGACCTACTGAAACCGATGCTGATCAAATGACCTACCTAAACCGATGATGATAAAATGACCTATCGAAACCAATACTGATCCATTGAAATACCAAAACCGATGTTGATCAAATGACCTACCGAAACCGATGCTGATCAAATGACCTACTGAAACCGATGATGATCAAATGACCTACTGAAACCGATGCTGATCAAATGACCTAACAAAACCGATGCTGATCAAATGAAGAAATGAATCCTATGCTGATCACATGACCTACCAATACCGACGAAAATTCAAAGTGACTAACTGATAGTCATGAAAACTGTTTGAACTTTCTACTAACCCTTTTAATTACAACGGTCATATTTGATTAGTTAAATGCACCTTCTATTAGTAAAAGTTGGTTATTGGATGTCAGGAAACCATACCTTGTACCTATATAAAGGTAATAATTCTTTTTTCTAGATCTCATAGAATAAAAAGGAAGATCTGCAGTAAAAAGGAAGAGCTGAATGAAAAGATAAAAACACACGAAATAAGGTGCACGTGTATGAAGTCCCACAGAACATAAGAAGAACTTGAAGAACACCTGTAGAAACTAGAGAGCCAAAAGAAGATATTTCACCTGGAACAAACACGTAGGTGAGTAGCTGTGCCTTACCAAAAATCATATGAACAAGTCTAAATAGCTGTAGCTGAGAAGAACAACGATACTCTATTTTCAGTCATGCTAACCAGAAAGGACTTGACATCCATCTGCAACATCAAAACGAGTCTAAAGAATATGTGAAATTACACAAGGCTTTCTAAACTCTATTATTTCCTCATTTGTATCTCTTTTCATTAAATTCTGAGTACTGTGTGTGTACATCTGTCAACTCTAGATACACATTGTCTCCTGAGCTGAACTTGATGATATTAAATCCTCACACCAGACATTCTACACCTTCTTCTATCCCACTATGAGTTGTGGAAGAGGTAAAGTGTGACCTTGACAGACTGAGAGCTGTTGCAGGTGTTTTTCCCACGTAGATCTATGGTATAGGTCTTAGGATCGGAACAGTCTCTGTACTATTGTTTTCCCAGATCTAGGGTGTGGATCAAATTTATATAAATTGTTTGAGAGGACAAAGTCTTGGATAGAGACTGAAACTCTTGGTTATATCTTCTATGCATCTTATATCATGTTTAAACCATATTATATATATATATATATATTATTCCACATCAATTTAATTTGAAATCAAATCTATTTTAAAGTTACATTGGTAGTTAAATTAGCAATTGTTTGTCAGTTTTGTAAATCAGTAGATTTGCTTCAAAAGCTTATTTAATTCTCCTATTAAATTAACTGAGACCTAATAAATATTTTGAGAATCTAATTGAACCTTTACAGCTTTACAAATTCACTACACTTTTACTTGTTTTTAAATTGTGGGATTTTAATAGAAATATTTTAACAAAAAAATTTAATTGGAACTCAAATCACCCCCCTCTTGAGTATCCACTTCGACCAACAATTTTCCATCTCCTTATCTTATAGATGGTAATAATGATGTTATTAATCCAGATATATGATATTAATTATATATTTATGACTATTAAAATAAAACAAATCATTTAATTTCTTAATTTTTCATTCTATACAAAATTATAACGTCGTTCAGGCATTCATGTGGATTACCACAACAAAAGTGGTGTTATTATTTTATCATCACCACATCACATGGATTATATATATATGAATAATAAATGATATAATATTATTTTTATGATATATTGATAATTTTTTAATGTGAAAATAATACATACCTTTTAACTATAATGATCATTGAAAAATTGAAAGGTTATTCATTCGTATATATGACCCACTATCTCCCTCACTGTTACATGGTTAATTATTCAAAAAAAAATTTCATAATTGGTTTGAAAAATAAAATTTATATATAATAGTGATAAATATTTCATGATTAGTATTTTTTTAGATTATATAATAATGTATGTCTTGACTGTAGTTAACCTACAGAAGTCATTTTTGACAAATGATCCAAATGTCATCAAAACATCTGATGTAAATTTAGTTGATTATGTAATTGTTAATAATGTGGTATTGAATTAAATAAAGTAATAATTACCATTATAACAGTTCTTAATTAATTATAAAATTAACATAATATTGTTATTCAGGAAGATTAATAATGCAATGATGAGTTGAACTCAGTGTAAAAAAAATTAGTATAAATATTAACTTTTAATGTTCCAAAAAAAATCACTTTTTATTCCATATACACATTATTAAAGATGTTTTATTGTTAATTTTAAATGGGAATAAAATATTTTTATTAGAAATTTTATATCACTAGTGAAACTATGTCAATTGGTTTCTAATTAAATCCTTTAAAGGAATGTTTTGACATTATTTACAAAAACCAAAAGGAATGTTTTATTTTATTATATATGGTGACAATGAATTTCCCCTCCAATGTAACCATTATTTTATATTTTGATACATTTATATTTTTTCATGTTTTCTTGATAGAAAACCCATGATAAATTTTTTATATGTACTTTCCTATTGAAAATGGGGTTTTAAAGGGAAACACAATTTCGTATTTAGAATAATTTTTAATTGGGGTTTAAAAGGGGTTTTCCAATGGTTTTATTCAAGATATGGTATTTTTAAAATAAATAAAAAGTTATGAGACCAATTATAGCTCCTGGGTGAGACCAATATAGAATATAATATAGGAACATCATGATAGAAATCCATTGAACTGGATAATGATCATGTTCACCATATGATTATACTATATATTTGTTATAGAGTTATTCCAATTGTAACAGTTCATACTAGTTTTAAGATTATGATTTATTAATGAAACTACATAAATTTTCTATTATTGGTTAAAAATTTAAACGAGATAATTTTTTTAAAATTAATGATACATTTTAATTGATTTAATGATATGATTGTTCACTTTTAGGGTTAAATGGTATATTTTTTTGAAACAATTTAATGGGTTTTCATGTTTTTATCAAGGATATATATTTTATTATAAGAATTTTTCTTATGTTTATATTTTTTATCATCATAAAATTTTAAAAGTACTCTTATATGGATTTAGTATGGGTAATGTAAAAGAAGATGTAATTTTGTATATCATGAAGTTTTGTTTGGAATAGAAATTAGGTTTTATTTTAGAATATCAATTTTAGGTAAAAAAATGGATACCATGTAGAAGTGAACACCTTATAAGTTATAGGTTTATTATGTAATAAATATGACCAAATTTTATTAAACTATAATCACAAAATATCATTGGGTACTAAAGATGATAATATATAGTCTTTAGACATTAGATTATATAGTGTTTACAGACATGTCCATATAGTTGGTATCAGTGAAACGTTTTGATAAATATAGATGTTAGGATGTTATTTTGATCATATTTTACTATTATTATCCAAAAAAATGATGTTTATATTACGTATAATTATTTTTATTATAATTTGAAAATAGATAACACTTAAATCAACTGATATAAATAGAGATACTTTGATTAGAGTATTTAAAAATTTCTCTTTTATTTTATTTAAACTAATGAATTATTTTCCTTTTAATAATCAATTTCATGTTTAAATGATGTTATTTTAAACAAATTAATGATAATTCATCAAAGTTAAAGGATATAGATATTTCAGAGCATTTTTTTCAAATAGATATGATATGATTATAATTATTTTTGCAAACTATTTTTCAAATGACTTTGACAACTTTTTGAGTAATCAAATCATCCTCAGGAAGGTGTTTGGGATATCCAAAACCTTTTAATTCCACAATTATAATATGAATAATGTTATAATTTTAATTGGGTTTATAAATATAAATGTTACCAGATCTACAAAAAAGGAAATTTCCAAAATGTAAATGATAATTCACATTTTAAAAGTTGGGCATCTTGCTAGAAGATAATGTGGATATCAAAAAAGTATGGAAATATGGATTCAATGTATGAATTGCATTATTATGTTATAAATGCCATTATTTAGGGTTCATATTTACGTATCGAAATGATATAATTTATATAATTAATTTTAGTAATGTATTATTAAGGAATAATATGACAAATCATTTTAAATGGAATATAAATAACATAGAATGATTAATATATATACATGTTTGGGATTAAATTTTTATATATAATTTATTGATGATCATATGTTTAAAATAATTAATAATATTTTGATGATAAGAGTAATTTGGTTGAATTTTATTGAGTTTGTATGGAACTTTGAGGAAAATGTAACCCTTAATTTTATCATGTGAAAATGTTATTTGGAGAATAATTCACCTTTTATTTTTCATAAAAGTTAAATGTTACGGATAAACTTTAGGGTTCATATAATCTATGATTTTGAGATAATTTTTTGTTATTATAATTTTTAGTGATGAAAAATGAAAGGTATGGAATAACCATTGAGGTTAAAAATATTCATTAATTATAAAAGTATTTTGGTATTTTAAGGTTTTAATTAAAATTTAAAGAATTTTATATCGATTATATTTATATAGCTTTAGAAAAAGGTAAAATCACATGTTGGTAACAAACCATCACATAAATTAAGGGAACCAGGATTGAACCCTAACCCTTTTGGAAAAAGGTGCATCTCCTAACACAAGACTATGTGATATTATAGTGAGAATGAAATTATTAATTTATGTTTATACTTTTTGTTAGAAAAAATGTAATTTAATTTTGGGAAATTTATTTTTATTGTAAATATAACCATGAGATTGATAGTTATTTTGTTATTCTATGATTAATGTTATTTAATAAAATTTTTACCAAGTTGGGATCCGTATAAAATTAATGTAAACTAAATATAATAATTTTTTTTGAGGAATAATGGTTGAATTATATTTTGGAAGAATATATGATTTCAATGTAGAATTATGGTTATTAATGTTACTTATGATAAATATTATCATATATATATATATATATTTGGTTCTTGGGGTTACAATTACTTTTAAATACACACACACCTCACAGAGAAGATGAAAAGGCGGGCCATAGCCACACTAAGGGTACGGTCCACACGTCAATCCTTATATACCCAGTACATAGCCCATATGCCTAGTGTTAATAAATCACATTACATGGATAATGGTGCTAGTGGGTATGAAAGTCCACTACATGTAACATAGGCTCATGTTTTTGACCCAAGGGAATACCTGTGAAAAGTGATTCTATAGTAACATGGAAACTACAATACTTTCTACAACTCTTCCACAAGGGCTTTAATTTTTCCACCTATAGAGTCTACTACAACATCAATACAGTTCTACAACAATACTTATGCCAAATGAGGCTTGTGCCCCCAATCCCTATGTTGTATTGTGGGTTGGTCACCACTAATCCAAAATCCAACTATAATGATCATATATTATATTTTATATGATTTGGGAATATAATTTTTGAATGATAAATTAATAATGACTGATGTTATATATAGATAAATGTTAAATTATTCTTTAAATACAATTTTATTAAATCATTTTTATTTTTGGGGTTTAAACATATTCTAGAACATTTATATTAATTTTATGGATAAATATTTTTTGCAGAGTGTATATTGGGATTGGGGTGTTACTATTCCATTTTTTAAATTAATGTATTCTTTATTCATATTTTGTTTTAACCATTTTTAGAATTATATTATATTCTCCTAATCATTTGGTTTTTTATTGTCTAAATACATGTTCAATATATTTATATAATTAAGTAAATTTTGTTATTTATTAGATGTTGATTATATTATTTTAGGCTTGTAAAATTACATTTTAATTCTCAAAATTTGTAGAAAAAAGATAATCATAGGGTCTAAATTGATTAAAATCTTCAATTAATATTCATATGTTAGTATATATAATTATATTCATAGATTATTTATTAAAATAAATCCTAAAATATAAGAATAATATTTTGAATAAAAAATTATATGAGTTTAATTTTATTATATAGAAATCAATTATATTTTAAACCATCATCAATTTACTATTTTGTGATGGTTAAAATTACCTTGACCATGTTCATTGTGATTCTCAATCAGTCATTGGAAGATATGTTTTTATTCCACATCAATGATTCCAATACGCACTAATGTTCTCATATTTGGAAACCTTCTATGTTTTATTTCATATGACCATTGTACATCCCTTTAACTCTTTTCAAGAGGATGATTATTTGACCATTTTGATGATATGGGATTTCAACAATGGTATTTTGAGAGTTCAAAGACTAGTTACCAATCCCATGTTCAATTATCAATGAAAAAAAGTTCATAAATGGGTTGGGAGAGTTTAATATGCAAAATTCTAAAAATAAGGGCTTTTTTGATAGCTCACAAGATATGAAACAGTAAACTCAAACAAAAAATGAGTTATTATTATTGAAATTTGACCATTATAAGATAGAAAATAAACTGGTTTCAACGAATATTTTTAACTTACTGTTAACAAGAAGTTGTTGTAAGAACCATGTTCTTATTTTTTAGGTATGGTTTTCTTCTTTTCACTTTTCCCTAAGTGTTTTTTAGAAATTAAGGGAAATGGGGGAAAATCCTAAATTTTGGGACTACACAACATGTACTATTCCACACGCCATGTACTTTGGCTGTGTGGGATGAGTACACAGGGTGTTTACCCCTTTCGGTGATGAAAGGTTTAAAAACTGACTAGATGCCGTGCAGTGGGTGTTTACAGGCCGTGTAGTCAGTTGACAAGAAAATAGTAAGGGAGTGGAAGTAGCCACTGGCAGAATGACAGTACACACAGTGTAATCAGAAATACATGCCGTGTACTCATGTCGACGGATGAAATGTGCGGTTGTGCTGCCAAAGGAATAATTAAATGAGAAAATACATTCCATGTAGTCAAAAGTAAATGACGTGTATTTTGATTCTCTCATATAAAATAGGCAGTAGCCTCCTCTGTTCATAGAGGAAGCATAGAACTGGAGGGAGGATCAGGAGGGATGATCAAATCATCGAGGAGCTCCAGATCGTGTACCAGAAATCCATTTTTTGCACTGTCAATCTCCCTAGAACCGCATGGGTAAGCCCTATCCTCTCATTGCGTAGTTCTTACCAATTATTTCTTAATGGAAAGTTATTTAGGCTTGAAAGAGGTTTTCTCTCACCTAATATCTACGTCGTTCATGGAAGATTCGAGGATTGTCGTTCATGTATACCATTCAGGGGTGTTTAAGGTAGGTGGCTTGGTGTTTAATTTCCAACTGTTGTGTATTTGTGTGAATTGTTGAGATACAAAACCATGTTGGGGTGTCGTGTGGATAAGGCCTTGACTATTTTAAATACCTAGAATTGTATAGGTAGATAAATGTGATAATTAGGTGTTGTTTGGGATCGCTTATTGGATCCAGGACCACCCTGGGGGTGCATTTCTCTATTTAGCCATTTGGCTAGGATACCCGAGGGTATGCCTATAATAAAATGTTTATTAAATTTAATTGAGAATAATTTTATTTGAATTGCTTATTTACATGATTGGCATGGCCCAGTTACATGTGACTGAGGTCAGTGTTCTTCCAGCATGAGGGGAATGGTTGTTTAGCATGAGGGAATGGTACTTCTTAGAATGAAGGAAACATTCTATTTCACCTGAGGGAAACATTTCGTATGCCTGAGGGAAATGACTTTTCATCCTGGGGGAGACACTTCGTATGCATGAGGGAAATATTTGTTATTCTTGAGGGAAGTGCCTTAGGGCAATATTCTATTACCTAAGGGTAAGTGTTTTCATGTCTGAGGACACTAACTCTTTACATAAAGATTCACTATGGTGGTTTCCATTTAAGGAACAATTAAATGAATAATAAAATGACAATATAAATGGTAATTTTAGTTACTTTTGAGTACTGATTAGTTTATTTAATTCTACTTTTTCACACTACTGTTTCATATTTTCACACAGTTGGGCATGGTCCTTTGGTGGGTGCCTACTGGAATTTATTTCTCACACCATGTTTGAGTCATGTATTCGGCCCAAAAAGATTACATTTCTACAGGTGTGGATAAGGGAAAGGGTCCTTATACAGGTACATGATTCCTGTCGAGGAGTAGGGGAGCATGGGACCAGACTTAGGCTCGTGATGCTACCAGATGTTTTGATTTAGTTTTTCTTGTTCTATGTATTTTACTATATTGTATTGTTTTGTAACATGTTCTGACTGTTTTCATAGAATTTAGGACATGTTGCATCATCATCTATACAACTGTTGGTTATTTTAACTTCAGTTGTTCATTTCAGTTATGTATGTTTTACTTCTTCCTCTATAGTTGTACGATTTAACTTTTATTTCGTTGTGCCACACTTTGACAAATGAGGGCATAGTTTCCCCACTATCAGACCTGGGCCCTCAGTGCTAGTCGGCATCCTCTGGAATTTGGGGAAATGCTCTTGAGGTTCTGTGACCAACCAGGTTCGGGGCACCTGTGGAGTGGCACCCGGGCCCGGGATGTTACAATTGTGTTTGTATGGAAATGATATTTTGGATTGTAAATTATTTCCATTCATCATGTTAATTTATATTTAATTTTTATTATTTAAATAACTATCTTATGAATTTATACAGCTCCTATATGGTAATTACTCAATTAATGTAAATATAAAACCAATGATAGTAAAATATGAAGAGTATCATAATTCGAGATAATTAATTTGATAAAAAAATTCTTATTTGGAAATGAAATGTTGGGGATGCACTAAAATATTTTTTTTAAAAAAAATTTCATGTACTCATTATGTTATTAATATATTTTAATTAATAGTGTTAAAAATATAAATTAATTATATATTATATAAAAAATAATTTGTTAAATGTTATAAAATTTCTAAAAATTTCATATTCATTAAAGTTAATATTATATTGTGGATAATATTAACCTTGTCCAATTTACAATCCATTTTTACATTTATAAAATCTATATTGGCCCAAAAATAGTAAAAATAGTTATTTTCACAAAAAGTATGAATGGTGTTAACAAAGAGTTAAAAAAATTATAAGTGTCATAAAATTATAAAAAATGTCTTGATTTTTCTTACATTAGAATGTTATGACCCATAACACTCGTATATTCAAAATAAATACTTTTTATGCCTTTTAAATTAAAATTTAATTTAAATTAAATTAATATTTTATGAAATTCCATGAGGTACCCTCCACATACTTATAATAAGGAAAATCTCTTATTTATTTCACAATTTTGGAGTAATTTTGTTCAAAAATCCCTCCCCAAAATAAATTATTAGAATCTCTCCCATTAATATATAGGTATTTATTTGGAATAATACTATAACTACCCCAGTTTTCTAAAAATATGTTAAATATCATGAATCAATGTATTATATAGATATATATAAATATCGTTTATACATAATTATTATAGTTATATGTTTTGAATTTTCAAAAACCTTCATATATAGTTGTGATCAAATTTTTTTTTGGATTCTGGTAGAACTGACTAGGTTTTTAGTGAAGAGTAACATACCTTATGAATCGTAATATAAAAATATTTAACACTAAATTTTATAATTATTTTATTTTCATATAGTTTTATGATAATGTCATCCTGGTAAATTTTCCAATCTGATAGAAATGAAGATA
Source organism: Viscum album (assembly GCA_963277665.1). Lineage (NCBI taxonomy): Eukaryota > Viridiplantae > Streptophyta > Magnoliopsida > Santalales > Viscaceae > Viscum > Viscum album. The sequence goes on along the minus strand of OY728121.1, from coordinate 138,187,161 downwards.
TAAATTTAAAATTGTAAAATTATAAATAAAGTTTGATATTATTTGAAAATTAATTTATTAATATTTAGAAAATTATTTTCAAAAAAATTAGTTAAATTTTATATTCAATAGGTTGATAAATGGTTAGGGTAAATTTTTGGCATTTTCCTAAAATTCGTGAATTTTTTATGAATAGTAAAACATGATAAATTATAATATCTGATAAATACATGTTTTACTTCATGATAGGAGATGCAAGGCTGATTTAATCCCACTTGTTTCAAACTCACATGAAATTATTACAATTTGGGGTCAAAATAATGAATAATATTTATAATCTTGAGAAAAAATATTATAATAGTGATTAAAATAATATAAAATCTCTCCTCTCCAATATATGTACCACCCTCATTCCCCTCTTCCTACCACACCTCTCAAGTATTGATCCTTGCCTATGTTCTCCCCAATACACCTCCAAAAAACCTTCTTGACGTCCAAACCTACTGGTCTCACCGAAAGGCCAAATCCAAGGGCCTGATGAAGGATCTCAAGGTGAATAGATCAAGAGGTAATCATCTTCTTTTGTTTTCATTATTTTGTTTTCATTTTATTTTTTTTATTATTCATTCCACACATCACTTTATACATGAGGTATTAATGATATAGTACCTTAAATATTCTTTATTTCATCATTTTTATGTATGATTCACCTTCATACTTCTTCTCCTCTACCAATTATTAACAAAATTAATACATCAACTGTGATATGTCGATTTAACTACATCTTGAAAATTTTGATCTTAATTTATTTTACATCATTAAAGACTAGTTAGAAAACCATTTTTATTGTATAACAATATTATATATTATATATTATATATGGTTTTTGAAAATGTTTATGCACATTTTATTAATTTATAAATAATATTGTGTTCATTACGATTAAAGAATAAAAAAAATGGCCTAAAAAAATCCATAATGATGTTACTTATGAATCATTATCATGTATGAATTCAAAATGAAAAAAGGCATAATTTATTGTTTTAGATATACGTAAATAACATTACCTTCCAATTCATGAGTTTCACTTCCAATTGACAATAATATTCATCACAAACCAATCGTGGAAATAATGTAATAAATAAACCAAAATCACTGGAAGGAACAAAATACTATTATTTAGAGGGTGAAATGAGGTTATGAAATGAACAAATAAGAATTTATAAACATGAATATGTTTCTATAAATTACCAATAACACTTTTTTAACCATTATACAATATGTTTAAACAATTTTTATGTAAGATTAACATGAGATATGGGAATTCCTATATCGATTTCGATTCATTGGTTAACCCTACACTTCATTATTAATATAGAATGAATTTTTATAGTGAGATGAATTTTGTTAATATTATTTTTAATTATGTTTCTTTATAGTGTGTATATATATATTCAATTAACAATATTATGTGTCAAAATTATATATTATATATATTAGGGACGTTTCTTTTAAAAACCACTTTTAAAATTCTATTTTATATAATTTAAAACCAATTTTTTATGCAATTATTCATGTTCTATGATTGTGTTCTGGTTCTTGGTAATTATTTAGGATTATTTTTGGAACCTATATATCCCTCAAATTCATTATCTATGTATATGTTAGAGGTTATACATATAGGTACTCCATGTGTAACAGCCATGGTTACACTAATTGTATGGTAATCATAAGGGTTACAAATTATAAGGTAGTCGGGAGGGTTAAAAGATCATGTAAGTAATTACCCAAGATACCTTTATGGTTATATTTTTGTTCTATATGGTCTTTGTAAATATCAATGAAATACAATGTTTCAAAATGTAAGTTTATATTGTAGAAAATTTAGTATTTTTGAATATTATTTAATATGTTACAAGTATTCTTGAATCGATGTATCCTTTCCTTATTTTTATATCCCTCACTATGAATTTCATGATCATCCCATGTTCTTAAAAAAATTTCAATGTTTTTAAGGATTTTAAAGAAAAATATGGAATCCTTGTTAAATGTTAGGAATATTTTTCAAGGAAAACATGTTTATTTGAATGCATTATATTTTGGAAAAAATGGATATTGTTTTTTTTGTATCCACTCTATAAAATGTGGAATGATTTGTATGTATGATATCTAAATTCCCCAAAACAATAAACATTAAAAGATCCTAAATATTAAATTATGTGATTTCATGACTAAAATTAATGATTATGTAATGTAATAAGGCTAGGTCTTTATAAATACGAACCATATAGGACATAAGGTGTTAATCAAAGAAGACCTTCCAAAGAAGATGTATCGTTTTTACAACATGTTTTAGTGTTTTTTTTCATTCTCATAAAATTTTTATCATTAAACCATGATAAAAAAAATAAAATTAGTAACCTTAAAATAATTATATGTTATTATGTTAGCTTCATAACATATATCCATCTCCATATTCTATAAATTGTGAAATGAAATGATCAATCATCTGTACACCGAACATCCACATCCAGAATTGAGGTGATAATATTTCCATAATCATCTCTACTGGAATTTTATAATGATGGAATTTATTGAAATATATGATATTAATGAAATATTTATCTTTAATAAGAGATAATATATCATTTAATTTCATACATTTACATTAACAAATAAATTATATTAACTTTTTGGTGTATGTGTGGAGTTCCACCTCCAAAAATCAATATGATTCATATTTCACCACCACATCACATGGATGATATATATGTATAATTAAAATATTAAAAATGTAATTATGATATTATTATCATTAAATAATTTTTAATTTATACTTACCTTCATTCCATATGATCATTGAAAAATGGAACCATTAATAATAAGTTTGTAAAAACTACCCTCTCCATGATTGTAAGAAAGTTCATTTTTCATGACCATGTTTCATGAATGGTATCAAAATTATAATTATAATTTTAAAAATTATAATTATTTTAGGATTATTGTTCAAGATATTATTGAAAAATTATATCACTGACTACATTCAACCTATTACTGTCATTTATGATGTGACAGTTGAATAACATCAAAACTACTAATATGAATTGAATTGATTAAATAATTATAAAAATGGAAGGTATTGAAATAATGGAACAATTATATTTTAAATGTATTTAATAAAGTAAAATATGTAAACAATTTTTTTTTATATTGGTAGATAAAGAGTGTATTTGACAATTCAGACATAAGGTATGGAATATTTATAAAAATATTCTCTTTTAAGGTTTCCCTTAAAAAAATAATTTTTCATCTAAATTCATATATTGAAGGATATTTTATTGTTTCTTTTGTAACACCCCACAATTTCATAGTACTTTGAACCTTCAATGTAATTCAATAACATGCACTATACGCAACACCGAGTTCAAGAGCACCATGAATTCCCAAACTAGCCCTTAAAAAGAGTTTATGAATAGTATTATCTAAAATTTTAACATTATATAATACTTATAAACTTAGAATCCATATTATGAGTTTCTTAGACATAATGTAAGAATAAATTCATTTGTTTCCGATAAAAGAGGTATTTTTAAAAAAAAGCACTCTTACCACCTTTTAATGGTAAAACCTTTTTAAATAGAATATTTGAAACATTAATATATTAAATTTTACAAAATAAACAACTTCCTTATAATCTGGACATAATAATTTAGTTTCAATAATTTTTTGGTGTTTTTCTGATAACATTCATTTTTGGGTGGATAGTGAAAAATACTATATTTTAACTGAAAATAACTTTTTTAATCATAATAATTTATTGTGTTAAATTATAAATTTTAATGGGTTTTTAGTATAAATAGATTATATTTTTACCATTTAATCCAATTATATTCATTGTAAATAATTTCATATTTAAACTAGACATAAGCAAGTGTCCATCTTTTGATAGTTATTATTTCTAAAAACACTCATTTTATTTTTACAACGGGAATTAATTTTAAATTAATTTCTGCCACTTCTGTGTTTTTAATTTAGAAAAATGGATTCCATATTTGTAATCAGGAGGTTCAAATTGTGTAAATTGGTATCTTTAATGTTTAGACATTAGGAATATTTACTTCTGGAAATATTTTATTTACTGTGGTTAAAATGGTAAATCCAGTAAATAAGGTTAATACACAATATTATAATAATAAATAATTACCTTAAACCTGTCCTAACATTCTTGTATGTGTCATTTCAGACCATTTTAATCCTTGGGTCGATTTTCATACCCCATGGATCCACTTGTATGTGATAATGACATTATATATTAAATAATTTAAACTAGAGACAAAAATAACAAAAGAGAATATCTTTTAGTAAAACAATTTTTATATGAGGTTATATATTTTATATATTAGACTATAAATAGTCATTATTAAGATAAAAAGATTTCATACCTCAGGATATTTTATTTATAATTTTTAGACATAATATCAATATATTTATTTGTGACACAATTCTGATGCAATATTTTCATCATTAATGAATGAATCAAATAAATGGTATTATAGATGTTAAAATAATTATAATTTCAAAGTCATGATGACATCCACTAATTTTATAGGTTAATTTGACATGTTAGGATTGATTATATGAATTGTTTTAGAAGTAATAGTGGTGTTATGAATTTATAAAAAACAAAATACGAAATAGTGTCTTAATTTACATAAAAGAGTTTTTTAAAAAATATTATATTATTAATTGATATTCTATTCTTAAAAATATACGATTCCACCAAAGGACTTATATAATGGTATTTGTATCATTAATGGACCAATTGTGGTTATATTGGATTTATATAGTATGTTTATTAGCCATATAATATTAAAATACAAAGAGACATGGTAAATGTGAAAATATTTAACTAAGTGTTAAATCGAAATGATAAGGTTAATATAGTGACTCAAACTGACATAAAACCTATTGGTTGAGTTTTTTTGACCACTACCAACCTTATACTTTAAATAATACATTTTTTATCCATTAAAAACCGAAAATTATTTTATTATAAAATAATATTTCTATCTTTTCATAAGGTGCGCCCCACTCCTGTTATAAAAGGGAACTCCCCCTTCTCTCTAATTCACACCTTCAATGTCATTTGGCTGGGACAACCTCTACAAAAATACTCTCTCAACTATCCTAACTTCATTATAGATGCCTCACTGTATTCATAAATCCACCCAAAGGAGGCCTTTTTATCAAATCCAAAGGAACAACCTGAAAAGAGGTAAATAAGCCACCACCTCTTCCAAGTTACTTTCATCTTCCACTTCATTTTTATTTGTTTTTTACATTCTAAAATCGTAAATCCAGTATCTTCTATATAATGTGATGTTTTTATAAATATGGTACAAGAATATTCATTATTCTATCCATCCTTTGAAAAACATGTCACCATACGTGCGTACGTACGGCTTACCGTCTCCACGTCGTGGTGTAATTGTTATTAAATACATTATTATTAATATGGGTATAATAATGATTTTTAATTTATGTAAATAATAAATATAACATGATAATGATTTTTTATATATGACATACCATAAAATTATATATTATTTTAATTTCAAAAGAATTATATTGTCACTCGTGCGTACGTACGGATTACCGTCTCCAAATAGTGTTGAGATTCATTCCCCATCTTATCCATTCAAGACTAATATTCCTTTGATGATTAAAAATAATTATTAAATACATGATATCATTCTGGATACGAATCAGATACATCACATCTGTAACAATTATTAGTCACATAAAAAAGAATTTAAATGAAAAAGAATCCGTTAACACCTGAAATGACGATAATACAAAGATATTATTTAAAAAACAATGTTAAAAGATCATATATGATATCAAATTAATGTATAATATTATTTTATAATATAATAAAAATTATTTCACCATTATAAAAGATTTTAACCTACCCTCTACCAAGGAAAATAACATGGTAAGAGGTTTTCATCTCACTCCTTATTCCCGTGGGATTCATGCCATATTGCCACTATTACAGTTTGTGTTGTGTATGTACTATACATAATTGTAATATTGGTGTAACACGATTTAATTTATGTATATTTACATATTCATTGTATGATACCTCTTTCGTGGGGTGTATGTTTCGTATGTTACCAAATTGGTATGGGTTAATTTGAAAATCTCTTTATTATCTGAGGTTGTTTTTACATAAGTATCTACTAGGACATATTCCTCATCCATGTCCATGTATCATGAAAGAGTTTTGAAAGGGATTCTATTATGATACGTTTTTACTAAAACATAATTTCAAATGTTTTAAATATTTATTCTTCTAAATCATTATCATTAATGTCTATGTATTCGAAATGGATTTTATGGATTTATATATATGGACATTAATTTTTTTAAAATGTTAATTCCTTTAAAAAGTTTCAATGTGGTAGGTTACACTTTGATTCAAAAAATGCCTTTAAATTTGTTCCATAAAAAATTGTGTGAATTTTATATGTTTTCATAAAAAAGGGATATTTCTCTCAATGAGTTTTAAAATCATTTTCATCTATTTCAAAAACCTATGATTGATTTTAAAATTGCTTGAAGTTGATTTATTATGATACAAAACTTCCATATTTTATTGAAGGTTTTTTTATATCTTTTACTATGGATGTTTTATTTTTACATAATTCATGTTTTATGTATAAATTATAGAAATTTCTTATGCTAGTTTTAATACGAATGTTTTTGTTATTTTAAACCATTTCATATGAGGAATGCATTTGACTTAGTAAGTGATGGTTAGAGCCCGATATAGCTCCTCGATGCATCCATAGGTCTCATGAGACAAACTATTGTCTTGGTAAAGGCCTTGACAAAATTTTATTTGTAGTATTGGCATAAGGCCTTGAATATGTGGTTAAGATAGTCTTTCATTATGCATTCCATCATTATGAAAGTGGTTATTGATATTTCATGTGATTATTCGACTAATAGAATATCCATGTGAATATGTAAATGGAATTATTTAATTTTTTTCCATATTATGATTAAGTTCAAGTTTAAAAGGATTTTGTTTTAGTTATACATTTCTTTAAACGTTTATGCTTATATACGATTGTTTCTGCTATATTTTTATCCTTACTGAGTATCTACGCTCACCCCTTTATATGTTTTATTTTTCCAAGGATTCCATTTTTATTGTGATTGATATGAAGGGATAAGATAAGAGAATAATGGAAGTCATAGAATATAATTTATGTGGTGTTTTATTTTCTAATCTATAATTTAATGTTCATGTATGTAATCTATTTTCCAAACTGAAAAACTAATCTGTCCTTCCAGACACGATTCCCTGTAATCATTCCAATGTATTAAAATAATGCATCGACTTTGGGTAACTGGGGTCAGGGTGTTACAGTTTGAATCAGAAGAAGTTTATAAATAACCTTGGAATCTAGATTTAGATAAACATTGATTAGAGCACATTAACCTAAGATAAAATTTTTGGATTAGTATAGAAGAACTTCTTAGAATTTTGGTACTATAGATATTTTTATAGTTTTCCTAGAAATACATCCATGTCTGGATATGAGAAGGTAGAGGTAGCTCTAGAACAGATGTACCTAGGGGTGAAATTTGAAAACAACTCTTTTAGGTAGACTTGAACGGGAACTGGTGCACGATAATGGGCCTTACTGCACTAATGGTTAAGACACTCCAGGGGGATGTGCTTAGGAAAATTCTCAATTTTATTACAAATCATTATGAAGGATGTACGAGTTTATGTCTCCTAAAAGAATATATTTTTATGATTATTGATTATATCCATAAACTAATCGATTTACATTTGGTATTTTACAAGTTTGGAATTATCCAACACAATTTATAAACTGACCTTGTGTATGCCATTGTATAGAAATGTGCCAAGTAGAAGGAATGTGAACGTCATCAATACATATGATCCAAAGAGTAAGAAGGATCATATATTTCACGGTATTAAGCCAAAATTTAGAAGGGAAATAGTTTCCCATGCATTATAAACATATAAAGAAATAGTATCATGTGTTAATAAGATAATTAATGAATTCTATGAGTCCTATGGTATTAAAGGGAAGCAATAGTAGAAAAGGATGACAGAGAGAAAGATAGATAAAGGGAAGAGGGAAAAGAAGTATTTTCCCATATGTGATTACTATGGAGAGAATCACCTTGGTAAATGCTCGAAGGGAATGATAGTTTTGTATAAGTGTGGAGAAAAAGGAAATCTAGTACGTGATTGCAAGAATCTGAAAAAATTATCAAATATACAATTCTTCATCTACAACACATTGGGACACAACACGAATTAGTGTCCCGGTCATCAGTGTATACCTTAAATGATGCTATTGGATTATAGTCAAGTTATGATACTACCTCAGAAGAAGAATAACGACTAGTGTTCTTATATTGTTATTATAGGATTATTTCATTTGAGTTTTGTATCAACAATATACTAGTTATATGAAATATGGAGATAAATAAAAATTGCACTGCAGTACTATTTTATTTAGGATTTGAGATTATATGGTTCTAAGAAAAGTAACTTAATAGTAAGAATTTTTTTTGTAAAATAAATGGTTGAAGGAAAGGTATTACTTAATATGGTTCGGATAATGAGGTAGTGATTTTGGAATAAGAGATAGTTGATTTGAATAAATTATATTGGATATTCTTGACTACCTGGAAACTAATTAATGATTTGTATATTGCACCATTATTGGAGTTTACAATATTTTTTGATAGAATGTGTATATCCAGTATTCAATGAGGAATAAATGTGCATGAATGTTATCAATATGGTTTTGTAGTAAATCAGGATGTGCAGTGTTTTAAAAGAATACATGATGAAGGTATTCACATGTTTTCACGTGGCCAAAAGGATCTTCATTGTTTTTCCATTCATTAAAAATTTTGGACTATGAGTTTGACCAGAATTATTTTGAATAACTCAAGTTTGATATTTTTTTGGATTGCCATAAAATGACAACCCAGAGGTCGGGCGACAACCAGTCGCGACAGGAAAGGCCATGATACATGAAACCACAGCCAAAGGGCGAAAATGGTGTTTCACTTACCACTGACCCACGTGATGTCCTGGATTGAATAATGTAGTTTTTTAAAAAAAATGGCCTGGTAGATAAATTATAAATTCATTTTTATAGAACCCTATATGAATAGGATAAATAGAATATTTCGTTATAGTCTATTATCTTTTAGAGTGAATGATGAGTTTGTGGTAGAAATTATTTAAAGGATGGAACTCTAAATGTCAATTATATATTTACATTCTTCTATTATTCTATGGTGAAATTAATTCTTAATCTCTAGTGAAGGGATATTAAAACTAAAAATGTATTATATTAATACCTTATGTTTTTTTTGAATCGATGGTATTTTAAATCATCATAGATGGATGGATTTGAGGCCCTAAATTTTTACACTTTTTTGTGATTGATGACCTCAATCACTTCCTATAAATATTTATGTGTTTCCTCAAATTATTTTTCTCTAATTTCCACCAATGTTTTCCAAATCGAGATTATAATTTGGTGGTGATCCTTTCATTTCCATTTTACTCTTATTAAGACTAATTTTTATTAACCCAATTTCCAATGTTGGTTCTCCCACAAATGTATTTTATATTTTAAACCTTTTATTTTTGATGAAAAATTTCAATGTTTGAGGACACAATTTTTAAAGGATGGAAAAATATAACACCCCAAGATTTTATAGTACGTTATATCTTCAATGTAATTCAATAACTTCCACTATACACAACACCAAGTTCAAGGGCACCAGGACTTACCGAACTAGCCGTTCAAAAGAGGTTATGAATATTATTTACTAAATTTTAAACATTATATAATAATTATAATTTTAGAATCCATATTATGAGTTTCTTAGTCATAATGTATGAGCAAATTCATTTTTTAGATAAAAGAAGTATTTTTCAAAAAAATGCCCTTTTACAAAACTTTATTGGTGAACCCATTTTAAATCAAATATTTAAAACTTTTATATATTCAAATTGACAAAATAAACTTCTTCTTTAGAATCATGACATAAGAATATAGTTTTAATAAATTTTTGGTGTTTTTCTGTTAACTTTGATATTTGGGTGCAAAGTGAAAAATACTATATTTTAACTGAAAACATCTTTTTTAATCAAAATAATTTATAGTGTTAAATTATAAATTTTAATGGTTTGGATGTATAAATAGATTATAGTTTTAACATTTAAACCAATGCTAGTCATTGCAAATAATTTCACATTTAAACTATACATAAGCAAGTGTCCATATTTTTATTGTTATTATTTTATAAAAACACACTTTTTGTTTTGACAAAAGGAATAAAATTTGAATTAATTTCTACCACATATGTGTTTTGAATTTAGAAAAATGGATTCCATATTTGGAATCAGGAGGTCAAAATTTATTAAATAGTTATCTTTTATTTTTATACATTATGAATATTTTCATCAGTAAATATTTTATTAGCCGTGGTTAAAAGGGTAAATCCCATAAATAAGGTTAAAAAATAATATTATAGTTATACAAAATTACTTTAAAACTTGTCCTAAAATTATTGGATGAGTCATGGCCGACCTTGGGAATCATTGGGTCTATTTTGGGACCCCATGGAGCCACATGGAAGTGATAATGACATTATATATTAAATACTTTAAAGTAGAGACAAAAAGAACAAAATAAAATATCTTTTATTAAAAAAATTTATATGAGGTTATATAATTGATATATTCGACTATAAATATTCATTAGAAGTATAAAAATATTTCTTACCTCAGGATATTTTATTTGTAATTTTTAGACATAAAATAAATATATTTATTTATGACATAATGATGAAGTAGTATTTTCATCATTAATCAATGAATCAAATTAATGGTGTTATAGATGATAAAATAAAAATAATTTTAATTTTTTGATGACATAAATCAATTTTATAGGTTCATATGACATGTTAGTATTGATTAGATGAATATTATTTGTATTAAAATTTCTTTTATGAATTTATAAAAAAGAAAATACTAAATATTGTCAAAATTGACATAAAAGAGTTTTTAAAACAAATATTATATTAATAATTGATATTCTATTCATAAAAATATAAGGTTAATCCAAAAGACTTATATAATAATATTTGTATCATTAATGAAACACTTGGGGTTCTATTGGATGTATATAGTGTGTTTATTAACCATATAATATAAAAATAATAAGAGACGTGGTAAATGTCAAACTATTTAACTAACAGATAAATCTAAATGATAACGTTAATATAGTGACCCAAAACTATCTAAAACCTATTTATTGAGTGTTTTTAGACCCAAAACCACCATAGAAAATATATAATATATTTTGGAGAAATTAGGAACCGAAAATTATTTTAATATAAAATAATATTTCTAGCTTTTCCTAAGGTTCCCCCACTCCTCTTATAAAAAGGCACTCCCCATTCTCTACAATTAACACCATAAAAGCCATTTTTCTTGGCCAAACTCTTCCCAAATACACTATAAACTATCCTCCCTTCATCCTAAAGGCCTTATGTTTTTAATAAAGCCATCCTATGGAGCCATTTTGATCAAATTGAAAGGAAGAACCCGTAGAAGAGGTAAATATGTCACCACCTCTTTCAAGTTCCATTTTTCTTCCACTTCATTTTTCATTATTGTTTCCATTCTAAAATAATATCTCTAGTATCTTCTATACACTGTAACATTATTATAAATATGTTACAACAAAATTTATTATTCTATACATCCTTTGAATAACATGTCACCATACGTGTGTATGTATGGCTTACCGTCTCCACGTCGTCGTGTAATTGTTATTCAATACATTATTATTTAGATTGGTATAATATTGATGTGTAATTGATATAAATAATAAATATGACATCATAATAATTCTATATATATGAAATAACATAAAATTATATATAATTTTAATATCAATAGAAGGATATTGTCGCTCTTGCGTACGTACGGATTACAGTCTCCTCATAGCGATGGGATTCATTCGCATCGTATCCATTCAAGACTAATTTCATTTGATGACTAAAAATAATTTTTGTATATTTGATATCTTTATGGATATGAATAATATAAATCACATCCATGGAAATTATGAATCTCATAATAAAGAATATAAAGTAAAATGAATTCGTTAACCCCCAAAACAACGACAATAATATGATATTATTAACAAAATAGTGTTAGAAAATCATATATGATATAATATTAATGAATATGATTAATTTATAATTTAATAACAATTATTTCACCATTATACAGGAGGTTAACTTACCCTCTAACATGAAAAATGAAAAGTTAAGGGGTTTTTATCTCACTCCTTAATCCCGTGAGATTCATGCCATATTACTACTATTACCATTTTTGTGTTGAATGTACTGCCCATAATTGTATTATTTGTGTAATACACATTAGTTTATGATTATTTATATATTAATTTTATGATTCCTCTTTCAAGGGGTGTATGTTTCATAATTTACCAAATTGGTAAGTGTCATTATTTTTGGAATATTATAAAAATTATATTATTATAGTTTTAGAAAAAGGTAAACATGTAGGTTGAGTAATAAAATATTGAATCTGGTTGGGCTGTTAGGATTGAACCCACAATCGAAGGGGGAGAAGTTTTCATCACCTATAAATGGCCTAAATGATGTCCTAGTTAGCGTGACATTATTTTTCATCATTTAAATGGCATAATATATAAAATTTATGATCATTTTTGGAACATATTATTATTATATAGAAATCCATGATATTAAATGTTATTTGGATATTATTTTATTAATTTTATTTCAAATAAAAATCAATTTATTGGGAACCATATATGATTAAGGTACATAGAATACAATAGAACATTATTTGTGGAATAAATGTTAAATTATGCTTTGGAATCATATATTATTTTAATTATGAATTATGGGGACCAAGGATATATATATGGAAATGATTAACATATCATTGATAGTATAATATGAGGACATATAAATTTTTTAATGACACATTAAAATTGAATGATTTCATTTGGACATAAATGGTAAATTATTTTTGGGAAATACAATGTGATCCAATATTTCTTATTTTTTTTGTTTCAATATTAGTATAGAATTTTTTGAGGAATTTTAAGGATATTTATTTATTAAAAGATCATGGTTGAACATTGTATTAAACTGTTTAATTTTAGAAATTTATGTACATTATATTTATATGAAGGTTAAAGGATTTTGGGAATTATAATATATTTTCCATACCATTTTGGTTTTAGTTAACGTATAATTGAATGAGGAATATATTATTATTTTTTGATTATTTTAAGCATTAGATGTTGGTTATGGTTATTCATGAATAAAAATTAATCTCTAATACACACTATTTAGAGAAAAAAGATGATTTTATTGAGGAAATTTATTAAAAGGTTAAATTCTTCATGAAAAGTATGTATATTTCCAAATTTTCTTATTCAAAGTAGTAAAATATTTCCTCAAATTGATGAAATATATTTTGAAACAAAAACATTAATTTTTTACTTTTCTTATCATGAAATAAATGGTATTTTAAACTATTAGAGAATATCATTTCCATGATTGTTAACTTTATCTTAGGCATGTTCTTTTTCACTCTCTATTAGTCCATAAGTGTAATTTCATTCATTTATATACATGTTTCCATTTCCCAAAAATATACTCCAATTTTTAATCCAACAATGTGTTATTAGGGATGACCATTTAACTTCACTTTATCTCTTTTACAGAAGAAGATTATTGGGAACATTTTATATTGTCAGTTTTCAACAAAGGTATTTTTAATATTAATAACATGGTTAAGAAAACCATGTTTAAATTCAGAGGATGTAATTTCTTAAGGGGTTGTGGGAATTAAAAATTAAAATATTTTAAACAGAAAGATTATGTTCTGTATCAAACAAGATACACAACACTATGATTAAATGGACAACGAATTACTATTATTTAATAGTGATCATGTTAAAATAGCTATTAAATTAGATTAAATGAATAATATTAAACTGAAAATGTAATATATAATGTTCCTACACATTTATAATGTGTTAAAAAATTCTTTTAAAATTAGAATTTTTTTTTGTAAAGTTATTTTATTCATAAAAAATAATTTTTCTTTAATTTTATTTTCTGCTTTTTATAAGATAATATTATAATTAAACTTATGAAAAATTATAAATGTTATTTTAATTTTTTTTAAATAAAACATGTTAAATTAACCATTTGACATAATAACCACTTATATAATAACCAATTATATAATTAACCCATACCAACACATATAATATTCGAAAACAGAAACTCATTAAACACATATACTAATATAATAAATTACCCATTATGCCATATTAAAAATATAAAAAATAAACAAAAAATTAATTTCAAACCCCATTATTAAAACGAAATAAAAATACCCATTTAAAATTATCTTGACTTAACCCCTTTAAAACACATGTCTTTTTTTATTTGAAAACTAATCTATTCACCATGACTTTAATTTCCATTTCCATCCATTTCATATAATCCTTAACGAATTTGGAGAAAATGGGAGCTATTCCCTAATTTCAAACAATAATTTAATATCTAAAAATAAATACACTTTATATATCTCCATGAGGCCAAAGTATCCTTCTAAAAAACTGCCTACTTTTAAAAAATAATAATCACCATTTAAAAACCATAACCGGATCAAAATGAAAATCACATTATTTAAATTGTTTCAAAATCCATTATGACTTTTAAAAAAAAAACTATAACATGGTTATTTTATTTAATTAATATTTTATACATACCCACCTAGAATTTCAAAACCCATTCACTTTAATAATTATCTTTTTTCAAATTTACCAAAATTATTTCACCACCCTCAAGGGTTTGGCATACCCCAAGGGTAGCCTTAGTATCGATATCAAACACCATTGGACCCAACATGCTCTGTATGGGGGGGGGGTTCTCACCTCGATATAAGGCCAAATATTAGATTTCATACAGAAGACCCCAAGAAAACAAGATAGTAACTTGAAATCCCACAAATAGTTATAAACATCATGACTATGTGAAAAATTAAAAAAAACTGCATACCACATGCTTATAGAGAACCACTCACTTAAACGTAACACTTGATTCAAACTAAGAAAACTATCAATGTCCCATACCAGAATATTTTGAAGCAAATAGTTTTACGATATCATAATGATTGAAACACATACACCAATACTCTTCCACGAAATGGAAGGAAATGGTGTCAGAGACATACCTAGAGCATCGATGTGTGCTAAAAAACACTCCAAATCACCATGAAATGATAGAGAATCACCAATGGTACATAGATGTGTTCCTGGTTTATCACCATTGATTTAATGGGGGTCTAATTGGGGAGAAATTAGGAGGTTAAATAAATATTATCAGAAAATAAAAATGGGAATTTACCACTTTATAAGGGTTGCACGGTTTGGCAGCACAGTTGGACAAAAAATCATCCAACTATGTCGTTTCCTCCATCTAAGAGGATCCATGTCACACAGTATCATGAAGAAACCCACACAATATTTAAGGACTTATATTCCCCATGTGATAGACTCTATTTGGGAGAAGTCTTGGCCGTATAGTTGTTCAGACAGGCACATAGTTTGTACTAACCAATCACTAATTGCGCACTTAACACTTTTTGGCCTATTTACTCTTTCTTTTGGGTAATCAACCACTGGGACACCCCCAAAACATCCCATACTCCCATGAAAAACTTCATTATTAATAACTATGTAATTTTGAAAAATTAAACAAACTCATAGCATGGAAAAAATTTAGGATCTTACAACACCACTTGTGGTTTGTGATGACCTAGTTCATAATCAAAACCTTGTATTGATCCATGATTCATATGTTCTAGTAGCACATTTGGGCATGAACATTTTATTTTTATTATAATAAATTTATGATAATGGGATTAATAAAATAATTTGTAAATAAATAATTAAATATTTATTTCAAGTATACCATATTATGTAATTCTTAATTAGTTAAACTCACAAACAAATATATTCATGTCGATGCTAAGTACATATGAATTTCATAAAAGGATATTTATTAATTTTATTTGAAATCAGTGTTCCTATGTGTATTACTTGTTTCATATCTAGTGTTTTCTTCTAACCAGGGGACTAAAATAAAAATGGGATTTAGAAGCTATTTAAACCACCCCTAAATCATTCACAATGATTTCTAAAATACACCATATATATCTATGATACGAGTCAATTTTATGTGGTTTTTAGAAGATTTAGGAGTCATTTAGTGGTGATTTAAACCATCAATAAATGGATTGTTATCATTTTTAGTTAAAAATTTATTTAGAAAATAATATTATTTATTTTTTACTAAAAATACAGATTTTAAATTTATATGATTATTTATTATTTATGGTATATATTTATATTTATTTATAATATATTACTTATTTTCAACTTATTTTAATATTTTTTAACATAGCACAACAACTTCTTAAATGATCATCCATATTTATATTACTCTTACTCATTCTAACGTATGTCTCTATTTAGTAACCACTCAACCAAATGAATTGATATATATATATATATCTATATTCCAAAAAAATTTATTTAACCATATTAGGACAATATTATTTTTAAATTACAGAACATATTCCCCCGGAACCATCCATCATTATTGTACTAATACCAATTCGCACTTATCTCTCTAATTACAAACCACTCTTCTAAATGAATTTATAAGTAATAATATGTTGATAAAAATTATTTAACTTAACTGAAAAATAAAATATATTATATAAATAACTTATAATAGAATTAAAAAATTTAAATAGTTAAAAATCATTAACAATTATTAATTATTATATATTACAATTTGAAAGCTACTTAATATAATATTCTATAATGAATTAAAAATAAATATTAAAAAAATAATTAATCAATATGAATTTAAAATATTAAATAAAATAGTATTAATAATTTAGAAATATTTGATAATTAATAATTAATATTTAAAAATTAAAAAAATATAAAAATATAATATTTAATGAGTAATAATTATGAATTATGAAATATGAATAAAAAATTAATAGTTAAAAATTAAAGATAATTTATTTTTAATTAACAATTAAGAACTATGAATTCATATATGAATAATAATGAATAAATAAAATATAAAAAATAAAAAACTAAAAATTTTCTAGATTTAAAATATATAATATATAATACATAATAAAATTCAATAATTATTTATTACAAAGGAATAGTTATTTTAAATTTTAATTACTAAATAATTATAAATAAAAAATAAAAAATAGGGAATAATTAATAATTAATAAATAAAATGTAATTAAAATTTTGATTAATAATAATAATAATGCATTATTTATAAATATTAGTTATTAATTAAAATGTATATAGTAATAATTAACAATAAAAAACTAATCGACAATTAATATTTTAAATGTAATTAAATTTTAAAATAGAATATAATTCATTATTATAAATAATAAGCACATAATAATTTACAATTTACAACTTACAATTTTTATTTTATAATTTATAATTGTAAACTAACAATTAATAATTGAAATTTAATAATTAATTATTAATAACCATGAATTAAATTTTTTAATAATTTGATTCTAATAATTTGTAACCAACCATTAATAAATATTTATTAGTATTTAATAAATAAAAATTAGTAATTTTAAAAAAATAATTAATAATTAGTAACAAATATTTAATTAATATTTTAAAAACAAAATATTAATTGTTAATGTATTAAGGTCATGAAGGTTACGGGAAAAAAAACAAACACACCCAACACATGAGTTAGTAATGATAAGTCACACCCCCTCTAAGGATTGACTAACATAATAGGTTGACCACCTAGAATGTATGGAATGCTTGGATTCCTATGATTGATGGTCAAATGACAACTTTTTATTTCACATAAATGACATGGATTGTTTACATTATAGACAACATAGTTATTTCCCTTGAAGGGCCTACACATTCACATAAATCCATCTGATTTGAACCATAATCCCAGTTATTTAGTGGTCCTAAAGGCCCTACATTACTAAATAGCATCCTAGATTATTTAAATTTAGGTCACCTAGTTTTATAATATCGACCAAACAAACCATTATCTATTCCATGGTTGGTTGGTGACCAATTTTTGTCTTGTGTCGTTGAGGTATCACTACCTCCCTCTACCTGTTCCCTTTTCCCAACATAAATCACCACCAAAATTTTCATGTTTCCAACATTCTCAACAAAGGTGATTTTTCTCATGCTATTTGCAGAATCCATCAACCCGTAGAAACTCTCTGATGTTTTATCACCACTACACACCTACATGCAATAATCGTGTTGGAATATAAGAAGGTAGGTTGAGAAAATTTTAGAAAATGAATATTGGTGTGTGACGAAATAATATACTTAAAAATTATTTATCCACCCCAATTATTGTTGTTGGGTTATCATTGGAAATTTAACATGAGGAGTTCAACAAGATAATGGGAATGTCATACAGAAAAATCTAATCGCCCTGCAATATTGATGTTTGATTAATAATTCATTAGGATTTAGGATAGATGATATTAGATTAAAAGATCTAGTAATCCCACTTATTAATAGATCATAAACCAGTGTGATTCATATTTGCTTCAATTTTCCATTTCAATCAAAACAAAATTTATTCCACTGAAATAAGGAAGCTTTTTGGGTGTGGAAATTTATCGGATTTTGAGTTTCAAAAATTCAATCTCCATGAAAAATCGATTCTCTATTCTATTTTATAAAAATTTAAATTTTGTATAGTTATATATATATAATATAATGTTTAAATTCAAAAATATATTTGTATAATAATTCTATAATAATTTGGGCGTATTTATTTTTATTGAAAAATTTCTTTTCGTAATGCTTATATTTATAATGAATTTTCATGGATATAAACACCTCAAAACCGATATGGTATTCTCAAAATCAAAATTACTCCCTCAATTTATATAAAAAAGAACATAATTTATTTTTACATGGGATGACCACTTTTATTTATTAAATATAACATCCTTGTCATTTTACATAATAAATGTAACTTTTTATTTAATATTTTACATAATATCAATATATCAATATATTATTAGATTTATATTTTTAAAAACATTTGAATTGATAATATTTTAGATGATCAAGTTATTTCATAAAAATAATTATCATTCCATACAAAATATAATTTTGTAGAACTTTTATTATTATATTATTATATGTAATTCCTGAAATCTCTGAGGAGTAATCCCATTGACATTAATAATAAGTGAATCCAAAATCTATGTTCACATTGGAAATATATTACGACATGTTTCTATTATTTTGACACATAACTCATCACATATTAATATTTAGTTAAGATCTTATAACTCAAACTATAGTTGTAATAGACGATGTTGACACCAAATTGTTGGAGTCATAATTTTCAATATCAACAATCATATTCATTAACATTTTTTTATAAGTTAAACACTTTTATTTGCATATTCTTAAATAATTGGTTGGGTTACTATTGAAAATTGATTTATTATATTGTATTTCATCCACTATTTTATTACTTGTATGAATGAACACTCTTGATGGAGATCATGTAAATGGATCTATAAGTTTTCTACATGATCACACATAGATAACTTTAATGGTACCATCTTGAAAAAATTTTCTTACATGATTGTTTCCCAATATTATATGTCTAGACATTACATTGTTCATGAAATATATGGTTTTGAATGATTTTACATAATATCACAACTGATTGGGATAGGAGGAAACTGACATGGTCACAATTTACTATCCAGTAATAGATTCATAATCCATTCATCTTCCATTCTTTATACTGCAAAGGTGATAAACACTAACTCTATGGTCAAATGTGAAATATATGTTTTCTTCATTCATTCCCAATGAACAACATGGACACTGAGAGGAAACAATAATCTAGACATGGATTCATTATCTTCAATACTAGAAATCAAATTTCAATCAATGATTCCTTTAATTATAGATGGAAGATAATTATAATATAAACATAAATATTTGGTATTTCTCAAGTGTTCAATGACTCTAGTTATATAGTTAAAATGTTTCACACATAGATTACTAGTATATATACATCTGTTTTATACCATAAAATTAATATCAGGCCTGAATAATGCGTTTCATAAATTAATGGAAACAATGTTATTGTTACCAACATGAGGAAATTATCATTGAAAAATGTTTCTTTTTCGTTCCCACCATCGAAACATTTACTTACAACAATGAACTTCTGTCAAATGTATCATCTACATTAAGCCCAAATCCTAATGTTCATCATGAAAGGTTGTGTTCCCTCATGATCACTCGTCGAATGAAATCCTTAAGAAAGATAATAGTTTTGAATCATTCTATAATGAAAATATTATATTGATCTTTTCTTAACTACATATTCCTACGACCATATAGAATAACAATTAATAAATTATTAATAGAAACAAATAATTATATTTTAATTAATAATTATTAAAAATGAATTATTATCAATATAGTGATATTTATTTTAAAAACAATGGTAAAAATTAATTAAAAATAAGAAATAATTAATCCAACACTAAAAAAGTACAACGAATTAATTATTGTTTTCTAAAACTTATATTATTAAAATATATAAAAAACATTTATTGATATTTAGAAAATAGAATCTAAAAACCACATCATTAAAAGATATTTTTCATTTAAATTTCTATAAAAAATCCAAATTATTTATTTGTTATAGAAACTATAATGATATGGATTTTAATGAATGAAATTCAATCTATTTTTGATTAGGTGTTTTATAATTGTTTATTAATTTTCCACCGTAAGCAAGGGAATTGATTCCAAATTAGTATTTTATCAAGGAAAATATTTTTATTTAGATTTATGAGTATTCAGTATATTCATCATTTATTGACATGTTTCCATTAGGTGTATCATCTTGTTAATGACATGATTTTTGATATGAGATTCCTCTTAGTAATGTATTATTAGGACTATTTGAAAACTTGTTTTAGAGCTTGTTCCATGATTTTTCATTCTCATGATTTATTTCAATGGGTTTGGTGTTTTCCAAAATAAATGGAAATGGTTTATTACCTTATGATGTAAATGGGATTTGGCTTCCATAGTGATTGAAATTTCATAATGGAAACCATATTTGAAATAAAATTAAGAATAGTTTTTCAATAGTTTTTTATTTAAAACAATCTATATTTATAAAATTTACTATTCAATAAAACTGATTTTTTATGTGATTTTGAAATGATGAATTATTTCTCTATAAATCAATTTTATTTTAAAAATTATTTCAAAAAATAATATTTCAATGGAAGAGAATCTCTAACAGATTCATGGTCACTCTTATGGTGGGGTTCACTAATAGAGTGAGTGTGGTTTGGAAATAAGTATTTTGAGGAGAAATTAGTTATAGATGTGGTTCTATAGAACCAACTAAATTATAAATTATATTGACTATAAGTGTATGAGTATAGGTAACAATTAATACCTTTTCACATATTGAAATATAGTCTACAAAACATTAATATGATAATTTACTAGGGGTTTTTTATGACCATCTTTATTAATACACACATTTTAATGGACCTTAATTCTTGTTTTATATCCCAACGGTAGAAAATATATAATTATTTAAGATATTAAGGCCTATTTTATATGGTAATTTAGTTACATAGAATAATAAAATGGAAAATTGGTAAAACAGTAACACTCTAAGATTTTATGAGAAGTATTCTTTTTTAATTTCATGGATGTCTTGTGTTGTATGTTACACCAAGTTTAGATTGCACTATACACAACACTGTATTAGATTTTAGTATACCCAAACACTATTCTAGTCTTGTGTTGCTTGCCAGAGCAACATTCCTCGATAGCGTGTGTTGTACCCAATACCTAGTCTCACTAAACGAGATATTTTTATAATATTATTATGAACTAGCCGTTATGAATAGTAATACCCACTTTTTTGAAATTTTAAAAATTTTATCTTTCAAAATGGACTTCATTTTTCTATTAGGAATATTGAAATAACTCTAGGGTTAATTTTTGGTATTTTTTGAAAAAAATCAATTTTTGATGAATAGTTAAAAAAACCGAGTTATAGTTTAAAACTGAATTTTTATTTAAATAATTATTTATTTTATTTAAATTTATTTTAGGTCAACATTGATACATAATACCTATATAAGTTCAGTTTAATTAATTAGTGTAATTTTATAATAATTTTAGATATATAAAAATTTTATTGAACTTTTTACGGTCTTTTTACCCACCTCCTAGAAGCATTTGCAAATTAACAGAAAACATAATTTTACCACTTCTGTGGGTTGAATTTCAAAAATCCAAGAGGCATGGTTGATATCAGCATGTAAAATGTGGTTCAATGAGATGAAAATAATTTTTGGTGAATAGTATATTTTTACTTTTATTTACCACGGTTAAAAGTAAATATGGTAATTAAGGGTTAAAATGATATTATTATTACCCTAACACATGCCCTAATTATATTGGATAAGTTTAATTATACCAAAAAAAAACCTTCTGAATACAATATGACCATTAAGTCCACTTGGATTAGATTAGGACATTTATTATTATTTAATTCAAAGAAGAGTTAAAAGAGTTAAAATCATTTCTTAATAACTAAAACACTATTAATATAGGGTTAAACAAAATATAAATTCGACTATATATATTAATTATAAATATAAAAATATTTACTACATAATCATATTTATTTATAAATTTTAGAAATTAATTAATTTAATTTATTTATGACACTATGATGATGCATAAATTACCTTATTAATGAAATATTAACATAATTGATATTATATATAGAAAAATAAATGTAATTTGAGTATTTTTATGAATTAAACTAATTTGATAGGTTAATATAATATATTATAGTTGGTTAGATCAATTTTTTTTGAAGTAATAATGCATTTTGGAATTTAGAAAAAAATACAAAATATTGTCAAAATTGACAAAAAATTGTATTTATAACAAATATTAAATTATTAATTGATATAATGGTCCAAAAAATCTATGGTTCGGCCAAAAGACATATATAATAATATATATGACATTAATGAACCAATTGGGGTTATATTGTATTTTTATAGTAATTTTATTACCCATATATTGTAAGAATACAAGAAGACATGGTAAAAGTTAAATTATTTAACATAGAGTTAAATCTAAATGATAAGGTTAAAATGGTAACCTAAACTTGTATGAAACCTATTGGTTGAGAGTATTTGGACCCATACACGCCCTAGCCTCTAAATAAGTCATTTTTGGACATTATAAACAAAATATGAATTTAAAATAAAATAATATTTTCAGTTTTTCCTAAGGTTCCCCTCACCCCTCTTATAAAAGGGCACTGCGTCTTGTCTCAAATTCACTCCTCCAAAGCCATTTTTCTCGGCCAAACCCTACCCAAATACCCTCTCAACTATCCCCTATCAATCCTAGAGTCCTTAATTAATTCACAAAGCCACCCTAAGGATCCCTTTTGATCAAATCAAAAGGAAGTACCCAAAGAAGAGGTAAATGTCTCACCACCTATTTCAAGATGTATTCTTCTTCCACTTCTTCCTTCATTGTTGTTTCCATTATAAAAAAATAAATGTAGTATATTATATATACTGTGATGTTATAATAAAAATGGTACAAGCATATTAGTTATTTTATGCATCCTATGAATGAAAAAGTCACCACACGTGTGTATATACGACTTACCATCTCCACGTCATGATGTTGTTTTTTATTCATACATTTCATTATTTGGATGGGTATAATAATGAGTATAAATGATATAAATAATAAATATAACATTATTATGATTCTGTATATATGATATACCATCCAATTATATATGATTATAATATCAAAAGAATGATATTGTCGTTCGTGAGTACGTACTGAATGTCGTCTCGATGAACGTGATGAGATTCATTCTCCATGATTAACCATTCAAGTATGATTATAAAGTATATATAATAAATAATCATGAAATATATTAAATAATAATGATACCATATTTATGTACATATATGCTTCATTTACTTAATTCTATTCAATTCAATATGGAAATGAAAACATCGTTCATGCGTACGTACGACTTACCGTCTCCATGAACAGTGTATTTCATTCCATTTATCGATCTATCATATATATTTATATATACTGAATATATATTATATTCAAGTCATTTTTGACATTCTGGAATTTAGTAAATCAGGATGTATGTAATAATATCTTGAACCGAAAGTTGAAACATGTACAATAAGTGAAACTATTTTACAAAAAAACGCTGCTTTAACATGGAATTTATCAAAGAACAGGTAATATAAAGTCTTAAGTGAATCATATATGAAATAATAAAAATTAATATGGTTATGTTACAAGTTAATAATATTTTTAAACACACTATACAAGAGTCTGGAACACATAAAAGAAAAATTGGACCTTTGTTAAGTGATAACTTTTCCAATCTCGTATTTATCCGAGATTGTTTATTCACAAGTATTTACTGAGGTTATATTTTTCATCCATGGCCTTGATTTAAAAAAATGGTTTCATGTATTTTTAAATTAATTTTTATCCTTTTTCAACTTTTACTACATGGTATGCAAGTAATCATTCTTTTGTTTACCATACGATGATTTTTTTTTGAATTTTCTGGGAAAAGTACGAGATGAATTTTATTCTTACATATACAACATGAAGGGATTTTTACGGATTCATAATGCCTAATTTTCATGAAGCTTACTCTACAAGATTTCATGATTATTTTAATCAAATTACTTATTCTAAAATTTAATGGAATTTTTTGAAAAGAAATTGATTTTGAAGAAGAAAAAATATTTTCCTCAGGAATTCATTTCAAGTGCTTTGTCAAAACTATTTTCCATCTAAGATGAAATTATTTAGTATGATTATGATTCAAGTTCAATGTCTCTATTATTTTCATGTTTTGATTCCTCTTATGATGAAATGATATCCATTTTCTTTATATGGATTACGATATGAAGACATGATGTTTATGAAACAAATATTATTCTTTGGGTTATGATGAATTATTTATATTTATTTTGTGGCACATGAAAGAATGATTTCATTATGAGATGGGTGGTACCTATATCTCCCTACAATACATTGGGTAATGATTTATATCTCATGAGATATATATGACTAGAACAACAATTGAATCCAGTTGAGTAATACATGGATGGAACAACATGTAAACCCGATTTAGTAATGGACTTTGTCCACTATTATCGTCTTTACAGAAATGTATTGGATAATATGGAAATCATAACATTTACTTGATGGTTGCCACAACTACATGTTTTTGTCCATCCTATTTTATCTTGATTAATTTTCGTTTATGATCTATGCCTCATGTACTTCAAAGATTTATTTCACCACTAAATATTTTTATGTTTAAACATTATGTTCATGTTTTTATGTTCAAATTCATATGGTTTGTATTATTTTACCCTTAATGAGAATTTGAGCTCAACCTTTATATGTTATCTTTTCCCCAGGATATAAATAATGGTTTTAGATAATAAAAAATAAGGGGAAGATCTTTATGGGAGATGTTGAAGATCGTTCACAATGATTAGAAGATTATGTTTCGAGTTTCCAAAGACGCTAAACTGTTACGGTCCTTGATTTTTGGTTTTTGTTATGTATTGTGTATTCATGAAAATTAAGGCAATGTCCATGTACGTCAAGTATGGGTCTTTATAGTTGGTATCAAAGGAAAGGTTTAGATAACCATTAGAAACTAGAATGTCAATACATTAGTGTGATCCCTAGAGATATTTCTAAGGTATGTCTAGGGATATCATTAAGTATAAGTATAAGTATAGTTTATAGTCCAAGAATTATGCTAATGATATTAGAATTAAACCTAAGATGTTAGATATAGAAGGTACTCCCCCTTTATTGTGTTGTTTTCTTAGCATGATTGTTTCCTCTCACGCTATTCTTTCAGGGTTTTAGAGGATTTCTAAAAACCGATGGAACTGTGTTGATCAATGTAATGGAAGATGCAATGATTGTGTCCTTGAACAAACCAATGTTATGGGAGATAGAGTGCACAATATTATTGCTATAATTACACATTCTATGAATAATTCTAGACTTCCAAATGAGAAGAGAAGGGAACAATATTCTATTTAGTCCTTCATGGGGCAACATCCACCTTCTTTCAATGGGTCTTCTGATCAACATGTTTCTGAAAAATGGATCCGTACCATTTAAAGGATATTTTCCACACATCGCTACTCGGAACATAAAAAATTCATTCTGGCTTTTTACCATTTAGAATGTGAAGCAGACAAGTGGTGGACTCTAATTAATAATACAAGGACCCAAGATTAAATCGAATCCATGGAATGGGATAAGTTCCATAATGTTTTTTTTAGTAAGTATTTCCCTAGTATTATTCGAAAAAAGATGGAAAATGAGTTTCTTGAGCTTAAGAAAAAGTATGATGAATCTGTTGGTATATATGAGGAAAATTTTACAAGTATTTCAAGGTATGTATCTGGCTTTATCGTCCAACCTGAAAGTAATGTTGATCGATTATTCAGTGGCATGAAACCAAGTCTTCGAAGGAAATTAGTTAAAAGAGACTTCAATAGCTATGAAGATATTGTGCTTGGTCCTATCAAGGTAGAAATGGAAGTTGGTGTTACATATCCATGTCATGTTTTTGACATGAAACAAATGATGGAGTTCAAGGAGAAATCTTAGATCATTGGTGAAAGGAAGATGAATTTTTCTTTATTCTCAATGTGTGAAAAGAAGCATAGCGAAGATAGTCTAAAAGGAACAAGAAAATGTTTTCTGTGTGGAAAAGAAGGCCATCAAGCAGTTGAGTGTCAATGTAACGGGAAAAAGGAAGCTATTTATTTGAATAGGGAAAAGACTACATAGAATGCACCACCAATGCTTCAATGCTACAATCGAAGGGAAATGAGGAATTATGCTTACCAATTCCCTATTCCAAGGGTTAATGATGATCGAAATCAACAACATATTAAGGGAAAGGACAAAGGGAAGTTACATGCGATAACTTTTTGTGATGTTTAGTATCACGATGACGTGGTGGAATGATTAAGTGTTTCTGTAATTGGAATTCAAAATAGTATCATAGAATATCATTTATATTATTTTGGAATATTGAAATACCCATGTAATGGTTTATTCTAGTTTTCAATAATTATATTGAATTAATTTTGTAAAAAAGATTATATGCACATAATGAATGGATAAAGAGAAAATAATATGTTTGGTAGTATTCATGATCTCATGATTGACATAATGACAAAGTTATATCATGGATTGAGTTTATAGAAAATTTGGGATTTTGGTATGTGGAAAGAGTTAACTTTTGATAGAATTCATGTTTTCACTAAGGTTCTATGGTAATTCATGTTTCAAGAGAATAAATGATTAAGGTATTCACAAGTTTCGAATGTGATCAACAAGATATATCTTATGATATACGAGGGGTAAATGATGGTATTCACATTCTTGGTTGATGACTTTTCTAGTAATCGTTTTCTTTATAATATGAGCGTGGATAGAAGTATTTTGGATAAGTCTAAAGATTTGAAATGGATTATGTTGGACATAACATAATATTGTTTAATGATAGAACCTTTTTTCAATATTATATCTGGAATGATATAAAAGTGTATTTTTAGAAAAAAGGACAACCTGTAGGATGGGCGACAACCCGTCGCATCGGACAAGGTTGTGGGAATCCAACCCACAACCGAAGTGCGACGGGCCATTATCGCATACTAATGGCCTACATGAAGACCCTGGTTATTATAAATTAGTTTTAATATATTAAGAGTTATGATATATGATGTATAAGTAAATTTTAAGAACCATATTCGATTAATCTCACCATAAATGGACTTATGTATATTTAATAACATTTACCATCCTTTTCTTTGAGAAAGATGGAATGACCTATCATTCTGTCGCATGATCTGCTAACACTTCACAAATGAAAAATTAGACGTCATTACTTTAAAAGATGAAGTGAAAATTGTTCATGGAATGACCAACGATGAGATTATACCAAATTCAATTAAGTATTTCTTCTAATTCCAATTTTTTTCAACTTTAGGGAAATGTTATTGAAATCCAAAATCATTGTCCTAGTTGGCACCTATGATCATCACAAATTAATGGATTTGGGATTGTTGTATTTTTCATATCCATCTTCTCTACCACTCTCCACCAAAACATGACGGATATATTTTTCTTCCAAATCCATATTTTCACCTATGTTCTCCTATGTGGTAACCGAGTGTTGAGTTACTTTGGTTAATCGTTACATTTCATAAATTAGTTTTTAAAATTATGTTTTATTATTCCTTTTTACGATGTGAGATTCTATGAAATAATCTTTCATGTAGTAAATATTTTATTACCCCGATTAATATCGAGGGAGAAATTCATTTTACGCGGGGTAGAAGGTAACACCCCGAGATTTTTTGAGAAATATTCTTTTTAATTTCTTTGATGTATTGTCTTGTATGCTAGACCAAGATTAGATTGCGCTATATACAACACTTTATTATCTTTCTGTATATTTAAACACTATTCTAGGATTGTGTTTCATGCCAGAGCAACATTCCATGAATCGTGTGTTCTAAGAAATACCGAGTTTCAATAAGTGAGATATTATTATAATATTATTATGAAGTAGCTATTTTGAATAGTAATACCAAATTTTTTAAATTTTTTAAATGTTATGTTTCAAAATGGACATCATTTTTGGATTTTGAATACTGAAATTATTTTAGTGTTAATGTTTGGTATTTTTCCGAAAACATTCATTTTTTGATGAATAGTGAAAAACACTGAGTTATATTTTAAAACCGAATTTTTATTAAAATAATGATTTATTTTTTTAAAAAAATTATTTATGGTCCAAATAGATACATAATAACTATATATGTTCAATGTAATTCATTAGAGTCATTTTATAATAATTTTATATATATAAAGATTTTATTAAATTTTTACCGTCTTTTACCCACCTCCTAGAAGCATTTACAAAGTTACATAAAACGTAATTTTACCGCTTCTACGAGTTGCATTTAAAAAATCCAAGATACACGGTTGATATTTTTATATAAAATGTGGTTCAATGAGATGAAAATAATTTTTGGTTAAAAGTATCTTTTTACTTTCATTTACCACGGTTAAAAGTAAATAGGGTAATTAAGGGTAAAAATGATATTTTTATTACCCTACCACATGTTTTAATTGTTTTGGATAAGTATAATTCGACCAATAAAAACCTTAGAAATAAAATATGACCATTTAAGTCCACATGGATTAGATTAGGACATTTATTAATATTTAATTCAAAGAAGAGTTAAAAGAGTTAAAATCAAAGTTTAATAACTAAAATAAATTTAATATATGGTTAAAGACAACATAAATTCGACTATAAATATTCATTATAAATATAAAAATATTTCCGACATAATGTTTTTTATTTATAATTTTTACACATTAAATAATTTAATTTATTTATGACACAATGATGCATTAATTACCTTATTAATGTACTATTGACATAATTGATATTATAAATAGCCAAAAAATGTAATTTGAGACTTTTTACAAATAAAAATAATTTTATATGTCAATAAAACATATTAGGGTTTGTTAGATGAATTTTTTTCGAATTTATAATGCTGTTATGAATTTAGAAAAAACAAAATACCGAATAGTGTAAAAATTGACATAAAATAGTTTATAAAACAAATATTATATTAATAATTGATATAATTGTATTAAAAAACTATGTATCGGCCAAAAGACTTATATAATAAAATATATGACATTAATAAACCAATTTGGGTTTTATTGGTAGTTTATATTATATTTATTTACCATATAGTGTAAGAATAAAAGAAGACACAGTAAAAGATAAATTATTTAACATAGAGTTAAATTTAAATGATAAGGTTAAAATGGTATCCTAAAAATGTCTAAAACCTATTGGTTGATAGGATTTCGATCCATATCCACCCTATACTTGAAATAAGTCACTTTGGAGCCATTATTAACCAAATATGAATTGATTATAAAATAATATTTTCAATTTTTCATATGGTGCCCCTCAACCTTCTTATAAAAGGGCACTCACTCTTCTCTCAAATTCACTCCTCCCAACCAATTTAGCTTGGTAAAACCCATAACACATATCCTCTAAACTATCATAACTTAATCCTAGAGTCATTAATTTAGTCATAAAGACAAACTATGGGGCTCATTTGATCAAATCAAAAGGAAGAACTCGAAGAATAGGTAAATGTCTCACCACCTATTTGAAGTTCCATTCATCTTCCATATCCTCCTTCTTTGTTGTTTCCAATATAAAATAATAACACCATTATATTATATATACTGTGATGTTATTATAAAAATGGTAAAACCATATTATTCATTTAATCCATCCTATGAATGGAAAAGGCACCACACATGCGTATGTACGACCTACCGTCTCCACATCATGGTGTAGTTTGTTATTCAAACATTTAATCATTTGGATGGGTATAATAATGAGTATAAATGTTATAAATAATAAATATAAAATAATTATTATTATTTATATGTGATATACCATCCAATTATATTTGATTATAATTTCAGAAGAATGTTATTTTCGCTCGTACGTACGTACGGACTACCGTCTCCACGAATGTGATGAGATTTATTTTCCATGATTAAGCATTCAAGTATGAATATAAAGTATATATAATAAATAATCATGAAAGATATTAAATAATAATGATAGTGGATTTATGTAAATATTTGTTTCATTTACTTAATTCCATTCAATTAAATAATGAAATGAAAACAGTGTTCATGCATACATACGACTTACCATCTCCATGAACGGTGTATTTCATTCCATTTATCGATCTATCATATATATTTATATACTGAATATATATTATATATAATTAATGTTTTACATTAAGGATTTTAGTATATCGGTATATAAGTAATAATATATTTAACAACAATTCGAAACAAGTTTGATTAATGAAACGATTTTACCCAAAACGCTGTAATAACATGGAATTTACAAAATAACGGGTAATATAATATCATAAGTGAACCATATATGATATGATAAATATTATTATGGTTATTTTATAAGTTAATAATATTTTAAATCCCAATACAATGGAGTCTCGAACACATATAGAATAAATTGGACCTAAGGTAAGGGATAACTTTTCCAATCTCATTTTTATCTGAGATTGTTTATTTGTAAGTATTTACTGGGGTTATATTTATCATACAGGGCCATGTTTTCTAAAAATTGTTTCATGTATACTTAATGTCATTTTTAAGAATTTATTACTTTTACAACATGTTATATAATGAATCTTTTTTTGTTTACCATACGATGCAATTTCTTTGACTTTCCAGCTAAAGTATGAGAAGAATGCTTGTTTACCTATACAGAATGAAGTGATTTTTAGGGTTTCATGATGCTTAATTTTCATGAAGATTACTATACATGATTTCATTGTTATTTTCAAAAATATCTTTTTTTAAAATTGAATGAAATTTTGTGAAAATAAAATTATTTTAAAGAAGAAAGGATATTTTCCTCAAGAATTTATTTCAAGTGTTTTGTTAAAACAATTTTCCATCTTCAATGACATTATTTAGTATGAATATGTTTCAAGTATAATGCCTTTATTATTTAAATTGTTAGATTCTTCTTATGATGAAATGATATCCTTTTGTTTTATATTTGCTACATTATGATGGGATGATGTTTATGAAACCTATATTATTGTTTGGTTTATGATGAATGATATATGTTTATTTTGTGGCACATGCAAGTATGATTTCATTATGGGATAGGTGGGACCTATATATCCCTCCAATGCAATGGGTAAAGAGTTATATCTCATGAGATAAATGCCTAGAATGACAAGTGGATCCGATTCAGTAATACAGTGCTAGAACGACAGGTAAACTCGATTCAGTACTGGTCTTTTCCCACTATGATGGTCTTGGCAGCAATGCCTTGGCTACTATGGAAATCATAACATGTTCTTAATGGATGTCACAATTACATGTTTTATCTCTAGGATATTTTATCACGATTAATGTTCCTTTATGATCTATGCCTTACGTACTTTGAAGATTTATTTCACCACTCATGATTTTGATGTTTAAACATTATGTTAATGTTTTTAAGTTCAAATGTATATGGTTTGTTTTATTTTAACCTTACTGAGCATTTTATCTCACCCATTATTTGTTTTATTTTTTCTAGGCTATAAAGAATGGTTTTAGATAAGAATACAAAATGGGATGATCTTAATGGGAGATGTTGTAAATCTTTCACCATGATTAGAAAATTATGTTCAATGTTTCAAAAGACAATAAACTATTATGGACCTTGAGTATTATTTTTTGTTATTTATTAATTATTCTGTAAAATAAATGTAATGTCCATGTACTTCAAGTATGGGTCTCTACAAAAACATAATTATTTAAAAACTCCACAATTTACCCTTGAAATTAAATTTCTCTTCTAAAACTACATGGGAAAACCTCTGGTGGTATATAAGAAATTGAAGAGCTATAAATACATTTAATGAAATAATATAGTCATAAAATAAGGTATAATAGTACATGTTATCCAAGAGGAATATCAATGTAATTTAATATGAAGTAATAATAAAAATCTGAACATTGCATCATGATATAAGATGATAATACAAAGGCAACATGGGAATTTGAAAAAACCATAAACCATGCCCCCATAAAAATAATTCAAGGATAAATAATAAGAAATGACAAAATTTGGTTTATTGATAACCTACCATGGATAATAACAGGAATTTAATGAAATAGAGTCATTTCACAATTCATTGGGGGAAATTGATTCTATCCCCACCAATGACATTCAAATAATGTATGTACATAATTATATCAAATAAATCATCCAAAATGAGGATTCCATTACTCAATTATACTTCAAATATTAAAGAGAATGGGTTACATAAAAATAAATTCAGAAAAAATGGCGGGTTAGTTAATCAAAGAGAATACCCTTTAGGATAAATGAGGATGAGTATTCACTAAAAAAATGTTTGTCTGGGAGAATAAAATTATATATATGACAGTATAATGGGGTCACCAAAAGATTCATGGAAGGGTTTCAATTAGAGTGAAATGGGTCTCTAATGACAGAGGCATAATATTTAATATCACAGATATGTGTTGAAACATATCCCATCATGAACAATGGGAATCCGAATACATAATATAAAGATGATTCTAGAATAAAGTGAAGAAAGAAAGCATCCCATACATTGAGAAGGAGATTATAAAATCAGGGAGAATCTACTTAATTTATTTATAACTCCTTGGAAGGAATCTAGAGAAGGAATAGATAATTAAATTATTTATAAAAGATTTTTTTAAAGAAGTGTGATTATCGGATGTGTGGGGTTTTTGAAAAATGTTGTAGATCTCATTAATAATTTCAAAACATATGTTTGTGACTCTATAATAAAATAATAAAAACTAGGAACCTTCCAATGTTTTTTACAAATGGTTTCTAAAAAAAATGATTAATTTTACATATTTTATATAATCAAGAAATTGGGGAATTGAAATAATTACCATAGTTAGGTGTGTGTGAGTCATTTTTATAACAAAATTAAATTTAAAACCATAAAACATAATATAGTTTTTAGAGTATTCATTAAGGGATTATAAAATTAATCAAATGACATGAAAAATAAATTATTTTGAAGGGGAAACACAATTTCATTCCTGGATACTCTTTATTGAATTATTACATCAAATTTGGTCTTTTATAATTGAAAAATACAAAACATATATTTATACCATATTTAATTATTCCATTATAATCATTTATCATAAAAAATAATGAAAACATCTCCATTACATAATTTTGAAATGTAGAATTTGAAAAATAATATTTTCTATCACAATAAGTTTTTACATGTAAAAAATTTACACTTCTAAATAAAAAATTATTATTTATTGAATAATATGATTTTTACAATGATAAAAGTTTATGATGATTATATAAAGTAGATTTGACATCATAAAATTATATTATCATTATAATTTAAGTTAATGTTATTTTTTAATGTTTTCTAAAACTATATATTTTTAATATTCATGACTTCATCCATAATAATACCTTGATTTAAACTATGTATTCCCTAAAAATATAGTTTTTGTTTTATGATATCAAAATATATTATTTTATCAAAATTATTATTGAATAATATATTTCGTAAAAATAAATAAGGATAAATATAAAAATAATTTTATAAAAAATTAAAATATAAAAATTCATATTGTTATTGTATATATCGATAATCCCATATTAGACCACCGTATTCCCTAAGGGTAAGGTGTGCAATGGTTACATTCATGGGGTGGTTAAGAAAACATGGATTTTTCAATGATCAATATATGCTTGAACATATCCCTTAAATGGGTTTTATCATTATTTAAAAACTTTTTATTATCTTAGATATGGTCATGGGTAAAACCTTGTGATCCCAAATCCTATAAAAGAATCAATAAAGGGGCTTTAAAGGGTATATTCATTTTTTAGAGACTATTGGTCATTTAATATAATTAAATTAGACACTATAACAACCCTTAATATATAAAAAACATATCATTAATTATATATTGACAGTATTAACAATTATTTAGCTACATAATTGAATTTTAAATATGCCAGGATGTTACATAAAAATATCTCTAATAATCAATGTAGTGGATTTATTTTTTATAACTTCTTGATTTAATATGCATTTATTCAATCAAATACAATGTTTTATTTATTAATCGTTTGGACATTACATTATCCCTCTTCATAAATTTCACCAAGGAAATTTCATTTAATATACTAAAACAAATGAGGGTACTTTTCTTTCATATCCTCTTATCATTCCAAAATTTGGTACTCAAGATTGTGGATCCACTATAGTTCGTAGAACATGAGGGTTTTAATTTTTCTTTGAAAATTATCTATATTATCTAAGAACACCACCAACTTTTATTTGTATGAATGATAAATCTCCAATGGTAGCATGTACGGATCAAATACATGTGAGGGGGATTGGTATGCAATTAATGAAGATGGACACAAGGAACACAACTTTTTATTGAGATATGTTAGGTGGTTGTTCTAATGGATAGTCCACCAATATGATGTGATCAAGGATATAAAATGAGATAATGTATATTTGACATATATTTCCCTTCTTCTCTGACCATATAAATTTCATTCATGGTGATATATTAAGGAACACCTTATTTTTAACCTCAAAATTTATATCCCATCGATTATTTTATATATACAATTTATACCATATTTTTGATGATTTCATATGCCACAAAATTGATAGAAACATATATTTCATATCATGGAAAAGATTAGGTACCATAAGACTCATTTCTATAACTTCATCCAAAAATGATTGATTCTGAATCCTCTACCCAATCAAATTCTCATAAGTTTACATTTGAATAATAGAATGGAATTTTTTTATATGAGAAATCCACTTTGGTACTAATCCCAATATCCTTGTACGCACATTGAACTTGATATCAAAATATCCTCTAGAGTTTAAATTTTTATTTTAGACTGAACATCCCCCTGAGGTTGATATGATGTATTGAACCTCTGATCTATATCCAAATCTTACCCAAGGCATCACTAGAACCCCAAGGTAAATTTCAGATTACAGTCAAATGGAATGGAATGTGGAACAATACAATGTCTTACAACTTATCTTATGCTTATCTTGGAGATTTGTACAAGGGATAAATATTTTTTGACAGAAATGAAATGTTATGAATTCATAAGGTGATAGAATAAAAACCAAATAGATTTATTTCTTTTAGATGTACTTAGGAGACCATTGAAGAAATTCATTATTATGTTTTCAAATTTCCATACTGATATTTAATATAGTTTAATTTAACTCATTGACTTATGTAATTTATCTTGAAATTTTGTCATACCATACCTCAAGTTACAAATTTTGAAATATCCATCTTCATGTTATTATAGA
Source organism: Viscum album (assembly GCA_963277665.1). Classification (NCBI taxonomy): domain Eukaryota; kingdom Viridiplantae; phylum Streptophyta; class Magnoliopsida; order Santalales; family Viscaceae; genus Viscum; species Viscum album. The sequence goes on along the minus strand of OY728121.1, from coordinate 138,150,779 downwards.
ATAAGTTTTGATCCAGGTATCTATACATCATAGTTATCCCTTGATGAATACATAATTGTATGATATGTACATTACCTAGAATTTAAATATTTGGCACTCGTTTTTATGGGACACTTATATGAGTTCCATGCCATATAATACATTATTTAGAAAAGTTTAACTCTAGAATATTAACTAGATCTTTTTATTGAACTTCATAATCCTTTATGTAATCCTTGACCCACTAAAAAGTGAATTTTTTAGAAGTTATTTGTGAAATTTAGAATGAACAACCTTTTATTAACACCATTTACACCTTCTACTTGTCAAAAATGATTATATCCCTTAAAATCCATGTCACATATATAGTATCATGAACCATTTTACTCAGAGAATATTATTCTATTTCATCATTCTCAGGTAGGTAATGTATTTAATAATAATAATCCTTGATAATCTCTAACTACCTTCAGTATTGAATATTGAGATCCTTTGTGTGAATATATACTTAATTCTTTTATGATCTATATGTTTGTCACAATTTTTTCCATAGAGATAATTAGGCAAAGTCTTCAACATGAAGATCACTACAACTGATTCTAGAAAATGAATTGTGTTTTTATTCTCATTGATATTTAATTTAAAGGAGATATAGGCCATCCATCTTTCATATTTGACGAATACAAAACCCAATCCATCTTTAGATTCGTCACTCTATATCACAAATCCTACCCCACTCGTGGGTAATGTGAGAATAGTTGTATGGATTATCCACTTTTTGAACTATTTATTTCTCTCTTAACATTCAAAATTACTCAAAATATTTTCTCTTTTATGAGTTATATTTGTTGTGGAATTGAATATAATGTTATGTTTCTTAAAAATCAATGATAATTCCTAGATAATCAAATGAAACTATAGTTTTATATCACATAGGTTGGTTTGATACATCCTTCAATTTCACTTATTTTTAAAGGTCCTATAGAACTCCCAATGTAGGTGATAATATACCAAATAAAATTTATTAGATCCATCTAGAGCACACATTTACTTTACTTTGAATATAACCTTTTCTTTATCATATCTTTCATTTCAACATCGAAATTCTCTTTATGTTCATGTTTTCTTTGGGATTAGATAAGAATATCTTCTATAAATAATACCACTGCTTTTTCATGGTAATATCTAAATAATTTGTCCATAAAGCCCATGAATATAGTTGGAGTATTATTCAGTCCAAATGTAATTACTATTAAGTAATAGTGATTTTCCCATGTACAAAGAGAAGTCTTGGGTATATCCCCCTTCGTCAACAATAATTAACAATATCCAAACATAGTATCATCTTTGAAGAATTATTGGGCTCCAAATAGCTGATCAAACATGTAATAAATCTATTATAGATGATACCTTTTCTTTTTCATGTTCTTATTGAGCTGATTATAGTATATTAAAAGATATATTGACCAATATGCCTTCTCAATAAAAATAAATGATGAAACCCATAGTGAAGAACATGGGTGTATGAACCATTTATCCATATTCTAATGTAATATCTTCATCAACTATTGAATATAACATATATAAATTATATATGGTTTCATAAATAATAGAGAAGATATGTGTATAATTTATTTTGAGATTGCAACCTCCATGTTAGGAGAAAGTCCAAAAAATTTCTCATGAAACACATCATAATTTTCCATTAAAATGGGACTATCAACAAGGATGGAAATTTATACAGTATCAATCATTTGAGAAATAAAATATTTCTCATAAAACAACAATATCCATTATTGATATGATGGTTACAAAATATATTCAACTGTATCCCAACATTTCTGTAGAAGAAGATGGTGATTTTTGACAAAGATGATGATTTTTGTCTTTTGGGTATTTATATTGGATATATAAAATGAAAAGTCAATCCATTCCATAAATTGAATCAAATTTCATTACATTGAGTATCACAAGGTTTTATGGAAAATTCAATACAAACTTTTTTATAGTGACGAGTTTTATATTTGTGATTCAATAATTGACCTACATTCTATCTTAAATGATAACATGACACCTGTGTTTTGAGCTGGTGTTTGAATAGTTATTCTAAACATTCATGACATAAAATAATGCAAAAAACTAGAATTCAAGAGTACATTTGGAATCCATGAAATGACTACAAAATTAATTGTCATCAATTCATTTTATGGATACACTTTAGTAGTTTTTATGGAATAAGATAATTATTTTTATCTTGGAATTAGAGGTGGTTTTCTTCTATTTTCATCAAAAACACCTAATTTGGTGAGTTGTTTTTCATATTGTCATTTTTTCTAACATTTGAAACCTGGGATTGTAGGTTGAATATTGAATGGTCAATTCCTTCCTTCCATCACATTGGTGGGTTCATCCCTTAAAAAATGGCTTTCTTGGTGCCCTTCCTTCCCACAACTAATGTATTTTCTTTTTTCCATCAGGAAATTTTTAGGATTCATCTTCCCAAACTTTTGTCAAGTTAGATGTTGGAGTTTCCCCCCATGTGATCTCTCCATCATCCCACTAAAATTAAAATCAATCATCAACATCCAATATCTATATCCATGAGACCCTTGAGATTCTTCAATATCAATTTATTCTTTATGGGGATATGTGAAAATTTCATCCAAGCTATCAAATTATTGAATAAATAAGGAATTTTTAGGATTTTAGTTATCTTAAAAAAGAAAAATTCAAATTTACATTCTAATTCAATGAAAAAATTCAGTTGAATCACGAATGTCTAATGACATTATCTTTATATTCCCCAATACATTCACCATTCTATTCCGTGAGCCTATAGAAACCACTCCTATTTTATTTCGAAAAATTCAAGTAATGTATTTATCAAAAATAATTTTTTGTAACTATTTTTTCTCTATAACTTTGGTTTCCTCATCCTGATTAATATTTTTATTCTACTCCCACCATTTATCAGTTTCTACCTTCATATGATAAATATCTATCACAAATTTCTACATTTCAGAGAATTGAAGGAAAGATAATATATTTGCAATAGAGTTTATCTGTTATTCGGAAATCATGGGATCATAAGATCCACTAAAACAATGAGACCTATATAACATAATGGTCTAAATTGAAACATTATATCTTATTATTGGGATATGGGTGTTCCTATTTTTTCACATTTCAATTAATAAATTGATTTAATTGATAATTTATTATCATGATGTTCATAAATCATAATATTATATGGAAGGATATATCATTTGGGAAGTCATCACATTTCCCCTCACATTGAAAAGTTTCATCAACATAAAAAATGTCATCATAAACATAATTCAATTATAAATTACACGAAATAAAATATATTATACATTGGATTTCCTTATATGAACCATAAATGGTATCTCATGAGATTAAAATGATACCCAATCAATTAGAGGGAAATTTAATTCTATCCCACCTGTCACATTCATATCTTGTAGAGCCATAATAGTGCCACATATACCATACAACATAAGGATAATTTTCATACCATTAAACCCATGATAATGGACTGTTGGTTGTATGTATAGATTTTCCAAATAAAATATTTATAGGTTCAACTAGGTTAATAACCTTGAGTTAAAATGATAATAAGTATTAACAACACAAATGTTTTCTATAGGAAATTGATAGATAATTTAGGAAGAATAACTAGGTTAAATAATGATTCATGGAAGGGTTTTAAAGAGATTGAATTGTGGTATCACATCAATATGATATCATATGGATAATAATGGGGATATAAAAAAAATATCCCATCATGAAGAATTGGAAATCAATATCCATAAAATATAAATGGGACTTGGATTTAATGGAGAAGGAGGGGACCACTTATCTTAAGAGGGAGCTTCTGAAACCATGGTAGGAACATCTTAAGATATTGGGAACTAATTGGGTGGAATTTATTGAATTAAATGTATATTAACATCATTTTCATTTTTTTTTGTGAAGAGGATGGGGGGTAGAGTGGGTGGAGATGTTTTTAGAAAAAGAGATGGAAATTATTTATAAATTTATATACATAGGTTTTATTATCTATATATTAAAATTATCAAATAGGAAAATAGTCCCCTTTGTTTAACCTATGGATTCAAAATAATATAAGTGGTTTTAAATTTATTATAATAATTATAATTTAACTCATTAAAATAATAACCTTGGTGATGTTAAAGTGAGTTATGTTCATAATTCATTTACATCAAATCCTTAAAATTAAATATAGGTTATAGAGGATTCACAATTTCTTCTAAAATTAACAATATAAAAAAAGAAAAAATTGATTTTTAAGGGGAAACATAATTTTGGATGTGGATACTTTTTATTGTAATTATTGCATCCCATTTTCCCTTTAAGAATATCATATTATTTACTGTATATTTGTAGTGTATTTAATTTTGTTCCAAAAAATCAACTGTCGTACTTTTTTTTGAAAAATGAACTGATAGATAATTTGAACTTGTTTATTTAAAAAATAATATATATAATTTCAAAATAATTCTATAAATATAAGAATTTATATAATTTTATGAAAAAATACCAATTTATTAAAAAATAAATGTTTTTTTGGTGATAACATTTTTGGGCACTTATTAAGATTAAATTTGGATTTATAAAATTATATTATAATTTATATTCAAATATATATTATATAATAATAAAATTCTATTAAAATTACTTTTATTTGAAAAATTAGTTACTTCATTAAAAAATTGTGTTGATTGAAACTGTATATTCTATAAAAATAAAATTTGGGTTTCATTATGTCTATTTTTCTTATCAGACTCATTTTTTAAAAATTTATCAACAAATAATAAAATATAATCATTATAATCATTTTTTTATTAAAAATAAAACATAAAAAATTATATTATTATAATTTTGATATATAAACCCATATAACAATAGTGTATTCCATAAGGCTAATGTGTGGAATGATAGCGATTTGTTGGTGGTGGTTCAAACAACATGATTTGGGTCAACATCATGACAACATTGAATATTTCCCATAAATGTTTTTTCTCAGGACATTGTTGATAAATTTGATATTGGAATTGGTAACGGTAGAAACCATTGATTCTATCTCCATAATAAACATTGGTAAATGGTTTTCATGGGGTAAACTCCTCCCTATTGTAGCCATTTCCCATCCCATAATTGAAAATAATACATTATCATAACTATTAATATATACTAATCATATCACCCTCTATATAATAGTTATATTATAAATGGTTTTTTAATTAATATTATTTAAAATATGATAGGATACGACTTACAATAGTCCTAAATTATGAATGTTGTGTTTGTGACATCATTAATTAATAACGAATTTAATCATTTAAAATTGAATTTCATTCATCAGACATCAGGTCATTCCAAAATAGGTTATATTGGTTCCTCGATATGATGATATCCTTATGATGATAGAAAATATCTCTTATAATTTGGTCCGATACAAAGGATGATGATCTATGATGGTGTAAATAGGCTATTGACTATAAAATGTGAGGGATCAGAAGATGATGATGCGTCATCTCAGGAAGTTGGAACACTGTGATATCCATGATGGGAGATTACAAGGTCATACCCTCCAGTAGTAATTCCCCAAAATTATCTTCCATCATATATTACAATATATGATTATGGGTAATGATCCACATAATTTAATGTTATTATTAATTAATTTTAATAAAAAAAATTAGCATTACTACCACAAGTACGATGACATATGTTCATGACAAGTAAGGTTTGTCAGGTTCATCATGAATGACATGTTATTAATGAATTAGTTGAGGAAGATTACTTCTATTACATATTAAAATAATTTGATATATCTTTTCCTTGACTGAATTAAATCCATCAGATTAAATTCCATTTCGATTGAGTAATGATGAGTTTATTTTAGATAGTCAAAGAAATATATATTCATCATATGTGACTATGACATGATTGCGAAACAATTAATTCCACAATGTCAAATACATTGAGGGGGGGGGGGTGAATCAGGGATTGACATAATAAAACATCTTCTACTTTAGACCTTGTATCATTATAAAAAAACAGACATCATTATTTCTCTATTATCAATATATAAATAGAAATTAAATTAGGCATATAAAACAATTATTTTACATATTTCACCCTAACCGGGATACACCCATAAAGAATACCACAATGATGTGTTGATAAACAAAATATACTAATACTCACTACCGATTACAAGGTTTAGGATAAAACACATCTATTCCCAAGAGAATTTCCTTTACAAGATTTAGGTTCTGATCAGTACATTCCCATGGGTATCTACTGATGTCTCTTTCATTGGTTCACTTCTAGAGGAACTGGTCACCGTCGTACTCTTCTTTTTCTCTACGCTCTATGATGGAATCCACTCACAGTTTATGGACTTGTTTTTCCAATTATTTTAATGAAAGCACTCATCCTTAAATATAATTACATGCTCTATTGATGTCCCATTTTCACATATAGGAGAAACTCACTTTTCTGCATACTATTAGTTATAGGATTTTTTTAACCATCTAAGTACTTTTGTGAATAAACTAATTTTTCTTCAAACCACATAGTGCATATGATTCATGGACTACATCTTCCATGGAATACCTCTACATTCACCACCACTTATGACCTCTATATACTACATGTGTAAACATACTCTACATACCATCTCTATGTAACACTTATGCATACTTCCTCCACCCATCGTATATAATTATTCCAAATTAATTCATCCACATAATACTTATTTCTTGTACCAACTTATCCTCTATGTTCCAATTTTTTTGAGCAGTAGAGCCACATAAAAACAATTTTTTCAGGGCATTCACGAAAACTACTTCACATTTCAAAATCCTTCATCAAAAACAACTTTTGTTCTTAGCATAATTCATAGAGAAAAGATGTTTCCTTATTAAAATAACTATTAGTAATGAAGATATTAATGATCCTTATATAGAAAAATAGATCCAAAAAATCTTGTTATCCATTATTTGACCTAATCTATAATTTGGTACAACCTTCAATATGTACTTGTCCTCCGCGAAACATTTCCATACATAATCTGTATAATACCTTTCTCCCTTCAGGGTAGATGAAATCACCAGCTCGTTTTTTCCAATGACATACCATCGCACATACTGAAATCCTTTTACATACCTTGGGCCACCCATTTAGCACAATCATACTCATGACCGTTATACTTTTACAATACGAATACCTCACTTTGTTGTCCACATGTCATTAATCTGCAGAGTCCCTGTTTTTACTAATTTTACTTTACATTATGTGAAGTCCTATTCTTGAAAAGAATTCATTTTACAAAAACAAATACTCTCTATTTTGAGTCCCAAAAATCTAGAAAACATTGGGAAATTGTGCAACCATAAACTCCTACATCATCAAACACCAACCATACAAATTTGTGGTCATCTGACTTTATCATCAACAAATATTAAACCCAAATACACTGACAGGACACATTGAAGATTTTTTTCCCAAAAAAAACATCCTTTCTAAGATATAATGAAATATATATTATATGAAACTATTAATAATAATATATAGTTTCAAATGAATCAAATCTAAATTATTTCCCTTGGGTTCCATGACACATTACTAGACCAAAATCAAGGACTTTTGGCCAGCCCACCTATTGACAATGAGAATGAATCTTAGAGGGTCACACAGAATATGTATACAAGGATCTCAATTAAATTCTATTTAAATTTAATTATTAGAATACATACATTTCTCACAACTATGGAAAAACATAATTCATGATTTATTAATCACAAATATTTCACAATTATTTATTTGTAGGGAAATTATTTAATTTTTTTGATTCATTTAATATATAAAAATATCATGGTATATAAAACGAAATAAATACATATTTATTCATTAATAAAAAATTTATTTAATTAAATTAATATTTAATAAACATTGCGTTAACAGGATATGAATAAAACATTTATTTATATATTTATTTAGATAATCGATAAATCCCAATAAGGATGTGAAGAGTAAGACATTTTAAGGTGATGAATAATAATTTCATTTCTAGTAAAATAATATTTATCATTTCTTCAGTTTATGAAATACATTAGAGAAATAAAAAAAATATTATTACGTGAAATACGATCAAATGAGAGTTAATATATTATATAAGGACTATTATGTAATTAAATTATATTTCAATACTTACACATACTCTAAATATAGATGACTATATCTATTATGTTGAGGATGATCAAGGTAGATAGTCATTGAGAATTATTATGCACAATGAATTTTAGAGCCCTTTCCTAAGACTAAATAATTCCATAGAGATTATCCATCCTACTCCATCCTTTTAATAATGTGAGTGTAGTGAAAATTCGTCATGCTTGAAGGAATCATTGTAGTTATCAAGAATAACCTCACAATATGAATAATTCGTCCATCAAGCACCTATAAATACATTTTCATTGTTCAGAAATCAACTAAGCATGTGTGGATCACCTGAAGATGGATTTTACACATGGGTACAACAAAATAAATTATTGTAGATTAAAAATTGTTTTAGATTATTAAAATATATATAAAATAATGACATAATCGGAATGTTTTTATTTCATATGATATATTCAAATTAAATATAAATTTATCATGAATAATATTTTCTATTGGTTCTGAAAAATTTATTTTTCAATATTCATTGAAAAAATTTCATTGATCATGAAGTTTATATTCTGTTCATTTTGAAAATGATCACTTAATATGAAAATTTACGATTCATGATCAGCCATGATAAGAACATCCATTTTTTCTTAGAATAATCATGTTATTTCAGAGTGAATAATGTTTAAATTTCTAATTATTAATTTGAATTTTGATATACACTACAATTTTTTGGTTAGTTATCCACTTCTAGTTTATTCATTCTTTAATATGATGTTTGTTAATTGTTTTGACATATTAATTTTATTTTATAGTGTTTTTTCTTTTCTAATGTTATCAATATCGTTATGAAGAATAATTATAGATGAATTTGTGTTGTACTTTGGGTTTTATCATATAGACCTGGTAACAAGGCGTGTTACTAGAGAAGATACTATGTACCAATTTTTACAACATTTAGATGTGTCTGGGGGTAAATGACAAACCAATAAATAAAAAAATGTAGGGAAGTTATTATTCACAACATGTTGACTATGATAGCATGGGACACAATTTTTCAGAATATGTGGTGTGTAGATGTTGTGGATTTCATATAGACTACATGGATTAGTGGTGAAATCCACAAAAAAAATTTAGTAAAATATATGTCTTATACAATATGATATTGAAATACAATAAAATTTATGAGACACAGAGTGTGTATCCATCGTACACATCACGGGACCCATTAATTGAATCATTAGAAGCCCAAAATAATTCAATTGGTTGTTTACATAGAGAAATGAAAAATAGAACACATAATTTGTAGCATTTAAGTATACAATTTTTGATCCATCCGTTATACACACTGAGTCCCTAGATGTTTATCTAGTATACATGGAATGTGAGTAACATGACATGTCTCTTGTTAGTACACAACAAGTAGTATCTAAGAAATAAAACTAAATTACACTAAAAATAGTTAATCAAATCATTAAAAACGTAATTAAATTTTTGGCATCCTATTTTTTTACAATGTAATAAATTACCAAAGAATTAATTCACTCTCAATTAATTCTATTAAATTATATATAATTATTTTACATGTCATTAATTATTAATGAATATATTGATGATGGTTATCTTGAAGATTCATTCGATGTAAAATTAGATAAATGAATTTAATTGATTAATTAATTAATCAATTGAATTGGAAAGATCTCATTTAAAATAATAAGAAATAATTAGTTGATGTGAATTTTATAAAGTTTATTTTTTCACATTTATTTCTTATGTATAACTAAACATGAGATTTGAAAAGTCATGTGAATGTGTTGGTTTAATTATATTAAATTTTATTTTCCAGGATTTCATATTAATTATTATTAAATTAAATATGATTACCTGCATGTCATCCATCCATCATTTATTTTATATGATCTATATGTCAATGTGTGTTTAACGTGATTCCCATCAAACAATTCTTTAGGTTCTCTCACCAATGTGTGAGTTATACAACTTATATAAGAATGGAGTATTCCAAGGAACATGAAGGTTATTGAATATGGAGTTAAGATGAACCAAACCAATATATTGCATAGGTGGGAATGTGGAATACTAAAACTCATTCTATGACCATCACAAGTATTTTCCCCTAGGTTCATTAATTTATTTAGTTTTTGATCAATACATAATCTATTAAATAATCACATGATCACATCATTTATTTGTAAATTTGTTTAATTTCTAACTAGTAAATGATTTATTTTGTTACTCCAATATTGTGATCCCATAAATTAATATAATAATATTATATAATGAATTAAAATAAATTGATTATACATTAACTTTTTTAATAACATGGTTATTCCATTAATAAAAATCCATTTAATATTAACATGTCCCATAATGGATAAAACATGAAATCATTATTACTAATAAATAAAATCTATCAGATTAATACTATGCTAAACAAAGATCTCAATTAGTTGGTTGGGAATGGAACTGTATAACTAAGTGTTTTACCCACCCATGTTTGGATAGTTACTTTAATAAGAGAGTTCATATTATTTTTTTGGGCTTACAAAACCAATTTACCTTAGGAAAAGTATCCCCTATAGATATGAATTAACTTGGAGTAACATGTTGATTAAATATATAAAAAATGTATGGGATTGGGGAGTCCCGTCAATGGATCAAGAAGCTAAAATACCATCTGTAATAAAGAAATTACAACCAAACTAAATTCAAATAATTGACCAATCACTATTGTGGGTTGTAAGAAGGAGAATATGCATCATAACACATAAATATGAAGAAAATAAGATGTTTTTTGTTCAGTTATAAATGTCATTCAGACTTGATAAAATAGCGTAGGGTTAATAAAATAAAATTTATTAGGCCTCATAAAATTTTTAATCATGTAAATTTTGAATAATTTTTTTTGATTATTGATGAAATATGAAACAAAATTGAAAATAGTACACTAATTTGTTAATATATATAATGTTCTTCGAGATAAAAATTTAATGATATTGTTTAATCATATATTTAATTACTAATTATCATAAATTTTTTGTTATGTATTGAAATCCATTAAACATGTTCATCCACCTTTATATGTGGTCAAAGGTGAGATGGATGGCTACTAGAGATATATAGAGAACGATTCCAATGTTTAATGCATTATAATATAATCTATTTATTAATATTTAAAGATTTAATATAATGAAATTATTTATAAAAATTGTATAGATCATTTTGTTTTTGTTGAGAATGAGAAATAAATAACTGATATAAATAATATTTCTAATGTACTATATGATATTAAATTTGTATGATGAAATCTAGTAACTGATCATTGTTTAAAAATTCAAGAGTTGTATAGAGAATTTTGAGTAATTGGAATTCCACTTTGATAAGATATTTTCTATTACTATTATTATTACCATAAAGGATATCTTTAACCTTCTGGTTCTAGATAAATGAAATGGATATGATTCTCAGGAATCATTTTACTAAACATTGATTGGTTGATAAATATTTGTTTAATCAATTTTATCCACCCCATATGGTGAAATATTTTAAGGAAACTGAAAATCAATAATGGATAAGATAAATCCAAAGATACATTGTTAAATCCTTCATGTAGAAAAATGATTCAATGGAAGACGAATAAATAAAAGGCTATTTGATTCATATATGGAAATAATGGGAACTCTAAAAAAATATCAATTTATTTAAGAAGAAAAATATCACGTACCTCTAGTATATTAATCAATTATATATTCACCACATTAAAATTAAAATATAATATTACTAGAACATAACATTATTTAAATATAGTAAATGAGAAATAATAGAATGGTTAAATGGTGAAATCAAAATACGATAAGAAATGGAAATTCCCATGTCATCCAAGTGTATCTCTATAATATTGATTACTAATATGGATTATTTTGTGTTTTCAATAAGTATAACCAAAAAATTTATCTCAGTTTCAAACTAAAAATAACAAGACATTATTTCAATTTTTAAATTCAGGTTTTTATGTTACATCAATTCTATAATAATAGTTTAATAACTGTTGAATAAAAAATATTCATTAAAATGATAAATTTTTATAAAATTTGAAAAACATAACAAATTTCATAAATATAATTATTTATCAAATAAAAATTAATATAATGACTTTTTATTTCAGATAATAGTTTTTTAGTCTTAATTAATAAATGAAACTATGTATAGAAACAAACAACATGTTATGTATTATATATATAATACTTTATAAATAATGGTAAACCACAATGATTTTATATTTAGTTTTACATGGCCATATGAACAATTATAAAGATAAAAAACCATTGTATAGTTCATGATATTATATTAATAGATTTTAGAAATTATAACTAAAGTAAATAGGTGCACATGATTGAGAATGAGAAATATTAGAGCTAGTTTTAAAAAAAACATATTATCCAAATAATCATTGATCATACATGTTATGTTGTGGAATTTAAAAAACTCACATTTCCATATATTCATTAATTTAATAATGGTAGTAAAATGATGATAAATGATGATTAAAATATATATATTGAAAATAATTCATAATTTCCTCCAAGACCTATTTTGAGAATTTTACTGAAATAAATAAACATATTTTCCTATATTTTATAATGGATATAATATATATTTTAATATATTAAAAATATATTACGACACTACAAAAACTTTTGTTGAAATAAATTTTTTAAATTTTTTTACATATAAAGGAACATTAAGCTATAAGATTCATCTATGTTACTAACCCTATAACCACTAAGGGTATTAATATCTTATCAAGACTAACTATTTTTACATAATGGAATCCAAAATATTAGGAAAGAGTTGAATAATACTTAACATATATGTGTGTAGTATATAAATGCACATGTGTTGGAATGAGATTATTGAAATCCAAAAATAATAGTTGGAGTAGTGGTTCTAATGAAACATACTATATAGAAAATCAAAAATGATAGATAGTTTATATTCTTTGTTCTTGCTCATACATATATTATTCATTTATAATAATTATTCATACATAAAAACATTAAATGTAAAAAGAATAATGTTGAAAATTATGAGAGGTTGAAGTAATGGACTCCATGTTTCAGGATGTAGGTACTTCATATTTTTAATGTTTATAAGACGTTATATTATGGGTTAGTATTCAATAAAAATTGGAAATGGATTATACATGATGATTAAAATAAAATATTATTGATTTATTAAAGGGTTTGACATTTAAAAATCATATGCACCAATCATAATGACTAAACAACCATTTTATTATGGATGTCAATGAATATTTCTATGATCAGAATATTTCTCTATCGACGATTAGGGCTACCTATTTTAAAGGAAGCCTATTAGAATATTTCTACATGAGAGGACCATAAAGTGACCCTGTGGTAGACTTATAAAGTGATTAACTAGAAATGGTTATCCAAATTAATAAATTCTCAAAATATATGAATATTTTATGAATTTATTTACAAATTAATATTTTATTGTGATAATAGAATTTTCATTTTTGGTGAATCAATGTCATGTGTCTATAATATGTTAGTGGTAGATCTATAAGTTTTTATGATATATTTTTTAAAGATAGGTTTACTAGACCCAACATTAAAAATAGTTTTCAATTACCAAATCATGAATATTATGACACATGAATGATTTATTCTGATTATAATTGTATTGATATTTTTTCAACTATTATTTATATGTTAATTTCCTTATCTACATATCATAGTAAATGGTTATATTAGTTCCCAAGATATAATGATGACATAATGATACCATTATAGTAATCATATTTTTAAGTATTATTCTATAAATACATCATGTCGATTGGTCAAAGATGATTTGTAACCATCGAGAGCATGGGGATCATAAGCATTGATACATTTCTCTATATATTTTCACTTAGTGATATTGAGTAAATGGTACCATGTGGTCTGAAATTGCAATAGGGCCAATACATTACATATATTTATTTGATAGTTACTCTATTAATGACTAAGTAATGCTCATATAATTTGATAATATTATTATTTCATAACATTTTATTATTTAATTTAATGAATGAGGAAAACCATGAAAATTATTTCATTGTGAGTTATCTTCCATTCAGTGCATCATTAGTGCCATGAAATTTATTGAACAATTATATTATTATTTATTACATCTGAAAGGAATTAAACACTTGGGAATAGTTGACTAGGATAATATTTCCTTCACTAAATCCATTTTAATGGTATTATTAGGAATTTCATTAAAGTATGGTCAATGATTAATAAATAAATAAAGTATGATGAAATTAAGTTTGTATCCTAACTTATGAGATATCATGAGATCACAATATTATATTACAAGTATTGTGTTAATAGTTAATTTTTTCATTTATTTTAATATTCCCTATATCCTTATTAGCATGATGGGTTTCTAGACTCTACTCATATTCTATTGATATTATTCACTAAAATCGATATAAGGTCCTAGAGGGTCAGACACATAACATATTCAAAAGTATAATCTATTTTAATGAATAAAAGATTCAAACAAGGTATTCCCCTTAATGTGGGATGGGGTAATGTTTGAGTATAAATTCAGACTATTAAATAAATAAAATAATGTTAATACATATTATAATAATTAATAAAAAATTTATTTATTAAAATTAATCACAAAATATCATGTGAATACATGAGAAAAATAATAATGAATGAATATTATCTAAAAATTCATGGTTTGTTTAATATTTTCAATAATGTGGAGTTGAAATAATGAATAAATTTTATCACATAATATATAAATGTAATTATAAATATATGATTGAAATTTAAATTATATTTATGAATAAGTAAAATAGTCAAATTATTTAATATATGGATTATTTAATAGGTTCAATTTTTTTCGGGGTTTGGTATCAATTGTTAGTTAGTTTATACCTAGAAATAAAAATTATAGGGTGATATAAGTTTCGGAACAATTAATATAATGAATTTGATATCCTCTATAAAATCTTTCCCAAATTCTATAGAGATATTCATTTAACCTAACCATTCAATCTAATTTTATCCTCTCAGATCAAATAATCAGTGTTGTGGTGATTGTATGGATATCGAAGGAACTGTTAGATCGATATACATGAAACAAATTTTCAATTATTTTTATTACTATAAAAAAACTAGTGAACATTTTCATGATCAAGTCTAATCAAAATTTTTTTCATTTAATAAACAGTCACCGATGACAAGCCGTTTTCAAACACACCTTGAAATCGATCAAGATAATTTGTAAATTTATTTTTTCATCGTTTAATTATTCACATGAGATGTAGGACATTTAAACCTAGTTTTGACTCAATAAAGAAGACATAATAACATTTATACAATGATAGAAATTTTAAATCCCCAACCAATCATCTAATTCAATGTTCATAGTTACAATCAATTAGCATCAGAGTAACAACTTGATGATATAAGCTAAGGAAAAAATATTTTTTCATAAAATTCATGTTTAGAACATCAAAGTAGTCACATAACACTTCACCAATAAGTGATACGGTCTTAAATAGAAATGGTTCAATAATCATAAGTTTAAAATCAGATCAAAATCGATTCATCCTATTTAAATTAAGAATATATATATATATATATTAGATGGGGTAGGTTTTCTGGTCAGATTCAAGTGAACTATTGCATTTGGACCAGATATCAACTTAACAGAATAGGACATTCACATTTGAATAGATTCTATTCCAAAGACATATGGATGTTTGTTTTTAAAAAATAACAATGCTAATGTGTTGTACAGGTAAACTAATATCAATTAGTGAACCAAAAAGGGTTAATAAATGACACATTGACATAGGGAAGTATTGCTACCACCGACCATTTCAAGGACTCTTACCACATCTTGACACTATCCATCAGCAGCTCCCCACACTATGTTTAGCCTCCCATTGTGTAGCCAAATCTCATGGAACAGACCGACAAGACCCCTCTCCAATGGCTCATGTGTGTCCTCCATTCATTCTACCTCCCTCAACCAGCTCCCATGTTGCCTCCCAACCTATTTTTCTCCCGCCTCTCAAAATTAGGGTGTCTAGAACCCAACTGATCAATTTTCCTTCTAAACATCCTATCTCCCAATCACAACATATGGTTTCATGGTCTAACAAAGCTGGATGACCGAGTAGTAGAGTCACAGTAGGAGCTTTATGACCCATTGGATCCCTTCTTGACTTGGAAACACACCAATCTCTTGTTATAGGGTTTCTAGTCCCCTTATAAAGTGTCAATATCATTTCATAAATAAATATTACATAAATATAGATGAATATTCCATACATAACAATACATTCCATTACATAACTATAATGTTATAGAGTATTTTAAGATTACATATCCAATTTTCTTATATTATAAAATCTATTCAAAATATCATTCAAAGATCTCTCCTTGAAGTAGTTCTTATATACTCACCCTATAAATAAAATTATTTATATCATAGGGAAAGAAATCATAATAATTGTGTGAGATCAGATACTCTATATGGGGGAAAATGGGAGACATTGATTAATGATCTTAACAAGGAATAATATATTAATAAGGGTATAAGATCCTGACCATAACATATGATGTTCAAACCCATTATGAAAAATATAATATACATGAGTTATCACATAATAAATAAAAATTAAAAAAAATGAATGGCAACACATCATAACTCTATCCCGAACCGTAATTTTATTTAATAAATGTTTGAGGAACCATTATATGTATATAATCTTTTTCATAAATAACGGTTAACTATCAAGAAAAATGGATTAGGTATTAATGAATGTTTCCCATAGTGGATCAACCACACTAACATGTCTCCCAAATCATAAAAAACACTTTAAGTTGTTTCCCCTAACATATCAAGCACATTAACCCCTTTCTCATTACAATTTCTTGAAATATAATACTTTCCAAAATTAATTGGATGGAGATATAGGTCCCACCAATCGAATATTGATAATATTTTTTTTCACAAAAGATCAAATAACAATCATCATATCACATCACAAATAAATAAATGACTTTCATAAAAAAATTCATAATATAATTGACAGAAAAGAAATATGTTTCATAAAAATGTCATTTTTCTTCATAAATAGAAAAAATCTAGAAAAAACATATTGTTATCCTTGGATCATATACCAATAAAAAAATAATTATAATAAATTCCTAATATTGTTTTCGGATTATATAAATTATTAAATTATCATTAAAACTATCTTGAGGAAAATACCCGTTCAAAAATAAAAATCACATTTTAAAATATAAAACCAATGAAATTTATAAATAAATTATTTTTTTAATAAAAAATTTAGATATTATAAAATAATATTCAAATTATTTAGGATCATCATATAATGATATTTCTCAAATGGGGTAGAAGTAAAAAAATATTCCATTCACTTTTTTTTGTAAGAAAAAAAATTACATCTTTCCAAAATTAAATGAATATTCCTTGATAAATTTTCTAAAAAACTAAAGCAAGGGTAAAAATATATTTAAACACCCATATTATAATATTTATAAAAATATAGAATGAATTTTAGCAAAATATGGATATGGAAGAACAATTATTTTACATTGAATATTGAATTAAAGTTGATTCTCCTTAAAACCTTACTTTTATATAATAGATAATTATTGTGAGGTAATATTAATGAAAAAAATATGTCATAAAAGAATAAAAATTTGATAATAAATTTAAATTTATTAGTTATATTTTGATCATATAACTTCCTCTATAGACAATGAAGTGTAAGAAATCCTGATTGAATTAATATTTAGACATAAATCCCTTACAACTTTGGTAACATCCAAATCAATAACCCCATGAATGAAAAACTCTATATATATTTTTAATCCCAATAATTTAAATAATACGAATAATAATATACATTCTTATCAGTATATAAAACACATAGAATAAAAATGTGGTGAATATGGATTGTAATAAATTGAAGTTAAAGGGAGAAGAAAATCACTTACCTCATGTATTGCATTTCCTAATTCATGTTCATTCCACATTTTTAATAAATAAGGATTTATTATGAAAGTAATAAATTAATATAATAATAAATATAAGACCAGATATGATTTTTTATGAAATCTTATCACTTATTTATTAATTATTTATCTTTGAAATCATTATTCATAGTGATAACTACTTCATTATCCATGTATGATTTATTCTGATAGTCCTGATCCCAATACATCTATCACAGTTACCTAATTTATAGAAATATAATCATTTTATAAACATCATATAAATTCATTATATACATATTTATAATAATTCAAAAAAATTAGATATAGAAAAATTAATTACACCATCCCTGGAGATGATAGATCTTATGTATGCATTAATGTTGTTTCTATTTTTTGACATATGGAATGAATGAAAGGTAAATTATATTATACTCACAATTGGATTATTATTATATAATATATATCATATCTATCATATAAATTCATCGAATTCATCTCTTTACCATCCACGCATGATATTAACGAAAAACGAATCACATCACTTTGAGGCGGTGAATGTCCTCACATATGAAAGAACAACATTATCATCTCATAAATGATTGGATTTTAAAGAATTAGACAATATATTATAATTATAGAAGAATATTTGTGTCATAAATATAATATATAAATATTTAACCCATCATTATAACCATCATAAAATATGGTGATGAAACCTGAATTGTATTGTTATGTGGAGATAGTGAGTCGTACATATGTACGAGTGATACTTTCACTTTTCATTTGATAAGAAAGAGGGTGTATAATGGTATGTTCATAATCTTAATAAAATATCATAATATTTAGTATAATTAATTTTTTAAGTTATTATTAATACCATAGATATGATGGTGGTAAATATGAGTATAAAAGAAAGTTACTGATTAAGGTAATAACCTCTTCTTTGAAATGAATCCTTGATACCTCTAATAGAGGTCTCTAGGGATGGTATTTTATGATGGAAAAATAATATATTATGTGTATATGGAATTATATAATGGAAATTTTCATATATTGGTTGAGCTAGTTGGATCAATGTGGTGTAATGAAGTGATTTAGGAGGTGTCCATTTGTAATTGAAGAGAGGGGAACTTTAGAAAATTTTCAAAATATTACATTTTAATAACTTATTTTTCAAGAAATATGACACAAAATATCAATGTATTTTAATATATGTTTATATATGTTTTTAATTCCATAAAATAAAATAAAATTTAGAAATTTTTTGTATTAATTTAAATGTTGTCATTTTGATTAACCCTTAGTAAACAATTTTTAATTTTAACTAAGATAAACAACTTTTTAATATTTACTGGTTGTAATAATTAAATATGGGGTGAAAAAAAGGTCCATAAATTGAAACAATAAATCTTTTGAGACTATATCATATCCAAATTGTATTATGTTCACATTTTCTTTGATATTTATTTAATTAATAAAATATTGTTTTTTAAAAATATCAATATTTTCACCATTGACACCATTTATTTAATTTAATTTTAAACACACTATGAAAAATGAAAATTTCTGAAACAATTATTAAACCCCCCAAATATTTCATATATATCAATAAAATTTAAGGGTCATATAAAATAATTCAAATTATATACCTTTTAACATTATTAAAATCATTTATTATATTTTGTAATAATTTGAGAAATAATGCAATAGTGATTCAGAAGAGATTATGTTGATTATATTATTAGTAAAAATATAAAATAAAATTATATCATGAAAATTTTTAAGCTAAAAATAGATATTTAAATTCATTCATGACAAACTTTTATCATTATGTTGACACATAATAGAAATTAAAAACAAAGGGATTGATATTTTGTTACTTTCATTTATTTAAATAATATACATGTCATTTTCATGGAAATTTGTTCGTAAAATAACCAAATTTTAAACATATATTATTAGGGGTAGAATGAAATTAGTCCAATATTAATTAAGAAAAAAATTATAGCCTTTATCTTATTTTTAATCTAGATTAACCCAATTTAACCTTAATTGAGGTAATATATTTTTTCATTGTTACCCATTATATTGAATAAAAATAAAAGGGTCATAATTACTATATTTGAAACACTTGATTTTAAATATTTTATTTATTTTATAAAATTAAATTATAAAAAAATTATGAAATTAATTTTAATGTTTGTGAACGAAATATGATAAAAAAAGATATTAAAAAAGTTCATTTTAAGCATACAAAATGATTTATTCAAATAATTTGTTATGAAAAATATTTTTTGAATGTTCAAAATATTTGATCAAAAAATAATATATAAAATTATTTCAAATAATCCACAAGTAATGATTAATTTATTTTAGTAATATGAAAAATACATTGGCCACATAAAATAACTTCAAAATAATATTACATTACCTTCAAGTATTTTTTGTATTTAATGATAATAATTTGTTGAAAAGTGAATTAATTATTTTAATATGAATATAAATTATTGTTAATAATTTAGTTTTTACTATTCATACCAGCTAACCCAATTTTTTTTAGTTAAGTAACACAAAAAATTTTAATAATGATACACGATTCATTTGAACTTGAAGTTGTGTGTAACAAAAGACATCAAAGAAATAAAATTATTTAAAGATAATTATATGTTAATATTATGAATCTGTCAAATAATAACCCCATTAAAATAAATTTTATCTCAAAATTCATTACCCTGATATAAAAAAATGAGTATGTATGTGTTTCATTACATCATATGGTTCCTAAGTAGCATATTTTAATTTGAGTTTTCTTTAGAGATATTTAACTAGGTGAGTATTCATATTTAGTTTCACATTATCTCTATGATTAATTATTTACAATGATTATTTATATTAGTAAATATCATTATCCATTAGTATATCTGATGAGTTATGTACATGTGTGGGATCCATTATATACTTTCTCAAAATAGGTACATGAAACATGTAATAATTTTGATGGAGGTTTGGTGTAAGAGATCAACAATAAGATACTATCCCTAGTTGATCAATAATCTCTAAGGGACCAATATATATAGGGGTAAAATTCCATTTCTTCTTGAATATCATAACCTTAATCCATATCAAAATTCCCATTAAAAATTCTCACCATATTTAAATTCCAAATAACTTTGATAATTTTCTACACAACTCTTATGTCGACATTGAGAAACATTGATGTCCTACTATTATTTACTCTTCTATATCTATTCGTATTAGCTTTATTTCTACAAAATCATCACCACATGTTGGAGTTATAAAATTATTTCATCAAATAGATTCATTAAGATCCATATGAATTCATGTGTGAAATATAATATTTTAGGAAGTATGGACTATAAGAATGTGTTGATCCCAACAACCTATAAAATTTATAGAAAAAAGATATCAACATATCCTATAATGTTTAAATCATTCTATCATACTAAAAAATATGTATAAGGATGATATTCCAGAAGAAAACATAAATCTATATCCAAATAATACTAATGGATTTTCTAAAACATTGATGTAAATCATAGATAACAATTATATACGATGGAAAGTTGCACTGCATGAAATTTTACCATAACCTAAATATGTATTTTGGATAGTTGGTCAAGAGGGAAATATCATCTAATAGAAATGATTTATGCAGGATTTATATGAATACCGACTATAACCCATATAACATTATGGAATTTCGATGTTTTGGGGATACAAATTACAAAATCCTTTATAATTATTTCCCATTTCCATTTAGGTTGGGCTGATGGTTGTAAAATAATATTAAAATTTTATCTCTCATCCATAACTTTTTGATAGACCAAGAACCACAATAAATAATATAAAATATCTTTTTTCATGTATTCCCACCCTATTAATGTTTTCAACTCTCAATACATCTTTATACATCACAAATTAGTAGAGAATGATGAACTATGATTCTAATACAATATCTCTAACTTCAAATATTGTATGGCTAGGTCTTAATGAAAATTTTAAAACTATATTATTTCTCCACAAACAATATTGATCTATGTAACAATTATCACCTTCATTTTTAGCTCTAGATATTTGTTTTTGACCACATTAATTGTCACATGTATAGATTCTTGAACATTCAGTTGAAAAAGATGTTATTTCTCCTCTTCATTTTTTATTTCAAAATCTATGAATTTAAAATCTAGAAATATTAGACCATTTTTTATCATCCTAGATAGCATATGATAATACATTTGACTCAATGAATCTTCCACCTTTTTTAACTTCCTAGGGTGATAATGTATGTAGAAGTAATTTGTTTTTATCAGTTCCAACCAACATCTTTGGTTCAAGTTCAAAATTTCATGAATAAAAATATAAATTAAACTTTTATTATTAGTATATATATAACAAATTTTTCATTAGAGATAATGTAATGTTCATTTATGGAAAAATTAGCAATATTTGACACTAAATCATGTGTTGGGTGATTTTTCTTAGGAACCATTAATTTTCATGAGGAATAATATATAACCATATAATTTTCCATGATGTTTCTTACCAATCCATTTTTAATTAAAAATTATAGATTAATAACCCTTGTTGACTATTGGGTATTGTAATCATATGATAATGGAATAACCTTCTCTTCAATTCCTAAAAATATTCCTCACATTTATTATTATAATATAACTTGTCTCCCTTATGAGTTAACCGGTTGTGAGGATTTGATAGCTGAGAAATATTACCTCCAAAGATCTGATAATATCCATCCAAACCAAATAAATAATGGACATCAGTTACTATTTTTGGTCTAAGACATTTCTGATTGTCATTATTTATTTGAATAATCCACTGATATTAGATCACATGATATTATATGACACAATACTAAAAATTTAAATAGAAAAAAATTTGAACCTGGATAACATTTCATAAAGATTCTATTTCCTCAGGGTTTTCAACATAATCATCAAGTGATTTTCACACTATCCCTTTCTCGTTGAATATACAAGAGTATGATCTAAAAATACTAAAAATATTATCTAGTTAATCTATAAACACTATATTAATTAAATCAATAAATATAGTAGGGGAATTAGTAAGACCAAACAAATATCTATAAATTAATATTGTCCATTCCTTGTATGGAATTCCATATTAACTATATCTTCTTTATTAAACCTCAATCGATGATATTTAGAATGATTTTCAATATAGGATAAGTATTTGTCTACATGTAGTTTATTAAATTAGTGATTAATATAGGTTATAAAATAAATTTTCTTGATAGTATTTTTGTCATGTTCTCAAAATTAAATATAGAGTCGCATTAATCCATGTTTCATCCTAATAGGAGAACCACTATGTGATACAAATTGATGAATTAATCCCATGTTAGGATTATCATTGAGTTTCTTAATTAATTCCTACAATAAAATTAGGTCCATTCTAACTGGTTTCATTTAAATAGCCATAGAACCATGTATAAGTTCTATTGAAGATAAAACATCACGATTTAGTGGATTGAAAAGAATATTCTAGATATACATAAACAAACTCGAGTAAAATTAATTTATACATGATTTTTAGTTTATCCCCAACCATATGAGATATATAACATTCATGTATTGGGTTTAAGACCCATAATATGGAAAAAAATTATTGGAAGCTTATATTTATCTGCATATCAATAAATGATCATTTTTTCATTTATAATAGGAAATGTGATTTCCCTTTATCAAAAAATCATATGTTACCTACATAGATAATGATAATCCATTATACGAATCACAATGAATTTAACTAAAAATAGATTCATAATATTTTTTAGAAGCAATTTCCCATAAACATTAATCAGTGAGAGAATATAGACATGGGATGAAAATATTATTCAATTAGGAGTTTTCATGCTAACTCAACATTTAATAGTTGAGGTTATATTGTGATACATTTAGAAAAATTATATATTTATAGTGGAATTGGTGGATTAAATGAAACTTATAAAATAGTAATTCTAGATTGGATGACAGGTGAACCTTTCACCACATTATTCTAATATACTACTTCCATAGTTGTGATCATATGAGATTTCCCTTATTCTTTTTGAATTAGAGTTTTTTTATTAATGTTAAAAAAACAATTACATTCACACACTAGTTGGATTAATTAACTTATTCATTTATGTTTATGTATTGGATTGTTGTTTGTGCATTAGTTTGAATCATCTTTTCCCCGATTTCATTAACTGATATATTCATCACCTTTTGACAATCGTGGTCATTGTGACCCACCATTATAGATATAATGAACATACTAGTTATATTAAAACACATACCATCATGTTTATTCCCATATTTCTCGAATCTATATAAATGAAATTTCTTTCCAACATGAGATTATTTAGTTTTTCATGAGGCACAATCATTATTTTATTATTAAAAACATATGAATGATAGGAATCTATAATTTCCATTTCTATTTGGAGTACACATTAAACAATTTCATCATAGCTACTGAGGTCTCTTAATAAAAATTCCTTAATGACACTTTCTATTAATCCAGTAAATAATTGATAAATATTATATTCAGGGATGACAATTATACAAGATTCATACCTTTAAAGCCTTGTAAAATCATCCACATAGGTTCCAATGTATTAATCATATTTTTGCTTCATCTCAAGATATTTCTTCTCCATATTTAATTATCGAAAACATGGAAATTAATTACTGAATAATATACCATTAAACTAATACAATTCCAATGATTGTTTTTATTATTATTTACTAGTATTCTTTATAAAATTACACTATTTATATTGTTCACCTTCTAGATAATAAACAACTTTGATAACTTTATTTTACCCTAATCACTCATGAATAGATAATATTTTTTTAATAGTATTGATTCATCACTCATACACTAGTGTATCATATGTTTCCCTAATATAGGTTTTATATTTACACATTGAAGATTAAGAAAACATTTTTTCCTCCATTAATCATTGGGAATCACAACGCGATTCATAGACTGAGAATGTTCTTTGAGCATACCCTCATGATTCTGAATTAAAGCCCCCATAATATTCTGTCACTAAAGTGGATAATCATTACATTTTCAATAAATTTAATTATAATGTGTTTCATTTTGGTTCCATCCATTGAATAAAATACAAAATCATATTGTGTAATAAAATATTCATAGTAGAAAGAAACATAATTCTAAAAAAAATTATAGAATGTTTAAATCATGAGAACTCTTTTTATGACACCTTAGTTTTAGCCTCGTTCATTAATGGTCATTAACAAAATTTAACGATGTTATCATATACATAAACCCATCACTAATTTTTTTAAAAATATTTCTAACCATAATCTCCATTGTTGGACTAATACCTTCTCTGATACCAACTATAACCGATCTTGATTTTGATTAAAAAATATTACATTTATTTAGATGAATATTAAATACATATTAATATAAACCATTCCAAAACTAAAATGGATTATAATTATTGGATTCTAGATATAAAATCATCTAATTTTGTAGATCTTATAAGTTTTTCCTGTATAGCTTCCATCGTAGTAATTTTCATTGTTATTGACTACTAATAAATCTCTTCATAACCAGGTGAAAGGAATTATAAGAAAAGGTTGGGCATAGATGCAAGGACAGTGTAAAAATAGTATATATAAATCAATGATAATTTAAAAGAAAAACAAAATAATAAGGTAGTGAGATAATGTAAAAAAATTAAAATGTTGTTACACATTCTTAAAAATATATTAAACGTGAGTTATGGAATAGAAAATTCCATTTTGAAACAACGTGATTCACTAGAATGAAAACTCATTATGACCCAATCATGAACCATAAAATCATATCATAAGTGTGCATGGAACCATTATAATGATGGAAACCATTTTTATGTTAAGGATAATTACCAAGACCATTGGATCAGAAGTCAACATATATTTACCACACTGTATGAAACACATCATCTTGTTTCCCATAATGGATCATTCACTTTGACATGTTTCCCATAACTGAAAATGAACAATCGATTTTTTATGATAAATATCTAATGGTATATAATACATGAAATAATAAATTAGAGGGAGATAAAGGAACTAACCATAACATAATTAAAATTATAAATATGGTAACCCCAATATAAAATAATATTCATCATTTTAGAACCCTGAAAAATATATTTCATAATTATTTCGTCATTGCATGACCCACGAAAATTAAATGTGTTTAATAAAATTTGCATCATTTCCACATAATCTTGAACTATACAGAGAAAAATAAGGATGGTATCCTGGAATGATATCCTTAGTAATGAATATGTAGAATTAAGGTCTCTTGTTTCGGATGAATATAGACATTATTAAAAATCATTAAAACATTCCTAAGGAACATACTTTTTCCTTATTTAGAAATAACATATGAAAATATAAAAACTATAAATGTAATAATGAAAATATTTTCTTTGAATAGAACCTTATAAACATATAATTTAAGCTTATAATCATTGAGGTATCATAATGGTGGGATGTACTATTCATGTCATATAATTTAGAATAAAATTTATTTCAATTTTTTTTCTAAATGTAAAAAGTTACACCATATAGAAAAAAATTAAAATACATGTATTTTTTTAAAAAAAATAATACAATGGTAATAATTTTTTTTAAAAATAATTGGATAATATTTAAATCATTATTAATTTTTTTATTTGATATGGCTAAATAAGAAAATGGATTTTATACTAAAGAGAGAATTAATGTCAATTTTCCATAAAAATAATAATTTTTTATCTCAAAAAATAAAAGTCAGATGAATGAGTGGAAAACTATATTCACAAGGAATAAACATAAGGACATAATATTAAATGGATTTATTAGATAAGGAAATATAATATCATAAATGTTGATACACGTATAAATAATTATGATTAAAAATTAATTGGAAAATACATTCCTTATGCATGTTAAAATTTGAATCAAAATCCCCATAAAAAAATAAACATATATTTTATTTTAAATTTATTTATAATCATTAGATGAATAATAAAATACATTATTTATAATATATACCTCACATTAAATAATTAATATTTGAACATGGGATATATCTCGTTGAAGTAAAAGTCAGATGAAAATCTTTTAACTATAGTCTCACTTTTCCTCATTAATATTCAAACAACCTCTATAATTAATATATAATTTTTGTAAATTTATTCCATAATAATATTCATATCTATCATTACATTTATTATTTATCAATGAAATAATGGCCAATATTTAGTAATAATGTTTTATTAAAACCATTGTTCTAGCTGATAGCTGCATCATTTTCCAAGCATGTTTTGGTTTGACACTCCATGTACATTTAATTTCATTATGGTTACATCATTTAAATAATATTACTAATGAATTAAAAATAATATATATTCATTATAGTCCTTTTTTATAATCATTAAAAAAATAGAGCTGAAAAATTAATTACACAGTTTATATAGACGGTAGGACGTACGTACGCAAGAACATTGTTTCCATTTTCTGACAGATGAAATTTAATGAATTAGAATTTAATTAATCTAATTTATAAAATTACTATATCATATATATCATATATATTTATAAATTAATATTTTATTACAGTTCATTTAATATATTAAATAAAATTTAATCACATAACATTGTACATGTGGTAGTCCAAACGTACGCACGAGAGACATTATCAATTCCCAAAGGATTGGATTGTAAGAAGATGGACTTGATAATATCAATTCAAAAGTATTATTATTTAATAAATATAATATTTTAATATTAAACCAATCATAATACACATCCATAAAATATGGGGATAAAAATCATGATATCGTCGCTAAATGGAGACGGTATGCCATACGTACGAACGAGAGATACTTCCAAATGTAGTTTGATGGGGAATAGTGTGTATAATGACATTATCAATAAAATAATAAAATTTATGTATATTTAGGATAATAAATTTGTTATTTCATGAGAAACATATAGATTTATTGGAGGTAAAGAAGAGTACAAAATAAATTTTTCATATATGTTGATTAAAACTTCTTTGGAAGGAAACCTTTATATCTACTGTAATGGAATCTATGATTTGAATTTTTGGTAGAATAATCATCTATGATGATTATAGGCATCTTTATAAGGACAACTTATAGGATTTTTTTATCTATATCTCTCAATTTAGTGTGCATATGTGTGGTAGGAGGTTTCCTTTTATAATAGAGGAGAGGATTATTTTATAATTTTTCAAAATATTAAATTATAATAATTTCAATCTCCTGAAAAATCACTCCAGATGGTTAATAATTAGAATATAATATTATATTGTGTTTTAATATGAATAACCATTATAATTTATACATTTTTAGATGTAATTTTAAAATTTATAATTTTTATTAACCCTTAGATAATTAATATAAATTTTGACTTTTATAATAATGTTTTTAAGGGTAAAGGGTTTCATTTTTTAATTTTATGTTGAATGTTGGACCATAAATAGACATCATATTTAAATTCAGAACATATAATATTGATCTTGTCTTATTTTAATTTTTTATGTTTTTTAAATAATTTATTGAAATATTATTTTGAGAAAATATCATTATTGTCAATTTTTCATCTATTTATATAATTTGACATTAAATACATAAAAAAACTAGGGAACTAGAATATACTGATACAACACCTCCCAAATATAGCATATAGATCGATAAAATTCTTGGGTTATATAAAATCATTCATATTATATCACTTTAATTATATTTAAAATATATTATTTAAATTATAATTAATTGTATAAATGTAGCATTAGAGTTGCAATAGAAATTAATGACATTAAGTAATTACTAAAAAATAAATCAAATAGTTTCAAATTTTTTTTATTAACATCATAATAGATACATATATTCCATATTAACAAACTTTTCCAATATAATGACAAATAATAGATATTAATAAAATGATAGTGATATAATAAATAGTTCATTGAATTAAATAATATCTAATTAATATTCATTGATAATTTTCAATAAAAAAACATCTATTTAGAAAATGAGGTCTTAAGGGTAAAATTAATTTTACCCAATTATAATTAAAATGAATAATTATTACCTTTAAAATTATTTTTAATCCACACTATCCCAATTTACCCTTTACTCTGGTCAAAAATTTTACTATTTTTACTATTCATATTGACTAAAAATAAAATTATTCCAATTAGATAATAAAAAAATTGTGATTATAAATACAAAATTAATTTTATGTGATAGAAAAATAAATATATGAAATTAATTTTAATGTATGTTCACAAAATAAGAAAAAAACTGCCTTAAAAAATACATTTTAAACATAAAAGAGGATTAATTCTTATACTATGCAAAGAAAAATATTTTTTCAACATTTTAAAAATATGTTATAGTAAATAATATATAAATTTAATTAAAATATACATATTTTATTGATTAATTTAATATATTAAGATGAAAAATATATTGCATGTATAAACACAATTTTTGTAGGAAAACATCACATATATTTTCATGTAATTCACGATTTTAATTATAATCATTTGATTACTAGTGATTTTTTTTATAGATATAGAGACTATATAGTTTTCATAATTTAGTTATTAATATTCATACTCACCCAACCAATGACTATTCCATAATAGCCACAAAATATTTTAATAATGTTATGTGGTTTGTCAGTACTAGTTATTGCATTTAATATAAGCTATCAATGAAATAAAATTACATAAAGATAAATATTTCATAAATATATTGAGGTGTTAAAAAATCAGTGTCTTGATACTTTCTATAAAAAAATTACAATTTACATATAAATTTTTAGAATAATATTTCTTATAATTTCAGATTAATCGACACATGATACTTGAATTCAAATAAAAAATAATGATTTGGATTCATTGAACTGACCTTGGTTTAAATTTATAAAGATAATATAATTATTTTTTTCCTTTTATTTTTTGTGTTGACTTCTCAGGAGTGGTGTCATGGAAATATTTCTCTTTATATTATTTATTTATTAGTTATATCATGGTTATGATATTCGCATTAATTAATTTGTGAAATACAAGGTCTATGTATTGTTTGTTCTTCCTCATTATATGTATTTGGGAATTAATCTCTATAAGGGATAAATTGAATATGCATTATGAATTAGTGAATCCCCATCAAATGACTAAGAGTTTTTATGTATCGTTTTGAATATGAATAATGATGTATCCCACACCGACATGTGATAATGATCTAGACATGAAGTAAATTCATTGAATGAGGTGGGAAATACTATATGAGTCAGATAGAACATTGTTATTTAATCATAAGGTCTCAATTTATCCATTTACACTAAAAGCAATAACCATTAATAAAAATTCAGGATCGTGTGTGACATTTATATATTTTTGAATGGTTTATTATTATTTTGTGATTATGTATATTTATGGGATCACATTAAATAATAATATAATTGCATAAATTAAATCAACAGAAGACATGATGATTGTTTTTATTTTACATGTCATAATTTTGTGAGTATGATCGTATAATATATGAATTTTGACTAAAAAATGATTTCATTAACTGATAAATAATAAAAACCTCAATGAAATATTACGTTGTAGTGCCTTTTTTTATTTTAATTTAAATAATACGTTGTGTACAAGGTTTTTGTTATCCCTAGTTAAGGGATCATCCAAATACAATGTGTTCAAAAAAAAGTGATGGTTGGAATTAACTAAATATAAAAACAAATAAGTATCCAGAGTAAGATTTTTGTCCAATTACATGTATATTTTTATTAAATCATGTATAAAATTTACAGAAGTTGGGACATTACTCGACCGATCAATGAGACCTGAGTTAATGCGATTGGCCAATCAAAAACATAACTGAAAACATTATTAGTACATATTTATCCATATATTAGAATATGGGGAGATTTTTTATGGATCCACTACCTGAAAAGGGAAATCATGGTGGGATTTTAGCCGTAGTTTGAAAAAACATTGCTAAATATACATGAAAAACACTTCAAATGATAGATTTTTTGGGTGGTTCTTACAACCTCTTCTAAATGTGTTTGAAGTTATTTTTATTTTTTTGTAGTGGTTTTTAGGGGTGGTTTTTTAAATCACTTCTAGTTTAGATTTTTAAAAAAATTTAAAAAAATTATTTTTATTTTTAGTAGTGGATTATAAAACCGCCTCTAATTTAATGTGAAAAATATTAAATAAAAAATAAATAATTATGATTTTTTATTAATAGGTATTATTTATTATTTATACTCATTTAATTTTTATTTAGAATATTTAGTAATTATAATTTGTTAATTATAAAATATATATTATTAGTAGTGAATATTTATCCAGATCATAAATTAAGTCAAATAAAAATGAAAACCATAATTTAATATCATATGATAATAACTTTTGATCTGAGATTCCAACAATGTTACGTAACTAGTAAGATCAAATTTTATGAAATCAACTACAACCATATTATTTTTAAATATTCTAATGAAAAATAGAATAAATATTAAATAGTTTTCAGAAATGTAGGAAGTCGAACTTGAAATCCAAATGACCATAATATTTGTTAGGGGTGTCTGTTTAGGCTCTAGCACAAATCAAATCGATATTCGAGATCATCTATATGACCATATTGTAGGAGAAACCATAATCATAACATTTATGGTCCAAAAGCTTAGACATCCACCAAAACCGAGTTTTGTTGTTCAGATATGATGATTTTTTATGATTTGATGAGATTTTTTCTTTAGTTATGAGTTTCTTCATTTTTTAGGTCATCTATTATTTAATTCCATATCTTCATATTCTTACAGAATTGATTGTATAATAGTTATTTTTATTTTCCATATTTTGGTGATTTATTATCTAATATATATATATATATATATATTATTATGTATTTTTATACACTTATGTATATTTATTTGAAATTTATATATATTTATCATTATCGATTTACAATTATAAATAAGAATATCTATTTATGGAATTTTTTATAAATTTATGAATATTTTTTATATGTATATACATTTATAAATATTTATTCATAATTACTAAATATTGATTTATAATTTTTTTAATACTTTTTTATTTGATATTACCTTATATAAAATTAATAATTTTTTAATTTAATTTTTTATTTTTTAATTTTCAATTTGTTTATAAATTTATTTTTAATTAATTATTAATTTATTAACAATTTATTATTTAAATATTTTTTAATTTATATATTCCTTATATATTATATGATCATTATTAATTAATAATAAAATATGTAATTATTTATCAATTATTGATTATTTATTAGTTAATATTTATCATTTAATAAGCATTTACAATTATTTATTACTTATTATATATTATTTATAATTTGTTTAACCTTTATTTAATATTTAATATTAGTTATTTAATTTTTATTATAATTTATTAATTATTTAGGTTCATTTATTATCTTTGAATTATTTTTATTATTTATTGAATATTTATATATTGCTTTATTTTTATCTATTTACTATTTAATTATTATTCATTAACTTGGTACTTTTTATTTATTTCATATTTAATATTAACTAATTATTTCTAATTTATTATTAATAATTAATTATAACTTCTTTATTAATAATAACAAATAATTTATTATTTATTATTTATTATTTATTATCCGATATATCTTATCTATTAGTTATTTATTAACTATCTATTATCTATAATTTATAAATTATTTTAATTTATTATTATTTATAATCTAATATAATTTATTATTATTTTAATACTATTTAGTGATTTTTATTTATTTATAGAGTATTTATGGAATACATAGTTAATTTTTAAATATGTATTTAGTATATATTACCAATTTATTACTATTTATATACTTATTATTTATTATTTACTATTAATTATATATTTTCATTTTTATTATTTAGTATTCTTTAATTATTTACTTATTTAACATTTTCTTATTTTTGATTTATTTAATATTTAGTTATAATTTATTTATAACGTATTTAAAATTAATTAAATGTTTATTTATTTTTTATTTATTACTAATGTATTATTTACATATTATTTATTTATAATTTATTACATTTTATCTTATGTATTATTATTATTATTTATTATTATGTAGATTATTATTTATTATTATTATTTTTAATTGATATTTTTTGATTTGTTATTTATTTAATATTTAATTATTAATTTGAATTTATTTATTTATTATATATTTAAAAATTATTTATAATCTTTTTATTATTTATCTACTATCCAATATTTACTAGTTTATTATTTATTTGTTAATTATTTCTTATATTTTTATTATTTATTATTATTTAATATCATTATTTATTATTATTATTATTTTTACAAGTATATTACATAATGTTTTGAGATATTATTTTGGTAGAGAATGGGGAAACATGAGTTTAGGGAATCTCTCTCTATGAAAATGGAGTTCTGGATTGATTCTTATGATGAATTTAGTCTCTACGAATTACATCAATTCTGGGGGTGTCATCATCATTCCATCATGGAAGGTGGATTATGGATCATTCTTGAAACACTTCGTTGTATCATATAGAAAATAGACGATTGGAGATCATGACTCTATGTCGATGTTGACAAGACCAGATATCTCACTGGATGATGCATCATATGTGAGGATTTTTTTTCTCTTAATAGATTCTTCCATGGTCTGTGATGTAAGGAGTCCCTTTCTCATAATCAGATTTCAATGAATGGTTCTCTCATTGTCATTGATTTGAACTCTATAACTTGAACAATCGTTGTAACCATAACAATTTAAAAAAAAAATTGGTGCTGATTTGGAGTTTAGATCAATGGAACCTGCTGTCGATAGGTATGAATTTCTATTAAATTAAATTTCTACCAATGTATGTGATATTAATGTCTTGGAGAAGTGGATTCATAAATCATAAACCCTGGGTCTAGATATTTCAAGACTAGGACCCCTTGTTTTTACCCTTTTCTGGACAAGGACATTGTTGCACAATCATGGATTAGTATCAAATATTTGAATTTTTATTTTATGCATTCACATATCCTATGAGATATTTCAAAAGCGATTGGAACCATTATAAAATTATATAAGGAAATTGAATAGCTTGTGTATGATAACAATTCCCATATCATTTTGGAATTTGATATGTCTCTTCTTCTTGTGTAGACTATTTATTTGATTATTGGTGAGTTTATGTTTGAACATTCATTTGAATTTGAACATGTTCTTATATTTTATAAAAAATTTAATAACTAATGCTCACGTTACAAAAAAATTTCACATAATATTTATATGTTTAAATTAAAAATATCATGGTTATCTTACTATGAAATATATATTTAAAAATAAAATTTCTTATGAATAGACCTCTTTAGTGGACCGTATCATTGTGTATGTAACTAGAATAATTCCCCCTAGTGTGAATGTTCTGAAGGATTTTTCATCTTTAGGGATGAAGGGGATCTTGGTGGGTAATAATCACTCTTTTCTTGTGAATGTGAGTGTTGGATCAGCTTCTTTTATTGATGTGTTTACTACTGCAATGAAAAATTATGTTGATAGTCAATATTATGATTGTGGAAGGGAAGTGATACCAGACTCCTAAGGTGAACACACTCTTTTCATTGAAAATATGATTAAAATTACTCTATTACCATGGGGGAAACCTCTCTTTCCAAATGGTGTGATGAGAAAACTTCTAGTCAGGGAAGATAGGCTGTGTTGGACTCAACTATCTCTTTGGAGGAGATGATTTTTTCAATTGGTGAGTGGAAATATGGCAGTCATTCTAAAGGAGATACTTATTATTTTCTAAGGTTTCATTTACCAATAATGGTTTTAAGATCTAACCATTGTGAGTATTTATTTAATCATAAGAAAAAGTCATTATTCATTTCATCTATATTTGACGCTATGGATTCTATAGAGACTAGACCAATTTATAAGAACTAGTCTTTTGATTATTGGGGAACCTCTCATGTTCTGCAGAAAAAACATTTTGATGTGCAGTATCATTCCATTGAAAATTTGAACACTATCTCTCAATCCTTTTTTGATAATGTTTCATATAAATGTGAAAAAGTTGTTTTTCCTATAGCTGCATTAGTTTCATTATAGATGAGGCATTACAGGCCTTAGATTTTGGAACTGGTATGATGCACTATGGAACTGGTTCTCAAGAGAATGATCATGTTTCTCCTATTAATACATCAGCTGCCATAAAGGCAGTAAAATCAGCTATGAAGGATCATAACACTTGTGACGAAACATTTAATTTCTTCGCCATGATTGACTTGATCAATTCTATTGAGTTTTATGTACACAATATTGAGATCTATGAGGGGAATGGAACCATTATTTTAAAAACTCCAATTTCTAATGGTGGATGTTCTACATTGATGATTCTATATGCATCCAAAGTGTTTTCATACCCAAGGGATTTGGAGTTCCTCCAAGGAGGATATATTGGATAAGAAATAATTATTTATTGTAGATAATGTGGATGATGTCCAACACATTGATCGTGAAAAAACTTAAAAAAATGACCCACATGGCGATAATGACATTGATGATGAACCCCCGTGCACATATGATCAGGGTGGTGTATGGAAGACTATGATACAATGGAGGAGAGGAAGGCACCCAAGAGGATATGGATGATACTATGGTAGGGGAGGCAAGAATAAAGGATGACTTTGATTCTTTGTTATAATTTTTGGAGCTTTATCACACGTACCTGAATCCTCTCATATCACCTTGGATGTTGTTTATTTCAATAGAAATTTTTTGGCCATGTATCCTTACATTGTTCAAACAGATTGGGTATATATTAAATAATGGTTACTATCAAGATAAAGAGGTTGCTGAAGTGGTTATGTTATTGCAGTATATCCAAGGCGTTAGAGGATCATATCTCTCTCAAGGAATATATATGCTATATTTCTATATGAAATACATGGAATTAGCATGCATGGTAGGATAAATAAATATTTATTAACAAAAAATGAGTAATAAGTAAATTATAATAAGTAAATAGGAATATGGAAATAAGAATAAAGAAATAATAAATAATAATAAACAAATAATAAATAATAATAAATAGATTAATAATAAGGATAAAAATTTATATAAATTAATTATTAAAATAAATCAATAATAATAATAATAATAATAAATTATTTTCATAAATCATTTAAAATAAATTAATGATGAAGAATATTTTAAAAAATATATATACAAAAAATAAACCACCACTTAATATTTAGTAGCAGTTTAAACTACGCCCTATAAAATAAATAAAAAAACACATCTACACAAAAAGTAACATAAAATGATTAAACATAGAAAAATTCATGAAAATTTTAGAACTTGGAACATATAAATTAGCGGCGGTTTAAACGGCCATTAAACTAAAAAAGTAGGGAAACAAGAATTTTGGTAGTTATTCTTTTTATTAGAAATCTTATGTGACTATGTTTTCCAATTATAATAGTGACAGATACCAGGGTTATACAAAATTGATTTACATATTTCCTTACTATATTAATATATAATGTTTAATCGGTAATAAAGAACAAATAGTATTCTGATAATGTATTATATTATTGAATAATAGAAAGAATATCATATGTTCACTGTGATTAATTTTAGAATAATACCCAATCTTAACTACAATGAATTTCCAAGATTAGTATATATTCTATAAAAATTTACTACTATATATGAAATTCCATCAACTGGAGTCCTTAATTCTTGTGGAGCAACCTCAGGAAATGAGAGTGTAAAAGATTTTTATATTAGACTTATGTATGAAACATTTAATGTTTAAACTATTATGTTATTATCAATGTCAAATGGTTTATAAAAATAACATTATCAAATAAATTGGATAACATGTTATCTCATCTTTGAGAAGTAGTGAGAATATATTGAATGGAAATGTGAATGTGATGATGATTAAACTAAACACATATAATGTGAAAAGTGAATTATGATCTTTCAAGTATACCCATTAATAATATACTTATAACCCAATTTCTGAAGTCTAATTTTAGGTTAAAAAAAATACATTGTAAAACATAGTTCATTACCTTTTTTATATGGTAATACTAAGTGATAAAAACATTTAAAAAAGATTAATATTTTGTTCTTATGGGGAACAAGTTGAATGCAATGGTAAAAAGGATATGGAATGCGTTATGCTATATGAACCTTTGAAAGAACATTCCTTGAAAATAGTGTCGTCATTATATAATGCAATATTTTCATTTATTTGATGAGATATTTTTATTAAATATAAGAAATAAAAGAATTGATAAAGAGGAATGTAGAGGCCTCCACATCGTATATATTCATTATTGTATCTGATATTTTTAACCTAATTCATGGTCATTAAATAAAATATTCCTCTCACATATATATATATTTAATTATAATAATTAAGTAAATAAATAAATATTATAATAATTTATGTGATTTATCTATGCACTTAAAAATGGTGATTCTAAAGTCTGTAGTGAGTATTACATAACATATAATATCAATGTTTTCTAGTTCTTGTTGATCAATGATTACTAATTACAAAAACATTTATCTCAAATGACTTTTGGTCATAATTTGATATTATTCAATGTAAGAATTAATATTTTATGGGGTGTCTAATATCCAACTAATTGTTTATAGTATTTTGAATCATTGTAAATAACTTTAGAATAAATCATGTAAGACACAATTGTACCTATTTGTGGAAAAATAATTATTTTTGTAGTAAAACATGGTTGTTGTTAATAATATAACTAGTTTTTAGAGACTCTTTGGAGCGAAATTCCTAGGAAATTATTAGCACATTTATATATTATTCTTTAGACAATGATCTTGTTAGATGTGAAGGCATGCAACAAAGCTTTCATAACATTTTAATCTAGACAGAATAAAGTATTCTAATGTTAATCTATACATAAATACATATACATATAATGATTACATTGTGTTTTTATGGAATTTATAATTGAATTATAAAATATTCATTATAATAAGAAATGAGTAGCTTTGGGACCCTTTAATAACCAATTTTTTGACCAATCATGCATCAATCAAGAAATATATTTTGGATTTATTTCTAAACATAAATTTACTCATAATAACAAAATTTATGATGTTATTAAATAATATATATGATGAGGATAAATTGAAAAAAATTATTAATAATATTTTCCTGGTGAAAATACTAATGAAATATTTCTTTATTCACATCATATTAAGGTTGTATTTTAAAGGATAATCAATGTTAACATTCATATACATTCTTGATACATTCATTATTTTTCAAAAAATTATTAAAAAAATGTGGCATCATCACTTAAAAATATTCCAGCTATAATTAAAAATATATATCTTATGTGATATAGTTTTATATAAATGAATCATGCCATAATAACATGTGTTTAGATGTGTTTGTTATTTGTTCAGACAAAGTTTCATCAAGAAAAACCCAATGTTCATCTAAAGTAATTACCTTACAGGTTTCTATGACCTATGATGAAATGTGATAGCAATGAGATGGACTATATTTCTATAATAGGGCTCCATAACTCTTTGAGAAAATGGGGTAATATTTAATTAATTTTATTCAATGATTGGTATAGAGAAATAGTTTTCATAAAAACAATATACATAATAGCTAATGGAAAAGGAATGTTCCCATGATACATACTAAATATAATGGAGAAAACCATAGTACTGGTTTTATATTCACTACTTCAGGTGATACTTTATACTTTTAGAATAATAGATATTACAATGAATATGTAAATGAAAATATACTATGATTGAAAATTTCAGTTAAAATTCAATAATTTATTCCATGTTTTGAAGTAATGGTGTTTTTAAATTTGGATTTTCCATGGTGGGTATTAAAGATAAGTAATATATGGATTGTAATGTTTATACTAATGAGATATAATTAATATTAAAGAAGAACATGTGTCTTGAGATAGCCTATAACATAATATATTCCTCATTTATCTTTCCCAATAGATTATAATTTTACATCTCATAGATACATTAAATGATCATTTTATTTAGCAATGGATGTTAATAACACTAGGAAAATTTCAACATAAAACAAATTGATATTTTTAATTGACACCATATAATGATACTAATGGGTGAGGGTTACATAAATATAGTTTGGATAGATGTAATAAACAAGATCATAGAAAATTATGTTGGGAATACTTTATACTAGGTGACTAATAGTGGTTAGTTATAGAATCAACATTTTTCCATGAAAAATATACTGGTAAAATATGGAAATTGATTATTTAGACAAAAATTTTGGTAAAATTAGAATTAATGTAACACATTGATGATTTAATAAAATTACCAACCTATGTTCTAGGAAACAAAATCTCTTGAGGTATATCTAATGGGGTGATTAATCTATATCAAAGTATGTATTCTAATTTTTTTTTTAAAAATACAATTGGGAAAAATTGAGGGAGAATTAATACTTTTGTCAAATGGTATAAATCTCTCAATAAGTAATGTATGAAACATAGGAAGTGATTAATATGGTTATTAGAATTTCATATGCCTCTGAAATAGGTATGTAAAATATTTTATAGTATATAGTAGATGTGATATTTCAAATATATACTATATTGAATAAAATATTAGTAAAATCTTGGAAAACTACATATGAAGTAGTCAGAACTATCCCATTGTAAGTGAGAGAGTATAAGAGTTATGTTAATTGTACATAGAGATAATGGAACACTAGTATTATGTAGACACAAACTAGTATTCCATTAGATCAATATGATCCAATATCAATGTCATACTAATATAAATATAAATAGAATAAAATCCAAGACAATGGAAATCAAATCTAAAAATATAATGTTTGATTCAACACCTAATGTAGCTAAAGAAGTAGTGTAAAATACACAATGATTTGGTCAACTTCGTTGAATGACACATAATTACTTATATTTTTTTTAATACAAATTATAATAATCCTACTATTTGTACTAGATAAGATTCCATATTTTGACTATGGAAAAATGGAATATACTCTAGGATCTCCTCAATTAAGATGTCCAACTAATGGAGGCGAATTCATAGATAATATTGTATCTATGAAGTATATATTTGAATGAACTAATGACTAAATTGATAACTCTGTAGAATCATGATATAATTTTGTGAAAGAGAACAAGGAAAGTTAGCATGCTTGATTTTGTGAATGTGAGAGTGTTGTAAAAGTGGGTTCCCTATACCCAACTTGAGCTGTTGTATATGATCACTATATAATCCACACAATGAGTTATGAATGATATATTTATACCATAATATTTATGATATTTCAAAATATACGATTTATATGGTAATTTCCTAAGATTACTTGTCTAATAAATTTTTTTATAATAGTTAACAAGCGGGAATGAGAAAACATAGATACCATAATAGTAATTGTTATCATATATACTATGGTCCAGATATATCATGTTGATGGGAAATTTATGACATGTCACCATCACGTGATGGGATCTCATAAGAATTGAGTCTTCTTCCCATAAATATCACAATTTGTGTTCTCACGTAGTTGAGATAATAATTAGTGCCCCAATAATAGGAACACCACTTGTATTAGATGAAATTGGTTGTTCTTATCTATGAACATGTTTAATGGTATCCTATCTTAATATTATTATTAGTCCAAAAAATTTTATTTCATAATATGAATCAAGAAAAAAAGAATGAAAAATATTTCTATATGAGGTAGTTTATACTGGGGGCATCATTGGTGGAATGTAATTGATTAAATAATAAAGATAAAATTTTATTCATTTGAAAGGAAGAAATATCATAGGCCTAATTAATTCATATGGTAGTACATTCAATACATCCATAGGCATAGTGGAATACAGTAAGTCAATCCTATAATATCAATTAATAATAAATCAAAATAGATGAAGAAATTATGTGTGCAACCCAAAATATGATATATCATGACACAAAGAGATTATAATACATGGAATTTGTTTAATGGATTTGTTTTTGATATTTTATAAATTTTGCTTATCCCCTTAGAGTAATTGATGGATTGAAATAATACTCTCTTGGAATATGAATAGTATTCACTAATATCTTGATATGTTCCTAGATGGTAACACACTTAGCATATTCAAAGAACATTCATATTTTAATGAATTAGAGTCCAAGGCATTATGGACCACATCATAGTTTTTGTTTTAATGTCTAATATTTAATGATCTCAAATAAATAAATAAATTCATATGATTTTAGTTTTTAATAATCAGTATGGAATTTATTTATTAAATTTATTCACACGAAATTATGTGAATACATAATAAAATATTAATAAACAGATGTTATTTTAATATCAATGGTTCGTTTAATATTTATAGGAATAAAAAATCAAATTAATGACCTACTTTTTTCATTTAATATATTTTGTATTTAACAATAATGTGAAAAAAATATAAATGATATTTATACCTTAGTGAAACTGCCATATGATTCATTTTTCGATTATGTAGTTGGTAAAAGATATTATGGGGCTGAAGAGCCATTTCCTGATATATTATAACTCAATATATATGTG
This sequence comes from Viscum album, assembly GCA_963277665.1. Lineage (NCBI taxonomy): Eukaryota > Viridiplantae > Streptophyta > Magnoliopsida > Santalales > Viscaceae > Viscum > Viscum album. The sequence goes on along the minus strand of OY728121.1, from coordinate 138,108,742 downwards.
AGATGAGTATCTCATTTGAGGTATTATTAAAAAGATGAATTTGAGAGACTCTACCTCCTCACTCCCACATTTGTGATAGAGAACAAATATATCCATGAATATGATCCAACTTATTCTCAGAACAAAGTATCAACATTACAGTGATCATTAGGACATCAAAGACAACAACAGATCACCTTGGTAACACCAGTATTTTGAAGGTGGTTTTTTTCAAAGACTTTATATGATTGTCTGGATGGTCTATTTGGATATTTATTTGATTCCTTCTACTAATACCCACCAGGGAAGAGTTATTTTTGAATGAACATTCAAATTGACTGAGGTAATTTTTTGATTTATATTTTCATTATTATATTCTTCACATGAGATCTGTTTCCTTTGTACCAGGATATGAATTACAATATATGTGGAAGTTCAGTTAATACAGTGATAAAATATTTAAATATCTATACCTTTTTCCTCTTCTATTTTCCCTAGAACATTTAAAAAATATATATATATCATATGAAAATAAAATGTTATTTATTTCAAATTTTTTATGACAAAGGAATGATTATCTCTTGGTAAGACATATAGTTTCAAAAAAATATAGGGGTAAATATTTAAAAAATGGATCCATTGTTCTAATTAATATATTCATAGTTAATATATCATCAATTCATTAATAAATTTTTATTTTCATATAATATTTCCCATAGAACATTCATGGTACTGTTAATAGATTTTTAAGATTAAAATAATTTCAGAATATTATGTACTATGAATTTATTTAATATGAAATGATATGTACTAAATATTGATATTACTGATTCATAATGAATAATAGGTAAATAACAAAATAATCTAGTATAATTACATTAAATTTTAGTTATATGTTTCATATAGTACATGAAAAAGTAGTTTAGGATGAGTTTTTCATTTCAGGATAAGTGGGATATCAGTGGTCAAGGGAAGTGAATAGCTTTATTCACTTAGTTCAATTTGATATAGTCCAACAAGAATTGATAATGTAATATGAATGATAAATATATTACAACAATTTTATTCGAGATTTTTTTTTCATGTTTTAGCTTTTTATGAAACTTAAGAAGTATCTTAGAGATACCCCATTCAATTTAAGGCCGTACAAAAGTAATTTTCTATTAATTATTCTCATATTATTTAACTACGGATATAATCAGGATTTCAAGATTTTGAAAAGGGAATAAAATGTGAATATCTAATTATATATCTAATTAAGTTATTTCCACAATGTTGTAATGTTATAGTAGGCATAATTACTTTATTTTCATATGGATTTACCAATACCAGTCACAAAAATCTATTACGTACATTAGTGATATCCCTAATAATATAAACCATGTTTAGCATATGAGAAATAACTCATCATTAATTGTTGTATCTAGTTAAAGTGTTAATCTATTTTAATTGGTTCTATATAACAATTTTTTTTGTTCCTTAGAATACAAATATATTCAAAATTTTATTATTAATAGATACCCTATAACATATTTATTGTTTTTGGAATAAATTATACATGAAAACATCCAATAGTATTTTTCACATCAAAATAGTTCATGTAATTTCCCTTATATGATGATAAAATTTCGGTTCTATGATGATATCACATAAATATTAGACATACAACTATGATGTAAAACTCAGATTGGGAACATAGTTTATTTAAAGTCAAGAGTTAGTTCTCGTATGATGATGAGGATTCATCTCGGGAAGTTCCCACATCATAACCACTAATATGAAATATTATGAGGGAATACATTCTATTAGGAGCTCTATATGTTTAGTATCCATCATATATTAATATCTGTGAGTGTTTTTAATGATACATAGAAATTATGGTTGTCATTAACACATTTAATGACTCAATCACATATGGTTACTGAACAAAACCATGATTCTATATGTTTAAGGGATGTAATTTTTGTTGGGTGATTCATGAATGATATTTTATTAAAAAATAATTTGAATAAGTATATTCCCCTTCTATATTAATGAAATTTGATATCACATCGCTTTGACTAAAATGGATCATTCAAATTTAATTTAATTTTTATAGTGTAATGATGATTTTATTTAAAATAGTAAAAGAAATACATATCAATCATCTAAGTTGATGAAATGAGTGTGAAAACTACTTGAAGAGATATTGTGAAAAATGGATTATATTAAATAGTGAGCACTCGAATGACATTTTCAATGTTACAACATTAACTTATTTCCATTGGGTTACTTCACCTGGGTAATTATAAGGAGACAAAAGAGTAGATTGTCACACACTATGTGTTTCTTTTGATCTCAATTAAAATATATTAGTATGTAATTATTGAGATTTATAATATTCTCAAACATAATGAATTATTTCATCCATATTTATAGTTAAAATAGTATTATATAAATAATTATTCACAATGAAATTAGTTAATTATGTGAAGGCATGTAATTATTATTATTTTTTTCATACCATCAGTGTAACAAATAATTATTTATTAATTATTAAATAAAACATCTATTTACATTAATATTAATATGAATTTATTCTTTAAACTATGAATATAAAAAGAATTATTTATGAAATGAATGAATATATAATTAAATATTTATGAGGATATTTGATAAATGTCATGAAGCATGTGCATATCGTAATTTATCCCTGTGATAAATATTAATTAATAATATTGGAAAATAATTTATATCATTGAAATATTTTTCACATATGATGTGAAATATAATATTCAAAATAATATAACATGGTGTTGAGTCAAATTAGGTATAATATATTATTTAGGAGTCGCTAGGAAATTAAATAATATTTCTAAACTAAAATTTCCAAAGTAAATAGATGAATATGTTTATTATGATGAGGTTTGTCATGATAGATCGAATTTGAGAATCATTATTCAATATGAATTTAAGAGCCATCTATAAAGCCCAAATAATGATCTAGAGATTCTACTCTATCCTATATCCTATAATGAATCATATATAATAGTTTATTCTCTATGACATAAAAATAATTAAAACAATCAAGAAGAATATCACAGGATAACTGATCCACAACATTAGTACTCAAAAATACACCTGTGTTATTCATAGATTAATGGTGTAGATTTAGATCACTACTAGGTAAATTTAAACCAAGATTTTAAATACTCAATGACGGAAAAATGAAAAGGAATTTATATACTCATTATCATCATCAAAAAAATATCATAGGACTGAGGAATTATATCTTCTAATATATGTACATTCATCATAAATTTAACATGAAAAGATATTATTGTGATTCAAATAATTTTTTTTCAATATTTCCATTAATTTAGAAACTTAATAAGAATGTATTAACTCTGATTAGTGCCTATAAATTCCTTATAACCATTTTTGGGGATTTTTATGTTGAATATTAACTCATGTATTATGCAACCAATTTGCATTCGAAAACATGTAGGAGAAAATATCTACATTACTATAGAAACCATATTGTTTTTTTTGAATATTTTAGTAGGTATTGTAGAATATTACTCTAAAATAAATAACATTAATCTGAATGGGTCTTCAAGATAATGTATCTAGAATTTCAGGCCATAAGGACATTGAGCTATCATTACTGGACCCTCTAGTTTTGTGTATGTGATGTTATTTTCTAGGGGACCGAATGAAGGTTCAGATGTTATCTCTAGTGATTATGGGGGATATATAGATTCATTCATAGACCAGATATTATGCACCTATTTAAGACCCCATTCAGGTTTCTGATGATGATCATATATAGACATGACACCATGAAATCTTGTTAGATCATACAAAATTTTGAAACTAAGATGGGTTGTTTCAGTGTGGGGTCTTTGGGTATTTGGTATTTGGAAATAGTACTAGGTATATGTTAATATGGGCCCTTAGACCATTTATTTCAATCATTCAGAAATCTAGGTCATTAGGTCATATATGATTTCCCTCTCAGCATAGTTTATAATGCGAATTACTTTAAAATAGTAATATTATATTATATTTCATTAGGTATTTTGAGGATATTAAAGGATTTGGCTTGTTTTTTCTTATTATGATTTTTGGTAATTAATAATAATTTTCAGGGGGGTGATGTGTAAATTGTATGATATCATGTGATATATGTACTAGTTTTTCAATTATTATTGTGCCTTATAAATTTTAGGATCTTAGGATATTTTTTTTGAGATTTATGAGTTATGAATGAGAAGTGAGGTATACGTCTTGAAGCATGTAATGGGGGAATAATGAAAAATATTGTATTTTATGATGTAATTAATCTATATTGATAATCTCATTAGACTTCTCATGGATGAGATTTTATATGCTGCGGTGATTTTGAAGACCCACAAACTGGTTGAATTAATTCAAAATTAGGTTGTATTTTTAGTGTTGAAAACAATATTTTGTTCAATTTTATGTTAAAAGGAGGGTTAATTATCAATTTTGGGATTTATAAGTCAATTTTGATTTTCCAGAATGAAATATTCGTATTTTACTAATGTATTTAGAGGGTTTATAGAAGGTTGAAGAATTCATGTAGGATAGAATGCGGTTTTACTCAATTGTTTAAATACAGGTGACACTATGTGTTGAACCAGTCCATGCTAGCTTTCCACATTACCCTATTCATCTAACCAATTGACACGAAGGGTTCCCCATTCCTAGTAGCCAAAAATGAGTGCTTGAGAATTAGGGAGAACACCTTTGGAATAATTTCATCCTCAAATCAATGTTAAAAAAAGCAGTGATTCATATTTCAAAATATTTAATGGAGTATACATATATTGAAATTCATATAAAAAAATATGTAAAACCAACTAAATCCAAACATTAAATTTAGAAACATATTTATTATTATAATTAATTGTATAAACATGCATACATCATTCAAAAATAAATATAAAACAATGTTAAATAAACAAACATAATAAATTTGAAAGAAAAAATATTTTTTCCATACATCATTACATCACAAAGAAAACTAAAACTGAAATAACACATCAATTCAACCAACTATTGTCAGAAAATCACAACTCACCTATTGAAACCCTAATAATGCGATAAAAATACTAAATGTAACATAGAAGTTGTATAAAATAAAATACACACACACACACACACATGAGTGTATATATATAATGTGAGCGGAAGGCCGAGAAAGATCTCACTATAGAATCTATGAAATTTATTTTGTAAAATAGATTAAAAGTTATAGAATGAAATACAGTAAAAAATAAGGTTATCCATTTTACCATGTAAATCATAAAATAAAATTGTATACTATATCTTTTAAGAATACAAAATTTATTTTAAAACAAAAACATGTTTAATAATAATTTAGATATAAAATTATATCAAATAAAAATTCATTCCTTGGATTTTAAAATTAAAATAAAAGGAACCCATTACTCCCTCATTTACAAAATTTTTATTGTAATTAAACTACATTTCATTTCATTTTAAATCAAGTTTATGAAATAAAATTTTAAATCCTATTTAATATCCAAACAAATTAGTAAGATAAAAAACAAAATTATATCATGAACCAACATGTCATGGGAAACCCCCTAGGTTATAAAATGAGATGATCCTAATAATAAAATAAACATACAGAAATGTACTATCCCACCTTGTATACAAAAGAAATTACACACGACACCTAAGTAGCCTATTTTATCCACATCCAACCCCCTCTATACATAGTGCATATAGAAACTAGTGGGACGCTATCCCATGTGTGATTTTAACTATTTTACTATAAATAAAGATCTCCCACTTGGATACCTGGATTTCTAAGAACAATCCCATTAGGATGTGAATACAATCAAACAAACATCATCATATGAATTATTGGCATAGCAAATACACCCCCACCTCTAACATCATTGCATAAAATAGAAACATTATCATAATACATTCATATAATAATAAATATTATCAAATAAGGGAAAAATTAAATATAAGGAATAACACATGGTTTTTCAATTATGGCATCACTAGTATCAATCCATTGATTTTATAAATTACTAAATAATAATACAGAAGGAATCCAACTCAAAATTCAAAGTCATTTCCATTTATAGAGAAAATCTCCCTTCTAAACATTCTTTTGAAATAACATTGAAAAATAAAACACTCTTTTACAAGATAAAATTACATAAATATAGTTTTATTTCTAGGAAAATAATAAATATGGTATAATACCTAAATTTTCTATTATAACCACATTAATGTTACACATTTTAAATTTAAAAATGGTCTTGTTGTACTAAAAAAACTATTATAAATTGATATTTTATGGTCATCAAATAAACCACGATTCACAGACATGATTTCATGAATCTTTTTTTTAAACACATCATATGAATAATAAAAATACATATATTATTATAAATAAAATTATAAAATCCAACCATTTCATGAAATTTATAATACTGTGTTAGTACAAAAAAGACACCTCAAACAATATTTATTCAAGTTGCAATGTGTGTCTTTCAAAGAAGAACCCAAAAATGTGAAAGGGAATGCCCTCACATATTCATAGACCACTAAATCCCTATGTTACATCCAACATGAACCCGATAAATCTCCTACATAGTTATTATGGTTTAAATTGGTGGAAAAAACCCTACTAAAATGATGGATCGAAGAAAGGATAACATAAATAAGAGGAAAATAAGGGAATAACATGAGAAAACACTAGGAAAGTAAAGATAAGAAGAAAACATTGATGATTAATGGGGAAGGATATCCTATTAGGGCTACCATATAGGTTAACTTTTAAAATATTTATTATATAAGGTTAGAAAGTTATAAAAAAAATCATAAGTTAAAATCTACAATTTATTAATTTTTATTTTTTTTGCAACAAACCACTATGTTGTTGTCCCCTTGAAATATGATATTATAAGAAAAATATATGTATCCTAGAGGAATTTACATGTATGACTATATGATGATGTTATCATCAATATCATTGTTTCTTAAAGGGAATCCCCCATCACACCACCCCATGAAACATAGCGTGGTGCTCCTCAAGGGATAAAAAAATGGGAACAATTGTTAAAAAAAACACAATCTATTATATTTTACATATATGGAATCCTATACAACCAAAATACCTATAAAAAAATTTATGTTGGTTTATATCCATTTTATTATCTGACACCTCATCATATTACTTTTTTAAAATAAATATGACAATACGGGGTTCATAAACCATTATAAAGATACTCTTCAAGCCTAAAACACCCCCTGAGAGATATAAACTCTCAAAAAATCTTGATAATTAATGTAAAAAAGGTTTATGATTGAATTGTTTTTTGTAAAAATGGTTTCTTATATGATTATTCAAAGTGATATCTTGGGTGATGGGGAAAGAATCCATCCAAAAGAAGTTAACGCTACTACCTACCAATATATTACTAAAAAAATCATAGTAGTGGATAAAAGAACCTAAAAGATGATAACCCATTTGAGAAGAAAAATTTATTTTATATTCTATAATTAGTGTTTGTACAATCATTTTTTTTATTTTTTTAAATTTTAATGTTCCACCTGTGGATGGATTTTGAAGACAAAAATGTGGCATCTATAGAATGATTACGGTGTTTTTGAATTTATAATATTCCTTTACATTGTCATGAAGTAATATTTTAGGTTTTTTTGGTATTTTTAGTGTGAAATTTGTCTACATTTTTTAAATTTTAGTTATAAACTTCTTAAAATTTATACATAAACCTTAAAAGTGATTTCATAAAATAAAAAAAAATTGAATTTAGAGTTCATTTAAATAGTTTTATTTGTGTATTATATGTGATGAAACACTTAAAAAATCCATTTAATAGAGTTTATAACAACTAATATAATTATTATAATCATATAAAGAATTTATGAGATGATTTGGAGAATATTCAGAAATCCCTATAGCAAGAATATGTCAATTTGATTCTATCTATAGAGGTATTTTTTTGGAATTTAAATAAGATATAAATACTTATCATATGGATTACCTACTAGAACACATGAAATAAACCCAAATTTATTTTTTCAATAGATAAATATATTTCTTCTCTGATCATAATAATTCATTCTATGTATTTAATTTTGATTTAAATTTTTATTAAGGAACTGATCATAAGGCTTCCAGAGTTGAGTGTAAGAATTTTGAGTCCTCAATTTACCTATTTAGTTGAGCCTAAAAAAATCACTTAGGAATTTTTTTAAAATAATTATAACGACCCTTACTTTTCATACATTGTTAATACTTCAAAATTGAAGCATACTTATTACAACATATAACAAAACCACGAATAGACCGTATAGGTATAGTTTCTTTAGAAACTGGAAAGCATAAATAACTGGTTCATAAAGCATTTACTTTTCTTCCCATTTATTTCATAATATATAGAGTCCCTTTTTGGAATATTCTACTTAATAACCTTCTTCCTGACCTGGGGAAATAATACATACAAAAGGGTGAGCTCAAATGCTCAGTAAGAGTAAACAAAAGAAATATCCATCACATCATATACATAAGCACATAACTTTTGAAAATATTAACCTGCAAAAAAGATCATAATCTCATAACATGGGATAAATCATAGTATTGAAATGTAATCCCAATAATCATAACGTAAAACATGAAACTTTGTGGCATACACACATAATCATAGAGAATCATTTCTTATTAGTCAATACTAATTGCCAAGACTATATTATTGGACAAAGTCCATTTCTGAACCGGGTTAACTCCCTGTTTCAGTCCTATTTCACTGAACCGGTATAACCTACCATTCCAGCCAATTCTATCTCATGAGATATAAAATCTTTACCAAATGCATTGGATGGAAATATAGGTCCCACCCATCTCAATATGATACCATTCTTATGTGTGCCAAAAAATCATAAACCATACATCATAACATAACCCATGTAATAAAAATGTGATTCTTAAACAACATGACATCATAAAACAATTCATATAAGATAATGGAATTCATAAAAATATTTCCATCACAACATAATCAAATCCATGTAATAATAGGGGTAGAAAAAAAACCCTATATTATCTTATAAGGAAAATAATTTTGATAAAAAACCTAAACTCCATTCTTGAAGAAAATATCTTTTCTACTTTAAAAACACTTTTCCTTTCTTAATATGTCATTCAATTCTAAACTAAAAGAAGTTGATTAAAAATAAACTTGAAAACTTGTAAAGGAAGATTCTTGGAAATATTGTTTTAAAAATCCATTCATGCCGTATAAGTTAAAAAAACATTCTTCTCGAACTTTTTTCAGAAAAGTCAAAAAGTACCTCGTACGAAAAACAACAAAATATTTCATTCATATCCTTTACTAAAAACTCACCGAAGGGTAAAATTGGATTTAAACAATTGTAGTTGAATGGAAATAATATTACATATTGAGAAAACATGGATGTGGATGATAAAATACACCCCAATAAATGCCAAAGTATAAACAATCTCGGATAAAAATGAGATTGTGATATTTCCCTTACCTTAGGTCAGATATGATTTGTACGTGTCTGAACCTCCTGTATAATGATTTAAATGATGTCATTATCTTATTACAGAATAATAATTATTTTTATGATATCATATATGGTCATATTCTTAGCTTCTTATTAGTAATATTTCATTGCTACTTGTTATTCGGGTGTTTATTAATTTTTGTTCTTATGCGTGTTTTGTTGAATAAATTCTTATTCTTCTCTTTAGGTTATAGATACCTCATTTCCAGAATGGTATTAGTGTTATATATATCATATTATTTTATTCATTTCATTTATATTATCATTATGAAATGAAGATCATGTAGAACGAGTCGCATCACATCGTGGAGACGGTATTCCGTACGTATGCACTAGTGATGATATCGTTCCTATGATCGTGGAATTGTATTGGAGTGTATTTATACTATTTCAGAATCAATATCAATTTATAATAGTCATATATAGTCATTATTGACTCCATTATACCCATCCAAGTAAGGTGGTGGTGGAAAATAGATTACACCACGATGTGGAGACGGTATTCCGTACGTACGCACGCGCAGTGATTTCTTTTTCCGTAGAATGGATAGATGGTGAAATAGGATTCTTTCATACTTATAATAACATATCAGTATTTTAGTGATACTGATGTTATTAGTTAATAATGAAACAACTGAAGAAGAATAAGTGGAAGAAGAAATAAAGATGAAAGAATCGGTAACAGACATTACCTCTTCTTTGAAGTGCTTCTTTGAGACCACCTTTTAGGGAATTAAATAGGTCTTTGAAGAAGACCAGAACCTCTAGGATGTTTCTAGGGAAGTGGAGAGATGAAATTGGCAGGGGATGGCCGAGATTGAAGGATCAATGTGGTGTGAGGAAGAGGGGGAGAAGGTGCCCTTTTATAAGGGAGGAGAGGGGCACCTTTGGAATAACTAAAAATATTATTTTATTATAAAGTCAATTTGGGTTTTAAATAGCTCCAAATTGATTTATTTCTAGGATAAGGTGGGTATGGGTCGAAATCCTCTCATCCAATAGAATTTAATCAAGTTTAGGTTACTATTTTAACCTTATCATTTGGATTTAACATTAAGTTAAATAATTTTACTTTTAAAGTGTCTTCTTGTGTTCTTATACTATAAGGTTAATAAACATAATATATCAAGCCAAAAGAACCCCATGTTGTTTATTATTAATATATATAACCTTATCTAAGTCATTTGGCCGAACCATAGATTTTTAATAATAATATAACAATTAATAATATAATTTTTCTTTTAAAAACTATTTTATATCAATTTTGATACTATATAGTAATTGATTTTTGTGAAAATCATAACAGAATGATAAGTTCGCACAAAGTTAATTAAATCAATACTAACATGTCATATTAACCTAGAAAATTAGTGTAATTCATAAAAAGTATCAAATTATATTTATTTGGGTATTTATAACTTCAATTATGTCAATATTTCATTAATAAGATAATTACTGCATCATCATTGTGTCATAAATAAATTAAAGTATTTATTGTCTAAAAATTACAAATAAAATACCATTAGGTAGGAAATCTTTATAGATTTCTAATTAATATTTATAGTCGAATTTATCTAATGTATAACCCCATATTAAAAATGATTTAGTTATTAATCATTGATTTTAACTATTTTAACTCTTCTTTAAATAAATTAATAATAAAAGTCCTAATATAATCCATGTGGGCCTAAATGGTCATACTTTATTCCTAAGCTTGTTTTTGGTCGAATTACATTTGTCCAATAGAATTAGGACATGTGATAGGGTAATAATAATATCATTTTTACCCTTAATTACCCTATTTATTTTTAACAGTGGTAAAAAAAAGTAAAAAGTTACTATTCACCAAAATTTATTTTCATCTCATTGAACCACATTTTAGTCCTTGATATTAACTGTGTCACTCAGATTTTTGAAATTACACTCACAGAAGTGGTAAAATTAAGGTTTATGTAAAATTCAGTTTTTTTAACTACCACTTAGTGGTTTCACTATTCATCAAAAATTGAAAGTTTTCAGAAAAATACCAAAATTTTACACTAGGATAATTTTGATATTCCGAATCCAAAAATGAAGTCCATTTTGAAAAATAAAATTTATAAAATTTCAAAAGTGGTTATTACTATTCAAAACGGCTAGTTTTAATAATATTTTATTAGCATACCATTGTTTAGTGAAATTCGGTATTACGTACGACGCAAGCTATCTAGGAAGGTCACGATTTTGTGTAATGAAAGACAAGCAATTTTTGTGTGTAGAAAAAGATTCCTTTGATGATTTATATAACATAAAAGTCTCAGGTGTTACATTCTACCCCCCTTAAAATGAATTTCGCCCTCGAAATTCGTCACTTTGTAATAAACAGATGAGGATACCTCTCCCTCATCATATCCTCAATCTCCCATGTAGCTTCTTCTAATTAGTGGTTCCTCCATTAAACATTCACCAATCGAGTGGTCTTGTTTCGTAGGAATTTTTCGCTACGATCCAGAATCTCTATCGGTTGTTCTTCTTAAGAAAGATCTTGCTCCAGTGGTACAACTTCTGAGCTGAGTACATGTGAAGGATCAGGTATGTACTTTCTCAGGAGAGATACATGGAACACATCGTGAACTTGAGAGATATTTGGTGGAAGCTCCAATCGGTAAGCTACCTTCCCAACACGATCCAGTATTTAGAAAGGACCGATATATCTAGGGCTCAACTTCCCCTTCTTTCCAAATCTCATAACCCTCTTCCAGGGAGATATTCGTAAGAACACTTTATCACCCAATTCAAACTCTAGGTCTTTTTTTCGGTTGTCTGCATAATTTTTCTATCCACTATGAGCTGCTCTTATGTGTTGTTGAATAGATCTGACCTTTCCTGCTATTTCTTCAACGAGATCGGGTCTTAATAGCTTTCTTTCCCCAACTTCATCCCAGCAAGTTGGAGTTCTGCATTTCTTTCCATAGAGAGGTTCATAAAAAGCCATCTGAATATTGGAGTGAAAGCTATTATTATATGAAAATTCCACCAATGATAGGTGTTGATCCCAACCACCTTTGAAATCCATAAAAAAAGCTCTCAATATATCTTCTAGAGATTAAATTATTCTCTCAGACTGACCGTCTGTCTGAGGATGATAAGCAGTGCTGAAACTCAACTCTGTATCAAGAGTATGATGAAGAATTCGCCAGAACTCCGAGGTAAATCTCGGATCCCGATCAGATATAATAGAAAGTGGTACTCCATGCAATCTTACCACTTCCTTTACATATATCCTGGAAAGATGATCCAGAGAGAAATCCTCTCTAATAGCAATGAATTGTGCAGACATTGTAAGACTATCAACTATGACCCAGATAGAATTATTGCCTTTGGATGTTTTAGGAAGTCCTGTGACAAAGTCCATAGTGATGTTTTCCAATTTCTATTCGGGTATGGGTAATGGTTGTAACATCCCCTTAGACTTCTGTCTCTCAGCTTTAACTTGTTGACAATCCAAGCATCGAGAGACATATTCATCAACATCTCTTTTCATGCCATCCCACCATAAGTATTCTATCAGGTCCCTATACATCTTCGTGATTCCAGGATGAATAGAGAATGAAGAAATATGAGCCTCATCCAGCAGCTCCTTATTTAATTCGGGGATGGGAGGAACACAAACCCGATTCCTGAACATTATTATCCCATCACAATCAAGGATGAATTTAGGAACCTTTCTCACCATCTTCTGTAACTTGACATCTACTTTCTGTACCTCGTTAATCTTCAAATGTATAGATAGTTGAAAATTCATTTGATAAAGATACGATTTTCCCCCTTCCATTATAATTCCAAGATCCATCCTTTGTAAATCCATAAATATTGGTTCTTTTGTGATCGAAATCATGGATAAACTGGCATGGTCTTGTCGACTTAATGCATCTGCCACCTTGTTTGCTTTCCTAGGGTGGTAATGGATTGAGCAGTCGTAATCCTTAATCAGCTCCAACCATCTTCTTTGGCGCATATTCAGCACCTTTTGTGTGAAAATATACTTTAAACATTTATGATCAGTATAAATGTCACACCTTTCTCCATAAAGATAATGCCTCCAAATCTTTAATGCAAAGATTACCGCAGCTAACTCCAAATCATGAGTTGGCTAATTTTTCTCATGTATTTTCAACTTTCGTGAGGCATAAGCTATCACCATATCATTTTCACAAGAAAACACCCCAATCCCTTCTTGGATGCATCACTGTAGATCACAAACCTTTCTCCACTACATGGCAGTGTGAGCACAGGTGCACTGGTTAACCTTCTTTTCAACTCCTTGTAATTCTCTTCACATTCCTCCGTCCAAACAAACTTAACTCCTTTCCGAGTCAACTTGGTGAGTGGATTAGATAATTGTGAAAAATATTTCACAAAACGTAAATAATATCCAGCCAAACCAAGAAAAATTCGGATCTCAGTCACTATTGTTGGTCTCGACCATCTTTCGATAACCTCTGTTTTTGCTGGATCCACAGATATCCCCCCTTTTGAGATTATGTGACCCAAAAATGAAACTTTTTGAGTCCAAAATTCACACTTGGTAAATTTGGCATAAAGCTTCTCGTTTCTCATGGTCTTCAATATAATTCTAAAGTGATCATCATGTTCTTCCTTGCTCTTTGAATATACAATAATATTATCTATAAAGACTACCACAAACTGATCATGATAGTCTCTAAAGACTCAATTCAATAGATCCATGATGATGGCAGGGGCATTAGTAATACCAAATGGCATCACTATAAATTCATAGTGTCCATACCTTGTACGGAAATCCATCTTTGGTATATCCTTTCTTTTGACCCTTAATTGATGATACCCTGAACAAAGATCAATCTTGGAAAAGTATTGAGCTCCACGTAGTTGGTCAAATAGGTTATCAATGCGCAGGAGAGGATATTTTTTCTTGATAGTGATCTTTTTATGTTCTCGATAATCAATGCAGAGTCTCGTTGATCCATATTTCTTCTTAACAAATAGAACAGGTGCTCCCCAAGGTGATGCACTAGGGCGTATGAACCCCTTATCAATATTCACTTGGAGTTGCTTCTTCAATTCCTACAACTCAATTGGGGGCATTGTATAAGGTGTCTTTGAAATATGCAAAGCACCCGATACGAGTTATATTGAAAACACAACTTCACGATTCGGTGGAAGACCCGGTAATTCAACCGGAAAGACATCATCAAACTCCCGTACAATGGGAATATTCTTAATTGTGAGTTTCTCACAAACCATTTGAGATAAATAACCTCATTTAATGGAATCAAGACCCATAAGATGGATGGAATTTCTACTGGAAGGTTATGTTCATCCTTGCATCGATAGACGATCATATATTGATCTGGAATATGAAGTGTGACTTCCCTTCTTTGGAAATTGTTATGAGCTCCATGTAGAGAAAGCCAATCCATGCCAAGAATCACATCAAATTCCACTATAGGAAGGATCACAATATTTTCAGGAAGCACTTTCCCAGAAACACCAATCGGAGAAGAATTATAAACTTTTGATGCGACTGTTGTTCCATTAGGGGTTGTCACAGCTAACTCAACATCTAACTGTTGAGGTAATACGGTGATATCCTTAGAAAATTCTTCAGAAATAAAGGAGTGGGTGGATCCAGAATCAAATAAAAAAATTTCTACATTAAATTGGATGGTAAGTGTACCTTTCACCACATTGTTATCGTACTCCACATAGCTGATAGAAATTGCATGTGACTTTCCTTTGTCTTTAGCCTTAACCGTTTGTTGACGTCGACCATCATCATCAACCCTTGGATTAGGGCATTTATTGGCAGAATGTCCCATCTACTTGCACTTGAAACATTGAAGTGTAGTAGGTTCATTATATGTATCCCTTCCATTGTTTGCATCATTAGACATCTTCTTCCCATCATCGCGGCATTCAAATGCCCGATGACCTTCCTTTCCACATTTGAAACATTTACTTGTCCATTTAAGAAAACTCCCTCCATGTTTCTTTCCACACTTTGAGCATAAGGGAAATATCATCTTCTTTTCAGTGTTCTATTTATATTTTCCTTTGAATTCCATTTTACTCTTCTTATCAAACCCACATGACTGATGGGTTACTCCAATCTCCATCTCATCTTTGAGAGAACATCAAAAAAATTTCTCGTAGCTATTGAAGTCCTTTAAGGATAAGGCCCTTCGAAGACTTGGTTTTAAGCCACTAAAGAATCGATTGATCTTACTCTCAGGTTGGATAATAATACCAGAATCGTACCTTGCAAGTCTTGTAATATTTGCTTCATAGGTACCAACATATTCATCATCCTTTTTCTTCAGTTCAAGAAAATCTTTCTCCATCATTGTTCGGAGAATATGAGGGAAGTACTTATTGAAAAATATGTTCTTGAACTCGTCCATCTTCCACGGACTCAATTTCATCCCTTTTCATCATATTCTTAATAAGATTCCACCATTTACCAGCATCACCTTCCAAATGATACACTGCTAGGATGAATTTATCATGTTCAGAACATTGAAGAACTGAAAATATCGTTTCAGTAGTACTAATCCATTTTTCAGCAACTAATGGATCAGTAGACCCGCTGAATGAAGGTGGGCATTGTCTCATGAAGGATTCAATAGAATGTTGCTCCTTCATTTGCTCGTTTGGAAGTCCTGCATGATTCATATCTTAAGAAAGTTTTGTGAGCATGGATACAAGATTTTTCATTCTGGATACCATAACATTTGGTTGCTCAGGGGGACAATCATTGGATTGCCCGTCGTATTTCGCATTAACACGGTTCCATCGGGTTCCAGCCATTAACTAAAACCAAGTAGAATAGTGTGAGCAACACTAATTATAATAGGAAAACCACATAATCAAGAATAAAATTTCACACATAAGGTATTATCATAGGTTATTCATGGCCATTTCTAAAACAATAAGATTGTGTTCTATGCTTATACTTATCCTTATGGTTATTACTAAGGCTTTCACATCCTAGTTTCCAAAGGTTGACTATACCTTTCCTCTGATACCAACTATAACGACCCTTACATTACATAAATTTTTAATACTTCAAAATTGAATCATACTTATTACAACATATAACAAAACCACGAAAGAACCATATAGGTATAGTATCTTTAGAAACTAGAAAGCATAAACAACTGGTTCATAAAGCATCTACTTTTCCTCCCATTTATTTCATAATATCTAGAGTCACTTTTTGGCATATTCTACTTAATAATCTTCTTCCTGAACTGGGGAAATAAAACATACAAAAGGGTGAGCTCAAATGCTTAGTAAGGGTAAACAAATGAAATATCCATCACATCATATACATAAGAACTTAAATTTTGAAAATCTTAACCTGCAAAAGAGATCATAATCCCATAACATGGGATAAATCATAGTAGTGAAATGTAATCCCAATAATCATAACATAAAACATGAAACTTTGTGGCATACACACATAGTAATAGAGAATCATTTATTATTAGTCAAGACTAATTTCCATGACTATCTTAGTGGACAAAGTCCATTTCTGAACTGAGTTCATTCCTCGTTTCAGTCCTGTTTCACTGAACTGGTATAACCTACCGGTCCAGCCATGTCTATCTCCTGAGATATAAAATCTTTCCCAATGCATTGGAGGAAGATATAGGTCCCACCCATCTCATTATGATACCATTCTTATGTGTGCCACAAAATCATAAACCATACATAATAACATAACCCATGTAATAAAAAAGGGATTATTAAACAACATGACATCATAAAACAATTCATATAAGATAAAGGAATTCATAAAAATATTTCCATCACAACATAATCAAATCCATGTAATAATAGGGATAGAAACAGAACCCTATATTATCTTAGATTGAAAATAATTTTGATAAAACACTTGAACTCCATTCTTGAGGAAAATATCCTTTCTACTTCAAAAACACTTTTCCTTTCTTAATATGTCATTCAATTCTAAAATAAAAGAAGTTGATTAAAAAAAACTTGAAAACTTGTAATGGAATATTCTTGGAAATATTGTTTTAAAAATCCATTCATGCCGTATAAGTTAAAAAAACATTCTTCTCGTACTTTTGTCGGAAAGGTCAAAAAGTACCTCGTATGAAAAATGACAAAAGATTCCTTTCATATCCTTTACTAAAAACTCAACAACGGGTAAAATTGGATTTAATTAGTTGTAGGTGAATGGAAATAATATTACATATTGAGGAAACATGGATGTGGATGATAAAATACTCCCCAATAAATGCCAAAGTATAAACAATCTCGGATAAAAATGAGGTTGTGATATTTACCTTACCTAAGGTACGATATGCTTTGTACGTGTCTGAACCTCGTGTATAATGATATAAATAATGTTATTGACTTATTAAAGAATCATACATATTTTTATGATATCATATATGGTCATATTCTTAGCTTCTTAGTAGTAATATTTCATTGCTACTTGTTATTCGGGTGTTTATTAGTTTTTGTTCTTATGCGTGTTTTGTCGAATAAATTCTTATTCTTATATTTAGGTTATAGATAACTAATTTCCAGAATGGTATTAGTGTAATATATATAATATTCATTTATTCAATTCATTTATATAATACTTTTTAAATTAAGGTCATGTAGAACGAGTCGCATCACATCGTGGAGACGGTATTTCGTACGTATGCACGAGTGATGATATCATTCCTATGATTGTGGAATTGAATTGGAGTGTATGTATACTATTTCAGAATCAGTATCACTTCATTATAGTCATATATTGTCATTATTTACACCATTATACCCATCCATGTAATGTGGTGGTGGAAAATAGATTACACCACCGCGTGGAGACGATATTTCGTACGTACGCACGCGTAGTGATTTCTTTTCCCGTAGGATGGATAGATGGTAAAATACGGTTGTTTCATACTTATAATAACATATCAGTACATTATTGATACTCATGTTGTTACTTCATAATGAAACAACTAAATAAGAAGAAGTGGAAGAAGAAATAAAGATGAAAGAATCAGTAACGGACATTACCTCTTCTTTGAAGTGCTTCTTTGAGACCTCCTTTTAGGGCACTAAAATAGGTATTTGAAGAAGACCAGAACCTCTAGTATGTTTTAAGGGAAGTGGAGAGAAGAAATTGGATGGGGTTGGCCGAGCTTTAAGGCTCAATGTGGTGTGAGGAAGAGTGGGAGGAGGTGCCCTTTTATAAGGGAGGAGAGGGGCACCTTTGGAATAACTAAACATATTATTTTATTATAAAGTCAAGTTCGGTTTTAAATATCTCCATATTGATTTATTTCGAGGCTAAGGTGGGGATGAGTCGAAATAATCTCATCCAATAGAATTTAGACAAGTTTAGGTTCCTATTTTAACCTAAACATATAGATTTATCATTAAGTTAAATAATTCTACTTTTACCGTGTCTTCTTGGGTTCTTATACTATAAGGTTAATAAAATTACTATATCAAGAAAAACGAACCCCAAATTGTTTATTATTAATATATATAACCTTATCTAAGTCATTTGGCCAAACCGTAGATTTTTAGGAATAAAATAACAATTAATAATATAATATATTTTTTAAAAACTATTTTATGTCAATTTTGACACTATTTAGTAATTGATTTTTGTGAAAATGATAACAGAATGATAATATCGAAAAAAGATAATTAAATAAATACTAACATGTCATATTAACCTATAAAATTAGTGGAATTCAGAAAAAGTCTCAAATTATATATATTTGGGTATTTATAACATCAATTATGTCAATATTTAATTAATAAGATAATTACTGCATCATCATTGTGTCATAAATAAATTGAATTATATAATGTCTAAAAATTACAAATAAAATAACATTACGTAGAAAATATTTCTATCTTTCTAATGAATATTTATAGTCGAATTTATCTTGTGTATATCCCCATATAAAAAATGATTTAGTTATTAAAATTTGATTTTTACTATTTTAACCCTTCTTTAAATAAATTAATAATAAATATCCTAATCTAATCCAAGTGGGCCTAAATGGTCATATTTTATTCCTAAGTTTGTTTTTGGTCGAATTAAACTTGTCCAATAGAATTAGGACATGTGTTAGGGTAATAATAATATCATTTTTACCCTTAATTTCCCTATTTACTTTTAACCGTGGTAAAAAAAGTATAAAGTTACTATTCACCAAATATTATTTTCATCTCATTGAACCACATTTTAGTCCTTGATATTATCCGTGTCTCTTGGATTTTCGAGATTCCACTCACAGAAGTGGTAAAATTAAGGTTTAGGAAAAATTCAGTTTTTTTAACTATAACTTAGTGGTTTCACTACTCATCAAAAATTGAAAGTTTTCAGAAAAATACCAAAATTTCATCCTAGGATAATTTCGATATTCCGAATCCAAAAATGAAGTCCATTTTGAAAAATAAAATTTATAAAATTTCAAAAAGTGCTTATTACTATTCATAATGGCTAGTTTTAATAATATTTTATTAGCATATCATTGTTTAGTGAAACTCGGTATTGCGTACGACGCAAGCTATCGAGGAAGGTCACGATTTCGTGTAAAGCAAGCCAAGCAAGTGTTGTGTGTAGAAAAGATTAATTTTTTGATTTATATAACATAAAATTCTCGGGTGTTACAATACATGTGGATTGTCATAAGACATAAATATGTGTTTTTTAGAGAATACAACTTCAATTATTCAAGCATTAGTCATCAACACTTAATAATAATATGATGTCTTTAAGGATGAAAACACACGTTAACAAATTTTTAATTTAATAATGATGAAATAAAATGGGATAACAAATGACCTATTTTTTTAAGGATATGAACATCACAATCCTTGATATTTTTATTTGATCTAATAATGAAATTAAATATGAGATGATCTTCATCTATAAAATATAAATATCAAACGAAGGAAATTATCATTTATATCATTATTTATTTATAATTTTGTTTAATGATGCTTGTATTCAACATTATAATTAAAATATTTTGATTCATATAGAAATTGTGATTCGATTTTTTTAAGAATGTGATTGAATTAATAATTACACATTGTTTATTTGATGATGATGAAAATGAAATTAACATATTTTCATGCATAATACAGATTATGAACCACCAAATCTAAATATTATTTTTATCAAAGCCTGTATAATATTGATTTGATGAAATTATAGTGTTCATAAAAAACTAATTTTTTTTGTTTTATAATTTTATTTAGCCAAGAAAAATGATAACAATATAATGAATCCATGAATATATAAATTCTAGAGGTGTTCCATATCGCAGATATGATTTTATTTATGAGATTTTTATATATATGGTGAATTGGTTGTAGAATTTTACGATCATTTTGAAAATAACAATCCAACATTATTTAATAAAAACCAAAATAGTTTGTTCCATAATGTTTCCAAAAATTAGAATAATTTATTAGGTTATTTTTTATAATACTCCACTTGTTAAAAAATTTTAGCACATGTGTTCATTGAATCATTTATTAAGTATTCTATAAGGGTGATTTTTCATAGGAAGTAATTTTTTATTCTCAATATACAATTTATGATATATTGAAAAGTGAGAAGTTATTTAATATATCAAAATGGGCATGCCATATTTTGATATTACTAATTATATAAAAATAGAAATGAAACCAACTATTTCAACTACTTCTTATGTGGGGTAAACAATCTGGGAAGTATCTAAGAGGCACGAAGATCATGATGATAAATAGTAAGTTATTTCACGATACAACATAGAAGAATATAAGAATATAATCCAATAGTATTAATCCTACTAGGTATCATTGTATAATATGTGAGAGTGAAAGAGTAAACCCGTGTATTTCATTGAATATCTATTGTAATGATTCTGTGATAATTTTCAAATGTTTAAATTCCATTAAAAATTTATCCTAGGATATGTTCATGTGATTTTATTTGAGCGATAAACTAAGAATTTTCAGAATATTTAGTTGAAATTAATTTTTTTAAATTTTACATATTGATATTTATTTAAATATTTAATATAAATTTTTATTTTGATCTTGATTTTGAAACTTTTTTGGAAAATATATTTCATCCATTAAAATTACACAATAGTAATTTTATCATATCATATTATGTAGGATATATTTTGATATTAATGTTTATAGGATTATTTTTTTTGTTTCCATAAATTTTTTCCTTTATATATTTAAATATGTATCCCAAATTTGAAGAATTGAAAAAGGAAAATAAGTTAGGAATGAGACGGAATTGATATATTAGAACATTACTCAATTTTTGGGTCTTAATATTTTCATCTAAACACATATTAGGATGAATTTATATCAAAAGTTAGGGAAATAATTTTATAATATTTCATTCAACCAGAACTATAGATGGTTTTCATGGGAACATAGTTCAAGAAGTGACTTTATAAAGAGTAAATTTTGATGACAGAATGAAACATATAACCATTTTTACATTTAAAACACTAAAACTCTCACATTTTATTTATTTGAGTTTTTGACTATTTAAGCATAATGTTTTGGAATGTTTTATGTTTTTTTAATGGGGCGTTTCATTACATCACTTTTACTTGTTTGAAAAAGTATTGTTTTATGAAATGATATCTTCAAACATGTTCATCCACTCCGGTTTCTACTTTGTGTTTCTATGATATGGAAATTGTAATTACTTTAATCAACTACTATAATTATTTATGATAATCTCCTTTTTTCTCGTATATATTATTCTTTTTTAGAAACAAAAAGTGAAGTCATTATTGGATCATACCTATTCAAACCATTGCCTATTCATATTATATCAATGATGAAAAATACACCCATGGGAGTGTAATTATTTTTATAGTTGTTCAAACTATTATCTAATTTATGTACATTTTCGAATCTGTGTTACAAAAAAAAAATTAATGAAATTTATTGTTAATGAAATGACTATGTACAGCTAAAAATACTCGAATGATTGATACATTGAGAGAGATGCCATGTTTTTGTAAATCATGAGAGTGAAACCAAAATTTAGAAATATAATCTATCATATTTTGATTCATTGGTATTGAATCTAATCCCACAAATTAGGATAGTAACATTTATAGAGTTTAGCTTCTCACTTAATTTTCCACTAATCATTAGTCATCCCTGGGAATATAATAAAACAAGGGTTCCGTGTTTGGAAATCGAAAAGATATAATAGGATTTCTGGTAAGGGTTTCTTCCTTTGGGGTTAATGATGACTAATTATGTATCCATAATTTAATGTTTTTAATTAGAAGTTATAAAGACTAATTACTAAAGTGGTGAGTAATATCAATAAAAATATTTTATATTATTATTTCCAAATGTATTTATTTTCTCATTTTTTCATTTTGTTTTGAAATCAATCATTATAATTCCCCATATTTTTATCCCCATTTTCCATTTCATTTCATTTATTCATATAACCATTAAGGGTTTTAACTAACATCCTCCTAAAAAACTGTAAAGGTCATCCATTTCTCCACACTTAAAAAAATCATATAAATTGTATAGTACACATAATGATTTTCAGAAAATTTGAACCATTTCAAAAGAGAAAATATTTTTTATTCTCCCATTATGGGATAATATTAAAAAATATATTTCATTAAAAATATATAAAAGAAGGTTTTTTAATGATTATCCATAATTTAGGGAAATTATAGGATTTTATTCAAAACCTCTATTATGGTTTTACATGTTTAATTTTAGTGAGGATCCTTTTAGAAGGTCATTTGAGGCATACAAGAGGACCTTAATGACCCAATTTTTGAACCATTAGCCATGGATCCCAAATAATTATATAAAAATTTTCAAGACGTCCATTAAGAGGTTATTTTGTTAAATAAACAGCTTATCCTTATATTTTTAAGAAGATATCATAGAGTTTGAAGCTGAACTGAAAAATCCTTCTCTACCATAAATTTCTTCAATAATTCTAGATTACATGAAAGATTAACCTAGATTTGATGTTGATCAATTAAATTAAGTGATATCAACATTGTATTCACATATTTTATTATTACATTTTTATAAAATCCAACTCATCACACAAAACATTCTTTTCCAAAATTATCACTTATGATTTCACTATATTGTTTTGTTGATCTGGATTCAGTAACCACCTAATAGGATATTATTGTGATATATTTCAATGATAAATAATTTGAAAGGGTTGTGATAGTTGATTTGAATGATAAAAAAATGAGGGAGATCGTGATGATTTAAATTATTTATATTTTAATTTTTATCAAATATAATTGTTAAATATTTTCCCTATAGTTTTTATTTAGAAAAATAAATATAAAAACCTACCCCAATGTTTTCAACGAAACCACATAAGAGGTGCTGGTTGAATAATAATAATAGATTATGATGTGTATAGAGAATTAATATAAACCTCTACACCAAAATAAAAATCTATAGGATGATAATACAAAATTTGATATGGAATAGCCTTTCCTTCTTCCTCATCCCTCAATTATTATTTCATTCATTTTATATTTCTAATGGTGGGATAAAATTTTTATTTTTATTAGGGTATCCACTCTTGGTATCCAATTATATATATTAGATGAAATTTCATATGTTTTTTCCCACCATATATCCCAATCCTCATATATATAGAACATAAAAACTGAGATGGTCTAGCATTAAGAAGTATAATCACGAAAAATCCTAGGGGAGAACCATCATTTATATCTACCTTTGCAATTTATTTAATTATTTAAATAATATTTATTATGTTGATTTACTTTTTTTAATTAGGATCTTAACTCATATCCATCAAATGAAAAATAAACATGGTTTTATATCTCATTATTGGATTCATTACCAAAACCTTCTTGTTATGATTCAATTCAAATGGGTATTGAGGATAACATAGTGGGTTGCTTATTTACGATTTTTCATCATTTTTTATTCATTCCATTTAATTATTCTTCATTTTCAAAAATAAAATAGAAAATCATGTCTGATAATTTTTAATTTATTATCTCCTATTGTAAATGTATTTTAAATTTTCCTATCTCATGGGATGCTTGTTATGACTGGTAAAATATTCATTATTTTCAGTTTATATTATCAAAAATAGAAGTTAGTAAATGATTAGTTCGATCATGTAATTATGAAATTTTTTATCTTTGGACATAATTCAATATGGGTCTTCTAGTGTAAAATATTTTCACTTTATTTCTCAAGAAAAAATTACACACAATCCTAAAATGTGTGTTTTTCTTACCCAATTGAAGGTATAATAATTTTAATAAATTTTTTCATCACTTAATATAACCATTACAAACATTCATTTCTATTATGATTAGTTTCATTATTATATAGGATTTAAATATACTTGTGTACCAAATATCATACTATTGTACGCCATCAAAAAAATAATGTAAATAAAAAATAAATATAAGATTTACCTAATGTGCAATATATTGGGATATATTTGTCCGGATCATATGATTTTAAATATTGGTACTCTTAAATGATTGGGTTTTAAATATTTTTTTTAAAATATTGTTTAAATGGTTTTTAAATTGAGTTCAATAAAATGAAATTGTTTCTTAAACTAAATATATTGAATATACAATGAAGGAAAAGTCTTAAAATAGTTGGAACACGCCCAAATGATGAATTTGAGTTATGTTTCACTCATTACATATTTCAACCTTATTAAATTCATTGATATTTAAGGTTTATATTTGACACCATTTATAATTAAATCACATTCATATATTATGATACTGAATTATTTTTTGATATTTCTATTTTCATATTGAATTTATGGATTAAGAAGGTTTAATATAAATAATTTTCTAGATTACTGAACATTATATTTTTCTCCTAAATTAAATGGTTAACTAAGGGGGAGTTTATAGCCCATTTGAAAATTATATTATTATTATTTCTATAATTTTCCCCACATTGATCATTATTTTAACATTTAAGTAAACTTTTTATTATGTGCATGATTTTGAAATATTACAAAATATTTGATTTCTTCCACTATAATTTCACTATATTAATTTAATCATAACTTATTCTATATAATGAATCTTGAAGTTATATTGTCTGGATTTTTTCTATACACATATATATACAATTTTCATTTAGTATATTTATATTTGAAACATTGTTTTATGGGAATAAAAATAATAATAATTCATCAATATGAAGGATTTGATAGATTGGACCTTCAATCACATCTTCAACCTAAAATTTTCATAAAAAGATTATTAGAATGAAATTTTAGTAGATTACATAGAATTAATATTTGAAAATTAATTAATCTATAGTGAAATGTTTTTCAAATGGGTATTTTATTAAAAATGAAAATTAAATAGAGTAATTTTCAATACTAAATGATGTATGTACCAATGATAACATTTAGAACCTCAATCCAGACACACTCAATTTAATTGGGGTTTTATCCATTTTTGAGGGGAATGTGGTCATTTTTAAACGAATTTTCAAGGGGGTGGTTCTATTAAAGTAATCTGGCCATTTTTAAGTAGAATGTGTTTTTTAAATGGTCTCTTACATGAAGTATATGATCTCACACTGATACTTTTTGTTTAATAATTTTAGTGATTTTAATATGATTTAATCTTTAAAATAACATCTATCAACCTCTAATTTCAAAATTTTATATTTCTTATTTAGTATTGGTTGAAATATTGAAGTTGATATTAGGTCATTCCCAATCATAAATTATATTATGTGTCTCTTCTCCATGATAAAAAATCAATAAACTAATTTATTATTCATTTTGAGTTTTAACAAATTATTACCTCATTAATTGGTTGTTTTGAAACAATTTAATCACTAAAATTAATTTTTTTTGTAAATTGTGTGAAATTATTAAATAACTCAAATATTTTGTAAAATGACCACGATGTTGGTCATGTGAGAATTCTGGGGTTGACACTTTAATATTCAAATCTAATCAACTTCGGATTGATTCATCAGGTAAAAATAAAATCCCAATACTCAGTAAATTCCAATCTCTTGAGTTAAATTATGTTTCTAAAGGTATAATGATAATATTATAGAATTTTGAAGATAATAAAAATATAGTGGTGTGAATATAAATCCGAATGTTATATTTGTAGTTTTGCTTGTATATTATTCTATTAGGTTTTATTTTATAAAATTTAGGATACATAATTTAATGATTTTAATTATAAGGGATAATAAATAGTGATTATTTAAGGTGTAGGTTATATCAATCAAAATGAATGTATATTATTTATTAAATGATAATTTTTTATCATTTGTTAATTTTAGTTTTAAACATGTTACAGAAAACCCCCATATTATATCCCCCATTTAAATTTATTCTCCATATTTCATCTAATAAATATGGTGTTTTTAACTCACTTTTTACTCAATATAAAAACATATTACAACCATTATTGTTCACTTATTTAAAATCATGTTTTTTTTGAAATTGTACATGAAAAAACTCGTCATTGAGAAAGAAAATAAAAGATTCTGAAGACTAATTGAAAGATAGGAAAACACATAAACATAGTTTCACATATTGAGTATGTTTGTAACATCAAAAAAATAGAATCAGATAGATGTGGCATTATTCTATTACATTAGAATATATTTTGTATTCATATCCCATGATAACTAATAGTTTACCTATAATGACCCAAACTTTTATCAATAATTTTTTTTCTTAATCTAATTAAATATCTAATTATGTAAAATGTTAATATTAGATATGATCATATATAGTTTCATGATTTTGGATTTCAAAACACTGTTTAAAATTGATTCCAATAATAATAAAGACATTAAACTGTGATAACATAATTAGTATAAATATAGGGATTTCACAAATCCATTTACTCAATCAAAGGAAGAGATGGCCTCGTCTAGTAGAATGGCTCCTTAAGAAGACCATTTTTCAGAGTACAGAAAGGATGTGGAATCATTTTGGTTCTCCCTTTACCAAGACCAAGATGGGCATCCACACGTTAGGCTCAAAGAAAACTGCCTATGGGAGAAGTGGAATTTGATTGAGATTACCACTCGAGCGATGATATCTGAGCCAGCCCAAGAGTCTTTCACCATCGCATAGCTTACCCTTAGGTATTTTGATGGTTTTATATGGGTTTATATATCAAGTCCATAGCATTATTATTATTTGTATTAGTTTTTTAATGAATATACATTCTTTTTATTATTGTAAATTTTTAAATGGTTTTTAGTTCAGAAGTAGTATTTTTAGTTAATAAGAAATTAAAAAATCTTCTTTGAGAAGTTAATAGATTTTTTAATCAAATAGTAATTTAATAAAATATTATTTCTAAATTAGATTATATTAATATATACTATCATATAATATTTTGGAATATAATTTTAATTTTCATTAAGGTGTGACAATAATTTTAGTCAAAACCCTTTAATTTTTTGATAAATGTCAGTTGTTATTGTAAAAGTAAAAAGTAAAATATTTAGAAAATTATTTAGATAAAATGAATATTGTTTTCTGAATCAGGACATCCAAATTATCAAAAAGTGATTTTTCAATATTTTCTGAGAGAGTTGGATTTTTGGGTAAATATTAAATATTGTTTAGTTATATAATTTGTTTTAATACAACATAATTTCTGGATAGTGATGTATTTAAATACTATAAATTTTATATTTGACCAATATCTATTAATTTAATTAGAATAATGTGATTTTATTTTATTTTTTTATTTTACAATGCTTTAATGACCCTCTATGATTTATAAAACATAATAACATTTTAAATTGATTTCCTTTAGAGTGTGACTCACCTCCACATAAGCATCCTTAATATATTAATAATTTAGGCCATTTTCCTTATAAAATATTGTATTCCACTCCCATTTGGTGAAAATCATTGCAAAAAACATTGGTTGGTTTGTGGATTTGATTAGATTATTGTGTGGTGTCAAAAACCTAAATAACAAAAAATTCTCTCACTTTTCCTCTATAAACCCACACAAGATCCCAATTCCACTTTACTAAAAGGCTTTCAAGCTAGACCAAACTTTGAACTCCTCTTCTAAAATCCTCCAATGGAACTGCAAGCTCCAAAGAAGTCTCTCTCAAGCCCTCCCATGCCTTTCAGTTCACACTTCCAAGTATGTGATATCTTCATCTCTCATTTTTTCCATGTTTCATTATATTTCTATACAATTTTCATTTCAATTAAATTTTCATCAGTATGATTACAATCCTTCCCTATACTTCCACCATATGTTTGAATGATGATATACCCCTTTACATTCATGGAATTATTTTGTATAATGAATCTAAATTCCATTAAATATATTCGCCCATGTACCTATATGACCCCTTAATTATCATTTCATGTACTTTTTATGAGACACCCCATTATATCTCATCAATCATATTTATTAATTCTTATGTCACGTCGTTATACTACTGAAATATCACCATGATTTTCCAATACAATGTCATTGTGTAGTGAATACAATTCTAATTTCTCTGTCATGTGTACTAACCATTATGCAAATTTACATATTTATTATAAAGATTCATGTATTAATTCCGTATTTCTTTGTCATGGAATAAATTATGATGTTTAATGAATCAATTTTATATGATCCACATGGCCCACTTTTAAATGAAATTAAATGATTGAAAAGGGTTCACCCTAATACCCCACCAATGCATTGGGTAAAGATTAGTATAATGATACATTAATTTCAATGAGGGTTTAATAATGCTAATGCATTTAGAAAGAGGGTTTAATAATTCTCCATGTTCAATGAACTTTGGATCATTATAAAACCAAGTTAGGTGTTTCTTCCACAATTCCCTGTTATAAAAATCATTCAATATCATGCCTCTATGTTCATGTATCTCTTATGATCCATTGATATGACAATTTTATAACATTTACATTATTATTAATGTTATTTCTTTTTTACTCCCTTACTGGGATTTATATCTCACCCATATCATATGAATGTCCTCTAGTTATTCCATGTAATGCTATGTATGAAGGAATGTGTATTTTCATGTAAAAGACGTTTTAAATAATGTAGTGTGTCTCATGTTTTATATTAATATGCAATGTTTCAAATCCCTAATGATAGTAGACATCTAGATATTTTATATTGAATCTAGTGAAGTATTTATGTAATAAATTATTTTTATGTTTGAAATAAAGAGAAGTGTTGTCGTAGTTTGTATTAGAGGATAAGATTAGTTATTTTTTAGATTAGTATTAGAAAAACCCAACGAAAGCCATAGGGATAAGACTAAGAATAACAAAAACTCCCTAAATTTTGGTGAGTATATATTAAGTTATTTATCAATAAAATTCATCCCTGTTATGATACAAGTAGGTTGAGGTGGCTCTGTTACAGATGTATCCTTGGTGTAAAACACAAAAACAACACTTCTATATTGAATCAAACAGTAACTGTTTTGTGACAACGGGCCTTGCTACACTCTTAGTTATGATAATCCCTTGGGATATGATTTGGTTAATTCGAAATCTTATTATGAACCACTGTTAAGGGAATAAAAAACCCCTAATAATATATGTTGGTAAGTAGATCTTGGATTATATTTATTGAAGCCTACTTATTTATACGTCAAGGAAATTAAATTAATTTAGAAGTCCTCTATTTTTTGCATTGGATTACCCTTTATGTATTACCCATATCTTTTCTTTTATTCCTGTAAATGGATACTAATAGGAGGACATAGGATAAAAACCTGTGAGAAGATCAATGTTAACATTATTCAAATGAGATGCCCAATACGATGAGAGCGGGAATTGTGATATTTTTCATGATACTCTCTTAGTTAACTGATGTTTTTAATAGAAACATGGGGAAATCGGAAAATTCACCCCCCAAGAAAGAGAAACTCACAATAAAGAGCTTCATGAGACATAGTAATCCTTCATTTAATTGATCATCAGATCCTTCAAATTTAGAAAAACGAATAAAATCCATTGAGAAGTTCTTCTCTATCCTTAAATGTTCTGAACAAGAGAAGGTTATTTTGGATGATTATTATATAGAAGGTTATGATGATAAATTGTGGACATTGATCAAAAATAAAATTCATATGGAAGGTATCGAGGCATTGGAATGGAAGGGATTCCATAAAATGTTTTTTGACAAATATTTTCCACGCACCATCCGACTTATGATAGAATGGGTATTCCTTGCCATAATGAAATGAAGAAAATGAATGTATGGGAGCGTATGAGGAAGAATTACAAGGCATGAATGATATTCCTATGCCTTTTTTATTACCCACTAATTCAAGGATGCACACTTCTTTAGTGGGATAAAACCTAGACTACGAGAATCCCTAGTGATCTGTGACATCAAGAGCTATAAGGAAATTGTATGATATTCCCTCAAAGAATAAATGAAGATTGGAGAATCTCAGGGGTATCATGGGGATATGAAGTGAAAGTTGAAATTTTATTTTGGATGTCTGATGGATAAAAATAATATTTCTAAGAAAATCCATACCCCCCACTTTCCAATGGTGTAGAAAGAAGCACCCCAAAATTTTCTTTAAGGGAAAATAAAAATGCATTAGGTGTGGAAGATATTGTTACATGGATATTATGAACTGACAAGAAAAACATGTGGATACAACATAGGAGAGGAACAATCCATTCGAGCCTCAAGATGTTGTACATTGCTTCAACAGCAAAGAACCATGGAACATTTCCAACCAGTACCTTAAGTCAAGGGTTTTTAGAGTCAACCAAAAACCCCTAAGGAAGCAAGGGATATCTTTTGTAATCCCTACCACCTATGTGAACCCCGAAAAAGAAGTGGTGATATAAATTCTAGTTATTAATTCAATAATAGTGAAAATAATTTTGAATTCTAGTTATACACATTATTTTATATACTAAAATTTTTGTGAAACAATATCAACACCACCACTAATCATGGATCTAAAGATGTAGGTGAGTTCAGAAAATCGGGAAATAAAATCATCCCATAAATATACCTCCTACTGTATCATAATTTATTGATTGAACATCCCGATGAATCTCGTCAAACTTCCTAAGGTTGAATTTTAAGAAATTATAGGCATGGATCGACTTTCTTTATGTAGAGCATAAATAAATTGTCTTGAGATGAAAATCACTCTCCATATATGGAATCAACTGCCAATTCATTACAAATGAAAGGAGGTGGATGAATCATCTTTAGCATCATCATCTCAATCGTGGATATTACTGCCCTATGAGCACACGTATCTGGATAAGGTTATCTAGTCTAGGGAAATCAATCTCTATATAGAATGGCTATTGGGGAGATTGAGGAGCTAAAGATACAACTACAAGAGAATCTAGTTAAAGGGTTTATATGCCCAAGTTCTTCACCAGGGGGTTCACCAGTCCTCTTCATCATGAAGAAGGATAATTCAATGAACCATTGTATTGATTATCTTGAGATCAAAAAAATTACATTAAGAACTTGTATCATATTCCATGAAATGATGAATCGTTCAATCCACTACATTGAGTACAATACTTATTCAAGGTGGTTTTGCGGTCATTATATTACCAAGTAAGGGTGAATAAGGAGGATATCCACAAGACAACATTTTGTACAAGATATGGGCAATATGAATTCACAGTAATTCCTTTTATAATAACTAATTATTCAAAAATCATCATGGACTTTATTAATAGAGTCATTAGAGAACCCCTTGACAAATTTTTTGTAGTCTTTATAGATGATATTCTAATTTACTCCAAAACTAAGGAGGAATATGAGGAGAATCTAAGTATTGTTCTTGAGATCTTATGAATGGATAAGATCTTTGAAAAGTAGATTAAGTGTGTGTTCTAGTTGAAGGAGGTCTCATTCATGGGTCATATAATCCCATGTAATAGGATATATGTGGATCCCTCTAAGAGGGTTGAAATTGAATGAACGATGTGGACAACATTAGTAACAATTATCATAAGAATCCTGGAATTAGCTGGATATTATCACCGAATTGTGCGAAATTTCTCACGATTACCAACTCAGTATACTCAGAGTAGAGTAATGTTTTATTGGAGTGATGAATACGAAGTGAGATTAAAGGATTTGAAAAGTCATCCTTTCACTACACCCGTTCTCATACTACCCACAGGTGGAAAATATTTTGTGGTATTAAGTGATTCGTTAAAGAAGGGAATTGGATGAGTGTTGATGAGAAATTACAATTTCATAGACTATGCTTCAAGGAAATTGACTGTTCAATAGAAAAACTATCAAAACATCGATCTAGAGTTGGCTAAAGTGATCTTCTCTTTAATACTTTTTCATTATTACCTCTTTGGAGAGAATTTTGAAATATATATGGACCACAAAATTCATAAGTATATATTCACAAAGATTGATTTAAATAGGCGCCAATAAATATGGATAGCGAAAATCAATAAATATGGATTCTAAATCCATTACCAACATGGGAAATCAAACAATGTGGAAGATTCTCTATTTAAAAAGGACCCATAGATTCTATCATTGATTTTAATTGAAATGGATCTGATCTTCTTAGATTTTATAAAGTTGGAAATGGGCATCAAAATGTAGGGAACATCCTCATCCCTTTCACAAATGATTACACAACCGACTCTTTTTAAAAATGATAAAGAATGCTCAAAATTATGATGTGGGAATTCAAAAGAAAGTGGAAACTATCATGAAAGGGAAATACTCTGAGTTCAATGTTAATGAGGAAGGAGAAGTTAGATTTGGGTCATAACTATGTTCTCCATCAAATCTGGTGTTAAAGAAATATCTTTTGGATTATTCACATAGTTTGATTTTCTCCATTCAGCCAAGAATCACAAAAATGTATCAAGATATCCATGAAAATTATTGGTGAGATATCATGAATAAGGAGATCACTTAGTATACATCAATTTTTTGGTAGGTCAGCAAGTAAAGTATGGGAGGCATAAGTCTAAGTGGATGATGCAACCATTACCCATACCATCATGGAAATGGGAAAACAACTCCATAGACATTGTCACTAGACATTCAAAGACATCCAATGGAAACCATGTTATCTGGGTTGTTATGGATCATCTTACAAAGACTAAACACTTCATTGAGATTATAGAGGATTTCTAATTGGGTAAACTGGCACAAATAACCATCAGATATTTTTTAAGGCTTCATGGAGTACAACTATCGATAGTATCAGATCAAGATCTAATATTCACTTCAATATTTTAGAATAGTTTTCAACAGGATATGGATTCTTAGCTTAACTTCAATACAAATTATCATCCTTAAACAAATTTGCATTCTAAGGAGACTATATAGACACTAGAGGAAATTTTGAGAGCATGCTCAGGAGACATAAAAGGTGTGTGGGATCAACATCATCCTCTAGTTGAGTTCTCCTACAATAAAATTTTCAACTCAAGAATCCAATCAGATCATTAAGAATCCATTTTTTGGAAGTGGTGTCAGACACCGACATGTTGTGATGATTGTGGGGAGCGAAAAATCCAAGGTCCGTAAATGGTTGAATAAATGGTGGATAAGGTTAAGACCATCCAAAAGCACATTAAAGATCCTCAGAGTAGATAAAAGAGATATGATGGTAATCATAAAAAAGACACAATGTGTGATTTTAGAGAGATGGTATTCCTCCGCGTATCACCGAGGAAGAGAGTTATGAGATTTTGGAAGAAGGGAAATCTTAGTCCAAGGTACATTGGCCCTTTAAAGATCCTAGATCACATTGGAGTAGTGACCTATTGACTAGCACTCCCACTAAAGCTATCTAATGAACATGATGGATTCAATGTATCAATATTGAAGAAGTACATACCTGATCAATCGCATGTACTCAATACAATGGTGGTACCCTGGGATAATGAACTCTCTAATAAAGAGACGCCACTGAAGATCATATATGGTTGGAAGAAGTTCTACTAAATAAGAAAATTCCCCTCGTAAAAGTATCATGGAGAAAAAACATGTTTGAAAAATAAATGAGGAAACTAAAAGAAGTTATTAGGTTGAGATACCCACATCTGTTTTACTGTTCTAAATTGAAAATTTGAGGGAGGAATTTCGTAATGTGGGAAGACTGTAACGACCCATATTATTATCGATGAAATTTTATCTTCATCTAATTAAATGTATTATTATAAAAAATTGGTATAAAACATATATACTTACTTTGTTTTATGATTTTGGATTTCAAAATACCATTATGAATTGTGAATATTGCTAATATGGTCGTTTAACAGTAATCACATTATTAGTATAAATATACGGCTTTAAAAAATCATATTTACTCAGAAAAATGAAGCGATGACCACATCCTATAGAATTTATCCGTATGAATCGCATTTTTATGATCTTAGAAAGGTGGTGGAGACATTATTATTCTAGTTGATGAAATCCCAAGCAGAGATTCAATACATTAAGCTCGAATGGAATTGTCTATGGGAGATGAGGAAGTTGATAGAGATTACCACCCTAGCGTTGTTATTCGAGCCACCCCAATAGTCTGTCACCATCTCACACCTTATCCTTAGGTCATATGTGGGTGTTATAAGAGGATTTTTTAAGAATTACCTATCATTATTATTATCATTATTATTATTATTATTGTAAATAATTTGCATTCATTTTATTACTGTTACTTTGTCAATGGGTTTTAAAGAACAAGAATTATTTTTAGTTAATATTTAATTGGGAAATATATTTTGGTGAATTAATAGATTTATGAATTAAAGAATATTTTAATTAAATTATACTACTTAATTAAATTCTATAAAATATAAATGACTTAATAATATTTAGGAATACAATAGTAATTTTAATAAAGGTTTGAAATCAGTTTTGTCAAACCCCATGATGTTATGATAAATGGATATTTTTATTTAAAAAGTAAAAATTCACATATTTAAAACATTATTTAGATAAATTTAATATATATTTTTTGTAATTATGATGTCAAAATGATTCAATTGTGAATTTTTAATAATGTTTTGAGACAGTTGAATCTTTCAGTAATAATTAAATACCGTTTAAGTATATAATGTGGTTTACGAAATCATAATGACATAATAGTGATGTTATAAAATAATATAAAGATGATTTTGGTCCTATATATTTTTTAAAATTAAAATAATGTGAGTATTAGTTACTTTGATATATTATATAATGTTTTTTGGACCCTCTAAGACATATAAAACATTTAAACTTTTTAAATTGATTACCTTGAGAGTATGACTCACCTCCGCATAATCAAGACTAATATATTAAGAAGTTTTACCATAGGACATATAAAATATATTTTTTCCACTTCCCTTTTGAAAAAAATAGGAATAAACCCTGGTTTGGTTTGTTGTTTGGATTGGTTTATTGTGTGGTGTCCAAAACCTAAATAATAAAGAATTACCTCTCTCTTCCTATATAAACAAACACAAGATCCTACTTCATCATCACTAAATTCCTTTGGAGATCAAAAAAACCATGCTTCATCCCTCTAGAATAATCCAAAAGCACCTGAAGCTCCTATTAAGCCACTCTCAAGACCATCTCAGGCCTTTGGGATCACACTTCCATGTAATGTCTTCCTTCCTCTCTTAATTTTGTCCATGATTTTGTATGTTTATATACCCTTAAATTTTCAATTAAAAATGTTGGGGTATGATTTAATACCACCCCTATACTTCCATACTTATGTTTTAATGATGATTGACCCCTTAATATCTCATTAATGCCTCACATTTACACCCATTAACATGATGAAATTCTATAATGGATTTCTCTCTTCTCATTAACATCCATTAAATTATTTTGAATAATGAATATAAATTGAATTAAATATTTGGGAAAACATATATATATACCCCCTTATATAATTTTTTTTAATTAGGATGAGACACCCATTTCCCACTCTTTATCCATTTTTACAAATTCATATGTCACGTCATTATGCTTCTGAAATTGCACTGTGATTTTCCAAGCCAATTTCATTATGTTGTAAATACCATGCTCATTTATCTATCAAGGGTATTCCACATTATGAAAATTTCAATATTTATTATAGAGTGTCATTTTTAAATTACAAATTTATTTATATTTTAATAAATGAGTATATTTAATTTATCCATGTTATATGATTCTTGTGGCACACTTATGATTGAAATGAAATGATTAAGAAGGGTGTGCCCTGATAGCACTCCAATGCATTGGTTAAAGATTAAGATCAAGATAAGTCAATTAAAATGAGGGTTTACTCATTATAATTCATGATCAATGATGGTTTACTCTTGATCCATGTGAAACGAGCTTTGGCTCATGCTTATAACATGTTATGCGTTGTTGCCACATTTCCATGTTATGATAATCATGTTATATAATGAATTTATGTTAATATTTCTTTTATGCTCGATTGATATGCCTATTTCTTATAATGTACTATATTATTCAGGTTATTCCTTGTTTACACTCATACTGGCCTTTATAGCTCACCCTTTTCTTATACATGTCCTCTAGATATTGTATGAAACGCTATGTATGAAGAAATATGTTTCACGACGCGTCATCGAGGCCCGTGCCGTCACTACCCCAAGCCTGCCATCTATAGGCCAGGGGCAGGAGACTATCACCAAAGGCATAAATACTGATAAAAAGGGAAGGAATTTACTTTATAAAATGTAAACAAACACAACCAGAGTACAAATGGAAACAAACACTATGTAAAACAGTAAAAAGTGTGATGAAAGTAAAATGGGGCCAGAAATACAAGCCCAATAGTAAAGTATAAGGAAACGAAAAAATAGAATGAAGGTGTCATGATGCTCCTAGATCGTCCTCCGGAGTTCCTATATGAAGGGTAGGTACAGATGGCCACCTCAGCTCTCCACGACCGTCTGTCACCTCCGGGTACTGTCTCATCGTGAAGTCCACCTCCTTGTAACGTCACGTCGTGAAGTCCACCTCGAGGTACCGTCTCATTGTGAAGTCCACCACCAGATAATGTCCATCTATACAAGCCTCAACCATGATCAGTGATATCCATCATCTGCATCCAACATGACGAGGTGAGGGCATAGCCCATGCAGGGGTGAGTATAACGATACTCAGTAGGGACCTCGAGACCCTAAAGGTCTCACTAAATCCAACAAGGATATACACAAAAAAAGATCTCAACAGATATCCTTTACTTAGGTATATGCCCATACATAGTCCTAATTTTTCAAGTAACCCGTCTCAATCATGAGGTAAACACAAAGGTCATAGAATCATGTCAAACCAGAACATTTATTCACGATGACGAAAACACGGCTGGTGGAGAACTCCTCCTCTGTCGAGCACAGTAGTCCTACCACGACTCCGAGGTGCCACTCACTAACCATAGATTGCAGAGGTACTACACATGTTGATTAACGTGGGTCTTCCACCCCAACATATTAGTTCTCCCCACTGGGCTAGTCAAGTCACTCTTATATGAATCGAACAAACAGTCATTAGGTCTCAGCCAGCTACAATTTCACCATACTCTGTAAGCACATCTCCAAAAGGATCCACTCCACGAGCTACTAGTCGACATTCCATGTGTCACGAAGTTCCAGGAAGAATTTTCTCAAAGTACTTCCTTGTCATAGGGGTCTCAACACAACATACATCACGTTAATCGGACGCCCAGTCTCTGAGTAATTGGCATTCCCGTTCTAGGGGCCCCGTTGGACTTTGGGTATATTACAACCGATCCATACAACAGATGCATCAAAACCTTAGGTGAAGTATTCAAAAAGAACCATCTCAACAAGAGGAATACAACAAAGTCGTTGAAACGTCAATCGGACCTTCGGTCTTCAAGTTATAAGCGTTTCCACTCCAAGGGCACGGTTGGTTTCGAATTCGAACCGTCCCAGCCAAACCCTAACTTCTCCAAAACCATGAGTGTAATATACTGAAAAAACTGTCTCGATCCAAGGAATCATATGCAACTGAAATTGAATCGATCAGAGGTCTGTAGCTCAAAACATGTCAGTTTAACTGAAATTGTCCGAAAATAGGGGGTCTGGGTCCGATCCTACCTGGCCAAACACCCCCTGATTCGGCCCAAACCGGGTAGACCAGAATCAAGTCTGGGTCCAGCGCAGTTGGGCGCGTCCCGGCCGGGCCGACGTGGCCCGGCCCGTGCAGCCTGCGGCTGGCCTGACCCGTGCGGCCTGTTGCCCGACTCGGAAGACGGTTGCGGCTCGACCGCTAGCCGAGAAGGATGCAACGGGGGTGCTGCCCCTATTTTTGGAAATGGAGGACCCAGTGGGTTCCGCCCTAGAGGCTAGTTGGGGTGGGGGGGTTACACCCCCCAGGTTTCTGGGTAACGACTGTCCAATTAGGTCGACTGGTTTGTGAGCTGTCGCGGGACCTAGAAGGGGAACCACCACCTTGTGATGTCGACGGCTGGCTCGGTTGACCGCCCCTCCTGGTCCTCTGTGGCCTTAGGCCACGACCCCTCTCACCAGCGTGGTGTGACAGCGCTGCGACCTCCTTCGTGGCCTGCTCCGATCATGGAATTCCTCGGACTCTCCTGTGCGGTGGGACGACGCCCTTCACCCCCACCACAACCCGCTTCGGCCGCGGTCCTCTACGTCTCTACGCGGGAAACGACACAACACCACCTTCATCGCGGCCTTACATGGCCGTGGTTCCTTGCCGATCACCGCATGGTGCAACAGTATTGTGCGACTCCGCTTCCATCATCAACGAAGATTAACAACAAAGAGTGGTGGAGAATCTCCCATGTTTGTTCTGTGTGATATCCTCCCGTTACGAAAATATCATGCAGCCAAACCTTAAGCAACAATGATGGATGTTAAATTCATGAAAAAAATAACCCATACCCCAAGGTTCGCCATTCTGTGACGATTTAGTGAAAGTGGTGGACATCGGCTCATTGATGTCATCGCGAGGGAGGAGATGAAGGTGAAACGATCTTTGATGTTTGTCTCTTCCACAATGGCCTTCGATCCCGACTTGAGCATCGTTCATTAGAGATCAGTTGGAAGGAGAACTGTTCTTCATAGAGGGTTAAAGCTCTCTTAATTCTCCATTGATTCATCACACAAAATTTTCATATCAAAATATTAAAATGGGATTTTCCCCCCATCACAACAATATTTCCATCTCAATTCATATTAATTCCTAACTCACCAATTAATTGAATAGTTGGAAAAATTAAATGATGAGAGATAGATGGTAATTGGAGATGATCAACTCCAATAAATGACTGGAGTTTCCATGTATAAAACATGGGGGGAATAAATGGGGGTTTAGGGATTTGAGGGAAGGTGAGGAGTTAGGGTCTCATGTGGGCCCCGCCATAGGAAACCCTCCCATGGGAGGATAGGTGGGTGTGGGCCCCCACCACTAACTCCCCCTTTGTAGGATATTAGCCACCTTCAACAAATAAATTTTATACAGAAATTTTTTTATTTCTTTTATTCTAAATCCCCAATTATTAATCCTCAACCCACTCAGAACACAACTACGGTAAATGTCCTCTTATGAAATTGTCGTTGTTACGAGTTCAATTGTGCCTTGGATTTCAATTCCGAGCACCTGTTCAAAAGATAGAAAAACCCGCTCATTCATTTACTGAACGCACCTGAGCTAATCTTTGGAAATAGATTCCAGGCACACCAGGCCTCGGAATTAA
The DNA here is from genome assembly GCA_963277665.1 of Viscum album. Taxonomy (NCBI): domain Eukaryota; kingdom Viridiplantae; phylum Streptophyta; class Magnoliopsida; order Santalales; family Viscaceae; genus Viscum; species Viscum album. The sequence continues at coordinate 138,068,386 of OY728121.1, read as the reverse complement.
GTTTTGTAAGAAGCCACAGACTCATAAAATTCCAATGAAATTAAGAAAAAATTTACATTATATTTTTGGGTCTCTACATTACTCCCACCATAGGGCTTTAAGTCCCCGTAAAGCTAAAACACACTCTAGGGAAACTAATGGAGGTACCGAGCACATATCTGAGCCTCCCGCTCACATGTGCTCTCCTAGAGATTTTCGTGCTGCCAGCGAATGCATAGAAGATGAATCAATCGTCCTTGTAGGACCTTCTCCTGTCAATACTCAACCTCTATTGGATCCCTGTGAAAGTCACCCCATCATCAATGTCCAGCTCTCCGTAGTCGATGAAGACAGATAGGTCATGCACACATCTCCTCAGCTAAGATATGTGGATGGAACCATGCACCCGGTGCATCTGAGGTGGAAAGGCCAAGCGGAAAACCACCTTTCCTACGCTGTCGGGGACCTAATAATGTCCGATGACACGCAGAGATAACGTGACTCCCTGGCTAAATCTTTGTAGTCCCTGTCGATTTGAGACCCAAAAGAAGACATGGTCATCACCATCGAACTGCAGTGGTCACATCTCCTATCTGTTTAGGACTTCTGTCTGCTCTGTGCAGTCTTCATCTGCTCATGGATGATATGCACCTTCTCCATGAAAGCCTGAACTATCTGTGGTTCTTCACATGCGGACTCCATCAATATCCACAAAGGATATCTGAACCACAACGACCTGCTATCTCGCTACTCCCAACAACTAAATTCCTCATCACCCACTATGTGCATCTTCTACAACGTTCCCCTCCCTAGGAGTATAAAATATCTCGATGTTATTGTCCTAGAGGATTTCAAGCCATCACCGCTGTCTCATGTTCATGTCCATCTAAGAGAAGATACACCTGATACTATTGAGTTGGAGAGAACCGAAAACAATTCGCTCAACGAACAATTGTTGAGAAAAGACGAATGTAATAACTCAAATCCACCCTTCTTCATCAACATTTTACCAAAGAGCTACTGATATATCTCCTTTTCCAAAAAGAGAAATCTGGTCTCATCCCCTGGATGAACCACATTATTTTTTCTAATACAGTCAATCCTGACATTAATGGTACTATTTCATGCCATAGACGATGTCGTAAGGCCTTGACGCTACTACCAAGAGATCCAACTGTTACTCTCACCTTTAAGGGTTGAGTCACACTGTCGGCATCAATGTGTGGTTAGTGGGTCTCCTCTAGTAGAAAACTCACAAGTGAGGGTTAAGTCAATAGTTTTAACTGGAACATATTAGTTTCAACCACACAAAAAGAACAAGATACAAAACATCAAAAAGATAAGTGTCTTTTATTACAGCAGCTCTTAGTACAAGACAAAAAGAAAACACAACAACGACAACATCAATAAAAAGGAAGCTAGAATCCCCAATAATAAATTCCTCTTTGCATGGAACTAGTCTCGCTCCTGTCCACCTGCTTCCGTAGCTCCATTTTCATATGATTGAGATGCCTGATGCTAAGCTCTCCCATATCCACTCAATCCCTGTGATCGGGGTGGACCTCCTGGTAGTGGTGGAAACTCTTCGAAGCGTCACACACAACCACCTGTACGGCCAGATCCTTTGATCTGGTCTAGTAGGTTCCTCTACTACCTGCTGCTCATCTACAAGATAGGTCGGGCAGTCTAAAGAAAAGTGACCCTTCTTACCACATGCATAGCATTTCTTGCTCCTCGTATGGCTAGCTCTAACTCCACCTTGGGTGCCCCACAATACAGAAACTATACCCCAAGGATGCCCACATGTTGGCCTGGTCCTCTTGGTCCTCTACATCATCTATATTCTTCCTAAAGATAACCCTTCTACTGACGTAAAACCCTACGGAAAAGGCAACAGCTCCTGAGCACGCTCAGAGTGTAGAGTCACTAGTATAAACTCCACCCTAAAGAAAGTCTCGAAGTCTCCCCAGGTGAAGGTCATCTTGTCGTAAAACTAGACCATCTTTCTCCACCACCACTCAGCTACTCCCTGGACGAGGCTAATACCTAGGTACACCATCAAGTCTATGGGTGTCCCAGTTTTGTAGAACGCTCATGCAACAAACTCCAGCCAGTGCCCAGCAGTCTAAAAATTCGAATCGCCTCGAAATGTCGGAGGCCTCTGATGCTGGAACTCGTACATCACGCTCAAGCAGCGTGCACTCTCTACTGGTGTCTGATCTAGAAGAGGTCCATGTACTGAGGCCTCATTTCTCAACGGCGTGTCAGTACGTACGACTATTTGGGCTCTAGCTAATCATCTGCGGGGAGGCATCCTGAAAGAACAGATGCGACATAGTCAAAAGACTATTCCTGGTTAGCTGACCTGTTTTGAGCTGATTTAAATGAAACATTTGGAAACACACACGCAATCAGTCTTTTCGTGAACTGAGTTGGAAATCAGAATTAAGGGTCCTAGTGTATGGATACGTCAGCTGCCCGCACCAACACTGGAATCCCTCAACTGAAGACCACACTTAGAACCCTTAACACTATTGCTTCAAAAAGAAGAAAATCAGAGTCCTACATTCTATGGTAGAACCGACTCTCCTCTGATACCAATTTTCCATGACCAGTCCTCGAGGACAGTGTCAGGACTACCCCATGACCTCCTTGCATAGGCCAGGGGCTGGCGACAAGCACCAATGGTGTAAATCCTGATAAAAAGGGAAGGCATTGCCTTTCTGAAACGTAAAAACACACACAACCAAAGTACAAGCAAAAAACACTATGTAAAATAGTAACAAGTGTTCTTAAAGTACAAAGGGTTTGGAAATACGAGCCCAATAGTAAAGCACAAGGAAAAGAAAAAATAGAAGGAAGGTGTCAAGCTGCTCCTGGATCGTCCTCTGGAGTACCTACTTGAAGGGTAGGAAAAGATGGCCACCTCAGCTCTCCACGTCCGTCCCTCACCTCCGGGTACCATCTCATCATGAATTCCACCTCCAGGTACCGTCTCATCGTGAAGTCCACCTCCGGGTACCATATTGTCATGATGTCCACCTCTGGGTACCATCCAGCTCTACAAGCCTCAACCATGATCAGTGATGTCCGTCGTCTGCATCCAACACAATGAGGTGTGGGCATAGCCCGTGCAAGTGGGAGTATAACGATACACACTAGGGACCCCAAGACCATCAAGGTCTCACTAAATCCAACGACGATAACAAAAAAGAACGATCACAATAGATAACCATTACTTAAGTACATACCCATACATACACCTAAGTTATCAAGTAAATCATCTCAATCATGAGGTAAACAAAATAGTCATAGACTAAACTCAATCCCGGATGTTTATTCACGATGATGAAAAGACGGCTGCTGGAGAACTCCTCCTATGTCGAGCGCAGTAGTCTAGCCATGACACTGAGGTGCCACTCACTAACCTTAGACTGCTGAGGTACTCCTTCTGTCGAGTACCACGAGTCTTCCACCCCATCATAGAAGTTCTCCCCTCCATGGGTCTGCCACCCCAACACATTAGTGATCCCCCAACTAACCTGCAGAGGTACTCCTCCTGTTGAGTACCGCGGGTCTGCCACCCCAACACAGTAGTTCTCCCCACTATGGGTCTGCCACCCCAACACAGTAGTGCTCCCCACTGGGCTATTCATCTCACTCTGATACGATTCGGACAAGCAGTCACCAAGTCTCAGCTAGCTACGAGGTCACCGTACTCCGTAAGCTCGTCTCCGGGAGGATCCGCTACATGATCTTCTGGTAGACACACCATGTTTCATGAAGTTACTCGAAGAAGTATCTCAAATACCACCTCATAATGGTGGTCTCAATGCAATAGAAGATACATCAATCGGACGCCCGGTCTATGAGTTATTAGCATTCCCGTTCCAGGGGCACGGTTGGACTTCGGGTACAATCCAACATGTCCATACACCAACTACGTCCAAACATCGGGTGATGTATGCCAATGGAACCGTCTCAAAATGAAGAATCTAACATAGTAAACAGCACTTCAATCAGACATCTGGTCAAAAAGTTATAAGCATTTCCCCTCTGAGTGCACGGTTGGTCTCGAGTTCGAACCAACCAGCCCAAACCCAAACATAACCAAAACAGTGAGTGTAATATATCAAAACACCCGCCTCAATCCAAGGAATCCTATGCAACTGAAGGTGTTTCTATTGTAGGTTAGTAGCTCAAAAGATGTTCGTTTAACTGAAATGGTTCTGAAAATAGGGGGCCTGGGTCCGGTCCGACCCAGCCCAACACCCCCTTGGGTCGGCTCGAACCGGGTCGACCCGACTCGGGTCCAGGTCTGGCCCGGCCCGTGCGGCCTACAGCCTGACTTGGAAGCCGGTCGCGACTCGGACGCTGGACGAGCATGACACAAAGGGGGCACAACCCATTGTTTTTGGAAACGGTAGACCCAGTGGGGTTCGCCCTAGTATCTGGTCGGTGGGGTTACACCTTCCGATTTCTGGGTAACGGTCGGCCAATAAGGACAGCTACTTTTGAGCTACCGCAGGACCCAAAAGGGGTCCCGCTTCCTGGAGACGCCGGCGGCCCGCTCGGCTGGCCGCCCGTGTTGGTCCGTCACAACCTTTGTCCACGACACGTCTCCCCGGTGCGGCGAGACGGTGTCGCGCCCCTCCGTCGTGGCCCGATCTGGTCGCTGCCTTCCTCGATATCTCTGGTGTGGCACGACGACACCATGCACCACCGCCAAGACCCCGCTCCAGCCGCGTCCCTATATGTCTCTACACGAGAAATGACACTGCACCACTTTCTCCATGACCATACAGGGCCATGGTTCCCTGCCGATCACCGCACGGTTCAACGACACCATGCACCTCTGCTTCCAACATCAACAATGATTAACAAAGAAGAGGAGAGGAGAATTGACCATGTTTGTGTGGTCTGTTTTCCAACCATTACAACTATATCATGAGTCCAAACCTTAAGCAATGATGAACGATGATAAATACTTGAAAAAAATAACCCCTACCTCAGGTTTCTCCGTTTGCTGAAGATTTCGCGAAAGGGGTGGACGTCAGCTCGTTGACATCATGGAAAGGGAGGAGATGAAGGTGACAATGATCGTTGAAGTTCGTCGCTTCTGCAGAGGCCTTCGATCCCGACTCGAGCGTCGTTCGTTGGAGATCTGTTGGAAGGACAACCGTTTTTCATGGAGGGCTAAATCTTTCTTAATTCTCCATGGATTCTCCACAAAAATTTTCTCATAAAAATATTAAAATGGGGTTTTCCCCTATCTTAACAAACTTTCCATTTCAATTAAAATTGATTCAAAACTCACCAATTAATTGAATAGTTGGAAATATTAAATGACGAGAGAGATATGGTCGGTGGAGAGGCTCCACTCTAATAAATGAGTGGAGTTTTCATGTATTAAACCAGGGGTAATAATGGGGGGTTTAGGGAGTTGAGGGGAAAGGTGAGGATTTAGGGTCTCGTGTGGGCCCCACCACACAAAACCCTCCCATGGGAGGTTAGGTGGGTGTGCCCCCCCCCACTAACTCTCTCTTTGTAGTATATTAACCACCTTCAATAAATAAAATTTGTACACAACATGTTTTATTTATTTTATTCTAAATCCCCAATTATTAATCCTCAACCCGCAAAAAACACAACTAAAGTAAAGGTCCTATTAAGCAATTACTGATGCTCTGAGTTCAATAGTGTCCTCAGATTTCAATTTCAAGCACTGGTTCAAATGTTATGAAAACCCACTTGTTCGTTTATTGAACGTACCTGAGCTAAAATTCGGAAATTGATTCCGGGCACACTGGGCCTCATAATCATGTTCCGTCAGAATCCAGAGACTCGTAAAATTCCAATGAAATTACGAAAAAATTTCCTTGAAATTTCCGGGTTTTACAATATTTTTTTTCATGTAAAAGAAGATTTCAATAAAGAAGTGTGTTTCTTGTTTTAAGTTGTTATATAATGTTCCTAAACCCCAAATACATTGTACCAATTGATATTCTATGTTGTATCATGTGATGAATTTATATAACAAATTATTTTTAATTATGAAATAAATAGCATGGTTGTCATATAACCAGTTTTGGAAAAAAAATATTACAGACCCCAAAACCATAATAGATTAAGAAAATGAAATAAAAAAATCATAAAAAATTAAATGAATTGAATGGAATTTATGATATCTTATTCAAATATTTATTAATAATAATATGATGAATGTAAAGAAACTATGGGTGTGTTTTAATGCTTAGTGAGGGTAAGTAATGTGGAATATATAATGAACTGAATAGAATAATCCGCATGGAAAGGTAAATAAAAGATAACACATGAAATTTGAATAAATAGAAAAGGAATAATATTTTTGTAAAGGTAATAAATTGAGAAAATATTCCATTTAATCAGTTAACCTAGATTGAAATAAATCCATTTATATACAGATGAAAAGTATAATGAATAAATAATAATTGAATCAATGTGATGGAAATGATTAATAATTGGACATCATGTCTGAGGAACATGAAAAATTATAATATCAAGAACTTTAAAATGATTATTTACACTAATATGAATTTTCCAAATTATTTTTATCATTTTATCCTTTCAATTCATTGAGTTTTAATCTAAAATCAATCCCCTCCTATGTATATGAGTCCATAAAATTTTTCATATGTCGAATAATTGATTTTATTACCAAAAAATATGGCTTGTCATAATATATCCATATTGAATAAGTTATGTGGATTTATCAAATATTATGTAGTGGAGGATAAATAAAAATAAGGATTTTTTATTCCGATGAATGGAAACAGCATTAAAATATCATTAACATCAGTTTGGGGTAAAATAACATTCAACATTCCAAAGAGTCCCATACACCTATGAAACAATTGAATCATAATCACCATGAATAAATAACATTAAATAACTCATCTAATATCCTAAAAATAAGATATTAATTATTTTACATTTGAAAGGGAATTATTTACACCAAATAAAATAGAGTTGGTTCATATCAACATATAACTCTAAATGGATTATAAATTTAGAAGAAATCCAATACATTGAGCCTGATTTCGTATGTGTGTATTTATATTCCAGAATAATAAAAAAATTTAATTATTTACTTATTTTATAACATGTTTCATGAATTTTATTACTTTTACTTTTCTTGTTACTATTTTGTATACAACTACTTAAAAAATTATGTTTACATCAAATGATTATGACCAAATTCGGTCCATGTGTCAAGAATGACTTATGTACATCAACTATTGTCAGAAGGGTCATTACATAAACATTTTAATAATTATATTAATGAAATAATTTTATTATTTATAAATAAATTATACTTTTAAAACAAATAATTAACTATGGTTAGGAAAAATGAACCCACATTACAATCCCGAAGACGTTAGGTTGTAAGTACGATTGAGTAAAGTTCTCATTTTTAAATAATCGTTATGGAATGATGGAATATAACATTATATAATTCTATAATTATAATTATATAAAAAAAATAAATTTATTTAATCAAATATACATATGCATATATTTATTTATAAATAAATGATTTCACATCTTTTCGGGGAGGCGGTAGTCCTCACGTCCATGACAGACATTATAACATTTGGGTGTGTAAAATGTGTAATAAAGGAAATGATATATTATGTTTACATAAAAGTAATTATGTATCTAATAAAATATATATTTCATTTATGTTACGTATATTTGATTAATATGATCCTTTATATGTAAAACATATAGTGTGAACGAATCACACTGCATTGAGGAGGTAGTTGTCCACACATCCCGATATGATGTTATTATATGTACAAAAAATGCAATGAGTAATGTAATGTGTTATAAAGTAATTGGATATTAATAGGTAGATAATAAATATCATATATTAATTTAATTTCCATCATAACTATCGACCATGAGAGGTTGTAATGGAAAAAAGTAACAACATAGTTTTCTAAGGTGGTAGTTTGTTGTACACATAAACATAAGGTTCATTACCCATAAGAAATAAGGATGTGAAATTGATGATAGAAAACATAAAATAACAACATCTTAGTATACCTATGACACTAGTTTTGTTTTATAAGCATGAAATAAGGAAATTTCTGGGTGTTGAGAATCAAAATTATACTAAGAAGCTTGGGGAAATATATTTCTTCATCTTTGGTAAACTCATTATGGATTGAAAAAAAATGGATTCCATGGTTGGATTTTTTTTATCAATGGTATGATTGAAGTAGGAGGTTAGAGAATTTTGGATAAAATTTATGTAGATTTCGGTAGATCAAAATTTTCTGGAGTGGTTCTTGTATGGGGAAGATGGAATGCCATTTTACAGTAGAGGAGTGACTCACTTGAAAACACCAAAAGGAATACCTTAATGGGATCCGTTCATTACAAAATGTTCCTCCAAAATGGACATATAATGTTTTAAATGGGAATAAGGATCTTGAAAAACCTCCACCATATAAAAATAATGTCATTTTTATAATTTCGTTCCTTAACTTCTATGTTTCCCCAATTTTTTCTCATTTTGTTTTTTATAAAAAAAACATGTTTTATAACTTATGTTAATTATCCATTATGACTAAATTTAAATGATATTTATTTTAATGAATATGTAAAATTAATTGTATATATTATTTATATTTTTTTCAAAAAAAAATCTCATGTGTGTGGTAAATTACGTTTAAATCCACCTCATGCAACAAGAAAAATCACTACATTAACCAAGACCATGCAAATAATGTGTTTAAAAACTATTGGTCAATATGAAAATTTTAAAAAATATATTGGTATATTAAAATACCATATTTAATATTTAATAACAATAAAAAATCACTTGTAATTTCTTGGATTTTTATTAATTTCGAAACATTTAATTAAAAATAATTTATTATAAAATAAGATTGATGTCAATTTTGAAATTATTTATTTAATTATAAATTAAAAATATCAAACCAATTTTGGAATTAAAATACATTATGTTCAAAGCATTGTAACATTATAAATTTATCTACAATAAAATTTTATAGATAATAATTCAATCAATTTACTTCTCTTTTAATATTTATTATTACCATTATTTTAGTTGATTATTAACTAAATAATCACTATGATTAAGGTTCTTAATAATTTTTAGTAAATAATTCATCACAAAAAATTAATGAGGATTTATTATGAAATTAATTACAAATTTACCCTTCTAAATGATATGTATAATAAAAAAAGATTATGTTGTTTTCATATCTCAATGTTTTATAAATGTAAAAGGTAATTTTTTCCAATTTTATATTTGTCATTACCTAACATATCATATAGAAAAATATTATACAATATTATTAATATAAATCAAATAATTAGAAACAATAGGGTTTATGGTTCATATATTTGTATAAAATTAATTTTGAACATGTTTTTCGGTCATTTTGGCACTTAGGATTATGTTTTAGTCCCTTGTTATTTTTAATTTTACCATAATCTCCATAATTATTTTTACTCACTTTCTCTAATAATTTTTATCATAAATTATGTTTATATTATATGAAATAAATTATTTTATTTATTAAAACCATTTAATTACATTTTGAAAAATTATAATTATAGATGTTGGAAAATGATGTTCAATGCCAATCTCAAAAAATTGGCGAGAAAGTGAGTATTTAAAGATAAAATGTTAACATATTCAATAAGTTTTTATATCCAATTAAAATAAAAAAATTTACCATGATCTTAATTGGGTCAATGAAAATATAATTGATATATTTTCACATCAAAAAACCAATTTAAAATACAATTTAATATTAATAATTATTAAAATGAAAATGCTGTTTTAAACAGAAATGCAATATTTTTTTACAATTCATTAAAAATTAAACTTTTTAGAAAAATTAAAAAAATAACCCAATTATAATTATGAATATTAATTCAAAAATGATGTTGATTTTTAAAAATAAAACTTATATAGTGAAAAAAATTGGATTTAATATTTTTTGTCATGAACCAGCTTGGGTCGACCCTGAACTGGGCACCCAAGATGATATATGGCATGGCCTTAAGGGCGTTCCCGATCCCTAAAGTCATGAAACTAGTGTCAGGAATTCCCAATCAGTCGTATATATCGTTTTAATGTTTGGATTGCCTTTATTTTCTTGAGTTATTGTTTATGCATTTTGTTTTTTATTTATTCGTGCCTTCTCTTTATCATTTTCTCTACTTAAATTTATTTTTATTTGGAGAAATCATTCCAATCGTCTCTGTCAATGCCCTGATGCTTGTCACCAGATTGGAAGGATCTAGAACACCTCTCAGGTCTTTCCATAGATCGACTCAGGTTACTAGTTCTGGGTAGACCCAAATTGGTTCATGATATATGTTCTCTAATAAATGTCTATAAAACATGATCTTTCATGTAACACAAGATAACTCAATTTCGGGAGTATCATATGGTTAATATTTTGTATAAATAATTATATAGAAAAATTTTATTTATTATAAAATAATAATATTGAAATGTCTTGTGGTGTTACATTATCCTTTCCATAGATAAATTTCATCCCCACAATTCTAAATTGATCTCAGAAATTCGGGGATTGATATTTGAAAATAAACTATTGTTGAAAAAACCACATCATGAATAGGGTTAATAAGAAATCTTATTATTAAGAGAGAAATGAAATTACAATGTTCACAAAAATAATTTCCCTATTATGGGAAACAATGTGGGAAATGGAATGATGGATAAAGGACAAAAATCTAACAAACACGTTCTGATGAAGAATGTTATGGTATATATTCCGATAAAAGTTGTTGAACAAAAGACAATAAACCATGGGTGATCATAATGGAATTTGATAATATAAAAAATTATTATAATATGATATGTTTTTTAGTTTCTAGACGATTATTTTCATTCAATTTTCATTTTTCACTATAAAGGAATATATGAAAATATATATTTTTTTCATAAATTCAATATTATCACATTGTTGTACCTTGAACTATTTATACATCATTTCATTTTATAAGATAGTTCATATGGGGAGGAAGTACATTATCCTCTAAATACTTATCCAAAATTAATCACAAACCATATCATAAATGGAAAACTTTTCCCAACAATTATGACCCAACAATTAAGAATGGAGAATCCCGAATTTACAAAATGAAATTATCAAATTACATGAAGTGGATTAGAATAGTAACATACAAAAAAATTAAAATGGTAATATCATAAATTACCTTAATAATTTATTTGAAAAAATAATTATTCATATTCCATGAATAGAATATAGATTATTGGTTATATTCATTAAAACAAAAAATGTTGTATAATCCATCAATGATAGAAGAAATAAGTTTTTCAATAAATCATTTATCAGTTCCAATACAGTCCACAATTATCAAATTTATGTTATCAAAAACAATAATTTCTTTATCCAAAAAACATTTTGTTAACCTTGGTAACATATTAAGGGATACCTTTCAGTCAACAATTTGTTTTCCAAAAATATTTAACTTATACTCAGTAACTTTTCATGGTATCAGTCATCAAATTATCTCAAATACATAATGAAATTGTTGTGAAATATAATTTTTATTTATTTTATAATTCATATGATGAAAACATCATCGATGAAATACTTTGGAAACATATTTTTTAGATCTAAATACATGATTAAATCAATCATTTATCTTTGGTTATTTTAATAACCAATGCTAAACCTTGATTTTATAGCTTCTTATGAGGCACATTACATCGACTCTTGGGGAATCCATTTTCATATTTCTCTATCTCTATGTAGTATTATCATTTAATATTTTTTTAATTATTCTATTTTAATTTTTTAGCACAATGACAATAATATCCGCTCTTATAAAAAAACCTCATTCCCTTCTATCATTAACCAGGGAGAATTTTTCCACATTTATCACCTATGTGAAAATCTATCATTCATTTAAAATTTGACCCATTACCATTTTGATATGTTTAAAAGACCAATTCTACTGTTGTATTCTATAATATATGTAGATTATTGAAAATTCCTTTTAAATTTTGAGGAACCAAAAACAATTTCTTAGTTTGATGAAAAAGATTAATAAACTAGCGCCCTTTAATTATTTGGATTAATAACATCATAGATATGGAAGATCTTTCACATGTTGTAGCATTTTATATCCATAACATACCTGACTAACCATGTAATGGTGGAATCAAAATATGCAACTCTTTCAAGTATAATTTTATTTGAGATAATGAAATATCACTTCTTATCAATGTGTTGATGAATAAGAAAGACTTTATTGAAAATATAAACTTAAAAGTCCTCAATGCTATTAGTTATATTTCATTATCCTCTCTAGAATTCTGGATCAAGGACCCCTATTGATCAGTATCACCATTGATACAATATAGTGTCCGTGCATTATTTTACTTTTACCCACATTGTAATTCCATAAATATCTTCTCAAATTATTTAATCCATTTCCCTTTAACTGTTGGATTAGTAGTCCCACTAAATGATTAGGGCATCTGTCATATAATGTGATCCAACATCAGATATTCTCACCGTGGAATTGGTTTCCCTATTCACGAAATGTTATTTTTCATAACCTGACTATGATTCCCAAATATGTCTATAACATTATCCGATATAATACCATATAAATTGAAATATTTAGCTGGGAAATATCAACATTTTCCATGAGTATCGATACTCTAATTCCTTCCAGTTTCCATTTCTCAATAATAGAATACACTAGATTATCTCATAAAATTAATAACTTTTTATAATTAAAAATATTTTTTAACACTTATCAAAAATTTAGCATCATAAGTCCTAGAATCATAATCAATTTTTTCTTTTGGGATATCCTTAAATTTAAATCCTTAGTAATGGTTTTTATTGAATATATGATTTATACTATGTATATCACCATGTAGTTTCAAATTAGGTGCACAATAAGTCACATTGTCATTTACCAGGTCATGCGTAGTCAGGTCTAACACACGTTTTGAATGTTGTTACCCATATGTACTTTTGATCTAAATATATGTTTACTTTTTGTAACATGATAGGGATATATTACAAGAAATACCCACATAATTTCTACCTCACCAAGATTATAAAATATTATTATATACATATACTCAATTTGTATCTTAGGGTTATGTACCCTAATATATGTTTTCTAAATCTAGATTCAACGGTTAATGCTAAAACTACTCTAAAACCAACTATAACGTACAAAATATAGAATCCCAAAGCTAGTGCAATATGAATTCCATTGGAAAATATACATGTTTTAAATCCCAATAGACCAAATGATTTAGATGTTTAGGAAAAATAGATTACATATATGATATTCATAATACATTGTTAAAAGAAAATAAAAACAAGATACATAACAAAATGAAATAAACAAAATTTTTAAAATCTTATTCAAATATTTCTTCTTCATAACATAGGGAAAGGAAATAAAATAAAAGAATGCTAAAAAGATTAATAAGGTAATGTAAAGATGAATAAATAATTAATTCAAAATAATAATGAACATGGAATGTTAAATAATAGATAAGACAAAATATTCGATTAACTAGATATGGAAAACAATATGTAAAGATAAAAAACTGAAATCAAATGCCAAATAATCAACAAACTGAGAGTTAAATTCATCAGTAAATATATCATTGAAAATTTCCATGGATAAATAATTATATAATCAGAATTAGAGAAATGATTAATTTTTAGATGTCATATTTGAGGCACATGAAAACCTACACTATCAAGACATTTAATAAGACAGTTTAAACAATTCTGATTTGGAAAACCTATTTGTCTCATGAGAACCCATCGATTCATTGAGTATTTATCTATAATGGGGACCCACCTGAGTCTTTTAGTTGAAGGAATTCCTCGTATATCAGATAATAGATATAATTAATAAACAATGTGACATATAATCAAATATACCTATCGAATAAAGGATACCGAAGTATCCATTATTCTACACTTTCTGGTATGTAACAATAGTGGTTTCGGACATTGATGAATGGAAATAACATTAAATGATCATTTAAAATATTCTTGAGGGAAATAATCTATAAACATTCAGAACTGTCTCATACTACTTTGAATTATTTGAATCATAATCCCAATGGAATAATAAGTTAAATGGAACATACAATATCATGATAATATTTATATTAATTATATAAAATGTCGAATGAATGTATATAAACCATATAAATGTTAATTGGTGCATAACAACAAATAAGACTCAGTTGAATGTAAATTTAGACGAAATCCCTTATCTTGAGTCCAAATTATCACCGATGTATTTATATTCAAGAGTAATAAAATTATTTTAATTATTTAATTTCATCCTATCAATTTTATGGTTTTTTATTATATTTAATTCACTTATTATATTTTTTTATACTAATACTAAAATAATACTTTTTTACATTAGATGTTTTGACCAAATTCGGTTCATGATAAAATAAGGAATTTAGTAGTTTTGACTATGGTCAACTGGGAATTTAAAAAAACATATCTATAAAAACAATAATGAAATAATTATCATATTTTGAAATCAATTATACTTTTAAGAGCAATAATGACTTCGTTTTAGGGAAAATAATCCAACAACACAATCTTGGAGATGGTAGGCCTTACATTGGCCTCATTAACGTTCCCATTTTTTCAAAACTCATTATAAAAAGAATATAAGAAACACTATGTAAAGACCCGCAAATTTCAAGGAAATTTTTTTTTTCTTAATTTTCTTTGGAATTTTACAAAGGCGCAGCTTCAGACGGCACCTGATTCCGAGGCCCGGTGTGCCCGGAATCAATTTCCGAAGTTTGGCTCGGGTACGTTCAGTGAACGGACGAGCGGGTTTTTCTATCTTTTGAACCGGTGCCCGGAATCAAATTCTGAGGGCACCGATGAAATCGCAGCGCCGGTATTTGCTTAGAAATGCCTCTTCCGGAGTTGCGTTTGCTCAGACGTGGTTTTTAAAATTTTGCGGCTTAAAGTCAGAAATAAAATAAATTTCTGCGACAACTTTATTTTATTTCACTTAAACTGTTTGGAAGCCACTTAAAGTCACTTAAAGGCGGCTTGAACTGAGTTGAACTGGATAGGATGCTATCCAGAAATATCCTACCCCCTTGATAGGATATTTGTGAGGTGGGGCCCACGCGAGCCCCGCCGTTTCTTTCGCTAAGTAACGCACCCGCGAAAACCCGTCAAAGTAACTGAAAAGTCAACCGACGCGTTTTCTTTAATTCTTAACAGACCATTTAATTGGGCGGTTTATTTCGTGAATTAAATGGACCGTTTCTTCGTGAATTAATTGGGTCGTTACTTATGCGTTTTACGTTTGTTGGAAAAATAATAAAATAGACAAACTTGTCTATTTTGGAGGATTGCTATCGTTGTGCAATTCCTCTGAGCCTCCACCCTCTCCGCGAAGAACGCGAAGAACGCGAAGAACGCGAAGAACGCGAAGAACGCCGGAACCGGAATCCGACGACGCACGATCCGCGACGTCAACAGCTTTTCCGCGACCTTCTTCTTCTTCTTCTTCGGTGCCTCTTCTTCCGCGGCGAACCTGCGATCGGCGGTTAAAGGTGAGAATCGAAACTTCTAAATTCTCCCTTCTTAATTTCAATAACAACGGGTTTAATTAATTAAATCTGTTTGTTCTTGATCCGGAGATTGGCGACGCGATGCCGGATACCGCGACGACGCGACGATCTCCTTCTTCCGCGACGAGCGATTCCGCGACGACCTCTCGTCCGACGACGACTTCGAGGTAGGGATTTATTTTGGAAAAGTTACCCCTTTTAAATTTTCTCGTGAACGTTCTTGAAAATTTAAAAAGCCGGTTTCAAGCGAACAATTTTATCTTTAAATAAAATTGTTGGATCATGTGTTGATCATCTTATTCTTTTCTCCCGTTGTTTATGATTAACGCGGAGGGAGCGGGTCTAACGAACAAGACCCGGCAACCCTCCGCCGATCTTCCTTTTTTGTGCGGATTTGGCGGACGATGACGAACCGTGCGGCAAGGACAATCCGTTGTTTCCGCAGTGGAGGACGCGTCCCGGGAGGAACAATGGCGCAGACGGGAGGCAAAACGGGCCACCGGAGCAACTCCGGCGGCCCGCGGAAGGAGGCGGCGGCGCCCGGCGCGCCGCCGGGGAGATCTTCCGCCGCGGCTGAAGCCGCGGCGGCGGCGGCCGGTTCCGCGGCCGCGCGGAACCGGGAATGGACACGGCGGCCCGGCCGCGTCCGCGTGACAGGCGGCCCCCCGCGGGGGCCGCGTTTCTTCAAATGCCGCGGGTCAAACCCGCGGCGGCGGCCTGTTCGGCCGCTCGGCCGAAGCCGAGCCGGCCGGTCCGGTCGGCCGGGCCGCGCCCAGGCCGAACCGGACCCGGCCGAGCCGGTTCGGGCCGGCGCGGTTCGGGCCGACCCGGTTCGGCCGACCCCAGGGGGGTTCGGGCCGGGTCGCCCCGGGCCCAGAACCCCCGTTTTCGGGCCCTCTTCGGTCTTTCGCCCATATCTTGGGCCTGGGACCTCCGATTGGCGAACCGTCAGCGGCTACGCGATCTTTGGATCAAGACGGTCGTTTCGGTATATTATACTCAAGGTTTCGGAAGACTTTGGGTTCGGCCGGGTTGGTTCGTACACGAAACCAACCGGGCCCTCGGAGCGGAAACGCTCATAACTTGAGCTACGGACGTCCGATCGACGTACCGTCAGCTGTGGTAGTTTCCTCTAAGTGAGACGGAACTTTTGGCATGCTCCACCCGAGGATCGGATACAGGCGGAGTACGGTCGGGTTGGTTTTGCCCTAAAAACCAACCAGGCCCCTGGGACGAAAATGCCAATAACTCTCAGACCGGGCGTCCGTTTGACGCGCCGTCTGTTGCGTTGAGATCCTGTTGTCGATACGGAACTTTTGGATACATCAACTTCGGACTACGTGTCAGTTGATGTATCAGCCTCTCGGCTCGTGGAGCGGACCCTCCTAAACGAGCTCGCTTTGTGCGGGAACCCTAGCACTGGCTGTGACTTCGACGACAGAGCAGAGATCCTTCGTGGACTGCGACGACGACAGAGCAGAGATCCTTCGTGGACTGCGGCGACAACTGTGCAGAGATCCTCAGTGGACTGCGTCGACTACTGCACTCAGCGATCCTACGTGGATCAGTGCTACAGGTTCTGTGTGAGCCCGATCCTATGTGGGTCCTTACTACCGGTTCTGTGTGAGCCACTGCCTACAGGTTCTGTGTGAGCCCGATCCTACGTGGGTCTCTTGCGGGGGTTAGTACCTATCGATCCTTCGTGGGTCCGACGACTTAGACGGATCAATGATCGTCTTTGACGTCATCTGAAAAAGTATACCTGGTTGAGCTGAATCTTATGTTACTCTCCTATGTGGATTGTGTTGAACTATCCTAAGTGGATTTACTGTTTACTCTCCTTTGTGGATTGTGTTGAACTATCCTTTGTGGATTTACCGTTTACTCTCCTTGTGGACTTGAGTCTTGCTTTCCTTTGTGGATTGAGTTGTTCTCGAGCTCGTGAGCAGAGCTAGAAATGGGGACTTAGGTATATGTATGGGCATATACCTAAGTCGAGTCAGATGTTACTTCGTGATTGCATCTTTCTTTTGTGCTATATCCTTTGTGGATTTCGGGAGACCTTCGGGGGTCTCGGGGTCCTTACTGAGTAGCTTGTACTCACCCCTGCACGGGCTATGCCCGCACCTTGTTGTGTTGGTTGCAGACGACGGACAGCGCTGATCACGGTTGGGGCGTGGAGCAGGACGGTACCTGGAGGTGGACCACTAGGCGGGACGTGCTCGGAGCGGACGTGGGACCCGAGGAGCCTGGAGGCTATCTGTACCCACCCTTCAGGTGGGATTTCCAGTGGACGACACGAGGCCGCCGTCTTTTCTTCAGTTGCTGTACTTTACTTTTCAGTTGTACTTTACAGTTGGGCTTGTATTTCCGGCCCCCTTTACTTTTCTGCACTTTACTTTCCGCTTGCTGACTCTGTGTGGTTGTTACTTATAAAGGCAATGCCTTCCCTGTTTACTGGGATTTTACGCCTTGGTGCTAGTCGCCAGCCCCTGGCCTATGGAAGGCGGGCTTGGGGTAGTCACGGCACGGGCCCCGAGGACGGGTCGTGACAAATTGGTATCAGAGGTGGTCGGTTCTACCGCAAACTCTGATCGTCCTTTCTTTCTATATGAAGCAATAGTGTTTAGTGTATTGAGTGTGGTTATCAGTTCAGGGAGCCCAGTGTTGGTGCGGCGGCCGACGTATCCGTACACCAGGACCCTGACTCCTGATTTCCGACTTAATGCATGAAAACATTGATTGCGTGTGTGTTTCAAGTTTTCTTTGTGATTGCTTGTGTCAGCTCACCGGGTATACTGATCTGCTTTATGAAAGTCTCAAGTTTTCCTTGTGATTACTTGTGCCAGCTCACCAGGTATACTGTTCTGACTATGGTGCTCTTGTTCTCCTTTTCAGGATGGCCCCGCGACGACAGCCAGCTAGGGTTCCGAGTGTAGGGCGCGACGGCAGCCCACCGAGCGACGAGGCCTCGGTGCAGGGCCCTTTGCCAGCAGTGGCACCGGCGGTAGCTTTACCCGCCGAGCCACCGATGCTGCCAGTACCAGACGCTGACGATGCACGTCGCCTCAGGGCACTGCATGAGTTTCAGAGCCAGCGACCGCCCAGGTTTCGCGGTGAGGCGGACCCCCAGGCCACCGAGGACTGGCTAGAGGCAGTGGTACGGATCTTCAGACTAGTGAGGACACCAGCGGATCTCATGGTGATTCTCGCAGCGAGCCTCCTGCAGGCGGCGGCAGGACGATGGTGGAGCCTGATGCTCCAGGTTCACGATGAGGCATCCCTGCTCTGGACGGACTTCGAGAGCCTCTTCCGCTCTGAGTTCGTCCCGGCCACCCTCCGAGCGTTGCGCATCCAGGAGCTTCTCCAGCTGCGCCAGGGCAGCATGACGGTCGCTCAGTACGCGGCGAGGTTCACGGACCTATCTCGCTACTCGACCGATATGGTACGGGACCCCTTCTTCCGGGCCCGGACCTTCGAGCAGGGCTTGCGACAGGAGATTCGGGCGTCGCTGATCTCCCTCAGCATTCCGACCCAGGCGGGAGTGCTGGAGCGAGCCCTCCTGATCGAGAGGTTCCTGGCAGAGCCTTCTTCAGCGGCGAGACCTAGCGCAGGGCGGCAGGTAGCTGAGTCTTCGGCAGCAGGTAGCCGACGGATGACTCACGGGTCCAGGCAGACCAGACCCCCACGCAGACGGCCTCAGGACACCGGCTCAGCAGTACGAGGCACACAGCGGAGTGCCAGCCTTTCGAGAGGCAGGTTGTGCTACTCTTGCGGCGGGCAGGGTCACATGGCTCGTGACTGCCCGACTCGCCGATCAGAGGAGCAGCAGACGGTGGAGGGGCCACCCAGGCAGAGGCAGAGGGTCGACCGTGGCGGTCCGCAGGGAGGAGGCGGACGAGGCCGAGGAGCTGGCCGAGAAGCGGGTGGTGGGCGACGCTTCCAGGCTCTACCCCCACCACCACCAGGAGGGCCACCTCGACCACAGGGAGCTGGCGGGCAGGGACATGCCCAGCTCCAGGCAGTGGAGGCCTACGACCCCGACTTGCCAGAGATGATTCGAGGTACGATCTGTGTCTATTCCACCCTTGCTGCAGTACTTATAGACACAGGAGCGAGTCACTCTTTCATAGCCTCTGCCCTTGTTCGGAGCTCGGAGATTCCGACTGAGCCGTTGGCTCGATCCTTACGGCTAGAGACTCCTACGGGAGCAGACTCGACGATTACGCACTGGTGCCGGCAGTGTGAGCTTACTCTAGGAGGCGAGAGCTTCGGCTGGGATCTCCTTGTAGCGGCGTCGAGGCCTTACGACGTCATCTTGGGCATGGATTGGCTATCCACGGTTCATGCCCAGATCGACTGTTTTAGGCGCAAGGTGCGATGTGTTCGTACCGACGGGAGCAGGTTTACCTTCACCGGCGAGAAGGGAACCTTTGCAGCACAGGATAGACTTCCGCGGAGGAGAGTGCAGCCTATCTCTCATCAGTTGGCTAGCCTCATCCTAGGAGCAGTGGACGTGCGGAGTCCGGCTTTTCCTGCAGTGGTGGACCAGTACGTGGACGTCTTTCCCGACGACGTTCCAGGGCTACCTCCTCGTAGAGAGGTAGACTTTTACATCGACTTGTACCCCGGGACAACCCCGATATCTACTCCAGCATATCGGATGGCCCCCGCTGAGCTTCGAGAGCTGCGGGTACAGTTGGAGGACTTGCAGAGCAAGGGGTTTATCCGACCCAGTGTTTCACCCTGGGCTTCCCCGATTTTGTTCGCCAAGAAGGCGGACGGGAGCTTGCGACTGTGTGTCGACTATCGTCGCCTGAACCAGGTGACAGTGAGGAACAAGTATCCGCTACCACGGATTGATGACCTCTTCGATCAGCTCAAGGGAGCGCGGTGGTTCTCGAAGATAGACCTCCGTTCAGGCTATCATCAGCTCAGAGTTCGAGACGAGGACGTACAGAAGACGGCCTTCAGGTGTCGGTATGGCCATTATGAGTTCTTGGTTATGCCGTTCGGCGTAACCAATGTTCCAGCAGTGTTCATGAGCCTCATGAACAGGATCTTCCAGCCATACCTCGACCGATTTGTCGTTGTCTTCATTGACGACATTTTGGTATACTCGACGACTGAGGAAGAGCATGCCTACCACCTGCGAGTTGTGCTAGACACACTCCGAGAGCACCAGCTTTATGGAAGGCTCTCAAAATGCCAGTTTTGGTTACGTGAGGTCCATTTCTTGGGGCACGTCATTTCTGAGGCGGGAGTTGCAGTGGATCCCGCGAAGATCGAGGCAGTGCTAGCTTGGGAGCCACCCAAGAGCGTGACAGAGGTGCGGAGCTTCTTGGGCCTAGCGGGATACTATCGGAGATTCGTGCCAGACTTCTCCAGAGTTGCGGCACCACTCTCAGCCTTGACAAAGAAGGGGAAACCCTTTGTGTGGTCAGACAGATGTCAGCAGAGCTTCCAGGAGCTGAGACAGAGATTGACCAGCGCACCTATCTTGAGGTTGCCTGAGGAGGGAGTTGGATACGTAGTTTACTGCGACACATTAGGGACTGGACTCGGGTGCGTCCTGATGCAGGAGCGGGCCGTGATCGCCTACGGATCACGTCAGTTGAGGCCGCATGAGCAGAACTACGCCACTCATGACCTGGAGTTAGCAGCAGTGGTCTTCGCTCTTCTAGACTTGGCGGCACTATCTGATGGGCGAGCGCTTCACTGTCTTTTCTGACCACCAGAGTCTCAGGTATATCTTCTCTCAGAAGGACCTGAACCTGAGACAGTGGAGATGGCTTGAGTTCCTCCAGGACTATGACTTTGAGATAGTCTATACTCCTGGGAAGGGGAACGTGGTAGCCGATGCCCTCAGCAGGAGGACGGGCATTCAGCTACTTGAGGAGGCGACGGAGCAGCTAGCCTCCTTGCAGATATCCTTCGTGGATAGAGACGGAGCAGCCTTTCTTCAGTCTCTCACAGTCTCTCCTCCACTTCTACAACGGGTCAGAGAGGCCCAGCGTGAGGACGCTGACTGTGAGACCCGGCGTGCACTGATATCCTCAGGTCAGGCGCCTGATGGCTTCTCCCTTGGAGAAGAGCACGACATCCTTTTCAGAGGACGTACCTTCGTACCAGTCGTTTTGCGACAGGAGGTGCTGAGAGAGTTTCACACTTCTCCCTTGGCGGTGCATCCCGGAGTGGCGAAGATGTACCAGGATCTCAGACGACAGCACTGGTGGCCGGGCATAAAGAAAGCTGTGGCAGAGTTCGTTTCGTGATGCCTCACCTGCCAGCAGGTGAAGGCAGAGCATCAGGTACCAGAAGGCTTGGTACAGCCCTTGGAGGTCCCGGAGTGGAAGTGGGACGGCATATCTATGGACTTCGTGACTGGACTTCCACGTACTTCCAGAGGTCACGACTCCATTTGGGTGATTGTCGACCGACTCACCAAGTCGGCACACTTCTTACCCATCAGAGAGTAGGGCTCAGTGGAGAGCTTGGGACGTCTTTACGTCCAGGAGATCGTACGGCTTCACGGTGTGCCATCATCTATCGTCTCCGATCGAGATGCTCGTTTCACTTCCCGGCTCTGGAAGGGGTTGCAGGAGGCGTTCGGGACGCGGCTCCATCTGAGCACAGCCTTCCACCCTCAGACGGATGGTCAGACGGAGAGGACCATACAGACACTCGAGGACATGCTCCGTGCATGTGTTCTCGACTTTGGTCGCAGCTGGGAGGACCACCTACCCTTGGTGGAGTTCGCGTACAACAACAGCTACCACTCCACCATCGGGATGGCACCATACGAGGCGTTGTACGGCAGACCCTGCAGATCACCGTTGTGCTGGACAGACCCTGGGGAGTCAGCACTCGTGGGACCAGAGATGGTCCGAGCCACGACAGAGAAGATCCAGATCATCCAGGAGAGGATGAGGACAGCTCAGAGCCGGCAGAAGTCATATGCTGACAGGAGGCGGAGGCCACTAGAGTTTGAGGATGGCGACCACGTCTTTTTGCGTGTCTCACCTCGACGTGGTTTACGGAGATTTGGCCGAGGCGGCAAGTTGTCTCCACGCTTCATCGGGCCTTTCCAGGTCCTCAGCAGGATAGGAGAGGTGGCTTTTCGCCTGGCTCTACCACCTCAGTTGCACCGGGTGCACGACGTCTTCCACATGTCTCAGCTGAGGAGATACGTGCACGACCCGACGCACATCATCGACTTTGGGGAGCTGGACGTGGACGATGGGGCGACTTTTGCGGAGGTCCCAGTAGAGATCGAGGATCGACAGGAGCGGGTCCTACGTGGGCGGTCGATTCCTTTTGTGCGCATCAGATGGCAGCACGGGAACCTCCAGGAGAGCACTTGGGAGCGGGAGGCTCAGATGCGTGCTCAGTACCCCCATTTGTTCCCCTAGTTTTTGATGTATCTTTACGGGGACGTAAAGCCCTGAGGTGGGAGTAATGTAAAGACCCGCAAATTTCAAGGAAATTTTTTTTTTCTTAATTTTCTTTGGAATTTTACAAGAGCGCAGCTTCAGACGACACCTGATTCCGAGGCCCGGTGTGCCCGGAATCAATTTCTGAAGTTTGGCTCGGGTACGTTCAGTGAACGGACGAGCGGGTTTTTCTATCTTTTGAACCGGTGCCCGGAATCAAATTCTGAGGGCACCGATGAAATCGCAGCGCCGGTATTTGCTTAGAAACGCCTCTTCCGGAGTTGCGTTTGCTCAGACGTGGTTTTTAAAATTTTGCGGCTTAAAGTCAGAAATAAAATAAATTTGTGCGACAACTTTATTTTATTTCACTTAAACTGCTTGGAAGCCACTTAAAGTCACTTAAAGGCGGCTTGAACTGAGTTGAACTGGATAGGATGCTATCCAGAAATATCCTACCCCCTTGATAGGATATTTGTGAGGTGGGGCCCGCGCGAGCCCCGCCGTTTCTTTCGGTAAGTAACGCACCCGCGAAAACCCGTCAAAGTAACTGAAAAGTCAACCGACGCGTTTTCTTTAATTCTTAATAGACCATTTAATTGGGCGGTTTATTTCGTGAATTAAATGGACTGTTTCTTCGTGAATTAATTGGGTCGTTACTTATGCGTTTTACGTTTGTTGGCAAAATAATAAAATAGACAAACTTGTCTATTTTGGAGGATTGCTATCGTTGTGCAATTCCTCTAAGCCTCCACCCTCTCCGCGAAGAACGCGAAGAACGCGAAGAACGCGAAGAACGCGAAGAACACCGGAACCGGAATCCGACGACGCACGATCCGCGACGTCAACAGCTTTTCCGCGACCTTCTTCTTCTTCTTCTTCGGTGCCTCTTCTTCCGCGGCGAACCTGCGATCGGCGGTTAAAGGTGAGAATCGAAACTTCTAAATTCTCCCTTCTTAATTTCAATAACAACGGGTTTAATTAATTAAATCTGTTTTTTCTTGATCCGGAGATTGGCGACGCGACGCCGGATACCGCGATGACGCGACGATCTCCTTCTTCCGCGACGAGCGATTCCGCGACGACCTCTCGTCCGACGACGACTTCGAGGTAGGGATTTATTTTGGAAAAGTTACCCCTTTTAAATTTTCTCGTGAACGTTCTTGAAAATTTAAAAAGCCGGTTTCAAGCGAACAATTTTATCTTTAAATAAAATTGTTGGATCATGTGTTGATCATCTTATTCTTTTCTCCCGTTGTTTATGATTAACGCGGAGGGAGCGGGTCTAACGAACAAGACCCGGCAACCCTCCGCCGATCTTCCTTTTTTGTGCGGATTTGGCGGACGACGACGAACCGTGCGGCAAGGGCAATCCGTTGTTTCCGCAGTGGAGGATGCGTCCCGGGAGGAACAATGGCGCAGACGGGAGGCAAAACGGGCCACCGGAGCAACTCCGGCGGCCCGCGGAAGGAGGCGGCGGCGCGGGTCGCCGGCGCGGCGGCGCCGGCGACCGGAGGCGGCGGCGCCCGGCGCGCCGCCGTGGAGATCTTCCGCCGCGGCTGAAGCCGCGGCGGCGGCGGCCGGTTCCGCGGCCGCGCGGAACTGGGAACGGACGCGGCGGCCCGGCCGCGTCCGCGTGACAGGCGGCCCCCCGCGGGGGCCGCGTTTCTTCAAATGCCGCGGGTCAAACCCGCGGCGGCGGCCTGTTCGGCCGCTCGGCCGAAGCCGAGCCGGCCGGTCCGGTCGGCCGGGCCGCGCCCAGGCCGAACCGGACCCGGCCGAGCCGGTTCGGGCCGGTTCGGGCCGACCCGGTCCGGCCGACCCCAGGGGGGTTCGGGCCGGGTCGCCCCGGGCCCAGAACCCCCGTTTTCGGGCCCTCTTCGGTCTTTCGCCCATATCTTGGGCCTGGGACCTCCGATTGGCGAACCGTCAGCGGCTACGAGATCCTTGGATCAAGACGGTCGTTTCGGTATATTATACTCAAGGTTTCGGAAGACTTTGGGTTCGGCCGGGTTGGTTCATACACGAAACCAACCGGGCCCTCGGAGCGGAAACGCTCATAACTTGAGCTACGGACGTCCGATCGACGTACCGTCAGCTGTGGTAGTTTCCTCTAAGTGAGACGGAACTTTTGGCATGCTCCGCCCGAGGATCGGATACAGGCGGAGTACGGTCGGGTTGGTTTTGCCCTAAAAACCAACCGGGCCCCTGGGACGAAAATGCCAATAACTCTCAGACCGGGCGTCCGTTTGACGCGCCGTCTGTTGCGTTGAGATCCTGTTGTCGATACGGAACTTTTGGATACATCAACTTCGGACTACGTGTCAGTTGATGTATCAGCCTCTCGGCTCGTGGAGCGGACCCTCCTAAACGAGCTCGCTTTGTGCGGGAACCCTAGCGCTGGCTGTGACTTCGACGACAGAGCAGAGATCCTTCGTGGACTGCGACGACGACAGAGCAGAGATTCTTCGTGGACTGCGGCGACGACTGTGCAGAGATCCTCAGTGGACTGCGTCGACTACTGCACTCAGCGATCCTACGTGGATCAGTGCTACAGGTTCTGTGTGAGCCCGATCCTATGTGGGTCCTTACTACCGGTTCTGTGTGAGCCACTGCCTACAGGTTCTGTGTGAGCCCGATCCTACGTGGGTCTCTTGCGGGGGTTAGTAACTATCGATCCTTCGTGGGTCCGACGACTTAGACGGATCAGTGATCGTCTTTGACGTCATCTGAAAAAGTATACCTGGTTGAGCTGAATCTTATGTTACTCTCCTATGTGGATTGTGTTGAACTATCCTAAGTGGATTTACTGTTTACTCTCCTTTGTGGATTGTGTTGAACTATCCTTTGTGGATTTACCGTTTACTCTCCTTGTTGATTTGAGTCTTGCTTTCCTTTGTGGATTGAGTTGTTCTCGAGCTCGTGAGCAGAGCTAGAAATGGGGACTTAGGTATATGTATGGGCATATACCTAAGTCGAGTCAGATGTTACTTCGTGATTGCATCTTTCTTTTGTGCTATATCCTTTGTGGATTTCGGGAGACCTTCGGGGGTCTCGGGGTCCTTACTGAGTAGCTTGTACTCACCCCTGCACGGGCTATGCCCGCACCTTGTTGTGTTGGTTGCAGACGACGGACAGCGCTGATCACGGTTGGGGCGTGGAGCAGGACGGTACCTGGAGGTGGACCACTGGGCGGGACGTGCTCGGAGCGGACGTGGGACCCGAGGAGCCTGGAGGCTATCTGTACCCACCCTTCAGGTGGGATTGCCAGTGGACGACACGAGGCCGCCGTCTTTTCTTCAGTTGTTGTACTTTACTTTTCAGTTGTACTTTACAGTTGGGCTTGTATTTCCGGCCCCCTTTACTTTTCTGCACTTTACTTTCCGCTTGCTGACTCTGTGTGGTTGTTACTTATAAAGGCAATGCCTTCCCTGTTTACTGGGATTTTACGCCTTGGTGCTAGTCGCCAGCCCCTGGCCTATGGAAGGCGGGCTTGGGGTAGTCACAGCACGGGCCCCGAGGACGGGTCGTGACACACTATATCTTTCTTGAATATTAATTATATCAGAAATAATATTTTATTTAATCATATATAATAATACATATAATTATTGTGATGTAAAATAAATCACATCGTGTTGGGGAAGTGATAGTGCAGACATGCACGACTTAGTTATCACTTTTTTGTGTATCTAAATGCTACTAAGTAAATAGATATATTATGATTACATAAGGATAATTATGTTGTTAATATCATATATTTGTCATTTATGTGACTTATTATTAATTAAAACCATCCTTTACATTTTTTATGTTTAGTGTGAATGAATCACATCGTTTTGTGGTAGCGGTTTTCCACACATCCAAAAATAATGTAATCATATTTAATAAAATTCAATTCATAAAGTTATGTGTTATAAAAGAATTAATGAATCATAAATAAATAGTAGATATCATATTTATCATTTATTAGATGGGTTTTCATCATAATACCCTACCATGAGAGGTTGTAATGTAAAAATGAATAACAACATTTTGTGATGGGGTAGTTCACCTTACACAAAAACGGTTAGGTTGTTACCCATTATATAGATGTTTCTCTAAGTGAAGGTAAAAAAATAAAATAAAAAAACATCATATATTATTGATAATGATTTTGTTATATAATCATAGAATATGATTATTTTATGGGATATATAATTAAATTAAACAAAAATAGTTTAATGAAAGATGTTACCAATCCTTTGCATAACTCAATTTGGATTGCACCAAATAGATTACTCGGATGAATTTATTCAAAATGGGAGGATTCAGGGTGGATTTTAATGATGTTTTGAGAATATTTGGGTCTATATTGGAAGTTCCAATTTGGGATCATAGGTGTGAGGAACGGGAAGGTTGGATGATCTTTTGTAGTGGAGGAGGAGTGACACCATTGTAAATACCAAAAGGTATACATTAATAGGAGATATAATTTAAATAATGTTACTAAATAATGTATAAATAGTTTTTTAAAGGTTATTAAATGTCAATAAAGACATCCAGCATACAATAATAAGTTTATTTATTATTTGGTTCCATAACTTCAATGTTTCTACACTTTTATCATTTTGGTTTTCATTAAATAAACTAGTTTTATACCCTTGGTAAATTAACTATCAAGACAAAATTAAAGGGATAATTATTCTAGAATATAGATACACTTAATTATAAATATTATATATAATTTACAAAATAAAAATTCATTCTCTTTTGGAATTTAATTTTAAAATAACCGCATGTAACACATAAAAACATTTCTCTATTCCAGATTATGTTAACAATGTTTTTACAATTTATTGGTGAAAATGTTAATTATAAAACATCAATCGGTCTGCTAAAATATTATATTTAATATTTATTAACACTGTAAAATAACATGAAAGAATATAGATTTTTTAATAATTTTAAACGACTTAAAAAATAATAATTATTATAAAAGAACAATAATGTCAATTTTGACATTAATTATTTAATTTTAATTTAACATTATAAAAAAAATAATGGAATTAAAATATATGAATTTTATAGCCTTTTAACTTTTTATATTTATATATATATATAAATTAAATATAATAATTCAATTAATTTTCTTCACTTTAAATATTAAGACTATCATTTATTTTAGTTGATTATTAACTAAATAATCACTGGGTTTGTGTTTATTAATAATTGAAAGTATCTAAATCTTCTAAAAAAATTAATTAATATTATAATGATAAAAATAATCCATTTATATTTCAAAATTATATTTATAATTGAAAATATTTTTTTTACATATCTAAAAGTTTTATAATTGGTTGAGGTAAGGATAGTTACCTTTTTGTATTTTTCCTTACAAAAATAATCATATTGAGAACGTTCATGAAGTATTATCCCAATAACAGATTAAAATACAAAAAATATTTGATATGGTTGATCTATTTGCTGTCAATGGTTTTTTGACTTGTCTTTTGTTCATTTGGACGTTAATATAAGGGTTTAGTCCCCTCATTAGCTTAATTTTACTCTAATCACCGTAAGTAATTTTAATCACTTTTCTAATATATTTGGTTAAAAAATTAACTTCAATTTATTAATAAAAATATTATACTGTTTAAAACTATTTATGAATAGTTTTATAAAATTAAAAACACATATGTCAAAAATTTGATATAACAGTAATACCATATATGTTGCAAGAAAATGAGTTTTTAAAGTAAAAAAATTCCATTGTTCAATATGTTTTTATATTCTATTTCATTATAAAAAAAATTCATTGACCTAAATTGGGTTGATATATGTTTAATTGATGTGTTATTTCTATTAAAATTCTATTTAAAATATTATTTATCATTAATAATTATTTAAATGGAAATATTTTTGTAAAACAATATGTAGTATTTTTCACCAATCATTAATAATGAAACATCTCCAAAAAATTCAATCTATTATACCAAACATTAGTTGGACATTTATAATTCATAAATGATGATTATATTAAAAATTAAAATATATAAATATATAATTTTAATTAATAATGAGTTCTTTATTATAGGGTGGTGAAAATCAATTTTTCATTTTACACAAACTAACAAAGTTTTGTGTGTAGCATAATATTAAAATTTCTTTTAAAAAATTATAATGATCAATGTAAATTTATTATAAAATAAATATATTTTATATTCTAGTGGTGTTACTTATTATACTTGGAGGAATTCTAAGACATTACACATATATGGAAGTATATAAATTTTGTTGGTGTAGTGAAATCCATAGATCAATTATGAACTACTTTAGTAGGAGAATGTAGAAGAGAAACTCATGAAATATAAATAAAAAGAACATATAAGAGATTACTACGACCCCTAACTAATATGGTGATGATACCAGTTTAATATGGTGTGAATTGGTTTTTTGATGATACCAATTAGACACAATATTTAATGATGTTTAGTTTATAATGGAATACATGTAACATGGATATTGAATGTGTGGGAAAAAACAAGTTACATAGGTGGTGCCTAACCATGTAAACTCCATGTTCTATGTTTTTTTATTTCTATTACTACATGTGATGTATTTTGTTTGTTTAAAGGGAATGAATCTATACATATTAACCAACTATTGAGGTTTAGTATAATGAAATTTGAAATGTTTAAAGAAGAAATTGGAATTGGTATGAACTATATAGAACCCAATTTACCCTCCCCCATCATGTGTATCTATATGGTCCACTAGGAATTCCAAGTGGTATCAGAACCATGGTAAAAACTATTTGGACATTTTTAATGTTCATCCATTTTTATCAAAACATTTTTTTATATTTTATTAGACAATGTATTTATAGAATATCAAATGTATATATTTTAGTTTTTAGTATAATACACATAGATGGAAGAACCTATTTCTATTTTAGTGAATAATATAATATATGGTTAATATAATACATTAATAATTTTGGAAAATAGGGATTATAAGAATTTGAGGATGAATTTCAGAGTAAAATTGGATTCAAGAACTTACTAAAGGTATTCAGGGTGGTAAATAATTTG
This sequence comes from Viscum album, assembly GCA_963277665.1. Taxonomy (NCBI): domain Eukaryota; kingdom Viridiplantae; phylum Streptophyta; class Magnoliopsida; order Santalales; family Viscaceae; genus Viscum; species Viscum album. The sequence continues at coordinate 138,038,222 of OY728121.1, read as the reverse complement.
ATAACTTTGTTGTCTACTATTCATTATGTTATAGAAGATCAATATGTGAGGAAGATTAATCTGATGAATAACTTATTGAATTTTATTTTAATTTTTAGTATTAATTGTAAAATTTCATAGAATTAGTAATTATATATTTTGTTCCATATAAAAATTGTCTCAATTATGAAAAGTCAGAACTGGAGAAAAAAGATGAGACATTAGAACAATAATTGGTAACTAAGATATTTTTTTACAACTCTCTAACACATTTTGTAAAATATATGAACGATTTCCCATAACGTCTCAATGAAAAAGTTAATTTTATTAATAAATAGAGTAAATTTTTTTATGAGAAATTTTTATTTTAAAGTTTATATAGGAATTAATTCATGCATTAGATGATCATTACAATTTCTCTATTGAGGTCAACTCATCCAAGTTAGTAGTTAAATAAAAAAGGTAATGATCTAGGTAAAAAATTATTAGGGAAAAGAAAAATACATGTTAAATTATTCATATGATGATCTAAATATAGGTAATAGTGGATTAGATTATTTAGTAGGAAAAAAACTATAAAACTAGAATGTCTAATGCAAAAAAAAAACAGGAATGTAAACATCATAATATAACTAAATTAAAGCAGTTACCAATCAAATTACAGATGCAATACCTATATTAGTGATGGATCAGAATAATTTATCAAATATAATTTTATCATTAAATTATGTGTGCACCTAAAACTCATGAAAATTATTATCCCACAAGTCATTAAATAGGAGAGATCTAAATATTGAATAACGAGTAGTCCAAGACAGAAATTAAAATATATAGATTCTAGTAAGGGATAAAATATTTTTACAATTAAAAATTTATGAAGGATAAAGTGGAAAATAACCATGAATAATTATTCCATAAGATGATTCAATATGGATGGGTTTCCAGACCCAATTTAGTAAGAAAGAAGATCTAGAAAAATTACATCATCAAGAAATAAAACAAGATTAATTCGAATATTTTGGTGTCTTTGGATATTATAGAATATGGATACAGATTACTAGGATAATATGCCACCAAGAAGAAATAATATTTTTTCTATATAATGGAAAATAAAATTTATAGAAAATAACAAAAGTTTTGGAATTAATCATACCTTAGAGAAATGGGGAAATATTTATTTGAAAAATATATATAAATTTTAGAAAATAATTCTTTGATATTAAATTTTGGTGGTTATTGTTACGATAAATATTGGTATAATAATTCTAGGTACCATCGCCTTTCGGATGAAAATAAATAACCACCACAAATTTAGAATTATGTTAAATAAGAATTATTGGGTCCTCCTAATCATTTGTTTTACATTATTACCTAAATAATAAGTACAATATATTAATAGTAGAAAAGACCAATGATATCATGTTTCAAAAAATCTATATTAAAGTATAAACAAAAACTGTTGAAGATTTATGAATATGTACCTATATATTTCCCAAAATATGGATTTATTATTTGAAGTGGGATAATATGTAATACAAATTTGATAATAACCAGTTTCTCTTTTCTCATATAATAAGAATACTAATCCAACTAAGAAGAAAATTATTGATGATAAAAAAATTGCTCTCAAAATGTAGAAAATCTATAATGTAAGGGGGAATCAAGAAAAAAGAGAACTAGACACATTAGACCAAAACATAATGAATTTAATGGGTTAATAAATAAATCTCAGCCCCATTGATCAAAATGAAGATCTACTAGAGGATTCATTAGTGATTCATATTTGTTTGTTAGTTATTATATAATGGGCCTGGATGAGAATGAATGATGGAAAGTATCTTTTGAGGGGTTATGTATAAATGTGTTATGGTAAAAAAGACGAATATATTATTTATTGAATTATGGAAATATGGAATTTAAATTAAAAATATAAATTATAAAGTTTAATTTCATTCTACAATAATTTCCTAGAATGTATATATTAGGGTTATCCAAAGAGAATGATAATCAAACCATAGGGGGAAAACCAAAATTTGAAATAATTTGATATGATGGTTCGAGTGATTATTGGTTCCAAAAATTTCATGAAAAAATTTATGTGATACCCCCAAATTAAGAAGACATCATTGGTATCCCACTTGGTAATTTAGAAAAAAAATAAATCTAAACATATCAGTATTATTACATGTAAAGGGTTTAATCATTTACGCATAGAGTTGATTTGTTGAAAAAACATTTCTAAGAGAATTGGGATTCCATATTAACAAAATATGTTGAATCACTCTTCCATTGTTGTTATAATTTAATGTAAATGGTTAACATTGATTCTTGTTGAATATTCCCTTGATGGTATCTTAAAAGATGATAATGATTTGAAGAAGAGACTACCCTTGTAATTTAATTGGAATTTTTTGTTATCTCATGTGGTATATTATTCCAATTAGTATTATAAATCATAAGGAAATATGATATTAAATAATTACCTTATGGTTTATTAAAGGGGAGATTATTTTTCCCATTTTCATTTTTTGATATTTTGGGGGAGAAATATCACAATCACCAATGGATTAAATATAGATGTATTAGAATTTAATTTTAATTGAAAAAAATAAAAAATGGAATATTGATGTATGTAAATGAATTTGATTGAATTTATTATCAATTAGTATTTTTAATTTTAAAATGTAATGGAGATATCATAGTTGATAATTAATGGATCCTCCAAAGTAAGTGAAATCTTAATCCTAAAATGATATGAATTGAGATATTATGGGTAATTGTTGTAATAAGATGAAAGTAGAAAAACCAAACAAGGGGAAAATGTTTTTGCATACTATACTAATTATTTATAAACTCTGAAATGAAGGTCAACACTCAATAGATATGGATTAGGATTGATTGAATAAGTTTTCACCATATATTGAAGTGATGTTCACTAATATACTATTAGTTAAATATAATATATGTTTCAACAACATGGAAATGAATTTTAAAGAGATTGAAATTATATTTAGAATTAAAAATATCATCTAAAAATGTAATGATAAAAATTAGATATGTTAGAAAAATCATTTATGTAAGTCTAAGTCAGTTTGAATCTACATATAGATGCTGGAATTTTGGAGTTCATGAAAACTGGCTAAGTATTATGTATAAGGAATTACCTACCCGAATTAATAACATTACTCTAGAAAATAATAATTCATATTTTGAAATCAATTATTTTAAGATCATATGGATTCTTATTAAGGATTTAATATATGATGAAATTTGGTAAAGGAATTAATCCAGTTAAATCTTCCACTGATAAGAATTATTTGAAGTCCCCATCATAATGATTCTTTTTAACTTAATTTTACAACACTTGGATGAATTTTTTTTAATGATATAGGATAAATAAAATAATTTTGAATATGTCTTGGTGATCATGATTCATTGATGTTACCAATTTAACACATCAACACATAGTGAAATTTTAATGTTCTACTAGCTGAAAATTTGATTTTCATTAATTTTAATTTGATGAAGATGAAAATAAATGGGATGATATAAGCTATATTTTTTCATGTTATAAACATAACAATCATAGAGATTGTTTTGTGACAAAATCATGAGAAAAACAGGAATTTATATCAATCTACTCAAAAGGTGAGATCAAATGATTGAAAAAAGTGGTGTTTCTATAAATTTTTAATTATTTATTATACTTTGGAGTTATAAGCATTCCGATTCACAAAGAATCAATGATATAAGAATAGTTTCAGTGATATTGACCTAGTAATCCCACTACATGTATTATTTGTTAAATAAAATAAAATTACTAGGTTTTGTAGAATAATGAAGACAATGAACGATTTATGTTTGATATATTATTTATCAATTACTATATTATTTTACTCTTAGGATGTTGATGTTTATAATAGGAACTTACATGGAAATATTTAATTTTCCCATGTATTGATAATAGAGAAGACATACTGATTTGATAAATATTTATATTCTATATTAGTTCAACTATATAGTTATTATTTGTTGAGTGATCTATGTAAGATTATAATGATGTGGATTTTTGATGTTTTTGATTCTTTTAGGTATAAGAAGAATCACCTATAGAACAATTAAACAAAATTTTACTCGTTTGGGATTCAAAATTGAGAGGAATTTTTTATAAGTATTTATGAAATAATTATTTTCATTAAAATAGTGATCATGAGAATACATGGATACCTATAATAGGTATTCTATAATGGTTCATTTCATTAGAAATTTTTGGATTTATAAATAATCCATTTATGGTATTTTGGATAGTGAAATTTAATTTAATATATCTTCTTATGATAATGATAAGTTAATAACATCAAGGGAATGAAAATAGTAACATTTATATCTACTAAAGCTACCAAGGGGGATCAATATAATTATTATCTAAGTGAACATACATGTTTGATGTTTAAAAATAAACTATAACATTATGTAACAAAAAATAAGTGAAACTAAGACTATTTATCATGATGGGTCTCAAGGAAGAAGAATTAAGATACTCAGAGAATATCAATGTACTTAAGGTAATATAACAAAAAAATATTCTTAGACTATGTAAAAGGTTGTAAAATATAGGAAACATATATGTTGGTTTGTGTTCAGGTGATGTTAGTTGAGAAGGCCAACAACAGAGTTTGAAGAAGGACATGAATCTTGGAATGTACAGATATTGATTTGCATGTACTATGTGGGTAGACTAGATGAAAGTTATGTTCTAAGGGTATTTGAGAAATAATATTTCATTTAGGGATATAGGGACATCCCTGTACCAATTATTATCTAATTTATGATTATTTAGTCAATGAGGAACTCCAGATATAATAGTATAAACCCCCTATGTGACTAGTGGTCATTAAAAATGTAACAACGTGACCACACCTATGTAATATGGAGTGAAATTGTAATAGTATGATATCAAGAAACTAAAAAATGTAAAGAATATAATTTTCTATAACATAATCAAAAAATTTATACATCCACCATATAGAAGGAAATAGGTTTCCAATGGGGGACCAACCCCTATAAATATCATGTTCTACATTTACTTTCTTTCTACTACTGGATGTGGTGTTGTATGAGTAAAATTAACAATTTATATTGATTGAACAAATCATTTATTTTTTAGTATAAATTATATGATTGATCTTTTTGATATTTCCATAGGTAAAAATAAATGTCTGGGAGAATTTGGGGCTTGTTTGAAGCCCAGAACACCATATTATTGAGGAATAGAGTCAAAAGCATGGATGAAACATAATTTGTAGTAAGAATGAGTCCTTGAAATATGGTAACATGATTTTTACCTTTTCTAGGAAGGATTAAAAATCCATGTAAAATAATAAATAAATTTTAGCTATAACGAGAATGGTTGAAACATGGGTTTTTAACCATGTTCCTATCTATGCGAGGGAGTGGACAACCTGGATTGTAAACATGCTTGGGTCACAAAAGGATATCCAAACCCAGAACCATGACATAAAAGGGGTTGTTACACTAATTTATTTATGGTACATTGTTGGAACTTGATTTTTCTAACTATTACTTGAAATCATACACCACTTAAAAATTATGTAAATTACTGAATTACAACAAATAACATTAAAAATTCTTTCCCTTTTTTGTCCTCATATTTATAATTTCCAACACATGTTGTAATATCCCCTTTACTTAAACTATGGTTTAATCCATAATCTCTATCTAAAATATGACTTAAGTATCTATCATCATTTTGGATATCGAACAATATGTATTTGATTCTTTATTGTTCTTTTCTCATTTTCTCCCATTGTATCAGATGTAATTATCCTGAAATCTAATATTCCATTTATTTAGTTTATTTTCCTATTTCTACGTTTTTAACCATTAATTCTCATATTTTAAGCAGATAATAGATTAAAAGTTGATTAGTACTATAAGGTATATGGTATTCTACTTTTCCCTAAAAGTATAGCTGATATATTATATGTTGTTGGGATACATACTAGATCATCCATGGTTTAACTCGTCAAATATGTTTTTACATAATTAAATGGATGATATTTAATGTACCTAAACCATGGGACCCATTAAAACCACTGGATCTCAAAATACTCAATTAGGACCATGTTGAGGGTCAGGTAATAAAATAGATAAAATGATCATGTTTATCTTATGTAATTAAATGACCATTTTAGCTACGTTCCTAATCCCATATTTAAATAGGATACTAAAATAAACAAAATGAAATAATGAAATGAATTTAATGGATGATGATTAGGGGGACCATGTTCCTCATCCTTGATTTCATCATACTTCATGTTGGAAGTATTCTTTATAAATGAATGATTATATTATTTTAACTGAATTGTAATGTGTCTACATTAGACAATTATTCTATGACCATTCAACAGAACATGTTGTGGGAGATACATTTGTTTCGTATCAGAATTCCTTGGATTGGATCATTGAGAATATGTAATTAAATGATTTTTAAATGGATTTAACATTTATAGTATGTTATAAATAGAATATATATAGAATTCATTGGATAGTCTCTCCTAGTAGATTGATATATATTACTCCACAAGAGATAGTAGTATTCTGACATAGAATACATTTGATGTGTGCATAGGGAACATCCATTATACCATGTCCTGAGAAATACCAGGGTTATAATATTAAATTCCCTAAATGATATCATTGAGAGATGGTTTTATAGTATACTTGGATCAATCCATGGATTCCCAATGAGTAATTTGATGGATTGGCACAAGAATCCATTAAATTAATGTAAGTTTCTATTAAATCAAAAAACGTCCTTGAATTCGGTCAATTCTATAAATACATGACTTCCATATTTAAATTCCATTATTTATTCTTACATAAAATGGGATGTATTCATACCTTATATGGATTTCATTATACAAAGATTACACGGTTACTAGTATTGGGTATGAATAATATTATATAATTAAATCATAATTAATAATCAATTCGAGACATTTCAGGTTAGGATGAAGCTTTTAGAATTAGACAGGTGTCCCATCTGGAAGTCATACTAACAATGATATTATTTATATCATTTAATATATTTATTATTATTTCTTTTACATTTCCTTACTGTATATTCTTGAACTAAATAGAAAAAGGAACAATTTTAGGTGGCCTACATAGTTTTAATCACACCCTGTTCTGGTCATTGTTTGTTACTTTGGTAGAATTCATGGATGTATGTAGGTACATTGGGATGCAACATGATTTGGTTAATTTAATTTATATACTAGGATGAAGTAATAAAGAAGTAGATTAAGATATAAGTGTAAATTCTATTGATGATAACAATGTCTCTTTTTTACATTTTTATATAATGTTGTATATTCCCACTACAATATATCCCACATATAGCCAATTTTGTGTAGTATCATGACATAACCATTTTTGTATATTATACATGATATTGTTTGTTCCTTTATATTAAATTTTATGGATTTTTATCCTTTATTACCAGTACATAATATTTTATTTTATTCCAGTGTTATCTACTGTGTTTTGAGGGTATTGCCTCCCCATAATTCAACCCTAGACCCTCATTTCCAGTCGATAGACTCATGTATTTGGGGAGGCTCCATTGAGTCTGTGTAGATCCCATGTTTGGATTCTTATAATTGAACTAGGTTTGAGACATCACAAGGTCGTATCAAAGATATCATTTTCTTTTGTCTTACTATTTTGGATTGTTAAATAGGAGACTAGAAATGTGATGGAATTTGGTAATCAGTATATTTATGTGACTAGATATGAAAACCCTTTTATTTACTGCACATTAATTCATGATATATTACATAAATTTTCAATTAATAAACTTAAAAACATCAAGAGTCATAATTTCCTTTTGGTTTTATATATATAACAAAACATCACAAAATTAGGATGTAATCAATTTATTGAAAACTTATTTAACATGCTATTAAATTTCCACCGCTCATCTGAAACAACAAGGGATTACATGTGGAAATACATAAGAATGGGTGAGAAATAAAATCCAGTAAGGGAATAAAAAATATTGACATGATGAATGTATTAAATAATTGAAGATTTTTATTTCAATGGTACATTAAAAGGGAATGAAACAAAATAATGATCAATAAGGCATGAAATAACTAGATAGGATAAATGCAACATGGGAATACGAAAACAACCTTAAGAATGAGATCATAAGATTATATCATGGTTAAACACCAAAAAATAATTAAACATGTTTCTTAGGATAACCACTAGTGAACTGTACACTACATATCATGAGACTAAAACATTATACAATTTAATAGAGTCCAATATGGGTACACTAATCATAATCAAATCATGTACCTGAATATGTGTTTGACATGGAACATATAAAATAATAATGTATATAATATATATTAAACAAAATATTATAGATTTCTAGTTACATGTATGCAATTTACTAATAAAAAATTTACTAGAACATATAGGTCAATACCCTTGAGTTGAAATGGGTATGTTAATACACTTCAGTATCATTTGGTTTGAAAAATTACAGTGAAACATCATCATCATAATAAGACTACATAAATATTCCTAAAATATATTAATTATAGATAATGTGGTATCTCATTATTTGGAAATAAAAATTCTAGTAACAGGGATGTTTTATAAAATACCCCGAAATGAAAAATTTAAAAAAATGCATTACACAGTGGAGGTGCTTGATTAAATATTGGAATGCGAGGATCCCCAACCTTGAGAGAGTGTATCCAAAAGAATGGGAGAGGCTTCTTAAGAGGTTTAGGGAACCATAGTTGGGATATATAGATGTAATGGAAGAGTAATTATATTTTATATGTTTTTTTATGATGTTAATTGAGATATTAGGTAGGTTTATATTGGAAATGGGCGGGGAGTTCATTATTAGTTTCCAAAAACTGGTTTCAGAATCTAAAATAAATGAACCCAAACCGAAAAATAATTACATTGTTTTTATTACAATTATTTCTACAAAATATGAGTAGTTTTAATTATTTTATATATCCATGAACTTATCATAGTAAAGTTATACACTTTTTTCATGGAAGTGAGTCATGTTTTTAATGAATTAATTTTAAAACCATCAAATATAATAAAGGATTTGGAGGAATCATAATGCTTTTATATAATTAATCAAAATAAAAAAAAAATATTATGAAGGGTATACATATATTTCATCATGACTATATTTTTTTATATATATTACGTAACTTTTGTGTTTTTATAATGTCATAATAAATACTATATATTTGTTCTGTATATTATATTTACAAGAAAATTCAACTATTTTAGAAAATTATAACAAATTTACCATTGGTTAATTTAGACGTGAAAATTCAAAAAATATTATTTATTTTATTAAAGAAATTCATTGCAAAATATAATTTAATCATTTTAAATCAAATCACTGTTTTTTAGAAAAATACTGGTTTTTTGGCAATAAATGTTTTATGACCATTATAAAAATAACATTTTAAATTTGTCAAATTATATTTTAATTGATATTTAATATATAATATTCTTAAAAAACATTTAAATAAAATAAAATTTATTAACAAAATTAGAGGATTCAAGAAAAGAAATTCTTTAATTGAAAATTTATATTACCCAAAAAAATAAAATTTGTGTTTTAGCATATCAAAATCTAATTTTTATCAAAATAAATTATTAATTATTTTTACATTAAAAAACTATGGAATAAATATAAACTTTATTTTATTGTAAATAAAATATAAATACTTATACTATTAGAACCTAGATACACATTCCTTTATTACAACAGATAATGTGCTTATAGTATTTTGTGTGATAATGATATTTTCATGGGGTAGTTTGACGAACATGGTTTGGGCCATGATCTGAATGAACCTGAAATTCTAACATAAATTATTTACCTCAATATTTTATTGTTTAATGATTATTTTTTATTGGTCAAATAAAAATATATTTATGGTATATCCCTTATAATATCTAATAAATGTGATTTATTTGGTACACTCCTATAGGTCGAGGTGGTTGCATGTTTCATCGGTATCTTTGAAATTTATCATAACTGTTAATATATTCTAATCATAAGTTCACAATAAAATTAATACGTTATCAATGTTTATAATTATTAATATTATATTATATCAGATAGGGTATAATATTCCAAAAATGACAATGAATTTACTGTGTTTTACAAAACATCAATGAAAATTTGGGTATTCAATTTAACTAAAGTGGGAAATATAATTATAATTGTTTTGGTCATTACATTACACCCCCGATGAGAAATTTAACCCTTGAAATTATAATTACATAAACTCAAATAGATTAAGGTATTCCTATTTCATAACCTTCTCTAGTACCCATGTTTCTTCCTCAAACTTGGGGATCCAATATAGTACATTGAAAATATGAATTTTTTCATATATCATAGAATAGTTTCATTATGATCCATTATATTAATCATTTTCATCCCAAATGAATGGCCATTTTCCAATGGGACCACATCTTCATCCAATACATATAAGGTATCAGGTATTTAGTTCCTTAATAGGGATAAATAAAATACATCACATACATAAGATAGGGTTGATAATACTATAATTTGTTATGCCATAACTCGGATACCATTGGTAACCTAATAGTGAAAAATATACATATGAAAATGAAAAAAATTATTCCAAAATATATTGAAATTATTCTATTTAGATATGTAGAATAATAAATTATCTAAAGCCTCAAACTCTATGTCTCATTGATGATTTCCATCATAACTATTTTCATGGCTCTGATCAATCTTGATCTTCTTTTAATTTGGCTTCACCTTCTGTACAATCCACTTAAAAATTTTAGTACCCAACAGTACGAGTTCATTAAATTCATCCCATAATTCTAGTTTTTTTATCTCTTTAGATATACGGAATAATAAAGATCTATTTATATGATTCAGTGTATATTAGTTTTCCATGAGAACACAACCATATGATGATATTAATCATATATTATATTGAAGTCCAACGAAAATGATCTCAATAGGTCTTCCAATATCATAATTGTCCAATAATATTAAAAATGAATGTGGTGGGGAAAATAATACAGATGATAATCTCAGTATTTAGATAATTTTGGATACTCTTCCAAAACATATAATTCAATAGTGAATCTCGATCCGATACAATAGATGGTGGCATTCCATGTAGGCTCAACACTTATCTAATGTATAACATATTTGGAAGATTCTGTGAGAAGTTAACTAAAATTACACTTAAATGAGTATTCATTATAATACTATCCACTAAAAATCATATAGTATTATTTACCAATAAATTATTTTGAAGACATGTGACAATGTCCATTATTTTGTTTTCCTATTTCAATGTAGGTATATGTAATAGCTTCATCATCCCCTTGGAGTTTTGATGTTTAGCTATCACATTATGATAAAAAAGTCACATTGATGCATACAATAAAATCTCTATCTGTATATTTTTTTTGAAAATAATTCTCTCAAATTGCAATTTCTTGAGTTTTAAAAAAGAAACACTATGTTCAATTGCATACATGATATGCTACGTCTCATTTATGATACGTCGAGGATAAACGAACAGTTAAATATTATTATTTAAAATATTCCATTATAACCTAGATATTGGAATGTAGGTAATGAATTATATTACCAAAATTATGATAATATTTTTTACACATGTTTATATATTGATTCATTGGATTCTATAAAATTTATTAGAAATAGAAATAAAAACCAATTGAATATAAAGGATTTGTTTTTATGAAAACCTATATTATTGACAATAATTTTGATTATAAAATCATACAATTTTAATGTATTATATTAATAAAATATAAATTCAATGTGATGTATCAAATTCATATTATATGATTAATAGACAAGATATAATAATAAAATCTATTTTATGAATAGAAGATGTATTATTCAGAAAAGGCATTTTTCCACCTTTAACGGAGAAACTATTCTAATTCTTGTTTCTAAAACAATTATAGGTTATACATGACAAAAATAAACATTTTTCATGGGAATGGGGACTTCAATATTTACATTGGGTGAAATTTTGGAATTTTTTTGATAAAATTTATATTTTATTTAATAGTGAAATATAATATATTTTATTTCAAAACAATGTTTTTTACTAAGTTATTAATATTATTATAGATTCTATATAATTGGATTTCAATAATAATTTGATTATATTTTTATCTTTTAGAAACAAATTTGGTCATTGTATGTAATTTTACATTGAAATTAGTTATAAATACACATCAATATATTCAATATTTTTACTTTTTATGAACTCGTTTTTTTGACAAGGGGATAAATATTTAATTAATTACTTAAAATTATAAGTTTTTAATTTATAAAAATTGATTCTATATTTATAGTCATATGTTCTAAATTATTTAAAAAGGCCCCTGTTTGGACAATATAAATATTAACATTAATAATTTTTTTTATTTTCCAGTGATAAAAAGTAAATCTAGTAAATAATGGTAAAAATATTATATTAATAATATAAACAACACTTATACTAATTCTAATACTGTTTTATGAGATAAGGGAGACCAATAAAACCATTATGACTAAAATTTGTCCTTTTGAAGCCACTTTGGTGTGATTATGACACTTATAACATTTAATTTAGTGTGAAGAAAAATATGTTATACACATATATCTTTTTACTAATAAGATTTTAATATAGGATAAAATAAGTGACATATTATACTATAAATATTAATTATAATTAAAAAAAATATTTTATATATCATTGAATTTAAATTATAATTTTCATACTTTTAATAATTAAATTTAATTATGACATAATGGCGATGTTGTGATTATTTATTAACGAATGAATCCAATAAATGGTATTATAAAAATTAAAATAAATATTATTTTTTTTAATTTGTTTCTTAAAAGATTTATATATGTTAATATAAAATTTTATAATACTAAGAAATTATTTGGATAGAATAAAATTCTTTTTTAGATTTTATTTAATTTCAATAAATATTATAATGTAAAAATTTACATAAGTGATGTTTTTTAAAAAAAGTAATTTATTAAATTATTTAGAAATCTGAAAAATATTTTAAAATCAAATAGTCACTATGATAAGGTATAAATGTTAATAATGTGTCCAACTATTAGAAACTTATCCCGTATAAGTAAAATAATGTCCTCTTAATAATTAAAATAGTTTACCACAATTAATATTATATGAGATTAATTAAAGGTGAACCGAAAAAAATAAGGTGTAATATAAAATCAAAACATGTATAAAAATTCATATAGTTAATTATCTCATACTACACAATATATTTTAGAAATATATCATTTTGGATACATTGTTAAAAAAAATAATTTATAATAATCTAATAATATAAGAGTTTCTAAGGGTGCCCCTTCCGTCTCCAATAAAATTGTCCACCTCTTCTCTATTACCGACACTTCATGAACCCTTTGGACGAGATAATGGTAGACCAATCCTCTTACTATAATCCCTACCTTCATCATATAAACCTAACATAGGTAATAAATCCTCCCAAGGATGAATTTTGGGATAAACCAAATGAAGATACTTGATTAAGAGGTAAATTTTTCTCTCATGCTTTTTAGTTTAATTTCCATTATCCACTCCATAAAATCATCTTATTATATGATTACATAATAAATAATTATACTAAATATAATTGTGATATTAATTATAAGGTTTAAATCTACACTTACACGTGCCTTTATTTAATAGGTAATGAATATACTACTTATCTATAGGGTAAACTACTGCCTCACGAATGGTTGATAGTTCAATTTTTTACTACCACCTCTCATGGGTGACATTATAATGGATAATATGTCTTACATAATATACATATTATATTTATATTGTCCCTATACTTCATTAATTATTAATTAAGAAAAATTATGCTCTCAATGGTGTGTAAACATGATAATTTCATTTGAGGAAGTGCAGACTACCGCCCCCTCAAAGCGATATGGCTCGTTCCCTCTATACATGGACCAAATAAAATATGGTTTTATTAAACATATGGGAAATGTATTTAAATTAATAGATTTATATTATTATAATATACTTTTATATCATTTAATTATTATTCTTTTAATATGACAATGAATTGAAAGTAATGTTTATGTGTACGTAAAACCTACCATCTCCCTGAACGGTGAATTTCATTTGTTATCTCCAAATACCATAGATTATTCTAAAAACATATATAGTAGATACATTTTATATTTATATAATGAAAAATATTCTTCATATTATGTACTCTTTACCATACGAACAATTTACATCAAAATACGTTCAATTTTGACCCAAGTACTGAATATCGACCAAATGAATGATATGAAATAATATAGTTATATAATATTTTTATAACTTGGTATTATGTGAAATAAATTTAATAATAATAGTTAAAAATGTTCTCACATAATTAGAAATTGAAAAAAATTTATTATTTAGGAAAATAAATAAAATACGAGCCATGTAAGACTCACGATTAGGTAAATATAAACTCAAGTGCCATTATTTGAGTAAAATACCCATGTCTTTGGAATAATTTTCTAATTAATATGTGTGAATTAACTATGATTGTTTTACACATAATATCTACTTATATCGGGTATATTTATATTTTTACCCACATAATTAAGTCAATGAATTATTCTTAATCTAATTAAACAATATTTGTAAGGTATTTCATCTCAATATTCTTTCATTGAGGCATATGTTAATGTTATGAACCATTATTATATAATAAGGTGTATATAAAACCATTTTTAATTGTTATAAAATGAATTTATATATTCTCATGATATTTACTATTTTTTAGATGTTATTATTTATGGATTTTTCTTCATGTTTTTCTCATGTGTTAAGGGACTCTTTAACAAAAAAAATAATTTTAATTGTTTCAATGATTTATTATATGAATAATGTCTCAATTATGTAATTTTTATAAAAATTGTTTTAGGGATTTATTTATATGTGAATAAATGTATTGAAATTTAAATTATCAAATTTATTTTCCAAGTTTTAATGTTTTATGGGACACTCCAATTCCGAAATATCTTTTATAAATGGATAAAATTGTATTTGAAAAAGGATTTACTATTTCAATATCTTGATTGGATTTCTTGTGATTGAAAATGAAGTACTATGAGTGAAATATTGATAATTTAAATCTTTTCTCTGTCATAATTATATTACGGTACTTAGACATTTGATGGGTTGTTACATGATAAACCAAAGAAAGGTGGTTCTATGATAAACCACAGATGGTTTGTTCCATGATAAACCATGGAAAAGTGGTTACCTTGTAACCTACAATGCATTTGGTATAGAATTCAGCTGTATGGATATTCTATTTAGTGATATGTGTTGAATTAGACATTATGGTTATTCCATTTATGTATGATTATGTCTCAAGTAAACAATATATTTTATATATTGATTTATATTAGAATTATGGTTATATTTTTATTAAAAATAATTTATGTAATGAGATCAAATTTATTACAGTTTAATTACTAAATTTTATTTCTGACAAGTATTAATTTATGATTAATTATTTATGGATTACATTTTTTCTCATTTAGAATAATTTTTATTCGTTGTGTATATATAAATGATATTTTTTTGCTCATACCAAGTATTTATTTTCATTACACCTGATTTAATTTATAATAGGGTCATGGATGAGATCATTGCAAATTTAATATGTTTAAAAATGGAATGAAACCATGATTCTTTATAAAGGATTTTGTTTCAGGAAAAAAACAACGTGAATAGTAGTGTCTACTTTGTAATATTTAAGTGGTTATGTATGAGTTATGTCCTACTTATATAAATATTAAATCCTTACTAAATTATCAATGTAAAGGAACATAAAATTATTGATCTGACTGAATATTATGTAATGTATATGGTTGGGGCCATGTAGTTGGCATGAGGGGATGGTGAAGAAAAATTTAGAGATTATGGTGTTCCCATAAGAACTTCAGATATTATCAATTGTTTATAATTTTATAGTTAATTTTATGTTAAATAAAATAGAAATCCTTTTTGATTAATTATGATGTAAAAATAATATGGTGAAAAATAGTATTTTTTGTGACATTCACCATTGACAAAAAATTTTGTTATTAGTTTTTGGGATTCAAAATGTGTGGTATAATATAACCATTAAGTTTAAAAAAATTTATCCTTACTTTTTAGGTCGTTATAATATATTTGGAATATTATAAGAATTATATAGTATTTTAAGAATCACATCCCAGAGGAATGGTGACAACCCATCTCATCTGGCATGTCCGCAGGAATGGAACCCACAATTGAAGGACAACAAAGGTGCATCGCCTACCACTAGCTTATTGAACATCCGTGGTTATTATGAATTTTTCATTTTATATAATATTTTTTAAAGAATAATATCAATTTTAATTTCTGAACATGTGTTTTATAAAATTTATATTCTTGGTATTGGAAAATTATATGTGGAAGAGTGATACATGTTATTTCAGAAGACATTTTCTTTTTTGGAAACCCTATATTCCAAAGGAAAATAGAAAACTATGGAATTCTATTTGGTGAGTAATGGTTAAATTTTAGTTTCTATGAGTCATTGTTTTATAGAGGACTTGTGGATAATCAGTTAGTTCATGGAAGTGATTTTCCTATCTTAGAGAAAATTTGATTAGGTTAATTACCATTTGGAATGATATATTAAGCATGTATAGATATTTTTTGGAGATAAATTTTAAAACATATCATTGATGTCTATACTATCAAATACTTCTAATTTATGGGTATCAATATCTAGTTTGGTTTATTTTGGGAAATTTTATGGACATTTATTTATCAAATAGTCCTCCTTCAATAATGGATATATTTAAAGAGTTTTGGAGATTAACAGTAGTTTTTATTAATATAATGGTTTATTCCTTTGGAGGAATTATATGATTTTATACTAACCATTTTTTGGATAATATTTAATGATAGGATAAATATATAGTAAATCTTTTTTGGATCATATAATTATTTACTAGTTGATACTAGTTCATTTGGAGTGACCAAATAATCATTAATACTCATCATTTTGAGAAAAGATTCATTTTTTGAGAAATTTATTAAAGTATGAAACTCTACATGACAATTAAGTGTTTCATTATATTTTTATTCAAACTGGTAAATAATTTCCTCAACATTATAAAAATTATCTTAAAGGAAAAAAGTTTTATGTTAACTTTTCCTAGTACGAAATCAAAGGCCATTTAACCCATAACATGTTTTTAGTTTTCTGATTGATAAATTTATCCTAATCATGTAATATTCCACTCTCCATAACAACATGACACTCAGTTTTTTATACACTTACATGTTTTATGCAATAGAATCCTAGTATGTCTTATCATGGTTGAATATTGTACTTCACTTTCTTTCTATTAAAGTGGTAATTTTTTTATCCTTTTTTGGATGATGGATTGTAATAATGGTATTTTGATAAGACATACCCTAGTTTCTGACCCCATATTAAAATTTTGAGGATGAAATTTATTAAAGGGGAGAGGATGTAACATATCAAGCTCTAAAAAGGAAACACTATGTTTAATATCATAATTGATACACTACATCAAGCTTCAACGAACCACTAAATATTATTATTTTAATGTTACCATTTTCATATAGTCGTTAGAATGGAGAGAATGATATTTATTAAATAAATTATAAAGATATTCTGTAATCATGTTTATATAATGATTCATTTCTTACTAAATTTATTATAAAAGGAAGTCAAAACAAATTGAATATAAAGGATGTATTTTTGTGAAAATCTATTTAAAATAGAATAACTGTGTTTAAAAAATCACATCACTCCTGTTGGAATATATTAATGAAACAGCAAGTCAAAGTGATGTTTAAATGTCATATTATATGTTTTATTGAAAATATAGAAGAACCAAATAAATTTTAAGCATAAAATAAGTATTTAAAAAAACCATTTTTACTGCATGTTGGCGGAGAATCCATTTTAAATCATGTTTTATCTGTTTATATGGTTTAATTGAAAAATTAATCTTATTATTTGTATGTGGGACAAAAAAATTTACTTTTTATGTTTTTTTGGATTTTTATGATAAAATTAATATTTTAAACAATAGTGACAAATTCTGTATTTTAAATTAAAACTTCTTTTTTATTAATATTATATATATTGTTAGGTTATATATTTAACATGTTTTAAAGTATAATAAGATAATGTTTTTATAATTTAGTCACATTTCTTATTTAATTTTAAGTAAATTTATATTAAAATTAGATATAAAAAGAAATTAATATTTTGATTTTTTTACTTTTAAAATCTCATTTCCTCATTTTAACAACAGAAATTAATATAAAATTACTTTCTAAAAAATTATATTTTTTGAATTTTTAAATATGTTTTCCATATTTGGAATCATATTTTCCAAAATATTTAAATATGTCTATTTATTTTGACATTATGAATAATAACATTAGTAATTATTTTTATTTACTACAGTTAAATGGTAAATTTTGTTAATAATGGTAAAAATAAAATTATAATAAAATTAAACATTTTTAACACTTGTCTTGGTCATAATGTATGAGATATTTCTGACCATGGAAACCCTTTGGATGCAATTTTTTCCTTCAGAAACTACATGGGTGTAATTAAGTCACTTAAGACATTTAATTTAAAGCAAATCAAAAAGTCTATAAATATATATCTACTTATTAAAACAATTTGGGTTTATAAAATTGATATACTCAACTATAAAAGGTCATTATAATGATAAATATTTCTTTATAAATCGGGGAATTTTTTATAATTTTTGACATTTAATATATAAATTTAATTATACCCCAAAGATGATGTAGTGATTGCTTTATTAATGATAGAATAAAATAAATGTTATTATAAATATTAAAATAAATATATATGACATAATTTACGCCAGCCATTATTATTCTAGGTGAATATGAAATGATATAAGGTTATTTAATGTTTTAGTTCAATGTTATGTCCCTTTTTAAATTATATTTAAATTCAACAAAATTAATTGTAAAAAAAGTGATGAAATTTATATTTTATTAAAATTGTAATTTATTAAATTATTTAAAAATACTAAAAATACATAAAATTAAAATTGTGACTATAATAATGACTAAATTTTCATTAATTATCAATTTTTTGTAAATTTACCCTGCGTATGTAAATTTTAATATCCCCATAACAAATAAAATATTGTTATAACAATTAACATTAAAAGTGAATAATTAATATTGACCCAAAAGGATATGGTTTAAAATAAAATTTTTACTTCTATACAATTTTTTGTATTTGTTTCTTTTAGAATATCCTCATTATATTTTATATATATATCATGTTGGATACATTTTATTTAAAAATTTAATTTATATAAATTTAATAATTTAGTAGTTTTAAAGGGTGATGCTTCCCTATCATTTTAAACACTACCCATCTGTTTTATAAAAATAAAACATCAATTACACTTTAGTATTGCCAATACCGACATTAAAAATTCCATTAATCTGTCTCCCAATCCTAAAATCCACCCAAGGATGAATTTTGGTATGAACTAAAAGAAGTTACACTATTATGAGGTAACACCTTCCCACATGCTTTTGTAGTTTCATTTCCATTTTACACACCCTAAAGAATAATTATTATATTATTACATAAAAAAATTATAATAAATATAATAGGACTTTTGATCCTATGGTTTATATCTACACTTACAGACACCACTATTTAATGGGTACCAAAAATTCTCTTTATGTCTACGATGAACTACTACCTCAGGAAATTATTATTGTTCAAATTCCCCCTACCACCTATAATGGGGGAAATTATTACGGTAACTATTTTTTACATACGATATATATTATAGATATAATTTCAGTATAATTTTTTTTATTTTATTTTTAACAAACCTTTATTCTTTCCATGTTATTTCAATACGATAATTTCGTTTGAGGTAGTTTTGACTACAACCCCCTAAAATTGATATGACACATTCCCACAATACATTGAATGTAAAATGGATGGATTTATTAAACCTATGAGACCTATTTTACATTAATATAATATTGTTATTATAATATTAATTTATATAATTTAATTATATTTCTTTTAATATGAAAATGATATGATAGTTTATTTCAGGCATACATACATCCAACCATCTCCATGAATGATGCATTTAATTTCTTATCTAAAAATATTATGAATTATTATAAATACAAATATAACCAATATATATTATATTTAAATCATTAATAAATTTTTTTAGATGATTTAATATTGAGTACTTGGACAATATACATCCAAATAATTTCATTTTTGTCTCAAGTACAAAATACTAACAAAACATCTGATAAAAACATAAATAGTTTTGTTATTATTATGACATGGTAATAAGTGGTATTAAAGGTGTAGAGACCAAAATATTGACATACATGGAAATCAAATTACTTTTGTGAAATACTTAATACATAAAAAACCAAATCCAAAGGACCATAATAGTTTAGTGTCTTTGGAATCTTGGAATATACTCTTCCAATTGTGGTGAAAGATCTTCAACATATCCTATAAAGATCTTCCCCTTTTGTTTTCTTATCAAAAATACTTATTTATATCCTAAGAAAACTAAAACATATAAAGGGTGAGCTCAACTTCTTGGTAAGGGTAAGCATGGAGAAAATAAAACAACCCATATACATTCGAACATAAAAACATGAACATAATGCTTAAACATCGAAATCTTGAGCAATTACATAAATCATGGAAGTACTTAAGGAATTGATCAAAATGGAACATAAATCATGATAAAATAGATTGGAAATAAAACTTGTAATTGTGGAAAAACATTAATCACATGATATAATTTCCATAGTAATAAAGGCATTGCTGCCAAGACCATCTTAGTGGACAAAGTCACTTTCTGAATCGAGTTCACTCCTCATTTCAGTCCTGTAACACTTTACCGGAATAACATACCATTACATACATATATATCTTATGAGATATAATTATTTATCCAATTAATTGGAGTGATATATAGGTCCCACCAATCTTATAACGAAATCATTCTTACTTGTGCAACAACATAAACATAAATCGTTCATCATAACTCAATGAATAAAATGGGTTTCATAAACATCATCCCATCATAACATAATCTGTATAAAACAAATGGATATATCTTCAATACAAGATAAGAGAAACCATGTAAATCATAGATACATTATACTTGAAACAAACACATATGAAATAATTTCAACATAGATGGAAAATGGTTTTGATAAAACACTTAAAATGAATTCTTGAGGATGATATCATTTCTTCTTCAAAATCATTTTCATTTCACAAAATGATATACAATATTAAAATAAAAGGATTTTTTTTAATATAGTCATGAAATATTATAGATTAAACATCATGAAAATAAGGCATTATAAAACTGTAAGAATCCATTCATGACGTATAAGTGAAAGAAAACATTCTCCTCATACTTTTAACGAAAAAGTCAAAAAGTAACATGTATGGTAAAAAAATGAAATATTCATTCCATAACACAATGTAAAAGTAGATATGGGTAAATATGACTTTAAAAATACATGTAAGAATATTATACACTATATGAAAACATTTTCATAGACATGGATGCAAAATATTACCCTAGTAAATACTTACGAATAAGTAATCATGGATAAAAATGAGATTGCATAATTATCCCTAACCTTAGGTTTGATATGCTTCATACGTATCCGAACCTAATGTATACTGATTTAAATAATGTCATTGACTTATTACAGAATAATATTAATTTTTATGATATCATATATGGTTCACTTATGACTGCATATTACATGTTCTTTTGTTAATTCAATGTTAAAGCAGCGTTTTTGGTAAAATATTTTCATTTGTCGTCCGTTTTTTGTCTTGTAATTATTAATATGATTACTTAGATCATGATTACTTAATTCTAGAATATAAAAAGTGATTTATGTATAATATATATTCCTAATATACTTATATATAATAGATCGATAAATGGAATGTAATACACCGTTCATGGAGACGGTAGGCCATACGTACGCATGAACGCTGTTTTCGTTTCCATATTGAATTGAATGGAATGAAGTAGATGAAATAAATATATATATATATAGAAATCCATTAGTATTATTATGTCATATATTTTATGATTACTTATTATATATACTTTATAATCATTCTTGAATTGTTAACATGGAAAATTAATCTCATCGCGTCGTGGAGACGGTAATCCGTACGTACGCATGAGCGATGATATCATTCCCATATTTATTGAATGGATTTGGAGTGGATGATATAATATCATAGAATCTGTATGATGTTTTAATAACCATATATAGTTAATATTTACACCATTATACCCATCCATGTGATGTGGTAGTGGAAAAATAGATTACACCACGGTGTGGAGACGGTATTCCGTAAAAATGCAAGCGTGATGAGTTCGATTTACATAGGATGTATAGAAGGTGAAATATAGTTGTTTAATATTTATAATAACATATCAGTATATACATAATTCTGATGTTATTACTTTATAATGAAACAAATAAAAAAGAATAAGTTGAAGAATAAAGAAACATGAAACAATCGGTAGAAGAGATTACCTCTTCTTCGATGCAGCTCATTTAAAATTATACTAACGGCACTATAGTTGGTCTTTTGAGAATACCAAGTCCTCTATGATGTTTCTAGGGAAGTGGAGAAGATAAATTGGCAGGGTTTGGCCGAGTTTTATGGCTCAATGTGGTGTGAGGAGGAGAGGGAGGAGGTGCCCTTTTATAAGGGAGGAGAGGGGAACCTATGGAAAAACCAAAACATATTATTTTATAATAAAGTCATATTAGGTTTCAAATAGCTCCAAATTAATTTATTTATAATCTAAAGTGGGTATGGGTCTAAATAATCTCATGAAATAAGTTTTAGAGAAGTTTAGGTTACAATTTTCACCTTATATTTTAGATTTAACTCTAAGTTAAATAATTTAACTTTTACCGTGTCTTCTTGTTTTCTAACACTATATGGTTAATAAACGTACTATAACAAACCAAAAGAACCCCAAGTGGTTTATTAGTAACATATATATCACTATATAAGTCATTTTTCCTATCCTTATATTTTTAGGAATATAATATAAATTAATAATATAATATTTGTTTTAAAAACTATTTTATGTCAATTTTGACACTATTTGGTAATTGATTTCTGTGAAAATCATAACAACATGTCTAGTTTAATATAATTTTATTTAATCAATCCTAACATGTCATATTAACCAATAAAATTATTTTAATTCATAAAAAGTCTCAAATTACATTTATTTGGGTATTTATAACATTAATTATGTTAAACGTTCAATAATAAGGTAAATACTACATCAACATTATGTCTTTAATAAATTACATTATATAAAGTATAAAAATTATAAATAAAATATAATTATGTAGTAAATAGTTATATCTTTATAATGAATTTTTATAGTCGAATTTATCTTATGTATAACCCTATATGAAATTTTTTTTAGTTATTTAAATTTGATTTTAACTATTTCAATTCTTCTTAAATAAATAATAATAAATGTCCTAATCATGTCCATGTGGTCCTAAAGGGTAATATTTTATTCCTAAGGTTGTTTTTAGTCTAATTAAACTTATACAATAGAAGTAGGTCGTGTGTTAGGGTAATAGTAAAATCATTTGTACCCTTAATTACCCTATTTACTTTTAATGGTGGTAAATAAAAGTAAAAAGATACTATTCACCAAAAATTATTTTTATCTTATTGAACCACATTTTACATACAAATATCAACCATATCCCTCATATTTTTGAAATTACACTCATATAAATGGTAAAATTATGTTTTATGTAAATTTCCAAATTCTTCTATGAGGTGGGTAAAAGACGGTCAAAAGTTCAATAAAATTTTTATATATCTAAAATTATTATAAAATGACTCCAATGAATTACATTGAACTTAAATAGGTATTATGTATAAATTTTGACCAAAAATAAATTTAAATATAATACATAATTATTTAAATAAAACGTTGGTGTTTTAATAGTAACCCAGTGTTTTCACTATTCATCAAAAAATGAATGTTTTCAAAAAAATTCAAAAAATTAACGCTAGGGTAATTTCAATATATAGAATCCAATAATTAAGTCCATTTTGAAAGTTAAAATTTATAAAATTAATAAAAGTTGGTATTACTATTCATAATGGCTAGTTTATGAAATACTTTAATAACATATCGTTATTTAATGAATCTCAGTATTGTGTACAACACATGCTATCAAGGAAGGTCATGATTGCGTATAATTAAAGACATGTCAGGGATACATGTAGTGAAATCTCCTTTTGGTGTATCATACAACACAAGAAATCAATGAAATTAAAATGAATATTTTTCATAAAATCTCAGGGTGTTACATTCTACAACCCTTAAAATGAATTTTTCCCTCGAAATTCATCGAGGTTATAAATGGTTTAATACTCAAAATTTTCTTTAATAGAAACCCAAATTGTAAAAAGGAATACCAAAACTTATCTTTAAAATCTGAAGAATGAAATGTAATGGTTACCCAAATTAACTAATCACTGGGTTTCCACATAGGAAAACATAAGTGAAAATATTGATATGGAAGAGAAATCTAACCAAATGTTCTGATGGAGAATTGTAGGGAACATGTCTAGGAAAAAGACAACAATCACAAAGCCATAAATTTTTGATGATCAATGGTACCATCTGATTCATCAGAAAATAAGGGCACTAGGACAACATTTTTGGTTTTCAAGCTAATTTCCCTAAAGTTGAAGAATTTGAATGAGAAGAAATACTTACTTTATTTCGGTATAATCTCACCATTGATAATGCCTTGAACAATTTACACTTCATATCTTAAATAAATGCAGTTGAATTTTTCATTCGTGATGTCTTAGCAGATCATGTGATAGAATGATGGGTCATTGCATCTATCTCAAACAAAAGGTTAGCAGAAGTTATCAAATATAAATAAGTCCATCTATAGTGAGATTAATCATATATGGTTCTTAAAATGGACTAATACATCATATATCATATTGTATAATATGTTAAAAATACTTTCTACTAACCAAGGACATCCTGTAGGCTAGTGGTAGGAAATAAAGGCATGTCTCACTTCAGTTGTGGGTTCGATTCCCACCGCCTTGTCCGACGCGATGGGTTGTCGCCCGTCCTGCAGTTTGTCCATTTTTTAAAACTAAATTATTATAACATTCCATAAATAATATCGAAAAATGTTCTATCGTTAAACAATACGGACTTATGTCCAACATAATCCCTTATAATCTTTAGGATTAACCAAAATACTTCTGTCAAAGCTCATAGTATAAAGAAAATAATTACTAGAAATGTCATATTTTGATCATGTCAATACCATCATTTATCAAACGATATATCTTGTTGGTCACATTCCAAACATGTGAATACCTTAATCATGTATTCTCTTGAAAAATTAATACCATTGAACCTTAGTGAAAACATGAATGCTGTTAAAATTTTACACTTTCCACAAACCAAAATCCAAAAATTTCTCTATACTCAAACCATGTTACTACTTTGTCCTTATATTAGTCATGAGATCATGAATACAATCGATCATATTATTTTCTCTTTATCCCTTCATTATGTGCATATCATCTTCTTTCCAAAAATATTTCAATCACTTTTCACGGTTATAGATTACCTATTTTTATGGAAAACCACAATGGACCAATACATATATATTCCAATATACCATAAATGTACCTCAACAACATTATTCTTGAATACCAATATATAAACACTTCAATCCATCCTATTTAATGATTTTCGTGGAATAAGTCCTTCCTTGACTTAGATGTAACCTCTTAGGTCAAGTAATTGAGTAGGGTAATTCCCATATTCTCCACAGATAAGATATTGGACTCCATAACAGTCTGTCACTCTATGACCCTTTTCTCCACATAGAAAACATCTTCCCCTACATTTGTGGTATTCCTCAAGGTTCTTCTTGCCTTCTTTAGAAATCTCAATCTTCCTTTCTCTATACTCCCCACTATGAGGACATGAATAAAATTCCATCTTCCCTTTATTTGATGACTTGGGAATTCAAATAAAGTTAACCTTGTTAATCATATATTGAGATGACTGATTCGAAATAATCACATTATCATTCTCTCCAGGAATTACAAAATTTCATTGATCATAGTCACCAATTTGTCCATTGGAATCAATTTTTACTAAATTCCTTCTCGTTCCCTCCATTGACTAAGACCAGAAACCATAGTGTAAGAAAAAGTTAAAATAACAAGGAACCACACAATCATAAAAAGTCACTTATGGGGTGTTTATCTTATCAAAAATTATTCAATCCCGGACACCCTATGTTCACCGTAGGTTATTCATGATCTTCAACATAATTATAGGACTCTAACCTATATGTATACATAACCATAGGGACATCCCTAGACAAATATTGGAAATATCTATAGGGATCTCACTAAAGATATCACATCCTAGTTTCCAAAGGATGACTAAACAGAACCTCTGATACAAACTATAGATACCAAAAGCATGAGTAAATGGAAATTAAATTACATATGTGGAATACTTAATACATAACAAAAACTAACACCAATGGGACGTAATAGTTTAGTGTCTTTGGTAACTCAGAATATATTCATCTAATCGTGGGGAATGATATTCAACATCTCCCATAAAGATCTTCCCCTTTTGTTTTGCTACCTAAAACCATTCTTTATATCCTGGGGAAAAGAAAACATATAAAGGGTTGGCTCAATTGATCAGTACAGCTAAGCATGGAGAAAATAAAACAATCCATATACATTTGAACATAAAAACATGAACATAATGTTTAAACATCGAAATCTTGAGTAATGACATAAAAAATGGAAGTACGTAAGGCATAGATCATAATCGAACATCAATCATGATAAAATAGCTTGGAAATAAAACATGTAATTGTGGTAAAACATTAATCACATGATATGATTTCCATAATAGCTAAGACATTGCTTCCACGACAATCTAAGTGGACAAAGTCCCTTTCTGAATCGACTTCACTACTCATTTCAGTCCTGTTACACAGAACCGGATTATCTTACCGTTCCAGCCATGTCTATATCATGAGATATAAATCACTACCCATTGAATTGGAGGGAAATATAGGTCCCACCCATTTCATAATGAAATCATTCTCAATTGTTAAACAACATTAATATAAATCATTCATCATAACCTATAGAATAAAATTGGTTTCATAAACATCATCCCATCATAATATAATTCCTATAAAACAATTTGATATCATTTCATCATAAGAGAAGTGAAACCATGTAAATAATAGAGACATTATAATTGAAACATACACTAATGAAATAATTTCATCTTAGGTGGAAAATGGTTTTGATAAAACACTTGAAATGAATTCTTGAGGAAAATATTCTTTCTTCTTTAAAATCATTTTCATTTCAAAAAATTACATGAAATTTTAAAAGAAAAGTATTTTGTTGAGAATAATTATTAAATCTTGAACATTAATCTTCCTGAAAATAAGGCGTTATGAAACCATAAAAATCCATTCATGCTGTATAAGTTAAAGAAAACATGTTCCTCGTACTTTTAACGGAAGAGTCAAAAAGTACCATGTATGGTAATCAAAAGCAATATTCCTTCCATAACACAAAGTAAAAGTCAATATAGTTAAAAATGACTTTACAAATAAATGTAAGAATATTAAACAATTTATGAAAGCATTTTTATGGACATGGATGAAAAATATGACCCCATTAAATACTAACGAATAAGCAATCTCAGATAAAAACAAGATTGCAGAATTATCCCTTACATTAGTTATGGTATGCTTTGTACGTATCCGAACCTCCTGTATAATGATTTAAATAATGTAATTGAATTATTTCAGAATCATATTCATTGTTATGATATAATATATCGGTCACTTATTCCATTATATTACCCATTCTTTTGTAAATTCAATATTAAACAAGCATTTTGGGTAAAATCATTTCATTTATTGTCTGTGTTTTGACTTTTAATTTTCAATATTCTTACATAGATCATGATTACATAATTTCATAATATAAGAAATGATTTATATATAATATATATTCATAATATACATATATATAATAGATCGATAAATGGAATGAAATACACCAATCATGGAGACGGTAGGTCATAAGTACGCATGGACGCTGTTTTCGTTTCCTTATTGAATTGAATGGAATTTAGTAGATGATATACATATAATTATAAATAAATCCAATATCCTTATTATGTCATATATTTCATGATTACTTATCATCTGTACTTTATAATCATTCTTGAATTTTTAACATGGAAAATGAATCACATCGCGTCGTGGAGACGGTAATACGTACGTACGCACAAGCGATGATATCGTTCCAATATTTATTGAATGGAATTGGAATGGATGATATAATATCGTTGAATTAGTATGAAATTATAATAACCATATATAGTTATTCTTTACACCATTATACCCATCCAAGTATGTTGGTGGAGAAAAAACATATTACGCCACGGTGTGGAGACGGTATTTCGTACGTATCCACGTGTGGTTATTTCGTTTACCGTAGGATGGATATAAGGTGAAATAGGGTTGATTAAAATTTATAATAAAATATCAGAATATAATTTATACTGATTTTATTAATTTATAATTAAACAACTAAAGAATAAGATGTTTAAGAAGAAAGAAACATGAACGAATCGGTAGAAGAGATTCCCTCTTCTTCGACGCACCTCCTTTAAACTTCGTCTTTGGCAATCGAGTTGTCCTTTTGAGAATACCAGGACCTCTAGGATGTTTCAATGGGATTGTAGAAGATAAATTGTAATGGGTTCGTCGATATTGATGGCTCAATGTGGTGTGAGGAGGTGAGGGAGGAGATTATCTTTTATAAGGGAGGAGAGGGGCATCTTTGGAAAAACTAAAACTATTATTTTATAATAATGTCATATTAGGTTTATAATAACTCCAAATTTGATTTATTTGGAAGCTAAAATGGGGATGGGTATAAATCCTCTAAAACAATAGGTTATAGACATGTTTAGTTTACTATTTTAAGCATATCATTTAGATTTAACTCTAAGTTAAAAAATTTAACTTTTACCGTGTATTCTTGTATTCTGACACTATATGGTAAATAAACACACTATAACAAGACAAAATAACCCCAAGTGGTTTATTATTAATATATATATCCTTATATAAGTCATTTGGAATAACCTTATATTTTTATGCCTATAATTTTAATTAATAGTATAATATATTTTTTTTAAAGCTATTTTATGTCAATTTAGACACAATTTTGTAATTGATTTTTGTGAAAATCATAACAGCATGATTCGTTCGAAAAAAGTAAATTTAATACATAATAACATGTCATATTGACCTATAAAATTAGTATAATTCATAAAAAGACTCAAATTGCATTTATTTGGGTATTTATAACATAAATTGTGTTAAAATTTCATTAATAAGGTAATTACTGCATCATCATTATGTCATCAATAAATTAAATTATTTAATGTCTAAAAATTATAAATAAAATCCCATTAGGTGGGAAATATTTTTTTCTTTATAATCAATATTTATAGTTGCATTTATCTTATGTATAACCCTATATTAATAATGTTTTATTTTTTTTACATTGATTTTAACTATTTTAATTCTTCTTTAAATAAAATAATAATAAATGTCCTAATCTAATCCATGTGGACCTAATGGGTAATATTTCATTCCTAATGTTTTTTTAGTCGTATTAAACTTATCCAATCGAATTATGACATGTCTTAGGGTAATAGTAATAACATTTTTACCCTTAATTAACTTATTTACTTTTTACCGTGGTAAATAAAAGTAAAGAGTTACTATTCACAGAAATTATTTTTTTCTTATTGGACCAAATTTTAATTACATATATCTACCATGTCTCTCAAATTTTTGAAATTCCACTCATAGATGTGATAAAATTATGTTTTATGTAAATTTGAAAATTCTCATAGGAGGTGGGTAAAAGACGGTCAAAAGATCAATAAAATTTTTATATATCTAAATTTATTATAAAATGACTCAAATGAATTAAATTGAACTTATATAGGTATTATGTATCAATTTTGACCAAAAATAAATTTAAATTATTTAAATAAAAATTCGGTTTCTAAATAGTCACCTAGTGTTTTCACTATTCATAAAAAATTGAATGTTTTCTGAATAATACCAAAAATTCACCCTAGGCTAATTTCGATATTTAGAATTCAAAAATAAAGTAAATTTTGAAATATAAGTTTTATAAAATTTCAAAAAGTGGGTATTAATATTCATAACGGCTAGTTTATATAATATTTTAATAACATATAGTTGTTTTGTGAAACTCGGTATTGCATACAACACATCCTATCGTCGAAGGTCGTGATTGCGTGTAATGCAAGCCAAGGGATGCGTGTAGTGAAAGATTCTTTTGGTGTAGTGTACAATAGAAGACATCAATGAAGTTAAAAAGAAAGTTCTTCATAAAATCTTGGGGTGTTACAAAAGGAGTAATAAACCAGAAAATTTTTCATAAAAAAGTATAAATTAACCTAATTTTATTATTCAGGAATGTAAAAACCTTATTAGAGAAGTTCTAATCCTGGAATGGGAAATCATTACTCAATCGACATTAACTGAGTAAAATATTTGTCATTGGGGATTTCTCAAAAAATATTTGTGAATTACCATGGAATTATTTACATTCAATATCTACACATATTGGATGTCTTTATATTTTCACAAATAATTAGGTAATTGATTTATGTTTAATCTAATGAAAAAATATTTGTAAGGGATTTGGTCTAAATCTATTTTAATTTATGCATATGTTGATGTTATGAACATTTATTATTTCAAAAGGATTATATACCACACTTTTGACACATCATATCATGAATTACTATATTCTCATGATATTTAATATTTTGTTTAAATGCCATTATTTAATTATTTTTATTCATTTGTTTCTTAAGTGGTAATGGAATATTTCTCTAAAATATCATTTTATGTGTTTTATAGATTTATTCTAAGATTTATTTCACATTCATGTGCATATTTTCAACGTGGTTTTATGGATTTGTTTATATGTACATAAATGTTTTAAATGTTTAATTATTTAAATTGTATAAAAATTTTCATAGTGGTATGGGACACATTGATTAAAAAATCCCTTTTATAAATTATTAAAATTGACTTCAAAAGTGTATTGACTATTGGAATATCTTGAAATGATTCTCGTGATTGAAAATATAATTTTATGAGTGAAATTTTGATAATTTAAATATATTATATATTATGATTATATAATGGTGCTTGAATATTTGATAAGAGGTTACGTGATAAACTAAATATGGGTAGTTACATGATAACCAATGAATGTCTTGTTACATTATATCCTCTAATTATTTTTTTATGGAAGTCAATCATATGTCTATTTCATTTACTGATAGGTGTGGAAGTTGACCATATGGTTATTATATTTAAATAGGATTATTTCCCAACTTGCTATTATATGTTATATGTTAATTTCTATGGGTTTTTAGGTCATATTAAGATTATTAAATGGGTAACCAATGAGCTTATATTAAGTAGAGTGTAATTACTACTTATTAATGTTGAATGTTATTACATTATGATTAGTTAATAATGGTTTACATCATTTTACATGGACAATAGTTTTCCTTCATTGAGTATTCCATTCTGAGATTTTTTTTCTAATCCTAATTTTGAAATGTTTTTATAGGATTTAAAGGATAATATAGTCACGGATTGGATCAAAGAAAAGTTATGAGGTCTAAACATGGAACAAAACATTGTTTCCTTTAAAATTAATTTGTTTTTTTAAAAAATGGATAATGATTAGAAGTGTCTACATTGTAATATTTAAGTTGATATATATGAGTTATGTCCTTATAATCTAAATATTTAAACTTGAAAAGGTCTTCAATGTAAATTATAGTCAAAGTACTGACATAACTAAACATTAAGTAATTTTTAACGATGTTTCCTCAAACAAATTTCTCAATACATCATCATTCTCTCAATATGGATGTACATGTTCACAATATGTGGATTATTTAAAATGTAATTATTTAACTCAAGATTTTATGGTCACATAGTTATGACCCAAATATTAAAACTCATTCTTCAATAATTTTTAAATTTGTGGATTTCCCATTTTTTGATTTCAATATATAATGAATTTCCACATCATCTATTTAATAATCATTTATCATCACTAGAAGGGATGGTTCAAAAATAATTTTTTAAAGGATTTATGGCTTTCCTTCCTTTATGATTCCAATGTACATACTCCAGATTTATACAAAGATAATAACATTCTAAATTATCATTTATGATATTTTTTAGGTCTTATATACTAAGAGCATAAACAACATTATTTTATTTCCTAGGATGGTAGTGGATTGATATGTCATGGTTCTTAATCAACTAAAACATTTATTATTGGAGGATATTCAACACTTTCATTGTGAATATATAATGAATACTGTTATACTCTGTATATATTTTTCACTTCTCCGCATGGAGATAATGCATCTATATTATCAATAAAAATATAACTATATCCAACTTAATATCATGAATAAGATAGTTATGTTCTCAAATATTCAATTTCATGGGGGAATAGGATATTTATTTTTCATTTTTTCATAATTACACAACACTATCAACTATTTGACACATCAATATACATCAAATATCCTTCCCTACTTATGTGTAATGTTATAACTTGTTAATTTATTAACCAATTATTAAACTTTTTAAATAACTCTTCAAAATTCATCATTCCATAAAAACCATACTCCTTTTTAAGATAACATTATTTTGGGGCTTGAAAATCCTTAGATGTTTCACAAAAGCTGACGATAGTACCCATCTAATCAAAATAAAACTATAGATTTTCTTCATAATTATTGGCCATTCCCACCGTTTAATTGTCATAATTCTTTATTGATCCATATATATTGATTTTTGGTGATAAAATTCCCCCAAAAAGATACATTCTCCAACCAAAATTCATATTTAATATACATTTATTAAAAATTTTATTTCTAGAAGGTCCTTAGTATAGTATTCAAATTTAACTAATGGTACCATTTTATTTTGAATTAAATAATAATATCATCTATAAATACTTCAAATTTTATTTCAATGAAATCCCAAAATACTATATTCATTAAATCCATGACGATTTCTAGATAATTAGTCAATCCAAATGGAAATAATATTAACATATTGTGCCCATATCTTATTCAAAAATATTCTCATAGATACCCCATTTCATCAAATGTTCATGATAATATCTTGATTAATGATCTATCTAAAATAAATACTTAAATAAACATATACGATCACAAAATTCTTCAATCCGTTGAAGTTTAATGTTTTTATTTATCATGATTGTGTGGAGCTCAGGATATGTAGCATCCCACCATGGATATCACATAATTGGGTCTCAAAACAGTGGTCAATAAGACCTCTTCCATGCCACTATAAATAGAAGAGGCTTCTGAATAGTAGCAAGGGCTTTGGGTGTGTCTGTGGGAAGTTTATTCACTCATTGGAAAGAGTGGACCATGAAAGTATAAATATCATTATATACAATATAAAACAACAAATTAAATAATTATCATTAAAAAACATATAAAAATAAGATATCTTGCAAGAATAAGAAATAATGTACAGAAGCTAAATAATCAAATGACACAACATGATAGTCATTGTAATATAGCTATAAAAAATGGACATGAAAGGGGAATGAAATAAAAGCATATACCACATTATAATAAAATATATAAAAATCCAAAAAATGTGACGACTGGAATATCAATTAAAGGCTCGATCATATGCACACAACTCAATCTAGAAATAGTCAATGAAACTTTGGAAGTGGGATACATCCCTTTATCAAAACATAAAACCATAAACTTTTGATGGTTACCAAAGGAAAGACAAGTTTTTTTGTGAGATACAACATTAGTTGGCCTCCAACAATGGATTATAGTTCATCCAATATTGTTAATTAAAAAATAAATAACCTACCATATTAAATAAAATAAATGTGGAAATAAAGATATTAATTAATTAGACTGGGTTCCAATTGAACGCTTATTAAATTTACCTACATTTGCCTAATATAGCGAGTTTGAACCAAGATAACCAAGGAAGTTAATGTATGTGAGAATAGTAGAGATAGGTTAGAATTTCCTAAATATTTCATTAGGATGGGAGGAAATGTCCATATATTTTCAAAAGAAAAGTGTTATTTATCATTTTAGCAAATTAATTTTCATTTTATATTAATTGAATTCCCTTTATAAATTATTGAGAGTCACCCAGATCCCATTAATATAAATCCAATGAGATTTTACAAGTATCACTCATGGGGCTCTGTATATGACCAATGAAAAAGAATCTATCAAAGAAGACAAAAAGATGAAGACCCTTGTGTCACCCTAGAAATGAAATGATAATATCAAGTACAAACCATAGAATCTATACATGCTCTCAAATGTAGGGGTATGGGTCTCTCTCCTAGAATGGTACAACCATCATGTCATTGATCATATCCAAGGGGTATCACATATGGAATCTATGTCACTCATATTGAGGTAAAAATAAATAATTTTTAGTAAGCCCATCCCAGTCCTAGCTTCTGTCACCCCCGGTGGGATTACAAATCATTAAAAATTCTAACATTAAGGCATAAGTATTTATCGAAGGGATAATAATTTTAGAACCCATTGTATCGTCTTCATCACTATAGTATAATCATTAAATAGTCAATTTACATTTATAAAATGTATAGAAAGAGAGACCATTATATTAGTTCACTAATTTATATCACAATATATAAATTGGTCAATGTGTTTAATAAAGAAATCATTTATGGAATATGGGAAAAATTCATAAACACTTGGACAAATAATTTATTCAATGCATTTAATTTATGGAATGTGGTGTGGGGTCTAACTCATGGTTCAACTTTAAAATTGAATTATTACAATATGATCAAGGTATTAATTTTGTAAAAATAATCCAAAAGGGGATTTAGTCCATTTTATAACAAATGAAACAATAGGAATAAGGTTTATGTCACACATTGAGGTGATATAAGTGTAGGAAATTAAACCAGGGGGTTTATTCACCTCCATATTGGGTCTCAAAAGGCATGTTATGGATTTCATTTCAATCTAAAATTATAATTTAGAGGTTCCCCTAGAAGGGTTTAGATGACATCACAATGATGCGTTTTATCGAAATCAATGAAATAATGGGAAGGATCCTATAACACTTATCTTATCATCTTGGTTATTCTCTCATTCACTGTCAACCTTTGATTTGAGATAGGTTGGATGGAATAAAAGCAACTGCCAAATTCTGAAAAATTAGAAAAAATGTAAATTCACTAATATAGAAAATCTTATGGGATATGAAACATGAAATATTTGGGAGATTATTAAATGTATCACCACTATTTTCTTAATGTATCTGACAAAAAACCATTCTGAGTTCATGTGGATGTCTTGGAATGATCCCTATGAGGGGAGGGGAGGATTCATGCATGTGGGAGGAAGAAATCCACTAGAATGAGGAATGGTGAATCAAAAATTGGTTGAAATATTTTAATGGGGGGAAATGGAAATTTCATCCTAAAAAACAAATCTGTGTGGTTTTTCTGCACAGTTGGCCAAAATGTGGACCAACAATGATCCATGTTCTACATGAATGGGGTATCTCACATGGTTAGGAACACAATTTCTCTAACAGTGTGAAATATATACTAAACCCACTATCAAAAAACAAAGGCAGCATTATGAGACCATGCCCCTAGGGCCACTTGGATGAAGACAACCTATGTGGCACCTAGGTACCCACAATCTGCAACCACATAGTTTAGGGAAACCATGTTTGCAGGGCCACAAAATTTCTCCCAACCAAGCCACCCAGTCATTTCATCCTATTTTAGCATTGTGTGCTTTAAATGAGCCCCAAATGCAACGATACCTCATTTAATCCATTAATAATCATTATTTGGGTTTTTTAATGGAATTTTAACCAAAAAAAGAAAGTACCTTTGGAAAATTATTTGATGATACAACATATCATTCTTAATACAATTCGTCCATGAGTTACCCTTTTGTTGGTAGTAGACTATCATATGAGAATATTTACATCAAGAACAGATGTGCATAGGCTTCCCAACCCCAAGTCTCATCATGTACCCCTTCCTACTTCCATAGCACTAGTATTAGAGGGACTAACCAACCATAGAGATTGTTCATACTCTAATAAATAATAGATATCATATTTTTCTTGATGGATGCATCTGCCTACAACATGCTATCCTCATTAGAAAAAAACAAGACGGGTCAGGATGTTACTCAGGAAGCATTGATATATTGAATATGTCATTCATGGAATAAAAACTATGAGGTTAGAATAAATGATAGGCCACATTCCTAACTCTCTCCACTATCTCTAAGGTCTTGAAATGTCGAGGTGATAACATTCCCTCAATCCTAATTTTTCTACTACCCAATTTTATTGATAACAATAAAAGCACACAATGTCCCACATCGAACACTATAGGTGTATGAAGATGATTTGTATATGGTATCTACCCTGACTAAGAAGTATCCATATGCTTTTGAATCATCATGTATTCCATTGAAGACTATAGAATGAGATTAGGACCCAGTAGAGCTTCCCCTCAAACCTCTATATATCATAGAGGTTAACGAAATGGTCTACCATAGAAGGACTCATATAGAACCATATGAATCATTTCCTCAAATTTGTTTCTTAAGAAAAAAATCCATAAAAAATATTTTTTCCCCATGAACCTTTAAAATAAAGGATATAGGAACGAAGCATAAAATCTATCACCTATTTCTTTCGAAAATATTTCTCTTCAGTCAAAGGGTGACATGTCATACTCTAGAGTACCTATGAACCAATTTCCTTTTTTATCCCTTTGAAGAAACATAATGTAACCCAATAATCTAGATCTGATATGATAAAATAGGGAATATCATGTAGTTACACTATCTTGAAAATACATAACATTCCTAGGATATCAAAAAAGAAGGTATCCGAGATTGGAAAGAGGTGTGAATCATGGGTCAACCTATCGATGATCACCCATAATACATCATTGACTCACGGGGATATCGACAAGTAAATCATGAAATTCATGGTTACATCATTCCATTTTCACTATTGAATGAATAGATGTTGGAATAGTCTAGTAGGTCATTGGTGATCTACCATCACCAACTGACAGGTTGATCACTATGTGAAAAATCCTGATAAATTAATCATTACACTATCCCACCAACAACATGATTGTTATATTGTAACATCATGATGAGACTATGTTATACAACCCATACATAGGCATGATAACCCCTCAACATATCTTCTCGTATATCCATAGGCCCCCTTACAGAAACATAGAAGAGTAGGGTATCACATCCTTTGAATTCTCAAACATGAGGTGGATTCTCAAATATAACTCTATCCCTCAGTATGAGGCCCTCAAAATTAAGAAACTACTTCATCCGAACCACCTCCAAAAGTGAGGACACCACTTCTATGGATATTAGAATTGGTTTTTATGATATTATTGAACCTCACGAATCATATAAAGAAATATCCATCAAGAAGAACTCACTAGTAGTCTACATGATGGATTATGTCTGAGTATTCCTTCCCAAGGTTTCCTTTATGAAATTACTATTTACATTTGTGTAACCATGATAAATGTCGAATCATTGCATGTATTCAACCAACCTGCATATCCCCATGTTCAAAACTTAGTTTTTGTACATTCATGTGAGAATTTAATGGTCATTGTAAACAATGAATTTCTCCCCTAACAAGTATTGACAACAAAAGTGTTAATCGGGTACCATGACTTCTAGATTGAGGCCATGTTTATGGTAGTTCTCCTCATGAGGCCTCATTTGGAGTGATCTATACACTATAAAATGATCTCCATGTACTATAACATCCCCAAAATTGAGTCATGAATAATCTCATTAAAAAATATAGAATCTTATTGAATTAGGTATAAAAAGGATCATCACTAATTTCAGATTCCCCATTAAATCCTATAATTTTATCTCACAAGTTTCAGTTCTGTCAAATTTCCAAACCTTCGTGGTAAATACTATATGTGACACTACTAGGCTGAAAATCATTGATATGGCCTCATCGTCACCCTTGATATCCTTAATGAGTATGCTGATAATGTCCACTCCGACACCGCTAAAATACTGAAGAATGAATATCTTATTGACGACCACCCACAAAGACTCGAACGACCTATAGAAAACAAGCTTCCATCCCAAGGAGAATTATCTGATATTTCACCTAAAATTAATTTTTCAACATATCCCCGCTCACATGGAACCAGCTTTGATGCTGGAAAGATACACTAGAGGCGACCCATCCATTTGCAATCCCAATACTCGATTAGATTCATCATACACTGGGGATTCTTATGTCATGGCCTACAACATTGGTGACACACCACAGTGTTTTTGTTTCATTCCACTGGGATAGTAATTAAACGACATGTACTATCGAACAATCACTTCCATCCACTAGATATTATAGTACTCATCATTTAAGGAAAACATTCTTGTTTCACATTTCATATTTCCTTCAGGTTTTTCTCATTGATGTGGTGCTAGGTCATTATATTTTAAATGGTGCTAAGTAAAATTGTGTTCTACTACAACCAGATGGAATATTTTATACCATCCTAATATCACCTTATATTAGATATCTCATCACTATAATATGATGGTGAAAAATAATATATTTCAGTGAACCGGGAAGATTGTTAAATCACCAACATGTCACCTAGAAGATGGTGCATGTATTCCAGAGATTGATCAATTTGTAAGGTATAATGAAATAATTTTCTTATGAGTGCTATCTATATGTCTTCCAAACCCATAACATGATTTTGACCAGCCAATTCGAAATGTCCAACAAATTCTTGATGGAGTTTTACAGCTTGAAGGTTAAGGGTCTGAACATCAACTCCTGTGGTGTCTCGATATACATGTAGATTGAATGTATGGAATTGATCTTTGACTCATCATCTTGAGTTATTACATCCCCTATGAATGATGGTAGGATGATACTAAATGAGAAATAGGTTCATAACATTTTAAGAATTTATAGGTCTAGGAGCACCCTGGATATCATTACTGATGTTAAAGAAGTTTTCCTAGAACTAGGAATCAACACCCAATGGAAATTTTATAGGATGTTACTTATGTGGAACTATATTAGGTACCACGAGTTGTATAGGCCCCCCACCTATGGATTATGCTAATCGCCACATTCCTTCTGTAAAACATCATGGCATAATAGTGGAGTAATTCTATAAATTCCAAGCATGTTACTCAGACTGGATTTACAGCAGATGTTGAAATCATTAAAAAAGGATAGGCATAATACATCCTACTAAATAAATGAACCCCTTTACATTCTCTTGATTTTAGGACTGGGTTGTAGGAATTTGAAATAAAAGGATCCAGGGACAGTTATCCTATAACCCACAACTATTTTCGAGTTAGGATATGGTATCAAAATTATCTTATAAGTGGTATAATTCATTTAAGGGATATATAATAATAATTATATATTTATGT
Source organism: Viscum album (assembly GCA_963277665.1). Classification (NCBI taxonomy): domain Eukaryota; kingdom Viridiplantae; phylum Streptophyta; class Magnoliopsida; order Santalales; family Viscaceae; genus Viscum; species Viscum album. Next base: position 137,998,219 of record OY728121.1, on the reverse strand, counting down.
AATTTAATTATATTTTTAATTTTTTTATGTGAATTGATTACCATATTCTATTTATAAAATCCCACAGACCTTATAATGTGGATGGTTGTGTCAATTTAATCATAATCGCATCACACTATATCCCATGTGACTGATGTTCAAGGGCTCCAACATCCTCAGTTGGATTCTTAAGGAATGTAATTTAAACTTTTGAAGAAAACATATTTGGTTAAAGATGATGGTTTAAGTGATAATTTTGTTTTATAAATTATTTACTGAAATGTGGGCACATTTCTATATAAAAAATACAATGAAAAATAAATCATAGAGAAAAATGGGCAACAAAAATCTCATGAAAATTAGGAAATGATCACATAATGTAGATATGTAATGGAATAATTCCAGAAATTTTAATTTTGATGGTGCCTAATTTGATGAATTTTTATAATACTACTTATTATCATTGGGAAATGGTTAAATATTTTTTTTAAAAAAATCAATATTTTTTACAACATAATGTATGTGAGTCACCCAATGGTGAAATCCATGAAACAATAATAACGTAAGAAAAAACAATATGTTCACATCCTATGAAAATTGGGTTTCCCATATACGTAGGGTAGCTAATCCCAAGAGAAGATTTATTTCAAAATTACAATGTCATAGTATCTTATGTATAACCAAATTGTAATGAAATGTAATATAGCTTTGATTCCACTTTGTATAATCCCACCCTCGAGGCCATGTAATCGTACCATGAGTCAGTGTGCCACAAGACCTCAAGCATGCTTCCCTGAATGGCAGAGGCTACTGACTAGTAGTGAGGGCCCAAGGTGTGTCAAAGGTGATATTATTCCATCATTGATAATAGTGGATAAAAAATATAAATATAATTATACAAAATAAGAAACCACACAAGTAATAATAAAATCTAAATAGTAAAAGAAACAAAATTAAAAATCATGAAAGAATAAAAAATAAAAAGAAAATGATAAATAATCATATGTTATAACAAGATAGTCAGGGTCATGTAGGTATTAAAAAATACCATCCAAGGGGAATGGAATACAATCATATACCACAAGATAAATGTTTTCAAAGAGAGAAAAAAACATCTACGACTAGCATATAAAGAATATGATTATTCCTTTTCTCCCAACTCCATCATAGTAAAGTCAACCATACATTGCAATCAGGATGCATCCCTTAATCAGTACCAACAACCATAATGTCTGCATGGGTACCAAAGAAAACCCTTTTATTTTTTGATATACAAAATCTATAGGCCACCACCAATGTTGTATTCATCAATATAAAATTTTCCATATAAAATTAGGAGTGTGTGATAGTTATCAAATTTAAATAAAAAAATTAAATGAATTCACTAGAATATGTTATACTATGAATCCCATAAAGATTTTCTTCTTTGAAATAAAATAGTGAGTCGTATCCAATATAAATAGAGAAATTAATGTAAGTGATAACATGTTCTAGAGGATTGACCATCCCCATGATTATTATTAGTCCTAGAGGAAACATCCCTACATTTTAAAAAACAATGGATTGTTCCCTATTTTAAAATATTCATTTGAATTTTAATTTAATTTAAAACACTACATAAATTATAGAGAGACACATTAAGCCCATTCATGGAAATACAAAGAGAATTTCCATGTATCCCTCTAAGGGAAAAATAAATTTTCAATGCTATGGTGTATAATCTAGATAACCCAAGGATGAAGACCCTTTTTCACATCAAGCATAGCGTGATAATGTCATGAAATAAGCTCCATGTGTACACTATGTATCACACGTAGGGGGATATGTATCTCTCATGGAATGGTACAACCCAATTTCCATTGATCCCATCCATGGGGTCTCTTTAGGGAACCAATGTAACTTATATATAAGTAAACAAAATGACACTCAGTGAGCCCATCCAAAGAATATGTAGTTTCACCCATGACATTTTTACTAATAATTAACAATTATACCAGGAAGGCATGAGATTCCATCCAATGGAACCTTAATTCAAAACTCCATGTATCACTCTTTACAATAGTAGTAAATAATTAAACAATCAATTTAAATTTTAAAAAATTTATATTTAGTTAGATAATTATGTTAGTTCAAGTATTTATATCACAATCAAGATATTGGTCAACACTGTCTATTAAGAAATCATTTATCATATATGGATAAAATGAATAAAACCTTGAACAGTACACATATTCCATACTTTTCATTTATATTGTGTGGTGATGGGTATAACTCATTTTTCATTCTGATATTCCACTAGTACAATAGGATCATGGAGTTATTTATGAGAAAAAACACCTAATATGGTGTTAGGCCATGTTAGAAATATGAGACAAAATGCCTCACTTGTAGCTCACCAATTTGGGTGGAAAACATTAATGTTATCAACCTAAGGGCTTTATTTTGAGATATATTGTGTTGAAGAAGAATAATGTGGCATGAATTTTAATTTGAAATGGAAACTTGAGGGATTTTTTAGAAGGGTACAGCTCACGGAACAACAGTTCATTTTATTAAAGCATCAAAACAAGCGGATGGATCTTAGATTACTTTCTATAGCCTCATAAGGCATGCCTAATCCACTATTGACCGTTGATTTTATCATGGATGGAAGTAATTGACGAAAACCTCAAATGTACTAATAATTTTGAAAATGATCATGCACCAAGATAGTGAAATAGTTGAGAATAATATCATATAAGATAAGTTATAGGAATCCATAACTCACCTCTTGCTTGTAGATGGTTATTATAATGTGCAATTAAGGGTTTTTTGGAGAAGTTTGACAGATCCATATCAAGGAGTAAAAGAGAGGCTTCCTACTGAGGAGGATGACTAAATATAGTAGAAAGAGTATAGGAGAAAAATAGATTGGTTTAGAACATTAATTATGGGAAATAGAAACTTCAACCAAAAAAATGGAACATAATTAGGCCACATCGTTGGTTTGACCATGAACCAATATTGCACCATGATATGCTTTGAATGGGAAGATCAAGAAATTAATATCCCAATTTATCTAAACAATGTGCAAGCCACTATATAAAAACCTCTATTATACTACCAATCATGCACCTAGGGTCATGAAGTTGTTAAGAAACCATGAAACCCCTAGGTCCAAAAAATATACAACTCCATGATTTAAGGAAACTATTTGGGCTTGGATGTACAATTTCTCATAAACATGAGTCAAGTTTTTTCTACCCATTTCAATGTTTTGGGCTATAAACAAGTCCCACATTCACCTGAGCCCACCATGAATCGATTATGAATCATTATTAGATTCCTAAAAAATTATTTATTAATAAAATGTTCGATACATTTAGAAAAATCCATAACAGTACACGATAATCAAGGGAATTGTGCATTGGCCCATCTATCTTATTGACAAAGATGACTAGTACACTCCATGGTGATGCACATGGGTGTATAAACCCTTTATCAGGATTCTTATATTACTGTTTTCAGCTCCTATAGTTCAATAATAGCTATACTTCATGGTTTCATTTATTTTGTAAATGTTCAAGGAATAATATTGATTGAAAATTCATCTTCCCAACTAGGAGGGAGACTAGAATTTTTTCAGAAACATATTAGTATATTCCCAATAAAAGGGAATGACTATAAGTAATATAATTTTTGTTGGTATCAATAATTTGATAAATATATTGTTTTCAAAATGAAATAATTTCCATTATTATGACGTTGGTCCAAAAGATGATTCATCATCCTCCTATTACATTTATAAAATTAGATGGTGATTCGAAATATAGTGGGTGATTTATATTTATCCAAAATTTATGTTACTTATGTATAACTAAATCCTATCTATTCAAATTATTACATAAAATTTTGCTAAATATAGTTTCCCCGGGATCACTAGGATGTTTAGATCACAATGTTTATCAGGGGAGGAGTTATATACATAGGATAAAATAATTTCCCCTTTTTTGTTTAAAACTAAAACTCTACATCCATGCATTGTCTTGATATTTTAAACATTCTACTAAAATTGTGTGATATTAATGTAAGAAGTGAATATTAATCAAAAAGTATATTATATATTATTTATTATATATATATCATATCTATCACTACTTTTTTGTATGGATCCACCTTTAAATTTGTGATGGAATATTCATTCCCCTTATACAATGAAGGTTGATAAGATTTGTTATAGTCATAAAAAACCATGGATTAGTGTAGGGGTTCATATAGATTCATTATTACATGAAATGGAAACATTAAAAAATATGATGACGTTTTATTAGAGCATTCCTCTCTTCCATAATATTTTAGAGTTTGTCCCATTGACATTCGATAGTTTGGTGACCATCTTTTATGCGCATAAAGAATTTCCTTAGCCACCATAAGAAATTTACGGGATTCACCATCGCACACTTTTGAGAAGTGGGATATATGAATTTCATTCCACCATTACATTTATTCTATATACCAAAAAAAATAACTCTAAATTTTAATTCATATACCCATTTAATCCATTAGATTATTTGAACAATATTTCAACTTTAAAGTAACATCAAGTAATTACTTCCTAGAATTCAATATCCCAAATGATAGATTATTTTCACACACTTAGCTTCATCCTAACAAATATGTGTTAATTTGTTTCACTAGGTTATTGAAAAATATATAGGTTTATTGTAAATTCAATTCAATTATTTCCTTGTACATAATTCTTGATTCATCAATATCTCTATTGAGATAATTTAAATGCATTTTCATTTTATGTTAGAGATTTCATTGAAAATATTTGTAGAAAAAAATATTCTATAATTCCATCCATACAATCAGTTCTATCTCTTCTATAGGATTTGTATTAACGATTAATTACTACGATAGATCATATTGTACATAAACATAATAAGAAACTATTTAAACATTACCTTTCTCTATTATTTGATGAATGGAGACGATTTTATCAATAGAGATGATCAGTTGTTCAATGTCTAAGGGATCAAATGAAACACTAAATTTTAGAGGTGTTTTTCACATAAAGTTATCAATTGAAGATGGTAATTTTTTGGGGTTTTCGGAATTCTTCAATATCCATGTTTTTATTCATAACATGATTTTTTTTAGAAATTATTTATTGATATTCACAATTCATGCTCCCATTCGGTTGGGAATCTCATTCAGGAAGTCATCACATTTCCCCTCACATTTTTTGTTCATATGATTTATACTATTTATATCCATTTAATATAATAGTGGTAACATTACGGATGATAATTTTTAGATAATTGAAACTATAAAAAAACCATTAAAATTAAAGGAATAATTCACAATGTCATATATTCCTTAACTTATTAATTTCATTGGTTCATTATAATTTATCCGTAATAAAAATCAAAACATATACTCTTTTGGGAATTTTTTGTTTCCTTAATAATATTTCATATTGATCATTTAAATGTACCTAATCATGTCCCCCAGGAGTATCAAACTAGGTGTACTTCAAGTCCAATTTTGTGCACTTATTTTTGATTGAGTTATTGTCAATACCGAGATTTTTGGGTTGTTTCCCATAAGAACATATATGAAAGATCCACATCCACATATTGTATATAGAAAGATATTAATTTTTTGGTTTACATATTACTATAAAAATTACCAAAACATAGGTATGTTTTTATAATCTTATTATTATCCCTATGGATTTCTATATATTTTTCAAAACCAAATCCCAAAAATTACAAAACCTTACTTTAATACTAGGTATGATAACTCATATCCTTTGAAAACATTAATTAATGACTTGTTACATAATTTTATTCTTAATAAAACACATATTATCAAGTGTAATTCCGTATTTTTGTGATTAGAAATATAAAATAACATCATAAAACTGAGATACCGTGAGTTTATTTAAAATTTTCATAACATGCCCATAATGTTGTACTATTGTTCATGAAAATCTTGGTATAACAAGGGGAAAAATAGATGAAGGAGGTAATCTGTTATTCCCATTAAGGGAATAACAAAGGAATTACATGGTATAAATATTATATATTATCCTATATAAACATCAATGGGAGATAAAATGGGTGAGAATAATAATATAGAATATTGAGGAATTATATAACATGATAACATAAAGGAATCATGGTAATGTAGAAAAAAAATTAAGAATTACATAGTATAAATAATTCATGGTTAATCATGAAAAAAACATTAAATATTTTTCTTATAACAACCTATCTCGCACCGTACATAGAATATCAGCAGATAAAATATTACCCAATACATTGGAGCACTATCATGGTGCACTCATCACAATAATTCCATACACATATATTAGTGTTCCAAATTAATCACATAAAAGAAAAATATATTTAGTCTCTTTTAACCACATGATTTTGGAGTTTAAGATAAATACAAGTATTTCCTCAATCAAATTTGAATATGATCATAATGGTGAATAACATTTTGGGGAAATTCATTCAACAGTTTAGTTCATAACTGTTCTGTATGAAAAAGTGTGGTGAAATTATGGAATCATATAGACATTACATAATGATTAAAAAGATTTTAAATGAGATAAAAGGGTTATTTATATTTTTTAAATAAAAATGAAATTATGTGGGTTGTTTTGGAACATAACATAAAATGAAAAAATGGCAAAAATATAGAACAAAAATGAAGTTCTAAAACAAATAAGAGAAAGAGTGTATCCCTTTCCATGAGAAAGTGTATCCTAAATATTGGGTAGAGAATATTGATAGCATAGTGTAACTATGAATGATAACTAGAGAGGGAATGGAAGAGTAATTTTGTGATCAATGGTTTTTCTGTGAGGGGAAATGGGATATCGGGTTGGTTTATATAAGAAAAAGAGATGGTTTTTATTATTTCTCAAAAATAGGTTTTAGACTATATAAAACAATTTAATCAAAATTCTGAACCATGTCATGGTTACTTCAAATTTGTTTCTACCAAATGGAATATCTTTTAATTATTTTAGAAGGTTAATAACTGGGGAAATTAATTGAATACCCTTTCAAATATGGATGTGAGTTATATTTACATTGAATTCATTTTAAAATCATAAAATAAAATATAGTTTTTCATGGATTCATAAAGGGTTTCTATAATTAATAAAAAAACATCAATGAATCATTATTTTCATTCTTACACATTTATTTGGTTATGTAATGCTTTTATGGAACAAATTATATCACATTTGGGTCATTATCATGTCATAATACACAACGTATATTTATACCGTAGTAAATTTTACCCTAAAATTAACCAGTCTTAGAAAATTCGGGAAAATTCAATGTAGGGTAATTTAAATGAGATAATTTCTAAAAATATTTATTTTATAAAAATAATTCTCCAAATATGATAATATTCACCTTTATGTTAAAATTTATATGTATGAAAAAGTATTTGATTTTTGAAAATAATAGCTTTTCGACCATTATAAAAAATTAGATTTTCACTTAATAAAATTATAATATCTTATTAATTTAATATATTATATTTTATAAAAATATATTATTAAAATATAATTTATTTTCAAAATTCATTAATTTATTAAAACATATCTATTAATTAGAATTATATATTACCCAACAATATAATTTGTGTTTTATTGTATCAAAATTAAAATTTTATCAAAAAAAATTCATAATTATTTAAACATTTAAAAATTGGAATAAATATAATCACTATATTTTTAGAAATAACATATTTATATTTATATTTTTTAGGTTGAGATAACGATTTGTTTATTTCACATGCTAACACCTTAAGTGTAAGTTGTGTGATAGTGATATTTTCATTTGTTTCTTCGGTAACATGGTTTGGGTTGTGATCATGATGAGCTTGAAATTATCCCAAAAATAGTTTCACTCAAGAAAAAGCTATTGAATATATTTTTAGGATTTTTTAAGGTAAATACATTGTGATGTTATCTCCCTTATATGCTCAAATAAATGGGATTCATTTGGTATGATCCTACTTATTGAGGACATAACCTTATTTCATACGTATTAATGGAAATCATCATAACCCATAATATATACTAATCATAATATCACTGTTCAATGTAATTATTATCAATAGTAATGATTATTTATGGTTTTTGAAATATGATATTATATAATATTCCAGAAAAAAAAGTATGATTTTTTTTCAATTAATTCATTACCTCATAGAGAATGTAATTGAACCACAATGTGAATTTTATTTATAAATGTATGGATCGTTAATGTAGTTAACTAATGTATATAAAAAAACTATGTTTCAAGGCATGAGACATGTTTTTATGGTTTTAATGTATTATGATTATATTGATTTCACTATTCTTTGACATGCATGATTTGTGGAATTTATTATCATTATAGATTTTTGGTTACCCTTGGCCAATATGGAAAGGAGGTATTGATTGATTAATCATCATAGGCACATGGGAATTTATATGTCAAAAATATTCCATGAAATGTTTATTTATTTTATTTATTTCATGCATCATTTTAGATTTTCCTTGATTGATGTGTTAATAATTGTTATAATGTTCTATCAAAGAGGATAAAGAAATTAATTGTTAAATTAATGTTTATGAATCATCATAGTTAGTGTTTTCCCTCATATAATTATGGATGAACCCTAACAATAAATTTATATCTTGTTAGAGCTATGTATCTATGGTTACATGAGCTTAAATGTTTGGTTATTTCTATTAAATGAATAAACATCAGAATTTATAATGATTTTAACACTATAAATTGGGAATTTAGATTTGTAAATTCTGATCACAATTTATAACTAGGTACATCTTGAGACAATTTTTAAAGGCCTATTTTTATTTTAATAATGTACTAATTTTTTAATGTATTATTCTTATTTTATAACATTTTAATGGTATCAAATTTAACTAGACTATGATATATAATTGTATATGCTTATTAAATGGTAAAAATAAAATTGGGATTAAATTGTTACCAATAATTGGTATACCAATTGTGAATTAAAGATAACTTTAAATGATAACATGAAATTGAAACTATACATATGAAAACTTGTTATGTGGAATAAGGATTTTGACACTGACCAGAATATAGTAGTGAGTAGTAGGGAGTGTATCTTCCGACCCTTCATGACCTTATATGTCACCTAAACAAGGTATTAAGAGCATGTAGTTGGCGTTAAATATTTTATATGATGTCTTTATACATATCATATTCATTATATTTTGATCTATTATGTTATTAAATTAAAATTTTAGGTGTTTTATTGGGATTATAAATATATTTCTCCACAATGGCCTTGGTTCGAATGCAAGGAAGGAGGAAATGACCATAGACTAGAGGTTGTGGGACCTGCACCACCAGTAATACACTTATAAAGAAATCTAGTACACCTCATTCAATTACTAATGTGGTAAAAAATACAAAATTTTGATTATATTTATTAGGAGTAGATTATTCTATATGCGGATCCCCATGACCAAGCACCTCCCGAGAAATTTGACTAGGGTGTTCTAGTAGTAACAACCTCCACTATTTCCAGGGGATTGTGACACCTAGGAAGCCGAGTCCTAGATGGAGGCCATAATATTGGTCTTGAATATTTTTTTACACCTCCTTAATAGAGAGTTAATATCATTACATAGGTGATTCTTGGATCTTCTATTAGATTGTGGGATATTGTTTTTCATTCAAATCAACATTATGTTGTGGTCTATAGATATTTTGGACTAACTTCCATGATTAATTCAATCCTAAAACACTAATAGATAATTCACCTAGGGAGTTCATACCCCTAAAATAAGGAACACTATCTATTATTGACTACTCTATTCATTTATTAGATCTTCAATGCTTCTAGCGGATAATTTTGGGTGACATGATGATCTGATCTAGGTAATTCATGGATGGAATCAAATAAAAAAAATGACCGTAGATGAACGTATTGATGTTTACTGTCTCATTTCAGACAGTGAACCAATCCATAATTACAAAGAAAAATAAATGGTAAGATTAAGGTGTTCACTAGGGTGGTTCGAAATCTAAACAATGTTGTACTTTGACATATGGTCGGAATCATCTCCTAAAGGATTCTTTTAATGGTGGTGAAAATCAATGAATATAAACCAGTAGTAGTCTGGTATGCCACCAGTGTGGTTAACCTTGTCATAATAATCCATAGTGTATGGGATACCTTATTATATTATAGTCTTAAATAAAAATAGAGAATATTTAGTGAGATTATATTAATTTTAATCTATTCGATAGTGACATAGGATCATTATAGACTATATTTACTCAATAGGGAACCTCAACTCCACATCAGCCAAGAGAATGGACGACTACCAGTCGACCAGGAAAAAGAAACCAGCATTTGGATGTATAGTTTCATTAGGAATGTCTTAATCTAGGTATTTAGGTTTTATTTTTAGGCCTTAGATTGTAAATATGTATAAAATACATAAATCTCCCATAGAATATATTGTTGGGCCCTCTACTTTCCATGCTCTGATTCTGGTAGCTTATACTTTATTATCTACCATAAGTTTCAATGGAATTTAACTCACATTTATCTTAGTGAATGTTGTGAAAATTATTTGGCTCAAAATTAAGTGTGTTTATATGGTCCTTACTCTTGATACTCAATTGGGTGTATGATCCAATGTTTCATAAAACTACAAAGAAAGCCCCATTGAAATAGTCAACTATCACTTCTTATGAAACCACATTATCCTTGAGATGAAAACTTATTATATAATTAGTCAGATGGATTTGATTGTTCATATCAGGATAATATATATATTTATCACTTTAGGGTATCATTCCTATAAACATAAAGAAGTATGTACATTCAAATTTTATAATTGGATGTTCAGACTAGTTGAGTTGGACCTGAGAATCATGGGATAAATGGGGTGACAACCCATGTTTTCATACATCTTATAGATAATGATGGAATGAGACCCATTGATTTACCTATAGGGGTGGATCGCTTTTGGGAAATCTTCAATGATATCTTTTATGTGTTTCCTCCAATGAGATAGGAATATTTTACTATTAAACTAGTTCTATGTGGAGTAATGATATCTATCACTCTATATCATATGCATCTTCCTAGGATTTAGGAACACAAAAGGTCGTTTGTCCACTTAGAAGCTAAAGGGATATTTGTGACCCAGTTCTTCTATTTTGGGTTTACCCAACATTTATACTAAGATTTTGGATAGAACCCTAACTATTTGTTTTTGGATTACAAAAAATTAAATCATCATTCCATTAAGAATTTACATACACAACATTTATTAAATGGTCTATTTGATCATCTCTGAGATGATTGATTATTCTCAAATTTAGTATTGAGTTCAATCTATAAACAAGGTCTAGATCCCTCTATATACAATGTTCATATTTCTGATATATAAATGGACTATATGATTTTTTTATATATTTTACAATCTCACAAATATCACTATAGATTTTAGGGATCAGTTTAATCTGGGATTCATCCCATATATGGATACATTTGTGGTGGTTTTTAGTGGTCAAATCTTGGTGCAAATAAATTCAAAAAACAACAATTATAAACAAATTTAAATCATATTGAGAAAATTTAGAGTGTATTCTTCATATTATGTGTTAACAAAATTATACTTTTATATGTATAATTTACATTCTGGGGTCACATTATCATAGAGGCACGGGTGTGTATAGACACCAAAAAGGTGAGAGTCATGATTACCTTTAATCATCCATTGAAATCATTTTATATTAATTGTTTCATGGGATATATGGATATTATAAACATTTTATTCATTATTTATGATTCCCTGAAGCACCTCATATAGGCTTTAAAAACATGGATGTTAAATTATCATTTAATAAATCTTGTGGAAAATACCTTCAGGAGATTAAAGGGAGACTTACCTCACTATCAATGAAAATATTACCTAGGCCTATGAGGGGAAATATTTTTATTATGATTCATTGGGTATTGGTTTATGATATGTACTAATGCGTAGATGTTGGGTCATTTAATATGGGTCTTTTCAGAAGAGGCCTCATCAGCATAATTACCCATTGTATGATCTTTAGCATGTAGTTTTGGTGAATTATTTACATTGCTTGAGGAAATGATTATTGGGATTCATGGACTAAAATACATAAATACATTTTCATTTATTGTGAATCAAATTTCAAAAGGCAACGATATTTTGATTAAATCTATTATTATAACATTAAGATTTTCATATTCCAAAATATTTTAATTAAATGACGAATGATGTGTGATATAAGACTCATACCCACATAGTTAAATTGGGAAATGAATAATGGACGATCATTGATTTATTTATTTAAATGTTTATAGAGGTGTAACACCATCTCAGATATCCTTTAATTACATCATTATTAGTGATTACATCATGACATGATAGAGTGAAGATGAGATAAGATTTTGATCTTATGAGATTTGTCATAAGGTGATTGTATCAGGGGAAGAGGCCACCTCCTAGTTTTGTCATTTTTGGGAATATTCTTACAGATTCATTGAATGTTGGGAATTTGTAATAAATATGAGAGGAGATTATTTGATTATCTAATTCCTCTAATGGGGTATCAGATCCTATTGTAACAAGATTTAAATTAGATTAAGACACATTTATTGGTGGAAAGGGATGAAAATAGAGAACATTGGTTTCATTACATAGTCTTTTACAATTTATAAGGTAATAGTGAAACTCTACTGATCCTCATGAATTTTATATGAACTAACCATTCCATAGTGGAAATGGGAATTAATCACTATGGATTTATGATGGTCCTAGAAAAATCACAATAAAAAAGGGATGGAGTATGGGTGAAAAATGAAAATTTGTTGAAGATCACCCAATTCTTTTTTATCATAGATATATTCTCACTTGATGATATTTTGATAATTTACACATATGATTATATCTATAGGGGAACTCATTTTATGTCAAAAAAAATTTCAGGGGATACAGAAGGCCTTGGGTTTACTTATTTTTTTAGTACACTCAATAAAGCTTATACTAATGGTTAGTCTGAGTAGAGAATATAGGTGTTGGAAGACATGATATGAACATGTTTTCCGGATTTTTGTGGTTGTTTATAGAACCAAATATATATAATTGAGTTATATAGTATAATATTTACTATTATATTTTTAATATAAATCATTATAAAGTCTTATATGGTTGGTATTACTTTTCACCTGAGTACTTATTAGAGGCATGATAGATAGCACTACTAAGACCCAATACCCATCATGAGACATGATATGTGGTACAAAAAATTAGGAATAATATGTCTATAGATCATTCATGGAAGTAGCCTTATACCAAAAATCCTCGATGAACAATGGAGTTAGAACATAATAATCAACTCTCATTACATGTTTTATCTAGATTGGGGCGTCGAAGAATTATGTGGTAATGTATGATAGAACAAATATTCATAGAAATGATTTAGGTTTTATAGAAGAATAGAATAAGGGATTACATTGTAGAAACTAATCAGATAGAGAATTCTATGGAAGATTGATTTTTTGTTTCTGAGTTATTTCATTATCATGTATACCCATCACATTTCCAATATCCTGATGATGTAGAGTTGGATGTCGATGATACTTTTGAGGAGTACCCAATTAATATATTTAATTGGAGGATGAAGGATCTTTGAGGATGAATATTCCTATATTATGGTTTTTTTGGAAGAACACATATGTATAGGATGATAACTATGTGTGGGAGGTTGACATTTGTGGTTAGTTTTGGACATTATTCTCAGATAGTGATCAACCACCATAAAAGAAACTCTAGGATGAGTTGTTTTATGGAGGGATGATTGTATGATCCTAATATATGGTGAAGGTATGAATCCCTAGATATTAATATTATATTTTAATATTTTTCATTTTAATAGTTTTCATGTGGTGAAGGAATGTTTTGGGAGGGTTATAGTCTTTTCAAGATTCTTGAGCTCTTTTTTTGGATGAATACAGTTAGAGGAATTGTCGGAACATGGTTACAAGTAACTATGCAGCTCTACATTATGGAAAAAAATTATGCATGAAATAATTTCATATCAATTAGATGGAGGACATAATGTTTTAAAAAACGAACAATAAATGATAGGTATTTTAATCATGGTTTACGTACAATTTTTTAACCATGAAATTGTCAATAAGATTGGCTGGATATCATTGACAGTAGAAACACAAGGCCCATTCATGTATTTTAAAAACATGCACTTAGACATGTGAGGGGGTTAAAAAGAATGATATTCATGGAACACAATTGGCATATATTTTTTCCATTAATTTTTCATAATAAATAACCCATAACAAATTCTAGATGTTACCAAATTTCACCAAATTATATTGACCTTTTTTCCCCACTTTTTTTCCCCATCCACAAATTAGAATCCTAATATTTGAAGATCCATTTTCACTTAACATGTGATTTGATCCATCTCCTCTATTTTAGATTATTGTCATGAACCATTTTTTGAGTTGGATATCCAATGGTAATAATATGTTTCCTCTTCATTACTTTTTTTCTCCTTCATTATCAGTTATTATTTCAATGCTCTCATATATGCCATTTCATTTTGTTCTCCAAGCTTATCTATGTTGTCTCCCATTATTATCTAGAATACAGTATGATAATATATAAATATTAAACTACTGGTATAATGTAGATGATATAATACTTTTTCCTAAATGTATTGATAATTATATTATGCTTCATTATTTTATGTTTTAATCCATCCATTCAATGACTATTCAAATTAGTGATTCCTTAATTAACTGGATCAGCCATATCCTATAATAACATTGAGCCCTGATAACACTAATATTGATTGAAAAAATTATATAGGACCAACATTACGTTGTGTTTCTAAACTAAATAAAATTACCAAGTGTTTTTTATGTAATTAAACCTTTAATGGTGGTGTTTTTATGTAACACTGCTTGATTTCACAGTACGTTATTTCTTTAAAGTAATTCAATTACTTTCATTACACACAAAACTGAGTTCTAGCACTCCATGACTTACCAAACTAGTCGTTAAAAAGTGGTTATGAATATTATTAACTGAATATTGAACTTTATTTAATACTTATAATTCTATATCCAATATTATGAGTTTCTTAGACATTATGTAAGAACAAATTCATTTTTTTGATAAAATAAGTATTGTTAAAAAAATTGAAATTTTACCACCATTTAATGGAGAACATTTTTTAAATACAATATTTGAAACTATTATATATTAAATTTGATAAAATAAAAATCTTCTTTAGAATCGGGAAATAATAATTTAGTTTCAATAATTTTTTTTCTAATAACTTTCAAATTTGGGTGAATAGTGGAAAATACTATATTTTAATTGAAAACCAATTTTTTTATTATAAAAATATATAGTGTTAAATTATAAAATTTAATGTTCTGGAAGAATAAATAGATTATATTTTTACCATTTAATCCAATTCTGGTCATTGTATGTAATTTCAATTTGAAATTGGACATAATAAAGTGTCAAACTGTTGAAAGTTGTTTCTTCTTAAAAACACGCTTTTTGTTTTCACAGTGGAAATTAATTATAAATTAATTTCTGCTACTTGTTTGTTTTGAATTTAGAAAAATGGATTCCATATTTTGAATTAGGAGGTCCAAATTTTTTAAGTAGAAAAAATTTATTTTTATACATTAGGAATGTTTACTTCAGTAAATATTTTATTTACCATGGTTAAAAGGGTAAATCATTTAAATAAGGTTAATAATATTCTATTATAATAATAAAAAATTACCTTAACACTTGAACTAAACTTATTTTTTGAGTCTTCCTGACCATGGGAATCCTAGGGTCTATTTAGGGACCCCATGGAGCCACATTGAAGTGATAATGATAATATACATTTAATAATTTAATATATAGACAAATATAACCAAAGAAAATATATTTTAGTAAAACAATTTTTATATGGGTTTATATAATTTTTAAATTCTATTATAAATAGTCATTATAAATCTTAAAATACTTCCAATCTAAGGAAATTTTATTTATAATTTTTATACATATAATAAATATATTTATATATGAGAAAATGATGATGCAGTATTTTCCTCATTAATGAATGAATCAAATAAATGTTATTATAGATGTTAAAAGAAATAAAATTTGAAAGTTTTCATGACATAAAAGAATTTTATAGGTTATAGTGATATTTTGGTATTTATTATAAGAAGATTTTTCTAAGTAATGATGCTTTTATGAATTTAGATAAAACTAAATACCAAATAGTGTCAAAATTGACATAAAAGAGTTTATAAATTTAATATTATATTATTAATTGATATTATGTTCCTAAAAATATACGGTTAAGCCAAGGGTATTATATAAAAATATTTTTATCATTAATTAACCACTTGGTGTTCTCTTTGAAGTATATAGTATGTTTAATAACCGTATAATATAAAAATACAAAGAGGCATGGTTATTGTAAAACTATTTAACTAAGAGTTAAATCAAAATGATAAGATTAATATGGTGACCCAAACCTACCTAAAACCTATTGGATGACTTTTTTTCAACAAATCCCCACCATAGAATTTTAATAATTCATTTTTAACCAGTATAAACCGAAAATTATTTTATTATAAAATAATATTTCAAGCTTTCCCTAAGGTGCCCCTCACCCTTCTTATAAAAGGGCAATCACCCTTGTCTCTAATTCACACCTTCAATGAAATTAGGATCGGTAAAGCTCTTCTCAAAGACCCTCTCAACTATCATACCCTCATTAGAGAGTCCTTCCTTTAGTCAAAAATGCATCCTACGGAGCCCTTTTGATCAAATCAAATGGATGAACTTCAAGAAGAGGTAAATATCTCGCCACCTCTTCAATGTTCCTTTCTTCTTCCACTTCGTTTTTCATTATGGTATCTAACATAACATAATAACTCCATTCTCTTCTACAAACTGTGATGTTATTATAAATATGGTATAACCAAATTTATTATATTATCCATCCATTTAATGAAATGTCACCATATGTGCGTACGTACGACTTTCCGTCTCCACGCCGTGGTGTAATTGTTATTCAATACATTATTTTTTGAATGGGTATAATAATGATGTGTAATTGATGTAAATAATAAATATAACATGATAATGATTATTTATATATGATATAACATCCAATTCCACACCATTATGGAAATGAAATTGTCTCTCCTGCGTACGTACAGATTACCATCTCCCTGACGCGATGAGATTCATTTACAAGTTCACCATTCATTGACGATTATAAAAATATATTACTAATAAGTATGTAATATATGTAATAAAAATTCTAATTGATATATATATATATATAAAAATATAATTATTTATTTATATACTTACATATATCTTATTCAATTACTTCCATTCAATATGATATGAAAACAGAAACAACGTTTATGCGTATGTACGGACTACCATCTCTATAAATGGGGTTCTCCATTTCATATATATGCCTATTATACATATTTATAATCTAAAAATGTATGATATATAAATCATTTTTTATATTCTGGAAGTATTTAAATCAAGATCTAAGTGATACAATCAAGAGTAACAAGTTAAAACACGTACGATAAAGAATGTGATTATTACCTGAAATGGTAATTTACCATGGAAATTATTATTAAATGGGTACTTTGAAGTCATAAATGAATAATGTATGATATAATAAATATTAATATGGTTCTGATATAATTTAATAACATACTACGGTCATCATACAAGAGGATAAACATACCCTCAACTAGAGGAAAGTGGAAGGAAAAGGTTAATTTCACAATCTCTTTATTATCCTAGGTTGTTTTTACATAAGTATCTTCTATGAAATATTTATTATCCATGTCCTCGTTTCATGAAAGTGTTTTCAAATGTATTCCTTTATGTTATTTTTTTACTAATACATCATTTAAAATTTTAAAATATTTATTCTTAAAAATATATCTCATTAATGTACATGTCTTCAAAATGGGGTTTAAGGATTTATTTATATGGACATGAATGTTTTTAAAATTTTAATTCCTTTTATAAGTATCAAAGCGGTATGTGACACTCTTATTCAAAAAAATCTTTAAATTTCTTCCTTTATAAATTGTGTGAATTTAAATGTTTTCTTGAAAAAGGGATATTTCTCTCAAAAAGTTTTACAAACAATTTTCATCTTTGTAAACATCCTTTAATGTATTTTAAACTTGTTTGAGGATGATTTTTATTATTCAAATCTACAATATTGTATTGATGGTTTTGTGATGAGTTTGACTGTGGATGTGTTATTTTTATACCATTAATGGTTTAGGGATAAAGTATTGTCAATTCATATGCTATTTTTAATACGAATGTTTATGTTATGTTTAAAACTTTTAATATGAGGAATGAATTAGACTTAGTATGTGACAGGTGGAGCCCGCTATAGATCCTCGATGAATCAATAGGTCTCATGAGACAAAATAGTTTCTTGTAACAAGGCATTGACATGATATTATTTGTAGTCATGGAACAAGGCCTTGACTATGTGGTTATGATAGTCTGGCATTATGCTTTCCATCATTATGAAAATGGATATTGACATTGCATGTGATTATTTGACTAGTAGAGTATCCATGTGAGTAAGTAAATGGAATTATTTTGATTTATATATTCCATATTATGATTATATTTATGTTGAAAATGATTTTGTTTATTTTTATACACTTCCTTAAATGTTTATGCTTATTTATGATAGATTCGGTTGTATTTATTTCCCTTACATAGCATTTGAGCTCACCGTTTTCTATGTTTTATTTTTACTAGGATTCCAAGAAGTGTTTTGTGACTGATATGTAGGATTAATCCAAGGGAATAATGGTGTTCTCAAAAAACTATTTATGTTGTGTTTTATGATTTAAATTGTAATTTAATGTTAATAAATGCAATCTATTTTCCAAGACTACTAAACTGATCAGTCCTTCGAGACGTGATTCCTTGTAATCATGAAAATGTATTAAAATAATGCATCGGTTCTGGGTAATTGGGTTCATGGCGTTATAGTTAGTATCACAAGATGTTTAATAAAAACCTTAGAAATAGATTTAGTTGAACTCTGATTAGAGAAAATTATCCTAAGATAAACATTGAGGATTACTATAGAATAACTTCTTAGAATTTTGGTAATATATAGATTCTCTGATTTTTCCAAGCAGTACATCTCTGTCTGGATACGAGCAGGTAAAGGCGGATCTTGAACAGATGTACCTATGGGTAAATCCCAAAAACACCTTTTTGAGCAAGACTCGAATGGGAACTGATTCATAACAACGAGCCTTACTGCACTCTTGGTTATGAAACACTTGGGAGATTTTCTAAGGATAATTATAATTTTCTTTACAAACCACTATGAAGAGATTATGTGTATAAACCTATTAAATATTTTTTTGATTATGGATTATATCCATAAACTATTAAATTTACATTATGTACTTTACATGTTTGGAATTATGAATTGTGATTCACATACTGACCTAGTTTATGACACTATTTAGAAATGGCACCCAGTAGATGGAATGAGAACTCTAGAAATATTTTTCATTCAATGAGTTAGAAGGGTCATATCATTCATGGTATTTAGCCATAATTTAGAAGGGAAATATTCTCCCATGTATTCTCAACATATGATGAAGTAATATCATGGGTTAGTAATATAAGTAAACAATTCTCTGAGTTCTATGGATTTGAATTGAAGAATGAGAAGAAAAGGATGGCAGAGAGAAAGATGGATAAAGGGTTGAGGGGAAAGAAGGATTTTCTCATATATGATAAATCTGTAAATAATAACCTTGGTAAATTATTGATTGGAATGTGTGTTTTTTATATGTGTGGACACTATGAATTTGATTTTAAGGGTATGAAAGATGTTTCAATTGTAAATTTCTCTAAAATAAGGCATTGGGAACTACGCGAATCAATGTCCCAGTCATCAGAGTTTACCACAAATGATGCTATTGATAATAATCAAGTAATTATACTACCTCAGATGAAGAAGAATGACTGGTGTTATTATGTAGTTATTATAGAATTATTTCATTTGAGTGTTGTATCAACAATATACTAGTTATATGATTTATTGATATTAATAAGGATTGAATTGCAGTACTATTTTATTGAGGATGTGAGATTATATGGTTCTAAGAATAATGACATAAATGTAAGATAATTTATTTGTAAAATACATGGTTTAAGTTATGTTAATCCTTATTATGGTCCTGATAATGTGGTAGTGATTTTGGAAGAAGAGATGGTTGATTTGGATAAATTATATTGGGTATTCTTGACTTCCTTGGAACTTGTTAATAGTTTATTTATTTTATCATTGTTGGAATATTCAATATTTTTGGATATATAGTATATATCCAGTAATATATGATGGATAAGGGAGCATGATTGAAATAAATAAGGATTTATGGTAATTCAGGGTGTTATCATGTTTTAAAAGAATACATGATAAAGGTATTCACATGTTATTACATGTAAAAAAAGATCTTCATTATTTTTGACATCCTTGTAAACTTTTTACTGTGAGATTGGATATTTGTATTTTGGATAATTCTAAAGGATAGAATGGATTAATATTGAAATAGGATATTATTGTAATGGTTATGTTTGGATTGTTATAAAAAGGACAACACGCAGACCGTGTGACTATCTGTCGTGTCGGACAAGCTGCGAGAATCGAACCCCCAACCATAGTGCGATTGAGATTTATCACCTACCACTAGACTACATGAAAGTACATGGAATTTATAATCTAGTATTTTTTAAATGGTATTATAGATGAATTATAAATTCATTATTTTTGGAACCCAATACGATTAGGATAAATAGAATTTTTTTTTGAAATTTTTTTGAGTGAAAGATGAGTTTGTAATAGGAATTAGTTGAAGGATAAAGATCAAAATGTCAAGTATATATATATATAATTATTTCCCCACTAATTATATTGGTAAATTAATTATTATACATTAGGGAAGAGATATTAAAAACAAAAATCTGTTATCCTAATTCCTTATTTTTTGTTGAACCGATGGTGTTTCAAATCAACATAGAATGATGAATTTAAGGCCCTCAATTTTACACATGTTTGTGATTGATGACCTCAATAACTACCTATAAATATTTACGTTTTTACTCCAATTATATGTCTCTAATTTCCACCAATATTCTTCTAATCGAGATCATAATTTGCTGGTGACCCATTCATTTCCCTTTCCCCTTATAAAGACAAAATTTTATTAGCCTAGTTTCCGATGTGAATTTTCCCAATGGTATTTTCTATTTTCAAACATTTATTTTTGAAAAACAATTTGAAATTATGAGGATTCAATTTATTGAAGGATGGAAGAATAAAACACCCCTTGATTTCATAGTACGTTACTTCGTCAATGTAATTCAATTACTTGCACTATACATAACACCGAGTTATAGCACACCATGACTTACCAAAGTAGCCTTTCAAAAGCAGTTATGAATAGTATTAACTGAATTTTTAACTTTATACAATCCTTATGATTTTATAATCAATATTATGAGTTTCATAGACATAATGTAAGTACAAATTCATTTTTTCAGATAAAAAATTTATTTTTCAAAAAATGCAATTTTACATCCTTTTAATGTTGAACCTTTTTTAAATAAAATATTTGAAACTCTTATATATTAAATTTGACAACATAATATTATTATTTATTATAGGTACATAAGAATTTATTTGTAATAAATTTTTGTTGTTTTTTCAAATAACTTTCATATATGGGTGAATAATGAAAATAAAATATTTTATCTGAAAAAATATTTTTTTATCAAAATAATTTATACTGTTAAATTATAAATTTTATTCATTTAGAAGTATAAATAGATTATATTTTTACGATTTTAACGAATTTATTTTATTTTATGTAATTTCTATTTGAAATTAGATATAAACAACTGTCAATCTTTTGATAGTTATTATTTCATAAAAACATATTTTTTGATTTGGCAATGGGAATGAATTTTAAATTAATTTCTTCCACTTCTATGATTTGAATTTAGAAAAATGGATTTAATATTTGGAATCATGAGGTCCAAATTGTGTAAATATCTAACTTTTATTTTTATACATTAGGTGTATTTACTTTAGTAAATATTTTATTTACCGTTGTTAAAAGGGTAAATCAAGTAAATAAGGTTATAAAAATAATATTATATTAATACAAAATTACCATAAAACATGTCCTAACATTATTTTATGTGTGATGTCAGACCATGGGAAACCTTGGGTAGATTTAGGGACCCCATGGAGCCACATGGAAGTGATAATGACATTATATATTAAATAATTTAATGTGGAGTCAAAAATAACAAAAGAAAATATCTTTTAGTAAAAAAACCTTTATATGAGTGTATATAATTGATATATTATACTATAAAAAGTAATTAGAAATCTAAATTTTTTTCCTAATGATATATATTTTATTTAAAAATTTTAGACATAAAATAAATATATTTATTTATTATACAATGATGATGCAGTATTTTCCCCATTAACGAAAGAATAAAATAAATGGTATTATAGATGTTATAATAAATATAATTTGAAATTTTTTATGCCATCCAAGAATTTTATAGGTTAATGTAACATTATAGGATTGATTATAAAAAGGTTTTTAGAAGTAATAATGTTGTCATGAATTTAGGAAAAACAAAATACCAAATAGTTTCAAAATTGACATAAAAGAGTTTTTAAGAAGAATATTATATTATTAATTGATATTATATTCCTAAAAATATAAGGTTCGGCCAATTGTCTTAAATAATGATAGGTGTTTCATTAATGAAACATTTAGGGTTCCTTGTGAAGTATATAGTATGATTATTATCCTTATAATATAAAATTACAAAGAGACATGGTAAATGTCTAACTATTTAAGTAAGAGTTAAATCTAAATGATAAGGTTAATATAGTGACCCAAACCTATCTAAAACCTATTGGTTGAGTTGTTTTCGACCCATATTCACCGTATCCTCTAAATAATACATTTGTATCCATTATATACTTATAATTATTTTATTATAAAATAATATTTCTAACTTTTCTTAAGGTGCCCCTCACCCTTCATAAAAAAGGTCACTCCACTTCTATATAATTCACACCATAAAATACATTTGGCATAGAAAAACTCTTCCCAAATACTCTATAAACAATCCTACCTTTATTTTAGACGACATAATTTATTCAGAAAGCCATCCTAAGGAGATCTTTTGATCAAATTAGAAGGAAGAACTAGAAGAAGAGGTATATATCTCACCACCTCTTTCAAGTTCCTATCTTCTTCCACATCCTGTTTCATTGTTTTTTCCATTATAAAATAATAAATCCAGTATATTATATATACTTTGATGTTATTATAAATAATTTACAACCAAATTCATTATTCCAGCCATCCTTTGAATGACATGTCACCATACGTGCGTACGGACGGCTTACCGTCTCCACGTCATCGTTTAATTGTTATTCAATACATTATTATTTAGATGGGTATAATAATGATGTGTAATTGAAGTAAATAATAAATATAACAAAATAATGATTTTTTATATATGATATACCATCCAATTCCATACCTTTATGGAAATGATATTGCTTCTCATGGGTACGTACGGATTACCGTCTCCACGACGCGATGAGATTAATTACCAAGTTCACCATTCATCGACGATTATAAAAATATATTCGAAATAAGTATGTAATATATGACATAATAATTCTACTTAAGATATATATATATATATGTGTGTATTTATGTACTTACATATATCTTATTCACTTACTTCTGTTCAATACTATATGAAAACAGAAACAACATTTATGCATACGTACAGACTACCGTCTCCATAACTGGTGTTATCAATTTCATATATATTTCTATTATACATATTTATATTCTAAATATATAATATTTATAAATCATGTTTAATTTTCTGGTAGTATTTAAATCATGATCTATGTGATAAAATCAAGAGTAACAAGTTAAAACACGTCCGATAAAGAAAGAGATTATTACCCAAAATGTTAAAATAATAATGGAAATTTTTATTAAATGGATAGTATAAATTCATAAATGAATAATGTAAGATATCCTAAATATTAATATGGTTCTGGTATACTTTAATAGCATACTACAGTCTTGATATTAGAGGTTAAATGTATCCTCCACTAAAGGAAAGTGCAAGGTAATGGTTAATTTCACAATCTCGTCATTATCTGAGGTTGTTTTTACGTAAATATCTATTGGGACATATTTATTATTCATGTACAAGTTTCATTAAATAGTTTTGAAAGGGATTATTTTAAGGAAATTTTTTACTAAAACATCATTTCAAATCTTTTAAATATTTATTCTTCTAAATCTTTCTCATTAATGTCCATGTCATCAAAATGGTTTTAAGGATTTATTTATATGGACATGTATGTTTTTAAAATGTTAATTCCTTTAAAATGTTTCAAAGTGGTATGGGAAACTCTAATTCAAAAATGTATTTAAATGTATTTCTTTCAAAATTGTGTGACTTTTAAATATTTTCATGAAAAGGGATATTTCACTAAAAGAGTTTTACAAATCATTTTCATATATCTCAACATCCTTTGTTGGATTTTAAACTTATTTGAAAATGATTTATTATCATACAAATCATCCCTATTGTATTGATGTTTTTGTGATGAGTTTTTCGGTGGATGTGTTATTTTTATACCATTCATGGTTTAAGGATAATGTATCGACATTTATTATGCTAGTTTTGAAATGAATATTTATGTTATGATTAAAACATTTCATATGAGGAATGAATTGGACTTATTAAATGATAGGTGAAGCCCACTATAGCTCATTGATGCATCGGTAGGTCTTATGAGACAAACTAGTGTCTTGGAACAAGGCCTTGAAATAATCTTATTGGTAGTCTTGGCACAAGGCCTTGACTATGTGGTTATGATAGTCTGGAATTATGAATTACATCATTATGAAATTGGATATTGATATTCCATGTCATTATTCATCTAGTATAGAATCCATGTGAGTAAATAAATTGAATTATTTTGATTAATATTAAACATATTATGATGATGTTTATGTTAAAAAGGCTTTTTTTTAGTTTTATACATTTCCTTAAATGTTTATGCTTATTTATGAAAGTTTCTACTGTATTTAATAACCTTACTAAGAATTTGAGCTCACACTTTTCAATGTTATATTTTTCCCAGGATTCCAAGATGTGTATTATTATTGATATGCAGGGTTAAGACAAGGAAATAGTGGTGTTCTAAAGAACTAGTTATGTTATGTTTTATGTTTGAAATTGTAATTTAATGTTAATGTATCTAACATATTTTCCAATAATTCTAAACTGATCAGTCCTTCTGGGCATGACTCCTTGTAATCATGACAATGTATTAAAATAATGCACTGACTCTGGGTAACTAGGGTCGGGTAGATACAGTTGGTATTAGAGAAAGTTGAGCAATAACCTTGGAAATAGATTAAGTTGGACTCTTATTAGAGAACATTTCCCTAAGATAGACTTTGAGGATTTGTATAGAAGAACTTCCTAGAATTTTGTTACTATAGAGAGTCTATGAGTTTTCCAAGCAATACATCCCAGTCTTGATACGAGCAGGTAGAGGTAGCTCTGGCACAGATGTACCTAGGGGTAAAACCTGAAAACACCGCTTTGAGCTAGACTCGAACATGAACATGTGCATGACAACGAGCCTTGCTGCAATCTTGTTTATGACACTCCCAAGGGATTTTCTTAGGATAATTATAATTTTCATTATAAACCACTATAAATTTTTTTTGAGTATATACCTCCTCAAAGAAAACATTTTTGTGATTATGGGTTTTATCTATAAACTGCTCAATATACATTAGGTATTTTACATGTTTGGAATTATGAATTGTGATTCATAAATTGACATTGTGTATTCCATTGTTTAGAAATGGTGCCTAGTAGAAGGAATGAGATCTCTAGAAATATGTATGATCCAAAGAGTAAGAAGGGTCATATCATTAATGGTATTAAAAAACATTTAGAAGGGAAATATTCTCCCATGTATTATCAGAATATGAATAAATAATATCATGTGTTAGTAAGATAAGTAAAGAATTCTCTGAGGCATATGGCTTTGAAGGGAAGCATGATAAGAAAAGGATGGTAGACAGAATGATGGATAAAGGGTTGAGGGGAAAGAAGGATTTTCCCATATGTGATAAATGGGGAAATAATCACCATGTAAATGCATGATGGTAATGGAAGTTTGTTATAAATGTGGACACCAAGTACCTGATTTCAAGGGTAAGAAAAAGGATTCAAATGTAAAATGCTAATGCTGCAAGGCATTGGGCACTACATGAATCAATGTCCGAGTCATCAGAGTATACCACAAATGATGATATTGATAATAATCAAGTTATGATACTACCCTAGATGAAGAGGAATGACTGGTGTTCTTTTGTTTTTATTATATAATTATTTCATATGAGGGTTGAATCAACTATATACTGGTTATATGAATTATAAAAATAAATAAGGATTGTACTACAGTACTATTTTATCGAGGATTTGAGATTATTTGTTTCTAAGAATACTAAATTAACTGTAAAATACACATTCTGTAAAATACATGTTTGAAGGAAAGGGAATCCTTAATATGGTCCTAATAATGAGGTAGTGATTTTGTAATAAGAGATGGTTGATTTGGATAAATTATATTGGATATTCTTGACTTCCATAGAACTGGTTAATACTTTTTTTATTTCATAATTGTTGGAATATTCAAAATTTTTGGATATATGGAATATATCCAGTGTTATATAATGTATATGGGGGCATTAATTCAATCAATAAGGTATTATGGTAATTCAGGGTGTTACCATGATTTAAAAGAATACGACATGAAGGTGTTCACATGTTATTACGTGGCTAAAAGGATCTTTATTGTTTTTAAATTACATATAAATTTTGGACTATAAGTTTGGATAGAAGTATTTTGGATAATTCTAATGGTTATAATGGATTATGTTTGAAATTGGATATTATTGTTATGGTTATTTTTGGATTTTTATAAAAATGACAACATGCAGACCGTGTGACAATCCATCATGTCAGACAAGCTGCGAGAATCGAACCCACAACCACAGTTCGATTGGCATTTATCACCTACCACTAGACTACATAAAGTCCTTGGATTGTATAATATATTTTTTAAGGGTCTGATAGGTGAATTATAAATTCATTTTTTCGGAACCCTATACGATTAGGATAAATAGAATAATTTATTGAGATATTTTGGAGTGAAAGATGAGTTTGTGGTAGGAATTGGTTGAATGATGAAACTCAACATGTCATGTATATATATATATATATATAAATATATAATTTACCCCTCATATTCTATGGGTAAATTAATTAATAAACATTACAGAAGGGAGTTTAAAACAAAAAATGTGTTATCCTAATATCTTATGTTTTTTTGGACCAATGGTATTTCAAGTCATCATAGATAGAAGAATTTAAGGCCCTCAATTTTACACTTGTTTTTGATTGATGACCTCAATCAGTACATATAAATATTTAAATTTTTCCCCCAATTATAAGTCTCTAATTTCCACCAATTTTCTCTTAATCAAGATCATAATTTGGTGGTGACCCTTTCATTTCCCTTTTCTTATTATTAGGACAAAATTTTATTAACCTAATATCTGATGTGGATTTTCCCAAAGGTAATTTCTAGTTTCAAACATTTATTTTCAAAAAACTAATTCAAATTGCGAGGACACAATTTATTAAAGGAGAGAAGAATGTAACACCCCATGATTTCATAGTACGTTATTTCTTCAAAGTAATTCAATAACTTGACCTACATGCAACACCGATTTCTAGAGCACCATGACTTACTAAACTAGTCGTTCAAAAGTAGTTATGAATAGTATTAACTGAATTTTGAACTTTTTATAATCCTTATAATTTTAGAATCAATATTATGTGTTTCTTAGACATAATGTAAGAACAAATTCATTTTTTCAGATAAAAGAAGTATTTTAACAAAATTGCAACTTTACCACATTTTAATGGAGAACCTTTATTAAATACAGTATTTGAAACTCTAATATATTGAATTTGAAAAAATAATTTTCTTCTTTAAAATAAGGATATAATAATTTAGTTCGAATAAGTTTTTGTGGTTTTCTGATAACTTTAATATTTGGGTAAATAGTGAAAAATACTATATTTTAAATGAAGACATTTTTTTTAATCAAAATAATTTTCAGTGTAAAATTATAAATTTTATTGGATTCGAAGTATAGATAAATTATATTTTTACCATTCAAAACAATTCTTGTCATTGAATGTATTTTATCATTGAAATTGGACATAAACAAGTGTCAATATTTTGATAGTTATTATTTCTTAAAAACATTCTTTTTGTTTTGATATCGCGAATTAAATTTAAAATAATTTCTTCCACTTATGTGTTTTGAATTTAGAAAAATTGATTAAATATTTGGAATCAGGAGTTCAAAATTTTGTAAATAGGTATCTTTTATTTTTATACATTAGGATTATTTATTTCATTAAATATTTTATTTACCGTGGTTAAAAGGGTAAATATACTAAATAAGGTTTAATAAATAATATTATAATAATACTAAATTACATTAACATTTATCATAACCTTACTGTATGAGTCATGTCTGACCATAGTAATCCTTGGGTCGATTTTGGAACCCCATGGAGCCACTTGGAAGTGATAATGACATTATATTTTAAATAATTTAAAGTAGAGACAAAAATAAAAAAAATATATTTTAGTAAAAAAGTTTTTATATGAGGTTATATAATTTATATTTTGAACTATTAAAATTAATTATAAAGGAAATAATATTTCCTACCACACTATTTTTTGTTTATGATTTTTAGACATAAAATAAATATATTTATTTATGACAAAATGATGATGCAATTTTTTCTTTCATTAATGAAAGAATTAAATAAATGGTATTATAGATGTTAAAATAAACATAATTTGAATGTTTTGATGCCATACACGAATTTCATCGGTTAATTTGACATGTTAGTATTGATTATATGAATTTATTTCGAGTAATAATGCTGTTATAAATAT
This sequence comes from Viscum album, assembly GCA_963277665.1. Classification (NCBI taxonomy): domain Eukaryota; kingdom Viridiplantae; phylum Streptophyta; class Magnoliopsida; order Santalales; family Viscaceae; genus Viscum; species Viscum album. The sequence continues at coordinate 137,968,931 of OY728121.1, read as the reverse complement.
AGAATAAACAAGATACAAAATAGTGTCAAAATTGACATAAAAGAGTTTTTAAAACAAATATTATATTATTAATTGATATTCTATTCCTAAAATTATATGGTTCATCAAAAGTACTTATATAATAATATTTGTATCATTAATGAACCACTTGGGGTTCTATTGGAAGTATATAGTATGTTCATTAACAATATAATATAAAAATACAAAGAGACATGATAAATGTCAAACTATTTAACTAAGAGTTAAATCTAAATGATAAAGTTAATATAGTGACCCAAACATATATAAAACCTATTTTTTGAGTTGTTTTCGACCCATAAACACCATATCCTTTAGATAATCAATATTTGAGCCATTAGAAAATGAAAATTATTTTATTATAAAATAATATTTATAACTTTTCCTAAGGTTCCCCTCACCCCTCTTATAAAAGGGAAGACCACCTTATCTATAATTCACACCATCAAATCCATTTGGATCATTCAAAATCAAACCAAATACCATATAAACAATCATAAATTCGTCCTAGAGGATTTACTTTAGTCATAAAGCCATCATAAGGAGACCTATTGATCAAATCAAAAGGAAGAACCCGAAGAAGAGGTAAATATCTCACAACCACATTCAAGTTCCTTTCTTCTTCCACTTCCTTTTTCTATTTTTTCAATTATAAAATTATAAATACAGTATATTCTACACTGTGAAATGTTATTAAAAATATTTTACAACCAAATTCATTATTCAATCCATCCTTTGAATGACATGTCACCATACATGCGTTACTTACGGCTTATCGACTCCAGGTCGTGGTGTAATTGTTATTCAATACGTTATTATTTGGTTGGGTATAATAATGATGTATAATTGACATAAATAATAATTATAACATGATAACGATTATATATATGATATACCATCCAATTCCACAAATTTAAGGAAATGATATTGCAGCTCGTGCGTACGTACAGATAACCGTCTCCACGACGCGATGAGATTCATTTCCAAAATCACCATTCATCGACGATTATAAAAATATATTACTAATAAGTATGTAATATATGAAATCATAAGGATACTAGAAATATAATTAATTTTATATATTTTTATTTATTTAATTACTTAGATCTTATTCACTTACTTCCATTCAATATGATATTAAAAACTTAAACAGCGTTTATGCGTACGTACTGACTACCGTCTCTATAAACAGTGTTTTCCATTTCATATATATGTCTATTATACATATTTATATTATATATATATATATGATATATAAATCATGTATTATATTATTTAATTATATAAATCATGATCTTTGTGATACAATCATGAGTAACAAGTTAAAATATGTACGATAAAGAAAGCGATTATTACCCGAAATTTTAATTCGACATGGAAATAATTATTAAATGGGTATTAAAAAGTCATAAATAAATAATGTTTGATATAATAAATATTAATATGGTTCGGTTATAATTTAATAACATAATAAGGACTTCATATAGAAGGTTAAACATACCCTCAACTAAAGGAAATTGCAAGGTAATGGTTAATTTCACCATCGCATCATTATCCGAGTTTGTTTTTAAGTCAGTATTTATTGGGACATATTTAGTCTCCATGTCTGTGTTTCATGAAAGAGTTTTCAAAGGGGTTATTTTAAGGGAATTTTCTTACTAAAACATTATTTCAAATGTATTAAATATTTATTCTTCTAAATATTTTTCATTAATTACCATGTCTTCAAAAATAGGTTTTAAGTATTTATTTATATGGACATGAATGTTTTTAAAGTGTTAATTCCATTCAAAATTTTCTATTTGGTATGGGACACTCTGATTCAAAAATGTCTTTAAATGTCAACATTTATAAATTGTATGACTTTTAACTGTTTTCATGAAAAAGGGATATTTCTCTCAAAGAGTTTTACAAATCATTTTCATCTATGTCAACATCCTTTGATGGATTTTAAATTTTTTTTTGAAGATGATTTATTATGATACAAATATTCCATATTGTATTGAAGGGTTTGTAATGAGTTTGACTGTGAATGTGTTATTTTTATACCATTCATGGTTTTGGGATAAAGTATTGTCATTTCATATGCTAGTTTTAATACGAATGATTATGTTTCATTTAATTCCTTTCATATGAGGAATGCATTTGACTTAGTATGTGACAGGTGGAGACTGCTATAGCTCCTTGATGCATCATTAGGTCTCATGAGACAAAATTCTGTCTTGGCACCAGGCCTTGAAAAAATTTTATTTGTAGTCTTGGAAAAAGGCCTTGGCTATGTGGTTATGATAGTCTGGCATTATGCACTCCATCATTTTGAAAGTGGCTATTGATATTGCATGTGATTATTAGACTAGTAGAGTATCTATGTGAGTAAGTAAATGGAATTATTTTTATTTATATATTCCATATTATGATGATTTTCATGATGAAATGTCTTTTTAATTAGTTTTATACATTTCCTTTAATGATTAAGCTTATTTATGAAAGTTTCCACTGTATTTATTACCCTTACTGATTGTTTGAGCTCACCATTTTCTATGTTTTATTTTTCCCATGACATCAAGAAGTGTTTAGTGATTGATATGCAGGGTTAAGCCAAGGGAATAATGGAGTTCATAAAGGATTATTTATGTAGTTTTGTATAATGTGTAATTTAAAATTATTGTATGTAATCTATTTTCCAAGACTGCTATACCGATCAGTCCTTCGGGACTTGATTTCTTTTAATCATGACTATGTATTAAAATAATGCACCAACTCTGGGTAATTGGGGTCAGGGCATTACAGTTCATCAAAATATTTTTAATTATGATTTTAGAATGAATTAAATGAAAATTTAAAATTAATATAATAGAATGTGATTAGGGAGTCCATGTTCCATGCACTTTATTCCTTCTTACACAATGATTGAGTTATTATATATTAATTAATGAAAATATATATTTTAATAGAATTTTTGAATAGTATTGTTTGAAAGATTGCTCATAACCATATATTATTCCATGCAAAGGGAGAAACATGGGTTCTAACATAAATTTCCTTGGAAATGATCATTGGGAATATTCAATTAAATGATTTAAAAATGGATTTATGTTATGAACTAGATGATTCATGGATTTATATATGGAATTACTTGGATGGGCTCCCAAGGGATAAAGATTTATATTATTCCATGAGAATTAAATGGAATCCAACATTAAATTACATGGATGGTCTTAGGTGGAACTTCCATTATACCATTCCTCACGCGATACATAGGATCCTACATAGAATTGCATGGATTATCTCATTGTGTGATTAGATTGTAACATATATAGAGTTATACCAGGATTACCTATGTGGAATTACATGAATATGCATTAGATTCCAACAAATTAAATGATGAATCTACCATGTCAAATTATAAACATGGATGTGGTAAATTCTTTACATAAACGACGAAGTAGTTTTACAAACATTATTGATTCATAAATGCAATTGGATTCATTTATCACATAAATGGATATCATTATATGAGGAGACCTTAGCAATTTTTCTTGTGTCATAATCCTATTATAGATTTAAATCATAAATAAGAATCAATCAATGATATTACATCTTATTATGAAGTACATAGAATCTGATGGGTGTCCCAGTGACAACCAAGATCAACAAGGGTATTATTCAATTCATTAGCTACCTTTATTATATTACATACACAATGATTAGTTGTATATTGATGGAATGGATATCACTAGACACCATTGGTGGAATCTTGATGATTTTTACGTACACCATGTCCGGGATGTTGTTCTGTACATTGAATGACTTCATAGATTCACGTTTGGAAATGGGTAAGTGGCCTTCTATTGCAAACATTATTTTCTCTAATGGGATATATTACATGATAAGATAACCAATATATCACTTTTTATGCTAATATATATTTATTTTTGGGTTTTTATGCATTTATTTTATTTTTGTATATGTAAAATTCTATATATTCTTTGTATCCCCCAGTTTATATAGAAATTTGAAATTATAATTTTTGTATATTATATTTTATATTTTATTTATTAATATTCATTTTTATGGATTTCTATCATTTATTCGAATTTATTAATAATTTATTATATGATAATATTCTCCACTAAGATTATGATTGTATAGAATCTTCATTGTTCCATCGTAAACCCTCATTTCTATTGGACACACTATGTCATACTAGGTGGAGAATTTGAGGCCATGTGACACTTAGGTACAATTACTTATTAGTGAAATATGATGAACATTTGAAAATTTTATGGTATTATGAATAGATCCAAAATTAATAATCTATTAATGGGTTTGAGTTCAATTAAAAAATACATTATAATAGTTAAAAACTCTAAAACAACATATTCAACCCTCCGAGGTGTTAATTCATGGTACACTATGAATCAAATTAACTCACAAATAAATAATATATAATATAGTAGTTCCATGAGCTTTTAATAATTATCACCACCATGCTAATTTTCCCCAAAAAAATACTTGGTTCAAAAATATATTTCCACTTAGAATTTGAAAATAATTAACCAATTACATGGGGTGGGTCGGTTTACTAAAACATATATTCCTACAAAAATAATACACTCCACCTGATCCATCATAAAAAACATCCTTCTAGAGTCCATAAGATGTTGTAACCCAAAACATAAAACAACTCTAACATATCTAATCATATATAAATCATATCCATCTATCTCTCTAGACTCCCTAATAGTGTAGATAACTATTTTAGGTATCCATACTAGTTACAATAAATATAATATGGTTAAATTAATAGGGAAAACATATACACAGTGTATACTAACATATAAATGAATCTACACTATAAAAAACCTGAGTGTAATGAAAATAAATTCAACTCCAATCATAAATGAATATATAAAAAAAGTAACCAATCAAACCACAAAAGATATATGTCCTATAAGAACACTAAAAAACCACAGAAATATTCTCATGAAATCCCAAAACACGAAGTTTTATGGTTCTATCCTCATTAAAAAAAATGAAATGAGTAACCTAGAAACCCTTAACCAAAACTCAGACTAATAATAAACCCAATAAAAGTAAATACAAACACAAGAAAGTTTTTAACTAAAACTGGTTCATCAAATTCCCTTATTTCCCAAAGAAGTAACTTTAGTTTTCCTAGTATAATTACTATCACATAAAAACCCTCAATATGTTTAACACCGCAAATTCAAAAAATAATAACCTATATCCCATCATAAATGAATGATCAAAACTAATAATACAAATATAATTTCAGAAGAAATCATCAATTGGGTCACCCACTGGAAACATACACAAGATATATCTCAAATGATTTAACTTGAAACAAATCTAAAAAAAGAAACCACTAAATGGATAATAATACTAGTATGAAAATTAACTCTATATTTTTTCTAAACATATATATTACTAAAATTTTTAGTAGTAAATAAATAATCCTTAATAATTACATTTACTCATATATTTTTGGAAATATGGATTAATGCTACATAGATCCACAGACTAAATGCACACATAAGGTCCTACTAAATACGTTCCCACACTACCACTTCATTCAGTCATTAATCCCTCTTAAAAGAGGGTTATTCCTAATTCATGATGTATATGATGGGATAGAAGAGAAATGAATGTTCTATGTCCACCACTAAATTTGGAGTGTAGGTTGAGTTTGAAATTGTTGAGTGATGAAAATATTTATAAATAAGATCATTCATAAATATATGCATTATCGAAATTGATCCAACCATTCTAGGAGTCATACTCTAAAGGAAAAATATTTCAACATAATAAAATATTTCTTCACAATTAGATCCCTAGAGATTACTAACAAAACTAACGATTATATTTAAGAATTTGAGTCATAAAAAAACCTAAAACATCAAAAAACATACATTCCTCAGAATCACTAATATCAAATAGTATTTTTTAAAAAATCTATTTACTGATGAATAAATTTGAAAAAAGGGATCCTTCCATTTAAAAATAATTAAATTATTGTAAAATACTATAATCCATTTTCAAATATAATTGGATAACATTACCACTACATTAGAATTAATAATAATTCAAAAAATAAACAGGATCCCACTAAAACAGTTTTTGTAAATTCCATATTTTATTTGAAAACATTATCTAGATTTGATTATGATATTATGAAGCATATAAAAATCCCCATTCAATAAAAAAATAATTTTTGAAATCAACTAAATCATTTTTATAAAATAAAAAAAATAATAAATTAATATTTTTCAAATGAAATAAATAACTAAAAAATATTGAATAAATAGAACATAACATCACATATCAAGAATAAATAACCCAAAATCAGAAAAACCTCCTTAAAACCCAATTTTATACATCTACATAAATTTGAAACCAAATTTTGGTAAATATGATTCCAAAATAGGATGGATTATAAAAACCTAAGAGGGATGGAAATCATTTGATCGATTAGCTACAATGTTCAATGGGTCATTCTCCAAGCACTTAAAAATCACTATATTGTCCTTATAATAGTACTTAAGTGATATTCACAGTTTAATAGAATCCGCAATAAAACCATTAAACATTGTGTTTATTATATATGTAGTAAAAATTTACAAATACCCCAACATTCCTTTAATAACTAATTGGGAACTGAAATACCATTGAAAGAAATTAATATACAACAAAATTAGTAAAGTGTCGAATCAAAATTGGATTTTCATGTCCTGAATATCCATGTAAACTCATTTTTAATGTATAAAAGATAACCAAAATCTCCACAACCCTACCTATCATGTACTAACATTGTTATATTTATATTACAGAACTCCAAAAATAAAAAAGAAGATATTTTGGAATATGTGACATTAAAAATCCGAGATTCTGATTCCTTTTTTAAATATCAAACTATATATGACAATGTTAGTCACCCAAGTCGACCTTCTATTATTCCATTAGGGTCTTTCTAGTCACTATGATATGGAAAAAATATCCTAGGAATCCTGGAAAACATATCAAGAATGATTTCAACCTCAAAGTAGAGTAAAAGATAAATTAGATAATTTACAAAAAATAAATAAATAATAATATATATATTGGACATATATACAATAAAAAGAATAAGCAGAAACAAATAAATAGAAAAAATTATTCATAGATAGTAATTATAATTTATAACACTTGTGTAAACATTGATAAATAATCCACATATAAAAATACTATTTTAATAATAATATTGATTGAATAAAATTAAAGGAAATTGAATTTTTTACAATACATAAACACATCCCCAAATAATTAAAAAAATCACTAGGAACACATCCAGCAAACCACTTTTTTCTTTTAACATATAAACTCACCCATTGAAACCCCAGAATTATGATAACCAAATAAATGAAGCAAAAAACCTATATAAAACATAAAATATTCATAAAAAGAAACACACTCACACACACAATTGTGTATGAACAGTGTGAGCTAACACACCCAATAGAATTTACCATGGATTATATAAATGTTATTAAATAAAATAATTCATAAGTGGTTGAATGAAATTCTATAAAAAATAATTTTCTCAATTAAAATAAGAATATAGTGAAATCACACGATATAATATCACATTTATTAGTAAATAATTCTTTAAAAAAATTAATCTCTACAAAGTATTTAATGGTCCTAAATAATAAATAATGTCCTTTTTTAAAATGTAATAAAAAATAAATCAACTATTCCTTCATTTCATATATTTTTCATTAAAATTAATTTTTATATTTCATCTGAAAACAAATTTAGAAAATCAAATTTTTTAGCCATGTTGTAAACAATCCCAACTATAAGGATTAAAAAACAATTATAGAAGGAACCGAAATATAAGGATAATTCAACTAATGAAAGTGAATTAAATGAAAAAAGAAGAAGTATAATGTGATACATAGAAATGAAATTCCAATATATGAACTACCAATAATGGAAAAGGTTTCATGTGTCTGTCTATATATATTAAAGTTATATTAGATTAATGACACTAAAAAAATGTAGAAAATTGTGGGCCTATGATGAATAAAAAAACTAAAAATGTCATTTGACACTCCCTCATTAGCCAAATTTTCAACACTAACCACCAACCATAGTGTATTACACAACTAAAGGGACATTAGACCATTTTTGACATGAACTACTATAATATAAGTCCTGATCTCCTACTTATTAAACTGTGTTTTGAAGAAAAAACCAATCTTTAGGTGAATATATAATAAAAAAATTATCCTAGACATAATAAAAGTAAATAAAAAATCAGACTTCACCTCCCACAACCTCACATGAAATATCGTATTTCACATTGTATAATCATATAATAATAATTAATATCCTACAATGGAAAAATCCTATAAAATTAATATAATAAGGGGTACAAATATATTTTTCACATGCATCAATCAATTTATTTTATAATGTACCAAATGATCCTCCAAATTTAATCTAATTTAGGAATCTATGACCTTTTCATTTCATGAAAAACACCCCCTACTAAATGATTTTTTGTAATATATCCTTAAAAACACACCCCATTATCATTGTTAAATTTTCAAAGAATGATATTATATAAAATAAAATTATAAGGGGGTATAATCCACAAATATTCCATCATTTCATTATTAATGATCATAATAGGTATTTTAAATAATGTATTGCCACATTAAAATAACCTATTTCAAATAGATATTTGAAATTAATTAACGAACTTATTATTACAATGAATAATTTCATTAAATAAAAATAAAAAAAGACACACATTTTTAAAAAACATGTTTATACAACTCAGTCATCTAATAAATTTCAAAATAAAGATACCACATAGAAACACCTATCTCAAATCTAGAGGAATTAAGTAGTAATTCAGCTCATTCCATGAAAACTCCCAAAAAAGAAAGGTAAATCCCTTTATAATAACCAAGAAATAAAATTAGTGGATCATAATTGTCTATATCCTGAAATATATCTTACATATTAATTATGATTATATTACATATGGAAATAATAGGATAAATTTAAGGTGATTTAGAGAATAAAACAAATAAGAGAAGAAAAAATGAAAATGAAGAAAACCCCAGGGAATACTAAGATAAAGATCCAAAATTGAAGAGAAAGGGTGTATGAGAATTTACAAGGGCTCTATGGAAGGTAATACATATAAATTGACATAGGATATTGGACAAATTCATAAAAACCTAGGAGGAGAAAAGCAATAAATTCAACTCTATAAAAATAACTATGATGTTTCTTACACGGATGTGATACCCATGCACGACATTATAGTACTAATCCACCATCAATCCTGGAGGTCCCAACACATCTATAAAAATGTATAATTACTCCTTACACTCTTTTTTAGGAATAGAGTACCTTCCTTGTACCACACCATGCACCAAGAAATGATATTATTTATCTTTTGTGAAAACATGAATAATTACACCACCATTACATGGTACCTCGGTTCATTTCAAAGAATGTATTTTCCTCTACAAAATGAATTCTAAAATGCATGATTTATTGTTTCAATGACCATTTAAATGAAAAAACCCCCTCTTAATTCATATTATATGAAAACAACATTGTGTCGTAGGGCCATAAAACTATCAAAAACTTCTATTTAATCACAAAAAAACCATTAAAAATAGTGGTGAATATTTAAAATGTCAAGATAACATACAATTAATAAATATAAAATAAATAAGATATATATAGGTTTCACAAAATGGTTACATGGTGGTGGATTACTAGTTACCAAATGAGTGTGAATTTTTTTAGATGTGCCACCTTGTAACAGATGGCTCCATATCAGTTATGTTGTTGTTATTTTTTATGGAAGAATTAAGGACATTCTCATCCCAAATTCATTATTTTCTTTGATTGTCTAATTATTTCCACATTCATTCTATCTAGATGAGATCACCTTAGGGATCCTTTTATTATTCATATCCACTCTTTTTAAATCATGATTCTATTTTAATTCAAGGGGATATTTCATACTAAATCAAATGTCACTATGTTTCACCTTACCATTTTACATTTGTTAAATTTTATATATGATTTTATTTTCCCTCATTAGGGATATTATTATTAATTTCCTAGAACTAATGGGTGATTATTTCAAATAAATGAGTATTCATTTTCTTTTGTCCAAATAAACATCTAATGGGTTGATTTCCATCTGTTTGTCAAAATTTTGATGGAGTAAAAAAATTCAAATTTTCTATATTGTTTTTATGAATTTATATTTTAATTGGAATATTATTACCTTTTATTAATTGGTGATTTAGGTTTAATCATTTTGGGATTAATTTTGTGGTTATTTTTACAAGTTTTAACAAGTATTTTAAATTAATTATATATGTTTGTTCTATAAATGGTATTACATTTTAATGAATATTTATTAGGTGGTTCTTATTGGATTATTATATCTTATTGAATTGGTAAATAGATACCATGGTTAAATTCGGTGTTATCAAACCATTGGGGAAATTATCTTGAAATTGTTGTGAGATTCTTGCAATATTTTTTTTAAATGAATTATAATGTTTCATTTTTTTTGAATTATGAATTGGTAAATTTTAATGGTATTTCAATATATAATGTATAATTATTTTAATGAGTTATCACATGAAATGAAAAAATATGGTTTAGTTGTACATTCTTTCTCTCCAACCCGTGATTTTTGGATTTTAGAAAATATGGATTTTAGTAAAACCCTAATTGGTCAATACAATTTATAAATTGACAATATCATGATAAGTGTATTTCAGAACTTGATTGTATTGGATTCCATATATATCCTTTCATGTTATTTAGTGGTATCAAATTTTGTAAAAAAACATGTTTATTGATTTTTACATTTATATAATATATATTACACTAAACTTCTTCTATTAGGTTTGTTAGGAATATTTCATTGCATTAGTTGTAAAAGGTCCACGAATTAGAAATTTTCCATGTTTTATATAATAATTGTAACACCCAAGACTTTTATGTTATATTAATCATCAAAGGAATCTTTTTCTACACACAACACTTGCTTGGATTACGTTAAACGAAATCACAACCTTCTTCGATAGCTTGCGTCATACGCAATACCGAGTTTCACTAAACAATGATATGCTAATAAAATATTATTAAAACTAGAAGTTATGAATAGTAATAACCACTTTTTGAAATTTTATAAATTTTATTATTCAAAATGGACTTCATTTTTGGATTAGGAATATCAAAATTATCCTAGGGTGTAATTTTGGTATTTTTCTGAAAACTTTCAATTTTTGATTAATAGTGAAACCACTAAGTGGTAGTTAAAAAACTGAATTTTTCATAAAAACATAATTTTACCGCTTCTGTGAGTGGAATTTCGAAAATTCGAGAGACACGGTTGCTGTCAGTAAGTAAAATGTGGTTCAATGAGATGAAAATAATTTTTTGGTGAATAATAACTTTTTACTTTTTTTACCACGATTAAAAGTAAATACGGTAATTAAGGGTAAAAATGATATTATTATTACCCTAACACATGTACTAATTCTAGTGTAAAAGTGTAATTCGACCAAAAACAACCTTATGAATAAAATATGACCATTTAGGCCTACTTGGATTAGATTAGGACATTTATTATTAATTTATTTAAAGAAGGGTTAAAATAGTTAAAATCAATGTTTAATAGGTCAATTATTTTTAATATGGGGTTATACATAAGATAAATTCGACTATAAACATTCATTATAAATATAAAAATATTTCCTACATTATGGTATTTTATTTGTAATTTTTAGACATTAAATAATTTAATTTATTTATGACACAAAGATGATGCAGTAATTATCTTATTAATGAAATATTGACATAATTGATGTTATATACACCAAAATAAATGTAATTTGACACTTTTTATCAATTCCACTAATTTTATAGATTAATAATACATGTTAGTATTGATTTAATTAACGTTTTTCTAACTATTCATTCTGTTATGATTTTCACAAAAATTAATTACTAAATAGTGTCAAAATTGACATAAAATAGTTTTTAAAACAAATATTATATTAGTAATTTTTATTTTATTCCTAAAAATCTATGGTTCGGAAAAATAATTTATAAGGTTATATAGATTAATAATAAACAACTTGGGATTCGTTTGGCTGCTTATAGTATTTTTAATAACCTTATAGTATAAGAACACAAGAAGACACTGTAAAAGAAAAATTATTTAACTTGATGTTAAATCTAAATGATAATGTTATAATAGGAACCTAAACTTGTCTAAATTCTATTGGATGAGATTATTTCGACCCATCCCCACCTTAGATTAGAAATAAATCAATTTGGAGCTATTTAAAACCGAACATCACTTTATAATAAAATCATATTTTTTGTTTTTCCAAAGGATCCCCTCTACTCCCTTATAAAAGGGCACCTCCTCCCCCTATTCCTCACACCACATTGAGCCTTCAAGCTCGTCCAACCCCTGCCAATTTATTCTCTCCACTTCCCTAGAAACATCCTAGAGGTTATGGTCTTCTTCAAAGACCTATTTTAGTGTCCTAAAAGGTGGTCTCAAAGAATCACTTCAAAGACGAGGTAATGTTCGTTACCGATTCATTCATCATTATTTCTTCTTCCACTTCTTATTCATTAGTTGTTTCATTATGAATTAATAAAATCAGTATCACTCATATACTTATATGTTATTATAAGTATGAAACAACCCTATTTCACCACCTATCCATCCTACGGAAAAAGAAATCACCGCGCGTGCGTACATACGGAATACCGTCTCCACGCCATGGTGTAATCTATTTTCCACCACCAACTTACTTGGATGGGTATAATGGTGTAAATAATGACTATATATGACTATTATAAAGTGATACTGATTCTTAAATAGTATACATACACTCCAAAACAATTCCACGATCATAGGAACGATATCATCACTCGTGCGTACATACGGAATACCGTGTCCACGATGTGATGCGACTCGTTCTACATGATATTCATTTAATAATGATTATATAAATGAATTGAATGAATGAATATGATATATATTACAGTAAAAACATTCTGGAAATGAGGTATATATAATCTAATGAGAAGAATAAGAATTTATTTGACAAAACACGCATAAGAACAAAAAGTTATAAACACCCGAATAACAAATAGCAATGAAATATTACTACTAAGAATCTAAGAATATGACCAAATATGATATCATAAAAATAATTATGATTCTGGAATAAGTCAATAAAATTATTTAAATCATTATACAGGAGGTTCAGACACGTACAAAGCATATCGGACCTAAGGTAAGGGAAATATCACAATCTCATTTTTATCCGAGATTGTTTATACATTGGCATTTACTGGGGTATATTTTATCATCCACATCCATGTTTCCTCAATATGTAATATTTATATCCTTCTACAATAGTTTATATACAATTTTACCCTTCAGTGTGTTATTAGTAAAAGATATGAAAGGAATCTTATGTCGTTTTTCTATGAGGTACTTTTTGACTTTTCCGACAAAAGTACGAGGAGAATGTTTTTTATACGGCATGAATGGATTTTTAAAACAATATTTCCAATATTCATCCTTTAAAAGTTTTCATGTTTATTTTTAATCAACTTATTTTAAGAAATGTATGACATATTAAGAAAATAAAAGTGTTTTTGAAGTAGAAAGGATATTTTCCTCAAGAATGGAGTTCAAGTGTTTTATCAAAATTATTTTCCATCTAAGATAATATAGGGTTCTGTTTATATCCCTATTATTTCATGGATTTGAATATGTTGTGATGGAAATATTTTTATGAATTCCTTTATCTTATATGAATTGTTTTATGATGTCATGTTGTTTAAGAATCCCATTTTTACTATATGGGTTATCCAATGATGTGTGATTTATGATTTTGTGGCACACATAAGAATGGTATAATTATGAGATGGGTGGGACCTATATCTCCCTCCAATGCATTGGGTAATGATTTTATATCTCATGAGATAGACATGGCTGGAATGGTATGTTATACCGGTTCAGTGAAACATGACTGAAATGAAGAGTGAACTCGGTTCAGAAATGGACTTTGTCCACTATGATAGTCTTTGCAATGAGTCCTGACTAATAAGAAATGATTCTCTATGATTACGTGTGTATGCCACAAAGTTTCATGTTTTATGTTATGATTATTGGGATTACATTTTACTACTATGATTTATCCCATGTTATGAAATTATGATCACTTTTGCAGGTTAAGATTTCCAAAAGTTATGTGCTTATGTATATGATATGATTGATATTTATTTTGTTTACCCTTATTGAGCATTTGAGATCACCCTTTTGTATGTTTTATTTCCCCAGGCCAGGAATAAGGTTATTAAGTAGAATATTCCAAAAAGGGAATGTAGATGTGATGAAATAAATGGGAGGCAAAGTGGATGTTTTATGAACCAATTGTATATGTTTCCCAGTTTCTAAAGACACTATACCTATATGGGCCTTTCATGGTTTTGTAATATGTTGTAATAAGTGTGCTTCAATTCTGATGTTATAACAATGTATGTAATGTATGGGTCGTTATAGTTGGTATTAGAGGAATGGTATAGTCAACCTTTGGAAACTAGGATGTGAATGCCTTAGTAAGAACCCTAAGGATAAGTCTAATCATAGAACAAAATCTTAGTGTTTTAGAAATGGCCATGAATAACCTAGGATAAAACCTTAAGTGTGAAATTTTATTCTTGATTATGTGGTTTTCCTATTATAATTAGTGTTTCTCACACTATTATTCTTGGTTTTAGTCAATGGCTGGAACCCGAAGGAACCGTGTTAATGCGGAATGCGACAAGCAATGCAATGATTGTCCCCCTGAGCAACCAAACGTTATGGGAGATGGAATGAAAAATCATGTAGCCATGCTCACACAAATTTCTCAAGATATGAATCATGAAGGGATTCCAAACGAGAAAAGGAAGGAGCAACATTCTGTTGAATCATTCATGAGACATCGTCCACCTTCAATCAGTAGGTCTATTGATCCATTAGTTGCTGAAAAATGGATTAGTACTACGGAAAAGATATTTTTAGTTCTTCAATGTTCTGAGCATGATAAAGTCATCTTAGCAGAGTATTGTTTGGAAGGTGATGCCGATCAATGGTGTAATCTTATTAAGAATACGAGGAAATGGGATGAAATTGAGTCCATGGAATGGAACGAGTTCAAGAACTTATTTTTCAATAAGTACTTCCCTCATATTCTCCGAACAAAGATGGAGAAAGAGTTTCTTGTACTGAAGAAAAAGGATGATGAATCTGTTGGTACCTATGAAGAAAATTTTACAAGACTTGCAAGGTACACTTCTGGTATTATTATAAAACATGAGAGTAAGATCGATCGATTATTTAGTGGCTTAAAACCAAGTCTTCTAAAGGACTTAGCCATAAGGGACTTCAATAGCTACGAGGAAATCATTCAATGTGCTCTCAATGTTGAGATGGAGATTGGAGTATCCCAATAGTCATATGGGTTTGATAAGAAGAGGAAAATGGAATTCAAAGGAAAATCTAAGGAGCACACTGAAAAGAAGATGAGCTTTCCCTTATGCTCAAAGTGTGGAAAGAAACATGGAGGGAGTTATCTTAAAGGGACAAGTAAATGTTTCAAATGTGGAAAGGAAGGTCATCGGGCATTTGAATGTCATGATGATGGGAAGAAGATGTCTAATGATGCAAACAAAGGAAGGGATACACAGAATGAACCTACTACACTTCAATGTTTCAAGTGCAATGATATGGGAAATTATGCCAATAAATGCCCTAATCCAAGGGTTGATGATTATGGTCAATATCAACAAACTGTTAAGGCTAAAGACAATGGAAATTCACATGCAATTTCTATCAGCGATGTGGAGTACGATAATGATGTGGTGAAAGGTACACATACCATCCACTATAATGTAGAAAATGTTTTATTTGATTCTGGATCCACCCACTCCTTTATTTTTGAAGAATTGTCTAAGGGTATCACCATATTACCTCAACAATTAGATGTTGAGTTAGATGTGACAACACCTAATGGCACAACAGTCGCATCAAATGTTTATAATTCTTCTCCAATTGATGTTTGTGGGAAAGTGCTTCCTGCAAATCTTGTGATCCTTCATATAGTGGAATTTTATGTGATTCTTGGAATGAATTGGCTTTATCTACATGGAGCTCATATCAATTTCCAAAGAAGGGATGTCACATTTCATATTCCAGATCAATCTATGACCGTCTATCGATGCAAGGATGAACATAACCTTCAAGTGGAAATTTCATCCATTTTATGGGTATTGATTCCACTAAATGAAGGTTATTTATCTCAAATGGTTGGTGGGAAACTCACGATTAAGAATATGCCCATTGTACAGGAGTTTGATGATGTCTTTTGGGAGGAATTACCGGGTCTTCCACCGAATCGTGAAGTTGAGTTTTCAATAGAACTCGTACAAGGTGTTTTGCCTTTTTCAAATACACCTTATAGAATGGCCCCAATTGAGTTGCAGGAATTGAAGAAGCAACTTCAAGAGAATATTGATAAGGGGTTCATACGCCCTAGTGCGTAACCTTGGGGAGCACCTATTCTATTTGTTAAGAAGAAAGATGGATCAATGATACTCTGCATTGATTATCGATAACATAACAGGATCACTATCAGGAACAAATATCCTCTCCCGCGCGTTGATGACCTATTTGATCAACTACGTGGGGCTCAATACTTTTCCAAGATTGATCTTCATTCAGGGTATCATCAATTAAGGGTCAAAAGGGAGGATATACCAAAGACGGCTTTCCATACAAGGTATGGACACTATTAATTTATCGTGATGCCATTTGTTCTTACTAATGCCCCTGCTATCTTCATGGATCTAATGCATAGAGTCTTTAGAGAATATCTTGATCAGTTTGTGGTAGTCTTTATAGATGATATTCTTGCTTATTCAAAGACCAAGGAAGAACAAGAATATCACTTGAGAATTATATTGAAGACCCTGAGAAATGAGAATCATTATGCCAAATTTACCAAGTGTGAATTTTGGATTCAAAAAGATGCATTTTTGGGTCACATAATCTCAAAAGAGGGGATATCTATGGATCCAGCAAAAACAGAGGTTATCGAAAGATGGTCGAGACCAACAACAGTAACTGAGATCTGATGTTTTCATGGTTTGGCTGAATATTATCGACGTTCTGTGAAAGATTTTTCACGATTATCTAATCCACTCACAATGTTGACTCAGAAAGGAGTTAAGTTTGTTTGGACGGAGGGATGTGAAGATAATTTCAAGTATTTGAAAACATGGTTTGTCACGACCTATCCTCGGGGCCCGTGTCATGACTACCCCAAGCCCGCCTTCCATAGGCCAGGGGATGGCGACTAGCACCAAAGGCATAAATCCCGATGTCTGGGAAGGCATTGCCTTTATAGAAGAAAACAGGCCCCACAGAGTAAGAAAGTGGAAAAAAAGTAAACACTATGTACTAGAGAAGTGCTGAAAAGTAAATGGGATAGAATACAAACCCAAAAGAAAGTACAAATACAACTGAACAAGTAAACAGAAAAGACAACTGCTGGAAGGACAGAAGCAGCTCCTGGGCCGTCCTCCTCGGATCCTACCTGAAGTGTAGGTACAGATGGCACATCTCCTTGATCGTCCACCACGGATCCTACCAGAAGGGTAGGTACCGATAGCCTCCACAACACCCTCTCCCGTCAACCTCCTCCATGTGTCATCTCATCGCGAATTCCACCTCCGGATACTGACTTGTCATGTTGTCCACCTTCGGTTACTAACTCGTCGTGTAGTCCACCTCCTCGAACACTCGGCCTCCGTCAGCACTGCTGTCGTCTGCAACCAACACAATGAGGTGCGGGCATAGCCCGTGTAGTGGTGAGTATAACGATAATCAGTAGGGACAGAGAGACCCTCAAGGTCTCACTAAAACCAACAAGGATAACCACAATGAAGATCTCGACTGATAACCTCTACTTAGGTATAAGCCCATTCATACACCTAAGTTATCAAGTAACCCATCTCAATCATGAGAAAACACAAGGGTTATGAAATCAATGGATAACCACTACCCAGGTATATGCCCATACATATACCTATGTTATCAAATAACCCATCTAAATCATGAGGAAACACAATAGTCATAGACTCAGCTCAAACCAGGATTTTTTTATTATCGAAACCGTAACTGCTGAAGAGCCCCGTCTCTGGTGTGTACAGTGGTCCTGTCACGACTCCGAGGTACTGCTCACTAACCTAAGACTACTGAGGTACTCCTCCTGTCAAGTAATGTGGGCCTGTCGCTACAACCAAGTGCTTCCCACCATGGGTATTCCGCTACAACCAAGCGCTCCCCCTCATAGCCTCAAGAGGTACTCCTTCAATTGAGTACCACTGGTCTACCGCTACAACAAAGCACTCCTCCGTCGTGGGTCTACTGCTACAAAAAAGTGCTCCCCCTCATAGCCTCCAGAGGTACTCTTTCAGTTGAGTACTGTGGGTCTGCCGCTACAACTAAGTTCTTCTCCGCCGTGGGTCTGTCGTTACAACCAAGCGCTCCCCATTGGGCTATCCGAAACACACCGAGTCGATCGGTCAAGCAGTCATCAGGTCTCAGCTGGCTACACGGTCTCCGTACTCCGCACACTTGTCTCTAGGAGGGTCCGCTCCCCAAGCTGCTGGTCGATAATCCAAGTATCTTAAAGTCCCTGGAAGAAGTATCTCAACGGACAACCTCGTCATTGGGGTCTCAACGCAACTGACGGTGCATCAATCAGACGCCCGGTCTGTGAGTTACTAGCCTTTTTGTCCCAGGGGCCCGATTGGTTTCATGAGCGTACCAATCCCAGCCGTACCTCAACTTTACCCCGAACTCTCATAGGTTATACTCAAAGGGACCGTTTCTCAACATGATCCCCAACGCCGCTGGCGGTTCGTCAAACAGACGTCCAGTCTGAATGATATCTGCTTTTCCGTTCTAGGGGCCCTGTTGGATTTCGAGTACAATCCAACCCGGCCACTATCCAACAACAACCAAAACTCGGGAGAAGTATGCCAAAAGTTCTGTCTCATCAAGAGGAAATCAACGTGACAAATGGTGCATCAATCGGACGCCCGGTCTGTGAGTTATTGGCATTTTCGTTCTAGGGGCCCGGTTGGTTTCATGAGCGAACCAACCCGACCACACTCCGACGACATCCAAACCTCGAGCAGAGTAATCCAAAAGATTCGTCTCACTTAGAGGGAAGCATCAAAGTCGACGACACGTCAATCAGATGTCCGAAGCTCAAGATATGAGCGTTTTCGCTCCGAGGGCCCAGTTGGTTTCGTATCCGAACCAACCCGGCCGAACACAAAGTGTTCCGAAACATTGAGTGCGATATACCGAAACGACCGTCTCGATCAATGGATCGTGTTGCCGTTGATGATGTGTCAATCGGAGGCCAGTATCTCATGTTATGGTAAAAATACTGAAACGGTCCGAAGACGGGGGGTCTGCACCCAGGCCGACCCGGCCCCACCCCCCCTGGGTCGGCCGAACCGGGTTGACCCGACCCAGTTCGACCCGGCTGGACCTGGTCCGGCTCGGCCAGGATCGGCCGAGCGGCCGAGCAACGCGGGGGGCACAGTTCCCCCGTGTGACAGCTCCACGGACACGGCTTCGCCTTGTCCTGTGTGCGTCGGACCCGCGTGGCCGCGGGTCTGCTGGCGCCGCCGCGGCTTCCTCCGGTGGCACGCCGGGGCGCCGCCGCCTCCGGCCACTAGCGACCCGTGCCTCCGGTGGCTTCTGCGGGCCCATAGAGTCGCTCTGATGGTCCGAATCCGTTCCCGTCTGCGCCGCTGCTCCTCCCGGGTCCCATTCATCACTGCAGAAACATCAAATCGCCCTTGAGTCACGTTTTGTCGTCACCCATCAAATCCGAACAACAAAGAAGAACTGCGGAGGGTAGTCGGGCCGTGTTCATTGGGTCTGCACCCTCCGCATTATATGATAACAGTCAGGAGAAATAAATTATCTTATGAAAACGTAAGAGGATACAATTTCAATTAATTTAAATTGTACTTTTGATCCGGGTTCATTGTTTTGAAAAGAAAAAAACCACGGAAAAAAAAAATATTCTTTCACAAACAAAACCCCTACCGATTTCCCGCAATCAATAATACTAATCCCATAACCAAACCTCCCGCGGTTCATCTTAATATTGAGTTGATCCACTTTCTTTATCTTCAAAAGAAAACATCCGAGGAAAAAGGGTATTATTATCCCCAGTTAAAAACCCTACCTCGTCAAGTCGTTGCACGCGCGTTCTTCACGGAAATTGATTGTCGCAGAAGGAGGGGATCGTCATGTCGTCGAGGTATCCGACATTGTGTCGACGAACTCTGAGGACAAAGAAACAACAGATTTAATTATAAATAGTTAAATCCATGTGTTGTTATAAACCACAAAGATGGTTTAAAAGAAACCTGAAATCTCTTACCTCAAGTAGTTGGTGACAGGAGATCGGGGCGGGTAAGAACGTCTCGGATGAAGCGTCGTCAATCTCTGAGGGTGACGGCGTTCTTCGCATTCCTCGCCTTCCTCGCGTTCTTCACATTTTTCGCGAAGGAGGATGAATAACTTGAGGTTTTTCAAATCCTCTCAATGAGCATTTTTTCAGTAGTCATGTGTTGGTCTTGTTTTATTATTTCGACAACGGATTTCAAACAGATTAAGAAACAAACAAATTAATTCATAGAGTTAATTCAATGAAGAAAACCACGAAATTAATAGGTGCGTTAATAATTTAAGAAAACAGGTCAGATGAATTTCATAATGACGGGTTTTCGCGGGTGCGTTACTTAGCGGAAAAGAAATGGCGGGGCTCATGCGGGACCCACCTCACAAATATCCTACAAAGGGGGTAGGATATTTTTTGGATAGCACCCTATCCATATAAACTCTGGTTAAACAGAATTAAGTGGATTTCAATTGGCTTTAAGTGAAATAAAATAATGTTTGTCTTACAAATTATTTTATTTCTTAACTTTAAGCCCAAAAAATTAAAAAACCACACCCGAGAAAACGCAACTCCAGAAGAGGCGTCTCTAAGAAAATACTGGTGATGCAATTCCATCGGTGCCCTCAGAATTCGATTCCGGGCACCGGTTCAAAAGTTATATAACCCCGCTTGTCCGTTCACTGAACGTACCCGAGCCAAACTTCGGAAGATGGTTCCGGGCACACCGGGCCTCAGAATCAGGTGCCGTCAGAAACTGCGTTCTTGGAAAATTCCAAAGTAAATTTAGGAAAAAAAATTCCTTGATATTTCAGGGTCTTTACATTACTCCCACCACAGGGCTTTACGTCCCCGTAAAGCTTCAATATAAACTAGGGTCACAAAAGAGGTACTGAGCACGCATATGAGCCTTCCGCTCTCATGTGCTCACCTGGAGGTTTCTGAGCTGCCTACGAAAACGGACAAGAGGAATCAACCATCCTTGTAGGACCCACTCCCGTCGAACCTCAATCTCCACTGGAACTTCCGTGAAAGACACCCGATCACCATCGTCCAGCACCTCATGGTCGATGATATGTAAAGGGTCGAGCACGTATCTCCTTAGTTATTATACGTGGAAGTTGTCGTGCACCTAGTGCAACTGAGGTGGATGGGTCAAGCGGTAAACCACCCTGCCTACCCAGCTGAGGACCTAGAATGGTCCGTTGAACCTTGGAGATAAATTTCCTCGTTGGCCACATCTCCGTAAACCTCGTCGAGGTGAGACCCGTATAAGGACGTGATTGTCATCCTCAAACATTAGAGGCCCCCCAACTCCTGTTAGAACTGAAACTCAAACGACTGCTGCCACGAGGGTATGGTTGACCGACTCAAGAGTGATCTGTCGCACCCTCCTGTGAAAGAGTTTATCCTGAGCTGCCTCGGGTTTCCTTTTCACCGACCAAGGAAAACCCATCCCGACGTCATAGTTAAACCACAACCTTCTTGACTAATACCGTCAATTTGTGTATGAACTGTGATTGCCCAGTCTATACTCAAACCAACGTCGTAAGGCCTCGACGCTGCCACCAAGAGATTCCAACCGAAAATCTCACCTCGAGGGTCTGACCACATCGTCGGCATAAGTGTGATTATCGAGTCTCCTCCCAAGGTATCTCCAGACGTGGGGGTCAAGTCCACGGCTTTCTGGAAACTCTAGGTCTGGAACAAGATTTGTGAAAGCAGGGAATGATTCATGACGATGTCTGTTACTACAGCAGCTAGTAGTGGACACAGACTGTCCCTTGAATCATTTTTAGAGCCATTGGGTCACTCTCCCTGACCGCATGCAGCTACTCTCTTCATCCGCCCTCTAGCTCCCTGAGCCTGGCGGGGATATCTAAGGCGGGTGGTTGTATCATGTTAAGATGTACACTACCTCATGCTGCTCTCCAAGCTCTGCCTCCACGTCTGCTGCTTCGCAGACTCATCTCTCCATTAATCTTCCTCTTATGGAAACATTTAACATTCCCAAGTCTCCAAGACTGGTGCCCGTTTCCTGTTTCTTACTGCACTATGCAGTCTTCATCCGCTCCTGGATGATCTGCACCTTCTGTGCCTACGATCTGGAAGAGCATCTAAAATTTCTCCTTTTCCGAAAAGAGAAACTCGGTCTCATCCCCTGGATGAACCACGCCCATTGCCAAATACAGTCAATCCTGACATGGAGGATGCATTCATGCCATGGATGACGTCGTAAGGCCTCGACGTAACTACCGAGAGATCCAACTCTCACTCTCGCCTCCAAGGGTCGAGTCACACTGTCGGCAACAATGTGAGGTTACTAGGTCTCTTCCAGTAGAAATATTGAAAGTGAGGGTCATGTCAACAGTTTTAACCGTGACCACTCAGCATCAACCAAACAAAAAGGACAAGAAAGGAAACATTACAAAGATAAGTGTATATTTATTATTGCAGCTAATAGTACAAAGACACGAAAACAACATCAACATAGAACTATAAGTACAATGGATGTATCCACTAGTTCTTCTCATGTACACCTGCTCCCGGTGCTCTACTGCCTTGTCCACTGCTCGGTTGTTGCTCAAGCACCCGCCACTGCTTTTGTCTCCGTGGCTCCTCCAAAGCCTGCGGATCAACTGTACGAGAAGTCAAACAGTCACCTGCCAGGTGACCCTTCCTGCCGCATTCATAACACTTCCTACTCCTCGTATGGCTGGCTCTAGTCCTATTGGACCTCTGTATCATCTGTCTACTGCCCAAAGATGACTCATCTACTAATCTAAAACCCTGCAGCACAGGCAGAATCTCCTATAAACACTCGTGGTGTAGAGCTACTAGCACAAACTCAACCCTGATGAAGGTCTCGAAGACTTCCCATGTGAAGGCCATCCCATCGAAAAACTGGAACAAGGTGCTCCACGACCTGCCTGCTGCTGCCTGAAGAAGGCTGGTAGCAAAGATCAACATGAGGTCTGCCGGCATCCCCACTAGCCTGAAGACACTCATCACAGCCTCCAGCCAATCCTCAGCCGCCTGTGGGTCCGTCTCTCCCCGGAACCTGGGTGGACTCTGGCGCTGGAACTCGTGCAGCGCGCTCAAGTGGCGTGCATCTCCTACTGCTGGGGCTGGTGGCATCGGTGGCCCAACGTATGGTAGTACCGCAGGTGCCTTCTCTAGTGCCTCAACTGCAAGAGGGCCCTATACCGAAGCCTCATCGCTCGACAAGATGTCAGTACGCACGTCCCTCTGGGCTCTAGCTGGTCGTCCGTGAAAAGACATTCTGAAAGAAACAACGTGACACGGTCAAAAGATTATACCTAGTGAGCTGACCTAGATTGAGCTGATATTTCAAAACTTCTGGAAACACACATGAAATCAGTGTTTTCGTGCACAAAGTCGGAATTCAGATGTCAGGTTCCTGGTATATGGATACGTCGGCTGCCCACACCAACACTGGATTCCCTGAACTGAAGACCACACTCGGTACCCTTAACACTATTGCTTCACAGAAAGAAAAAAAGGATCAGAGTCCCAAGTTCTGCAGTAGAACCGAACCCTCTGATACTAATTTTTCACGACCTATCCTCGGGGCCCGTGCCGTGACAACCCCATGCCCGCATTCAATAGGCCAGGGGCTAGCGACTAGCATTAAAGGCGTAAATCCCGATGTCTGGGAAGGCATTGCCTTTATAAAAGGAAACAACCACCACAGAGTAAGAAAGCGGAAAAAAAGTAAACACTAAGTACAAGAGAAGTGTTGAAAAGTAAATGGGCCAGAATACAAACCCAAAAGAAATTACAACTACAACAGAACAAGTACAACAGAAAAGACAACAGCTGGCAGGAAGAAAGCTGCTCCTGGGTCTTCCTCCTCGGATCCTACCTGAAGGGTAGGTACAGATGGCACAACTCATGGATTATCCACCACGGATCCTACCTGAAGGGTAGGTACATATATCCTACACAATGCCCTCGCCCGTCAACCTACTCCGTGTATCATCTCGTCGCGAAGTCCACCTTCGGATACTGACTTGTCATGTAGTCCACCTCCGGGTACTGACTCATCGTGTAGTCCACCTCCTCGAACACTCGGCCTCTGTCAGCACTGCCGTCGTCTACAACCAACACAACGAGGTGTGGGCATAGCCCGTGCTGGGGTGAGTATAACGATACTCAGTAGGGACCCCAAGACCCTCAAGGTCTCACTAAAACCAACAAGGATAACCACAAAGAATATCTCAACTGATAACCTCTACTTAGGTATATGCCCATTCATACACCTAAGTTATCAAATAACCCATCTCAATCATGAGGAAACACAAGTGTTATGAAATCAACGGATAACCACTACCCAGGTATATGCCCATACATATACCTAAGTTATCAAGTAACCCATCTCAATCATAAGTAAACACAAAAGTCATAGAATCAACTCAAACCAAGATTTTTTTATTATCGAAACCGTAACTGCGGAAGAGCCCCGTCTCTGGAGTGTACAGTGGTCATGTCACGACTCCGAGGTACTGCTCACTGAACTAAGACTACTGAGGTACTCCTCCTGTCGAGTACTGTGGGCCTATCACTACAACCAAGTGCTTCCCACCATGGGTCTGCCGCTACAACCAAGTGCTCCCCCTCATATCCTCAAGAGTTACTCCTTCTGTTGAGTACCGTGGGTCTTCCGCTACAACAAGAGCCCCTCCGCCGTGGGTCTGCTGCTACAACAAAGCGCTCCCCCTCATATCCTCTAGAGGTACTCCTTCAGTTGAGTACCATGGTTCTGCCTCTACAACCAAGCGCTCCTCCACCGTGGGTCTGCTGCTACAACCAAGCGCTCCCCACTGGGCTATCTGAAACACACTGAGTCGATCGGTCGAGCAGTCATTAGGTCTTAGGCGGCTACACGGTCTCCATACTTCGCATGCTCATCTCTGGGAGGGTCCGCTCCCCGAGCTTCTGTTCGATACTCCAAGTATCTCAAATTCCCACGAAGAAGTATCTCAATGGACCGCCTCGTCATAGGGGTCTCAACGTAATAGATGGCGCGTCAATCGGACGCCCGGTCTGTGAGTTACTAGCCTTTTCGTCCTAGGGGCCCGATTGGTTTCATGAGCGTACCAATCATGGCCGTATCTCAACATTACCCTGAACTCTCATAGAGTATACTCAAAGGGACCATCTCTCAACGTGATCATGAACGTCGCGGACGGTTTGTCAAACGGACGTCCAGTCTGATAGATATCAGCTTTTCCGTTCCAGGGGCCCGGTTGGATTTCGAGTACAATCCAACCCGACCACTATCCAACAGCATCCAAAACTCGGGAGAAGTATTCCAAAAGTTCCGTCTCATCAAGTGGAAATCAACGTGACAGACGGTGCGTCAATCGGACGCCAGGTCTGTGAGTTATTGGCTTTTTCGTTCCAGGGGCCCAGTTGGTTTCGCGAGCGAACCAACCCGACCACACTCCGACGGCAGCCAAACCTCAAGCGAAGTGAGCCAAAAGATCTGTCTCACTTAGATGGAAGCATAAATGTCGATGGCACGTCAATCGGACGTCTGAAGCTCAAGATATGAGCATTTCCGCTCCCAGGGCCCGATTGGTTTCGTATCCGAACCAACCCGGCCGAACACAAAGTGTTCCGAAACTTTGAGTGTGATATACCGAAACGACCGTCTCGATCCAAGGATCACATTTCCGCTGACGGAGGGTCAATCGGAGGCCCTTAGATCATGTTACGGGAAAAAGAACGAAACGGTATGAAGACGGGGGGTCTGGGCCCGGGCCGACCCCCCCCCCCCCCCCTCTGGGTCGGCCGAACGGGGTCGACCCGACCCGGTCTAGCCAGGGCGTGGCCCGGACCGGCTCAGCTCGACCGAGCGGCCGAGCAACGCGGGGGGCACGCTGCCCCCGCGTGACAGCTCTGCGGCCCCCACGAGGGGCCACCCTGGTCAACGGGCGCGGCTTCGCCGCATCCTATGTGTGCCGGACCCGCGCGGCCGCGGGTCCGCTGGCGCCGCCGCCTCCGTCCGCCGGCGCCGCCGCACCGGCGACCTGCGCCGCCGGTGGCTTCCGCGGGCCGCCGGAGTCGCTCCGGTGGTCCGATTCCGTTCCCGTCTACGCCGATGCTCCTCCCGGGTCCCGTTCTTCTCTGCGGAAACATCAAATCGCCCTTGCGGAACATTTTATCATATCCCATCAAATCCGCACAACAACGAAGAACTGCAGAGGGTAGTCGGGCCATGTTCGTTGGGCCTGCACCTTTCGTGTTAGATGAAAACAGTCGGGAGAAATAAATTATCATATGAAAACGTAACAGGATACAATTTTAATAAATTAAAATTGTACATTTGATCCGGGTTCATTGTTTTGAAATGAAACAACCACGGAATAAAAAAAATATTCTTTCACAAAAAAACCCCTACCGATTTCCCGCAATCAAGAATACTCATCCCATAACGAAACTTCCCGCGGTTCATCTTAATATTGAGTTGATCCACGTTCATTATTTTCAAAAGGAAACATCCAAGGAAAAAGGGTATTATTATCCTCAGTTAAAAACCCTAACTCGTCATGTCGTCGCACGCGCGTTCTTCACGGAAATTGATCGTCGCGGAAGGAGGGGATCGTCGCGTCATCGCGGTATCCAGCATTGCATCGACGAACTCCGAGGATCATGAAACAACAAATTTAATTACAAATAGTTAAATCCATGTGTTGTTATAGACCACAAAGATGTTTTAAAAAAAACACAAAATCTCCTACCTCAAGCAGTTGGTGACAGGAGATCGGGGCGGGGAATAACGTCTCGGATGAAGCATCGTCAATCTCCGAGGGTGACGGCGTTCTTCGCGTTCTTCGCGTTCTTCACGTTCTTTGCAAAGGAGGATGAAGAACTTGAGGTTTGTCAAATCCTCTCAACGAGCATTTTTTCAGAAGTCGTGCGTTGGTCTTATTTTATTATTACGCCAACGGATTTCAAACAGGTTAAGAAACG
The DNA here is from genome assembly GCA_963277665.1 of Viscum album. Lineage (NCBI taxonomy): Eukaryota > Viridiplantae > Streptophyta > Magnoliopsida > Santalales > Viscaceae > Viscum > Viscum album. Next base: position 137,941,293 of record OY728121.1, on the reverse strand, counting down.
AATAAATTAATTCATAGAATTAATTCAACGAGGAAAACCGCCCAATTAATTGGTGCGTTAAGAATTTATGAAAACGCGTCAGTTGACTTTAATAATGACGGGTTTTATTTGGTGCGTTACTTAGCGGAAATGAAATGGTGGGGCTCGTTCGGGCCCCACATCACAAATATCATACCAAGGGGGTATGATATTTTTTGGATAGCACCCTATTCGTATCAACTCCGCTTAAGCAGCTTTAAGTGGCTTTAAGTGAAATAAAATAATGTTTGTTGTACAAATTATTTTATTTTTTAACTTTAAGGCCAAAAAATTAAAAACCACACCCGAGTAAACGCAACTCCAGAAGAGGCGTTTCTAAGAAAATATCGGCGCTGTGATTCCATCGGTACCCTCAGAATTCGATTCCGGGTACCGGTTAAAAAGTTAGAAAAACCCGCTCGTCCGATCACTGAACGTACCCGAGCCAAACTTCGGAAGATGGTTCTGGGCACACCGGGCCTCAGAATCAGGTGTCGTTAGAAACATCGTTCTTGGAAAATTCCAAATAAAATTTAGGATAAAATTTCAATTGAAATTTACGGGACTTTACAAGGTTATCCAGTGCACCTGTGCTCACACTGCCTTGTAGTGGAGAATGGTTTGTGATCTATAGTGATGCATCCAAGAAGGGATTGGGGTGTGTTCTTATGCAATATGATATGGTGATAGCTTATTCCTCACGACAGTTGAAAATAAATTAGCAAAATTACCCAACTCATGATTTGGAGATAGCTGCAGTAATCTTTGCATTAAGGAGTTAGAGGCATTAACTTTATGGTGAAAGGTTTGATTTTTATACTGATAATAAAAGTTTAAAGTATATTTTCACACAAAAGGAGTTGAATATGCACTAAAGAAGATGGTTGGAGCTGATTAAGGAATACGACTGCTCAATCCATTACCACCCTGGGAAGGAAAACAAGGTGGCAGATGCATTAAGTCGACATGACCATGTTTGTATATCAATGATGAGTATCACAAAAGATCCATTATTTATGGATTTACAGAGGATGGATCTTGTAATTATAATGAATGGGGAAAATTGTATCTTTATCAAATGAATGTTCAACCATCTATACATGTGAAGATTAAAGAGGCACAAAATGAAGATGTCGAGTGACAAAAGAAGGTGAGAAATGTTCCTGAATTCAACCTTGATTGTGATGGGATAATAAAGTTCAGGAATCGTGTTTGTGTTCCTCCCATCCCCGAATTAAAGAAGGAGCTGCTGGATGAGGCTCATGGTTCATCATTATCTATTCATCCTAGAAGAACGAAGATGTATAGGGTCCTGAAAGAATACTTCTGGTGGGATGGCATGAAAAGAGGTGTTGCTAAATATGTCTCTCGATGCTTGGTTTGTCAACAAGTTAAAGCTGAGAGACAGAAGTCTAAGGGGATGTTACAACCATTACACATACCCGAATGGAAATGGGAAAACAACACTATGGAATTTTTCACAGGACATCCTAAAACATCCAAAGGCAATAATGCTCTATGGGTCATAGTTGATCATCTTACAAAGTCTGCACACTTCATTTCTATTAGAGAGGATTTCCCTCTGGATCAGCATGCCATGATATATGTAAAGGAAGTGTTAATATTGGATGGAGTACCACTTTATATTATATCTGATCGGGATCCAGTATTTACCTCGAAGTTCTGGTGAAGTCTTCAGCATACTCTGGATACAGAGTTGAGTTTCAGCACTGCTTATCATCCTCAGATAGACGGTCAGTCTGAGAGAACAATTCAAACTCTATAAGATATGTTGAGGGCTTTCTCTATGGATTTCAATGGTTATTGGGATCAACACCTACCTTTGGTGGAATTTTCTTTTAATAATAGCTTTCACTCCATTATTCAGATGGCTCCTTATGAAGCTCTCTATGGAAAGAAATGCAGGACTCCAACTTGCTGGGATGAATTTGGGGAATGAAAGCTATTAGGACCTGATCTCATTGATGAAATGGCAGAAAAGGTCAGATCTATTCAACAACACATAAGATCAGCTCAGAGTCGACAGAAAAGTTATGCCAACAACCGAAGAAAAGACCTAGAGTTTAAAGTGGGTGATAAAGTGTTCTTACGAATATCTCCCTGGAAGAGGGTTAGGAGATTTGGAAAGAAGGGGAAGTTGATCCCAAGATATATCGGTCCTTTCGAAATACTAGATTGTGTTGGGAAGTTAGCTTACCAATTGGCGCTTCCACCGAATCTCTCTCAAGTTCACGATGTGTTCCATGTATCTCTCCTGAGAAAGTACATACCTGATCCTTCACATGTACTCAGCTAAGAAGTTGTACCACAAGAGAAAGATCTTTCTTATGAAGAAAAACCGATAGAGATTCTGGATCATAGAGAAAAAGCCCTACGAAACAAGACCACAAGATTTTTGAAAGTTTTATGGAAGAACCACCAATTAGAAGAAGCTACATGGGGGCTTGAGGATATGTTGAGGGAGAGGTATCCTCATCTGTTTGTTACAATGTGACGAATTTCGAGGGGGAAATTCATTTTAAGGGGGGTAGAATGTAACACCCGATACTTTTATGTTATATAAATCATCAAAGGAATCTTTTTCTACACATAACACTTTCTTGGCTTTCTTTAGACGAAATAACAACCTTCCTTGATAGCTTGTGTCGTACGCAATACCGAGTTTCACTAAACAATGATATGCTAATAAAATATTATTAAAACTAGCCGTTATGAATATTAATAAACACTTTTTGAAATTTTATACATTTTATTTTTCAAAATGGACATAATTTTTGGATTCGTAATATCGAAATTATCCTAGGGTAAAATTTTGGTATTTTTCTGAAAAAATTCAATTTTTTATGAATAGTGAAACCACTAAGTGGTAGTTAAAAAACTGAATTTTTCAAAAAACATAAATTTACCACTTTTGTGAGTGGAATTTTTAAAATCCGAGAGACACGGTTGATGTCAGTAAGTAAAATGTGGTTCAATGAGATTAAAATAATTTTTTGGTGAATAGTAACTTTTTACTTTTTTTACCACGGTTAAAAGTAAATAGAGTAATTAAGGGTAAAAATGATATTATTATTACCCTAACAAATGTATTAATTATATTGGACATGTTTAATTCGACCAAAAACAACCTTAGGAATTAAATATGACCATTTAGGCCCACTTGGATTAGATTAAAACATTTTTTAATAATTTATTTAAAGAAGGGTTAAAATAGTTAAAATCAAAGTTTAATAACTATTTTTTTTTTAATATGGGGTTATACATAAGATAAATTCGTCTATAAATATTCATTAGAAATATAAAAATATTTCCTACATAATGGTATTTTATTTATAATTTTTAGACATTAAATAATTTAATTTATTTATGACACAACGATGATGCAGTAATTATCTTATTAATGAAATATTGACATAATTGATGTTATAAACACCAAAATAAATGTAATTAGTCACTTTTTAAGAATTACACTAATTTTATAGATTAATATGACATGTTAGTATTGATTTAATTAAATATCTTCGAACTAATCATTCTGTTATTATTTTCACAAAAATTAATTACTAAATAGTGTCAAAATTGACATAAAATAGTTTTTAAAACAAATATTATATTAGTAATTGTTATTTTATTCCTAAAATATAAGTTTAGGCCAAATGACTTAGATAAGGTTATATATATTAATAATAAACAACATGGGGTTCGTTTGGCTGCTTATAGTACGTTTATAACCTTATAGTATAAGAACACAAGATGACACAGTAAAAGTTAAATTATTTATCTTAATGTTAAATCTTAATGATAAGGTTAAAATAGGAACCTAAACTTGTCTAAATTCTATTGGATGAGAGGATTTCGACCCATCACCACCTTAGATTCTAAATAAATAAATTTGGAGCTATTTAATACAGAACTTGACTTTATAATAAAATAATATTTTTAGTTTTTCCAAAGGAGCCCCTCTCCTCCCTTATAACAGGGCACCTCCTCCCCCTCTTCCTCACACCACATTGAGCCTTCAAGCTCGTCCAAACCCTGCCAATTTATTCTCTCCACTTCCCTAGAAACATCATAGAGGTTTTTGTCTTCTTCAAAGTCCTATTTTAGTCCCCTAAAAGGAGGTCTCAAATAAGCACTTCAGAGAAGAGGTAATGTCTGTTACCGATTCTTTCATCTTTATTTCTTCTTCCACTTCTTCTTATTTAGTTGTTTCATTATGAAGTAATAACATAAGTATAACTCATATACGGATATGTTATTATAAGTATGAAACAACCCTATTTCACCATCTAGTCATCCTACGGAAAAAGAAATCACCGCGTGTGCGTACGTACAGAATACCGTCTCCACGCCGTGGTGTAATCTATTTTCCACAAAAACCTTACTTGGATGGGTATAATGGTGTAAATAATGACTATATATGACTATTATAAAGTGATACTGATTATGAAATAGTATACATACACTCCAATACAATTCCATGATCATAGTAACGATATCATCACTCGTGCGTACGTACGGAACACTGTCTCCACGATGTGATGCGACTCCTTCTACATGATCATCATTTCATAATGATTATATAAATGAATATAATGAATGAATATGATATATATTACACTAATACCATTCTGGAAATGATGTATATATAACCTAAAGAGAAGAATAAGAATTTATTCGACAAAACACGCATAAGAACAAAATGTTATTAACACCCAAATAACAAGTAGCAATGAAATATTACTACTAAGAAGCTATGAATATTACCAAATATGATATAATAAAAATAAGTATCATTCTGGAATAAGTCAATAACATTATTTAAATCATTGTATAGGAGGTTCGGACACGTACAAAGCATATCAGACCTAAGGTACGGGAAATATCACAATCTCATTTTTATCCAAGATTGTTTATACTTTGGCATTTAATAGGGTGTATTTTATCATCCACATCCATGTTTCCTCAATATTTAATATTTATATCCTTCAACAATAGTTTATATCAAATTTTACCTTTTAGTGAGTTTTTAGTAAAAGATATGAAAGGAATCTTTTGTCGTTTTTCGTACGAGGTACTTTTTGACTTTTCTGACAAAAGTACGAGAAGAATGTTTTTTTATACGGCACGAATGGATTTTTAGACCAATATTTCCAAGAATCATCCTTTACAGGTTTTAAAGATTATTTTTAATCAACTTATTTTAAGAATTGTATGACATATTAAGAAAGGAATGGTGTTTTTGAAGTAGAAAGGATATTTTCTTCAAAAATGGAGTTCATGTGTTTTATCAATATTATTTTCCATCTAAGATAATATAGGGTTCTGTTTCTATCCCTATTATTACATGGATTTGATTATGTTGTGATGGAAATACTTTTATGAATTTCTTTATCTTATATGAATTGTTTTATGATGTCATGTGGTTTAAGAATCCCATTTTAACTACATGGGTTACGCAATGATGTATGATTTATGATTTTGTGGCACACATAATAATTTTATCATTATGAGATGTGTGGGACCTATATCTCCATCCAAGGCCTTGGGTAAAGATTTTATATCTCATGAGATAGACATGGCTGGAATGGTAGGTTATACCGGTTCAGTGAAACATGACTGAAATGAGGAGTGAACTTGGTTCAGAAATTGACTTTGTCCACTAAGATAGTATTGGAAATGAGTCTTGACTAATAAGAAATGATTCTCTATGATTATGTGTGTATGCCACAAAGTTTCATGTTTTATGTTATGATTTTGGGATTACATTTCACTACTATGATTTATCCCATGTTATGAAATTATGATATCTTTTGCAGGTTAAGATTTCCAAAAGTTATGTGCTTATGTATATGATGTGATTGATATTTCTTTTGTTTACCCTTACTGAGTATTTGAGCTCACCCTTTTGTATGTTTTATTTCCCCAGGTCTGGAAGAAGGTTATTAAGTAGAATATTCTAAAAAGGGACTCTAGATATGATGAAATAAATGGGAGGGAAATTAGATTCTTTATTAACCAGTTGTATATGATTCCCAGGTTCTAAAGACACTATACCCATACGGTCCTTTCTTGGTTTTGCTATATGTTGTAATAAGTGTGCTTCAATTCTGAAGCAAAAACAATGTATGTAAAGTATGGTTCGTTATAATAATTGAAATTATATCTCTAATATTATATTATATTTTTTATTCTTAAATATTTTTAGCATACAATAATTTTTTTTGAAAACAAGATGGTGTATAATTACTTTGTTTTGTTTGTATAATTATTTTTGTAATTTTTTTAATTTTAATATGGTAATCACTTCTTTTAATGTAAAAAATAAGAAGTTATAATTCAAAAATTCATAAATATAATTATTTAAGTGATTAAATTGTTTTCTATAAAAAACATCTATGATTAGTTTGAAATTTATGACATGATTAATAACTTATTTATTTCCTAAATAGGTTTGTTACAAAATAGAATACAATGTTTTTAAACTGTAAATTTTATCAATATTATAATGTTAAAGGTATAATCATGGTTTTATACTAATCCTTTAATGCATAATTTAATTCCATTAATGTACCAAAGTTAAAAAAATTCTATGCTTTAATAATAATTTAAAAATAAAATTAAAGTGAATGATCTTATATTGAATAGGGATAATTGAGAAGAGTAAAAAATAATTTATATATAACTTTTACATCTAAAGGAAAATATTCTATTAATAATTATTCAATCATGAAAAAAATATATTTGAAAATAACATTACCACGTGGAGAACCTAATTTTAGCCTATGACATAACTTATTTGTGACAATATTTATCAGAATATAGCTATTTATTTATATATTGTTTTATTTTTATCTGAATTGTTATTAAAAATCATTCACTTAATTGTTTTTTAATTATTTATTCCATGATTGATTTTATGTTGTTCTATTAGTTTTTTCTATATTATTGTTCCTCCATGATATTGTTTTATATATATATATATATTATTTATTTATTATATTTATTGAAATCAATATCAATGATATCTATTTTTTAAAATTTATTTATGAATTTATATTAATTTAATTTCTCATGCATGTTATTACAATGTTTTCCTAGAATATTTCTTAATACAGATTTTAATATTTGCTTTATAATGTATAATAAAATTATAAATCATCAATATTCTTGGAGATATGTTTTATTATTATATCAAACTCAAGAAGGATCATCTTATATCGAGTATGATGAATACGAATTGATCATAATATAAAAAATATTGTATACCGAATATTTAATCTGATAAGATGGGTCATTAGTTCCCAAAATATTGAATAACTCTCCACTAATCATAGGTAATTTCAGAAATCCTATCTATCTTGTCTACGATTTATTAGGATGTCATCCGAGATTCCTTACCTATGATATTACAAATCCTAAATGTTATATTCATTGTTATTATGAAAATTATTGACCCTCCCTATTGAGTTAGTATTTTTAATTAAAAATATGTTTTAGATATATTTGGTGTTGTGATAACAAGTGTTGACAGATGGATATATTTCATGTTTTTAATTATATTTTATATATAATATTTTGAATTCATTGGAATGATATTTTTTTCAAAATTGTATTGAGATTTAATTATTGTTGCATTACTGAGTTTTTACACTCACATCCAATATGGAAACCTTAAAGGAAATGTAACATAACAAGGTATATTTTTATGGAAAACTTATATGTAGGTAGATATATGATTCATTGTCGACTAGATTCATAAAAATAATGTTTAATTTTTTCATTCATGTGGAGGAATTAGAGTAAATTAAAATGTTTGGTAAGAGTGTTATAGGTATATTGATTATTCTAGTCTGTGATGTTTAAAAAAATAGGTTTATCATTTCATAATGTAAAATCTAGAACCTTGATTCTATTCACTAGCCCCTAGAGATTGAGGAATTCACCTTATAGTCAATAATGGCCTAATTCAAGTATAATATTAGTTTATGGGTATGTTCCATCAAAATTATAAAAGTTACACAAGGGTTTACCACTAAAAAAATCCTCACAGTCCTTCCATCTCTATTATTTTTTCCTTTTTTATGAATTTAATGAAATAATTCCATGCACACCAGGATCAAAACTAAACATATATAGATATCCCAATCTCCAAATATTACATTAATATAATATTCACTAATTAAGAAACAAGGATCATAATCCCCTTGAAATGTCATTTAAATGAGGTACTCTATTGTTTTTGTAATATATGTATTTATTGATATAATTTGACATTGATGTTTCATTGATTTGGAATCTAGAAAACAGGGATGGATTCTTCTATAAATATGTAATTCACAATCGACCATACACCTATTCATTGTATCTACTTGGGGTTAAATGTTTATAAATATTATTAATTGATTAAATATATATAAATATGGTCAAACTATGTCTCATAATTTATAGTAATTATATCATTTCAACACAAATTCCTCAATGTGAAGTGGGATACAATATATATTACATTAATTATATTTTATTGTAATATATAGAGTAATTTTTATTAATGTAGTCTAGTCGAAGATAATGAGGTATATGGGCACTAAGTGAATGTTATTAAAATTCAATATATATAAATTTTTATTCTATTATATTTGGTTATCAATCATTATTTTTAAATATTTACAGTTAAAATAGAAATATTTTCTATAAAATAAAAAAACCACTTATTTTTCAGTGATTAACTAATTAATATATAAATCAATTATTTTATGGGACTTTTTTATAATAATTATTATAAAATAAAGAATACATTTCTGGATAAAATTAACATATTATTACTATATAATATTTTCCAAATAATTGATTTTTTCTTTATTTTCAAAAAAGGAAATTATATAGAAAAAGTTATATAATATTCATAAAACAACAGGATTGAAAATAATTTTTATAATGTTTAAATTAATTTATTTTTTATTGAATTAAAAATATAACGTGAAATATGAAATTTTTAACCAACCAAGGATCATGTTATTTAATCAAATAACTCCATCTAAATATATTCTAATTCTTTGATTACAAAAATTCTTTAACAATGGAAATTTATTTTTATATTCATTGAATGTTTTTTCTTTAAAATTGAAGATCATGATATATCTAAGAATAATAGAGAAACAAAAACCTAATATATATATATATATATATACTATGTGATAAAACATATATAAAAAAATTTGTACCACTTTTAATTACCTATTATATTTATATGTTATTGTTAAGATACAAATGGGATTGGGTTAAGAGATATTTGTTTATTCAATATCACAAAATCCTAATAATGGTTAAATAAACAATATATCTATAAAAAAATTATTTGTCCCATGTTTTTATAAATCATATATGAATTGTAAAATAAATAAAAACTCTTATCTAAACATTGATTTTGATAACAAAGAAAATTAAGAACTCATAATCAAATATTTTGAAATAACAATGTAAATATTATAATAATAAAAAATAGATAACAACTTTTTTATGGTGGAGTGGAAACCATACATGGCATGAAGGACAAGATGCATATGGAATTGTATATTACCCTTGAAGGACCATGAGAATCACACAAAAAGTGATACCCTGCCAGTATATATATATATATATATACCAAGCTACAACCCTAGCCAAGGCATCACATCAATAAATGTACCATACATTGCATTGCACAGTTATTGTTCGTATTGTATGATTCTATACCCTATCAAACATAAAAATATGGTTTCCCTGCACGGTAAGGGAAAAATCTGGAAACCCATTTGATATGAACTGATGAATGCAATTATTTTTTTTCAGTTGAGCTATGTGTAATTCATGGCATGTCACTACTAAAATGAAACAATTCCTCCTTGCCTGCTACCGATCCATGTAATTACCTCACCCACCATCCCTTACACCTACCATAATTAACTGTATGATCCCCATTGAATAGCCTTCCATTTTAGCTCCATCCAATTTAGCTATATGTACTCCTTTTCATGACTAATGTCCCCCTAAAGTCTGCCAATGTGGATCCCATACCATGTGCCTTGAATCACAACTGAGTGTCCCATTAAATACAGATGCCTCCTCCCATGCCATGTATTCCTACAACTCGCCAATCATCCCCATCATGTCACCAATGAAGCCTAAAATTTAGGGAATTCAGGTATTGAACCCTGTTTAGATACAAGACTATTGGGTTTCATTTACCACTAGTCCAGGACCTTAATAGCACGATGTTTTCACATTTTGAATTTATATAAATTATTTAAAATATAGTAGAACAAGTTTCTTAATATATTTCAACTCATAATTTAATGTGTTTATATTGAAAATATATTTATGTTCAATATCAACTAGTAGGTTCCAAGGCTTCTATAAAATATACTGATAAATTGCTATATTAAGGATAATTTTATAAGCATACTAGTAACCAAATAAAAATAATCTAATTTTTTGAACAATACATTGATAAACAATTCAATGTTTCCATTAGAATGTATTTTTCTTTGTTTTAAAAAATTTTATTATGGAAACTTGTTTTGGGGAGAAAATCAGTTTAATTATTTTATTTATCTATAATTTTAAAAAAATGAAATAACTAATTATGAAAACAGAACTATTATCAATGATTATGTGCATCTATTTTACCAAATCACCAAATGTATTTTTACTCATAAATTTAATAAAACAAACTATAGTGATGTTTGAGAATATAAAATCGTGAACCTATTTAAACATATTTAATTTTCAAATGGTATTATAAATTCTTATTCCTAGACATAAATTTTCTCAACATGTAGAATTATTTAATTATGTATTCTCATAAATAACCAATATTTTAATTTCATGTTCATTTATTACAATATTACTATGAATACATTATTTCATTGAAAAATGTCAGGAAATATAATCAACACCTTAACAACATTTCCATTTTATTCAAATTGATATAATGTCCTCGACATGATAATGTGTGATAATGATTAAAAATAATTGAAATTTTTATTATTTGGAATATACATTAATATCAAAAATAATATCATTATCTACTGATAAACATATTTTTTTGATAATGTAAGGATTCCCTATGATAAATACATTATATAATAAATGATAAAAAATATGAAAAATAGAGATTCATTCTATATTAGATAAAAATAATATATCAATTATGAAATTATAAATTAAATGGAGTATAATTAATGTTCTCAGTTCCTTATTACTGATACAAATTATCATAAAAATATCTTATTATTACCATTCATTTAAATTTTTTTCAAATAAATCTCCTCAGGTAGTATTTTCCAAAAAATGAATCTTTATTTTATATATTTCATTGATTAAAATAATTAATATTATAATTAATATTATAAACAATAATGTTTGATAAAATTTAATATGTAAAGAAATACATTGTAAAAATATAAAATAAAATAATTTCTTAGTAGAGCCATTGTTTTTTTAATATTTATTCTTATATATCAATTTACAATTAATCACATGATACATTATTAATTTTAATAAAACACCCACTAGAAAATAACTAAAATCACACATAATATCAAATACTAGGCACATCTCTCATGTGATACGATATGTAATATTATGATATCAATACTTATTCTTTAAAAAGTACCCATAATTTATTTTTAGACAAATATTTTTTATAATTTATATTTAATGAACATATTTTCCTCGAAATGATTGAAAATTATATTAGTAGTCCCTAATAAAACCAAGAATATCTATAGAAACTCCATTCTAATTTTATTAAATTTGTTGGAGGTATTGTAAAAATATATCTTTTTTTAGTTTTTAAATTCTATTCCATTCATTAAGATATTATTTACAATCATAATTTCATACTTTACAATAAATGTGAGTTTTTTTATAATCAAGGAAATGTTTCACTCTAAATATATATTTTTCTCAAGGTTTATATATTTTAATGGTACCCATCACGTGTGAATATAACCGATGAGAAATCATTCAAGAAAATTTCCATTATTTTTCTAGATGTCCATGTATTATTCTGATCATGAAAATATTAAACATTATTGATTATATTAAAAACATTTTCCATTATATGACAATAAAATGTACAAAAAAGTTATTATATGATAAGAAAATTATTTTTTTAGAAAGAGTTATTTGTGATTTTTTAAATCATTTTAATACATTCATTAATTGATATGAATTACATATTTTCCACCTAATAAGTATCATAGATGATAAATAATATTCATAATAATAAAAAATAATTAATAATTATACCAATTTTTCCCATTTAAAATTATTCATATTTGGTACTTATCAACTCCTTCGACTTTGTAACCCATAAAATTGTGTGTATAATATCTCAAGGGAATATTCATTTAATAAATGAAACAAAACATTACAATTATATTTTTTATGTTTTTAATACCCTTAATAATTCCAAGATTTGTAATATATTACTATTATCTTAAATAATTACTTTTGGTGGGTTACTTCCCCATAATTAAGCATACCCCATGAAATATGGAACATTTTTTAGTTGAAAATAGTTTGGTTCATTAATTTTTATGGGAAAATAGATCCTTAGTACATATATTTTTTTTAATTGGAATTTAAAAAAATCATTTAAAACCAATATGAAATATAAACTTTTTAATCTAAATTCTTAAGAATTCAATTTAATACTAATTTATAAAATTAATTCATTAATAGATTTCTGAAAAAAAATAATATTAGTATATAATTAATAATGTAAACATTCGTTATATATAATAAATATTCTATTAATCGTTATTAATGGGTGTTAATTTATTTTTTATAATTTTAGATAAACTTTTATCCCCCATGTTGAAATTTTTGTTTTATATATCTCACTTCAAAAAATTACAATATGGTTGTATGGAATGGTAAAACCAAAATTAATGAAAAATCAATTTTATTATCCATGTAAATAACTATAAAACTAGTTTTAAAATTATTTTCCCAATATATTGTAATATATATTCCACCACTATCTATGGGTGATCCACAAATATAAATAATTATTACAACTACACAACTATTTTTTGAAATTATCCAATTCCTAGTAAATTAATAATAATAAGTGGAATTATATTTATATTGTACAATATGTAAATAAAACATGTATGAATTTATTTTATTATAAACTCAAATAAATGAAAATATATAAGTCAAATTTAAATTTTCTTATATTTTTTCATAAAATATTTTTTTTTCTCATTAAATGAAGGATAAAATAATATAATACTAAAAATTCATCATATTATAGATAATTTGTTACAATAATATTATCAATGATGTAATTTTTTAAAAAAATTATAAAATATAACTATAATCGGAATATTTTTATTTATAAAATTTAAATAAATATATCTATTTTCATATCTATATTACTTTATAAATAAATAAATATTTATATGCATATATTTTTTGTTCTTTGTTTTTTCATATCAAAATAAGTAAATATCATCACTAAATTAGATCCAATTTATTTTGTTGGAGATTTTATCCCCTCAATATAAGTTGTAAAATTATAATCAATAGCTATATGTCTACTTTTATAACCATAATCCTATTGATTATTTTCCACATCTTAACTGAGGAATCATCTAAACCTCAATAATATGGGTTTTATATTTAGGGATTTTATTTTTATACTCTTTGTATTTCAAATGTGAATCATTACTTACATTTTATTCTACAGGATTCTAATTTTTTGAGAATCCTTGACATTTCCTTCTTCATTATATTTTGTTTTACGAATAAATTAAATCATCAATTAATCAATTAATTTTTTTCATTCCCTAAACGAAAAAAATTCATTTTGTGGGAGATAATTTTCGTAATATGAATTTACATGATATTGATTTTTCATTTTAAATAATCTATGTCACAAATTTTCAAAATTCAATTTACGCTTCTATGAAAAATTTTAATGATTTTCCACCTTGATATATATATATATATATTTAACAATTCTTTATGATCTACACGTTTTACTTTTCTATAATGTCTAATATATTTAATGTTGTTCATTTTAACGAAATATTTATTCGATTAAGACACGAATACATTCTTTTATATAGTCTAATTATGCTCAATCATGTCACAATTACTATTTTTTTTGTATTTCCATGAACTTCTTAAAATCGTGTCTATCAGTTTCTTTTGTTATTTTACTATCTTTGAACAGAAATCACAATTAGAAACTGCATAATTTAAAATAACCCTTCGTTCCCTATTAAAATTATATTAATAATTAATTACATGATTCGAATTTAGATACATAAATTCTGTTGTTTTATAATCACCTTAGTAAATAGAAGATTTTTATATCACTAAGTTTTTATCTCATTAGTGATAAAATTCTATAAAATAGAATCATTGAAAATGATAATGTAAATTATCGATGGGAATTTTGTGTAAATTTACCCTTGAATAATTATCATGGTTCATTAATGGATGAATAAAATTTTGAAAATGTTAGTAATTATTGTTATTAATTCCCCATTTCTCTAGGTGGGTAAAATAATATAATAACAATTTTCTAAGTTCCATTCTATAAATCATAATAACTATACTCTTGTTATAGTTAATGTCACGAACCGAATCTGGTCACCGCCAAAACCGGCACCAAACCCAGCCCGTGACATGACCCGAGGGGCATTCCCGATCCCCACGGGCTGGCACAAGTTCCCGGGTATCATAAAATGAAAATTGGGAACGATTTACCCGAGTTTATAAACATAAAACAACAAAAGAATCCAATGAAAAAAATCTGGATTTTTCAAACCAAACAATCTTTTACAAAAATTCAGAACTGAATTACATGGCTTAAAACAACTCAAAAGGTCTATAACAAAGTTAAAAATCCAAATAAGGACTGCCCAAGAACCCTCATGGCAAGGGGTACCGCCCACAAGCCACCTTTACAAGACTTCACCACCAAGGACCCGCTAGAAACCCGAACCACTGGAACAAAAAAACTGTACCCAACTTGCGACAACAAAAACAACCATGTATACTTACACCCAAGGGTGTAAGTAGGGTGTGAGAAAATTCCCAGTAGGATACCACCACTAAGAGATTCCATGTGATAAACATTTAAAGACAAAAAGCATGCAAGTTTTCAAAAACAGGAAAAGCTAGTTACAATTTCTAAAAGATGCTACTTTGAATAAAAACAGTTTTCAAGTGGACTAACATTAAGAATCAACACATTTAAAAATAATGTCAACAATACTGAATTTTCCAGCCAACTATACCGTGTGCCGACGGTAAGTACAAAGTAAATAATGAGCACAAGAAATAGGAAGTAACCCCTTGGGACTAGCTAGCTGTGGGTCCCAGGTACCTCGTATCTCGGTGAGAGTAATCATCACAAATATCCATTCTCGTGCACGAGCCACTAGTAGGGAACATACCCATAACCTAGTGGTCCCAAATCATCATCATCATAGTTTAGTTAGAGTTGTAAGCGTCAATCTTGCTAAGTGAAACTGAGGCCAAACCCCACGGATTCACTAGCATACTAGTACACGTCCACCCACCTAGATACCCAGGTTTTCCCCTTGTGCTCAAACAAGTTCCACAAGTCGAGAAATGTACATTGAACATGAAAATATCATTTCCACATCAAAAATTCACCAAATATCCCATATGTATACCACACAAGTCACAAAAATCCATTTTTCATTCAAAATGATTCTGAAATCCGAATCACACCAAAATTGCCCACAACACATTTCACATTTCTTCAACACTTCCACAAAACCATTAAACAATTTTATAAAACAATTATAAGATATTTAAACTCATATAACATCCCACACACATGGAATATAACACTTCTTTCATAATAAAAAATTCAATTTTTCACATCACACTCACACAAAACACTCCACATCACTTTCACATCAGTTTCACTCTAAAATATCTCCTTCAAACAATTTAATAAAATATTTCCAAGATGATATATATCACATAACAACATTTTCACAAATGAAATGGACCTTTTAAAAATATACTCATACCAAAACAGTTTGCTGATATAGTTTCACCTATTACACAACCCAATAAAGCATTCAAAACTTTCATAAAACAATTATAAAGAGTATACCCATACTTTGCACATAAAATCCATTTCAAAAATATCTTTTTCAGCCAAAATCACACCAAGACCCTACCAAAACTGAATTGGCAGCCCAATAAACATGAAATAATCCTCATTCAAATGTTATATAATCACGTTGAATAATATCACAAAAGATACCCAGGAGAATACACAAATCCATAAAACACTTTCAAGGGGTATAACAAGGTTATACAAATAAAACCATTCAAATACACCCCATTTTTAGGCCCACATGGAACTATATCATTACCTAACCATAATTGGAAGCCCCTTTCAACAACTAATAAATCACTTCCACATTTTACAAAACTACCACAAGATATAACACATGAAATACATTTGAAAAATACACACTTCAACCAAAAATGTATCTTTAAAAACAAATGATTTACTATTGCAACCAAACATTATTTTCTCATAATTCACATCACATAAGGAATATGAAAAATTATTTAATCAAGAAAATTAACTCATCATTAAATGGTTACCCACGGAATCACCTACCGAATGTGTCGAAACCCTCAAATATTTGGACGAAACATCAACCGCATGACCGCCGCACCTCAAGGTAGTTATAAGAAACCTAAAACCTCAATATTTCACCCAAACTAATGTAATTTAGAACCTATGCACGAACCCTAACTTCTGGAATTTTTTATAATTCAAGAATTAGAGAAGAAACCCTAAGCAATTTGAAAGAGGAAAGAAATAGACTCACCTACATGAAGCATCCTGAATTAATCACTCCAAAAACAACAGTTTCTGAAATTGAAAACAGCCAAAATTTAGGGATTCTTCGAACAAGATATAGGAGGTAACTGGGGAACTGGAATGGAGGGAAAATATTAAGAATTGAGAGAGTTAAGAAGGTATAAAGTTACCTCTTCAATTCTGGCCGATTTGAGACACCCTATGAATATCATCCCTAATTCTCGATATCAAAGAGCTCCAAGGAGGGGGGGGAAGGCAATGGGAGCGCGCCTGGGTTTCTTAGGGTCGAGTGGGAGGTGGAATCATAGAAAAACGCAAATATTGAAGGAGATATAAAAAATTTAAAAATTATTTTTAATGCAGTAAATTGGCCTTCGTGCGGGCCCAATATCTTAAATAAAAACCCATATCCACCATGATTATGGATTTATAAAGGATCCAAATTTATATTTTGGTGTTAATTGTTCAGAGGAGACCATTTAGGAATTGGAATGAAGGAAAAATATTAAAAAATGAAAAAGTTATAAAGGAAACAAATTTTATTTTTAAATCTGGAATTGGGCTCACGGTTTGGCACAATTCATGAAAACTCATCTAATTCTCCATAAAACCTTTGGAAACCATCCAAAACAAAAAATAAAAGGAAAATAAATAAAATTTACCTTCAAAATAAGTCATGTATGTGACAGTTAACAATTATTTTATTACTCATTATTGAAATATATAAAACATTAAACACTGAACTCTTTATCTATAAAATATTATAAATGTATATTTAATAGTATTCATAATAAATATTTTTAAACACAATTTGCATTCATGGAAGGAATTTCAATAAATGTGGAAAAATATAAAATATTGTTGTGATTTAATTCATAATATCATGAAACGATCGTAAAATTTTTTATTAGTGATTACAAACAATTTTTGGCATAATGATATTATTTGTTTCGGGATTTAAAATTCAAAGGAAATAAGAATTTTGATCTTTTAAGTAGGGGTATTCATATATTAGGAATCCAAATGGGAATCATACAGGCCATAACAACCATATGGGGGGTTTAATATGTGTATTATTAATTCTGGATGACTTATGAGGTGAATTTGGGTTTTAATATATGGAAAGGATGGTTGATCAACTTTTACATTTCTACATTTTACTCTTCGTACCTAGTGGAGGGCCACTAGATACTCGATGTCCTAGGTAGTGTTCTAGTAAGGCCTGAAGCCCCACCAACTAGTGGGTGTGGGTGAACCAAGTGTCTAATGTGATTTACTACAAAAATAAATTATATAAATTAGTGTTTAATATTTATATGGTGAAATTTCACATAGAATCTATAAATCATTGAGATCCGCAAATTTATATTAATAAATTTTTTATAGAAATGAATTATATTTTTTAATATGTCTCCCATTGGTTTTTAGTGTTATGATCTAAAAAATGATATTATATTGAGGTTATGAATACATTATCATTGTTTTAACTAGAAAATATTAAATACCCACTATAAGGTTTAAATTATAAATTATTCTACATCTTGTTGAGATGAAAAATATGGGTTTTTTATGATTAATATAAAATAAAGCTAACATATAATGGGATATGAGGATGAGGCCATTAAAAATAATAAAATTTAATTAAATTTCAAATCATCTTGAATTAATTGTAGTAAAATTGAGAGTTTTCAATACTATAATTTTTTTTAATTATTAATTTATGAATTTCTCACTCAAATATTTTAAAAACTATGATTCCTTTAGTCTTTCTGAATAATGAGTGTGATGAATATGTTTTCACAAATTAATTCCATTAACCCTATATATTTTTAATATGTGTTAGTGAGTTTTCTAGTTCATTATTTTCATATATAAGATATTTCTTATAAAGTATATTTTGAATCCTATCACTAAATAATTAGATTATTTTAAATTAATTGATTCGAATTTATAAAATATATTCCTATATTGTCTCATTATCAAGACTATAATTATTCTAATATTCAATTTTATCTTATAATAATGGTCTTCGTAATGACCAAAAATACCAGTTTATATTTTACATAAAAATAAATATTATTTTAATAGTTTTTACCTAACAATAATGAACTAAAATGATCTATTGAACATTATATTATAAAAAAATATTACAGATAAAATTATATTAATCAACTAAAATGCTTGCAGATTAGTATTAAGTGCACTTAATATTTAAAAATGTCTTCTAAAAAAATTAGTTTAGTTTTATTTATTTTATGTTTAATTAAAGCAAAAAATCATAATTTTTATAGTTATATTTATTAATATGAAACTTAATTCTTATATTGATAATTTTAATATTATATTAAAATGAATCTTTTCTATTTTTTCAAAAAAATCAATTTCAGATGTGTAGTGAAAAAATACTTATTTCACTAATACTATCACTTTTATGACATTATCATAATCAAAGATTGTATTTATTTATTTTTGGATAAATTTAATAAAACAAATTGATATCTAAAAGTAAAATAAATCATTTAAAATTATAATGAATTAATTATAATAATCCTTATTATATTTTTTGAAAACTATGTTAAATTTTAATCTAAAAAATTATTTATCCGCTTATATTTAAAATTAATAATCATAACATAAAAATATTAACAAAATAATGATTTCAGATTTTAGATAAAAATATTAATATAATTTATTATTATTTTCAGTGAAACAATTATGGTAAATAATATTATTTTTTATGAAGAAAATAATTGTAGAAGTGTTTTTTCTAATAATTTAATAATTTTTTTAATTTTTATTTAACCAAAAATATTAATCCATTTAAAAAACTGAATTTAATATAATTTATAGATACATTTTTACATATGTTATCCTTAATTAAATTATTAATAAAAAATAAGACATAGAATACATAATTTTTAAAATAAAAATAACCTACAAAAAATTTTCAATATATAAAATGATTCAATTTTAATGTAAATTTTTGATTACATAGAAATATAATTAAACAAAATGTAAAATATATTTAGGATAATAAGACCCATGTTTTTTAATATGGGTAATTTTATATGGTTATGAAAACCACATTTACTTGGTTAGAAACTTGTTAAAATGAAAAAAAGGGGCTAAAAGAATCAAATTGAAGTAAATAACATCCAATAATGATTAAAACAAGCATTTAAATAATTATTTTTGGATTTATATACCCATTATCAAGTATAACTGAATTATTTTATACAATTGATGTCATTAAACCATTACTAGTATAATCATATGATTTAATTGTAAAAAGTATTCACAAAATTTCTCTTTCCTCACTTATTGTAGAGGATCACTTATTTTATTTCAATGATCAAATTTCCCTTATAAATATCCTTTATATGTAGACTAATTTTTTTTTCATATAACTCCCTTTCATTTCCAAACGTCTGTGTTATCTACATGTTATCCAGAATATGTAAATTATAAGATGTTCATCAAATGTAATTTCAAGGTCTCAAAATAAGTATTTCTTACACATGACCACTATTATTCATTGTATTACTTTTCCATACTTATGCTAAACATTGTAATATAATGAAATAATTATAATAACATTTAATAAATTTATTATATTAAAGTATCAGCCCTTATTTATTCTTTCCAATCTATTTAAAAAATAAATTAATGTGGAAATTTCGTTTTGTGGAATATCCCATCCACAAAGAAACATATTAAAATTTTCACTATTGTCAATATACACTTTTTATAAGTATATAAATAACGATTAAATGTGGGAGGTATAATTTATTTGTCAATAAGAATAGATAAAATTTAATCCATCTTCATTTCAATTCCTTCATCATGAAATGAAATTGCTAATACTGCGTTGTGCAAACTACCGCATCAATGGAGCAATGATTCTTATTTTTCCTCATTATTATAATCCACTAATCAAATCAACTAAAATATGATTTAAACAATAATTCATATGAATGATATAATTTTTATTACAATATAATGTTATTATTTAAAAATAAAAATCATTTTGTAATACTCACCCCTCAAATTATTGTACGTTTTTAATTAGGTTAGTCTGACCTGCCACATGAATGATGCTATAAAACATTATTATGGATGAATATGTGGAATAAAAAATTAATAGTATTAAATTTTAATAATAAATTATTTTATATTTATTGGTTGATAATTTTTTCTATTAAGTATTTAACTTGTTATTGTTATATATTCATTGATCACTAAAATTACCAAAGTACGCTGACATAGATTATGTATTCAAGCAACACAACTAAGAAAACAAATGGAATATGCTATGATATTTATCAATTTTTATAATTTATATATCCCAATTACATAAATTATCCTGTAATTATTATCAGTTATATAATAATAAATAATAACTCTTCAATTACCAATGTATATTAAATCGATGATAATAACTCATATATGATATTAAAAATAGTTAATTACTTATTAATATAAATTTCAAGAATAATTATAAAATATGATTATAAAAGGATATATATATATATATGAAAATGGTTTTGAAATAGGTTAATAATGCATTTATTGTCTTGTAGAATTGTATTTTCATTTGTTTTAGTAGATGTCTTGAATGAATTTTAGGGTTTCTTGTCTCAAATATTACTACATGGGAATTTTTTTCATTATTCCCAATGATTTATTTGGAATGTTATATCAATTAACAAATTAATATTTTCCGTCATGATCATTTAATTATTCATAGTATATAATGTTTCATTAAAAACCATATCCTTCAATGCGTTTTCATGAAATTTATTTTAATTTTTTGTAATAGATTGATCAACTCAATTTTTGATACATTTGGTCTTAATATTTCTTATTTGAATATAATTTTCATGCAATATTTTATCATTCCATTACAATATTTTACATGTTAATTCCTATTATTCTTATGTAAATTAATTTTCTACATGAATATTCACTTCATTGATATTTTCATATATATTAAAATTAATACTTTTTAAGGAATAACTCCCATTATTTTTTAAAAAATATTTCATTCCATATCCAAATTTTACATCCTCCCAATTTATTTCCATTAATTTAGGAAATATAATAATAATTTATTCAGGTGATATTATATCTTCATATAACCACATTTTGAATTAATATTTTATTTTAATCTATGTGAAGTGGGTTTAATGTAAATGGGATTTAAAATATTAAATGGTTTTAGATATCATTTATATATTTTAAATCTTACATTCTACATTTTATTTTAAAAACCGTTTTTCTAGAAACCATTATTATATAGTTATGGAAATTTTATGTTTTATGATATCTCTATGGGCTTCATTCCAAAATAAATTTAAATAAAATTTTAAAATAAAATTGGAAACATTTTTTCTTTGAATTTATTTATAAAAATAAGAAAAAACTTATGTTTAAAATATTTTCAAATGAATAAATTTCCAATTATTATGGATATTATTTAAAATTTTTCATGGTTTCATAAATAATATTATTATATAATTATTATATGAATTTGATATAAAATATTTTTCATGGAAAAAATTGAAATTTTCATCATTTTTTAGAAATATATTTATATTATTCTTTTCTAGTTTATCATTTAAACAAATTGATTCATTCTGAATTCTTCCACAGATGAAAAATGTTAAATATCTAAATGATGATTGATCTATCACTACCATATTCTTTCATAATCTTTTTGTAGAGTACAAACATATATTCTCTTCCAATATTTTTCAACTATGAATACACTAACCGTTGTTTTTTAAATAGAAGAGTGTTTACAAGGATTCAAAATATCATTGTATATGGGAATTATTTACATAACCTTATACTATTTATCAATATGATTTAAATACAATTTGATTGACTTTATGAATTACAAGGTATTTACCTAGAAATTTATTTAATATCAATGCATACCCATATATATTCCATGAGATAATAATATTAATGTTTTTATATAATTTTCTATGATTTACTTATGTGAATCCCTATGAAAAGTATATATAAATTATTTCATTACATGGGATCATTTTTATGTGATTAATGAACCACATTTTATTCACCTGGGTTCTTTATGATATAATGAATAATTGATTTTATATGGAACTCATATGTATAGATGATGATTGTTGGGATCCTATATCCTAAAATAATGAATTTTTATGGTTTTATATCTATGGATATATCCATGTGTAAAAATATATGGATTTTTTCATAATATAAATGGATATAAATACACCTATTTTTTACAAATATTAATGTCTTGACACACTGAGTTTATTTCACAATAGGAATGGGTGGGACTAAATGGAATTTTTCAACAATGTAACCCTATACTTATGTTTGTTTCATAGTTTAATGCATATACAAATGATCGTTTTATTATCCCAGGATTTATTTTAATGAAATCTTGTTTCGAAACACTCTGGATGAATTTACTATGTTTTCAAATTTTTTATTTCATGATGTGTTTAATGATAAGTGGTATGTTGGGTATTTTTTATTATATATATTTGTTATATCAAAATACTTATATTATTCTCACTTTCGATGTTTGAATTTCATTTTTTATTTTTACTATTAAAAATAATGTAATTTAAAAATATTATTTTCATTATATTTTACCATGTTATGAAGAAAATTAATAGGTATGTTGTGTCTATAAGGGTATCCATTGTGTAGAATTCATGGGAGATATTAAAGGCATGTTACTGATTAATAAATAATTATATAGTGGGAAAAGTGTCTGTTTGTTCGAAAAAACTTGAGTATGGTTAATAAATTATTTTTAATTAACTAAAACACAAAACATAAAAGGTATTTAGATAGTATTGTAATTCAATATTTTTATTAAGTCATGTATCTGTGAAAATACCATCTATTGTGTTTTGTAGTTTTTATTACATAAGGTTTTAGAGAACATTATGTATCAAGGTATTATTTTAGTTTAATATTATGGTTTATATGTTAAGGATGATAATAATATAAATGGTATAGACAACCATTTAGGTTATATTATGCTATATCAAATAGTTATTGTATTTAAATAAATGATATTTAGTGAAAAAATATTTTTACAAAATGCCATGATGGATACTTAAATATAGTCAATGAAAATGAAGATGGAAATGATAAAGGATCTTTATAAATACCAAGGAACATACACTAAAGATGAAAATTATGTATATTATATGTTTAGAAATAAATTTCAGAGGATCAAGAATCAATAACTTCATGTCCATAGTTATAAATAAATACCAATGTGATTTCAGAAACAAACACCACAGGGTCCCTCACTGTCGAGAAATATATAATTATTCAATGAATTATTTTCCACATTCATGACAACTATAAGGAATGTAATCAATGAAATAAAGGACGAATCAATGATTTGGAATGCCAAATTGAGAATACTAGAGGTTAAAATTTTTAAATTTGTAGAAAAAATAAGGTTGAGTCTTAGAGGAATTTTACGAGATATTCCAAAAGAGCACCGATGTGAATAAGTCAATATAAAAACTCAATGAAATGGAAAATTAGTAGATAAAAGATGAAATCAAGAAAAATTCAATGAAAACTGTAGGATAAGATTGAATTTTATGAGATTGAAAAGAAGATAGATAAATCTATATATGGACATGTAGTTTAAGAACCACCATTTTGAAAACCATGTCTACCCTTATTATATAGTATATTGAAAGAAAATATGGAATCACAAGGTTGTAAAATTATTGAAATAATTTAAATTTATACAAGTAATATTACTTTTTTGTGAAGCCTAAAAAATATTCCAATCCTCTCAATTGTTATGAATGAGCTAGTAAAAAACAAATAAAACATGAAGAGATCAGACCAATTTTACCCGTGGGAAAATGTTCCACAACAGTATAAAAAGACCTAACATAGAAGAATTGAGATACATGTAGATTTCACAAACTTATCTTTAATTTAGATATAAAATTTGGAAATTATTTATGTGATTTAGGTGAAATAATTAATATAATGTATTATAACAACATCAAGATCCATGGAGTGGATGTCCAGAAGCCCACAAGAGTTTATATTATAATAATGTACCCAACAATGAAGAACCCTATGGGGTCATCAGTGATATTATGATACATGTTTACAAATTCCAACTTCTTATGAAAATTGTAGTGCTTCATATGAAATAGTATTAAACACCAATCATTTTTGAAAGACTAATCTTATCCACTGGAAGAGCACTGAATGATATAAAAAGTGGTGAGATATTTTTAAGAAGGGGAAAAGAATAATTATGTTTCAATATCCATCAGGTGATAAAAAACTATGTTGTAAGAGAGAATAATGATCTTTGATAAGAGAAAATACCCCAATATAAGGGTTTCGTTGAAATATAATAAGTAAAAGATGAAGTCGATGTTGTGAATGTAGGGACATAAATTTAATGTAATAATAAAAATATAGAAAAGATGATAGGTCACAACAATGTCACTAGAATAGTGTCAAACTCATGCCAATATAAATAAGTTAAAAATGTATGGATAGTCCATGACCTTTTATTTTTTTATTGGGGTTAAGTCATAAATGTTGTATCATCCCAAATGAAATCAATCAAGGGATGGAATTTGAAAAAATTAGTTTTTTATTGGGGAAGGGAATAGAGAAAAATAGGTGTACAAGACACAAATATGATTATTCATTAACCCTGACATGGTAGAATCATCTCAATAATTTTTACCTTAAAGTGATGATAATGTAGTTTTGGACTAGTGAATGACATTAGAAAACTATTTTTAAAGGTTCAAACCCACATTTTTTGGATTATTATTAATTAATATATTTTACATTTCTATTTTAAATAATTCTCCACCAAATATTGTAAATTCCATAATTTATTTTTTAATCATGTGCCTATTATTGTTAGTTTCTAGAACCATCAATACCCTACGAGGAAAAAAGAATTTGAGTGTTGTAAGTAATCAAAATGAACACTACACGTTGTGAAACCCATTCAAATTATCCAAACTAGAAAAAATATCATTAGGGAAATTCATGTTATGAAGGTGGTTTTGGTTGAACCTAAATAGTATTATTTTAGGATTCATTAGAATGGGAGTAATAATTTTAGTTATTAATTTTTCTATTTTATTCCTCAAATTTAATTTATATTGATATTTTAACTACAAATATATTGCGATTAATAGAATATTTTTTTACTAAACAAAACTATAAGACATAAAATGAATTTCAAATTTAACATTCCACGAATTTATCCTTCATTATATTTAAAATTAAATAAGAAAAAAATAGAAAAAAATTTTATCACAAAAAACAATGTGGATTAGGATTAGGAAAATCCTGATTTATGGAAAATGTAGATTTTGATATGTATGTTTTTTCAATGATAAAACATGTATAGGATTTCATATATTTTATTTGATTTTTTATTAATATTTATTTCCATGAGTTATTATCCTTACCATATTTCTCATTACTAAGAAATCCTACGAGCCTAATACTTCCCATCAATTCTTTATGCATATTTCTTGACATAATCAGAATACTCCCCTATATAACATTCATGAAATCTTACCAAAACTATGACTAGAAAAAATCACTTTTTCTATGAATTTGGGATATTATAATTAAACCTATATTCTTTGACCCTACAAACATTAATCATTTTTTGGACTTTAGAATCCATGAATAGCCTTTTTTTGATAATGATTCTAGATAATATCTTATTTTATCCATCCCTAACATCCTCTAAATATATTTAATGATATTTTAAGGAATAATTTTTTTGGGAGAGACACTCTATTGTGGATAGAGATATACTTCATTGAGAATAGTTTACTATGGTTTCCTAGATATTATAGAGGAGGCCATGAATTTTTAATTGTATTTTATTATTCACCTATGATGATAAAAAATAGAAAAAACTATACGGGAATGAAAAAAAAATTATTGCCTCTTAGGATTATAAAAATTCACAGATAGATGACCAATGAAATTCTGATAGAATGTCGACAGGCAGTGGTTGTGAGTATTACCATAATCAAAACCTTTAAAATATTGGAAAAAGAAATTATGTTGGATTCATTCATCATCATTACATGTATCATGGCCCCACTTTTAGTTTTTTTGGGGATAAGAGGGAAATGACCTCTATTAAGTAATACATTTATTGCCCAAAATGTTTCGCACAATGCATTAGGATTGAGGGTAAAACTTCGTTTTTGAGATGGAATTTTTACATCATTCTATTATATTACCTAAAAATCAGATCCATTTAATCTGAATATTTTAATCCCAAATGAATATTTTTTATCAATGTTTTTATGTGGTAGAGTTGTTAGATGATTCTCAAGGTTATGATAAGTGAATAGTTCCTAAGTCATGTGCTGGACACTATTAACATTCATTCCATGATGATGACCAGAAAAGATCATTGTAAAATAAGTTAAAATTAGATTCTTGTTGATAATGAATTTACAAAATAAAAATACATAAATTACAAGGCTATGATATTTCAGAAGAGAAAAATTAAAACATGTGGTTTACTTGATTCATTAGTAAATTTGGTGTTGATGAAATTTCTTATATAATGATCACAAAGATAATTTCCCATTTGATCAATTGATATTATTGATAATGATTTTTTATGCACTGTATCATGAATGTACTATATAATATTTTTTGATTTAATCATTGAGGAAAAATTAAAATTTTATAATGGGGGTATTTGATATGTGTTTTTCATTTATATATTTTGGGGTATTTTAATATTGTGATTTATATAATATAATTGTTTTTACTACCAATAACTTGAATATATTAATTGTTTTATAATTTATGTTTAGTTAATATGAATATTAAGATATTAAGAAAAAAGAGACGAATGCATGACCAATTCTTGGAGCAACACTTGATGATAAATGATTGATTCCAAAAATCACATGTAGATGATGTTCATTACAGAACCTTAAGGAATAATATTTCATGACATGAACATAGTACACATTTGAGTTTCATATATGATATGAAAACAATGATACATGAAACTTCATTACACATTTTAATGATTTTAATTTGGATACATTCAATACATGTACACAATTCACATCGTGAGTGAATTAGTGGATAAAAATTTGAAGAATCAAAATTCACATATTAGATGATGTGAGTACATTTCATATTCTGAACTTATCAGAAAATTATGTATTTTAAGAACTATAATTTGTGATATTTTCTACAAGTATTATATATTCACCCTATTATCCTTGAAACCTGGGGGAATCTAAGGGGGTACATAAGACTTACAAAGACAAATGTGTATATATGGAGCATTACTGCTATTTTTTGTTGATGAAATTCATCTATGGGAATCCATACTTTTCATTCTCATTACGTTTAACATGACAGTGCAAACCTATATATGTTGTGTAACGTGATTCTAGGGGGTGTATTTTGAGGGATTATTTCTATTTTCATTTCATGTTTTGAATTACTGCAACATCATTTCATAATGCTAATTATTATTATTTTATTATTTCATTTCCATTATTTACATTCTAGTTAGGTTTTTTATTGGCTCAATTACATTTTAGTTTTATTATGATCATTACAAAATGATGGTCCATTATGTTTAGACGGTTCTTATGGTCACCTTGTACTATGATCAAACCTAGAATATGACCATTCAAAAATTGTTATTGCTGGATTAATGTAGATTACCCACCCTGATAATTCTTATAAACATAATTCTAAAACAAAATCATGGATAACCCCAAAAAAATTGAATCCCTATATTGAGAACTGAAAAATAACTTAACATGTTACAAATTAACTAATGATTTCAAACCGTTTCTTTTTTACAATTTCTCTCTCTCTATCCCAATATATTAAAAAGACCAATAAATTTATATTTCAATTTTATTAATTAATTTATATAATACATATCACTTTTATTGTTTCAATTCACTATCATTAAATGTACAACAATTTTATATGTTGGTTTTATATTTTTTAAATTATATAATTTTTCTAGCCTCGTATTAAATTAATTACTCCCCATGAGTTCTGAATATTTTTATAATTTTTCCTAAGATGTTATTTACTATTTTTAACAAAAATAAAAATTTATAAAACTATTTATTTTTAAATTCAATATATCCCTCTTGGCCTTATCATGATGTTTTTTTTATTCCAAAAAATTGCACGACTACTCAACTAAAGGGAATGATAAAATCAATGATCCAGTATATAAACCTAAGATAGAAAGGAAAATTCAAAATAAAATAATTGGAAATGAATACAATGTGAAAAAACTACACGAATTGTCTAAAAGGTATCACTATAAATTAAATGAACATGAGCTAGGCTTGTGAGCCAGAATATATTTCCATGGAAGAAATCAAGGGGGAGAGTACTGATCATGTATGAAATACCCTAAATCATGGAGGGTCAATCAATGTATTCTCAAACCACCTATGAATTATAAAAAAATTTCGATGGAAAAAATAGTAATCAAAAGGGTAAAACATTGGTTAAAATTTTCTAGGATACCTCATGAAGAACCCAACACACATATTGGGAGTTAACGGAAAATTTTTGAAATGTTCCTATTTCAGGCTCTCAAAAATCATTTCAAAAGGCTGTCCATTTTGTAATTCTAGTTAATGAAAAAATATAGAGGGTGGATCCAAAGACTTTGACACATTCAATCACCACATTGGATAATCTGGAAAAAAAATATTATTTTAATTTTTCAACCATCAATGATAATGTATCTATGGGTAGACATTTTATATTTTGATGAATTAATTGAAGAATCATTATATAGTTAATGGGGTATATTTATGGGTTGGATAAAACATTGTACTCATCATGGAATCATAGTTATGGATTCTAATGAAAAAATTTTATAAAAATACCATCAATGGGAAAAAAATTGATAGATGATGATGTTGTAAAATGTACGCTCATATGAAATCACTTGAGGAGAGTTATGTGTTTTTGGATGATATACCATGAAATATTTTTTAGTGGAATTCAGATGAAGGATGATCTCAATGGGTGAACATGGTGGAAAATTTCTATATTTATGCTCAAAAGGAATTTACCACTACAAAGATGAATGTGGTGATATAACTACATAATACCCAAGGAATGTATATTAATGATTAAAATAATGTTGATTATAAATAAAATAAAAAAATGTAAGGGGTACAAGATGAAATATATTCCTATCAAATATTAACAAAAAAATGCCACATATATTTCACCTATAAGAACAATAGGGTTCATCACTATTGATCTAGAAACACTACTTGGAAGACACTTCAGTTATATTCATGTCCACTTTGGGGGATATAATCAAATACGTAACAGAAGAATGAAAGGGGTAGAATGATGTATTGAAAAATATGGAGGTCCACATTAGACAAATTTTTGAACAACATAGGGAGACTGTGAGAGGAGTTTTTCTAGTAATTCCTCAATAATTCCCACATGCAGATGAGAAAATGATTACTCTATAAAGAGGAAATGTCACTAAGAACAACTCCAATCCCTAAAAAGGAAAAAATAAAAATAAGGATAATAAATAAGTATATGATCATGGAAATAATAATTGTGATATGTTTGAAATGAATAAGCATTAAAATAACTGCCATCATGAAAACCACATCTTCCAATTCTGGAGAGCATGGAGTAAGAAAAACTAGATGTGCAAAGAGGAAATTTTATTGAAAAATTGAACAAAACAAATTAATTTTAATTTTTCCCTATAACTATAAAACAATACAAAATTCCCTACATTAATGAATGTGATGGTGAATAAAAAGAAATCTAGGAGAGATCAGAACAATAACACTCTTTAATGAATTCTTAAGAGTGGATTCAAGGAACCTGCCTTAGAATTAAGGATATAAATTTATCTTTTACATACCAATATCAACTAGAGTAAATAAATTTTGAAAATGTTTATGTTATTTAGGAGTGAGGGTTAATATCATGTTATATACCAACACAGAGAGCCTATCACTGGAAGGCCTTATTCCAATTAGAGTTTCACTAATTTTAGTAGTTTCAACAATGATGTAACCCCTAAGTCTCATAAATGATATTCTAATAAAATTTAAAAAAAATTAATTTCTCATTGAATTCTTTATTCTTGATTTGTAAGAGGATCATACTGCACTAATTTTGGGAGGATTGTTTTTATCCACTATAAGTGTGTTGATTAACATGAAAAGTGATGTTCTTTATTTGAGATTAGGTAGTGAACAATTAATTTTCAATTTTCCTAGGTCCATAAAAAACAATGATGAGATCGTTGGTAATGAGTTTGCAGAAGGAAAAATACCCAAATCAATGGGAATCAATAAAGTAGATTAAAAAGAAGACGTAACTTATTTTTTTTGTATTAGGGGGATCCAATTATATGTACTAAAAAAGGTTGTAAAAGTTGAGAGGTTTGTCTAGACACAAAAAAGTGACCAAATCCCCCATTTTAAAAAATTAAAGCAATTACATATGGTACAAGTAATTTAATTATTTTCATCGGTATTGATGAAGAAACGGTGGATCAATCCAATGGAAATCATGAATGTGGTTCCACGATGAAGAATTTACCTATTTAGAGAGGAATGATGTGGAATGACCTATATAGACATGCCATAACTTAGACAATTTATGTACCCCTAATATGTAACATCTCATCAATCGTTTATCATCAAAGATGATAGTGAAGGAGTAAATTTCAACAAAATGACATTAAATAAAATCTCCACTATGAAGCAACCTGATTTCATAGGATTTTTATTTATATATGTTTCCAATTTTCAATTTCTTACACATGTACTATCCCCAAAATATTTTAAATTATGTCTATTATGGATCCTATTTTCACCTTTTAGTTTTATTTATTAAAACTATAAATAACCCAAAAATCATCCAGAATCTTGTGTCATGCAATGATGTTATATGAACTCTACACTTGTGGAACTGATTCATGTCATGATTATTAGAAAATAAAATTCATGAGAGAAATTCTTGTTGTGAATTTGTTGGAGGAAGTACATACAAAGCCCTATTTGATTCTTCAATAAAATGAGAGAAAACATTTCAAATCATAACATTTATAAAATATTATTGACATTTTTAATATTTATAGATTTTATTTCGAAATTATATTCCCACACTCGATTAATTATACACATTACTAAACTAGTAGATATAAACTTCCTAGGATAATTAAAATTCTCTAAATTTAGATTTATTTTTCAGTAAATATCATTGATATAAAATGGGAAAATTTATTAGTAGTGATAATCATGTGGATTAAGATATGGAAAATCATGATTTAATGGGTTATGTTGATTTTGGGAAATGAAATATTTATAATATTTATCCATCCTGGAATCTATGATATTTTCATTAACATTTTATATTCATATGAATATCCATTAGTTATTATACCAACCATCATTCTCAATATAAATACATCGTTTAATACTAATATTTAAAATTATTTTTTAATATATATGTCTTGAGACACTCTATAATTCCTTAATCTATAACAGTAATGAAATCTTAACAAATCTATGACAAAAAAATAACCTTAAATAGAACTGTGGAATATTTTTTAACCCTTTATCATTAGACCCATATTACATTAATATTATCATGCCATTGAATCTATGAATACCCTTTTTAGGGAATTGGCCATGAAACAAGCTTATTTTAGAAATTCCATTGTTCAGATATATATATTTAATGATATTTAAATTATTACATTTTTGGTATAGGCATTCCTTGATGGATAAGGATATATTTCATTGAAAATACTATGCAGGGGGTTTCCTTGTGAGTTTTCGGTAAGTCATCTAATTTTTATTATATTTTATTATTCACCTATCATTGTAAAAATTATAATAATTCTAATTAATAAATAATAATAAAGTAAAGCTAGGTTTCATTTTGGGAGGATCAAAAAATGACCATTGTTAGAGTGACAATATTTTGATCGTATGTGGTCAGGTTGTGGATATGAGATTATTCTTAATTATATATTTTCAGAAAAAAAGGAAAAAATGAAATTGTGGTTGTCTCAACCACCATTATTACTTATATCATGATCCCACTTTGAGACATTTGGGGATAAGAGGGATATGATGTATACAATGTGATACTATTATTGAGGTTAGCCTTTTATATCATTCATTATTCATTACAGTTAATCCTCATTTTTATAACATATTTTATAAAATCACTTACTTATATCCCTAGAGCATAGACTCATTTGATCTTATATGATTAATCCCTCTTTATTAACCATGATATCAATATTTATATGGAGCAGATTTTTGATGTGTTTCAGTCTTATGGTATGTAACATGTTATGGAGGAATGTGATGGACTCCATTAAATTTTTTACCATCATTACTAGGGGAAACATCCAATGGGAGATAAATTAAAAATTTCGTGTTTATTAAAAATAAATTGAATAAAACAGACATGGATGAATGAAAAGTCTTCACTATTTCAAGTGAAAAAAATTAAAATACTTGGTCGAATATTTTAATTAAAAAATTTTGCATTGATGAATTTTATATTATAATTCTCAAACAATTAATTTATAATTTGATGAACTGTTTTTATGATAAGTACATTTAAGTATTTGTTAGGTTAAAATCCTTTTTATTATGTGGAGATTAAGTCCTTGATAAAATGAATAAATTTGTGTTTTGGGGTATTCGATATGGGTATTTCATTCATGTAATATATGATATATTAAAATAGGGACACATATAATTTAATTGATATTCATTCAAATATTTGGAATATTTATTTATATTTTGATTTATGGAAGTATAAAACCAATATATGGAAAAAACAAAGGATATGAATGTAGAATAAAATCATAGAATAACACCAGAAAAATAAAACCATCAGCCAAAAATTCACATAGATACAAATTTCAATATATAACTTGGAGGGATTTATTTTCACACAATGAAAAAGTACAATTCATGATTTTAATTCATGGGTATAACAATCATATATGTAGAAACTCATTATATCCTTTTGTACTGTTAATTAGAATGCCTTGACTTCATGTACACCATTCATGTCGTGAGAGTATCAGACAATTTTTTTTAAATAATTTGTTGCCACATCGTACACGCTGTGAACACATTTCACATCAAGAAACCATCATAATTTCTATATTTTTATGCACCGGTTTAAGGTTTATTTTTAGGAGGCTTATTGACCCTATAACCAAGCACCTTATGAGGCAATAGAGATATTCAAATTACTGCTAGAGACATGCACCTGATTATGGATCCATTATCCTATAGTTCATTACAACCATTCTTCTCTGAGTATCCATGCTAATACTTCTCATCGTGTCTTTCATGAGAAAGTAGTTATTTATGTTTTGGGTAATATATTTTACAGGATAGTGTTTTGGGGATTATTTTAATTTTCATTTTAAGTTTTTGATTATTGGAACACTATTTTTAAATATTAATTATACTATTTTCATTTTTTATGTCCATTGTTTTTTATATGAAGATATTTCATTTATTTAGATCAATTAATTTCCTTAATTTTTATGACCATTAACAATTCATGTTCTATAATGTTCAAATAAGTGTTTCGGGTAACAAGTTCTATTATAGAAACATATTGATAATTATTTAAAATGTGTGATTATAGTATTAGTTTAGGGTACCAATACCAAGGATCAATAAATAATTAATTATGACATAAAATCATCGATGAACCAAATATTAATTGGTTCCCTAAAACAAAAACATGAAATTCAGAAAACCTGTTTTGGTTCACATAGTGATTTCAGAACATATCATCATTTCAAATTATCTCTCTATATATCTATCTCCAAATAACAATTCAATTCAAATTTCAGTTCATTTATTTAATTTTGAATATAAATCATCGTTCTAGGTTCCAAAAAAATAATTTCCAAGTCAAACACTTTTATAATTAGGTTTTATGAGTTATATAATTTATTAAATTTTCCTATCCTTATAAGAATTTAATTATATCCA
Organism: Viscum album; assembly: GCA_963277665.1. Classification (NCBI taxonomy): domain Eukaryota; kingdom Viridiplantae; phylum Streptophyta; class Magnoliopsida; order Santalales; family Viscaceae; genus Viscum; species Viscum album. The sequence goes on along the minus strand of OY728121.1, from coordinate 137,906,283 downwards.
ATGGGATACCAATTTTCTGGTTATATTTCTAGGGTTGAATTCCACTATTGATAACAAATAAATTTTAATTTTCATATTTATTTTTATTTTAATTCATTATTTTTCTCTTGGTCTTTTCATCGAGTGGATTATGTTTAAATCCATTGAATGACTACTCCACTCACTGAAAATAGAATTTTTTTTATTTTATAATGTGATTTAGAGTTGTAAAGGAACACTCACAATAAAATAATGGAAAAGGGAGACCCCAATAAATAATTGTGCTTTATGTAATGAAGGTAAAATTATCAAGGTGATGAATATGAGCTAGGACAGAGGGAAGGGCCAAAGCTCTGTAGAATAAATCTAGTTATGAAATCACAGATCAACTAAGTTAGACCCTCAAACATGGGGTTAAATCCTAGTTTTCTTATTCCCCACACCAATCATCAACATTACATGATCATGATAGAGGTCATGCAAATGCTCATATATTCATTGAATTTTTTTTGGATGCCACTTGAAGACATGATATCTCACATTGGGATTTTTCTATAAAATTGTGACATGTTCTAGTTTTGGATTTTCTCAAATGTAGGTTTGAGACTACGCCACATCAAAATCTCATTAAGGAAAAAATCTTAAGAAATTATCAAATAACTTACCCCACATTCAACAACATTAGAGAGGATCTCGTAAGAAAATTGTTTCTTAGGTTTTTTATAACATACAATAAAAAATATATGTGGGAAATTATTCAAATTATTGACCAATTTAATAAAGAATATTTATATAGTTCATGTGAGATATTTAAGGGTACGATAAGTTGATTTCCACATCATGGAATTGAAATTTGGATTCTAATACAATCCTTTTAATATGTAATTTCCTATAGAAATAGCTTGATAATATATGTTTTTGTAGGTGTCTTTCTTCTATTCAAATCACTAGAGGAGGGTCACAAGATACTCGATAAGATAGAAAACAAATTTTTTTTGTGGTATCTAGATGAATGATTTTTTCAAGGGGTCAATATGGTTAATAATAACTAGGGGATCATTAAACTTAATTTATGAATAGGATGACTAAAACAATGATGGATCTATTTACTCCTCAAGTTACATATATTGAAGATTAAAATTTCAATGACTATCATTGGAAATATAAATTTTTTGTGGTACTGATATAAAAATCTTATAGTTTAATTTTATCAACAAAGATTATATGTATTTTAGAAATTAAAACCCCATGGTCCCTCAATTTCAATCCAGCTACACTCCCTAGATGAAAAATTATTAACCTTCAAGACCACTACCAGGGATTTAATACAATAAATAAAGTATGTTAGAATGATATAGAAGGATATATTAATAAATATGGAGGTTCAATTCTTCCTTGTTGTTGATAAATATATGAAGAGGAAGAGATGGATTTTACTAGTAGTTTCAGAGGTAGAACCACATGAATATTTGGAAATGGTTTCTCTAATAAGTACAATGGTCTCAATGAAGAACCCAAAACAAATAAAAATACTAACTGAATAATCACATGAGATATAAGTTAAATATTGAGAAAATACGAACTAGGATATTACTATCGAAGAAAAATAAATGATGAATATCTATCGTGAAACCCACATATATCATTCCTAGAGAGGTTTAATTATGAAATGAATGGTGTGTTAAGATGTAAATTTAGTGAACTATTTAAATTATTAAAAATTAATATACCTTTTGTATAAGAAATTTATGATATGAAAATGTACTCTATGATCATAAAATTGTGGGGGACAAATATATTAAACATAAATGATATTGAAATAATAAAACTTTTGAGATAATATTGATTATTTGTATTAAAGAACCCACTTAACAAAAATGAGTTCCATGTATATTTTTTATAAAAATATTTGTTAGAGCTATTAATTTTATAAAATCATTATATAATATTTGTGTGAGTGTTAATACAACTACACACACCACCTTGAAGATCCTGTGACTAGAGTTTATACATCCCATTAGTGGTTCATTTCTATTTTTGTATTACACATTTAAATACAACTGAGGGGTCATTAAATATATCTTGATCAAAGTCAACTGATTATACATTCCAGTTTAGTTTTTTGTTCTTGATATAGAAGAGAAAGGAAACAAATAATATTGGGAAGATCATTTTTATATAGTAGAAGAGAATTGTTTCATGGTAAAAGTGTGGATGTTTTTTTACAGTAGGATGGAAAACCATACGTTTCAATATCTACAGGATAGAGAACTATAATGTGGGAGATGATGATGAGTTTGGTGAAAACCAAAAAACCAATATATAAGGTTATCTATGATGATGTATAATTACAATAGGTAACAAATATGATGAAAGAGGGTACTCATATTAAATATACAATGATAAATAATTAAATTTTTTTTGTCCGACTAAAGACACAAGAAGAGTGATTGACTCCTCTTAGTTTGATTTAGTCTATCAGAAATGGATGGTCCCAAACATTCTACTTGGTTCATTAGGATTGAAGAATAAATAGTTTATCAACCAGAAGAAAATTAATCATGTTCTTCCACCTGGATAAATTAATATTTATGTAGAGGATGGAAAGAGACCAAAAAAATGTAGATGGGACACAAATGAAACTGTTCATGGAACCTAACCAAGTACCAATGTCTGATTAATTTTTTAGATGAGGTGAAGCTGACAGAGATAAGGTATAGATAATGACATTAACAAATGATATTTCATAATGTAACAAGAGTTTTTTTAGGTTTTATTTATTCATTTTCATTTTTTCATTTTTTTAGTTTAATAACTATATAAAAATATTTTTAATATAATTCACGGTGGAATATATGTTCACTAGTTATTTTTATTTTGTAGGACCATTAATACCTCAGAAGGAATCAATAAGTATAATAAATGTAAAGAAACTATAGGACTAATCCACACTATGAAACACATTCATGTAGTGAAAACCTAAATATAAATGTCTTGATAGAAATCTATGTTGTGAATCTCCTGAAATAATTATATAGGCATCCCAATTTGATGCTACATTAAAAAGAGATAAGAATTTCAATTATGATTTTTTTACTATATTCCTGCAGTTTATTTTTTTATAAATTTAAACTAAAAATTGAATTCGCACACCCAATTAATTATTTACACGTAAAATCTATGAGACATAATCAACCTAAATAATAATCATTCCATAAATTTAGACATCTTTGTTATTAAATTATAATGATAAAAAATTGGAAAATTTTTTAATATGGATAAGCACGTCGAGTATGACTTGTAATATAATTATGTAAGTGACCATGTGGATTTTGATATATGACATTGTTTGGAGATTAGGTAATTATTGATTATTTTATTTTTAATAATTGATTTTATTATTCATGGGAATTAACATCAATGATTTTACCAAACATCATTCTCATCCCATGCCATCCTATTTTCCTAATATGTCCCATTATTTCATGATATAAACATTTTAGGATACTTGATAATTTTATCTACTTAATGATTCCTATAATCTTATTTAATATATGAATAAACATAATAACTTTTAATATGATTTTGGAATCATTTTTTAACCACATATCCTTGGTCCCACCATATAATAACAATTTTTATGCGTGTAGAATCCATTGATATCCCAGGTAAGGAATGATCCAAGTTATAGACTTATTGTATCCATTAATACGTTACTAAATTAAGGATTCAGGATATTTAAATAAAAAATTGGGCGAGGGAATTTTCAGGGTATTTGTGTACATATTTCATTATGTAGAGTATCATAGGGGCTTCTCTATTATTTAATGGTACACCATGTAATTTCATTCTACTTTATTATGAATATAAAATGTCAAAAAATATATAAAATAATATGAAAAAATGGGTTGTGTTTTGGGATGCTTAGAAATTTCAATTTCATGACTTATGACATTATTATCATATTTAGTTACATTGTTGATGTGGTATTTTTCTGGAAGGCACTTTTTGTTGGAGCAATCAAAGGATATGTGGTTTTTGGTTACAAATGTAAAATGGAGTGGCGGACCAGGGTCATGTTTCAATGATAAATTAATTAATACAACATATTAAAGGTATTTTTAAAATTAAATAAAATTGAATAAACATTGTAAATAAAAATTATAGCAGTTTTACTTACCATTTTAAATCTAAAATAAGTATGTTGTGAGATGATTTTTTATTAATGACATTGAAAAAAAATAATGAGAAGATATTTTTAAAAAAAATATTTTTAGAAAAGGTAATATATCTAACCCTAACAGTTAAATTACTAATTTTTCAACATAAATAAAATATATATCCCCTAAATTATCATCCCACAATTAATTAACACCTTAACCCTACAAGGAATAACATAACCACCAAGATAATATTAGTAAAACCCTTGGCTAGATTTGGAACCTGAACTCGTAGCACTCTTATTTGATTAATGATTCAATGATAGATTATGCTAAGTTGTAAATTATGTAAAAAATACACTCCAAAAATGAGTATTAATTGATATTATATATTATATTTTAATTCTATAAATGAATCTAGTGTGGTTTTGTTTTATATATTAAGATCATGCTCTCACAATTCACCCAATTCTCAACCTCACGTGTTTTGTGTTAATTTTAATTTTGATTTAATAGTTTCATTAATATTTAAATATAAATGACTATATCATATAAATATATATATAAAATCTCATTGATTCCAAATAAATGAATGAATATGGTAAGAGGTGGATCTGTAACTAAACATAACTAGTCAACCATGGGCAATGTAGTCAAGATAAAAACGTTTTGCAAGAACAAAGGTTTAGAATGGTTTTAACCAAATATCATTTATACTTTAGACTTATATAATATAATGGATAAGTGTAGAGGAATTACTTTAATAAAAAATATTAATTTAAAAATATGTAAATATAATTATTATTTGAACAAAAAACATTATAAAAAGCAAGAAGAAATGAAGCGCATTATGGTGGAGTTTCTAACCTAGTAACTTTCCTCCTCCATATATGAATTTAAATGGCATGAAAACCCATATACTATGATACCAATCACTTTATTCATGTTCAACCCCATATAAATGAGATAAATGAAAATATTTGCAGAGTGAAGGGAGGCTAGGATTTAAGTGATTTTATTTTTGAATGGAGAAATTTATCTAAATAATTTAATCAAACATGTTAGACATTTTTTACAAAAAAATAATGAACCAACTATCCTTACATATGGATTATTTATTTAAAAATTTGTCTTAAATCATGTCTCCAAATATAGGGAACGTACATGCAAGTATGAAGAATTTATGGCCCAAATAAATATGTCATTTTGAATCTTGAATGTCTCACCCAAAGTTGATTTCATAACCAATTTAGTCAAATAAAATTGATGATTTAGCTCTTATGTCCAGTATAAATATGGCATCCCATTACGTCAAGAATAGATTTAAAATATTTAAATTTCAAATAAAATCCAAAAAAATATTATCTATGAACATATTTAACACTATTTTATTAAATTATATCATTTAATATAAATATTATATTCTATAAATTTTTGTTTTATCAAATCCCTCACAATTATCTTTTTTCATTCCTCCGTAAAATCCCATATCATGTATTTCAAAAACACATTATGACATGATATGAAAGTTAATGAGTCTTTACCCATGGTGGAAATATAGTAAACATAAGAATCACATTAGGAGTCAATATAAATAGATTTTAATATAAATTTTTCATAAATTGTATCTGAATTACATCTATAGAGATTAATGAAACTAATCATAGTGAAACTGTTTACGGGTCCACCATGCCACTAATTCCCCATGTGTGTGTTTTCTAACCATTTCATGCTAAAATATCCATCATTTATTCAATATATTCATGTCATGTAAAACAATTCATCTTACCTAGATTAATTCATCAAACTGATTCTACATTGTTATATAATTAAATTTCATCATCCACTCAGTTAGGATTTCATGATCATCGAACCATAATCTCTTGAGCTTGATACCCCACATGATTTAATTTTCATAACTCCTCTATTTATGAAATAAATTATGATTTAATTTTTTTAAATTTTTTGGTATTTTTCAGATAATGTACAATAATTGGATATCTGTTATGCACACACAAAGGTCAATTCTGTATAGAATTGAATTTTTTTAGAAGAGATACAAACAAATGAACCAACCACTCATATAAGATATATTGTTTTACCTAACCTCACTATAAATTCAATTTAGTTTGAAAAATAACATAGTTCATGGTTGGGTGAAATGACTTATAGATAAATCAATGAAATAATTTAACATGAAAAAATATCACAAAGAATGTTTTTATAATCTATGTGTTTTCCTAATGAAAGCACCAATCATGTCATTGACAAATTGCGTTTTTATAAAAAATAACCCTTAAAAGTAAATCATTCTCATTATTAAAAATCCCCTAATGAATTTTTAAAAATTCATTTTCCATATGTTCCACCTGTAAATTAGATGGTTACATTATATGTTTTTTATCTATTTTTTTATTTAATTAAAAAAAACATAATAGAAAGCACACACCAAACACATAAATAAAAATTATAAAAAACTATCCCAAAATTTTTCCCCACACCTACACATAAAATACATCATTTTTTAGTGTGAACTAATTAGATTATATTTTCACTTGAAATGGAGAATTCTAAAAAAAATATAAAAGAGAAAGGGTTAGAAATATACTAGTATTCTTCATTAATGATTGGTTCATGAACAATGATGAAATCAGTTGCATGTGTATGAAGTCCCTCAATCTATTGCATAAAACATTTAACATTTACTTTTAAGCAAATTTTGGTGTAATTTTATGTGATATCCACTGCATCATATGGAAAAACATTAGATTCAACATAAGGATCTAACTATCTAGAATGTAACATAGCAGAAAAAAACATCAATTCTGAACTATATTGTTGAACATTACCTCTTACAGGAAACTCCCTTTTTGTATCATTATATAAGGTTATACTTGTGATCATTCCATGAAGATACTTGACATCTCATATAATAAAAACAAATACCCTCAAGATCTTTAATTGATAACATCCTTTGAATTACATCTTGGGCCAAATCCATGTTCAATTTGTTAATATCCCAATATGACATATGCTTTACCTCCACAGGGAAATGCAATGATTTCCAACAAAATATAGGAATTTGTGACATACAGATGAGGGTTCTTTTTGTTTTATTATAATCCAAAAGATAATCAGCAAAGCTATTTCGCCAATCCTTCTGATTTGTCTGAACAATTTTCTCCAAAAAAAATTCAACTCTTGATTTGAAACCTTATCTTGGCCATTTTTTTGGGTGTGGTATGGTCTTCATGTTTTGTGTGTCAGCACAAACTTTTGAAGGAAGGATGAAAAATTCTATTTTAAAAAGTTCTTCTCCTAATCAATACTTATAGCCTTAGGTCTACCAATCCTACCCAAAAATATGTGAGTTGACAAAATCCACTACAATATGCGGATCATCAGCATTTCCTTAATTATACTAATCCATATCCCAACATTATCCAAAATTACCAAAATTTAAAAAAAACAAATGATACAAGATAAGGACCCATAAAATCAATTCCAATATATAAATAATCAAACAAAATAATATTGGTTTTTATGGTATCTCATGTCTCCTGGAAATGTTCCCCATGAGTTTTCAATGAGTGAATGACTAAAAACACACATGGGAATCATGGAATAATATACACTAATATAATCCAAAGTCTAATACATTACTTTATTTTCATTGGGGGTCCAATGTGTCCTTCAAATAAAAATGTATGGTAGAAATTTAGAACATCCACAAACACAATATTAAGAACAAACCTCCTAATATGTTTGTCACTACACTTGCACAACAGGTATGGATCATACTACACCTAAAAACTAGACCCACATATTAATTTTTGGACATGAATTTTTAATAAATGTTCATGAATTTTAAAGGCAATAAAGCAATTCACTAAATACAAAAATTGTGAGTGCATACCGTATATGTAATAAATATTATCATTGGGAAAGTGTCCTATTCAATTTCTTTGTCCATAGTTCCATCCACTAGTGTGTGAGTAATCCTACTCATGTAGTATGACACCATGTTTTCTGAAACTGTATTTTCCATTGTCATTATATAAATTTCAAGTTGAAAGAGCATCCAATACATGCATCATGGATTTGCATCTAGTTTCCTTAAGAGGTACCTCAGAGAAAAATGGATTAAAAAAACAACATTAGATCACATTAAATATAATTGTAATTTATCTAATGAAAATATGATTGAAAGAAAGTCCATTTCCATGTCTGAGTTGTTTTATTTAACTGAATCCAACTTTTGTGATGCATAAGTAGTCAAATGTGATCATCGATATACCCTCTGTGATAAATAGCTCCAACTATAATGTTTTAAGCATAATACATTATCTAAAATGCAATGTCCTACCATGGGGGTTGTATGATCAGTGTGGTGGTTAGATGATTCATTAACATATCAAAGGATACACAACATGAATAAAAAAAATTTATTCCAATATCCTTTTGATTAAATCGAGATATGTGTATGGTGATCTTACAGAAATCTTAGAATAAGAGTGGATAAAATCCTACAATACCTAGGAATGATCAAACATTATTCACACATAATGTATATAGAAATAATTAAAAAATATCTACCTTACATCAATCATCCTCTATCCAATTTTTTGATACTACATTCATGAAGTCAATGCGAGGTTCTAACAGAAATCCCACTTTTTAAAACTTCAAGACCAAATTATTCTCAATAAAATGAATCAACACCTTTCAAAAAATAAAGATACATTCATAAAATGAAGATCCATAAATGATAAAATAATCCTTAAATACCACCATACAGGTATCATTAAAATCAGAAAAAATACATACCATGTATCTTTATAAAGTACATTGGGCATTTCATAGTTCAAATGGAATCCTTTGGAGGGAAAATATACAAAATAGATATGTTAATTATTCCTTCTCTTGATCCAATTGGGATATAAAAACATGAAAAAATCTCAAAAATCAATTCCAAAATCAATAATATGTTTTCCCAACTACTCTCTCAACCATTTGATCAACAAATGTGATATAAAAATGGTCTTTTGAGTTGATTGATTTAGTTTCTTATAGTCAATACACACAAACCAACTACTACTCACCCACATTGCAAATAAATCATATATATCATTTATTACACCAGTAACACCACATTTCTAAGGCACATCTAGAAAATGACTTACCCATTGGGAATATAAAATTGGAAAAATTAGACCTACCGCAAGAAATTAATCAACCTCTTTTTTAACAACTTCTAGAAGAGTTTTATTTTGTCACCTTTGTGGATTAATAACCATTTTCCCCATCCTAAAAAATAATACAATTCAGGAAAATAGTGAAAATATTGCCTGATATGTCGCATGGTCCACCTGATTTCCGAAATTTACTTCCTTAAATGATTGAAATGTTTTTCATAATCCTCAAAAGGAAGATTTTTATCAATGATAATAGCTAATCGGTCACCACTCAATAAATATGATTATTTTATATTTCATGTATATGGATTGTGTTCTTATGATGGGTGTTTTAGTATGGATGGAAATGTTGAAGTAATAAAAATATGTTCACAATAAACATCAGTATCAGAATATACATAATCAAAATTAGAAAATAATTTATCGAATCTATCAGTATACTAAACAAAAATGTCTTATTTAGAATGATAATAACCAAAATAACAATACGAATCAATATAAAAATCAAATATAATTTATGTTTTTCCATTATAAACAAGTGTGGATGTTCTTATTGACATAAAACTACAACAAAACCTCATTATTTCCATAAGCAAAAGATAATAAAAATATATGTGGTATTTAAAAGGTGATTCAAAATGGGAGATAAATATAGATGAATGGTCCACTTAGGGATACTTCATGGATTCCATAACATTAGATATCAAAACATCATCACCAAACTATGTGAAAAGACTACCCTCATGTAAATTTATGGATGATTTTTATTTTTTTGAACGTATTTTCAAATATAATTAAATAATGTGAAATTACTTATTTATCCTCCATGTAAAGAATGTATAAATCTTCTAGAAATATTGTGTATGTTACGTGAACATGTATATCCTCCTGGGATACTATTAGATATAATGTATATATTTTTTCCAACACCATGACTAATATTATTGGTTTCCAAAAACCAACCAAAAACACGAGAATAAATAGTGAGGCATCACATTTATGGAATCACTTAATTCAAATAAAGATTTAGAAAAATTCAACTCCCCTATGGTACATGGGTTGGTTAATTTCCATATATTCATGAACATTATTGGCAATTCATGAGTTAGTTAAATGAGTGTTATCGGTTATCATCCATGATTCATCCTCTCATTTCCCTTGTGACATCTTGGATTTTTATAAAGTGCATATAAGAATTTGGAATACCTTGGGATTTTTAATGGTTTCAAGTATAGGGATATTGATCTCAACAATATTTAATGTGTCCAAAACATTTTTATTCTTTTCCGCTTCATCTACATAATTAGTTAACTAATATATATTTGTAAAGGGAAGAGTATTAAGAGGAACAGAAACAATATTTTCATACATTTGTATTTATCCTTCGGCTACTCATAAGTAGGACTTTAATGGGGCTTCTCCAGAGTTGTGGTGAATCCTAGTGGAATTATTTGTGTAGATGTATTAGTAGTTTTCATCCAACCTCTCAATGCGATTGAACTAAAATTCCACTTGGGATTTGGAGTAGGTTGATAGGAAATATTTCTAGACATTTTATATACCAGTTCATGGGGGTGGTGAAAATCTTATTAATTTGTTTCTTCAACTCCTATAATAACGAACCGTGACTCTTTAACCCATTCTGTTTCTTAATATCAAATTGTTTAAAAATATCATCATTTTTATAACATACCATTGTTGGGGGATTCACTTATTATTTTCTTGTTGATACATTTGATTCAAATATCCATAAGGGTTTTTTGAATCTCAACTATGAAGGCATGTCATCATGAATATTTTTGGAAAAAGGGGAGTTTTTTGTTCTCCAGATCCATAACTCATGACCAATTGATCCTTTCACTACTTGTTTTTTGTTAGAGAAAAGGAATCATAATTTTTTTTGGGATGTGTATGTTTTTACTGTTGATATAGTCTCCTAGAGAATACTACTGCACAATTAACAATCTCTTATAGTTGAGAGAAACAGTCCATAGGGTGGTATGTTTTAGTGAAAATTCAATATGGCCCCGTAGAACTGGGTTGGTATGTCTTTTGAGACATAGAGATCTCTCTCAACATAGGGGTAAATTACTTCCACATATTATCAATAAAATTATTTTCATAAGAATAAATACTTAACCAATGTACTACACTAACATGTTGTGTGCCAAGATAACCAAATTTTTGTGAGTTTTTTTTGATCTTGTAAAACAATGCACAAGAAACTGTTGACGTGTTGTTAGAAAATTGACCACCTTCTTCGAAATCCACATTTCTTATCTCCATATGTGTGAGGTCCTATTAGATGTACTGGATGTGGATTTTCTCACTAATTTTGTTATGTGGAGAGATAATGCTGAAATTCTTTAATCAGTTTTAGTACTCATACATTGACTCCCCATGGGATATCATGATGCCTAATATCTTTTTTCAAATCGAGTAATTCCCAGATGATGGAAAAAATATCTTTATAAAAATATGTTTCAAATAATTTTAACTTGTTACGTATTCATGATGAAAATAATACATCTAGTTTTTTGCAGTTACATTAAGTGAGAACGGAAAATCACTGTGATTAATTTGATCTTCTGATTTGTTGCATTTTTTTAGTGTTAATAAACCACATTAAATTAATTTAAATGTTTTTTATCAATATGATATAATCCATGAATTTTATAAAGTATTTTAATTAACCAATATTTCAATTCAAATCCCAATTCAAGATATTGTTATGCAAAAATAATTTTTTGTGGGTTAATGTCTGTTGAATTAAATTAATGGATGTTTATATTAATTTTATAGTTTATGTTTTATAAAATTGGATTTTGTTATATTTTTGATTCATAACTATATATAATTTCAAATTTCTAAGAATGGAGGAACTCTCCAACTAGTTTAATGTTGAATCTTGCCATAGACAGAGATTTTATAAATTGAGATCCAAGGCTACATTCAATGTCATAGTCAAGATCTAAAATATAAAAATGATTAGATAATGTCATTAATAAAATAAAATTAATGTGATTAAATTTTTACAATAATAAAATAATAATACAAATTTTGAGTTGGTGGTCTAAAAAAGAAGAAGAAAACAAAAGAAAAAGTGAAATTCTGATTTTGTAACGAAAAAATATAGATGAATATAGGAGAAAAAATTTAAAAATAAAAGAAATACATCTAATTTAATGAAATATTTACATGTATCCTATGGAATCACTCAAATTTGGATGGTTCTATAATTGGATTTTTCAAAAGGTGTGTGGTTTTGGGCTATATAGATGCAGTAAAGTGGCTGACCATGGTTGTCTCTCAAAGAGGAATTAATTGAATCAACTAATTATAAAGATTTAAAAAAACTGAGAAGATACACACTACCTAAAAATTATATGGATATTTTTAACATTTATAATGGTAATTTAATTAATATGATAGAATATTTTCTTTTTTTAAAATGATATTATGAAAACACAACGAGAAGATATGATTTTGAAAAAAAAATAATTAGGAAATTTAATTGCTCAAACCCTATCTATTAAATTACATAATTATCATTACCATTTAAATAAATATCCACCTAATTATTATACCATAATTAGTTAACCTCCAAAATCTAGGAGAGTCAACTTAACCATAAAGATGAAACTAATTAAACCATAGCCAAAATCCAAACATGAAATTGTAGCACACTATTTGATTAATGTTATAAGGAAAAATTATTTTCATTGGTAAATTAGGAATCAAAAAATCATTAAATGATGTCTAATTGTGTTTAAGGATTATATTTTACCTATAAAATTTTATCCTATGTAGTTTTGTTTTACTAATTATGTTCTCACACTCAAAATTTACAGAATTCTCAATCTCGTGTGTTTTGTGTTAATTGTACATTTGATTTCATATTTTTATTTATATTAATAGACCATATTAATTAAATTATATTATCTCATTGATTAAAAATAAATTAACTAATTCAATAATAGTTTGATCTATTATAATAAAATAACTACTCCTATTTGCGTGGTGTAGTCATTATAGAATTATTTTCCATGTTCCATGGTTTTGAAGGGGTATAACCCAATATTGTAAGTAGTCATTATTTTCAGAAAAATGTCAATTATTATAGAAGAGGTTCACATAATAAAAAAAATAAATTAAATATAAACAATGATACTTATTAATATAATAGAATCATTACTATAAATACGTGAAAAATAAGATTATTTCATATGAGATCGTAGATTTATAGCTTCCCTCATTTAATTGTCAATTAAAATGGTACGAAACCACTTCTCATATTCTAAAAATCACTTAATTAAATAAAAAACCCTACCAATATAGAAATAAAAACATTTATATATTGGAGTGGAATCTTGGTTTTAAGAGGTATCATGTGTGAATGGAAAAAATTTTCCTCATAATTTAATCCAAATTAAACAACATATTTGACCACCACAAAGCATGAAACAGATGTCCTTCCATAATATTTATTTTTAATAAAATTTTTAATACATCTTCCTTCCAAATTCATTCCATTCCAAGAACATATGTTGATGTTATGGACTAAATACTGATGTGGTTTCCAATCCGAAGTGTCCAGGCTATCTTCAACATCGTGGCCGATTATGTCCATTAAAATTCCTTATTTATATCATATGTCCTACTTGATTGTTGGTTCCCAATATGTTAGAAACATGGTTACATAATTTTATGTTAAAATAAAATATATAAAAATATTTATTTTGGAAATAATACAAAAACATTTAATGGGTAAAACCACAATATTCATTAAATTTTCAAATTAATGATCTAATCCCAAAAAATTTAAATATATATATATTTAAAAATGTGTGGAAATTAAATAATTTATTATGAATAAACTATTCACTAGGATTGGGTTTATCCATTTTTCAAAAGAATGGATTTTGAAAATGTGTAGAAAAAGAAATAGTTATTGATTTATTCATCATTAATACTTCTATTATGAGATATGTTTGAGATTTTATGGGAGAAGAGATAAATCATGTATATAAAGGATGAATTTAATTGATATTATCATTTGATTTCTTGAATTATGATTTAATGTAAAACGTCATTTTTTAGATTTTTTTACAACATTTACCCACCTGTACTAAATATCATATTCATTAGATCCTAAACCAGGAATACCTGATGATTAATTTCTATTGATTTATTTACATGGTGGAGATGTTAGATGACTTGCAATATTATATAACTAGACTCATTCTTGAGTTTTTTTGGAATATATTAAAAATTTTACGTTGATGATGAGTGGAAATATTCAAAGTGATGTAAATTGAAAATGACATACTAAAAAATAATGATTATAAAATAAAAAATATATTAATTAAAACTATGGTATATTTAAGATAGAAATAGTAAAATATTTATTTAACTTGTATCTTTATGAAATGAGGCATTGATGAATCTTCCTATGTGATGCACCTTTTTCCCACATGATAATTTGGTTTTACTAAAAGTTAATTTATTTCTTGGTAACGTGAACTTCCTTAATGGTATGTCGGGATACCATTATCGTGAAAATGTTTGAATTCATGTATGTGTATTTGATATGTGTATTTCATGAATGTATTTTGGGTTATTTTAATATAGTGATTTCTAATATATAATTGATGATCTTGAAAATATTAGGACATTTTAACATTTTTTCGGGTTTATGGAAGGATACTACCAATATTTGAGAAATAAACTAAAAGAAAATAATAAAGCTGATAATTGTGGCACAAAACTGAAAAATTGATCCCAAAATCCAAAAATCACATTGATTGGATGTTCCATGTAGAAATTGGAAAATGTCATTTTCACATCAGGAACATAGCACACATTGTGAGTTTCATTAATTTAGTCAAGATAGTGATATTCAAAAATTAAAAAAAAACTGCATTCATGTTATAATGTTGAATAATTTAAAAAATTTTATTGAATTCATATCATGAGAGCATTGTGAGAATAACATTTGAATAATTCATTTCCACATGTTACCTGTCATGAAAACATTTCACATAATGAAGTAGTTGAAAATTCAAGATTATTATGTACTAGAATAAGGGTTCTTTTAATGGGGGATTATATATTGACCCATTGAGACAAATACCTTCGGGAACCAAGTGAGATATATATGAATTTCATAGACATGAACATGGATACAATTCCCTACTTCTTCTTTTATTCACCACCATTCTTCATCAGTTATACAGGCTTCTTATCCTCATCCTCTTTACAATGAGTGAGTATTTATTTATATTATGGGTAATGTTGTTGTAAGGGGAAGTTTTTTTATGTAATATTTCTATTTTCATTACTTGATTTGAATTTCTGATACCCTATTTCTCAATTCCAAATCATATAATTTTCTTAATGCCGAAACATTGTTTGTGATATGAGGTGATTTCATTTTATTGAATTTATCACCATAGTTTTTTATGTACATTATGAAATATATGATGATTATTTTTACATGACTTTTTAGGTCACCTAATTATGTAATCAATCATCATGGATGAGTAAAACAATGCTACAATTACATTATTAGTGTACCGTACCCTGACCAAGAATCTATAATGTATTAATCCCAACACTAAAGTTGGATAAATAAAAAATTAATTGAATTATTATCCCATGAAAATGAAAGACAATTAACCTTCCAACCAAAACCTATTTATTTCTAACCTTATATTTACTAATATCTCTCTCTTTACTGATAGACAATAAATTTTAATTTATATTCCTTTAATTAATTTAGGAAATATAGATCGTCCATGTGGGTTTGAAAAATGGAATTTCAATGTACCAAAATTTTATATTTATGTTGTATGAGTTATATAAATTAAGAAATTTTTTTAGCTTTATGAATTATATGATACCATACGAACTGTAAATTATTGTATGTTATTTCAAGGTATTTATTCCAATATTTTTAAATTAATTGGTAAATGAAATAAATATTTTCATTTTCACTATCTATTTTACACATAGTCATATCATTATTTTATTTCTGGTTCTATTCGACTCCTATACTAGTACACTCATCATATAGAGAATATTGAAAATGGAGCATATGACCCAGACATGGAAATTACCACTCACATGAAAATGAAATGTAATACCATGAGAAATAACAAGACACATGTCTATAAGTGATCAATAGCATGTAGATGATCATTATTTAAGACAAAGAGTAGGACCAGATCCCAAATGAAGAAATCAAGGTGGGATACTGTTCGACTATGACATACCCTAAATCATAGTGGTAAATATTTGTTTTCTCATAAATAATTTTGTGGAACAATATTTCTATATCAAGTTGATAGAAAACCAAATGATCAGACATTCAATCTAATTTTTTGATCTACCTCATGAATACCCTGACTCATATACTGGGAGTTTCATGGATGTTTTATTACACATATCGATTTGATTATGTCACAAATGATGTTGTGATACTACACCAATTTTGATTCTCATTAATGTAAAAAATAGAGAGAGTTAATCCGAATACTACTCCCACATTTTATCACCTCATGAGATGATATAGGAATAAAATTGTTTACTAGGATTTTTTTCACAAGTAAATTTATGTAAGGGTAATTGTTCTAAATTTTTAGAAATATAATAATGATTGTTTTTATAGTGAATTTTCATATAAGTGGTTTTGATAAGATGAATTCCTCATTATTGAATCAAAATATGACTTTTAATACAAACATTTAAAGAATTTCACAGAGAAAAGACTTAATAGTCTATGATACTACATGATTTTTACTTATCATGAAATAACTGAATGAATGATATATGTTAATTGCTGATTTTTAAAATAAATATATTCTACTGAAAGAAAAAAATAGATTAATGAATGTGTTGAAAATGGATGGAAATAACTATATGGATTATGAAATGGATTTCATGAAAAAAAATATTAATGTGATGATCGCTCTAAATAATAACTATGGTACATATACTGAAGATGTAAATTATATTAATTATAGTCAACAAAATAATTTTTATTGGTACATGTATGAATAACCGAATGTCCAAGGGTATAAAAATGGAAACAAGGATTTTATTAATAATCACCATATGATCCCTCACTCTCGATCCATACACACTCATTGATAGAAATTTTATCTTTATTAATGATCTGCACTTGGGATTTCATATATTAAATAATGGGATATTATTTATGCTAAAGGCTAGATTGATAATTCTAGAGGTTTAAGCTATAAAAATTGTTTAACAATGCGGGGATAGGATGGGAGGAGTTTTAATAGATGTTCCAGAATCACACACATATGAAGATGAAAATATTATAAATATAATAAGTGGATAAGTAACAGAGAACATCCTCAACCCAAGAAAATACCAAATTAATAGAAGGATGAGAATGAAAATTAAAAACTAACAATGATGAATTGGGATAAATCTGTAGAAGAACTTGAAGTTTAAGGACCACCACATTAAAATCTATGTATAACATTTTCAGAGATGATTGAGAAGGACAATATAGATTCAAAAAGTGTAAAATTTGTTGAAAAATTAAAAAAAATGTAAATTAATTTTTTGTTTATTGAGGCCCCTGAAAAAATTCCATCGTACTAAATATACTATAATGAGTTGGTGGAAAAAAGAAACATGAAGATTTTGTAACAAAAAAACTCACTAGATAATGTTATGAATTTGTATCAAAGGACCTACATAAGATGAAATGAGATCTAGGTATATTTTAAAAACCAATTCTTATAGAGGTTGATAAATTTGGAAAATGATTATTTTATTTAGGTGTTAGAGTTAATATCTTGTCAAACAGGACCTTGAAAACCCTACAACTAGTGTTAATAAAGCCCACAATTAATTAAATATTATTAATAGAATCAATAGTGATGTACCTTCATGTGGTCATTGATGTTAATCTAATCATTGATAAAAAATATAAAATTCCCCTAGATTTTTTATTTATACATATATAAAAATATTTAACCCCCATCATTATGCAAAGAACATTATTAGGAATTTGAAGACCATTGATTGTCGTGATATGAAGCGAGATGTGTTTGAAAGTAGGAAACTAATCAGTAATATTAAATAACCATCGCGTGGTGAAGAAATATGATATGAGAGAGGATAATGAGCCTGGAGATAAAAAATACCCAAATAAAAATATATACACGATGAGGAAGAAATATAATAGGTAGTTATTTTTCTGAAAGAGGACAATTAATATAATTATATTGTGAAAAGGAATGAAAAATCAAGAGTTCTGACCAATGAAATTCAAAGAGGAATCGAATCCACACAATTTGCAAATGGCTATTCGATAAAAAAGTTTTATGACCTCCCATTTTATTCATCAGGATTAAGGATGGAATAGGATATTGGCCTGATCTAAATCAATAATGATTTTTCATTAGGAATAATTAAGAATTTTGGTATCAAAGGTTATGGGAATACCTATGTGAAAAAGAGACAATTGAGACTATTCATGGATCCCCCTCATGTACTCTATTTTCAATAATCTAAAATATAGATGAATTTATAGGAATTAATATTTATTGAACAAAATTATACAAAATTTATTCAAATTGGAAACAATTGTATTGTGATTTTAAATTATATATTTCGTCCATTTTTTTCAAAATCAATCTCCCCTAAATATAGTAAATTTAATTTTTATGGAATATACCACCATCAATTTTTTTATCTAATAGTACCATAAAAATATTGCATGGTTACAGTAATCATGATTCATGCAATGAATCAAGAAGAACACTTTATTTTTTGAAACCCATTCACATATTGAAAATCCAGAAATACACATTGGTAGAAAAATTCGCAACATGAATTTGGTGTTGGATGTACCTACACATCACTATTTGTTTCTCCATTTAAAGAGGAGTACAAGTTTGGATTATTAATGTTTTTATTGTATTATAAATATTAATTTATTTATAAATTTTGTCTCCCAATTGAATCCCCACACATAATTTTTCATTTACTCAACTGAACTAGGATACATAAACCACCTATTATAGTATAATTTTATGAATTTATATTTATTTTTTAGAAAACATGAATGATAAAAAATGTGGAAACTTATATTCAAGGATATGAATTAAAATTATTATTTTAAAAATCATCATTCTAGGAAGGATGTTTATTTTGGTCAATGAAATTATTCTGGTGGGTTTCATACATTGAATTTTTTTCATTTTCATTAAGTGACTATATTATTCATATACTTTTCCAAGAGTGATTTCATCATATATATTTTTAATCATGAGATATTAAATTATATTTACATTTCATAATATTTCTAAATGAGTATTTCATATCATACTTGGGAATTATCTCTTCCGGAACATGTCTATCATCTTATTGATTTTATGAAAGAATGAAATTAATTTTAATATTATTGAGGCATATGTTGTTTAACACATTATCCTTAGGCTCTCTTGGCATATTAATTTTTAATCGTGTGGAATCCACGAATCACCAAATTATGGAATGAACCAAATTATAATATAATTTTATCCACTCCCTTCATCATAGAAATATATTTCTTGATATTTAAATGAATAACTATAGGGAGAGAGATTAAATGGTGGATATAGATATTTTATTTTAGTTGACTTTGTTAGTGGTTCCCGAATTACATGGGGGCCTTATATTTTTTATTTTTTTATTATCCAATTATATTTCTTAATATATTTATTAAAAAACATAAAAAATGAAATATTGAAAAAATTATTTATGTTTTGGGAGGACAAAAACCCACGATTTCTTGTATTATTATCTTTTTATCATATGTTGTTTTGTTGTGGATAGTATATTTCCCTTATAAATAACATTATAAAAATGGAATAATAAATGGTGAATGATTCATTCATCATACTTACTTGAATCAGGATAATCATTTTTTTTCTTAGTAAAATGAGAAAAATAACTTATTTAAAGAGGGACTTTTATTGTGCCTGTATTTTTGATATCATTCATTTTTTTATTGAGTTAAACCTCCATTATGAGATTTTTTACATCATTTACTTATAGACCCTAATCCGTAGAGTGGTTTGATTGTAAACTGTGAAGCCCTACTGATTTATTTTGATATCCATCTTTACATAGTGCATATGTTAGTGGAATTAAATGATTATGTTATGTGACATGTTTTTTAGTTATCTGATGAATTATATTGATATTTCTATATTCATGATGAGAGGAAAAGTAATTGATATGAATCATTAAAAATTAATTCTTATTAATAATTAATTTTAGAAATAAAAATGGATGAATGAGAAGGCTTGTATATTTCATTAAATTGAAATTAAATAGCTAAGTATAATTTTTCTATAGGAAATGAGGAATTGATGAATTTCCATATACCATGATTGATACCATAATTGTTCATTAGATCATGTTTTTTTATTGGCAATGAATTTATTTCATGGTAATGTGAATATTTGTTGTAGTATGTTGAGATTTTATCTTTAATGACAGGTATGAAGTCATGTGTGGGGGTATATGGTATATGTGATTAGACCATTTATTTTTTAGTATTTTAATATAGTGATCTGTATAATTTAAAAAACATTTTATCCTATATTTGGTCTATTTAACTTATTTTTTCTCTTTTATTGAATGATAATTCCAATATTTACAAAATGAAAAAAGAGGAAATTGTAGGAACTAATTATATGATGACATAGAAAAATTGACCGTGAAATACAAAAATAAACATGGATATAATGTTAAATAGAAAACATGAAGGTAGAAAATTTCATGTACCGAACTCAGTATACATCATGTTTTTCATTCATTTTGAATGAATGATGACACATTAGAATTCATAGTTTACATCCATGTTGTATAATCATATTCATTGACGACATGTACACTATTTACATCATTAGAATATAATGGGAAACATTTAATGAATATGTATCCTTATCCTACATGATGTGAGAAAATTCATCTCTTGAACCCATTGGAAAATATGGAATTTAATGCATTGTAATGAGTGTTGTTTTCATAAAGGTTTATATATTCACCCCTTTATCAACTCACCATGGGGGACCTAGAGAGAAGTTGAAGACTTCAAGAGACATTTTAGTGACTTCAGATGCTTTCTAGTCCTATTTTTCACAAACTTTATTCTATGGGTATCCTTGATTATCAATCTTATCATGTTTTACATGAGGGATTATTTATTTCAGTGTGGTGAAAATTTATTATTTGGGTAGTGTGGTTAAGTATTTTTTTTATTTTCCTTCCATGTTTTATAGTGATGAAATGTAATTTATCAATTCTAATTCATCTTAGAACTGTATTTTATGAGTATTATTTTCAATATAATTATCTTTCATTTCATTGAATCAATTAATTTCACATATTTTTTAGGACCATTAAATAATATAGGATATTTTTTGAAAATAATGTTTTAGGTTTTCTAGTTATGTGATCAAAACATGTAGATGACCATTCTTGTGGTGATATTACATATTAAGTATTGACATCCCAGAATAAGGATCCCTAAATATATTATTCTGACACCAAATAATAGATGAACCCAAAATTAATTTAATCTCTAGCACACAAACCTAGAAGTAAAATAACCTAGCATGCCTCATATCTTAATTTCAAATATATCCTTTCCTAAACAATCACATTATCAATAAAAAATAATAAATTGAAAAAAAATTACATTAATTAATTTAGTTCATACAGATCATATTTATTATTAAAATCTCATAATATCCATGTACCACACTTTTATAGTATGGTTTTATATATTTTATATATTATTTATTTTTTGTAGTAATGAATGGAATCGTTGACCCCATACAGGCTATCAATTTTTTGATTCCATTTATAGGTACATTTTCTATTATGATTTAATTAATTAGGAACTAAAATAACAATATTGATTTGAATTAAATATATAAATATTTGTCATTTCATTATATTTTTTAATGTTCAAAACCATTGCATAAGAAATCATTTCATGGGATAAAGAAAATTATGATTTCGTATATGACCAAGAGTTATAAAGGTACATTTATGTGAAAAGGAATGAAAGATGAATGCCACATGAAAGAATATGATATTGTGACTAGAAGGGATCAATATTAAGGTTCTAAATAAGAGATAAGACGGAGGCCCAAAAAAATTCTCCCTAGAATAAGTCAAGGGTTGAAATTTCTGGTCAACTATGATAAACCCTCAAACATGTGGGTCAATTGATGTACTATTATACCCTATTGCTGCTAAATATTTTGGGATCTAACTAATATTAATTTGAATAATCAAACATTCACTCCAATTTGTGTAGTTATATAAGAAGGATCCCAACTCTCATATTGTGAGTTTCATAGAGACTTTGATACAATATAGATTCAGAATGTCAAAAAAGATCTTGTGAGACTATGCATCATCAGATTGTCATTAATGGAAAATGAAAAAAAGGGATATAAATTCTACCCAGTATTTAATTACTCCTTTAGAGTATCAATTTTGAAATTAATAACTAGGTATCCCCCCAAAAATTTAATTGATCATCCTTTAATTATTATAAATTTTGAGATATTTTTTGAAGAATATTTATATAGTATGTGGGAGATATTTAAGCATTTAATAAGACAAATTCTTCTTAATGACATCTAAATTTAGATTCTCATACAAACCTTTTACAGTGTAATTCCATTGATAAATTTTATGATCTTTTATTCATGTAAAACCTTTCGATTTTAACGTATGTATCTATTTTAAATTTAATCTGTTTAACTGATTACATTTCATGCAACACTGAGTTCAAATAATCCCTGAAATTCTATTAATATTAGAATTTAAAATCGAATTATCTCATATAAATTAAATGGGTAATTATGAATGGTATTTACTAATATATTGAAACATTCTATTGAAATAATTTGATACCATTTAATTTGAATGAAATAAAAAATTGATCTTGGTATATTGTAGTTTTTTTATTAATATTATTTAAATGAGTATAAGTGTTTTTTATAGAATTAAAATAAAAAAATCACACTATTTGGATTATATTAAATAAAAATATATAATTATATAAAAGATATTAAATTTATATTAATAATTAATACTATGTCTTTTCTAGAATTACGATAATAACAAAACCAATAGTACTCCTAAAAGGAATATTTTTTCCTAAAAAGGATGATTGTTCTCCATTTGATGAATCAATTGTGTTATATATAATATATTACACTTTTGTAAATTTTATTTGAAAAAATAAAATTATTAATTTAATAAAAAATAGTTAAAAAATTTCTTTGTTTTTTTTCTAATATGTTTCATGTATTGATAATTAGTGAAAAAGTATTTCAATTTAATTGAAAACTCATTTTTTGTATAAATAATTTTTAGAGTTAATATATATTTCTAAAAGGAATAAATTTATAATTAGAAAAAAATTATAATTTAATCTAATTTATGTCATTGGAATCAATTTCATATTGAATTTGGATATACAAACATTTCATTCATTTGAAATTTCTCACATTAAAAACATGTTTTCCCATTCCATCAATAGTTATACAATGATATTAGTTTTATAAGATTAAGTGTTATTAACATTTAAAAATTGATTCCATATTTGGAATCATAATTTCCAAATTTTTTAATAATTTCCCATTTATTTTTGAAAAATAAAATTGTAATTTTAGATTTTTTTTAAATTACCACAGGTATGGGTCAATATTGTAATTAAGGTTAATATTAATATTATATGTACAATAAAATTACCCTAACAGTTATCATCATTTAATTGAATTAGTTATTTTCATCCAACATAATCCTTGGGCCGATTTTATGGCCTCATTGAGATAATTGACTGAGCCTATGCATTTTTTAGTATTGTATTCTATGGAATGTCAAATGTGTCACAGATGTGTTTTTAATATGTATTCAACATTAATTATTTGGTATTTCCGAAGATATATTTGACTATAAATATTAATATTAACGATAAAATGTTTATATTTTTGAGGAAGTTATTGTTAATTATTAGTAATTTAAAAATTACATTAATGGTATACACAATGATAATGCAGTAATTAATTTAATTAATTGAAATTTGAAATAAAGTATAACATAAATATTAAAATAAATATATTTTGAGATATTTATTATTATGAAATAATTTCATAGATGAACCAGGTATATTAGTGATGCATAAAACGTTTTGTATCATGGTTATAAGGTGCATTTATATATTATAAATGTCAAGTAATTAATAGTGTCAAAATGTATATTCATTATATTTTAAACTTAATAATATATAAATAAATGAAATGAAATTAATTTTTTTAAACCATCCAAATTATTGGAATAAGATTTCAAATTTCATCTATTAGTCATTTTTTTAAATTTTATTGTAAATATAATATCTCTGAAAGTGTAATAAAGCATGTTGTCATGGTATGAGTTTAAGGTTTTAACTAATGTTTAAAGACAAATGATAAGTGTAAGATTGTTATGAATAATGTCTACTTTTTTAGAGTATATAGGCCAATTCTAATATTATATTAAATATAACTCACTTTGGTGCAATTTAAAATTGAAAATTAATTTAAATTAATTAAATATTTTGAGACCTTCCAAAAGATCCCCTCACCTCAATTATAAAGGGGAACCTCCCACATCACATCTTCACCCCACATATTGTCTTATATATTTTTTTTCAGCAAGATATTTCTAATCCAAACATCACTAAATTGATTATGGATTCCATTCATTTAGGAGAAATTCAAATAAGAAGTCCTTTTGTGATAATCAATAGGAGATACCCAAAGAAGAGATAACATTTATCAATGAACGTTTTTAGTTTTATTTATTCCAAAAACCCCATCAATTATTTTTATTTCATGTTTATATAATATAATTATTCTCATAAATTTACTTATAAGTTGTTATATTAATGCTTATATCTGCAACCACACACAATCCCATCAAATTAGACAGACAACCATCAATCGTCTATTCAATGGACTATGACCACACAAACCAATGTTGTTCTTTTTTCTATTTACACATTTTATTATTGGAAATAATGAAATAATATTTTTTATTATATGATTTATATGATATTTAATTCATATTTATTCATATTTAATTATTTACTAACACATACATCCAAGCATTCCATTTTTTTAAATATGATAACTTCAATGGTGGATGTGTGGACCACCACCTGGTCAAAACACTGTGATTCATTCTATTTTTACATGGAATGTATTCAAGATGGGTTTAGTGAATGTATATGATATATATAAAAAATATTTCAACTATATTTATATTTAATACTTTCTTTATTTCAATACGAACAGAAAAAGGACACATAATTCATGCGTACGTACGACCTACAATCTCCATAAAAAATGAATTTCAATTTATATTTATATGTTTTATTGACTATTAATAATACATATATAATGAAAATATAAAATATTTATTTACATGTTATAATTATTGATATGTGGAAATAATTAAAAAATTAATAGGATAAAAATATAAAAAATCCAAACACATGTGAAAAACAAAACAGTTATTACCTGAAACATAACATTAAAATGAAATTTCTAATAAAAGTGTAATATAAAATTATAATTAACTAAAACATGATATTATAAAACTAATATTGTTCTATGATATATTTATAATTAACCTACATTTATTATATAAAATTCATTTATGAGTACAATGACATTCAATACATAAAGTAATGTATTTTTGTATCACTTTTATTTTTGTCTACACATTCCTTATACTATTATTATTTATTTTTTGTCATGTATATATTAAAAATTAATGTATTTTATTATTATTATTATGATTTTATATCCATATAATTATATTAATTTCATGGTTAATAATATTATACTCATTATGGAGTTGTATGCGTTATTTCAATATCTTATTGTTATTTGAGATTGAATATGTTCAAGTCTCAACTTAAGAATATTATCTTCCATTTCCTTGTTTTCTAAAAAAATAATATTTTTTTTCAATATTAAACTATAATGTTTAAATTTATCATTAACCCATTTATAATTTATATAAAATTGGTATAAATTTGTTTTTTTCTCATTTTCCAAACGAGGTACTTCTTGACTTTTTCAAAAAAAGAAAAAATTTAATGTTTTTAAACCTAAATATCATGATTGGATTCTTTCACCATCACAAATCCATAATTAATTGAATATTAAATTACGTTTTAAAATAGTTATTTTCAATTAATATATTTTCTTTTAAAAATGATTTACTTTTTTAATAAATTATTTCAATGTAAAAAGTAGGCACTTATCTCAATAATTTTCAATGATTTTATTATTGTATTTTCATCAATGATAAAATAATTTATTGGATTTTATGATTAAGAAATGTTGATATTTTTTATACCATATACCATATATTATTCAAGGTTTTATTATTAGGTATATTATTTATTTTCTATTTTTAAACCATTTAAGGAAAATGGTTAAATTATTAACATTGTGTATGCTATTTTTTCGATACTATTTTTTAATTTAGGTTCCTCCCTTTTCATATAAGGATCTAATTGTACTTAGTATGTGGTGGGTGAGGCCCACTATATAACATTGATGATTCAGAAGGTCTAATGGGACAATTATAGGTGGATTTGTCAAAAACCTTATCCATTAATTTTTATATGTCTTGGTCGAGGCCTCAGTGATATGGTTTAGAAGTCCAATATTATGTATTTCAAAATTATGAGATTAATTATTAATATTTCATGTGATTATTTGAATAGTAGAATAAAAATAGCTATGTTTCATAGAACATGTGATTATTTAAATTAAATATGATTCATTTATTTATCTTTCGATATTATTTATGCCATATTTACTCAAAGTTTCATCTACATTCTGACCCTTACTAATCATTTCTGCTCACCCCTTTCATACAAATCATTTTAACTAGGATTCCAAAAATTTTATTAAGACTCTTATATAAGGTTTCACAAAGGGGGAATAATGATAGACTCAATGAAATTATTTGTGTATTTTTTATTTTATAATGTAATTCGAATTACAAGTATGTATCTATGTTATGATGATAAAAAAATTTACATTTTGAGATATGATTACTTGTATCTTATGTCAATGTAATATATTAATTCACCAACCCTGTACTACTAGGGTTGGGGTTGTTATAGGTGGTATCATATGATGCTTAGTTGAGACCATGTGAAACTATTTTCGGAAATTTGGGATTAGAAAACATAACCCTTTAAATTACATTGAAAATAAAAATAATTATAAGATAACATTCATTTGATATGGTAATAGATAACATAGGTTAGAATTATGGTCATAAAGATTTGGAAAAATATTCCATTATTTAGATATAATATAAATTATCATTCACGACTATATAAATATGATTATTTATTTTCACATTGTTCTATGGGTTTTGGTCAATGAATATATTAACCAAGATAATACATGTAATGTTTAGACTAATGATGAAGAATATAATAATGAATATAAATTAAATTATTGGAGTATTGAGGAATAAGATGATTAAGCAAATATAATGGTTTTATAATTATGAGGATAATTACTATAACTTTTTATTTTTATTAATAATTTATTTGATTAAGTGTTCTCTGGTTATATGATAAATGAGATATATAACGAATGTATTTCCTTCCATCATATTTATTTAATTCTAAGCATGAATGTTTTGATTATGTGTTTTAAGGTGATCATGGTTTTCATATATTTGTTATCTTAAAAACATACATACATTTTCTATGGAGAAGTATACATGTTATGTTGATTTGGAAAATTTAATTACATTATATTTAAATTTTTGGACTATGAACATAGAAAGATTTATTTTGGATTATTCCTAAGTTAGGAAAGGATTACATTTAAAATTTGATATTATTATTTGGGTTTCATGTATGATTTATTAGATATTTTTTGGTATCCATCATGGTATTAGTAGAAATTTATAAGAAAAGAGAAATACTTGAGGACTTTATGATTCATCAAAAGTGTTTCAGTCATAAAAATTCATCTTTAATATACATCTACAATTGTACAAAATTAATTGAAAATAGATCAATGAATAATAAATAATGAAATTATAACACGGATGGAAATCAAGTGTGTTTTATTATGTGATTTATCAAGATATTGAAATATCCCTCAACATAAGGAAATATATTTTGAAACCAAAATTTTATTCATTTACATTTCCTACAAAAACATAAATAGACTTTTAACTAATCACATTATTTTCGGTTTGGTGATGGTGAAAAATTTAATGAAAATTTTTTATATACCTCTCCATTAGAAATTGATTGTAACACCCCAATATTTTATGAAAAATATTCATTTAATTTCATTGATATCTTCTATCATACACTACACAATATTTAGCTTGTACTACACGCAACACCGTATTATCTTGCAATATATGAAACAATATTCTCAACTCGTTTTACAGACAATTTCATGTCCGTTATGTGGAAATTATTCAATGAAACATTAAGTATAATTTTTTTAATGTATAAATGAAATAAGTTTTGATTATTTTATACGAAACACCCAAAAGAGCTTTCCCTAAAAGTAGCTCTGACTTGTCTTTCTTTACACGCAGTCGCGACCATCCACGATAGCGTATGTTGTACATAAAACCGAGTTTCACTAAACAATGATATGTTAATAAAATATTATATAAACAACCCGTTATGAATAGAAATACCCACTTTTTGAAATTTTATCATTCAAAATGGACTTCATTTTTTGATTTAGAATATTGAAATTATCATTGGGTGAATTTTTGGTATTTTTCTAAAAACATTCAATTTTTGATGAATAGTGAAAACACTAAGTTTCTATTAAAAAACCGACATTTAATTTAAATAATTATTTATTTTATTTAAATTTATATTAGCTCAAAATTGATAAATAATACCTATATATGTTAAATGTAATTAATTAGAGTCATTTTATAATAATTGTTGATATATAAAATTTTTATTGAACTTTTCACCGCCATTTACCTACCTCCTATGGGCTTTTTGAAAATTTACATAAAACCTAATTTTACCACTTCTATATGTGTAATTTATAATATCCGAGAGACAATGTTAATATCAAGGAGTAAAATGTGTCTCAATAAGATAAAAATATTTTTTGGTGAATAGTAACTTTTTACTTTTATTACCACGGTTAAACGTAAAAAGGGTAATTAAGGGTAAAAATGATATTATTATTAACCTAAAACATGTACTAATTATATTGGATATGTTTAATTCGACCAAAAAAACCTTTGAAATAAAATATTTCTCTTTAGGTGCACTTGGATTAGATTAGGACAGTTATTATTATTTTATTTAAAAAAGAGTTAAAATGGTTAAAATCAATATTTAATAACTAAAACATTTTTAAAATAGGGTTATACATTTGATAAATTCAACTACATATATTCATTAGAAATAAAAAAATATTTCCTACATAAACGTATTTTATTTATTATTTTTATACATTAAATAATTTATTTAATTTATGACACAATGATGATGCAATAATTATCTATTTAATGAAATATTAACATAATTGATGTTATAAATACCCAAATAAATGAAATTTGAGACTTTTTATGAATTACACTAATTTTATATGTTAATATGACATGTTATTATTTATTTAATTAACTTTTTTCCAACTAATCATGCTGTTATGATTTTCTCAAAAATAAATTACCAAATACTGTCGAAATTGACATAAAATAGTGTTAAAAAGAATATTATATTATTAATTGTTATTATATTCCTAAAAAACTAAGGATCGGCCAAGATACTTATATCATGATATGTGTATAATTAATGGACCACTTGGGGGTCTCTTGGATGTATATGGTAGTTTATTAACTATATAATATAAAAATACACAGTGACATGGTAAATGTCAATCTAATTAACTAAGAGTTAAAGCTGAAAGATAAGGTTAATATAATGACAAAAACCATTATAAAATTTATTTATTGAGAGGATTTAGAGCCATCCCCACCTTAGATTTCAAATAAATCAATTTGGAGCTAGTAAAAAATGAATATGACTTTATTATAAAATACGATTTTATGTTCTTCCAAAGTTGTCCCTCTCCTCCCTTATAAAAAGGGCACCCCTTCTCTCTTTTCTTCACTCACTTGTCAGCCTTGAATCTCCGCTAGACGCTTTCCATTTCTCTTCTGCACTTCACTATAAACATTTTGGAGGTTCTGGTCTTCTGAAAAGACCAACTCAACTTCCTTAAGAGGAAGCTTAAGGGAGGTGCGTCGAAGAAGAGGTTATCTTTTATTCTGATTCTATCAAGTTTCATTCTTCTTCTACTTATTCATCCTTGGTTCTATCATTATAAAGTAATAAAATCAGTATTAATTATATACTGATATGATATTATAAAAATTAAACAACCCTATTTCACCTTCTATCCATCCTATGGAAAATAAAATCCACGCGCGCGCGTACGTACGAAATATCGTCTCCATGCCGTGGTGTATTCTTTTTTCCGACCACCACATTACCTTGATGGGTATGATTGTCTAAATAAAATTCTATATATGATTATTTAAAGAGTTATTGATTCTGAAATATTATACATACACTTCAATGCAATTCCACGATCATGGTAATGATATCATCGCTCATTCGTACGTACGGACTACCTTCTCAACGACGTGATGAGATTCATTCTCCATGTTAACCATTCATGAATGACTATAATGTATATATTAATGAATAATAATGAGATATATGACATAATAATGATATTTTATTTATTTATCTTCATATGTATGTCATCTACTTAATTCCATTCAATTAAATAAGGAAACGAAAACAACGTTTATGCGTACGTACGACATTCCGTCTCCAGGAACGGTGTATTTCGTTCCATTTATCGATCTATCATATATATATATATATATATGTAAATGTTAATTTATATTATATATAAATAATTTTATACATTATAGAATTATTTAAATAAGAATATAAGTAATAGTATCAATAACAACAAGTCAAGACACAAATAATAAATTAAACGATTTTACCCAAATTGCTGCTTTTACATCGAATTTACAAAAGAACAGGTAATATAAATTCATAAGTAAACTATATATGATATAATAACAATTAATATGATTATGTAACATGTCAATGACATTATTTAAATCATTATACATGAGGTTCAGATACATACGAAGCATATAGGACATATGGTATGGGATAATTTTGCAATCTCATTTTTATCTGAGATTTCTTATTCGTAAGTATTTACTGGGGTCATATTTATCATCCATGTACATGTTTTTTAAAAATTGTTTCACATATGTTTAATTTCCATTTTACCCATTTTTTACTTTTACTACATGGTATGTAAGGAATCTTTCTATTGTTTACCATACGGGGCACTTTTTGACTTTTCCCGCAAAAGTACGAGAAGAATGTTTGTTTAACATATATGACATTAATGTATTTTTTACGGTTTAATATCACCTATTTTTCAAGAATATTCATCTACTGGTTTTAATGGTTATTTTCAATAAAATCCTTTTCTTTTAAAATTGTGTGGCATTTAGTGAAAATAAAATGATTTTTAAGAAGAAATAATATTTTAATCAAGAATTCAATTCATGTGTTTTGTCAAAACTATTTTCCATCTTAGATGACATTATTTAATATGATTATGTTTCAAGTATAATGTCTCTATGATTTAAATGGTTTCAAATTTCTTATGATGAAATGATATCCATTTTTATATGGATTATTTTATGATGGGATTATGTTTATGAAACCCATTTTATTCTTTGGGTTATGAGGAATGATTTATGTTTATGTTGTGGCACACGTAAGAATGAATTAATTATGAGATGGGTGGGACATATATATCCCTCTAATACATTGGGTAAAGATTTATATCTCACGAGATATACATGGCTGGAACTGTAAGTTAATATGGTTTAGTAATACAGGACTGGAATGTGGAGTGAACTCCATTTATAAAGGGACTTTGTCCACTATGATGGTTTTGTAAGAAAATCCTTGGCTACTATGGAAATCATATCATGTGCCTAATGGTTTCCCTAACCACATGTTTTATTCCCATGCTATTTTATCATGATTGATATTCCTTTATGATATATGTCTTACGTACTTCCAAGATTTATGCCTTTGCTCAAGATTTTGATGTTTAGATTTTATGGTCAAGCTTTTGCATTCAAATGTTTATGGATTGTTTTTTGTTCACTATGTTTACACTTAATGATCTTTTGAGATCCCCATCTTTATGATTTATTTCCCCCAGGATATAAATAATGGTTTTAGGAAAGAAAAAAGGGGAATATCTTTATGGATGATGTTGAAGATCTTTTACCGCGATTAGAAGATTATATTTCGAGTTTCTAAAGATAGTAAACTATTACGGCCCTTGTGTGTCTGTTTTTGTAATGTATAAAGTATTACAAAAAAGTAATGTAATTTCTATGCATGACATGATTTTGGTCTCTACAGTTGGTATCAGAGGAAAGGATTCGTTAACCTTTGGAAACTAGGATGCAAAAACATTAGTGAGATCCCTAGAGATATTTCTATGGTATGTCTATGGATGTCCCTAATTTTAAGTATATGTATAGGTTATAGTACTATAATTTCGGTAAAAATCATAGAATATAACCTAATATGTTAGTTATTGAAGGTAATCCACCTTTCTTTTGTTGTTTTCCTAGCATAATTTTTTCCTCTTACATTATTCTTTTTTGTTTTTAGACGATGGATAGAACCTGAAGGAACCATTTTGATCAATGTAATGGGAAATGCAATGATTGTCCTCCTGAACAAACCAATGTTTTGGGAGATGGAGTGAAAAATCTTATTGCTATGCTTACACAAGCTATGAATCATTCCGGACTTCCGAATGAGAATAGAAGGGAACAATATTCTATTGAGTCCTTCATGAGGCAACTCCCACCATCTTTCAATGCGTCTTATGATCCACTTGTTGCTGAACAATGGATCGGTACCATTGAAAAGATATTTTCCATACGTCACTATTCGGAACATGATAAAGTCATTTTAGTAGTTTACCATTTAGATGGGGAAGTAGAACAGCGGTGGACTCTAATTATGAATACAAGGCCCCAATATGAAATTGAATCCAAGGAATGGGACGAGTTCAAGAACTTGTTTTCCAGTAAGTACTTCCCTCATATTCTTCTAACAAAGATGGAAAAGGAGTTCCTTGAGCTTAAGAAAAAGGCTGATGAATCTGTTTTTATTTACGAATCAAATTTTACAAGGCTTACAAGGTATGAATCTGAATTTTTCATCCAACCTAAAATTAATGTTGATTGATTCTTCAGTGGCTTAAAACCATGTCTTTGAAGGGAATCATCTATAAGAGACATTAGTAGCTATGAAGAAATTGTGCGTTGTGCTATGAAGGTAGAACATAACGTTAGCTAACATATATTTCTCATGGTTTTGAGAAGAAACAAAAGATATAGTTCTTGGAGAATTCTCAGAATAATGGTGAAAAGAAGATGATTGTTTATTTATGATCAAAGTGTAGAAAGAAGCATGGTGGAGATTGTCCTCAAGGGAATAGAAAATGTTTTAAGTGTGGAAAAGAATGTCATTGGGAAGCTGAGTGTCGATGTAATAGAAAAAGCATTGCTAATGATTGGAATAGAGAAAAGACTGTAGATAACTCACCACCAACACTTCAATGATACAAGTGCAAGGAAATGGGGCATTATGCAAATAAATTCCCTAATCCAAGTGTTAAGGATTATCGACATGAGAAACCACTTAAGGAAAAGGACAAAGGTAAGTCACATGCGATCACTATTGGCGATGCTGAATATGAAAAATATGTGGGTGAATGATTAAGTGTATATGTTTTGGGATTCCAAACTAATGTTGTATATAGTATCGTGGAATATTAGAATATTTATGAATTGGTCTATTGTGGTTTTCAATAATTTTATGGTAATGGTAACCATGGAATGTGATTGATATATTTTTTGTAAAGAATAATATATGCACATATTGAAGGGATATGGAGAAAATGAAATTTTTGAAAGTATTCATGAGCTCATGTCTGATATAAGGAAAAAATTATATCATGGTTTGAGTATATAGAATTTTTGTATTTTGGTATGTGGACAGAGTTAACTTTAGACAACATTCATGATTTCACAAATATTCAATGGGTATTCATTTTTCAAGAGAATATATTATTATGGTATTCACATGTTTGGAATGCGATCAACCAGGTATATCGTTTGATATATGAGGGATAAAGGATGGTATTCAAGTGCTTTTTATATGTCTTTTTTTAATCGTTCTCTTTATACTATGAGTTTGGAAAGAAGTATTTTGGATAAGCCTAAAGATTGGAATGGATTATGTTGAACATAAGTTAGTATTGTTTAAGGCTGTAATTTTATTGATATTATTGATACAATGTTATAATAGTTTAGTTAAGGAAAAGGGACAACCTGCAGAATGGGTGACAACCCGACGCATCGGAAAAGGATGCGGGAATTGAACCCACAACAAAAGTGTGACATGCCTTTATCACCTACCACTAGCCTATAAGAAGTCTCTGGTTAGTAGAAAGTATTATTTTATTAAGTGCTATGATAGATGAAGTATAAGTCCATTTTATCAAGCATATACGATTAATCTCTACATTTATGGACTTCTATATATATAATCAATTGTGTTAAACATTTTGTGATAGAAATAGATGGAATGACCTATCATTCTATCACATAATCTGCTAACACTTCACAGAAGACAAATTCACATTAATTTGTTTAAGAGATGAAGTGGAAATTGTTCGAGGAACGAGTAAAGATGAGATTGTACCAAAATCAATTAAGTATTTCTTTTCATTCAAAAATTCTTCGACTTTAGAAAAATGATCTTTAAAAAAAAATGTCGCCCTAGTGCTCTCACATCTTATTAATTGGATGGTACATTAGATCATCAAAAATTTATGTCTTTGTGATTGTTGGATTTTTCATAGCCATATCCTCTACCACTCTTCATCCGAAGTTGATGCTTATATTTCTCTTCCATATCCATATTTTCACCTATGTTATCTTATGTGGAAACCCAATGATTAGTTAATTTGGGTAAACATTACATTTCATACTTTTTTTTTTTAAATTCAAGTATTGGTATTCCTTTTTACGATGTGGGTTCCCATTAAAGAAACTTTCAAGTAGTAAACCATTTATAACCCTGACGAATTTCGAGGGTGAAATTAATTTTAAGGGGGGTAGAATATAATACCATGAGATTTTATGAAAATTATTCTTTTAATTTTATTGATGTCATAAATAATAAACAACACCATGTTTAGCTTGTACTATATGCAACACCGTATTAGCTTGCAGTATACGCAACACAACTCTTGGATCGTGTTACACAAAATTTCAAGTTCGTTATATAGAAATTATTCTACGCAACCTTAAGTATTGATTTTTTTTATGTATATATGAAATAAGTTTTGATTATGTTATATAAAACACCAAAAAAAGATTTTACTACACGCAGCCCTGAATGGCTTTCATTACACGCAGTCACGACCTTCCACGATAGTGTGTGTTGTACGCAAAACTATGTTTCATAAACAACGATATGTTATTAAAATATTATATAAAATAGCTGTTATGAATATTAATAACCACTTTTTTAAATTTTATCTTTCAAAATAGACTTCATTTTTGGATTCGGAATATTGAAATTAGCCTAGGGTAAATGTTTGGTATTTTTCTGAAAAAATTCAATTTTTGTTGAATAATTAAAACAATGGGTTACTATTTAAAAACGAACTTTTTATTTAAATAATAATTTAATTTATTTAAATTTATTATAGGTCAAAATTGATACATAATACCTATATATGTACAATTTAATTCATTGGATTCATTTTATAATAATTTTTTATATATAAAAATGTTATTGAACTTTTCACCGTCTTTTACCTACCTCCTAGGGGCTTTTTGCAAACATACATAAAACATAATTTTAATGGTTCTGTGAGTGGAATTTCGAAAATCCGAGATAGATGGTTAATATCAAGGAGTAAATTGTTATTAAATAAGATAAAAATAATTTTTTCTGAATAATATCTTTTTACTTTTATTAACCACAATTAAAAGTAAATAGGGTAATTAAGGGTAAAAATGATATTATCATTACCCTAAGACATGTCCCAATTCTATTGGATAAGTGTAATTCGACCAAAAACAACAATAGTAATCAAATATTTCACTTTAGGTGCACTTGGATTAGATTAGGAATTTAATATCATTTTATTTAATGACGAGTTAAATAGTTAAAATCATAGTTTAATAACCAAAACATTTTTAATATAGGGTTATACATAAGATAAATTCGACTATAAATATTCATCAGTAATCTAAAACGATTTCCTAAATAATGGTATTTTATTTATAATATTTAGAAATAAAATATTTTAATTTATTTATGACATAATGATGATGCAATAATAATCTTATTAAAGAAATATTAAAAACATTGATGTTATAAATACGCAAATAAATGTAATTTGAAAATTTTTATGAATTCCACTAATTTTATTGATTAATATGATATGTTATTATTGATTTAATTGTCATTTTTTGAAGTAATCATGTTATGATTTTCAAAAAAATAAATAACCAAATAGTGTCAAAATTGACATAAAATTGTTTTTAAAACAAATATTATATTATTTCTTGTTATTATATTCAAAAAAATCTAAGGATCGGCCAAGATAAATATATCATGATAGGTGTATCATTAATGGACCACTTGTAGGTTTCTTGGATATATATGGTATGTTTAATAACTATATAATTAAAAAATAAAAAGTGACATGGTAAAATGTCAATCTAATTCACTATGAGTTATGACTAAAAGATAAGGTTAATATAATGATCCAAACCTTTCTAAGATCTATTGGTTGAGAGTATTTCAACCCATATCCACCTTATATTCGATATAAATAAATTTTGAGCTATTAAAAACCGAATATGACTTTATTATAAAATAATATTTTATGTTTTTCCAAAGATGCCCCTCTCCTCCCTTATAAAATGGGCACCCATTCCCTCCTCTCTTCACACCCTTTTGAGCCTTGAATATCGGCCAAACCCTTCAAATTTCTCTTCTACACTACCCCTGAAACGTTCTGGAGGTTCTCGTCTTCTCAAAAGACCAACTCTACTTCATTAAGAGGAAGCATAAAGGAGGTGCATCGAAGAAGTGGTAATCTCTTCTTCTAATTATCTCAAGTTTCATTCTTATTCTAATTCTACTTATTTATTTGTCTCATTATAAATTAATAACATCCATATTTTTTATTTACTAATAATTTATTATAAATATGAAACAACCCTATTTCACCTTCAATCCATCCTACGAAAAACGTAATCACCGCGCGTGCGTACGTACGGAATACAGTCTCCACACCGTGGTGTAATCATTTTTCAACCACCACGATACGTGGATGGGTATAATGGTGTAAATAAATTACTATATAAGATTATTTTAAAGTGATATTGATTCTAAAATATTATACATACACATAAATACAATTCCACGATCTTGGGAAGGATATCATCGCTCGTGCGTACGTACGGACTACCGTCTCCACAACGCGATGAGATTCATTCTCCATGTTAACCATTCATGAATAATTATAATGTATATACAATGAATAATAATGAGATATATGATATAATAATGATACTAGATTTATGTATATATATATATTTGTATGTTATCTACTTAATTCCATTCAATTCAATAAGGAAACGAAAACATCGTTCATGTGTAGGTACGACCTACCGTCTCCATGAAAGGTGTATTTCATTCCATTTATTGATCTGTCATATATATATTTATATGATGAAAATATATTATATATAAATCATTTTTTACATTCTGTAATTATGTAAATTATGATATAAGTAATAATATCAAGACCAAAAAGGCGGAACACATACAATAAATGAAAATATTTTACCCAAATCGCTAATTTTAAATCGAAAATACAATAGAACGGGTAATATAAAGTTATAATTAAACTATATATGATATGATAACAATGAATATGATTATGTAAAAAGAAAATGACATTATTTTAATCATTATACAGGAGTTTCGGATACATACAAAACATATCAGACATAAGGTAAGGGATAATTTTGCAATCTCATTTTTATCTGAGATTGCTTATTCGTAAGTATTTACTTGGGTTATATTTATTATCCATGTCCCTGTTTTCTAAAAATTTTTTAATGTATTTTTAATGTCCTTTTTACCCATTTTTGACTTTTACTACTTGGTATGTAAGGAATCTTTCTTTTTTTACCATACGAGGTACTTTTGGACTTTTTTGGAAAAAGTACGAGAATAAACTTTTTTTTTAACTTATAAGGCATGAACATATTTTTTACGGTTTCATATCACCTAATTTTAAAGACGATTACTATAAAATTTTTCTTGGTTATTTTCAATTAAATCCTTTTATTTTAAAATTGTGTGGCATTTTTTGAAAAAAATTGATTTTTAAGTAGAAGGGATACTTTCCTTAAGAATTAATTTAAAGAGTTTTGTCAAAACTATTTTCAATCTAAGATGACATTATTTAGTATGATTATGTTTCAAGTATAATGCCTCTATGATTTAAATGGTTTCACTTTTCTTATAATGAAATGATATCCATCTTTTTTATATAGAGTATGTTTTGTTGGGATGATGTCTATGAAACCCATTTTATTCTTTGGGTTACGATGAATGATTTATGTTTATGTTGTGGCACATGTAAGAATGATTTAATTATGAGATGGGTGGGACCCATATCTCCCTCCAATGCATTGGGTAAATATTTTTATCTCATGACATAGACATGGCAGGAATGGTAAGTTAATCTGGTTTAGTAATACAGGACTGGAACAAGGAGTGAACTTGATTCAGAAAGGGACTTTTCCCACTAAGATGGTCTTGGCAGCAAATCCTTGGCTACTATGGAAATTATATCATGTTCTTAATGGTTTTTACAACCAGATGTTTTATTCCCATGCTATTTTATCATTATTTATATTCCTTTATGATATATGTCTTACGTAATTCCAATATATATGTCTTCCCTCCAGATTTTGATGTATAGATTTAATGTTCAAGCTTTTGAATTCAAATGATTATGGATAGTTTTATATTCTCTATGTTTTCCCTTACTGAGCATTTGAGCTCACCCTTTTTATGTTTTCATTCCCCCAAGATATAAAGAATGTTTTTAGGTATAAAAAATGGGGAAGATCATTATGGGATATTTTTAATATCTTTCACCGTGATTTGAAGATTATATTTTGAGTTTCTAAATACACTAAACTATTACGGTCCTTGTGTGTCTGTTTTTTTATGTATTAAGTATTCCAAAAAAGTAATGTAATGTCCATGTATGTCAAGATTTGGGTCTCTAAATTGATAGTAATATTTATCTTCTACGACCTTGATTTGTCTCTACATTAATTATTTTCAATTCGAAATCCAATCTTTTTTGAAGTAATAAAATTTCTATTTTTGGATTATTATGTGCATGTTTTATTATCCTGGTTTATGATGTGGTTTTCCCATAGAAAATTATCAAAATCAAACACTAATTTTTTAATTGAAATTTAAAATTTAGTAGAAAACATTAATGGATGTATTGGAGTATTTATCACCGCTATATTTTTTGTTATTTTTCATATTAAATTTTAATATCTTATATAGCTTACATTGCATAAAAACCAAGCATAAATGAACGACAATGTACTATTAATATTATTATTTAAAATGAAATTTCTTCCTAAAATATAAATTGGTAATTATAAATAGTATTTGATAACTTAAGGAAATATATTAATGAATTCATTGGGTAACAATTAATTATAAATAAATATAAAAACCAAATCAATATAAATATAGTTTTTTATAAAAAATTATTTAGAAGTATATAAGTGTGATTTACACAAATAAAAAAATTACAAATTTTGGATTATATTAATGATATATATATTATTTAATATATTTTTTTAAAATCATATTTTTTACTACATATTTTATAAGAACAAATCCAAATTTATTGCATAAAATAATTTTTTTTTCTAAAAGGCAGTTTTTCCAAATATGGTTCACCTAATTATTGTAGACATTGTTTTTGAGACTTCTTATAAAGTATATATGAATAAAAACATCTTATATAATATATTACTATAAGAATATACATTTATTGAATTTATTGAATTTTTTTCAGTGATTCCCTATTTTGATAAATACTGATTAAATATTTCATTTAAATTAAAATTAGTTTTTAAGATAAATAATTTACATTGTTAAATTATAATTTTAATCGGTAAAAAAAATAAATTTACATATTTTTTACCGATTAATCATATTTACATCATTTGAATCAATTTCACAATGAATTTGGATAAAAAACATTTCAAACATTTGAAATGTTCTCATGACAAACTTGTTTTCTCATTCCGTCATTGATATTAATTTTAAATTAATTTTATAAAATTATTTGTTTTCAAATTTAAAAAATTTATTATATATTTTAAATGATACCATAAAAATTTATTAAATAATTACCTTTTATTTTTGGCCAAATTGAATACTAACTTTAGTATTTTTGTTTAATTGTCATGGTTAATGGTAAATAAGGTAATTATGGATAATAATAATATTATATGTTACATAAAATGACCATAAATATTTTTATCATTTTATTGGGTAGGATTGTGTTAAACAAAATCATCTTTGGGATGATTTAATTTCCTCCTAAATCCATGTTGATGAATGTGTGACTTTTTTATTATTTTATTCTATGCAAAGTCATGTATTTCATACTAATGTTTTTAATTAGTAATACATTTTTAATATGTGGTCATTAAAAATATATATTAAAAAATAAATATTCATTTAAAATGTAAAATGTTTATCATCATCACAGTGATTTATTTTTAAATTTTAGTAAATAAATAATTACCATAAGGACTTTCAAAATTATGATGCATTAATTGTTTAATTAAAAGAAATATCAAATAAAATATATTAAAAATATAAAAATAAATAATATTTTATATAATTAATTTTCTCCATGAATTTTACAGCTTAGGAATAAATATTAGATATGTATTAAAGGTTTTTTTCAAATTTATCTTGTGAATATAATATTTTTCAAAATGTAATCTAATGAATGCTATCAAAATTTAAATTAATTATATTTAAAAATAAATAATATATTATTAAAAGACATAAAATTTTTAGAAATTTAAAATTGATAAAAAATTTATATATTGATTAAAATTCAATCCATTAATTTTTTTTTTGTTTTATGGAAATTTATGGTAACTATATTATCCCATAAATAGTAATAATCCATGTGGCCACCATAAGAGTTAAAGGATTTAACTAAGGGTTAAATCCAAAAGATATGGGAATGAATGTGACCTAAAATTTCATATCAAATATTTTTGAGTGGATTTATACCCATTATAAAATTATATTGAAATGAAATAACATTTAAATAGTTTTAACTAAAAAATAATTTATGTTAATTCAATATTTTTAGAGTTTCCAAAAGCGCCTCTCACATCAATTATAAAAGGTCACCTCCTCCCTCATTTTTTCATATCACATTTCACCTTCTAGATCGACCAGAACATTTAAATTTCTCCTTTATAATTCCTTCCCTTCATCCTAGAAGCCTTATTTTTATAAAAAATTCAACTAATGTTGTTTATTTGTGAAACTCAAATGGAGATACCCAAATAAGAAGTAACCATCATCAATGAATATTTTTGATTTGATTCATCCATAAACCACTCCATTTAATCTTTATTTAATTTTTTTTAACAACTTCCATACCCTCAATAAATTGAGATATTTTAATATTAAGGGTTAAATCTACACTCTTGTGCACTTCCATCAAATTGAATACCTAATCATCGCTCGGTTGTATGATAGACTAACACCATTATAACCCATGTCCTTCATTCTCCAATTTAATAATTTTTTTTGGAAAAAATTATTTAAATACTATTTATATATTATATATATGATATTGAAGATTTATTTATTATTATTGAATTATTAAAAATCAAAAACATTTAATCATTCCATTTAATGTAAATACAATAACTTCCTACCTCGACGTGTGGACTACCAACTCCTCGAAATGATGTGATTCATTCACAGTTTATATACAATTTATTAATGATGGGGTTTTGGAAATTATATGAAATATATAGAATAATATTTATACTTTAATTATATTATTTACTCACTATATTCAATACGAAAAAATAGAATCATCGTTCTAATGTATGTTGGACCTACCATCTCTAGGAACAATGTATTTTATTTTATATTTCCATAAATTAATGTTTATTATAAATATATATATTTAATATATACTCTATTCCATTAATTATTAAAATTATATATATAATGATATTCATATATATTTAAAAGAATAATTAATATAGAAAATCAAAATGTATGCGAAAAACTAAGTGATTATTACCCGAAACATAACATTAACATTGAATTTTTAATAAACTTGTAATACAAAATCAAAATTAAATAATATATAGTATTATAAAAACGAATATTTATTATTGATAGATGTATAATAAAACAAAATTTATTATACATGAAGTTTGAAAAAGTAAAATAAGAAACCAGACAAAGGGTAAGTAATTTTTCTCTCTCTTTTATATCAGTGGGACACATGACTTATATTGTTCATATTTTTTTGTGTGGGGTATATACCTCCCATTAATATCTTTTAGTACTACTATAATTGTAACATCCAATGTATTTAATGAATAATAGAATTTTTTATCTATTTCTATTAATGAATTAGATTGTGTTTTCGAGAATTAAAATGAGAATAAATCCAATCTTAAGAATAGAATAAACTAATATTTTTAAAATATAGTGTTATTGGCTTTTGATGGAAAATATTTTTTAAATAAAACTATTGAAAATTTTATAAGCTCTATTTTTAAAAATAAACTTATTATTTATGATTGGGACATTTAAATTTACTTTGGGTAAATTTATGGTATTTTTCCGATAAAGTTCATTTTTTTAATAAATAGTGAAAAATGTTGTATTTTAATTCAAAAACTATTTTTAATCTAATTTATTTATATGATAATATTTTATTTTGAATTGGTTTTAAAATTAAATTAGAATATTTTTTTACCATTTAATCTAATAGTGGTCAGTGGAATTAATTTCACATTAAAATTGGACTTAAACTAGTGTCAATCTTTTGAAACTTGTTGTTTCATAAAAACACGCTATTTGCTCTGACAGCGGGAATTAATTATTAAATTAATTAATGTAACTTATATGTTTTTAATTTTTCATTATAGACATCATTTTTGAATTCATAATATCAAATATATATTAGGGTGAAGTTTTAATATTTTTCTGAAAAACTTCAATTTTTGATGAATAGTGAAACCACTAAGTGGTACTTAAAAAACTGATTTTTCGTTTATATGAAATTTTACCATATTTGTGTGTTGAATTTAAAAAATCTGAATTACATGTTTGTCATTAAGAAGTAAAATGTGGTTCAATGGGATTAAAATAATTGTTTGTTGAGTAGTAACTTTTATGTTTTTAATCGTGATTAGAGGTAATTAGTGTAGTTCGAGGTAAAAATAATATTTTAATAATATGATATGAGATTGACACGTGTCCTACATTTATTGGATGTGTCATGGATGAACAATAAAATCCATGGGTCAACTTGGGGACCCCATGTAGCCACTTTGGATGGAAGATGAAATTAATATATTTTTATTTAATGTAAAATTAAAAATGACACAAACATGAGTTGTTTTACTAAAAAAATTAAATGGGGTTATACAAGTCATAATTTTGACTATAAATATTAATTGGAAATAGTAAAAGATTTCCTACATCATAGTAGTTTTTTATAATTTTTAGACATTAAATAAATTAAATTATTTATGACATCATGATGATGCAGCGATTACCTCATTATTTAACGATTTAAATAAAATCAAAATATAATGTACAATCTAAGACCTAAACTAGTCAAAAACCTATTGGATGGTTATATTTCGAACCCGTATCACCTTATTCTCTAATTATATCTATGTGGGTCCTTTTAAATCCGA
Organism: Viscum album; assembly: GCA_963277665.1. Lineage (NCBI taxonomy): Eukaryota > Viridiplantae > Streptophyta > Magnoliopsida > Santalales > Viscaceae > Viscum > Viscum album. The sequence goes on along the minus strand of OY728121.1, from coordinate 137,861,618 downwards.
AACTGATTTTAAAATAAAGTAACATTTCTTTTACATTCCAAGAGTGCCCCTCCTCTCCTCTTATAAAAGCCCCCCACCTCTACCACCGTACCTACACCTCTAAAGCCTTTGGTTCGGACACGATATGCACATTTTGTCTCAACACATACCTCTATTACTCCTTGAAACCTCAAATTGTGCATAAGTCTTCCCAAGGAAGCCTTTGATCTCAAATCAAAAAGAGTTACGTGTTTTAAAGGTAGTGTTTTCTCTTGTGTTGTTTTGTTTTATTTGGCTTCTCCAACACCATAAAATCTTTTTATTAATTTCTTTTGTAAAAACACCAGTATAATCAATATACTAGGATGTTGTTATAAGGAGGATTCGAGCTACACTTACACACACCTTCATCTAATGGTTAAAAAACATACTATTTCTCTGGATGGAGAATTTCTGCTTCACGAAACGATGATTGTTCAACACTCATATAACACCTTCAAAGGTGGCCATTAATATAAAACTATATATATATATATATTATATGATATGTTTATGTTTTACTTAATCTTCTGAATTTTTCATTTGTGTCTTAACTTTATGGTTTCCATTGTTCCTAAACACGATAATTTCATTTTAGGAAGTGCGGACTACCGCCCCATCAAAATGATTTGATTTTTTAATACCATATGTGGTACGTATAAAGGATAAATTTAATGATATTATATATGATAAAATATTGGAATTATAATTCTATTATGTATAATTATGTTTTAATTCCATTAAAGTATGATATAGAAATGAAATTAGCGTTCATGCCTACGTACGACTTACAGTCTCCATGAACGGTGCATTTCATTTCATATCCCCAAATGAAATTTACTATTATATGTACATATATATAATGGATATATATGATTTATTTTAAATCTAAATGATTAATATGATTCTGGAATTAAAATATACATATCCCTCATTTTGTTTTAATTCCAATAATATGACATAGAAATGAAAGTAGCGTTGATGCGTACGTACGGCTTACCGTCTCCATGAACGGTGCATTTAATTTCATACCTCTAAATGATTATGTAATATTATAAATGCATGTATATACTAGATATATATGATATATATGGCATCTAAATCATGAATATCATTATTGAGATAATGGATATTTGACTAAGTGAACAACTTCTAAATATAAGAAGTTCATTTTTTACTCAAGTATCAATGATCGTTTAAACGACCGTTATAAACTTAAATAATAACATAGTGTTCATGAAATGGTAATTAATGATAAAAATGGAATAATGAACTTCAAAAATGTTTTTAATAAAGTATAAATTATCTCAAGTTTATTATTCAGGACGTTAAATAATGATCAAGTCATGTCAGATATGAGGTAAGGGACTTCGTCTCAATCTCCTTTCACTGAGGCATATTTTGTTTCATACCCAACATTATTTTATAAGGTGTATAAAACCCTTTGTCTTTTACTTTTATACAAAATGAATCTTTTTCTATTAAGCGTTTTACTAAACGACAAAAAGGATTGTTTCTTTTAACGTACGTGGTGACAATGACATTTTTCGACGCCGCAAGTATTATTTGGTCTTTGGATTCATCAATAAGCCGTAATGTTTTTAAAGTGAAATAAATACCATATACTCTTTTATGTATTTTGGTATTGAAAATGGTTTTTATAATGGATTTGTTATGTCAATATATTGATGTGATATATTGTGATCAAAGTGTGGAAATGTTTTCTTTCCATTATATTTGTTTTATTTCTTATGATTTTATTATGGTACATGGAAATTTGACGGGTGGTTACGTGATAAACCATATGACGGGTGGTGCCATGAATACCAGGACGGGTGGTTACGTTAAAACATCCATTGCATTGGGTATGGAAGTCGGCCGTATGGCTATTCCATTAAGTGATATGTGTGGAAGTCGACCGTATGGTTATTCCATTTAAGTATGTTTATGTCCCAAGTTACCTTTATATGTTATGTGTTCTTTATATGGGTTTTATGGTAATATATTGGTTACAAAAGGTAAGTAATGATCTTTTATTAAGTGAATAGTTTTTACTACTTCATAAAGGTGAAAATTATTACTTTGATAATGTATAGATGGTTTACTTCTCGTTTTGATAATCTAACAGTTTTCATTCTTTGTGTATCCCATACTGAGCTTTTTATGCTCACCCCATGTTTTTTTGAAATTTTTTTCACAGGACTTAATGTGGAAAAGGGTCATGGATGGGATCAAGGGAATGTCATGCTATATAAAACATGGAACTAGACAAGTTCTTTTTAAGAGTTTTTATTCCATTGAAACTTAGTATAAGTGTCTACATTGAAATCTTTTGAGATGTAATAGTTATGTCCTATTTCTCTAAAACTCTAAACCTGAAAAGATCCTCAATGTGAATTTTTAATTTAATTCAATATTAATTAAGGTTAATGTCTGAGGCCTTATAGTTGGTATCTTAGGTTGGTTTAGACAACTTTAGGAGTTCAAAAATTGTTAAATTATAAATTAATTTATGGTATGATTGAAATGATATATAGATTAAAGATTACCATGTTTCTTCTCCTAATATATTTCTGTGTTAGGAATGGGTTTTCATAAAGGAAACAGAACAGATTTTCTAGGACGGAAAATGGAGGGAAACAACCTTTCAAATCAGTATACTAAGATGGTCAGAATCAGAAATAAACAGTTTGTTGCAGTGATAGCTCAGTTGACTTAATTAAAAAATTTTGGTTGTGTTTATTGATGATATTTTGGTGTCTTCATAAAGTAAATAGGAGCATTAATGTCATTTAAGGGTTATCATAAATACCTTAAAAGCAAAGAAAATCTATAGAAAATTTAGAAAGTGTAAATTTTGGTTACAAAAAAATTCTTTCCTTGGTCACATTGTTTCAAAAGATGACATAACTGCTGATCTTTCTAAAACAAAAGTTGTTGAAGAATGGCGAAGACCCAAAAATGTAACAGAGATCCGTAGTTTTCTTAGTTTGGAAGGTTACTACAAGTGGTTTGTTGAAAATTTTTCATGGTTTTCTAGTCCAATGACTAAGCTAACTCAGAAGGGTGTTAATTTTATCTAGACAAAAGAATGTGATGATTGTTTTCAGGACTTGAAAAGAAGATTCGTGGATGTTCTAGTTTAGGACTTCCTTCCAGGAATGGTGAGTTTGTTATCTACAATGATGCTTCATTGAAAGGACATGGTTGTGTCCTTATGCAGAATGATTAGGTAATTGCATATGCTTCAGGTCAGTTGAAAACTCATGAGGTAAATTACCCTACACATGATATGGAATTAGCTGTTGTTGTTTTCACATTAAAAATTTGGAGACATCATTTGTATGGACTAAAGTGTGAAATATATACCGATCAAAAAAGTTTAATGTATATATTCACTTAGGAAGAATTATATATGAGACAGAGGAGATAGCTAGAATTAATCAAGGATTATGATTGTATAATTCATTACCATCCGGGAAATGAAAATAAAGTGGCTGATGCTTTGAGTCGAAAAAGTAATGATTCATTAACAATGTTTGCATTTGGAACGTGATCCTTTGGTTAAGGTATTGATGAACTTTGGCATAGATGTCTTTGGTGCAGGATGTTCTTCTGTTTTGTTTCAGGTATCAGTGAAATCTTCTCTATTAGACAGCATCAAGCAAGCACAGTAGCAAGACAATGAGTTGCAGAAAAAGGAAGAGCTGGTTTAGAAAGGTAAGTTTCCTGAATTCAACATTGATAATGATTGCGTTTTGTGATCGGGGAAGAGATTTTGTGTGCTTTGTGATTCATAGTTGAAGAGAGAGTTGTTGTGTGAAGCTCAAAGTTCTATGTTTTCAGTTCATCCGGGAAGTACTAAGATGTACAGAGATCTATGGGAGTATTACTGGTGGGATGGAATGAAAAGAGTTATTGCTGATTTTACTGTGAAGTGTTTGACATGTCAACAGGTTAAAGCAGAGTGGAAGTTACCGAAAGGGATGCTTCACCCTTTACCAGTTCCAGAGTGGAAATGGGAGAATATATCCATGGACTTTGTTGTGGGATTACCGAAGACATCTCAAGGTAATAATGCAATCTGGGTTATTGTTGATCGCATGACTAAATCTGGTCTTTTCCTTGCTATACGAGATACTTTTTCACTAGATCAACATTCCCGTTTGTATCTTAAAGAGATATTCAGGTTACATGGAGTTCCTCTCTCCATTGTATCCAATCGTGATCCTAGGTTTACTTATAACTTTTGGAAAGGCCTTTAGAAGTCGTTGGGTACTGAATTAAATTTTAGTACAGTTTTTCATCTGCAATCAGATGGGCAGTCAAAACGAACAATTCTGAATTTGGAGGATATGCTATGTGCTTGTTCGATGGATTATCAGGGAAGTTGGGACCAACATATTTCTCTGGTTGAATTTTCATATAATAACAATTTTCATTCCATTATACAGATGGCTCCGTTTGAAACATTATATGGGAAGCAGTGTCGAACTCCAACTTTTTGGGGATGAAGTGGGTGAAAGGAATATGATGGGACAAAAATTGGTTTATGAGATGGCAGAAAAAGTTCAGTTGATTTAGAAACACATGAGAACAGCTCAGAGCAGGCAGAAGTGTTATGCGGATACCCGGAGGAAGGATCTATCTTTCGATGTAGGTGATCATGTTTTTCTCAAAGTTTCAACGTGGAAACGTGTGATGTGATTTGGTAAGAAAGGAAAACTGAGTCCAAGGTTCATTGGACCACATTAAATTCTGGAGAATGTTGGATTAGTTGCTTACCGAGTGGCTTTACCTCCGAGTTTATCTCAGGTACACAATGTTTTTCATGATTCGATGTTGAGAATGTATATGCCAGATCCATCTCATGTTTTTATTCCAGAGGTAGTTTAGCTGGAAGAGAACCTATCATATAAAGAACATCCGGTCCAGATTCTTGACCATAGGGAGCAAGTGTTTCGAAATAAGGTGATTCATCAGGTAATGGTTTTGTGGAAAAACCACATGGTTGAAGAGGCAACATGGGAATCTGAAAATGCAATGGGGGCTAAATACCCCCACTTATTCGATAAGTAAATAAATTATGGGGACACAATTTTATAAAGGGGGATGTATATAACATCCCAAGTAAGTAATGAATAATAGAAATTTTTATCTATGTCTATTAAGGAATTAGATACTGTTTTAGAGGCTTAAAATGAGAATAAATCAAATCTTAAGCATGGAATACACTAATATTTTTAAAAGATTGTGTTACTGCCTTTTGATGGAAAATCATGATTAAGTCAAACTATTGAAAATTTTATAGGCTCTATTTTTCAAAATAAACTTATTCATTATGATTAGGACATTTAAATTTACTTTGGGTAAATTTTTGGTATTTTTCCGATAAAGTTCATTTTTAATGAATAGTGAAAAATGTTGTATTTTAATTCAAATACTATTTTTAATCTAATTTATTTATATGATTAGATTATATTATGAATTGGTTTTAAAGTTCAATTATAATATACTTTTTACCATTTAATCCAATAGTGTTCATTGTAATTAATTTCACTCTGAAATTAGACTCAAACCAGTGTCAATCTTTTGATACTTATTGGTTCATAAAAACATGCTATTTGCTCTGACAGTGGGAATTAATTATTAAATTAATTAATGTATCTTATATGTTTTGAATTTTGTAAGATAAACTTCATTTTTGAATTCAGAATATCAAATATATCTTAGGGGGAAGTTTTGGTATTTTTCTGAAAGACTTCAATTTTGATGAATAGTGAAACCACTAAGTGGTACTTAAAAAACTGATTTTTCGTTTAAATGAAATTTTACCACCTCTGTGTTTTGAATTTCAAAAATCTGACATAAATTTTTTTCATTAAGAAGTAAAATGTGGGTCAATGGTATTAAAATATTTTATTTGAATAGTAACTTTTATGTTTTTAATCGCGATTAGAGGTAATTAGTGTAGTTTAAGGTAAAAATAATATTTTAATAATATTAGATGAGCTTGAAACATGTCCTACCCTTATTGCATGTGTCATGGACGACCAATACAATCCATGGGTCCACTTGGGGACCCCATGGAGCCACTTTTTAAGGAAAATGACATTAATATCTTTTTATTTAATGTAAAAGTAAAAATGACACAAACATGAGTTGTTTTACTAAAAAAAATTAAATGGGGTTATACAAGTCAGAATTTTGATTATAAATAGTAATTGGAATGATTAAAATATTTCCTACGTCATATTAGTTTTTTTATAATTTTTATACATTACAGAAATTATATTATTTATGACATCATGATGATGCAGCGATTACCTCATTATTTAACGATTTAAATAAAATGAAAATATTATGTAACATCTAAGACCAACACATGTCAAAAACCTATTGGATGGGTATATTTCGAACCCTTAGCACCTTATACTGGAATTATATCAATTTGGGACCTTTTAAATCCAAAACTCATTTTAAAATAATGTAACATTTCTTTACATTTCAAGAGTGCCCCTCCTCTTCTCTTATAAAAGGCCCCCACCTCTACCACCTTACCCACACCTCTCAAGCCTTTGGTTCGGCCAAGCTCTACCCATATTTTCTCTCCACATCCCTCTCTTACTCCTTGAAGCCTCGCATTGGGCGAAAGTCTTCCCAAGAAAGCCTTTGAGCTCAAATAAAAAAAAAGTTACTCGTTTTAAAGGTAGTGTTTTCTCTTGTGTTCTTTTGTTTTATTTTTCTTCTTCAACCCACTAAACTCTTTTTATTTATTTCATTTGTAACAACACCAATATCCTCAATATAATAGGATGTTTTTATAATAAGTATTCGAGCTAACCTTACACACACCTTCATATAATGGATAAAGAACATAGTGTTTCTGTGGATGGCGAATTTCTGCCTCACGAAACGATGATTGTTCAACACTCATATAAAACCTTAAAAGGTGGCCATTAAGATGACACTATATATATATATGATATATAATATTTTTATGTTTTACTTAATCTTCTGTATTTTTCATTTGTGGCTTACCTTTATGTTTTCCATTGTGGGTAAACAAGATAATTTCATTTTAGGAAGTGCGGACTACCGCCCCCTCAAAATGATTTGATTCATTAATACCATATGTGGAACGTATAATGGATAGATTTAATGATATTATATATGATACCATACTGGAATTATAATACTATTATGTATCATTATGTTTTAATGCCATTAAAGTATGAGATAGAAATTAAATTAGCGTTCATGTGTACGTACGGCTTACCGTCTCCATGAACGGTGCATTTCATTTCATATCCCCAAATGTATTGTACTATTATAAGTAAATATATATAATGGATATATATGATTTATGTTACATCTAAATTATGAATACGATTTTGGAATTAAAATATACATATCTTTGATTTAGTTTTAATTCAAATAATATGACATAGAAATGAAAGTAGCGTTCGTGCGTACGTACGACTTACCGTCTCCATGAACGGTGCATTTCATTTCAAAAATATAAACGAATATGTAATATCATAAATTCATATATATACAAGATATATATGATATATATGGCATCTAAATCATGAATATCATTCTTGAGATAATGGATATTTTACAATGTGAACAACATGTAAATATAAGAAGTTCATTTTTGACTCAAGTACCAACGATCGTTAAAACGACCATTATAAACTTAAATAATAACATAGTGTTCATTACATGGTAATAAATGATATAAAAGTATTAATGAACTTGGAATATGTTTTTAAGCAAGTAGAAATTAACTCAAGTTTATTATTCAGGACGTTAAAGATTGATCAAGTCACGTCGTATACGAGGTAAGGGACTTCTTCTCAATCTCCTTTCATTGAATAATATTTCGTTTTATAGACAACTTTCTTTTATACGGTGTCTAAACCCCATCCAATTTTACATTTATAAAAAATTAAACTTTTTCTATGAATCGTTTTACTAAACGAAAAAATGGAATGTTTCTTTTAACGTATGCAGTGAAAATGACCTTTTTCGCCGCTGCGAGTATTATTTGGTCTTTGGCTTCCTCACCAAGACATAATGTTTTTAAAGTGAAATAAATAACATATACACTTTTATGTATTTTGGTATTGAAAATGGTTTTTATAATGTATTTTTTATGTCAATATATTTATGTGATATATTGTGATCAAAGTGTGGAAATTTTTTCTTTCCATTATATTTTTTTTATGTTTTATGATTTTATAATGGTACTTGGACATTTGACGGGTGGTTATGTGATAAACCATATGACAGGTGGTGCCGTGAATACCAGGACGAGTGGTTACATTATAACCTCTAATGCATTGGGTATGGAAGTCGGCCGTATGGCTATTCCATTAAGTGATATGTGTGGAAGTCAACCGTATGGTTATTCCATTTAAGTATGTTTATGTCCCAAGTTACCTTTATATGTTATGTGATCTTTATATGGGTTTTATGGTAATATTTTTGTTACAAAAGGGTAAGTAGTGATCTTTTATTCAGTGAAGAGTTTTTACTACTTCATAAAGGAGAAAATTATTACTTTGATAAAGTATACATGGTTTACTTGTTGTTTTGATAGACCAACAGTTTTCATTCTTTGTGTATCCCTTACAGAGCTTTTTATTCTCACCCCGTGTTTTTTTGAAATGTTTTTCACAAGATGTAATGTGGAATATGTTCAAGGAAGGGATCAAGGGAAAGTCATTCTATATAAAACATGGAAGTAGAAATGTTTCTTTTTAAGAGTTTTTATTCTATGGAAACTTAGTAGAAGTGTCTACTTTGTAATCTTTTGAGATGTAATAGTTATGTCCTAATTCTCTAAAACTCTAAACCTGAAAAGATCCTCAATGTGAATTATTAATTTAATTCAATATTAAGTATGTTTTAAGGATGGGTCCTTATAATAATGATTTAATATCCATATAATTATCAATCATTCATGTGTTATATGTTTTTTCTGATTATAATGTGGTGCGGTTTATTTCACTAACTCGTTATTATCTAAGATTGTTTTTGATTCAGTATCAACTGATGGATATTTTCATCAATGTCCATGTTTTCAGAAAGTATTTTAAAATAATAATTTAAAATTATGATACATATTTTTAAATTCGTTTTAACCATGTTCTATATTTTTTCTAATGTGTATAAATATATCTTTTTATTGTTTCCCAAATGACATACTTCTTGATTTCAGTCATAAAAATATGGAATGATTGTTTTATTAACTTATGAAAAATGGGATGATTTTTTTACTGTCATGATTCCTTAATTTCATTAAGGTTCCATTATGAATTTAAATAGATATTTTAATTGAATTTTTTTAAACTATCAGAATTTTCTATACAAATGTTTTTAATATAAAAAAATGGATGTTCTAATGATGATTTTCAATAATATAATTATATTATTTTCATATATGTAAAAATCCATTATTATATATTATTATTTCTTACTGTTGATCTTTTAAGATACCATATAACATTATTTATAGACAGGGTTATGATCACTTTAGCTATGGATGTTCTATTAAGATTTAATTCAGGTTTTTTGTTAATGTAATCAGATTTTATATGCTAGTATTTTAATATAATTGTTTATGTTGATTATGTTTACCCATTTCCTATGAGAAAGAAATAGGAATAATTAATTGTGGGGAGGGTCCCTCTATAGTCAATCAATTAATTTGTCTGGCACATGAGTCAAATGATACATGGATTTAGGTGAGGTGTTATCAATTTATTTTAAAATTTCATGGTCGAGAACTTGATGGAATATTTCATTCCATGAACCTAATCTAGTCCCCACCAAAACTAGCTCCAAACCCCACCCGTGACAAGGTCCAAAGGTCGTTCCATATTCCCATGGGCTGGAAAATGTACTAGATTATCATAAAATGATAATTGGGAATGATTTAACCGAGATTATAAACATAAAACAATTAAATAATCCAATAAAATGAATCTATTTTTTTCAAACCAAACTACCTTTTACAAAAATTCAGAACAAAATTACATATTTCAAAAAAAATATATAACAATAATATAACAATGGTACAAAACCAAAAGGAAATATCCCAAGAACCCTCATGTCAAGGGGCACCCCCCTCAAGTAATTTCCAGAAGACATCACCACCAAGGACCTGCTTGAAACCCGAACCACTAGAACTAAAAAATTGTACCCAACCTGTGACAAAAAAAACCAAGTATACTTACACCAAAAGGTGTATGTTGGGTGTGATCTGATGCTCAGTAGGATACCACCAACAAGTGATCCCATGTGATAAACATTCAAAGGTGAAACGAATGCATGTTTTGAAAAGCATGTAATTTCTAGTTACAATTTCTAAAATATGAAACAAAAAAATCAGTTTTCAAGTGGTATAATTTAAAGAATAATCACTTTTAAAATAAATTCGAATGATACCGAATTTTTCATCCAAATAGACTGTATGAAAACAGTATGTATAAAGAATCTAATGAGCACAAGCAATAGGAAATAACCCCTAGGCACTAGCTCATTGTGGGTCCGAGGTAACTCGTATCATCGTGAGAATAACCATCAAAAATATATGTTCTCATGTATGAGCCACTAGTAGGGAATATAAACATTACCTAGTGTTCCCCAATCATCATCTTCATAGTTTAGTTAGAGTTGTTAACGTCAACACTGCTAAATTAAACTGAGGCCAAACCCCACAGATTCACGAGCATACTAGTGCACGTCCTCCCACCTAGACACCTAGGATTTTCCATTGTGCTCAAACAAGTTAAAAAAGTCACGAAATATAAATTTCATATGAAATTATAATTTCCATATCAAAAATTCAATAAACAACCCACTTTTATACCACACAAGTTAAAAAAGATATCTTTTCATTTAAATTGATTTTAAAATATGACTCACATAAAAATAGCCCACAACACTTTTCACATTTCATTAACACTTCCACAAATCCTTTACATTTTTTTATAAACCATTCCCAAACATTCTAACTCACATAACAGTCCACTACAATATCATATAATTCCTCTGTCATCAACAAAATTCATTTTTCACAACACACTCACACAAAACAACCCATATCCATTTTTTACAGCTCTCTTTACATTTTCTAAAACATTTCAGAACTTTATATAACATTCTAAAAAATATATTTTACTTCTTAAATAACCACCATACCTTTAAAAAACACATATTAGGTGAACTTCCCCCAAACAGTACATATAAACCCTTTTACCCACAATTTTTATCCATACAAAACATTCACAATTTTCATAAAACAAATTCAAGGGGTGTAACAAGGTCTTTCATTGAATACCCATTTCAAAAACCACATTTAAAACCAAAACCATACCAATTCCTATCCAAAAAATAATTGGATTCCCTAGATACATTTATAAAGCCACATTCACATGTTATAAAATAACCTTGAATAATACCACAAAAGATACAAATGAAAACAATCGTTTTCATAAAATGATCTCAAGAAGTATAACAATTTTTTTCACATCAAACCTATTCAAAACCCGTCATTTTAGGACCACATGACACTAATACATTAAAAACCCAGAATTGATATGTCAACCAATATTTAGTAAACCAAATCAATAAGTTATAAAATACACCCAAATAATACCCCATGAGTTACACATGAAAACACGAAATTTCAAGTTAACAAGAAACTATAAAATTTAATAGTTATCCAAATCAATCATAAACAGTTTTTGCACCACACACCACATATAGGGAAAATGAGAAATGAGTAAATGAAACAATACATCTCATAAATAATTGTTTACAAATGGAAACACCTACTTTTGGAGTCAAAACCCATGAATCATGGGGGTAAACCTCAGCCACACCACTACCGCACCACATGGAAGTGAAAACAAACCCTAAACCATAATATTTCACCAAAAATACACCAAATAAACCCTAGGTATGAAACATAACTTCTATACACTCTATTATTTTATGAAAGAGGGAGAAACCCTAAGGAGAAGGACAGAATTGAACAAAGAAACACTCACAGAAATCAATTTTTATGAAAACGAATCAAAGTACACATGAATCTGAATTTTAAAATAGCTACAAATTTAAGGTAGTTTCTAACAAGGATTAATATGTCATGTAGGAACTGGAATGGGGGAAAATAGTAAAAATAAAAAGAGTTATGATGGTTCAATTTTCTTCTTCAAATCTGGGATATTTGTGAAATATGGAGATGTTTTTCCCAATTTCACGATTCTATTGAGCTCCAAATTGGGTAAGGAGAGAATGGGGGCGTGGCTAAGGTATGTTGGAACAGGTGGGAGTTCGAATCACCAAAAAAACATGAAACTAGTTTGAGTTATTAAATATATAATTTTTTTAATGTATAATATGGGCTTTTGGGTAGGCCCAATATCTTAAATAAAAACCAAAATCTTCCATGATTATAGATTTCTAAATGGTCCCATTTAGTTTTTTGGTTATAATAGTTCAAGGGATTACATGTAAAAATTGGAATGGATGAATTTTTTTGAAATATGAATGAGTTATAAAGGAATTATAATTTATTTTGAATTCTAGAATTGGGAACATAGTCTGACACAATTCATGAAAACTCGTCCATTCAACCATTAAAGCTTAGGATAACCCCAAAACAAAGCATGAAAGGATATTAAATGAAATTTAAATTTAAAATAAGTCATGTATGTGGCAATTATCTCCACCATGAAAACATTTCATCCTAAAAAATCCACATCAAGGCCAGATTCCAAAACCAAACCAACCGATAAACCAAGATGTACTCTATTGCCATGCTTCTCCCCGAAGGGCCAAAACACCTCTAGTCATCAATTAAGGAAGTATTAATCTCATAATACAAACATAAAACACTCTCCTGAAATGATCAATAAAATTCATACATTATCCCAAAAGAAAACTCCTCATACAATATCCGAACAAGACTCAAGAAATTCACCCAAATGAACAAAAACATCGAAGAAGGTTACACTTACTATACATTAACTAAACCATTGGGCACTCTCCAGTCCCACCATTTACTCAAAGAATATTTTGGTAGATATATAGTTCCGAATTAGACTACCTTCTTCCAAGCTAGTACCATGTATAAATTTGAGCTATTGGTATGGGGGAACAAAAAAAGGCACCCCACCATAAGGGACAACCAAAAAATTTCCGAGACAGAATCAGGAAACTGATAGGGGAAGGCCTGACCAGACTCCATGGTACAATTGGTAGAATTTAATTAAATGTTTACGAAGGAATGTACATGAGAATCATAGTGGTTCTCCCCACCATAAGAACCAACCATCTTAACCAACCAACATGGGCTAACACAAAAATTCCCAAAAATAAATAAAAATCTGGGATGTGTGTAGGGTTAGTCCCCGGGGTTTGGGAAACTATGCACTAACTGTGAAGATCATTCATTATACATGGCTTCCAAGAACACAACCCTTACTAATCATTCTGAAACTATATGCTCAACTATGACGACACCATAGGTTTGAACTATTACCATCTTTCATATTAAGGATGGGACTTTTAAATGGGTTTAAACTACCCTGGGATTTCCCCGGAATACAAGACAACTTTTCTACAAGACCTATGGCTGGATCTCAATGATTGATGATTCTTTAGCCTCACAGTTAGGCTTTGGAAACCCCATGAATGAGAATTCATTATGCGGTACACCAAACAACTACACCACTGTAATAGATATGATTATCATGACATTACACATTCCAAACTCACATTACCCTAACCAGATATTTCACTGAAACAAGGGCATAAAAGATGCACACACATTAGGCCATGATTCGTCTGGTGAGAAATAATAGAAGTAAAGTACACATATAATCACCTTCCTCTAAAATAGATGATTTTGATGTTTTTCCAAGGGATAAATTCTCCCAATATAACAGATAATATCAGTGGATTGAATGACTTTCACCATTACGGTCAATCGAGTACATGACATCACAAGGCATCACCGAATATGAGCATTGCGACTGATATAAACAATTCATGGAGAGGGACCTTATACAATATCCTAAAACAACAAATAATTCTAGAAAGTGGCCACAATATCCTCTCATGACCAGATTCACCACACTGGTAGTTTAACATAAAATTCTTCTAAGAGACTACGAAGGACTGAGAGAACCTCTTAGACACCATACAGAAACACTACCATGCTAACAACCCTAGACCACTTCCACATTCGGCAAATCTGAAAAATTAAGAATCTAAGGTTTCTTTCATTCATCAATGATCACTCACCCACTACAATAGGATACACTATCCAATGAAAGGAAAGGGAGTATACTCAATTAAAAAATATCAAGAAAAAGATTCATTATATTGATCAATTGGAGGGTCTTCAAATAGAGAAACAATTCGGGTTTCACTTCAATTGTGCACTAACCCTTAATGGGGAGTAACTTATCCAAGGATTGAACCCAAGGACCCAACCATGAAGGTCCATTGGTCATGACATACCACAAAATAGATCCAAACACCTGAAGGGGACCACAGTAAAGGTTCCCCAAAACATTTCTAAGAATACACCACTATTCGACCCTTCAAAACAGATCACCGTCCAAACACAAACCCAAAACACAGTTCAAACAGGAGGGGTTCTTGTACTCAAAACATCCCACAACATCAACATTTTCAAAAACACATAATACACACCTTCCCAAACTATACATAAAGACATCATGATTTTCCCATAAATTCATATTTTTTAAAATAACTGGTCCATCATTTAGCTTATCCAATAATGGTACCCCACGGGGCCTCACACGTGCATGTTTCTGTGCCACACCAGGCACCCTCCTCATATCCATCCCAAAAATCATCTAGTTAAACCATTAACCATCCACCATCTAATATAAACCCATTCATTTGGTCACTCACAAAAATACCAAAGGTTAATATAAAAACTCACTCCACATTTCAAAAAAAATCGACCAATACATCCTTTTTCACAAGACCTCTATCCATGAAATCGAACCCAAATTACCGCATATAAAAACATTTCTGAAAGGAAAAATCATTCCAATGAAAACTCACTATTTATATTTTCACATAAATTTAAAAAAATCTCATCCCATTTAAACTCCTTTGAATAGTTTATAAAATTCTATTGGAAACACTTTTTCAAAACCAACCTTGACATAGTTCATGCTTTCTAAAGAGGTTCAAACACACCATTTTCCATTCCAATACAGTTAAGAAAATTCAGTTCTCTATTATAAAAAATCTAACCATTCCCTCAATATTAGATTATTATTTCACAAAAACATTACACTTCTTAAAACCAATTCTGTTTAAAACCAAAGTTCCAAGATTTCAAAACTAAACAACACAAGACAACGTGAGGAAACTAGTTTTAGTGGGTCACATGGACATATGGTTAGATACCATAATACAATCACTTTACCATCAAAGAGAGTGTTCTATGGAAATATCCCTAGCTCCACATGGGTTGCTAGACCCTACGAGCTCAATGTGACCATTAACCTAACTATCTTCTCATTTGCACAAATCATCATCAAACCAATAAAACCAAAGGACTCAGAAAAGTCTCAACATCCCCTATAGAATTGAATCAAATAATGAGGTTTGGTGATCCGACACACTACTCCTAACCTGAATTCCACGTCCTGAAAATCCTAACCCTAGAATATCCCTACTATTCCCAAAATAATATGACCTAAAGAGAGATAACCTCCTCTAATACCATTTTGTTACGAATAGAATCTAGTCGCCGCCAAAACTGGCACCAAACCCAGCCCCTGACAAGTCCAGAAGGGTGTTCCCAATCCCCACATGATGGAACAAGTACTTGGGTATCAGAAAATGATAATAGGGAATGATTTACCCGAGTAAATAAACTTAAAACAACAAAATAACAAATAAAATGAATCTGGAATTGTTAAACTAAACAGTCATTTAAAAAAATTCATACCTGAATAAAATATATTAAAACAACTAAATAAGAATATAAAAAAGGTAAAAACCCAAAAGGAAACAACCCAAGAACCATCATGGCAAGTGGAACCGCCCTCAATCCATCTCCACAAGACTTCTTCACTAAGGACTTGCTAGAAACCCAAACCACTAGAACTAAAAAATTGTACCCAACCTACGACATCAAAAATTACCAAGTCTACTTACAACCAAAGGTGTATATCGGGCATGATACAATTCCCATTAGGATACCACTACTAATAAATTTCATGTGAGAAACATTCCAAGACTAAAAATATGCATGTTCTCCAAAACATGTAATTTCTTTTAAAAATTTATAAAAAACGAAACTAAAAAAACCGTTTTCAAGTGGGATAATTTAAAGAATCGACACTTTTAAAATAAATGGAAAATCTACTGAATATTCTAGCCATATATACTGTATGACAGCAGTATGTATAAAGTATCTAATATGAACATGCTATTGGAAATAACCCCTAGGCACTAGCTCATTGGTCGTCTTAGGTACCTCGTATCTCGGTGAGAATAACCATCACAAATATCTGTTCTCGTGCACGAGAAACTAGTAGGGAACATTCCCATAACCTCATGTTCCTCAATAATCATCATCTTAGTTTAGTTATAGTTGTTAGTGTCAATCTTTCTACGTGAAACTGAGGCCAAACCCCACAGATTCACTAGCATACTAGTACACATCCACCCACCGTGACAACCATGTTTTCCTTTTGTTGTAATACAAGTTAGACATGTCAAGAAATATACTTTTCATATAAAAATATCATTTCCATATCACAAATTCACCAACCAGCCCACATGAATACCACACAAGTCACAAAAGTCAACTCTTCATTCAAATGGATTTCAAAATCGGACTCACACCAAAAAAGCCCTCATCATTTTTCACATTTCATTAGCACTTCTAAATATACTTTAAAAAAATTTTGTAAAAAATTCGAATAAATTATATCTCACATAACTACCCACTCAAATATCATAAAATACCTGTTTTATCAACAAACTTCATTTTTCACAACACAGTCACACAAAATATACAACAACAATGTTTTTCAGCTCTCTTTCTATTTTCTAAAACATTTCAGCACTTTATAAAACATTCTAAAATATATATTTGAATTCTTAAATAACCCCCATACATTTCAAAAACCCATATTTGGTGAACACCCCCACCCCCATAACATAGTACATATACATCCTATTACCCACATTTTTTAACCAAACAAAACATTCAAAATTTTCATAAAACAAACTCAAGGGGTGTAACTATGTCTTGCACACATAACCCATTTCAAAACCCCCATTTACGACCAAAACCATACCAATTCATATAAAAAATTTAATCGGAATCCATATATACATTTATAAAACAACATTAAAGGGTTATAAAATTACATAGAATAATACCACAAAATATACAAATGAAAACACACAATTTCATAAAATGATCTCAAGAAATATAACAATGTTTTACAAATAAAATATATTAAAAAACCATCTTTTAAAGAACAAATGAAACTAATACATTAAAAAAAAGAATTTGTAGGACAAAAAATATTTAGTAAACCAATTCCATAAGTTATAAAATACACACAAATAATACCCCATGAGTTACCCATGAAAACACACAATTTCAAATTAAAATGAAACTATAAAATTTAACACTTAACCAAATCAATCATGAACTATTTTTGCATCATTACCAACATATAAGGAATACAAAAAATGGGTAAATACAGAAAGATAACTCATTAATAATTTTTTACACATGGAACCGCTTACTTTTTGAGTCAAAACCCTAGAATCTTGGTGTGAAACCTCAACCGCAACTTCGTCACACCACATGGAAGTGAAAACAATCCCTAAACAATAATATTTCACAAAAAATACTGCAAATTAAACCCTAGGTATGAACCATTACTTCTGGACACTCTATAAATTTATGAAAGATGGAGGAAACCATATGGAGAAGGAAAGAATTGAAGAGAGAAATAGTCACCAAAAACAACTTTGAATAAAATGACACAAAATCTGCTAGAATCTAAAATTTAAAACAACTAAATAATTAAGTTAGTTTCTAAAATGTATGAGTTGGACATGTAGGAACTTTAATGGGGGAAAAGAGTAAAAATATAAGGTGTTATGAATGGATCAATTTACCTATTCAAATCTGGATGATTTGTGAAATCCAGATATGTTTCACCCAATTTCATGAAAATATTGAGATCCAAATTGGGGAAGGAGAGAATGGGGGCGCGCCTTAGTTAAGTGGGATCAGGTGGGAGTTAGAATCACCAAAAAACATGAAAATATAATGAGATATTAAATAATGAAAAATTATTTTTAATGTAGAAAATGGGTTTTCGGGCATGCCCAATCTCTTAAATAAAAACTAAAATCTGCAATGATTAAAAATTTCTAAATGGTCCAAATTAATTTTGCGGTGCTTTTATTTCATTGGATTAGAAGTTGACATTTAAATGGATGAAAATATTTTTAAAATGAAGAATTTATAAAGGAATCAATATTTATTTTTAAATCTAGAATTTCGCTCATGGTTTGGCCCAATTCCTGAAAACTCTCACATTCCTCCATAAATGCTTCGGATACCCCCAAAACAAGACATTAATGGAAATTAAATGAAATTTAACATTAAAATAAGTCATGTATGTGACAATTTAATGTTAAAAATGGCTCATGGTGACAACACATCTAACCCACATTAAAATAGTTCTCGTGTCCTTGTCCGCTAGGTACCACCTATTGCCCTACAAACATGTGGCCCCCACCCAATGGTCTTCCCACATCCATGAATGAGTCATATGACTAATGAAATTCCCCACAGGCCAACACATGTACTTTCTAGTGATATTTGGCTTCACTCACACAAACCCTGGAAAACCTCCTAGAAGTTCACCCATCCTAGTCACTACTCCAAGCGAATCATGCTTAACTACGGAGTTCTAATCTGAATAGGCTCCCGAAAAAGAAGGTTCACCTTGTTGACATGAGACATATCATTTAACAATTTAACCCCTTATCATTTGGGGGTGTTAAAATATCCCCCCCTTTAGAGAAAATAATCCTCATTGTGGGCCCTACATATCAACCCAGGCAGTGCACCACACTTAAGGCTAGATACCACCTCTGATACCAAATGTGACAACTGGGTCCCTGTGATAGCACAACCATGCCGACATAACATTTTCGTCGGGTCCTGGCCCACCAGGTACCACCAGTTTCCCCAAAAACACATGGTCCCCACCCAAAGGTCCACCAACAAGCTTGAACGAGTCATCTGACTAACGAATGTCCCCATATGCCAATGCATGTCTCTGCCAGTGTGCATTGTACTCACTCACACATACTCTAGGAAACATCCCTGAAGGTCACCCATCCTGATGATTACTCCAAGCCAGCATGCTTAATTATGGAATTCTAATCAAATAGGCTCCCGAAAAGGAAGTTACACTATACTTACATGAGTCATATCATCAATCCATTTATCCATTTATAATTTGGGGGTGTTTTATTTTAGATGTCCATCATTATGTATAACATCATAATGAGATATTTTATTAATATTCCATGTGATATTTCAACTAGAATAATATAAATATTTATGTTTCATAGCTCATGTGATTATGTAAATGGAATTTGTTTCATTTATTCACCTTTCTAGGTTTTGTTTTCCAAATTTACTCATATTTTCCACTATATGCTTACCCTTACAGATAATTTGAGCTCACCCTTTAAATATGATTTATTTTTCTACTAGAATCAAGGAATTATATTAATTATGATATGAAGTATTTCAAAAAGGAGGAATAATGGAAATATCATTGTAATTATTATTTTTTGTTATTTTTTTAAATTTTATGTTAATAATAATTATGTATCTAGTTTACCAAGACTACTAAACATTTAGGTCCATTGGGATGGGATTCCATGTATATTATTCTATTATAATAAACTATGGTACTGAACATTTGGTATAGTGTTAAGGGTTGTTATAGTACTACTGCATGATGTTTGTTATTGAGAAAATCATCTAAAGAGAGTATCGAGTTATTGGATCAACTATCCAAAATAATTTTAAATAGATGCTAGAATAATTATTATATCATGAGGAGAACATGATTGAAAATAATGGGAACTATATTAAAATGAAATTTATTTTAATGAATATGAATGCGGTTATGAATCTTTATTATCCCTAAGGTATATAAAAAAGATGAAAATTATCTTAATTATAATCAGAAAAATCAATTTTATGGGTACATGTATCATGAGTTTCTTTTCCACGGTATCAACAATGTCTATAGTGATTTCAGTAATAAAAAATATAGGGACCCTCACAATCGATCCATATACACTCAAGGGAAGAAATTATTGGTATATTCAAGTCCACTAAGAGGGATGTAATCAATGAATTCATGGAATAAAAAAAGAGACATTAGGATGGATAGAGAAATAAAGAGGTAAATGTTTTCCAAATTTTTGAAAAAAAGTGGGATAGGTTGGGAGGAGTTTTCCCATATGTTTTAAAAGAATCCCCATATGCATATGTAAATATGAAAACTCAAATAAGTGTAAAATACACTAAGAACTACCCTAAACCAATATGAAAAAAATTAACAATATGATAATAATGAATTTGATGATCTAGAAAAGGAAAATAATGTCATATCTAATGAAGAAAAGGTAGTAAAAGTACCCCCACCATGAACACCAATTCTACCATTTTCATATAGGATGAATTAGTAAAAAATATATGTGAAAAGTGTTAACATTATTGAAAATTTAAAATTAATTTTTTTTTTCAAAAGAACATTCAAATATATAAAATTACTAAATGTTCATTGACGATATAGTGATAAAATATTTCAATCTAGAAGAGATCAGAATAATTACACAAGAAAGTGAATACTCAGAAGTGGTATCAATGGGCCTACCTATGAAGTAATGATAATATGGATGTGTTTCCATACCAAACAATATCATTGATTACAAATTTGAACAATATTTTTGTAAAGTAGGTGTGAGTTTCAATATCTTGTCATACAACACCTTTAAGAGCATGGGATTGGAGGTTACGAAACCCACAAGAGTTTCACTTATATGAGAATTATCGAAAATGATGTAACCTTGATAGTTCATCGAAGATATTAAAATAAAATTAAAAAAATTATACTTTCCCATGGACTTTTAGTGCTTTATATGGAAGAGAGAAAGACACCTATTTTTTTTGTACGACAATTCTCAACCCCTGGAAGTGCACTAATTGACATGAAACGATGTGATCTATGATTTAGATTTGGTAGTGAAAAAGTAAATTTGAATATCTATTAGGAAATGAATATATTTGATGGGAGATAGGATAATGTATTTGTAGGATAAAAAAATACGAAAATCCAATGGAATATCAAATGAAATAGAAGAAGAACAAGAGATAGTTGTTGGTGTGAAAGATAAGACTCAAATTAAAGGTATAAACAAAAATAAATCCAACCTGGGAGGTCAAACCAAAGAGACTAGAAGGGCAACTGACTCCACCTAATTGGAAAAAGGAAAAATATTATAGAGGGTACAAAAATATATAATTGTGTTCTTTATTATTGTGAATGAAATGGTGGACCAGACTAATGAAAATCATGAACGAGTTTCAATCAGGAAGAATTAACATGCTTATAAAGGAATTATTGGGAACATTGTAAGTAGAATTGACACAACTGTGACCATTTTTGAACCAGAATCAGGTACCATACTTTCAATCATCCATCACAGGAGGAGATTCTATAGGAGTTAAGGATGATCAATTAACATTAAACAAAATCTATTCACTGAGGAAGCCCGAGTTTTTAACTTTTTTATTTTTTTTATTTTTTAGGTCAAGAACTCTCCCCAATATATTTTAAATTTTATTGATTCCTTCATTTATATTCATAGATCATTTTTATTTTTTAAGACCTTAATGAAACTAAAAGGCAATAAAAAGCATGATGCATGCAAATAAGCTGCATTTCCACAATATATTTTAAAACCCATTCAAAACATGAAAACCAACAAAAAATTTGTGAGGGAATTTTAATTTAGAAATCTGGTGTTGAAAATTCCAGAAAAACCTAGAATGATGTTTTGTTAAAATTGGATGTCGCAATTCAATTAAAAATATATCTAATGTATACCTCACATTTAATTTATTTAAAGATCTTAACTTCCAATTATATGCCAACAATAAATTATTTCTTTATTCTACTAAAATGGGAGGAATAAAATACATAGGATAATTAATGTTATATGAATTTATATTTCTTACATAGTATATATGAATGAATAAAAGAATGAAATCAATTTTAAACATATAAATTGGGACTATTATTTGGAAAATCATGATTTTAGAGAGTACGTTGATTTTGATAGATAAAATTTCTTCTAAAATTTCTATTTCCTTTAATTTATGATATTTTTAATAATATATTTAATTATTTGTGTTCATTTTCAAGAGAGATTTTCCCAATAATCATTCTAATTACTAAAAAATATTACCTTCCTAATAGTTCACAAACATTGATAATGTATATTTATTGTGATACTAGTGAAATATATCTTCATGATCATTATTGTAATGGTATCGAATAACTGTATAAACAAAATAAATATTAAAAGGATTGACTCATATTTCATTTAACCTTATATACATATACCAACCATTCATTATTTTTTTTATTTTAATAGGAAACATCAATATCCTCATTAATTAATGAGAATAATTACATGCCTAATTTATCTATTACTACATTGATCTAAATATATTCAATGATATTAAAATTACTATGTGAGGGGAGAGACATTCCATAGTGGATATGAATATATTAAATTAATAAGAAATTGTTGTGGGTTTCTTTGTGGGTTTTGGGGGGCCATGTATTTTTCAGTTCATTTTATTATCATAATATTTTAATAAAAAAAATGAATTATACAATAACAAAATAGAAGAAATGAATTGGATGTTTCTTAGGAGGATCGAAAATCACTTTTTCCAAATAAAATATCAATTGATCATATATGGTTAGGTGGTGGATGTGATATTTTTCATTAAAATATTTTAAAAAAAATAATAAACAATTAATTATATGTTTATTTATTCATCAGTATTACTTATATCATGTGCCCAATGTGATAATTTTGTTGATAAAATTGAAATCATGTATAAAACTTTGGGCTTTTGTGGGGATTATATTTTTATAACATGCATTATTCTTTAGATCTCAATCAATTTACTGAGTTTCATATATTTAAATCATTTTTGTACTTTCCCTAAACCAAAGAGTGGGTTGGTAATAAATGGTGAATATAATTTTTATTATGTTGATATTTAGTCCTAGAGGAAAATTATGAATTATTTTTTGCGGGTATTTGAGATTTCTATATCAAGGAATTATGTTATAATATTTAAATAAATTTATTTTAGTAATTTAAAGTATATCCATACCAATATTTAGATTTATTAACATGTTTTGTGATTTATTTATGGAAACTAAAATTATAATGAAAATGATCATAAAGACAAAAATGTAGAAGATAATGGAGGAAGAACCCTAGAAAATTAATGTTGGATTCCAAAAGTTATATTGATATTATACTAATTAAAAAAATTGGAGCAATATTTTTTCACGTCGTGAACATAGTACCCATTATGTTTTTAATCCATGGGGTTTAGAATAAGATACACTGATATTCTTGTCACCCTTTCATGATTAAAATTTCAATAAAATAATTAAATATACAACATTCATGATGATAGATTATTAGTATAAATAAATTTTAAGATGGGGCCACAACATCTGACAAAACATGAATGATTTTCACATCATCAAATCATTGAAAAGGTTTTATTTTTATGCATTGGTGTGAGGTTTCATTCCATGGAGACTTTTATATTCTCCCCTTTTTCCATTCACCTTATTTGAATCGTTATATGTAAAAATGATATCTTGAGACAACTGCATGACTATAGTGCCCAGCTGATACTATTCATCACAACCAGACTTATCTTGGTATATTTGTTGTTAATTATAATTGTGCATAGTATGAGTGTGTAGTTTTTTCTGTTCCATGTAAATTTGTTTTTGGTAGATAAATTTTTGGGATTATTTATATTTTATATTGATATTTTAATTATTTCTATTATATATCTCAATAATAATTCATCTTTTTTTCATTTTGGAGTACCCTTGCTTGATATGAAAGGAGATTGAATTTTTTTTACTTATTAACATCCATTGTATGTTTCTAGAAATTACACAATCTGGGCCGATTATGTTTAAATAATGGGGTTTCACCTAAATCTATGATAAAACATATTATTTGGAGATTTCAATGATGCGATTAGAATATTAGTGTAGGGTTAGATGACAAAAACCCCAAAATATTTAATTTTCACACAAAATATATGATGAATAAAAAATTAATAAAATAACGAGAACAAAAAAATAGAAATCATGAATTCGAGGATGCCTAACCTATTGATTTCAAACCATGATTTTTTCACATTTTCTCTCCCATAAAAAACAATCAATTTGAATTTAAATTATATTAATTAATTTATGTCAAATGGATCGTACTTGTGGTTTTAACACATTTAAATTAATAATAGAAATATTTTTGATATTTTTTTACCGATTTTTTAATTATTAAATTATAGTATCCCTTTACGAAATTAATGACACCCTATAGACTCCCATAAGATGAATAGTTAATATGAAACTGAAGTTTCCTTTTTTAATTCCAATTCTAAGAAAGATAATGGTTCATGGTCAAGAAACTTTCATTATGAAGTTTAATAACCATTCATTACATAGGTTTGGAATGATTCCGTAAAAGGTATATGAATGTTTCCTTTTTAGTTAGGGAATGATGATATGAAATTTTCTTTAAAAATTAATATGATTTTATTCTAACAATCATGTTCCTAAAATGATGAAGATACTATTGATCCTAGATGAGTTTGTAATAATTGTATAAAGTATGATGCTATAAAATGAAACTTTGTGGTCCAGGTATAATGATTCTGGATGATGTATTGATAGTAGTCCACGTTGTTTTTTTAATGAATTTTTACTATGCGAATGATGAAAAATTTCGTAGAAATAAAATTTGTCATAATTCTATATTCAAATGGTAGTATGATGTTAATGGTGGAGATCATGATAAAAAAGGTGAAAATCATTTATGATGCATGTGTTGTGTAGTTGAATCTACTTTATGTACAAATTTTAATGTTAAAAAATAATTATGAATATCACTAAATAAATTTTATCATATTGATTCAATCAGATAAAGATTCATCTAATAATTTTTTTGAGTGATGATTTATTACACTATGTTGAGAAGAGTTTTTAAATATCATTATAATGAACATCATTTAGACAGATTCTATGATTTTTTTGATATTCCCATATTAAGAAAAAAAATTGGTTTTCCCCAGATAGAAGAAGATGAAGTTCAATGTGATTGGATTTGTTAAAAGATATACATTCTTTAATATCTGAAATCAATAAATTTAACTCAAAAATATCTAATATAAGATGAAATCAAATATATATAGTTACATTAGTCTAAAAGGTTGATTAGTCACACACTATATAATGCGTAATTTGATTAAAAAACACATGACATAAAAAGAGGATGTCCTGATATTGTTGATCATTTGATGTTTTACCTATTTTTTATCTTTTAATTATTATTTTAAATTAAGATATATTAGGGTTATTAAATAGTGTAATAACATGTTATTAATCACAGGATTCAAATGAAGAGCACTATATTTAGTTATTTTGAGTTTAGAAAACCATGATAACCAGTCAATGATGATCAATTAAAGAGCTGTTGAACAATGAAATTCACCAGTTAAAGAAATAGTAAATGTATTCTATATAGAGAACTAGTTCCATAGTTGAAATTCATTTATGAGTTCATTAGAAACACATATACCGATTAGAGTTTTGAGATGTTTTAAACATATTTGGAAATACTATGACAATAATGATGCTAAAGATTGTGTTTCTATGTTTATTATCCTACCATGGTCGAGAATGTAGGACGTTGTTACTAAAAACTGAGTTAAGAATATTCATAGATGGATATACACTATGTTTTTGTACAAATATTAACAAATGTTCTAGAATTTATGGGAATAATCCAGAAATGATGTGTTATGTGGGAGTTTGAAAATAAAAAATTGATTCCTCTGGGTGAAAATTTTGAGATCATGTTTTTTCTACTTGATTTTTTCCTATACAAAAGGGTTTATTTGTTACATGTATAAGAAATAGTCATGAAAGATAATGATATAGAAAGTATTGATTATTTTCTAAATATATAACTAAACAAGTTATTATTTGATGAATATGTTTTACTATACTTAGGTAGAATATTTTTTTAGGTGCACTTGAAAAAAGCATATCTTATGATGAAAATGAACACTATATAGAGTTATATTTGATATAGGTACATGATATATATTCATTACAATGATTTAATGATCTATTATGATCATTTTTTCTTGTTTCAGATAAATGTATATTAAAAAATTATAACAATAGTGATTCATTATAATTATAATTTGTGAGACAACAATAGGATTTTTGGAGCCATATCATTTTTAATAACATTCTATAATAGAAAAAATATATGGGTCATTATAAATCTATCTGATAAGGATGTAATTTAACATGTTGTTGATAAAACATGTAAAAAATACTTTTATGTTGTCTACATTTAATTTTCTACATAGCATAATAGAAATTTGTGGTCGTGGGATTCTTAAGATATATATATCATGAATGAAAAGGGATGTTTTTTCAATTTAAATCAATAAAGTAATTAAGTCTAATATATTGTGATAACATCTAGCCACACATGAATATGTAAATATCTTATTAACCTCATTGAATTCACATTTTAATAATATACCAATTGATGTAATTTGATATAAACATTGCATATATCAGGTAAATGTATAAGAAAATATCACAATAAATGTAAAAACAAAATATGATAGGGGATGAATTAGAAAATATGTTCTGAATATGTAAATATCTTATTAAATTCAATGAATTCACATTTGAATAATGTTCAAATTGATGTAATTTGATAAATATACATGAAAATATCATGTTAAAGTAGTTTAAAATATCACAATTGATGTAAAAACAAAATATGATTGGGGATGAATTAGAAAATATTTTCTAAATATGTAAATATCTTATTAACCTCATTGAATTCACATTTGAAAATGAAATAAATTCTCATGGAAAGTTAAACCTTTCAAAAAATACATTAAATATATGTTTTTGTGATAGTTTAATTATAAAGTATGTTGTTAAGTAAATATTCCTCAAAATAGAAAATATTATTTATGTCTAGAAAATCAATTAGATGAAAAATATAAAATATTTCACCCCAATGTTTTTAAGGGAAGTCTTACTTGAAGAATAAATCAATAAAATGGATGGAATAATATAAAAGTATCATAAGAATCGTCTTTTAATTAGACACTGAATAAGATAAACCATAATTATAAATGATTTGTATCCCTAAACACAAATAATTTGAATATTATATGGAATATATTTAGAGAAAAATCGATGCAATGTAGAGAAAACCAAATCATTTATGAAGATAGAAATAATGAATTAAAAGGTAATGTGTTACCCCTAATATTTATTGAAGAATTTTTTTATAATATACACTATAAACATGTGTCAAAATAATTATCCACAAAAAAAATATAATACATAAGAATCCAATATATATCGATAACTTTTGGTGACATGGATTTTTTAAGAATATATATCGATTTTTCCACAATATTCCACGAATTGTTGAATAAATAAGGAAAACGATAAGGGGGAGAATATTGAAGGAGGATTGAATATCATATAATCATACACAATATTTAAAAATATTAGAAATTTTTTTTATTTAATTGTATGAATGTTTTCAATATTTTTATAGAAAAATTGTTTTCATCAGCCACAATATAAAAATTTAATGAATCTTTCAAAAGGATAATAGAATTTAATAGATAATAGAAGAAAATAAATCAACAGTAATTATTATTTCAATAATGAAATCCCAAAATAAGAATAAATTGGAACGTAATCTAAAGGTGTTCATGGTTGTATAAAAAAACAAGTTGAATAAGAAATTAGGATGGAAAAAATAAGAAACTAAGAAAAATTAATTTTCCATTATAGATAATGTTAAGTTGAAACCACCAAAAATGATATTAGAAAAATTATGGAAAATATATGGATCCCACCCTAGAAGAATACTTTTTATTGGAAATATTAGGGTGATGGTGTGAATAAAAATAAATCAATATATTCATGTATGAAAAAATACTCTAATTAATGTTTCCTTAATTAACGAGTAAATGATGTTCCACCTAATTCCCTAACACATTGTGATCGATTTTTTTTAAAATTGGGATTTATGGTTCTTTTGTTTTTTGGCGTTCTAACCTATGATGAAAATAATGTATTTGAAAGTACCAGAATATGTTGATTGAATTTACCAAAATATTACTACAATCCATGGTTATAAAAAATATTGAATACCAGAAATAATATTATTGTGATCGAAAAATGGATTTTATAAGAATAAAATTGATTACATGATATGTTAATGGAATTCATAAAGATGTATTGATAGTGTCTTTATATGGTTTAATGTTCATATAATATGTTTCTTATACGATGAAAGGGAATATTAATTATAGTGAATGATTAAAACAAAACGAAGAGGATAATATGATGATTTTTGACACTATCCATAGCGAAGTGAGTTTGTCCAATGTATAATAACACATTCAATTATTATAAAGATAATATATCACTTAGAAGATATTTTATTCAATATAGGATTATAATAATTGAGAGGTGAATAGGATATATACGACCTCAAGAATGAGTTGTGACTAAAAAGTGTTTCAGAAGGATTTGGATTTCCGAAACACCCAAGAATCTAATGAAACCATATCACAATAAGATAAAGATCACAACTGGAAGAATGTATATTTGAATACTATGATTTATCAATGTTTATATTATGTATATGCAAAACATTTCTTATAACCATTATAAAGATTTCTATAAATATTAAAAGAGGTGGGTGGATAAACTACTTGAATAATTTCACAATATGAGAATAATGAGAATTGGTAATGGAATATATATTTCAGGTAGAAGAATATTTTGAAGTAGACTGTACATATCCAAAAAAATAGAGACCTCCATTTTTTTCATGTGATACCTAGATATAAGGATACCTCAAGTATGATACAACCATGAGAAATTTGAATAGATTTAACCTCAATCTCAATTTGTATATAGTCTGAAACTCATTCATTTTACAAAATAATGAGATGTGTAATTATATAGAAAACATATCAAGTTCTTTTTTTTATATAGATGTGCACAACACATGAATACATACTAGAAAGAAGAATATTAAGTCCACCTTAGTCCATGTTATTTTTGTTTTGATAAAATAAATAATGGAAATTGGATTTAATGTGAGCCACTTATTTGGTGGTATGGATTGAGGAGGTGGACAAATATTTAAAATACGTCATTAAAAATTTTGATAAAATTCTAAAATCTAATTCTTTATAAAAAGGTTTATTGGGAAGTTATTTTCATAAAAAATATATATACATATTTTTATACAATTTTAATGTATATATTTTTTTTGATTTTGTAAATACATATTATATATATATACAAAAACAAAAAAATTACAAAATAAAATAAAAATATTTGATTAAAATGGATTTACGATATGAGTAGTTATAATGATTGGATTTTGAAATAATGAAATTCAATCAATTGCCTCACTCCAAAAAGTAGAATAGTTTTGATCGAATAAATATATCCTTAGAATGAAATAATTAGATAAAATCAATGATAATAAAACAAATTTGGATATATAAATAATGATATAGTGATATTGGATAAAATTATTCTTTTGAATCCAAAATTATTCACATGAATTACCCAACTATAATGCTTATGGGGCTATCAGAGTTTTTTTAACATTACCATAATCATAGTCAATTCCAATGAATAAATTCCCACGGATAACGCTCCACCAATATGTTTTGGTGGATCAATTCATTTAGGAGAGTGAATTAAATTCACGCATTATGATTTGAAATTCATACATTATTCTTTATCCAATTTTCTATTTTCCAAAAATAAAAATTAATGGAAGGAATGTATATCCTATTTTATTGATTATGATTTTGTAAATTCGGAGAATAAAGACACTGTTATAAAAATCGGTGTTCAAAACCCATGGGCTATATGAACTGTAGAAGTACTGTAGCAGCGGTGAAATTGTTGAAATGGCGGGCACTATAGTGGAGGCAGACCACTGTAACGACGGTAGGGTACTATAACAACGGTAGGTACGGTGTGGTATTATAGAAGGTGGGTATTGTAGCTATAATATTCATTGAATTGGCCATGGGCCACAAAAATATAGCCTACAGGCCATGTAATGTGCTAAATTCCCACCAGACCTTCGGGCTATTTAATGGGTCTCCCTAAACCTATTTAAAAGGGCTGATTTCTTTGCTTTAATAATAAATGATTCTTTGTCCCCATCCTCTAAAAAATGAATGACTATTTTGTTGACAATAATATCTTTTTTTTGTAGAAATAGAAGAATAAATCTCTTCATGCAGTGTTGTTCATTTCTTATATCTCTTAAGAAAACCTTACTCTAATTCCTAAAAATATTTCTCCGCATCCAAATGACATGCACATTAATATGACTGAATTAGATAATTTTTTGGAAAGAAGAATAAAGATGAATATGAGGATGTTTTCTTTTGATTAAATATATTAAACACATTATGAAATTAATTTTATGTATATTTTCTCCAAATAAAGAAAACATGAGATATATGGGATGAACTCAAATTCATGTAGAAGGTGGAGAAAGAAGGAACCAATAATTTTATTGTTGAAGAGTATATTAACATCATGATTGTTAATAAAAATAAATTGTTTGAAAATTTCAATACCTCAAACTTATAGATAAAATATTATTTACCATATGCTTAATATACAAGAAATAATCCATATTGGTGAAATATTTGGTAAATTACCACCAATGTGAAAGATTTTGGATCATCAATCATAAAAAATGATATTCCCATGGAAACAATTCCACGGATAATTTGCATTGAATCAGAATATTTATAGTGATATGTGGAAAAGGATTTACGACTAGATACCAAGGTTAATATCATTGAGGGAAAGAGTAACATACCATGTTTTTTGAAATTAATACTTTTTTCAAAAGAATATATGATATGATACATTGGGATTAAACTAACAGCCCAATATTATAATTTAAATGTTTCCTTTATAAACTAGCCGTCAGAATAGTGGGAATTAATAGTATCAAATGAATTTTTAAAATAGGTTTTATAGAGGTTGTTGAAATTATTCATTGGATACCAAATTTATTATAAATGGAAATATAAACAAATTGTATATATTGTATGCTTTTTTTTATAAAAACCTATTTTAAAGTGAATAATGGTGTTTATAAATTCATATCACTATTTCTGGGTTTTTATTATATTTAAAATATATGTTATATATTCCTTGTAATGTTTTAAATTCACCTTATATGTTTTATAGATATTATATAAGAACAAATTCATTTTTTTAGAGAAATGAAGTCATTTTTCAAAAAATGGTGTTTTACTACATTTTAAAGGAAAACCCTTTTTACATTTAGTTTTTATAATTATTATATATTCTATTTGAAGAAATTGACATCTGATTTAGAAATGGGAAATAAAAATTTACTTTTACTGATTTTTTATATTTTTATGATAACTATCATGTTTTGATCAATAATATGAATACGCTTAATTTTAATTGAAAACACTATTTTCCATTGAGATTATTTATATGGATAAATTATATTATAGGATATATTTATTGTATAAATTGAATATTTTTTTATTTAACCCAATTTTTTGTAATTTTATGTAATTTACCACTGAAATTAAATATAAATGCATGTTAATATTTTGATGGGTTTTTACATTAAAAACCCGTGTTTTATCATTTTGACAAGAAGAATAAATTTTAAAATAACTAAACTATATAATATATTCATAATTTGTCAAAAATAGAATCTATATTTTTAATAATGTGGTCCAAATTATGTAAATATGTATTATTATTTTTTGAAATAATGAAATTTATGTTTAGTATTTATTAATAATTACTGTAGTTAAGGGTAATTTAGGTAATTAATGGTAAAAATAAAATAATAAAATTACCCTAGTACATGTAATATTTTATTGGAGGAGACTGTTTAAATATTAATATATAATCTTATAAAATTAAATGGATAAATATTCTCCTGGAAGCTTTTATAAATATTTTCATAGAAGTTTTATTAATTAAATTTATAGAGCTTCACATGGAAGATATTACAATGCTTCTCATAGAAGCTTGTTAAATTAAAATAACTACGTTCCCATTGAATCCATTTTAATACTTATAATAAAATATTCTTTAATTAATTGTACAAATCATCCCATGGAAGCTAGTTTAATTCATATCATTAAAGCTTCTTTTAATAAAATGATAAATATTTTTGTAGAAGCTAGTTTTATCATATATGACACTCATTTTTTTAATAAGTATTACAATTTTAATTCAATTTTATATAGGTGATAATTTTGAATATAAATAGTAATTAAAAATATATATAGATTTTATAAAATAATTAAATATAAAGTTTAGCGACTAAATAATTAAATTTCATTAGGACACAACGATAATGCAGTGATTTCATCATTAATAAAGGATTCAAATAAACTGTATTATAAATATTAAAACAAATAATATTAAACATAATTTAGGCCATACATGAATTTTAAAAAATCATATGACATAAGAGATAACTATTAAAAGGATTTTTTTTTATTTTTATCTCTCTTTTTGGATTTTATTTAAATTCATTTAATTTAATAGTATATAAAGTGACATAATTGATGCGTTATAAAAGTTATAATTTATTAATTATTTAAAAATCCTAAAAATATTTATAATCACAAATTGATTATTATATGGCCCAAAAAGATCATATAGTATCAAATTATTGGATTTTTACCCCATAAAAGGAAAATTAATAGATTCTTAATAATGAAAATGTTGTTACAACTTTTATAATTGAAATATAATAATTAAAGGTAAACCAATAAAAATAGATTAAAATAAACACCAAACATGTCTACATATTTTTGGACGAGAGGATAAAGATCTATCTTAATATAATAATATTTATATAACCATATTGATTAACTATGATTAAAAAATAATTTTATATTAATTTTATATTTTAATACTTTCAAACAGCGCCCCCCCTCCCCTATAAAAAGGCACCCATTCTACTCAATTACTCAGGCATCCAAATCCATTTTGTTTCTCCAATATATATTAAATGCCCTTTTTTGGAGTACCTCTACAAATTCTTTAAGCCTTATTTTAGGCATAAAATCCTTCATCGATGTGTTTAGGTGTTATTTGATGGTGATCAACCGAAGAAGGGAAGATAAAGAATGTACAAGGAAAGTTAGACTATAGATAAGGGACTTCATCTAAATCTCCATTATTTAGGGAATATCTTGATGTTATATAGATTTATTTAACAATAATTTATATAAAATAACCTTTGGTTGATTATATAATGAATTAGTATATTCTCAGGATATTTAATTTTTTATAACATAATTTCTTTAAGATTTGTATTGAAGTGTATCTTATGTGGTAAAGGGATTCTAAACTTCTAATTTTCCCAATCATGTACAATTTTATTTGGATGCCTTTACTGTTTCTATCCAATGTTGTTATTTCTATTTTATTCTGTCACTATAATTTATTATAAGTAATTAATGAATGGGTGACCCATTTACTCTTACTTTTTAATGTTTTCTAAGACCATGTCGCATAGCCATTATGCAACATATATTTCATCTCCAAATATCATTATTTTCCTCAATAAATTATCTAATTTTTTTATGTGAATTCTTAAACCTATATCCTTAATCAGTGTATTTATCAATACATAAAAATGATATATTTTATTCAAGAATTGTTATAAAAAAATCCCATATTCACTTTCCATGGATTATAAATGACATAATGATCACATTTTTAGCACTTTTTAAAACTTCTCGATTTTGATATGAATCCAATTTATTTTTTTATCGTTGAGTTATTAATGAAATATTTTATTATGATATATGTGGCTCACATGAAAAAAAAATTATTGGTGGTCCATGATAGTTCTCCAATGCATTGGGTAATGAAATTAATCTCTATAAATTACATGTTTTACGATTCCATGGTGAATATACATGGTAATGTTTATGATAACATAGTGAATGAAATTGGAAATTTTTACGAAACCATGGGGAAAATCCATTGAAAATTTCACGATACCTTTGTTAATTACTTAGTAAATTTTAATGAAACATTGGGGATGGGCCTTAGGGATTTGCAACATTGGGGATGGACCTTGGTGATATTATTATGAATGTATAAATTAAATGATGTATCCACATTTTCATGTTATGATCCATGTTCTTATAGTTATTATATTTTTATTCCTTAAGCCTTTATGAAGACCTTATGTATGAATTTATATCTCCCATGATGTAATGTAAAATGATTCCCTTATTTTCCATTACAAATATTTTTGTGCTCATCCGAATATTTTAAATTTTTTCAAAGGTCTAAAAATAAGAAAAGACACATAAGATTCTATGATGAGAGTATATGAGTATTTTTCTTGAAAATATACCATGTATAATTTTAAATTCTATTATGAGAAAAATAGATGGTGAATATACTTATCTAATTTTTGATATAGAATTTTAATGTATAATTTTTTCCTAATTATCTAAAACTATAGAACCAATAGATCATTGGGAATGAATGAAAATAAATTATAGAGAAAAGTCAGTAGAATAAGTTATGATTATGTTCGGCATCTCATAGTTGGTATCATAAAATGGTTTAGACAACTTTTGAGATTTTAATGTCTTCTTATGGGTTTATAAGTATATGGTTGATCCTTATTTTATTTTCAAAGAAACCAGTTTTAGGATTTTGTTATGAAATTTCTAGTTGATTAACTATATTTTAGAGAAAATAAATTTTTTCATGTTGTAATGTGTTTCATCATTTTTAATTTCCCCTGAAATTTATGAGAAAACATTATTATTAAAACATTATGTTGTTATTTTTGATAATATTATCATATTTTAAAAATGTTATAAGAATCATATTTTTTTTGAAAAAGGGAAAACATGCAGACTAGGTGAAAACCCATCATGTTAGGAAAGGCCGTTGGAACCAATCCCTCAACTATAGTGATATATTCCTTTATTTACTACCTCTAACCTACATGATGACCATAGTTAGTATGAGTTATTTTTTTCGTTAAAAAAGTTGATTATATAATAATAATTCGATTTTGGAGACATATATTTTAATGAATAGATAACCATGGAATTTAATGTTGATTTGGGGATTATGGGATAAATGTTATTTTGTAAGATGTTCACTATTTTAGAAAATATATATGATTAAGGTCAATAAAATACAATGTATTTTCCATTAGGGATAAAATGTTGAATTAATTAAAAATGGTCTTATGGGAATTATGAAATGATTAACCTATCTTATAGAATAAGTGATAAAGTTAATTACATTTTTTATGAGTCATTAAGAGTCATCGACCTTATTTGGGGATAAATGTTAAAATTTATCTTGGAAAATCATTTGATCAAATCCTCTTGATTTTAGGATTTCAATCATAGATTGGATTATTTTGTTGTTTTTTAGGATAATTTTTTTGAATGGTCTTTGATCAAAGTTGGATATATATTGCTGAATTTTCAAAATTGAGGTAGTTTTTCATCATACAAGGATTGTTTTATTGAGAATTATCATAACATGGACAAATTGTATTATGTTTAATGCCTAATGACACGGGAAAAAGATATATAATATTTTTTGGATTATGTAACTCCATTGAAGTTAAGTTACTCAGAATACAAATCGTTTTTATAATAATTTAAGTGTGTGGTGGAATGTAATTAAAGGATGAAACTATAATTTTTAAATAACTATATTTCTATAAGATGATTTTATAGGTAGTAATAAACTTCATCAAATATTTGAAAAGGATCCTGATAAAATAATGTAATACACTTTCTTTTATAAATGGACTTTTACCCAACCACAAAATAATATTGTTGTGATTGTTAATTTTTTTTTCACGTAAACTATCAGTTCTATTAGTATATGAGATTAATTTTTTCCTTCTATATCCATGTATTCCGAGATGGAATCCTATTATGTGTTATCTTAGGTAATCATTGTACTTCACTTTCCCTCATTTAAGGTGATAGTTTTATTGACTATTTTGTCAATGTGGGATTTTCAATAATGTTTCCACGCACTATTTTAAAATTGGGAGGACACATCTTCCAAAATGGGTGAATGATTTAACATCCAGAGTTTTAAGAAGGAAAGAATTTGATAAATATCATACATGATACACTACATTGAGCATAAACAAACAACTAAATATTATTATTTAAATGTTACATTTTTAAACTGTCCATTGGGATGGATTTAATGAATAGTTTCATCGGAATTATGAAAATATGGTTTAAAAATGTTTAAATAATGATTCATTGGTTAAAATATTTATTATAAAAATAAATCAAAACCAATTGAATATATAGTATTTGTTTTTATGAAAACCTATTTTAAAAAGGGAATAATTGTGTTTATAAAATCCTATCACTCTTGATGTATTTATATTAATTTAAAAATATATTTTTTATATTCAATGTAATTTTTTTATATTCATCATATTTTTTTAAATATGAAAAAAAATTAATTTTTTAGATAAAATTCTTTTTTTTGAAAAAATTCATTTTTACCACCTTTCGATGGAGAATCCTTTCTGAATTTAATTTTATCACATATATAATATCTATTTGAAAATATAATCTTATACATTTTAATTGGTACATCAATATTTAATTTCGATAAATTTTTGATATTTTTCTGATAACTGTCATGTTTTGACGAATAATAAAAATACAATAATTTTTTTTGAAAACAACTTTTTACATCAGGGTAATTTATATAGATAAATTATATTATAAAAAGGTTTAAAATTTGTAAAAAATATATGTTTATCATTTGATCCAATTTTGGTCATTAATAGTACTTTCATATTGATATTAGATATAAATGCATTTTAATATTTTGATGGTTTTTAAATTTTAATACATGTTTTATCATTCTAGCAATGGGAATTAGTTTCAAATTAATTACTAAATCATCAGGGTTTTGAAATTTGAAAAATGAATTACATTTTTGGAATATGAAGGGAAATTTTTTTCAACAATGTATCAGTTATTTTTGGATATTATAAATAGTAACTATAGTAATTATTTTCTTTTTCAACATTTAATGGTAAATCAGGAAATTAAGGGTAAAATAACATTATTAAATAACACATGCATATGACATAATTTTATTGTACTATCTATTTTAATGCTACACATAGAATATTCTTTAATTAAATGGATAATTCATCCTGTGGAAGCTGGTATATTGTTTTTCATATAATCTTGTTTAATTAAATTCTTTAAGCTTCCCATAGAAGCTATTATAAAGCTTATTATATAATATTGATAAATTGAAATAACTTTTCAACCCATAAGATCCATTTTATTTCTTATCAAAATGTTTTCTATAATTAAATGAACAAATATTCCCATAAAATTCATTTAAATTATTCTCATGGAATATTCATTACATAAAAGAAAAACTCATCCCCTGGATACTAGTTTAATGCTTCTTTCACACTTCTTGTGAGGTAGACCAATTTTTTTTATCAAGATGGTGCATAATAATTTTGTGTTTGTGTGTCAATTATCAATGAATGAACAGATTGATAGTGAAGAATTTCTATACTCTTCATAGTTTGATGATTTATTTGATCAAATTAATGCTGAATGTGGGTTCTCAATGATCGAATTGATGTTAGGAAATCAGCAGATGCGTGTGAAGGATGATGACATATTGAAGACTACATTCTATTTTAGTCATGTCTATTACATATTAATTGTGATTGCATTCTATCGATTGAATTCCCTAGCTATATTCAGGATGATGATAAACACTGTGTTTCGTGAGTTTATAGATAAGTTCATGGTGGATTTCATGGATGAAATCCTTGTTT
Source organism: Viscum album (assembly GCA_963277665.1). Taxonomy (NCBI): domain Eukaryota; kingdom Viridiplantae; phylum Streptophyta; class Magnoliopsida; order Santalales; family Viscaceae; genus Viscum; species Viscum album. The sequence continues at coordinate 137,823,170 of OY728121.1, read as the reverse complement.
ACTCAACATCCAAAGGGAAAAATGTAGAGCATCATAGTTCAATTTTTTGAGTTCATCTTAAAAAATTATATTGGGAATTTTTTGATGTGTTATATTTGTGCATGACAAGTCCATTTCATAGGGAATGATGTATCCTAGTAGGGAGTATCTATAGATTCATCAAAGGTAAAAAGTTGTTGTTTCTACGGAATCCCAAAAAAGTTAGTGGCAGAGGTGAAAATATTCCTTGACCTTGCAGGCTACTATAAGAGGTTTATAGCCGATTTTTCTTAGGATGTGACTCCTCAGATAGCATATAATATGAAGGATAATGTATTTTTGAGGACTGATCAGTTTCAAGCAGCTTTTGAGAAACTGAAAGAGAATTTGGATGGTGCTCTTATTCATTATCTATCAAAAGAAGGTGTTCACCTGGAGGCCTCTTGTGATTCTTCATGTGTGGAGATTGGTTGGGTTATAATATTGCAGCGATCAATCATTTATTATGGGTATTGGGAGATAAATCCCCAAATATGAACCTAATGCATCCAAAGTCTATATTTGGTAGAAATTGTGTTTCCCATGATGTTGTGGAGACATTACATCCTTGGAGAGAATTTTTTGGTCTTCTCTGATCATAAGAGGTTGTGGTACATTTCTCCCAGTGTGACTCGATCTTTTTATTGAGTTAATGGATGGAGTTCATACACAATTTCAACATCAATATTTTGTATACCCCTATGAAGGAATATTTTGACATTGATGCATTGAGGAGGAAGTCAAGCAATGATGTAGTGCATGAATTAGGTGATTATAAGAGGTTAATGGGAGAGATTTCATCATTATGTCTGGATGTGAGAGAAATTGGTGGGAGGAGTTGTCTTTTTCTGATGAATGTGCCCTCATATCTGTTGTAAAAGGTGGATGAGTCAGAATTGGTGTATCATGAGGTGTTGTTTCAGAGGTTCTAAGTTGTTTGTGGTGAGGCCATTGAGGGTTGGTCTGAAGATGAACAACATCAAGTGTTGTTTCCAGGAGGAAATTTATTTCCATTTGGGATGTGTATGATGGTAATCATATAGTTCCATAGTTAATCCTCATTGGTGGATTGTGGTGTGAGAAAGATGCTCATATATTTGAGAGGTCTGTTTTGGTGGCCTCTGTTGAAGCATGTAGTTACATAGATTGTGTCTTGGTATTTATTCTTCAAATAGGTAATGGCCTCGTACCACTTTCATGGTTGTTTTCTAAAACCATTAGATGTTCCTCATTAGATGTGGGGGGACATATCAATGGATTTTTTGACCAGCTCGCCTCAATCTTAGGTATCCTATATTGATGTATGGGAGGTTGTGGATCATATGACACAACAATACCACTTTATAGAGATCCAAGAATTGAGATCTGTGGAGGTTTTGAGGAGGCAATATACCGGGAAGGTGGTGAGACTCCATGGAGTGCCAAAGAAAATGATTTTTTTATTAAGATACACATTTTATCTACAGGGTTTTAAGAGGTCTCCAACATGCTTTTGGATCTTAACTATAACGTAGCACTGCTTTTCATTAGTTGTAGGACCGTTAGACAGAGCAGACAATTCAGAATCATGATGATATTTTGTGCTATTATGTACTAGATTTTGGAGCTCCAGGGATAAGGACCATTCCATTGGTATAATTATCATATAATAATACTTTTCACTCCACATTGACATTGCTCTACATGAATCCTTGTTTTTTCAACAATTATCTTATCTTTTGTTATTGACATGGGATGTAGATTTAGTGATTTTATAGACAAATTTGTATAGAATATGACAGAGATGGTTCATGTCATTCGCATATGGATGAAGGCATCACTAGATCATCATAAGTCCTATGTCTATCATTAGTGAAGACCTATGCATATATACTTTATGGATTATGTGTTTTTAATGGAGACTCCCCGTCATGGGAAATAATGATTTGGTTGTGGGTGTAAATTTTCAACATAGTTTGTTGGGAATTATGAGGTGATGGATCATGTTGGATCTGTGGTGAATCTAGTATCACCTCCCCCATGGATAATCGTTATACATGATGATTTACATGCATCACAGCTCCGTCATTATCTTCAGGATGACACCCACATCATTGATTGGGGATTGATCAATGGTGATGATGAAGGGACCTTATATGACCTTCTAGTAATGATCCAAGATATCCTTGAGAAGGTGTTTCAATGGTTTTTTATCCCCTTTGTTTGTTTCTTGTGAAAACACTATGATGATGATGTGATTAAATGGGAATATGAGTTGAAGAAACATTCTCATTACCATGAGCTATTTGATGTTTAGCTCTTATCGTGTATCATTGGAAATTTGTCTATTATAGACCCTTTTTAGTTATGATATTTATTTATCTTGTTTCTTATTATGGAATGTTGACTTGTGGGTGGTATCACCCCAAAGAGAGTCATTAGGGGAACATTTGTTTGTTTCGTGGTTTTTAAATATTTCCTCTAATGAGGTGGTGTGGTCTTGTGGTGGAGATTGTTTTGATAGGTATCTCATATGGGGGATGTTCGGATTCCCACATTATGTTATTCTCTAGGTTGGTTTTTGATTCTCATGTATGATATTATTTTGGGTGGTATTTTAAGTATGTTTCCATATCTACATGGATATTATCTTTTGTATGTTTTCATAGATTGATGTTCTTATAGTTGGATCATAATAATTTTTGAGGGTTTTAGTTAAATGAATATTGGAATGGGGGGATTACACATTGTGTAAGTAATTACAGAATGTAAAATCCAATTTCATAGATTTTCCTAGAATGAAACCTTAGTTTAAAAAATTTACATTGTGTGAAAATGGGATTCAAGACGTGAAATACATCAGGGTGTGAAAAATAACAAAACATCAACAGGCATTATGTTTTCTTATGAACTCAACCAAGAATAATTACACAATGTGAAAGGGGATTACACATCATATAATACACTAAAATTGTATGTTTCAAATGTTTTCCAGCCACTCAGTGTATGTCAACACAGAATACTACAATGGTTATCCCTTGACCCTAGGTGACCCAATGACACTCTATATAGGATTTCTAGGATTCATATATCATGGAATGATATGTTGCTCCATATTTTGATTCATAGAAATATGTCATCTATATAAGTTATGATCTATCTAATTTCATGTGAATTAATCTATAAATTTCCAATAAATTTTATTTTACATATGATGGAGCATAATCTTCATGGTTCTAATGGAGTTTTCATGGCAGATGGTTTGTGCGGTTGTGGTGCATCGTACTCAGGTGGATGCAGTTGGTGCTAGAGTGATGATTTTGATTTGTTTCCATGATCCGTTCCCATGATAAGTATGCCAACAATCGTTTGATATAGTGCATTCTTTTTTTCTATGTTCTATTATTGGTAATTTTAGTGTTATAATAGTTTATCCCCATGGAAAACAATGTAATTGACATAATTAATTACTTAAAACTAGACTAATGAATTTTTATTTACAACATAGCTATGTTGATTCCTTATACAATGAAAATATTTTTCCTCATGGATTATTAATATGGTGTGATATCTATTCCTTGATTTTAATAGAACTCAATTATTGATGGAAATTGGAAATGAATGTAATGTTAGAATTAATTGAAAATTAATTTTCTTAATAATAATGATCCATGTTCAATACATGCATTGGTTATTGAAATTTGATGATGAATAAATTGATCTAGATATTCATTTTTAATAATAATTTATAAGGATATATAATCATGTTTATGTTTATTGATAAATTATTAAAGGCAATATAATTAATATGTTAAATAACTTGTGATAGCTTGTTTTTTAGTTTTCCCCTTTGTTGGAACCGGGGAATAATGAATTATTTAATTCAAGATTGAATAAATTATAGGTTATGGGATCATTATAATTCCTTAAGGGTTCTGAGATTCCCAACATCTTGTGAAATAAATGTGAAATATAATTTGTAGTTGTGAGAGATATTTATGTGTGAATGATGAATTTCATGTTTAGGTTCATGATCCAAGTTGCTAAGTTTATTAGTTTATAGTTATTTGTGATGTTATGTGATATTATGATGGATGAGCCTAGAGGTCTATTATGGTATGTGGGGGATGATATTAATATTTTTTGAGGCACCAGTTGACAACTAGAGTGGAGAGATAAATCAGTTTATGCATGTGGGTTTTAGGGAGGGCACTGGAGATGATGTAATTTGTTCAAACTGGGCATACCCATTGATATGAAAGTTCATGATTATTGTTTTTGTTTTTTTTATCTCATTTACATTCCCCACTCTTTGTGGATGCTAGTTTTTTCTAACCCTTATTCCAAAATAGTTGAATAAAAAAAATTATTTTTACATTCTTTCGGTTTTTTTCTTCTAGAGGATGGATGGGTCTATAGTCTTACTTTTGGTGGAAAAGAGTTGATGGGTAGCTCATCTTTCCACTATGTTGAGCCCCATATGTTTTGTAGATTATAATTTTTTTTAAAATACCTAGAAATAGGTATTTTGATCTTGTTTCCAATAAATGACTAAATTTTTATCCCATGGGGTAGGAGCTCATGGGGATGCAATGCTGAATTTGTGACTCTAAGATGACTTGGAATCAGATTTGTTATTCCTAGAGGTCATTGAAATTAGTTGTGGTTTTAATTAACTATAACATGGAAATTGATGATTTTAATTTATTAGTTAAATAATTAATTAATTAATTGGTAGTCTAATAAAATGGATTCGGTAACTTAATGTATCACTTTAATAAATTTTGTGATTATGGGATACCTAGTCTTAGCAGGGGTAACTGGTAGTCAAAGAGAAGTTAGTTGTAGTTGAGCCTAACATTAGGATGTCGCCATAGTATGGTTTTCAGGTATATTAAATCTTGTAATTTTTTTCTTTACATATTTTAATACACCTTATCTATTAGGGAAACTGACTATTTGGGGATTATGAACCCTGTGGGAGGGGGTTGATTTCCCCAAAATCATAGTGGGTGGATGGATGGATGTCTTCCCCCTTTGACTCCACACTTTTCACTTGTTAGTTACATGTGATAGTTTGTAAAGTGGTATGTTCCCCCATCCATGTGTATAGAGGTATGTAATGGATTTTATTTATTTCACTCACATATTTTCTGGATATAGTTTCCTACAGACAGCAATATGTAGGATGTATATATACGTTGCAATGGCCTGTGGATCCTTAGTTAGTGTTTGGGATTTAATGGCTTGAGTTATAATAATCGATGTATGATTCAATTTATATGTGATGTAGTGGCTCACAGATACTAAGTTGACAATTTTGTTTATGTGGACATGGTTGCATGTTACATGAGGTGTATGTAGTTCTACTTCTCCCAGGTGCCTTCGTTATTGTCTTTTTCGAGTTAGATGCTCAGGACATGAAATGTTGGGGAAATGTGAAAAATAGTAGGGAATTGATTGCGGTAAACATGGGATTTTTTATGATATTGTATACTTATGTTTGTGAAACATCATGATATTAGACATTGTGAGGATAAAAACATAGTATACAGGTTTAGTTGATGAGTTTGTTTTAATTGTTATTCATTACGCTTTTTCATGATTTTATTATTTTTTTCAATAGAGGGTGTAGTGAGTATCATAATGAGTACACTTATATACTCAATCAATATATATATATATATATATAAAATATTTATGAGGATATTTGGAGCAGGATGGAAATCAGGCTGGTTACTACAAGCATAGGGTTTTGTAGGAGCTTTTTGGGCTATTTGGTCACTATCATTTTACTTTTTTAAGGAACTAAATGTTTTCCTTTTTTGGTTTTAGTAATCATTTAATGAAATTAAAAATTTGTACAATGGGTTTCTTTTTTTATTTTAGTCTGATCAGTAGTTGTTTGGGGTTTTCGTATCTCTATCATTCACTTGTGTTCCCTTAGAGGGTAACGCATACCATCTGTGTGTTTCTTATACCCTCAGTGATAGTCGCCAACCAAGGGCCTACTAGAGGTGGGAATCAAGTATCATTATCACTCTTCGGTCAATTTACAAACTAAAATGGGAACCCTTTGTGGGAATGGGGTCGTGACAGTTTTGGTATATTCACTCTTATATAATTTTTCTATTTATAGAATGAGAAATTTTCATTACCCATGAATCCATGAAATTTTTCTTTATTAACTATGGTACACTATATTCTATTTAGATTATCAATATCATACTTCTTATTTCTTTGTATAATAAAATCCTCTATGAAATGAGAAAACATGAATAATACCCAACTTTAGAAAATTTTAATCTAATCTTCCTAGATTACAATGTGAAATAACGAATTACAACATATCCCTTTAACAATTAATCATACACATATTCTTGTAATTCCTATATAAAATCGAAAACCCATTATATATTTTGATTAAATATTCTATAGATCTAATGTAGCATGGTCCTTTCCCTCTTCACAAAATTTCTTATAGACATATTACATTCATCGAATGTGAAACCCACTATATCATGATCCATATAGTTGAAGTCTTATAGCATTCCATTATAAATATCTACCATAGATTATTTCAAACAGATTAATATATTTTAATGAAATGTATACCTCAATAATCTTTTAATAATTACGATATCATCAAATTATGTTTTATACCTCTTGAGAATGATAATAAATATATATTGTTTTTTAAAACAAATCCAACACCAATATAAATTCTCTATTGTAATATAAAATTAACCACCTATGGTGTCCAAAAAAACCATAGTTAATACAAAAAAATAGTCGATATGAACATCTCATAATGAATTAATTAAATTACATTTCACCACAAAGAGTGATATGTAACCATTCATTGAGTGACTCTATTATTTTTCCTTTTTTTAATGAAACAATGTACCCATTTTTAATATAACATTGGTAAAAATTATATTTAAATCATCCTTACATATATAAGGTTAATGATTTATCACTACATAGAATTAAAAAGTATATTATGTGTAAAAATAATCTAAATGTAAAATGATACATCTCATGTGAATGTGGAATCATCCAACCAATGTTCATGAAACATGACCAGTTCTTATATAACACCCCAACATTATAAAAAAATAATATATTATTCCACTGTATGTATGGGAGGAAAAAATACTTGTAGATGGTAATATAACATCTAGATACATTAAATTAATTTTTCTTTTTTAAATATAATCAATATATAGAGTGAAATACATGAAATAATGAGATATCTTTTGTTAAGTGTAACAACAAACTTCTTTGATATCTTGTGTTACACGTAACATCGAGATTAATAGAATAATTTTAATATTAATTTTATAAAAAGATAATTATATCATAGATATTAAATTCAAGGTTTTTAGTGGGATTAAATATATTATGAAAATATATTCTTGAAATCATTGGATATAAATTATAAATAAATGAATATAAAAACCAATTGAAAATAAAAGATGAGTTTTAAAAAAATAATTTATATGTAGTAATGGAATTTTAACATAATAATTTAATATAATGTATATATGTTTATTATAATATATCAATTTATATATTATATATATTCAATAAAATATTTTTTACATTCATCCAATAGATTGGATAAGAAAATAATAAAAATGGAAAAAAAATTCAAATAAAATTATTTATTTTTCTAGGGTTATTTTTTCACCTTTTAACTATGAAGTTGATTTAAAAATAATATGGACACATTAAAAAATTATATTTGATAAAATATAATTAATTTTTCAAATATTAATGTCAAAATTATCTTTGGGTTAATTTTTTGTATTTTTCTGTGAAGATTTTGTTTTTTATGAATAGTGAACAATATTAAATTTTACTTGAAAACTGACTATTAAAATAGATAATTTTAAATGATAAATTATAATTAAAATTGGGTTTAAGGTAAAATTATATCATATATATATATTACTCTAATTATTTTAAATTTTTTAGTTTTTATATTTTAATTTAGATATAAAATCTTACTAAAATCTTGAACATTTTTTCATTAAAACCTACGTTCATATCCCTTATATACGATTATATTTATATTAATTATTTCTATTATTGGGGATTTAATTTTGAAAAATGGATTCCATATTTGAAATCATAATAATTTATAATGTCTTATAAGGTGATGAAATTTTTTACCACAATAATCTGAGAAAATAGTTAAAAATAATTACTGTAATTTAGGGAAAAACTAGTTTACAACATGACTAAACCTCAATATTTAGGGAATCAATAAAATAAAAAAAATTTCAACACCCATTTAATGTTCATATGTCTACCAATATGACCATATAAACCTGTTTGATAAATTTTTGGCTCACTTTTCCCGGAAATTTGTAGAGATAATATGTTAAGAAAAGAAAACGAAAAAATATACTTGTCTTACCTTTAATATCATTAATTATTATGGAAGTGGTGAAAATCAAAATATGCTCAGTTATATTTTTTTGGAATGATAAATATGTTTTTATCATAAAAATAATTTATATTTAATTTTTATATATGAATTAGCGACTTAAAATTCATAAGAAACACCAATTAAAAGAATGGTAATAATTCACTCAAATAGATGATACTAAATATATTAAATGTGAAGTGAATAGAATAAAATATTGTATTAAATAAATTTTGAGGATGAATTTATCATTTTAACTGAATTTAATTTAATATATGAAAATATCCATAATTAAAATGAATCTTTTAATTTGATATTATATAAATTAAGGAAATGATAACAATAATGTTATTTTGTAATAAATAACATTTTATTAAATGATTAAAAATTTCTAATAATATAATCCTCTTCGAAGTAATATTTATATTTTAATAAATATAAAATAATTTCCAATATTAGAAAATTGTATGTTCTATAATGAACATAATGCCACCTAAATATTAAAAAAATTATTTCTATGATTAGAGTTTATGTACTTTTTTTCATATTAGACACGATTATGTTAAAATAAACATCAAACACATTTGGTTTTTATTTTATAAATTATATATCATATTTAAAATATTTGTGCATAAATTATATAATATTTACTAATTTAATATAGCCTTAATGGATAAATTAATTTTTTATAAAAGTAGTTAACCTATTTGAAAAAATGAAAATGAACAAATATGGAATCTTAAGAGTTAAAGAACAAAATGTTGATATCATGTGTTATATTGTATGGTGGTGGTGTTAATCGACCATATATTCCTAACACTGAATTATTTATCTATTTCTTCCTCATGAGGTAAAGTATACATCCCAATAGTGAATACATTGGAGTATTGACTAGAATTTTATTCCCCGTAACTATAAAATTACCCTAATCAACCCCCACTTATTCACACATCTCAATCCATTTTTCTTAAACAATAACTAAAAAACTAACTATAAAAATCACCAACCAAAATCCTGTAGCCATTAGTTTTTTTTATAATGAAAATCATTTACAGTTTTAGTGGTTTCTTAAGAAGGAATCTCGAAGAAGAGGTAATGTTATTATAAAATCATTTTTACTTTATTTCCTTCTATACCACCATTAATTATATCAATATACTAACTTTAAAATAACATATTTGTCTTCAAAATAATTATATTTAGTTCTAATAGGCTTACAATCTATTACATCACACACTTCCATCAAATGTGATTAGAAATAATCATCCATGTGCATAATGAACTACCGCCACACGAACTGATATCATTCATTATTCCTTTACCACCACTCATATTTGGTAATAATGATGAAAATAAAATTTAATTATTATATATATGATATTTCAGATGTATTTATTCTTATTTAATTTTATATAAAACATACCTTCATGATTTTCATTTTAATTTAATACGTTAACATCATTCATGTTTACGGAAAAGTACGTCGTCACCATGTGATGTGATTCATTCACGCATTTAAAAAAATGTATTAAAGATGAATTTAATTAAAATATGTAATATATATGAAATAAATATAATCATGGAATGATAATATAAATATATATTTTTTTATTTTATTTCTTTAATAGGGATGGAAATGGACACAACATTCATGTGTATGTATAACCAACTGCCTCCATGAAATGTGCAATTCATTTCCTCTCACTAAGTTTTATGTATTATTCTACATAAATATAAAATGAATATATATGAAATTTTAATCATGTTTTAAATTTTTTATATGACTAACTCATGATCTTTGTAAGACAAAATATATATAACAAGTGAAAAAATATTTAAAAAATAATTCAATTAAACTAGAGACAATGAAAATAGTAAACGATTATTAACAAATAGGTAATAATATGCCATAATAGGATCATATATGATATCAAAAATTTAATATGGTTCTATAAATGTAAAATTAAAAGTTTAAACCACTATAAATGTGGTTAATGTTGTTACAACATAAATAAAAGTGCGAGTTATGTGAATTCCTTTCAATTTACATTCTACTAAGACTTATTTGTTATTATGATCCAATTCAGTTTAATGTGGTGTATATGATTCCACATTTTCATTATATATCATTATTAACTTCTAAATAACTGTATTTTAATTTAAAATTTTAATTATATTTTCCAATGGGTTTTGAACCTTAAAACAACCAGGTCACAGAAGTTATCTTTGTAATCTCACATTTCTTTTTGATTATTAACATTATTTTAAAAAAAATAACTCCATTATGATACATATATTAATTATAAAATAAACTTATATTAAATATATATAGTTTTATGGTATGGGTATTAGTTTTTTCTAAATAATATTCCATTTTTATATATGGTTGTTTGTTTTATAGTTATTTGATATATTTGGAAAATGATTATAAATATGTAATTATTAATCAATACAGATAATTGATAATGAGAAAAATTATTAAATTTCTTACTTGATATTTGAGGAATGATTTGGAACTAAAAACACTGTCATGTCCTGACTAATGATATCTACTTAATGAATTCATAGTCTTATTAGGTTAACTTGTTTTCCAAATTTTATAGGGTTTTACCCAAAAGTTATAAATTGTATTAAAAATAGACCATGAAGGTAAAGGTTCATTGTACATGGTTAAAATAGTGTCATATAATTTAATAATTGTCGTCATTTAGATTTTATTTTTTATTATTGATGAAGTTGATTCTGTGGAAAAATATATGGATTCATTTCAATTTAACTTCATTAATTAAATATAATGCATGTTTAGATATTTATCATTCTAAATTAATTATGGATTGTATTGAGATTAAAATTTCATGTCGGTTCAATTAATTAGCTTTACATATTTATTATTCCTTATAAATCCATTTATATGGAATTTGTTCTCATTTTTTTTTCTTACCATATTGAGTCTTCTCATCAATTCATTATTTCTTTCTATGTATTAACTATTGTTGGTCATTTATGCTCACAATTATTTTGTTTTCTTACACAATTACTGTATTAATATTAGTATGAATTATATGCAAGGATACTATATACATAAAAATGTTATATTAAATAAAACATAATTTTTTTTCTTGTATTCAAATGTAATTTGATAATCATATATATATCTACTTTCCCATGATTACTAATATGATCAGTTCTTCAGGATGCGTTTACTTGTGTCTAATACCAATATAATGGTAACAAGAATTGACTCAAAGAATTCTGGGGCTAGGTTGCTGCATTTTATATTAGAGGTATGTAAATATAATAATATTGAACATGATTTTTGAAAACAAAGATTAGTGAACAATAACATAATATTGAATTTGATGATATGATTAGAATGACATCCTAACAAAACTATATTTATAATTATGATATTAGAAACACATAAATTATCCAAATAATGTTATGTATTTATATATATTATCTATTATATATTATGGTCCATAATTATACGATCTATTCTGTTATTTGTCATCATTTTGAAATGGAACATTGGTAATGGAATGAGAAACTCACTAATGCATTTGATACAATGAGTAAAACATATCAATTCATTTATGATATTATTCCAATCATTCAAAGGAATGTAGTCTCCATTGAATTATCATCATATAAGTACATAATATAATTTTTGGGAAAGGTAGAGATAGAATTATCCAAGTGTTATGATTATAAATGAAAGAAAGGATAGAAGAGGATAGTAGGAGAAAATTTGAATGAATGGAATAAGGGGGAGAGGTATTTTCCAAAATGTTACTATTATGGAAGGAAACACCTTGTTATATTCATAACAAAAAATATAGATTTCGTCATTTTTGATTAAAAGGGGCACCTAGCCTATTATTTTAAGGGAATTCAATATTCTCCAATGATTAATGATTCAACTATATTGATATGGGATACTAAAAAAATGAATTCCTTATGTGTCATGAGAATATACCATAGAAGAAGGTTTAGAATCAAGGTCAAGATTTTGATATTGATTCAATAGAAGAGTAATGATTAATGTGATCATTTATAGATACATGAATTATTTCATTTGACTATTTTATCAATGATATCCTCATTAATATAATTATTTAATGTATAATGAGGGTAGTATAATATAATTTCATTAAATAGTTGTGATTATATATTGACTTGTTCTATAAAATTGATTCAGTATCAAGATGAACTTTTTGAAAAACAAATTATTAAATAATTTACAACCCTTAGTACAATACTAATATTGAGATGATTATTTAAAAGTATTATTTTATTGAAATGGATAATGTAAATCAGATAGTACTAACTACCTCATTGCTGATTGGTGATTTGTTTTATAATTTGTTTACTCTATCATTGATAGTGTCTACAATATTTATATATTAAAGGAATAATTAATAATTAACGTTTTAAATAATATTTTATTGTTTTTCATATTATTACCATGATTCAAGAAAATATGGTATGATGATATTCACATGTTAGGCATGTTATGTTAAAGATATTATTCATTTTGATTGATGATAATTTCATATTTTTTGAATTCTTTGACCTTATTTCTAATGAATTGGTTCATGATATTTTGGAAGATAAATATGGTTAACCATTAATGAAATGGTTTATATTGACCTTTGGATAAGGTTTTATAGAATTATGTATTAAATCACCTATAAAGACCTTGAATTTCTATTGATTTTTTGAAATACATGGGATATTTTACGAGTTTGCAGTATCTGATAGGGCCTGATTCTGAGGACCGGAGTGCCCAGAATCAATTTTTGATGTTTTCTTCTGTTATGTTCTGTAAACTTATGGCATTATTTTATATCTTTTGAACCGGTGCTCTGAATTGAAATATGAGGACACCGTTGAACACGTAGCGCTGATATTCTCTTAAGGAGTCCTTCACAGTAGTTGCGTTTTATCGTGATTAGAAATTAGTTTTGTGGGGTTTTCTAAATAAATTAAATAAAAACATGAGCAACATATTTTTATGTGTGGTAGTTAAAGCCTCCAAGGAGAGGTTGGATGTGGGTCCCACCCATGAAAAACCTCACATGGGAGGATATTATGTGGTGGGGCCCACATGAGCTCAAACCCCCTTAACCCACCTTAACCCATTTGAGTTCTCCATTAATGGGGGAAACTCTTCAACTACCCCTTAATGGTGCCAACACACCTAAAATATATTTAATTCCTCAATTAATTATCTTTTTGAAAACTTATGAATCCTTTCCCCCCCATTTAATTTAATTAGTTGTTTAATTTAATTAAACCCAAATTTGTGTGTTTTTGTTCCAACGAACAATAGACTCCTTCTCTATTATTTTTGGTTGATGACATGGTGGAGCCTTTATCTTCAAAAAAGAATGACATTATCTTCAACAAAGTATGAAATCCCCTCCAATGACGAACACCCCATCTACGAAAATGAACGAGGTCAACGCTTGAGCCCGATATCAGCGGTGTGTGACAGGCGCAACATACAACGACATCTTCAAATTCTTTTCCAATGCATTAGTCAACGTTCATCGAAACGAGGAAGGGGGATTTGATTTAATTTTAAATATGAGATTTAAACACCTCTATTCGTCATTCAAATTTTTCTTGTTTGGTAAACCAAATGATATTGCATGACGAGGAGGGTTCAGACTGCATAAACATGGACATATCCTACCCCCTTTGTTTGATCACATTTGATGACGACGATGGTGGACTGGAAAATGGACCATGTAGTGCACGGTCTTCGGGTCGCCGCAAGGGCGCAACACCGCCATGCCGCGCAGAGAAACTATGCTACGGCCAAGCCACCCGCGTCAGTGCCGATAGGGCGCGGCACCGTCGCACTGCGCCAGAGTGGAACTACGGCTGGGAGGTCCGCAATGGATTAAGAAGCATGACGTCGTAGCACTGTGCGGTGGAGTCGAAGGCCAAGGACAGGTTGTGAAACAAAGGTGATGGTGTGGCCCCGTCGCGCCGTGCGGAGAGCAGGAGGACCGCGGCGTCATCGCTCCGCGGTGGAGGTGTCGTGGCTGTCGGCTGAGCCAGCGGCCATGGATCCAGACAAGCAGGACCACCCAGGTCTCGTGGCTCCTGAACCGGCGCAACGCGTCGGTTTCATTCGACAACCCGGGGGGTGGAACCCCCTCCCATGTGGGGCTGGTTGGGCCGCGACGGGCTAGGCCATCCCTCTATCGGGCCTCCATGGCCGGGATGCCCCTCGGTTGGGCCGCCACGGCTGGGCCACCCCTTGGTTGGGCCGCCACGACCTTGATTCCCCTCGGTCGGGCCGCCCTTCAGTTGGGCCCCAACGGGCTGGGGGCACCCCTCATCTGGGCCGCCCTTAGGCCGGGCCACACCTTCGGGCCGGGCCACACCTTCATGCAGGGATTCTCCCTTGGTTTGGGCCACCCACTCGGGCCAGGCTGACAAGTCAGGTTGGGCCACCCCCGGGGACCGGGGCAGACCCCTATTCAGACCAGGTCGGGCCGAGTCGGTCCGACTGGGTCGGACCAGTCACGAACCCGCTATGACCAATTACTGGTATTAGTCCCCATCTTGTGCTTCAGGTGTCTGAATGAAAAACTGTCTACAGCGATGGGATTATTGGAGGGAGACAATAATTTTGGCATACTTCACTTGTGGTTCGAACAGAGTTGGTGTATGAACTGGTTGGTTTGAGCCTAAAAACCAACCCGGCCCTTGGAACGGAAAAAAAATAACACACAGACCGGTCATCCCATTGATGTGACGTCTATCGCGTTGGGTTCCTTTTGATGAGACAGAACTAAGTGATACATCTACTCAAGACTTCGTGGAATTTGATGTATCAAATTTTGTCTCTAGGATCAGACCCTCCCAGAATCAAGCGTGCTGTGTGCGGGAACCATAGGGCTGGTTGTGACTGAGATGACATGATCCTTTGTGGGTTAGACAACGACGACACTGTACCAAGATCCTCTGTGGGTTTGAGAGCGATGATTTCTATACCGGGATCCTCCATGGGATCGATAACGATTAATACTATATTGGGATCCTCCGTGGATACGATAGTGGTGACTAATGTACTAGGATCCTCCATGGGTAAGATAGTGACGACTTCCGTACCAGGATCCTACATGGGTTCGACAGCGCTGATACTGTTCCAGGATCCTATGTGGGTTCGACAGAAGAGATGATTATGTGTCTACAACTAATCATTTCTACCCCTCTATATGAGAAGTATATATGTTTGAGCTTAGTCTTGTCATTCAGTTATTATCATCGAGATGATTGACTTTACTTCCATTGTGAACTTGTTTGTTCTAGTGCTCGAGAGTTGATTTCAAACTGTGACTGGTAATTTGGTATATGTATGTCCATATACCTATGTAGGGTTGGTTGATATTTTGTGTTTGTATTTTTCTTCTTTGGTTTATCCATAGTGGATTATGGGACAGATTTGGGGGGTCTCGGTGTCCCCTACTGAGTATTGTTATACTCACTCCTACACGGTATTCACCCGCAACTTGTGGTGTTCTTTTTAGACGACAGTTAGCAGTTATCGAGGATGAGGGAGATAGACGATAGGCTGCTCGGAGCTGGACTAAACAAGACATACCTCAGGGAAGAGTGTTCGAGTTCTGTGCCTACCCTTTAGGTAGGATTCCTGGGTGGAAAATCCAGGAGTTGTTTTCCTTTTTTACTTGTACTTGAACTTGTTGTTAAAATGGGCATGTATACTGGCCCACTTACTTTCAAAAGAATTTTCTTTTCTATTTTAGTAATTGTGTCTTCTACTTCTTGTGTTTAGACAATTTGTGTTACATGTTTAAAGGAAATGCCTTACCTTCATATTCGGGATTTGGCTTTAGTTCTAGTCGCTAGTCCCTAGCCTATAGAAGAAGGTATTGGGGTAGTCACAGCATGAGGCCCGATGATGGGTCGTGAAAAATTGGTATAAGAGCACTCGGTTCTATTGGAGAACTTGGACTATGATTATTTTAATGGCAATAGTGTTTAGTGTTATCAGTGCGGTCATCAGTTTAGGGAAACTGGTGTTGGTGCGGCGACAGACGTATCAATACACTAGGACTCTGACTTCTGATTTCCAACTCAGGGCACAAAAACACAGATTGAATGTGTGTTTCCCTGAAATGTTTTCTTCGTGATTAATTTGTGTCATCTAACCAGGTATATTTTTTTAAACATAGAACACCTGTTTTTTTTAGGACGGCCCCACAAAATTTTCCAGATAGGGTTCTGAGTTTCATACGAGATGGTAGACAGCTGAGCGACAAGGCCATGGTGCAGGGCCCCATCACAGCAGAGGTACCAGCAGTACCACAACCCACTGGGCCACCGATACCACTAGATCCAGCAACAGAGAGTACATGTCGGCATATTGTGTTTTACGAGTTCCATAGCCATAAGCCACCCCAGTGCCAGGGAGAGACAAACCCATAGGCAGCAGAGGATTGGTTGGAGGCTATCGTGAGATATTTCAGATTTGTAGGGACATGATCCGACCTCATGGTGAACCTTGCCATGAGTATCCTACATGGATTAGTAGGAAAATGATGGAGATGAATGTTTTAGGTACATGACGAGGCATCATTACTATGGATAGACTTCGAGAGTCTCTTCTTCTCTGATATTGTTTTAACCTACCTTCATGCGGTGCAGATTCATAAGTTACTTCATCTAAAGTATGCCATCATGATGGTATCTTAGTACTCAGTGAGGTCCACCGAACTCTCACGCTACTCAACGTATATGGTGTGGGACCCATTCTGCAGGGCCCGGTCCTTTGAGAAGGGACTCAGGCCTGAGATCATGGATTCGATGATCTCCCTCAACATCCCAAAATTGGTGGGGTGAGGGATTGAGCCAATATTTTGGAGAGATTTCTCACTGAGAAGTCACCATCAGAGAGACCCCCCATAAGGCGACATGTAGCTGAGTCTTCTGTAGCCGAGAGGAGACAGATGTCGCAGAGGTCCAAGTGGACCAGGCCGTTATGTGGTTGACCCCAGGATACAGGGTTGGTTGTACTGGGAACACGAGATAGAACCAGCCATTTGAGGAACATACAGTGTTATGCATGCAGCGGGTAGGGTCACATTGCTCGATACAGCCCGACCTGCCATGCAGATATGCAGCTGACAGTAGAGGGACCTCCTAGGAAGAGGTATAGGTTCTCTCATGGTGGTCTATCGGGAGTAGGCGAATGTGGAAAAGGAGTTGGCTGAGAAGCGAGTCTTAGATGACTTTGTGAGACCCTACCTCCACCACCACCTGGAGGTCCACACCGACTACAGGGAGCTGGCGGACAGAGGTAGGCTCAGCTCCAGACAGTTGAGGCCTATGACCACGATGCACCTGAGAAGATTTTAGGTACTATCTGTGTCTACTCAATAGTTGTTTATGTACTAATAGACACAAGTGCGAGTCATTATTTTATTTCCACAGCCCTCGTTCGGTGATTGGAGATTCCGATGGAGCCATTGGCTCGATCCTTACAGCTAGAGACTCTTAAATTAGTAGAGTCGACAATAATGCACTATTTCCGGTAGTGTGAGATTACTCTATGAGGAGAGATCGTTGAATAGGATCTTCTTGCAGCGACATCGAGGCCTTACAACGTTATCTTGGGTATGGACTAGTTATCCACAGTTCATGATTAGATTGACTATATTAGGCTCAATGTGTGGTGTGTCCGCATGGATGGGACCAGGTTCTCCTTCACCGGCGAGAAGGGAGCCTTTGCACCATAGGATTGACTTACCTAGAGGAGGGGACAGCTGATCACCCATCAGTTGGCTAGTCTCATCCTTCGATTGGTTGATGTTTGGAGTTCAAGTTTTCCTGTTGTAGTGGATCAGTACACTGATGTTTTCCCTGATGATCTTCTAGGAATACCTCCTCGTAGAGAGGTAGAATTCTACATTGACATGTACCCTGGGATGAAACTGATATCAACTCCATCATATCAGATAGCTCCCGTGGAGCTTCTTGAGCTGCGAGTATAGTTAGAGGACTTGCAGGTGAAGGGATTTATCCAACCCAGTGTTTCACCCTGGGCATCTATGATTTTGGTCTCCAAAAAGGAGGATGGGAGCTTGTGACTGTTTGTTGACTACTGTCGCCTGAACCAGGTGACCATGAAGAACAATTACCCACTATCGAGGATTAAATACCTCGTTGATCAGCTCAAGGGAACACGATGGTTCTCGAAGATCTCCTTAGGTCAGGCTATCACCGACTCAGAGTTTGGGAAGTGCATGTGGAGAAGACGACCTTCAGGTGTTGATATGGCCACTATGAGTTCGTGGTTATGACCTTCAGTGTAACCAATGCTCCAAAAGTGTTCATTAGTCTCATGAACAGGATTACACAGCCTTACCTCAACCAATTTGTCATAATATTCATCGATGACATAATGATCTACTCGACTACTGAGGAGGACCATGCCTCCCATTTGTGGGTAGTACTGGACACACTATGAGAGAACCATCATTATGGTAAGCTCTTGAAGTGCCAGTTTTGGATTTGGAGAGGTTCACTTCTAGGGACACATCATCTCGGAGGTTGGAGTTGCAGTGGATCTAGTGATGATTGTTGCTGTTATTTCTTGCGAGCTACCCAAGAGTGTGATGGAGATATGGAGTTTTCTGGGACTGGATGGGTACTAACGGGTATTTGTGCTAGACTTCTCCAGAGTTTCAGTACCGATTTTAGCATTGGAAAAGAAGGGGGGGGGGAACCGTTCATGATGTCAGAGATATGATAACAGAGCTTTTAGGAGCTGAAGAAGAGGATGAATAGTTCACCCATCTTGAGGCTTCCATAGGAGGGAGTAGGGTATGTAGTATACTGTGATGCATGAGGGACTGGAATTGGGTGTGTCCTGATGTAGGATCCAGTAGTGATCTCTTATGGTTCTTTTCAGTAGAGACAACATGAGCAAAAATACGCTACAGATGACCTAGAGTTAGCAACAGTGGTGTTCACATTGAAGATGTGGTGGCACTATCTGATTGGAGAGTGTTTTATAGTTTAATCTGATCACCCGAGTCTCAGGTACATATTCTCGTAGAAGGACCTGAAAATGATACAGTGACGATGGCCCGAGTTACTCCAGGACTATGACATTGAGATTGTAATGTCCCGGGTTTTTTGGGGTCCATGAATTTGTGAAAATATGATGTTGGGTGTTCTGGGTAGTCAGGGTAACTCGGTGAAGTTCTAACAGTAGGCCTACCGGTATCCTTAGCCTACAAGTAGCAGGCCTACCAGTAGCTTGGTCTACTGGTAGCCGCAGCCTACCGGTAGCTCGGTCTACCCGTTGATGCAGCTTGCCGGTAGCTGTCAGCCACTGGTGGCTCTCAGCTACCAGTGGCTCTTGCCTCCCCCACGGGTTTTTCCAGTAGCACTCCTTTTTGTGAAAATCGAGTTTTAAACCCTGTTTTTACCCTTCAACTTTGTTTTAAATCCCAGTAACACCCATAAATGGTGTTTAATTAAATATTTAATGAATTTACCTAGTGTGTGTGTGGGTTTAAACCTCCCTAAAGGGCGGGGACCTTTAATGACGTGTGGAGACGTGCGGTCAACCCATGACCCTGCTCCTTGCGCAGTTTCACGTTCTTATCTACACCATCCCTGGACATTATAAAGTAAAGGGTTCTTCATGGGATTCTTCTTTTCTCGATCAATATGGGTTAGGAGTACCCGAAGTTTAGATGAACTTCATTTCGATCCATGGAGTTCCACACCCAGGCTTAGCATTGATCATTGAACTGGTATGGATTTTCTCTTTCTTCTCTCCCATTTGTGTTTTATGCGGGGTGGGCAGGCTTTTGATTCTATAGAATTGGATTAACCAAAACATAATAAAGATAATGAAAGGACCCTAAGTAATTAATGGGGGCTGTGATCGATGATACTACTTTGATTTATGATATTCTTTTCTAAATTTTATGGGCTTAGGCCTACTGAAAATCGTGGAAGTTGGTTTTCTTTCTCTATGCAGTAATGAACCCTTACCTCTGGTGATTTAAATGGATTGTATTATGGTTATGAAGCCTTTTAGTGAAAAGTAAATAGGTTAATTACGTATATTCAACTAAATAAATTTAACGCACCAGGATCAATCCTTTTCTGTGATAACCATGGTTAGAGTAAAGCGGAATTGGAATCATGGAGTGTGTTAAATCGTTTAAATCTGAAAATACCCACAAGGGCCTGCATTGTGTTGGTGGCAGTGGGTTTGTTTTTTTTCACGGGCTGATTGTTGGGTGATGTGGGTAAGGATGGGATCCCTTTTTTATTATACTCTCGGTGGTTGTGAAAGTGAGGATGGGATCCTCTGTTATATCACAAATTGGGGTGGGACCCTCTGTTGTTGAAAATCCATTTTGGCTCCTGGATATTGGACATGGGGTTGTAACATGGGTTTTTCTTTGGTTGTTGTGGCTTTACAAGAGAACCAGGTGTGAATGCTTAAATTGACATTTGTATGGATCTTTTTTTCCTTGTCTTATTATTATGCTTGCTAGTTGCCCAAGTAGGTGTAGAAACTTATTTAAACATTATTACGGAACATGAAACACTGATGGGATAAATGGGTTTTGGTTTGATGTGAGTTGTGACTTTGTCATGATACTGTTTATGTTCTTTAGGCAGGCTGAAGAAAAACCTAAACTTTGGAGAGTGTTTGTCACCTATATATATATACTTGTAGTTTTTGTGATTCTTATTCACGCCCCACCCAAGTTGAGCACTTAGTGTCGAACACCCCCATTTCATGGGGGAGGGTGTTGTTTTCCAACACTTCAATTAATGGCTGGTTATTAGCTCCTTTTTTCTCTCTTTCCCAGATAGCCCAAGTATCTTTGGGTAGGCTGTTATGGCCTGAGGTCCATTATTATCCCCAGAGTCTTCCGGTAGGGTAGTGTGGTGGTTGGAACAGGTGTGTACGGGTAGGTGGTTTACCAAGTTTCTTCAGGATGAGGCCTAGGTGTTTTCAGGTGTGGCAGTGGATCTTCTAGCCCAGGTGTCTTCGAGCGTGGCGGTGATTTCTCGAGCCTAGGTGTTTACAGGCCTGGTTACATGTGACATTTATAGACCAGCTGTTTGCGGGCGGGGTTTGGCAGTGGGACTGCGGAGAGAATGGTGAGATTGGTTCGATGCGTAGGATGTCTTCATTAACCAGTGGGAATGTGGCGTGGTGTACCCAAATATCGATTTTTTTTTACTATACAATACTTGTCTTGCGTTATTTGGGGAGTGTGACTCTGTGAGGCTTTGTTGGTTAGTTTACCTTGTTAGGTGTTTGGTTTACTCTTTTTATCACGGGACTGTAGTACGTTCCCCCACTTCTACATGAGAGATTTAGGTTTTTCCCTACCGAGTATACTTGTATGCTCACCCTATGTCTATTAAAATATTTTCATGTTTCCAGGAGGACTTCAGGGATCGTGCTGGACCATACTAGCCCGGAGTATTGGGATTGTTGCAGTTTCTGTTTCTCTTTCTTTGGTACCTTACCATTGTAGTCACTTTGTACATTGTGGTATTTACTTTTGGAACATGCATATGGGAATGGTTGTATTGTCTTTTCTTGCACTTTTAGTTTTGGTATTATGGGTTTTACTATCTTATCTCCCAATTCAATTAAAATAAAAAGGGTAATGCCTTCCATTTAGTGAGTGATTCTATACCATTGGTGCTGGTTGCCACTCCGGGACCTATTGAAGGATGGTTTCGGGGGTCATTATCTCTCCTTCAACTTGAAGAAGGAAGGGCCTAGCAATCTGCTGACCCATCCCTCCTTTTGGTGAAGGTGGGTCGTGACAGAATGGTATCAGAGAGAGGTTGAGAGATAGGATGGAGTTTGGAGTTAGGCATAGTAAGGACTGCATGGGATGGTAGGGCATAAGTTTTGGGTGACCTTGGTTCATGTATTAGGCCAGGGATGACCGGCTAGGACACAAGATTTTAGGGCCCCCCGTGATCCGATGCAAGGAATCTGGACCTACCGAACGACCAAGTGAGGCCACACTGATTGGTGGGTAGACACCAGAGGAATTGTACATGCATCATAATGACTTGTGTTCTCATGTTTCATGGGTGTTT
Organism: Viscum album; assembly: GCA_963277665.1. Lineage (NCBI taxonomy): Eukaryota > Viridiplantae > Streptophyta > Magnoliopsida > Santalales > Viscaceae > Viscum > Viscum album. Next base: position 137,800,600 of record OY728121.1, on the reverse strand, counting down.
TGGGAATTTGAATCAGTAAGATGTTTATGAAATTTTACGAACAATATTCTACACTACTTGGGAATAGGCATTCCCTGTTTACCTTGCAGCTATGGCACCTGGGAGATGACTACGCGTGGTGAGGGAGATCGAGGACCCAGAGACTAACTTGGACAATCTGTAGAGAGATGATCTAGAGGAGGAGGATTACCAGTGGCAGAAGACACTTCGGGCCTTCCAGCGATAGTCCCTCGAGAAGTATGATGGAAGCACCTCTAACATGAAGACGAAGAGCTGGATAGAGGAGCTTGTGATAGCCTTCGGCCTAATACGGGATCCGACTGAGTACTGGGTTCCTCTGGTTGTCATCCAGATGTGGGGAGTGATGCGTTAGTGGTGGACACTTTACCTGGGAGAGAAGAGAGATGCTGAGGTGGCATGGGCTGATTTTGAGAGGAAGTTCTAGGCGGAATTCCTCTCTTCGATGGTGAAGGTGGATAAGAGGCAGGAGCTGCTCTCCCTCCAGCGGGGGAGTATGTTATAAATGGAGATGGTAATAAAGTTCAAGGACCTTGTATTTTTTTATCCTGACCTCTTTCCTGATGAGGAGTCTCAAGAAATACGTTTAGATGAGGTGCTTCGACCCTCCCTCCAGTATGCTGTTACACCCCTGTCGACATACTTGTAAGTCCATAAGAAGGCAAAAGTAGTAGAGATGATGCACGCTCAAGGAGGTGTGCAACGAGAGGGGATCCAGCTGGGACCATCGGAGGGGATGGTTGTCAGCACCAGGCCTCCAGCGTCAGGACCCTCCAGGTTTTGACCAGCATGGAGCAGGCTGCATCTGTTTCAGTTCTGGTCCCCTGGTCCTCACCCTTTTCCATCGGGCCCGGGACCACGGTGCTTCGTCTGTGGGAGCCATGGACATCTCCAGATTCAGTTCCCGGACCGGGTACAGTACGACAATGGCAGACAACCCCAACACCAGCCCCAGCAGCAGATCCAGCTAGGCCTTTTCAGCAGCAGCAGCAGTAGGGATAGTGATCTCCCACGCCTCCAATGCCAGACGTTGCAGGAGGAGGCCAGCCTCAGGGTGCTCCTCAGGGACCTTGACTAGGGCGTGGTCGGGGAGGTTGTCGATTGCCGAGAGGTAGAGGAGCTGGGTGTGGGCAGTTTCACACCATAGAAGCAGCAATCCTAGCATGACCGGAGGTCGTTAGAGGTATGATCAATATGTTTAGCACCCTTGCTTATACCGTGTTAGATACCGGAGATTCACACTCCATTGGTGGACCCAGTCTAGCTGATGCCTTCGGTTCAGATTCCGAGAGACTTCCAGTGCCCCTGGTGCTAAGCACCCCAGTCAGAGGTTAGACCAACTTGTGACATGTTTATCAGGGATGCAGACTAATGATAGGGAAACATCAGTCAGTCAGGAATCATCTACTGCTACAGATAGAACCATACAATGTCATCTTAGGAATCAAATGGTTGTTCTATGTGTGTGCCATCATCGACTGCTTCCATGGAAGGGTTGTGTTCTCAGACATTGGCGCCCGACGTGTTGCTTTCACCGGAGAGCGGAGTAGTCAGATGGGTAGCAGGTGAGTGGAACCCCTCTTCTACTTGATAGTCGAGCTGTCAGTAGAGTCAGTTGATGCTAAGATGGAGGAGGTGTCAGGGATCGTCATAGAGTTTATGGAAGTCTTCCCTGATGATGTGACAACTCTACCCCCTCGATGTGACATCATGTTCCGGATAGTCCTGCATCCTAGTGCTCGTCCAATTTCTATGGATCCCTACCCGATGGCACCTTCGACACTACATGAGTTGCGGATTCAGAATGACGATTTGATGAAGAGGGGTTATGTTCGACCGAGAGCGTCACCGTGGGGTGCTCCAGTCTTGTTCGCAAAGAAGGCAGATGGTGGTCTCAGGTTGTTCATAGACTACAGGAGGCTTAATCAGGTAACGATCAAGAATCGCTACCCTCTACCGAAGATAGACAATCTTTTCGACCAGCTGAAAGGGGCAAGGTGGTTCTCGAAGATCGACCTGCAGTCTGGGTACCACCAGCTGAGGGTAAAGGAGAGTGACATCTCGAAGCTGGCCTTCAGGTGTAGATATGGGCACTTTGAGTTCGTGGTCATGATTTTCAGTGTTACGAACACCCCGGCTGTGTTCATGGGGCTTATGAACTCCATCTTCTGAGAGTACCTAGATCGGTTCATAGTTTTGTTCATCGACGATATCCTGATCTAATCAAGATCAGAGGAGGATCACGCGGAGCACCAGAAGACATTTTTGGAGGTCCTCCGACAGCACCGGATCTATTGGATGTTGTCAAAATGCATGTTCTGGATGTGAGAAGTACACTTTCTTGGGAACGTAGTGTCAGAACTGTGGGTAGCGGTGGACCCATCGAAGGTTGAAGCATTTGTTTCTTGGGAAGCTCCCAAGAATGTGGCAGAGGTTCGTAGCTTCATCGGGCTGGTAGGTTACTATTGGAGGTTCATACCCAACTTCTCCCGAGTAGCATACCCTATGACATCCTTGACCAAGAATGATCATGTTTTTGTTAGGAGTGAGCAGTGCAAGGCAGCCTTTAGCTATCTGAAGGAGAAACTGGTCAGCGCCCTAATGCTCAGACTACTAAAAGAAGGGGCGCAATATGAGGTGTTCTGTGTTGCTTTAGAGAAAGGCCTCAGATGTGTGTTTATGCAGTAGCAAGGAGTGATCTCTTATGGGTCTAGTAAGCTAATCCCTCATGATTGTAATTATGCCACCCACGACTTGGAGCTTGAAGCAGTCATTTTTTTGCTAAAGTTATGGTGGAATTACCTCATCAGGGAATGCTTTGTGGTCTTCACAGATCAAAAACGTTTGAGGTATATCTTCTCCCAGTGGGACATAAAATTATGGAAGCGGAGGTGGATAGAGTTCCTCAAGGATTTTGACTTCAATATTGCATACACTTCAGGGAAGGGGAATGCAGGGGATGATGCCTTAAGAAGGAGATCACTGAAGGATGCGGTCCGAGAGTCGGCAGACACCTGAAGGCAATGGAGGAATTGGTTGCCTTACACTTGGATGCGAGGTTGGAAGGCTGTAGAGGTCGCCTGTATCCGATGAAAGTGCAGTCATCTCTGTTTCAGCAAGTGGAGGAGTCTTAGTGGGGAGACCCAGAGTGCGAGGTGATGCGTGGCCGAGTTGACCAGAGGAATTCTCTACAAGGGTGGACAGAGTATGGTCAGAACCAGATGCTTTTCCAGGGAAGGTTGTTTGTTCCCGATGTGATGTGTGGAAAGGTTCTCAGTGAGTTACACAAGACACCCCTATAGGTACACCCAGAAGATTACAAGATGTACCAGGGCCTGAGGAGGCAGTTCTGGTGGCCTGATGTAAAGCGAGTATTGGAAGAGTTTGTGGGCAAGTGCCTAGTGTGTCAGCAGGTGGAGGCTGAACACCATGTTCCAAGTGTCCTGCTGCAGTTTCTAGATGTCCCCAAGTGGAAATGGGAGTACATATCGATGGATTTCGTCACAGGACTACCCAAGGTTCAATGGGGATACAATGCCATCTGGGTAGTAGTGGACATGTTGACGAAGTTAGCCCACTTCCTTGTGATTAAAGAGTCGAGTGCAGTGGACTCTCTAGCACAGAAGTATGTGGATGAGGTAGTGCAGTTGCATGGAGTCCCGATTTCCATAGTCTCGAACATGGATGCACATTTTAGCTCACGAGTCTAGAGGGGTTTGCAGCATGATTTTGGCACCCAGCTATGCCTTAGCACTGCTTTCCATCCCCAGAAAGATTGGAAGACATAGCACACCATCCAGACCATGGAGGATATGCTGCGGGCATGCATTCTAGACTCAGGATGATCATGGGTGTGACACTTTCCTCCGTTAGAGTTCACCTAAAATAATAGTTATCACTCTTCCATTTGTATGGCCCCGTTTGGAACCATGTGTTCTGGAAGGTCTCTCATCGGGGTGGATAATGGAGGTTCGAAAAGGGGAGTAAGCTCTCTCCCAGGTTCATTGGACCTGTTGATGTGTTGCGGAAGGTCGGTGAAGTGGCTTATCAGCTAGTGTTACCACTGATTCTACTGAGGATACATGATGTCTTCCATGTGTCCCAGCTCCATTGGTCTCTGCACAATGATTCACACGTCCTCAGCTGGGGAGAGATGGACATCAAGGACGACATGAACATTGTGGAAAGACCAACAATGATCGAGGATTGTGAGGAGATGGTGCATCGTGGGTGAACCATTACCTTGATTCATGTTTTATAGAGACATGGTGAGCTTGAGGAGAGTACGTGGGATAGGGAAGCACATATGTGTTCCCAGTACCCAGAGTTGTTTTGAGTTTTGTGATGTTCATTATACATGCTATGGTGGAATGTTTTGTCTTGTTTTTCTATGAAATACGCGGGTTTCTTTCCTCTGAATGTGTGTGAAATGTCCTAGCTGCGTGGAGGGGAGGACCCAACCCCTAATCAAGATGCATTAAGACATATGCAATTAAACTCATGTGGGAGAGTCAGTGCCCCCAAAGCAGATAGTATCTTGACTTGGGTAAGGAGACTCCCCAACCCACATGGATGGGAAATTGACATGGTAAATTGTTTGGTTCTTGATAGGAAGGTGTTCTTAGTTAACAATGAGGTTCACTCCTAAGAGGTATCTTTCGAGGTGGTTGTTCGGACCCTATCTTTCCTTCTAGGTTTTGTTGATTATCGAGGATGAGAATCGGTTGAGATGTATCTAATGAAATGGACTAGGTTTTTGGGGGTCCATTACTTTGTGAAAATATGATGTTGGGTGTTTTGGGTAGTCTAGGAATCATGGTGAAGTTCTAATAGTAGGCCTACCGGTAGCTCGGTCTACCGGTAGATGCAGCCTGCCGGTAGCTTGGTCTACCATTGGCTGCAGCCTAACAGTACCTCGGTCTACCGGTGGCTATGGCTTACTGGTATCTTGGCTACCAGTCGCTGTCATCCATCGGTAGCTCTCAGCTACCGGTGGCTCTTGCCTCTCCCACCAGTATTTCCAGCTGCACTCCTTTTTTCGCAAATCGAGTTTTAAACCCTATTTTTACCCTTCACATTTTTTAAATCCCATTAACGCCCAAAAATGGAGTTTAATTAAATATTTAATGAATTTACTTGGTCTGTGTGTGGGTTTTAACAACCAAAAAGTGCGGGGAAATTTAATGACGTGTGGGGTCGTGTGGTCAACCCATGACTCCGTTACTTATGCGGTTTCCCATTCTTATCTCAACCATCCTCGGTCCTTATAATGTAAAGGGTTCTCCATCTGTTTCTTCTTTTCTCGATCACCTTGTGTTAGGAGTACCCTTCGTTCAGAAAAACCGCATCGCTATCCATGGAGTTCCACACCCAGGCTCAGCGTCGATCGTTGAAAAGTTATGAATTTTCTCTTTCGTCTCTCCCTTTTGTGTATCATGTGGGGTTGGCATGCTTTGGATTCTGTAGAGTTGGATTAACCAAACCATAATGAAGATAATGACCAGACTATATGGAATGAAGGGGGGATGTGATTGATTATGATTCTTTGTTTTATGATCTTCTTTTCTAAATTGTGTTGGCATACGCCTACTAAAAATCATGGTTGTTGGTGGTCTTTCTCTGTGCACTAACGAACTCTTATGCCTGGTGATTTAAATGTATTGTATTGTGGTTATGAACCCTTGTCGTGTAAAGTAAATTGGTTAATTATGTATATTCGGCTAAAGAAATTGAATGAACCAGGAGAAATCCTTTGCTGTGATAACCCAGGTTAAAGTATAATAGAATTGTAATCATGGAGTGTGTTAAATCTTTTAAATTTGAATATACCTGCAAGGACCTTCTTTGTGTTGGTGGCCGTGGGTTGGTTGTTTTTTTTCATTGTCCGGTTGCTGGGTGATGTGGGTAAGGATGGGATCCCCTGTAATTATACTCTCGATGGTTGTGAATGTGAGGATGTGATCCTCGGTTATATCATGAATTGGGGTGGGACCCTCTGTTGTTGAGAATCCTTTTTGGCTCCTGGATATTGGACATAGGGCTGTAACTTGGGGTTTTCTTTATTTGTTGTGTCTTTCATGAGAACTGGGTGTAAATGCTTAAATAGACATTTGGATGGATATTTTGTTTCTTTGGATTATGATTATGCTTGTTAGTTTCCCAAGTAGGTGTAGCAACATATTTTAACATTATTACGGAACATGAAACAAGGATGGGATAAATGGGTTTTGGTTTGGTGTGAGTTGTGACTTTGTCATGATACTGTTTTTGTTCTTTAGACAGGCTGAAGAAAAACCAAAACTTGGGAGAGTTCTTGTTACCTATATATATATTCCTGTAGTTTTTGTGATTCATATTCGTGCCCCACCCAAGTTGAAAACATAGTGCCGAACACCCCCATTTCATGTAGGGGTGGGGTGTTTTTTCCAACACTTCCATTAGTGGTGGTCATTAGCTCCTTTCTACTCCCTTTCCTGGATAGCCCAAGTATCTTTGGGAAGGCTGTGATGGATTGAGGTCCATTATTAGCCCAAGAGTCTTCAGGCAGGGTAGGGTGGTGGTTGGACCAGGTGTGTGAGGGCAGGTGGTTTCCCAAGTGTCATCGGGATGAGGCCCAGGTGTCTTCAGGCGTGACAGTGGATCTTCTAGCCCAGGTGTCTTTGGGCGTGGAGGTGATTGCTCTGTCCTAGGTTTTTGAAGGCGTGGTTACGTGTGACAGTTATGTCCCAGGTGTTTGCGGGCGGGGTTTGGTAGTGGGACTGTGTGAGGATGTGGCCCAGGTGTGTGCCGGAGGGTTTTGGTAGTGGGATTGCGGTGATAATGGCGGAGTTGGTTCGATGCGTAGGATGTCTTCAATAACCAGTGGGAAAGTGGTGCGGGGTACCCAAGCATCAATGTGTTTTTACTATACATTACTTGGATTGCATTATTTGGGTAGTGTGCCTTGGTGAGGAATTAGTGGTTAGTTTACCTTGTTAGGTGTTTTCTTTACTCTTTTTCTCACGGGACTTTAGTACGTTCCCCCACTTGTGCATGAGTGCTTTAGGATTTTCCCAACTGAGTATATTTTTATGCTCACCCTACGTATTTTAAAATGTTTTTAGGTTTCTAGGAGGACATCCGGGATCGGGCTGGACCGTACTAGCCTAGACCTTTGGGACAGTTACAATTGTTGTTTTTCTTTCTCTGGTACCTTATCATTGTAGTTACTTTGTACCTTGTGGTATTTACTTTGGGAACATGCATATGGGAATGGTTGTTTTGGCTTTTCATGCACTATTAGTTTGTGTGTTGTAGGTTTTACTATATTATCTCCCGAATCTATTGAATGAAAAAGGGTAATGCCTTCCATTTTGTGAGTTAATCTATACCCTTGGCACTGGATTCCACTATGGGACCTATTGATGGCTGGTTTCAGGGGTCATTATCTCTCCTTCAACTTGAAGAAGGAAGGGCCTGGAAATTTTCTGGCCCTTCCATCATTTTGGTGAAGGTCGGTCGTGACAGAGATAGTCTATACTCATGGGAAGGGGAACATTGTATATGATTCTCTCAATAAATGATCAGGCATTAAACTGCTAGTATTGGCGATAGAGATGCTAGCTGCACTGCAGATATCCTTTGTGGATAGTGATGGAACATAATTTCTACAGTATCTCACAGTCACTCCTCCACTTATTCATCGAGTCAGGGAGACACAACATGGGGAAATTAATTGTAAGATGCAACGTTCTCAGATATCAAGAGGGCATGCACCTGATGAATTTTATGAAGGTGGGGAGCATGTCATATTCTTCAGAGGATGGACCATGGTATCCATTAAATTTTACGAAGAAGTTTTGAGGAGTTCCACACATATCTATTAGCAGTACATCTAAGAGTGGAGAAGATGTATTAGGACCCCCAACGATAGCACTAGTGGCCAGGTATGAAGAAGGCAGTAGTAGAGTTTTTCTCTCGATGCCTCACTTGTCAGCAAGTTAAGGCAGAGCACTAGGTTCGAGAAAACATGTTCCATCCCTTAGAGGTCCCAGAGTGGAAGTGGGATGGGATATCCATGGATTTTGTGACGGGACTTCTGAGAACATCTAGAGTACACGACTCTATTTGGGTGATTGTTGACCGAATCAACAAGTCGGCCCATATCCTTCTGATCAGAGAGCATGGATTAGCAGAGTGCTTTGATGCCTCAACATATAAGATATCGTATGACTTAATGGTGGGCCATTAACGATATAATATGATAAAGATGCTCGTTTCATATCCTGGAAATGGAAGGGGTTGCTGGAGGCTTTTATGACACATCATTCCTTTAGCACCTAATTACATCCTCAAATCAATGGTTAGACTGATATGGACATTCAGAATCTCGAGGACATGATCTGTGCATGCTTCCTCTACTTTGGTAATAGCTGGTATGATCAATTACCCTTGTTATAGTTTTTGTTCATCGATAGCTACCACTCCACAATCCTGACGGCACCGTACGTGGAACTAAACGACCGACCTTGCAGATCGCCTATGTTCTGGACTGACCCAGGGGAGTCAGAATATGTAGAACCAGAGATGGAGCAGGCTATGACTGAGAAGGTGCAGATCATCCAAGAACGGATGAAGAATTCACAGAGCATGCATCAGTCCAATGATGATAGAATATAGAGATAACTGGAGTTCGATAATGGAGACCACATATTTCTACGGGTGTCACCTCGACAAGGTCTACAAAGATTTGGACAAGGGGGCAAGTTATCTCCACGATTCATTGGACTTTTTCATGTCCTCATTAGGGTAGGTGATGTGGATTAATTCTTGGCTCTTCCACCTAAGTTGCACTGGGTTCACGACGTCTTTCACGTATATCAGCTAAGGAGATATGTGCACAGCCCATCCCACATCATCAACCATGAGGAGATGGACATCGATGACGGGGTGAAATTCAAGGAGGTTCCAGTGGAGACTGAGGATTAACAAGAGAGGGTCCTTCATGGATGGTCGATACCTCTAGTGGGTGTTCACAGGGAGCACGAGAACCTCTAGGAGATCACATGAGAATGGGAGGCTCAGATGCATGCTCAGTACCCCCATTTGTTTCCTTAGTATCTGTTGTAGTTTACGGGGAAGTAAATCCATGATGTGGGGAGAATGTAATGACATGGATTTTTTTTGGATTTTTTTTAATAACATTGGAATTATACGAGTCCACAATTTCTGACGTCGCCTGATTCTGAGGCCCAGTGTGCTAGGAATCAATTTATAATGATTTTTCACGTTTGTATAGTAAAAGTACAATCATGATTTTATTTCATTTTAACCGGTGCATGGAATTTAAATATGAGGACACCGTTGAACTCACTGCAGCGGTATTCTCATAAGGTGGACTTTACCACTATTGTGTTTTATCGAGATTGGAAGTATGTTTTTGGGTGTTTTATAAATAAATTAAATAAAAATATGAGTAACATATTTTTATGTGTGGTAGTTAAAACATCCAAGGGGAGGTTAGAGTTGGGGCCCACATGAGGTCAAACCCCCTTAACCCCCCTTTAACCACTTGAGTTCCCCATTAATAGGGGAAACTCATGAACACACCCTTAATGGTTCCAACACACCTAAAATATAATTAATTCCTCAATTAGTTATCTTTTTGAAAACATTTGAATCCTTTCCAGCCCATTTAATTTAATTAGTTGTATAATTATAATAAACACAACTCTTGTGTGTTGTTATGCCAACAAATAATAGAGTCCTCTTCTATTATTTTTTATTGGTGACTGGGTGGAGCATTTCCTTTTAAACTATGAACAAAATTATCTTCAATGATGAACGAAATCCTCTCCAATGAAGAACACACCACCTCCAATGAAGAACAAGGATGATGCTTGAGCCTGAGATCTGTGCTGTGTGATGGGCGCAATGCACAATGACATCTGGGAATTCATTTCTCGTGCCTCTGACAACATTCATCGAATCGATGTAGGGGGATTTGATTTATATTTAAATATGATATTAATCCACCATTCTTCACAGTGAAAATGTTTCTTGTTTTGTAAGCCAAATGACAATGCATGACAAATAGGGTACAGACTGCATGAACACAGCACAATCCTCCTCCCATTGTTTGTTCCCATTTGATGACGATGATGGTGGACCAAAAAAAGGAGCCTACGGCACATGTCAATCGGGTCGACGAAAGGAAGTGCCACCACTATGCCACACAGAGAATCCAAGCCATGACCAGGCCACCCACAATAGTGCCGAAGGGGCGTGGTACCGTCGCACCGTGCCAGAGATGATCTATGGACAGGAGCGCCGCAACGGAATAAGAAGTGTGACGTCGTCGCACCACGTGGTGGAGCGAAAGGTTGAGGCCAGGTCAGGGGGAGACGATGATGGAGCAGCGCCATCGCGCTGCGCAGAGAGTAGGAGGGCCGAGGTGCCTTCGCGCCCTATTGGAGGTGCGGCGGCGGCCGGATTGGCTGGCCACCGTGGAGTTGGACAAGAGGGATCTCCCAGGTCCTGCGGCTCTTGAACTGGTGCAATGCGCTGGTTCTGTTTGACATCCCGGGGGGACCTGGCACCCCCCTCCCACACGAGGCTGGTCAAGAAACCCCGCGGCCGGGTCCCCCCTTAGCCGGGGCACGATGGTCCAGGCCGCCCCCCCTTCTAGGAAACCTCGGCGGGGCCTCCATGGCCATGCCACCCCTTGTCCAGGACTCTATGGGCCAGGCTTCCCTATGGTCGGGCCTCGCCTTCGGGTCGGGCCGCGCCTTCAGGCCAGACCGATCCCTTGGTTCTGGCCGCCCACTCGTGTCAGGGTGACCACTCATATCGGCCCACACCTGCGGACCGGGTGAGACCCCAATTCAGATGGGGTCGGTCCTACTAGGACAGGCCAGACCCGGACCCGCTACGACCATTTATACCTTTTATCCCACATCTTGGGCTATGGGTGTCCGAACAACCAACCGTCTATGGAGATGGAATTCATGGAGGGATGAGATTATTTTGTCATACTCCACTTGAGGTTAGGATGCAGTTAGGGTACGGTCGGGTTGGTTTGAGCCTAAAAACCAACCAGGACCCTAGAACAGAAACACCAATAACCCACAGATTAGGCATCTGATTGATGCACCGTCTGTTGCATTGGGTTCCATTTGATGTGGCAGAACTATGAGATACATCAACCCAAGACATCGTGGCAGTTGACATATCAACTCTTGGTTCGAGGAGCAGACCCTCCCAGAATTGAGCATGATGTGTGCGGGAACCCTAGGGCTGGCTGTGAGTGAGATGCCAGGATACTCCGTGGGTGTGACAGTGATGACACTGTACCCGGATCCTCTGTGGGTTCTATATCGATAACTTATATACTGGAATCCTCTATTGGTTGGACAATGATGAATTATATAATATGATCCTCTGTGGGTTCAATAGTGGTGGCTAATATATGGGGATCCTTCGTGGGTTCGACAGTGACGACTTTTGTACCAGGATCCTACGTGTGTGCGAAAGTGCTGATACTGTTCCGGGGTCCTACGTGGCTTCGACAAAGAAGATGATTTAGTGGACACAACTTATCTTCTTTACCCCTCTACATTAGTAGTATAGCTATGTGAGATGAGTCTTCAATTTCATTTGTTATCATCGAGATTATTGACTTTACTTCCTTTGTGGACTCGGTTGTTCTTCAGATAGAGAGTTGGAGTCGGACTGTGACTGGAAACTTAGGTATATGTATGGGCAAATACCTATGTAGGGTTGGTTGATAATTTGTTATTTTATTTTTCTTCTTTGGTTTATACTTTGTGAATTTTGGGAGACCTTAAGAGGGTCTCGTGGTCCCCTACATTAGTATTTTTATACTCTCCCATGCACGGGCTTCGCCCGCACCTTGTTGTGTTTTGTGCAGATGACGGTCAACAGTGATCGAAGGTAAGGGAGATAGACAGGTGGCTGCTCAGAGCTAGACAAGACCGAATGTACCTCAGGGACGAGTGTTCGATTTCTGTACCTACACTTCAGGTAGGATTCCTGGGTGGACGATCCAGGAGGTGTTTTACTTTATTACATATACTTGTACTTGTTGTTCAGTTGGGTTTGTATCCTGGACCACTTACATTCAACAATCTTTTCTTTTCTATTTTAGTAATTTTTTATTCTAATTCTTCTGTTCTACTGTGTGTGTTATAGCTTTAATGGAAATTCCTTCTCTTTATATCCGGGATTCGCCTTTGGTGCTAGTCACCAGCCCCTGGCCTCTAGATGTCGGGCTTAGGGTAGTCACGTCACGGGCCCCGAGGACGGGTCGTGACATCACCATATAATGAAACCATTTTGTAGATATAAAGTGAAAAGACAACAAGGTAGAACTAATGGTTGAGATTTTCTTATTTAAATATAAATGAATCATGTAATAATATTTACTTATATATGAAAAGGGTTAATTAATTCATCAATTATAGGAAAAAGGGTTTTGAAACAAAAATGTTTTCCCATTATAATAATTACTGATGGGATCAATGAAATATTAAATTCCTCTTTGATTTATGGATTTTTTATCTTTAACCTCATCTAGATCACCCAATTAACTTTGACCAATTTTTTATATCTTTCTATATCAGTATTTGTCTATTAGTTTTATCTTCCATGTGCATGTATTCATTTTCCATATATAATATCCAGTTTGGAAACCGAATTATGTTATTATTAAAGAAGAATTTCTAACATAACATCCACTCTTATTAAGTGGACATTTTGTTCAATATTTTACCATATGGTTATTTCAATAGAGTTATATCAATATTTCAAACCCATGATTATCGAGATCAGATTTAAATTGAGAAGACATAAATTATTTATTTTTGAGAGATTGTAACGCCACAAAAATTATAAAAGAATAACATTCATTTCAATAATCTGTATGGAATAAAAAACCATGATTATAAGGGAATATAACATCCCAATATATTAAAATATAATTACCACTTAAAATAAATTCAATCTATATCATATAATACACTATATATTGAGTCCTCTTGTGTTACACACAACAACTTTCATCGAGCTCTTTCCATACACAGAATACTGAGTTTTAAAGTACACTGCTAATATGATTACATTAAATTGAAATTATTACATAGTGGTAGAAATTGGGGTTTTGAAATTATATGCTCATATTATTTGGTTATCAATTAATTATAAATGAATATAAAAACCAATTAATTATAATGGTTACACCTTTTAATAAATAAAACATATCTAAACGGGTGTGTAATTTTATATTAATAAATTAAATAAATAACTATTACCAGATTATTCTAATATATTTTTTATATTATATATTAATTGTTGATTATATAAATTCATATAATAGATTTAATTCTAATAACAGAAGAACAAATCCAATTTTATGCATAAAAACTCTATTTTTTTAAAATTAGTATTGTTGTCTATTAATTGAGAACAATATTTCAAAACTAAATGTTGACATTTAAAAAAAATCATATAAAAAATAATTTCTGAATTTGGAATGTAAGAAATTATCTTTGTGTGATTCATTTTATTTTTCTTAAAAGTTTCATTTGATTATGAATTCTGAGCAATACTGAATTATAATAGAAAACTGAAATTTAATATAAATAACTTATAATGTAAATTTAAATTATAAATTGACTTTAATGAAATATTAGATCAATTATATATATATATATATATATTAATACATATTTTTCATCAAAATAATATTTCATATTGAATTTTGATATAAATACATAGTAAATATTCGATCATTTTCACTTTAAAACTTTACATTATCATCTTATCTATGAGACTACTTTTCCAATTAATTTTTTCCCATTTATGTTTATTTAATTTTGAGTAATGGATTAAATAATTAGATTCATAATAAATGATATTTGATAGTATGATGAAAGTAATTTTTTACCAATATGATCACTTAAAACTATTAACCTTAATTATAATGATTAAGAGAAAAACGATTTAATGAAGGGATAAAATTTAATAATAATTTGTCAAATGAAAAAAATATTTGTCAAAAAAAACCAATGTATTTTAATATTTAGACTATTTTGGTCTTTTAATCCATTTGTATTGGTTTTTGTGACACTTTTCTGTAAAATTGAGTTCAATAATATGTCAAGTAAAGGAAAAGGAAAAAATATAATTTTCTTCCTTTTAATATCATTGATGATTTCAGGATTGGAGATGAACTACATATGATGGGTTATAATAATAATTTATAAATAAAAATATTTTTTAAAAAAATTAATGATTAATATTTAGTTTTTATATATCAGTTAGTTGTGTGTGATGCTTAAGAAATGCTAAGGTGAAAATGTTTTAGTTAATAAATAACAAAAATAGATGATAGTAAAAATATAAAAGGGGGTTTCCAATGAATGAATTATTTTAAAAAATTAATTTTTTATATGAATATATCTTGATAAACATATTTTAAATAAATAAATTCAAATTCCATAATTATATATATATAGTTTTAAATATATATTAAATAAATAATGTCACAATATATGATATGGTTATATTATAATAAATTAAATTAAATTAAATGTTTTAAAATTACCCAAATATATTATATTCTTCAATTTTTTTTAAATGTTAATATATATAAATATTGGTGAATTAATTTAACATTTTACCTTTTATAATAACATTTTGGACCATAAATTGTAAAAATAATTGCACTATTGTTGTTAATGTTGTGTTTTTACACATTAAATGAACTTTTGTTAAAATTAATTTCCTACACATATGACATTTTTATTTTAATAATGAAAAATAATACATATAATAATTGGTTTGAACTTATCTAATATGTATAACCTTAAATTTTTTGATAAATTATAAATTAAATTTGTTATAGAACTAGTTAATGTAATTAAAAACCCAAATGGATAAAATAATGAATCATAGTTGTTAAATAAACAATGTTCATAAAACCAATGTTAATTTGGGTGGGGGTCTGGATTGTTAATATAATCCATCAAAAAAATAAATTATACATCATGTTTCTACATGAGATAAGAGAGACATTCCAATAGTGGATATGTTTTAGTATTTACAAGAATTTAATTTCTCCCCATCCATAAAAAATGAAATCAATCCCACACTTTTTCGTCTATATGATGGCATTTGAATCAAAAAATATAATGCCAAAAAACTCCAACCCTTACCTCCCCTATTCTTATAATACTTATTTTTTTAATAAATAAATCCCTTTAAGGTTTTAGCGAATACCAACAGAGGAAAATTAATGATGAAATGATTTTTTTATAATAATTTTTTTATAATTTATTTCCTTATTAACATACTTCAATTATATTAATATAATGAATATATTATAAAATAAGTATCATAAATAAGTCTTGTATTAGTTATATTAATTTTATAACTTAAAACATCCCAAACATCCCTAAAATGTGTATAGATTTATCGATCATGTGTATGGAAAACTACAGCCTTGAAAAACAATATTATCTGTTCTTCCATTACCTCATTCCGATGATTGGAATAATGATGTAAATATATTGCATATAATATATTTATGATATTTATGATTTAATTATTTTTATGGTAATATTATAAAACCTTTTTTATCATTATTTCAATTTTTTGGGAACATGATAACATCGTTAATGGGTACGACGGACTAACACCATGTTTAAGAATGCGATTCATTTATGCTTTAAACAGATTGTATTATGGGTGGTTATAATAATAAAATATAATATATATGATATAAATCTAATACTAGCATTATAATATAAACATATATTTCATTTACTCTTCATTCATTAAAATATCTTGAAAATGGTTGCAGCGTTCATGCGTATGGTTGACCTACAGTCTCCATGAATGATGAATTTAATTTCCTCTCACTATATTTTATGGATTACTATAATTAAATTCAAAATTAATATATATTATATTTATATAAATTTTTATATTATGTTGAATATTAAATCATGATCTATGTAATAGAATATACATATCAAGTCAAAACATGAAAAAAACATCAATATTAACACCAGAAACGATAAAAAACTATTATTAATTATAATGTAATAATATGTTATAAAAGGGTTATATATGATATCATAAGTGTTAATATTGTAATATAATAATTCAATACATTTTTTATAACATCTATTCATGTTTTTAATAAAGGTACAACCAAAAATAAAGTGTGAGGTAAGAGGTTTTTTCTCAATTTACATTCCACTGAGACATATTTGTTTTTATCAGTCAATTCACTATAATTTGTTGCATATACATAACATTTGTCATTTAATATCATGATTCAATCATAAATAATTTTATTTTATGTTTCACTTTGTATTATATCATTCAAGAGGTCTTGACAAAAAAATTAAAAAGTTGTTAAAATTAAATATTCAATCTCACTTTTTTGTTAGTATTAAATTTATCTTAAAATAATAAATTCATTATAATTTGTTTACTATATAAGAAATTTATATTAAATATATAAATTATTTTTTATGTATTTAATTATTTATTAAAATTTATACCACTGTTTAAATTAGGGTTCTACTTTTATATTGATTTGTTTAATTAGGGAAATATTGATTAATCTATATTGTTTTATAAATTAAGGTAGTTAATTAGAATTCATATTAATAAATAGTATATTGGATATTTGATAAATTATATGGAAATAAAGACATTGGTTGTGGTTGATTAATGTGCACACTTTGATTAATTGATTGTCTCATGAGATGAATCACATGGTAATGTCAGATATGTTTTTACCAACTAGATTTAAACTATTTTACGAATAGATTATAAAGGTAAATGTTTCATATACCTAAGAAATATGTAATCCCAAAATTAATCATTTAATTATTTTAGGATTATTTTTTTATTATCCATGATATTTTCACTATAAAAAATCTAATCTTTCTTTTCATTCTCAATTTGTTAATTAAATTGAATGTATGCTTCCTTATTTACCATTTGATATTGATTGTGACATATCATGTTTTTAAATTGAATGGTTGTTTAGTTATTTGAATTTCTATATTGATTATTCTTTATCGAGTTTTTAAAATATAATACATTTTTAGTTATTTACTTTCCATATTGATTATGATAATTGATTAATATTTTCTACCTATACACATAACCCTTATTGAGTATTTTAGTGCAACCGTACGTTATTTTATTTTCCTATAGGATTCCCTGAATTTTAAGATGAATTATATTAGGGGATACAATTTATGGAATAAATTTATTTTTTTTTAATATTCTATATTCTAATTTTATATGTGAACCAGGTAAATATAGAATATACCAATACTGTTAAAATGATCAGTTCCTTGAGATGAGTTGTCATGTATTTATGCCAATGTATATGTTAAAGGAACCAACATTGGGATTTCTGGGGTTGGGTAGCTAAATCTCAGTCAGGGTTGATTGTATAACATCAATACATGTTTTTTGTTGATGATACACTATCAATAAAATTCACTATAGGTATATGGTTCACCATCCAAATCATGTCCTTACGTGTAAAATTCTCCATAGATTCTAGTTTCTAGTTTTTTGATGCACCATTGAAACAACACCACAATGTTGATGATGTACCAATGATGTCACTTCCTAGATTTTCATGTTTTCACAAAAAAATTACCAATTGAATTTTAAACCACCATTATTATTGTTCAAGTTGATGAATCACCGCTGAGACCACTCTCTTACATGGTTGATACACCACCATACAAATTCCAAGCTAGATAATAAACATCAAACTCAGATTATCAATGAGAATGATGTTCCTCAATTTAATTAGTCTAATGGTGAATGATTAATCATAATCAAACTTGTGGATAACAAGATACCACCATATAGTGAGGGTGGATAAATTACTACTAATGAAAAAATATATGGGTATAATGCATCATTAACTAAAAAAAGTGACATTTACTAACATAAAAATTCTGGTAGATAATCTACCAGTTGATAAAAATGATTATTTCCCACAGATATTAAAATTTTAAAATATTAACTATGATTAACAACATTTTTTTACTAAAAAATATATCTTTTTATATTAGTAATTCAATAGATACAAATCATTAACCAAAAGTTAAATTTGTTTCCTTATTATAATAATATCAATAATTGATTTACTGATAAATGAATCAATTGGTAAAAATTATTGTTTCCAAAAAAATATCTTACTATCATAAAAATTGGTAATAGTTAAAATAGTCCATAAAATCATACATTTTAACACGGATTGAATATATATATAAAATCCAATTTAAACATATAATTTATATAAAATATATATATATATATGGAAACGTAATAAAAATATTTATTTAAAAAATATAATAATAAATATTAGTAATTAAAATAATTGCAGAAAAAAATCGAGAAAAAATATATGTTAAAAATTATCCAAAAAACCACAAATGAGACCCCCACACCACCCCACGCGTATGCCCACTTATTCAACACTAATGGTCTTTTCCTTGACATAATTCATCATAGACCTCCCCGCAGCAACCACTCACTATTCCCAACCGACCTTCCTCATTGGCATCTTCGTAAGAATCCATCCATGTTCCCAGCTATCTTCCCCCTCCAATATCATCATGCAAACCACCTCCCTATTCACGTTCATCATCCTCACATGAACCCCTTGTAGGACCTATCCATTCTAGGTGTTCAATGTTGTCACCCTTTCTCGACCACCGTCATCCCAATTGAATTAGACAGTCATCCCCATGCAACCTCTCAGTCCATGATTCCCTAGAACTACCCTAGATATCCCCAAACTCCCTTCCCATAACCCAAATTCTATACTACGGTACATTCAGAATCTAAATTATGATCTCAATTTATGGAAAATTGAAATTCATAATGTGGAAAAATTCATAATACATTTCATTCATGGACATGTAAATTGAATCAATAAATATCAATTTAGATGATTTCATTCACTATTTTAAATTTCCATTTTTTTCATTTTCTTCTCCAAACATGGATTACTTATGAAGTCTATTTTTGAAGACTATGAAAATATAGTGATTCTAAATTAAATCAGATACTGAAGAGTTAAAATATTTCTCTCATAATGGTCTTTTGGAGGGATTATATTTCATTAATTTTAAAATAAATTGAATTTAACTTTTTAGATTCGATGTTCAGTATCATGACTCTAATTCCTTTCGAAAAATGTCCCTAACATCAAATATCTCCTGAACAAAATTATAATCATCCACATGATATTGTCATTGTTAATTACTAAAATGGTACTATCTCTAGGATGGAAAAGTTCACAAATTTGATTTCTATTATTATGATATTATCATGTATAGTTTTATATATCTTGTGTTTCAGTTTAAAATTATTTCATTTTCTATTACTCCGAATTTTATTTTTTAATAATTTGGTTCTCTAAATTCATTTTAATTGATGGTGTTCAATGAACATAGGTTCATGGAATCACATAAGGGCTGAGGTAATGGTTTATTACAGTTATATCAGGGTGCGGATCTATGCATTCATTGGCATGTAGGAACTATTCCCCACTATATGGGAATATTTGGTGTTTTGGAATTGATTTTATGTACTTTTTGTTTTTAATATCATTAAAATACTTGAATCATAATTTTAGAGTGTTGTGTTTATTTTGATTTTAATTCATTACTCCTTGAATTCTAATACTGAGACTTAAACCATTTATTGGAATTATATGTGTTCATTTGGTTTTGGAGTGTTAGTTTACATTGTAGAAATGGTATATTGTTATTCACATTTAAAATCAAATAATAATGGTTATTAAGTGTGTAATGAGATTTTGTTTTTATTATGGGAGTGAAAATCAATCTTTTTTTTATTTTGGGATATCAATGATCAACTCAATATCCTAGATCTGTACAATTTTACCATTGACATATATATGGGTTTGGACTAATCTAGATCAAGACAAAAAATATCGTAAAGAAAATATCTTCTACATCCCATTACTAAAGCCTTATCCACAAATATTTGAGTAAGGAACCTATGGTTATGCGGGGATTTTTTTTTACAAATGGACCTCATTATTATTGTTAAATTATTACATTTGATGGGTTTTATGTCATTTATAAATAAGATTATTTCTAGAATATAATATCTACATTTTATTTTATTTCTTATAAATACTTCATATGCTCAAATAGTAAATGATAAATGAACATGTTATTTAGAAAATAAGATGATAGGATGTTCAAGGTCACTGATTTCTCCATTTAGGGGAAGTACATTTGTGTAAAACCTATTTTTATACAACAATTCTTGATATTGTTTTCCGAAACATAGTCCCTTGAACCCTATCATAGTGGTATGTATCTTATTTTTTTTTGTCAATTTTTGTATTTCCCTCAAAATCACACATTCTTTATAACAAGGGTTGCATAGTGTAGTTATAACATGTAATGGGAATTCTAACAAATAAGAGATGTTTTTATATTATTTTAAAAAATATATTCTTGGATAAATCCGCTTAAATACATGGAAAAAATGAGATTTAGTGTGTTCAATATGTGATGTTGTGTGCCATATGGTAATTGTGATCACTAGAAAACACATACAGTGTTTCAGTTAGGGAAAATAGTTTCATCTATGGATATTGAATAAGAACTATGGAAATCTAAATGTGTGTTCTTCATGAATCATTATGTGCACTAGAAACCTTATGTTGTGATAGGAAATGGAACTCTATTGAGAGTGTTCACTAGAACACTCATGTTGTGTTTTAGTAATGGAAATTTGTTCCATCCATAGAGAGTGTGTAAAATAAGGTAGTGTGTGTTCACCCATACACTCATGTTGTTTTTAAGTAATATAAATAAATTTCATCCATGATGAGTGGTCTAGTTCCATTAAGGCTTACTATGTTTTCAATTTTTTATCCAGGACACTGTTCTGATACAACCATGATATTGCTATGTTTTCATGAGTGTGTTCACTAGTACAAACATGGAATTTGTGTTTGTGGAATGGGTGTGTGTGTTATACATGAACAACAATCATGGAATGTTATTGTTCACACACTCTTGCTTTCCACATACACTCAATGTGCACTAGAATACTCCTGCTCGTTACAACATTGCACAAAATCTCCTAAAATTAATTTGTATTACCATTAATGAAACGTATTTCCCATACTTGACAAACTCTCAATGAGTGTTCTAATTCTATTAATTTTTCAAATTTAACCCACAATATTTATTCTCTATTACACTGCTTTTCAGTTTTAAACTATCTTTTTGTTATATTTGAATGAATAATATTTTATCTTCTCAAATGGAACACTCAAGTTCATCCAATAATGTTCACTTTTATTTTAGGAAAACCATAATGAACAATTTTAGGATATTACTGTTATTATTGTATGCTAATAGCTTAATCACATTCATATTTTTGACATATGAAGTTGGTTATTATCACTAATGTTGAGGAATCCACTAGAGCTATCATTTTAGTGGTTTGGATGTTGAGTTGATGTGTGGGGTTGACCTGAGGCAAAATGAGGTGCAATATTAGTGATATATCACTAATTTAAATATTTTATGAGTTATAATAACTATTATTGGTACTAAAATAGTTGGATAGAAATTGGACAATAAATTCTATCGAAGAAAATATACATCATCCCGGAATGGGAGATCAAACAAGACTATGAGATCATATAAGTTTTTTATATAAATTCTATTTAGAAAATCATAGTTTTTTCTTCAATGATATTATTTTAATTATTTATTGAATTCTTCCATACTAATCTGAATTATTTTACTTCTTCCACATATGAGGTGTTGCTCTGTTATAACTTGACTGATGTATCCATGGATTAAGGTCTAGTTTCATTCATGTTTTTCATTTCAAATAATTTTATAATGAATCTATTTTTTATTAAGAAGTATCTTTAGATGAAGATCTAGATTTTCTTACCATTTTAGAGAATTTTTTTTCTGTTTACATAATTTGATATATTGTGTAGATGAATTATTTTATGATTTCTCACTAGTATTATGATAATATGGTTATTTTATATCTATATGGGATGTCACATGAGTTTTTTCTCTTAACTAATTAATTTTATCTCGCTCAAATTTATTTCCCTAGGTTAATGTATTGAATAATTTTTAATTGAAAGATTTTAAATTGCTTATATTTATATATGGGTTTCTCCTCTTGATATAAATCACCAAAGTAACATAATCATATGATATGTTGCCTATTTAATTTTGGTGTCCATGATTTCTATGATTTTCCACTTCCTTTACTATCATTTTCGTGTTGGATATCATACGATGAGAAACATGGCTTAATCAATCTAATGATATAAATATTAATGAATATCCTCTGGCTCATAGAAAATGTGTAGTTAAATAGTGATTTTGGATCTTTATGTCTGGATTGTTTATTCATTTTTTGCTTTTGGTGAAAAGGTTTTATTCATTTTTATTCATTTTTTATTTCTATAATTTTAGATTTCACATCTAGATCCTTTATATGATAAATAAAAAATATCTATTCTGTGAGATCATTTTTTATATTTTCTATTTTTCTTTATTTTTGATTCAATTCATTTTTTACTTTTCATTTATTTTTAGGGTGTTATATGGTTGTGTGGAGTAAATATCGAAGTTGGATGGTGTGGTATAGCATCAACCTAACATTCCCAACCAGTACTCATGGTGAATTCAATTTTTTTTTTTTGTGATTTATTTCTCTACAGATCATTTTTTTATAAAATTTTTTTTTGTTTTAATTCTTGAAGATATCTTGCATAAATTTGTCGTTATGATTCTTGACTATGTGGAATAGATCTTGGGGCTGAAGGGTGTGGCCTAACAGTGAATTGAGAATTCTAAATGGTACTAGAGGAAAATGTTTTTGTTTCATCAAGTGGCCTACTTGGGATGATGAAAGATATTTGGTAAATGTAAGAAACCTTCTTCTATAATTGGTGCTAGAGGATTTTAATCAAGAGATGTCACATCAATGCTGGAAGATTGCAATAAAGAAAAGATTTGGGTGGTTGGGGTGCGATAGTGGAAACTATATAGATGGATCATGGGGTTTTGAATTTTTTATAATTTTTTATGTAATAATCAACTTCAACTATTTATTAAATCATTTTGTATTAAATAACATTATTACTATAAATAATGATATTTTTGTGCTTGATCATGTATGAAAATCATCTTTATTTTGATAATTAAAATAGGTGTATTATATATGATAAATTAATATTATATACTATTTTAGCAACAAATATTTAAATAGAAAAACATAATATCTTATATAAAATATATATTACAAAGAGATATTAATTAATGGTATTGGTTTAGAAAATAGTATTACCATGAGATAAATCTAATATAGAAATTTTTTTCTAATAATTATGAACAACATATATATTTTCATTTGGTTTTATTATAATTTCAAAAGAATTATTTTATCTACTACAATAAGAAATAGCGATATTGTTTTTAAAAATATTTTAGTAATAAGAAAATTAATTTTGGAAAAACGTTTTACCAACAGAAAATGAACTATTACCAATAGATATACCCATGTTGGAAAATTATTTTTATTTTGTATTTATTGTAAACCAATAATCAATCGATTATGTAAAATTTATCATTTAAAACCAATATAAAATATCAATAATTAATTAACAATATATAGGTTATTCTCTCAATCCCATAATACATTCAAATTACCATACATTTTTTATCACCACTAACCAAGTACATTTACAATCTAATACTAATTATATATTATTCTAGTACTATACAATGGGATATCTGGGTTTATTCACAATTAGAGAAACCCTTTTTGGTTATAAATTAATGGTTATAAAATATGACCCCCAATGATAATTTTGTTGAAAACAAATGGTTTAAATTAACACCTCCCATTGATCACTTATAAACCACCCAGGATTTACATAAATGATAGGAGTTCAATGAAAACAATTTAATTTTAATTTATGGATTACAAAAAAGATTAATGTTTTGAACATTTTAAACAAAACATTCCATGAATATGAAAAGACATGGGAATATAAACGGAAATATAACTCAGAATAACATGATCGTACTCATTAAGAAATAATTTTATTTGGCCTCAATGTATTGAAATTTATAAATAGTTAAAAACTATCAAATTTGGAATAACCATGAATACATTGAGGGATTTCAAGTGAAATAAAAAATGGAAGAAATATGAGTCTTAGTCTAATCTTTGACTACCTGTAAAATCCTAGGTAATTATAGAATAATAAATGTTCTTATTTATTAATGTTTATGAATTAAATGGTAATTTTTAATTAATAGGTATTCTATTAAAAATATATTAATTGACACAAAATAATGTGTTTTTTCCAAAATCATATGGAGCACCCAAGTGTGAGTTATATCGAAAAATAATTTATTTTTAACATTATAATTTTAAATGGTAGTTATAAAAATTCCATTGTAATGACGAGAATTCATAAAAATATATTTATTATTTTTTCAAATGTTTTATTAATTTTTTAATTTCATAAAATAATTTTTATAGGTTTAATGTGATAATTAATACAATTTTAAGCATAAAATACTTTAATATTTTTAAAAAAGTTGATTTACTTTCTTTTTATGGAGAAACAATTTCAAATATTGTTTTGTCAATTTAATATGTTTTATTTTACATTATAAAAATATTCTTAATAATAATGTCAAAAAAAGTTACTTTCATTGATTTTTTGTTATTATTTGGATAAAATTAATATTTAATTAAGTAGGGAAAAATGCTGCATTTTGATTTCGAACTGCATTTTGGTCTAATTTATTTATATATATTTAATATATATTTAATGAGTTTGAATGATTAATTATATTAGGTTTTTGTTATTTAATAATATTTTGGTCACTGGAAAAAATTTCACCATGAATTTTGATATAATCCCAAGTCAATTTTTTGATGGTTTTTAATTTTAAAAGACATGTTTTCTCATTTTATCAATGAGGAATAATTTAAATTTAATTTAAAAAAAATATGTGTTTTGAACGTAAAAATAAGGATTACATATTTTGAAATAGTGGGTCTAAATTATGTTAATGTTTTACTTTTTTACTTTAATATTATGAATAGTGGCTACGCTAATTTTTTTTAACACGGTTAATGGTTAATAATGTAATTTAGTTAACAAAATAATATGATAAGCTATGTAGAAGTTCCCTAAAACCTTTAAAATAACTATTTTATGAGTAAACATCTACCCTAAACACTTGAGGATATGAATGGAATCATATAATTGACTTTTCTCCATGAATGTGATATAAATATAATTAATACAAAAGAATGTGAAAACATGTCACCTTATTATTTCATTTAATTATAAGAACATTAATATATTGATAAAAATAATAATATTTTGGTCATAAATAGTCTAAAAAATCGGGTGAAATTATATATATCAATAATTTTTTTATAATATTTGGTGATTGATTTAATACTATATATAATAACACAACTGTGATGGAGACATTATTTTATATTTAGAAATATCTAATAAATGATATAAAATATATTAAAATAACTATTATTCGAATTAATTAGGGTATTATAAGAATATTGTAGGTTGATATGACATATTAATGGTCTATTAAATGTTTTGGATCGAATTCTTCTCTATATTTGGATTTTAATTAAATTCAATGAAATTAATATTGTAAAAATATACACTATTGATATTTTATAAAATATTATATTTCATTAAATTATATAATTATCACAAAAATATTTCAAAATAAAAATGTGGATATAATAATTTCTATAAGTTCAAAAAAATCTATTTATGTGTCATTGACCACATATTTGTAAATTCAATAGTCACTTATTATTAAATTTTTTTTCACCGAAATTAAAATCAAAATAAATTAATTAATGAAACTCAAAATGTAAAGAATAAATTAAAATCATTACATTTCACAAAATAATTGGAAGATAGGATTTATAATTAATCATATGTTATCTTTTAAATAACTCATGTTTTATTAATTTTGACAAATAAATTAATTTAAATTAATTTTATATTTTAAGAGTATCTAAAGGTGCCCCTCCCCGGACTAATAAAAAGGTACCCACCATTATCAAGTACTCGGACATCAAAAACCATTATGTTTGGACATGATCCATCTAAAACATTCTTAAAGCCCCTCCACTGATTTTTGATACAGTATTTAAGATTTAAACCCTCTTTATATATGTTAAGGTGTTTTTCAATGGTGATCAATTGAAGAATATGTATTGATTTATTTAAGTATTTATATTTTATTTCTTCATCCATGCCCTTATAATATCTTCCAACCATGATGAAATAAAAAATCCAGTATCAGAAATATATTGATATTTTATTATGTTAAAATCATCACCTATATCCGTTTCTAATTTCATCATATATGAAATGAGTATTTCATTCTTGTGTACGATGAATTACCACCTCACGAACTGATATAGATTTTTTTTCATCACAATCATTAGAGAATGATTCTAATGATGTATTTAAACATTAATATATTAATTTAATGAAATATTAAAAAAATATTTTAATTATGTATCAATTATTTTCTTACATTCCATGAACATAAAAATGATGATGTCATTCATGCGTACATGTGAACTATCACCTCCAGGAAGCTATGTGATTCGTTTTTATTCACTACATCAGTAGTATGATATATATAAGTATATTTAAATTATTAATATGATTAATATAATTTTATGATAATTTTGGATTTTCAAACCAATACTAACCTTCTTTCAATAAAGATCAATGAGAAATGAAAAAACATTACTCATGCATATGTACTACATGTCTTCTACGTGATTATAATGTTGATCATTTTTCATAATCATAATTAGTCGTTTGGTTTAAAAAATATGGTTAATATATAGTATTTCATAATGATATTCAGTAATCATGTGTAGTTCAAAAAAATATGTATTATAGGAAAACTCTATAAAAAATATTTTTGAAACATTAAAATAACAAATCCTTCATCATTTATAGACTACAAAAATACAATTTTAATCATAGGAAAACTCACTTGTTTCATCTGTTTCCAATTTTTTATTATTTATTCATGAATAGATGATATCTAGATAGTATGGTACACGATTAAAAACCTGCAAACCTTTTATTAACATAACAATACATCATAGTTGGCCAATTTAACCAATTATAAGTAGTACATTTTTTTATTAATGATGACTTCAATCATATAATGTTTTGTCAATATAAATCATAAGGTCTATAATAAGCCACAATAAAACATTAATTCTACTTTTCCATATCCTAAACAGGAATAAAAATGAAAAATAATATATGGTTATGATACTATAATATAATATACTGAATATAGTTCACTTACACCTGACAAAATTGCGTTACGATGCACCTCAATGACGTCACCCAAAACATTTGGGAATATCGACTCACAGGGAGGACATACATATAAAATGTGGGGAGACTATATTTGAAAAGAACATATATATAAAAAATTATTCACTAATATGGGGAGGATAATTAGTGAATTCTATTCTTATTTTTCATATATAAGAAATGTTCTCCACCCATTAATGTTATTAACTTGATAACTATAACCCACACATGAGAACATATAGAAAAGGATTAAATGATTTTACAATTTTCACTACTAAACGTAGTATATATGCGTTAGTTCTATCTATATTCACTACATACCATATATTATATTAATTTTATTATTTCAATTATGAATGAGTGTTGTTTTGTATTTAATAATGTTACAATAATTCTTCCCTACATCGTATAATGATTCCACACAATAAAAATATTAATTATATTTTAAAATAATATAACCGTGATATGAATTCGACTTTCCTAATGTTATTATTATGTTTCTTATTCATCTACATAGCATTATTTAACTTCTCATACTACATTCCAAACAGCAATTATTAAATTCTTAATCTATTTATTTTTTATACATCTTTATTTGAACACATCAAATATGATTTTCTCATTAAAAAATAATAATTTCTACCTATTTTAAATAATGAATTAATAAGGTTTTAATTTTTTTTAAAATAAAATTAAAAAAAATAACATTCATTAAAAAACCTATAACAAATTTATATTCATATATTTCTGATTTTTATTAATAAATATAAAAAATATTCAGAGGACATGAAGGTTTGACAAAATGTATCTTAGTGTCCCATATTAGTTTTTATGAAACAAAAACACCATTAATGTTGGGTAAAAACACCTCATAGTGTGAGACTTCATTCTTCTTTTGAACAATATGTATTATATTTATCATGGATACACATCATGGTGTAAAAATTCTTTATCATCTATCAATTTATTAACGATCTCTATATGATTATGAAACTAAAAATTGTGAATCATGAAATTTATTATTTAATGTTTAATCCCTAAAACACTATTAATAACATTATCTGATATTTTAAATGAAATAATAGTCCTTATATTATAGAATTAATTATTTTCGAATAACTATTTTAATATAGAGTGGTTTGTAATTTTTATATACATGGAACACAATCTATATATATATATTAATAAATTCTAATGTTTTAATAAAAATTAAACCTAATAAAGAAAAATATATAATATATCTAATATAATTTAAATGATTCTTATTCAAGCATATATTGACTCATATGCATGCCCAGAATGAGTATTTCCAATATGGAGACTTAACCTATCTTATGAAACCAACTCTCGATGTATTTCACATTAAATGGGAAATGAATTGTATGTGTTGTAATAATCAGAAACGTAGTTAATAAATTTCACTAAAATTTAAACAAGATAATTCAAATTAGATCTTATGTAAACATGGTACTCTTAAAGAATTTCTATGTTTAGTATAGTTCAAAAAAATGAATCATATGATTTTAAAAAATTCCCCTTATATATTTGGAACATAATAAATTTTTATTGTTAATATACATAACTCTATTGATATGTCAATAATGACTATTGAAAAAAATCAGGAAATCCTTTAGAAACACTATATCTTTTCCAAAACCATCATGTCACATTGAGAACCTTTGATTATTTAACATTGAACATACATTATATATTAAACAAAAAAATAAAACACATAGAAACTTCAATTCATCACATATCAACATATTTATCCTTAGAAAAACAACAGAAACCTAGGTAAAACTTCATTATTTAAATATCTTTGTATTAGCTCCTTGTGTCTCAATAATCTACTGAATGTCCATAAAATATTTTTGGTCTCACCATCATCATATAAAAATATTTTGGTCTCAATCGCTTCCACTTTGTATTTTTCATTAAAACACGAATTATATATCACCATAAAACCCATAATAGATAATAATAGATTGTTATTAAGTATCTCTTCGATTACATGAGTGATATATTTATAGAAAACAAGAATATTAAATAATAAAATCATCCTATCATTATATAGTGGCCTATATACTTTTATTCACAGTTGAATATACTTATTAATATAATAAAATTATTACCCTTATCCACATTCAAAATCTATATCATTGCACAATATATGATTTGTTACTATAATAATTCTGACAAAATATTTTAAAAATTTACAAAAAAAAACACACACCAACATACTAACTTCATAGATAAACCATTTTTAAAAAATCTCTCTAAAATAATGAACCTCCTAAATAAGTGATAAATCCACCATTAGGTGGAAACTTATATTTTTATCCTACACATTCAAAACACTTTCCCCCTTGGTAAACACATTATAGAATTATCAAAAATAGATATTTAGGTTTTCCTTCTCCCCATTTGAAAAAATAACTAACAAATAAGAGGGAGTACTATAGAATTTACCATTACTAATCCATGATTGGAATGATGATGAATTCACAATATCAACCAAAATAATATATATGGAATATTGGTTAGTGTTTTAGTGAAAAAAATTTCTATTTTGTCATTTGTGGAAAAAATATCCAAAATCAACAAATTTTTCTTTAAAATATCATAGAAGATGTGAAATTTTATGTCAATGTTAATTGAAAGATGATAATTAATGAAATTCCATTATTTATTTATAATAATATGTTTATCATGACTAAATAAGTTGAAACATTACATAAATCAAGATCATTCAATTGATTCCTCATCTATATTATTTAGGATGAAGATTAAGTTCCACTATCAAATTAATATTCATCGGTAATAAATGTTCTTAAAAATTATTTCATTTCGTTCCAACGTACAGAATTCTGATCAAAAAAAGAGAACATTATCCGATGTTGATCATTTATCATTGATGATTCAAGCACAATCAATATTACTGTATCCAAACTGATCATTCATTCTAAAACATTCATATTTCAACCAATATTCCATTTTGCCTTTAATAAAAAGATCATTTTATTTTTAGTAATTATATGTGAATCTTTTGTGGAACTTGGATACATAGTTTATAATTTATCAACACATACACACTGTATTATTAATTGTTTTACGTGTAGAAAAATTTCATTTATAAAGTGAATTTATATTGTATCCACATCTTGTCATTTTTCATCCATACATATAATACATTACATATAAATTGGGTAATAAATTTCCTTTCAATAATATATTCCAAACAGATTTAATTTTTTTTATATTACTTGTCGTGAAAATAAAAGATATGATCTTCCATTTGAGAGAACTGTAATCCCATTATTTTCTTCAATTCTTCCAGCATGAAAATATAAAACAACTTCATAATTTGTAAATATTTTTTTTCACATACATATTCATTATTTTAAAATAATTATATTGTCTACATAAACCAAAACAATCAAATATTCATATTAATCTTCTTTTTATAGATATATTTGTCCACTGTATCATTATTTAATTTCGATATCATAAAAAATGTTTCATGAATAGAAATAAATGAAATTGGGGATTGTTTTATACATATACCACATTGTGTGTCCTATAAAAATTAATTAGTCCCCATTAGACATAAAATTCTATGATTTTTAAATATACACTACATCTTCCAACTCACCATTGTGGAAGTAATACATGACATGTATTTGGAAAATTTTGTTTTAATTTAGGGATCTAATATAATGAAATATCCAAATGGTTTCATGATTATAACCTAGTAGTAAGAAATCATCAAAATCAATATATTATACTTTAGTCCACCATCTACACATAAGTCATTCCTAATTTCATACAAATTCTCTTATTTAAATCGGTATGATTCAAAATAATTCACTTTCATTTCGATAAAATTTTTATTTAGTAGTTTGGAAACTACTTCACGAGATTCATTCCTATTGATATGATCTAAATCATCATTTTTAGCATTAATGTTCTCTTTATTCTTCAAATAATTTTCCACATATCTTGGTTATACATGAGAGATGATCTAGGTATATGGTTTGGTCATCAATTATAATATATTTGAAACCAATAACTCGTATAATCTATTAATATTTTGGTCCCCAAGTTTCTATATCAGCATTGTATGAGATGAATGGGTTATTATTAATAAATCACCATGTTTAAAAAAATCTTTTACATGAACTTCTTATGAATCTCATTATTCATAGAACCATCACCCTACTTTTCTACTAAGATATATTCATCTCAAATTTGTTAAAATTACCATTGATGCGACTTTCAATTCAATTATTTTTTTCACACCAATATATCAATAATTCTTGAAATATTCAACATATATATAGTAAATATTGATATCCGGTAAAATTTAGTAGATGTCCAAGAAATGTGTCCTCAACTCCCCTCTGTTAAAAATTTCCACGATCGTCATCTTTCACATTGATTATAAAAGGGATTTCTTTTGATTCCATCTAAATGATAATCATTTAGTATACCAGTGAAAGAACATATATATTATGGGTGTTATTACCTTTATAATGGAATAGATTATAAGGTGTGAAAAACTCTCTCATCACCCGACCTCCCCAATTATATTCCACGTCCTAACCAATATATTGGCATGACAAAGGCCTTGTGTAGCACATAAACTACTAAAAGATCTTGAGGAGTCCCCTTTTAAAATAACTCTTGGATCTTGTGATGGAATAAAAGAGAATAGATTTTTATTCAATGAAAGCCCGATGATCTCCCCCAAGTTATGTGACATGTCATCTGGTAGGTTCTTGGAATCCATCTATAATTACATATAAAATAAGATATTAAAAATGATATAAATAGAATCCTCTGGTGGCCATAAATTTTCCAGGGGCACACCCATGTGGTTCACAATACATCGCGAGAACCTTGTATAATTTAGAATATTACCATAAAAATCATAATGAAATGGCTTTAGATCCAAAGAAAATAAAATCACTTTTTCCAAGAAAAGGCTCACACATCACCACAAGGACCTTGGTTTGTCATGAAATGAATCACTAATGAAGAGAATATTTTTCATCAACAACAATCATACCAATTTTCAAGATACTAAACAAATTTTAAATAAATAACCAATATAAAAGGAAATGATGGTAGATCCAAGGGAGTGTAAGATAATATAATTTCATGAAAATAGTGATTTAAGCACTGACCAATAACCATTGGTCACATGATCCCCCCTCGACAAGCCATATTGAGCTCACAAAGGCCCCCTAGAATGACACCACTTTCTCGTGGAAGATAAAATATGTTATCTAATATCATTTTAGTGACGTTCAATTGGTGTCAAATATTTTGATGGTCCCTAGATATGTCAGTATGACATTTTAAAATCCCATTTTTATTCCCACATTACTTGGACAAACCCCATTGACTGGAAAAATTCAATAGTTGGAGAACTGAAAGGATTATATTGGAGTCACTGAAAATCAAGTGACACATATTTTAGGATCATGAAAATTGCCTAATAGAAAATCCCTAAAATGAATCTAGAATGAATCTATGTGATACCCACTATGATGTTTTGAGATTAACTGGAGGGTTTGGGCCTATAAATTATGCCTTAGTACGATAATGAACATTTAGATCAGTACATCAGTTCTTCAATGCATCAGATCACTACTATCAAAGTGGGAAATGTCACGATAACAACGGTTTTCCACTAGTAAATATATAGGGAAAAACCTTCGGATCAGAAAGCATGCATATGAACTTCACATGATCACATGGGATCATGAAAATGACTATTTATGTGTTAAAATGGTTATGTGATGGAGGTCCCATAGATATGTCACATCATGCATAACTTAAATAATCTATCATCGATGAAATATATGAGACATATTCCATTAAATCATGAATAAAGACTAAAATATTGGAGACATATGAAATGAAAATATACATCGATCCTCTTGCACTTTTCATAAATATTTCATATCATGACACATGTTTAGAGAATGTTTCCGAAAAAATGCAACTTCCAATGAAATACCATTGGGATTATTCTATGCCCACTAGAAACATTAAAAAAGTAACATGAAACCCTCCTGACATGAAAAATAACTCTCATAAATACATTTGGGTTCTCCAAATGGATATTTAGATGTCCTCTAAATATGTTTCCCTTTTAACACGATGATAATAGTTTATGAAATCTATGAAAATAATAGTCCTTTGATATTTTCAACCATATATTGCAGAAACATCCAAAAATTTTATTGAGGTTTCTTGATGAAGAAAGTACAAGTCAACTAGATATTTTGATGTCCTTCATGTTTACTAGATAGTACATGTTATAACCTCTAAACATATCAAGAATTTCGGATGATTTCTTCAAGAAATGTCAATTGGATCATGTGGTACCTGTTAGATATGTTAGTCAATGTCATGCGATTTCATCTTGGAAAATACATCCATGTCATGAATTAACTGATAAATATATCATCCAAAATAATTTGGTTTCCTTAGGGAAAATTCATCCAGATCATGCAATGTCATCTTGAAAAGTTATCCATGATCACCTAATGGCCTTTAGATATCCCCTTTAGTTTTTGCAATGTACATCAGACGAGTCAACTGGTGGATGTGGTTTTCATTGGACTTGTCGGAGATACAAATGATCCTGTCCAAAAATCCATCAACATGCATGGAAGAAAATATAGTCATGTAATGAAGTTATTCATGTAATCAAGGAAGAACACCCTTCCATGTCAATATAGAGTCCCCAAACATGATAACCTTTTCCATATATCATATATGTAAACTTATGTGACTAAACAATGATAACTTAGATTCCATACATAATTAAGATACATTGTAATCCATCCTTAAGGACAAATCAAACATGTGCATCAAATTCAGTATAATTCCATATATATATCTAACACTCCAATCATGTGGAAATAATCTCTCCCATGGGTAGATCACCCTTACCCATCCACCACAAGATTGAAAAATCGATAGAATTAGGATAAATATAATTCCTCCCATAAAATGGAAAATTCAATTCCTCCCTTTGTCTCGAGATCCCTATTATCCATCCAATGGGATATCCCAACACATAAGTCCTTCATGCATATGTAGTAAAACTAGTTTCTTTTGATCCCTTGGTTATCACATCCATCATAGATCACATGGGATTTTGGAGTTACAATGATAATATAATTCACATCCAGAATATCCACCAACAAAAAAAACCTCAATGGGTAAGCCCTGATTAATGTAATAATATGATATGTCCCATAATATAAGAGCATCCTTAGTGTGTATGACTCATTAAAACTGATCAATTAAATCTCTAATTATTACTATAACCAAGATATGTAGAACACCTTCTCAAGGTTCATTATCAAATATATAGGGCCTATGTTGCCCCATATATATCTATTCTATATGAAATTAAACTATATGGGTGTAATGAACTATGTTGGTTACTATTAATACTATAAAAATGATATATAGGGAGACTCATAATGGCTCAATCCCATCATCAAAATATTAACCCCCCCTAGGATGATAATAAAATATAGAGTTCTTAGTTATACATATTGGACATTTACGTATCTACCAACCATTATGAAATGGATTAAGATTATCAGATATATATATATATATATATGGATTCCCCAATAAGATACCCCTTTTGTATATAAAATTATTTTAACAATGATCATTTTTAGGGTAACTTTCCCCTTATCGGGATTATGAAGGTATTATCAAACATATCTTAAATCTATAATAGAGTCCCAATGTAGTAAAAATTTCCACCGAAAAGGTCATTCTGAGTGAAACCTCATATCTTATAATTCAATGACTATTACATACAATCATTTTGTCTCAATCAACTAATGGCCACTGCCCTTTTGAAATCAAGTCGATACCCAACTATGGATGTGTATGATATTTGGAGATTCTATTAGATATAACAAATTTTAAACCCAACTAGAATGATTTAAGAGACATTAATCACTTAACCCCCAAAATTAACGTATTAGGCCAATCCATCCACATTATCGATATGACTAAAAATTGGGAAATTGACATGAAATCATTTAAATGTTGAATTTCCTCCCCAAGGTAAAAATGATAAACTACCCAGTTCACATCGGGCCATTATTTTCATGTCATATGATTGGTCCATATCAAATTTATAATAAAAAAAAATGTGAACCCAATTTGTATCTCTCAAAAAATAATGATTTGTTTATTTTTTGTGTGAGGACATCGTATTTTCACATACTATACAAATAAAACCAGATATCATTAAATGAATCTTTCAAATGAAAGACTGATTCACTGTATATGGAGTTATCATAAAAAATCAATCATTTCATTGAAAATTCCATGTGATTAGAATGACATGACATTCGATTATAAAAGAATATTGTGTTTCCCATGCCTATCTAATTGTGTAATTATCCTGACAATTTTGAAAACATGAATGGATTCCTTTTTCTATGATGTATTGATATCTAATGATACTTCTTTAAAAAACTCCCAAATTCTGAGAAAATATTTTCATATAGTGATCGTTCTATAAAATCAACTATTGATTTAACCCTAATTGGAATCTAAAAGATCTAAACTCCCTAAAACATTCAATATAAGATGGGAAATTTCAAGGGTCCTAGAAAACCATAAATAATGAATGATTCTGACTCTTGAGGATTCCTATAAGGTTCTTGGGTCAATAAAACCAATAGGTTTGAATCATCATAAGAAATATTAAGAAAATATAGTGGAAATAATATATATAACCGACTAATTTAATAGATTATCAGTAGTTTAGGATAATCAAAACACTTATATCTAATGAAGGAGGACCAAGGTGTCAACAAAATCACCCTTCTGGTTCACGATCCATTGTGGATGACTGATGTAAACTACCATCACCATCACCATCTAGATGGTGCACAATATTCACATATTGAGGGTAACACCCAACACTGTACTACCTCTGATACTAAGTCACTAGAAATAAAGAAGACATATTGTAAACCTAAGTATATGGATAATCATGATTGGGCTTATATCCCCACTATCATTGATGATGTATTCCTTCAAATTATGTTAGTAATAGGAAATATGTCTTATACCCCTACTCCCATAGATGAATTTGGAAGGCATATAATATTTGTAAAAATGGAGGCGGCAAATTTTCCTACCCCCCATGCTTAATACCTATCCTCATATTATGATTTACCAGAGAGGATAGAAGTGGGATCATATCACCACATCAATTGAATACATCTTCAGGTATATAGTTGAGAGATAAAATGTGTTGTGTTACATCCCTACACACACACCTAATGTTTCATTACATCATATAAAATTTGGAATAACTCTACCAGAATATTCCTAAACTTATACATATATCAACATATGTGTATATAATTGTCCATAAAAACAAGAAAATAGAAAACATTGATAAGCATGAGAAATTCATTTCACTAGAGTGATTCTCCATATTCCTCCCCCCATCAATGAGGGTTACTCGAATATTCTATTAATGGGAAAGGCACCAGGATAGGAACATATTCATATTCTAACTGACACTCAGTAAGTGAGAGGAGATCATGACTCATGACAAGATCATATCACTATCATAAAATACCATAAACATATTCCAAATCCCCATGATCAGTCTCATATCTCCATTATGGAAGAAGCTCACCAATTGAGAGTGACACATGGATCTGGATTGGATCATATTATTAGCATATAAGACTACATACATACTATAGAGACCAACGTAAATATCATATCCTTGTTATAGAATGTGATCAAAAATTTAATGTGGAACACTATTACAAATTTTCCAGTATTCTTATCATTGAAGCTACCTGGAATACTCTAGAAGCTCACAAAAGCCTATTTCATATCTTTTATCTACCAAAAAATGAATTCACCTGATCCTTCAATGTCTATAAAATAAGAGAATCATATTCATTATCTTATATCAGTGGTATGTCGATATACTATAACTTGGAATTTATATTCATTATGGGATCATAGATCAATTTGAACTGGAGATCACCAATTTAATGATGCACATTCTTCGAGGAGGGGTCATTTTCATTCCATTAATGAAGAAGTTCATTGAAATATTCCAATAGATTCTTTATAGATCTCTAATATTACAAGAACATCATAATAAATAGCAATATATTCAGGACTCCTTCATACAGCATGCTTATATAACTGCAAAATTCACAAAGTCATGTCATTATATTCCTATAATGCAACAAAAAGAGTATCACATCAATAATTTTCTCATTTCATGTATCCTATAGGCAGTTTATGAAACATTCTCAACACCCCCCAGGGATCTTCAACTCTTCAAATGAAGTTGAAGGTGATCATTAACATGATATCCCCTCTCGTGGTAAACTCCTAACATCATCTAGGGTCAACCTCCCCATGGAACTGTATCCCATATATAAAAAAATCTTCCACATCCCCCCGAACCTCAATGTAAGAAGGATTTCAAGAATTAGAAAACTTTATATAGGGACATTCTTGAATAATCATGTTATACTATATTTAGTTCCCCATCGACTTCCAGAAACACTTCACTCTACTAATCATGTGATACCATGAAGTACCTAATGTTTTATAATCAGATTGAAGAGACATAGTCTAATGAAATGGAGACCATAATTTATATATGGAGGGATTTATATTGAAAAATACATCCCCATGATGTTTTGGACCCTTTCCATTAATATGTATGAAATCATAAATTTGGTAGAGAAGATGTTCATGGATTATCTATGCCAATATACAATGGAAGCACACTAGTAACAAAATTATAATCATTTTCATTATCCAGGATAACAGTATCACCTTCAGGTCATCAATAAACTCTATTATTATCATGATATGGCCAACATTTCCATATCCTTAATCTCAGGAATGGTGGATCATGAAAAAAATTATCTATGCGTCATGATCAATCACTGTAGATTTATTTCTAGAAAAATTAAAGACATGATTATCAGTGTTTTTTTAAAATATAATGAATTCAACTTCACTATGTCCCCATAAAAATGTAATTTCCTAGATACAAGATCTGGTAATTTCACAGAATCTATAAAATTTAGAGAAAATGTGACTGTGAATTCTAGTTGGTCACTATAAAAAAATCCCCCAACTAAGAGATGCTTAAGCATGATTAAAGGTGGAAGAGTATAGTTAAAATATCATTAATCATGGCCCCTCAAAACAATTGGTTCATTGCGTAGAAATAGAAACCATAGTTATAATAAAACCAATAACTTCCCCTAGTATTGAACATCTTTTCGGGGATTCCATTATACTAGGCACCTACACAAGAAAATACTCCATGTAAAAAAAGTAATAGTAGATGATTATAAAGAAGTCGTCTAAGATAAATCCAATCCAACTTGGCTGGGGTATATCTACCACCCCATCCACCCCTCATATCATTAATTACTGACAGAATTAAAAATATATTTGTATTATTTTTAAAACAAACCCATCCATTTAGGGTGTGTTAATTATATCTCAATCTCTATCACCTGGTCCATTATTCCCTGATAGAGTCTTGGGGAAATAAATGGTGGTTTTATGTTTTCTCCATCACACGAGGCCAAATGAATTTATAAATCAATTATCATCATATGAATTGTATATCCTTGGATTGAAGCACAATATCGTTAATAATAGGACCAATCAGTGCCAACTTTGGCCCCAGGTATCACCTAGCCCACAAGACTGGGAGATTTTCATTGTCAATATTATCACAACATAGGGAATCAATATTTTCTTGGTTGGGAGGTAAATATCGATGGTCAGCATCCCATCTGTTCATCACATCATAAGGAAAACCTCTTCTATACACAGAGAATTGGGAATCACAATTGGAAACTCCATCTTGTATAATACTCATAGATAAGGATATAAATATTGTACAAAAAATGATAATCAATCCCCTAGAGGGCCTTAAGAAAAAATATCCCAATATAAACAACGTTTCTTGAAACGGACCAATATAGGAAATGGTTCTAGAAATGACCCTAATAATGGCAGCATAAAATCATCCAATTGAATTTAATGTATTGGGATAACTACCATTTGTTGATAAACTTTTTTGAATGTAATATCTATCAGCATTACTGATTTGTGGAGTAAGAAACAGATGTATAGGGACACAATAAAGGTAAAACTTACTAAGAGGTGGTTCTAGATACACACACTAAGGTTGCACATATCTGGAACTAGAGGATCCTCAAAAACATGGAACTTCCTAATATAGAGTTCCCACATCTATGAAGGAAAGCTTCCAATGATAATATTAAATGTTTTTCTACATCGCAATAACAAAAAAAAAAGAGTCGTACAACCTTCCATGGAGGAATGATTGTCACTATATTAGAAATAGATTGAAAATCTCAAACAACTCAATAATGATCCCCTTAAGGGAAAAATTTCCACTAGTTACCATCGATATAATTTATTGGATATCCCTCAACCCATATGTCTGGAAGGAACTAATACACCTGTTAAAGTTTCATATGTGTGAATGAACGAATTCAGATCCATGAATTTGGACTATATAAATGAGGAAGTCATAAATGATCATAACTTACCTACATTTTTGTGAGAACCTATACTTTTTAATAGTGATCATTTAGTGATATGATTGGTCAAAAATTAAGTGGAGGATATTATTGTACCACATCATTAAACCATTATTACTCCCTTTTGAAGCATAAAATCTCAAATAGGTGTTCCTTAGAAATTTCTTAATATCATTATGTCCCTGGGTACTCGAGTGGATTACATGGAAAAGAGACAAATATATTTTCATCCGAATGGAAATTCATATCCCAAAGATGATGAGGAAACATTTCCTCCCCCTAATTTTAGAAATACTACCTTCTACACCTTTGATGGTGTCAAAGGCCTACAACATCATCTCAGGGACTTCATATCTCAATGTGGTATGATGATGGGACCTCGAGATCAATATTCGGTGACTATGATGAGGTGTTTTGTATAGATTATGGTAGGTTCAACCATTGTTTGTTATAAAAGTAATCTATTGGGTTTATTTATCTGATGGGAACACCTTTTTCATATATTCATTTACAAGTTCATCTCTACAATGAGAGAAATGAATATTTATTACATTAAAAAATGTAAGCAATGTGATCATGAGTGGGTGGATGACTTCATATCCATATGGAATGTTTTAACCTACTCACTCAATATCTAACTCTTAAAGGATAAAGTATGAATACACTATGAGGAAAATATCATGGATGATCAACAAACTCCCATGATTCAATTGAATTATATAGTTTGGTTAATGAGGTCAAAAAATGGTGCAATGTTTGAAAGGAACCATTGGGAGGACCAGGAATAAATATTTTATATCTCCATTAGCACTAGGTTAAAGGATTATCAAGGAATATAAATCCAATTTTACTCTCAAACAAGTATCAGTAACCACCCATGTACTAATGACGTTCCAGAATCAGCTGGTGTCTTGTATCGAGAATCAGTAGCAACAAACAACACTATCTGTTAGAGGGAAAAAAGAGCAGCGCTGATTGAGATTTGATCAATAGATGAATATCATAAAGTCATTAGGAATCATTAATTTCCCAAATAGATCCATATACCCTTTGATAATAAAAATCTAACGAATCCATATCATAGTAATCCCAGTGTAGTCAACCTCACATATTATCCTGAATACAACCCTTTATTTAGAATCATATGATATAAAATCTTGTATTGACATATCATTAATGATATCCTCTAAAGCATGTTCAATTCTAAATATTTTATTTTGTATAACTCTACCACACTAGTGTCCAACATAACTATATCCCAATTTGAACGAAAATTTCATTAGAAGATTTTTCCAACCTATCATTAGCAGAAGTTTAACAACATGAATACAAATATTACTGTTGACTGAGCTACTAACAACATTAGAGAACTACTCTATAGAACCATAAATTCTATATTACCCTGTTAGGAAAAATCAAATATTTTGCCTATAGTGAACATTTCCATTGGATACAGGGATAGGTAGAAGAGGAAGAGTTATTTTCAGTTATGTTGCATCATAAGACTGTTGTTGTTTCCCACACTACAACATTCAAAACACGAGAACCACCCCACTAAATATAACTATCATTAGACATAGAAATCATCTTTGGATCTATTGATGTAATACACATGGAATAATTCATCTTTGAGGATGAATACACTATCAAGTACAAGTTCCACA
Organism: Viscum album; assembly: GCA_963277665.1. Classification (NCBI taxonomy): domain Eukaryota; kingdom Viridiplantae; phylum Streptophyta; class Magnoliopsida; order Santalales; family Viscaceae; genus Viscum; species Viscum album. The sequence continues at coordinate 137,758,793 of OY728121.1, read as the reverse complement.
TACTTAACAATGGAATGAAAGTCATCATTCATTGTAACTTGGAATATATTGTTAAAACATTATATTTTAGTTACATATCCTCAAATGACAAATATATAGTTTTTAATCATCATAAAACCCCATAATGTCCAAAATATACATAGAGGTGTCCTGGAATCATCTAGTGGTAGATTGAACCCAATTTTCGTACATGAACACCTAACACTGTGAAATTATCTAATCGGCTAAGATAATGGGGAAGGCCAACATGATGTATTCCACTTGAAGTTGAATCTACCATGATCTATAAAAAACATCATCCATGACATCATTATATTTCCCTATTATAGATACAAATGAAAAAAATGAAACAACACCATATAAAGTGCTGACATCATAGAACAAGATTATGAAATTCCTAAAGAGCATGAGTTTCCCCAACAAGGGTCAAAATCCTGAATTCACTCTATGTGTCAAAACAAATCATGGAGGAACCCATTGAAGCCCTTCTGAGACCAATAATTTTAGATGGATTATCCACTTTATCTGAGGATTATCTAGAGGATAACATGTCATCATAATTCCTTGCCCCCATCTCATTCATAGAGTAGAATTAGGAAGTTGTCATCCAAGGAAACTTCATCCTCCATTTATGAGTTCGGAAGACTCTATAATGTCATAGTCTGAAGGGATCTAATTGACAATGGTTCCATGATCATCCACATCATTATTAAGACACATCATCATTTGGGATATACATAGGGATATTTATCTCCCACAATTCTAATCTATCATGCCAATGATTATCTGGAGAAAATACCTCTTTTGTAGATCAATATCAAAACATTGTTTGGTGATCTCACATCTATCACTGAGTTAATGGTTACCTAGAAAGACACCAAATATAACACCACTCTTGGAAGACCATTTATTCCTATCCATGTTATGAAAAACTCAACTATCCATTAGTGTTTTCAATACCCCATCAATGGAATAGTCATCATTCCACCTAATGACATTATCCCCTTGAATTCATCTAAAGCCACATATGCCAAAGCAGTTTTTTACAAAAGATAAGGAAAACAACAAGTAGTTGATGAAAATATAGATGTTAAAGCACCAAAGACTTGGGTACTACCATTATGATTACCTAGAGTATTATTGAAAATGATTAAAAACATCCCATAATCTGAGTTGAGGAAATAGACCTAATCCCAAATTTCAAAGATTCATATATCCCTAGTTAAGGTGTTAAATGAAATCAGCTCTAGAATGACTCTAGGATTACATTTGTGTACAAGGATTTCATTGTATCTTCCCACAACCCCTCTCATCTATACTATGATTGATATTCACATAGTTTACAGACTTCATATGAATATTACTTCTTATTCATAGAGCTAGATGAAGAAGAAGATGACCTCATGAACTCCCATCTCATAATTTTTCGAAGGAGTTTCCACCACCATTCATGATCATATGTAGTAAAATCTAGGAACAGAAGAAAACTCAATAACTACACTTATTAGTACAACCATTCCTCTCTATGATCAATATATGTGTATATAATTTATATGGAAATAGTAATATGTGTTCTCTAGAATGATATAGAAATGACAGTGAAAAATAAAGAATTGTATTTGAACCATATCGGAATACATAATGACCATCAAGGCCACAAGTATGCATCAAGGAAGATAAACGCCTCTTCTAATAAAAAATTAGATGTGGATTTTGGAAAATTTATTAAATACATCTATTTAAGAGATGATAAGTACCCAAATAGCTCACTAACATCATCTCGTTAATGAAAAAGAAAGGGAGAATTAATGTCTATATCAATTTTAGTGACTTTAATTCAGACCTTAATAAGGTTGAATTCCTATTCACAATCATATGACTCTTTATAAATTAAACTTATATTTTTTAATAATGACACCTCGATCCTGAATTTCTATATTTGATGCAAAAACATGTTGTTTAATTATTTTATAAAAAGTAACAAAAAAAGTACACCACCTATTACATAGTCAAGTAATATTTCAGGTAATGGTTATTGATAATTATATACAACTGTTACATTAAATAAATTTGTAAAAAAAATATAACTAAATATATTAATTATATATGTGCTTCCTTAACATAGAAAAGGCATCACTGACTGATCTACCAAACCGGTAAAAATGAAATTAAAACATTGGTTGAGCATTAAAAATTCCAAAAAAGAAATTTAAATCAATTTAAAACCACTTTTATAAAATTTCATAAATATATATATACATACATAACATAAATTTTCATAATATCTTATTTATAACTAAATATATTTATAAAACCATTAATTTATCAAAATAATCCAAATTAAATGGACATTGGGAATCATCTAATCAAAAATAATAATTTCTTGTTAGTTTCTCATGATACCTGGCAGCCTAATATATAAACCATAATATAATTTTTTAGACACAACTCATTTTGAACAATTTTCCTTTAAGACTTATGGGTTCACTCTTCGTAATGTCACATAACAAACTAGAGACACTATTTGAAAACTAGTTTCATTGACATGCATTTTTCATTCCAAACCCAAAAAAATTCAAAAATTAAAAATAAAATAATTTTCATTAAAATAAAATAATCCCCCTAATAGATTTACATTAACATTTTCTCTAGAATTTATAAAATAAATTTTTGGAGAACCTCATTCTTAAATTAGTTATCTTTATTTGGAATTCATAAATAACATGGCTCTTGAAATAAATTCACAATTGAATATAAAAATCATGGAATGTTAGTTATATTTTACATGATTCCCGTAAATTATTTTTCATTACATACCAAGGGAGTAAAATGAAATTTTTCCCAGGAAATGAAAGCTTTTGAACAAAAAATATCGTGTTTTTTGGATGTTCCACGTAAAATGATAACTATTATCATTTTAAAACATGGTTACAAAAAAAACCCTAACTTGAAAAATTAAGAATAATCTAACTATGTTTATTACATTGCAAAATTATAGACTAACCCTTTATAATAAATTATTTATATTTATATATATACATACATATATATATACATATAAGATATAAATAAAATAATATTTGGTAAAATTAAATAAAATCCACAATTAAACAATCATATTATCATTATAAAAACATATATTTAATAAAATCTCAAAGATATAAATATAGATATATACATACATACATACATACATATATATATCATTATAATCCTGAAAAATCGAAAAAAATAAAACTACATTCATGCAAGCCATATACATAGGATTAAAATTTAAATAAAAAAACATAATAATTGATTTTCATAATATATGTAATTATATATGTATATACTTATATATATACACATATATATATTTAATTATTTATAAAATAATGATAAATTGGTGAAACTAATAACCTTTTAAACATATTTATACGATTGATTGATTGTAATGAATCCCTTATAAATTTTAAGAACGCTTTATTTTTATAAAAATTCATAAATTGAAAGAAAAATGGGTATGTATAAATATTTTCAAATACAGTTATATATCTATATAAAATTTATTTTAAAATATTACACAAAATAAAATGAAACCTTACAAGATGTGTAAGTGGAAGAGGTTGGTTGCTAGAAACTCGACTTGAAGAAGAATAACACTACTCAAAATTAATTTGGGTGTCCCAAAGAGTGAATATGATAATTTATATATAGAATGTTTGAAAATTATATTTTTTCCATTTATATTGGTAAGCAGAGGAAATGTATTTTTTGAAATAAAACAAACCAACAAGTGATTGACTAAAACAGACAATTTTTATTCTTTATTTTGATATTTTAAAAAACATAAATTAGGTGACTTAAAAAAATTTAGACTACTCAAAAACATAATTATTTGGTTTGTATAAATTAATTATCAATATATATATATACTTATATTCTTCATGAAGAAAATTAAGGAATGATGGAAAAGTAAAAATGATTAAAAATATTCTGTTTATTTTAAATCAACCATGTCATCCTAAAAAACAGATCTGAGATGAGGCCATGGTGGAAGGTGACATCAACGGATGGGAGATCATGGACAGTTGGCTCTACTAGTGTGAGCAGTAATAACGGAAGAATATGAAATTTTTCCTTCATTTTATTTAATATTTGTTAAAAAAATTTAAATATCAATTTTTTCTAAAAACTCATTTTCACGATTCCCACTTTATTTTTTCACACCAATTTTGATTTAACAAAAAAATAATTTTTTTCTTTAAAAAAATTCATGTAATAATAACATTAAAGAAAAACACCTATAATAAAAAAAATATATATACATTAATAAAATTTTATACAACATAAAAAAATAAACATAAAAAAATGATATATAAAAAAACATATAAGCATACCTAAATGAAACGTTTAATCGTGTTTTGTTAAATATATACATACAAAATAATTATATACATATATATATAAATATGATATAAAAATGTGATAAATATATAATTATTAATATCTAAAAACTTTTAGATATAAATATATATATGTCTTTATATGTATTTATAAATCATATCATATATTTCATTTTTTGTTTTATTATTTAATTAATTTTTCTCATATTAATATAATTATATATATATATATTGTAACTTTATTATACATATATAATTTCTAAATACGTATATATTATCTTTACGTTTTTAGTTATATATATTTAAATATATAAGATTATATTATAAATATAAATAAATAAAATCTCAATTTTATTTTATACATAAATATATTGTGTGTTTTTTCATAATATAATAATTAAATTTATTTATAAAAAAAATTATAAATTAAAAACATAGTATAAATATTTTAAAAATTTATTATCTTTATAATAATACTAATTACATTCTAAAAATTAGTTTTTCCCAAAATTAATATAATTATATTAATCAATTAAATATAATTCATTATACAAATAAACTCTATTTTTTTTAAAATTAAATAATAATATTAATTTTAAAAAATTATTTTAAACAAAAAACCCATATTTATTCTATAGAATTATAATATGGAAGATATAAATAGTATGTATAATTAAATAAAGTGTTGAAATTAAATTACTTAAAACACTTTATTAAATATATTATTTTTCAAAGAAATGATTCTAATAAAATATTTTTAGTTTGTTTTAATTATAAATAAATCCATTAAATAATAAAATTATTTCATTAAACTTGTCATGGAAATCCTCTGATGTTAAATTTTCTCCCCCCAAAATAATTTCAACCTCACAATTTATTCCTACCAATAGGAAAACATTTTTTCACATATGGAGAAGATTTAATATTTTTAATTTAGATCGAATTTTCCAAAATTTTCTAGACCCTTCCTCTGATACCAACTAAAGCGCCCCGAGTCTGTACTTCTGGATTTACTGCCAAAACATCTTGTGAATTTGTTTTTTGTAAAATGATTCTAAAAGATTACATATCACATAACATTGTCATCGACCTTTTCTTATCTTGGTTTCCTAGAATTAGATAACTACTACGTGAAATAAACTGTTCAAAAATAAAATTAATTAACCCATATAATCATTTGTGCACTAGTTTGACATGATATCAAATTAGAGAAAAATCTACTAATGATATAAAAATTAATTTAAAATGTATGTTAAGCATTTAAAATAACCAATAAGTGGTATTTAATTTTATAACAAATTATTACTAAACATTTAATAAATATAGATAGACAAAGTTAGAAAAATTTCACAATAATTGAAATCTAAATAAATATATTTGTAAAACAATCAATTTATAAGAAAATTATTATTTAAAGGACATTGGGAATTCTACATCGAAAATAATAAATTAATGGTGGCTAGAACATGATACATGGAAGACCATAATAAAAACCACAACCTTAGCCCACTATTCAATACTCATTTGGAACTATGTTCACTTATGACTTATGGGTTCACTCCCTATAAAGTCACATAACTTACTAGTTCCAATAATTGAAAACATTTCCCATGAACCATTGTTTCCCATTAAAAACATAATTTATTTAAATATACATATATATTAATATTTTATTTAAAATAATATAATCATTCTCATGGAACATCATCAGCATTTTCTCATGAATTTATAAAACCAATTTTTGGAGAACCCCATGCTTGAAATAGATATCATTATTTGATATTCATAAATAACATTGGTAATGAAACAAATACAAACTTGAACAAAAAATGCATGGAATGTTTACTATTATAAAAATGAATTAATATCCATATTATCTATGACATACCAAGGTATGGATATACAATCTGGAACATGAAATCCATGTTTGTGCACATAAAATAACTGATTTTTTAGACGTTTCACATAAATTTATATATATTATCATTTTAAAACAAGGTTACATAAAAAAAAACCATAAATTGATAAATTAATACTAATAGAACTCTATATATAGATTTTTTTAAAAAATTATTAAACATATTTTATAAATATAAATGATATGAATATAGGTACATATATAAATATATATTTTATACCATAAACATAATATTAAGTTCCCGAAAAATTAATAAACCATTTGATAAACATTAATATTATATTTAAAAACACTATATTATATAAAATTTTAAAGATATTTATATATATATATATCATTATAGTCAACACAATTTGAAGAATAATGAAACTAAATTCATGCAACCGAAAGTCTTGGAATTAAAATTAAAATCATAACCCTTATCATTTATTTTCTGAAAATAGTTAATTATATATGTTGATATATATAAATATATATAATTATATGTAATATATATATACATAGTTATCTAAATTGTTTTAAAATAGTGCTCAATTGATTAAATAATTAAACATTTACCTTTATTCATAAGAGTGAAGGATTATAAGAAATCACATATAATTTTAAAAAACAAATCATTTTAATAAATTTTTTTAAAAGGTATGAAATATGGATATGTATATATATATATATATATATATTTATATATAAAAATATATATACATATATACATGTCATGAAAAATCAAACACAATATAAATTAACCCTTACATGATTTGAAATTTGAAGAGGCGCGCTACTGGAAACAAGATAAGGAAGAAAAAGAGTGCAACTAAAAAATAATTATGGTTTCCCAATGTGTGAATAATAGAATTTATTAACAGATGGTTTCTATATTCTATTGTTATCCATATCGCTTGATAAGAATGGGAAATCATTATTTTGAATGAAAAAAAACTAGTATGTGTTTGATTATAATAAAAGATTCATTATTCTGTATTGTGATAATTTAAAAAACATAAATCGGTTTAAAGAAAAAAAAATACACTATTTAAAAACATGATCATTTGGTTCATATAAATTGATAATGAATTCATATATATATGTACATATCTTCTTTTAGAATCTGAATAATTGAATATTTAGAAATGCAAATGAGTAAAATGTTACAGAATATTTTAAATCACCAATGCTGTTTTTAAAAGGGAAATATATCTGAGATGGGGCTGCGGTGGAAAGAAACATTGATAGATAAGAGAGCATGGAATGTTCACTTTATTGGTGTAAGAAGGAATAAAGGTGGAGGAACATTTTTCCCACAATTCCTTTAATATTTTATTTATTCTTCTTTTTGTTATCCGTTTAATTTTTCTAAAACACAGATTTCACCGTTCACACATTAGTCATTCGCGCCACTTTTGATTTAATTTTTTTTAAATCATGTCTTAATAAAATAGTATAAAATCACATATAATAACAAAAACATATATTTCTAATTAAAAACAAATAAAACGTAAGAAAAATAAATATAACCAAACAATAGGTAAACAACAACATATTATCACATCTGGAAGAAACATTCATTCATGTTTATATATATATATATATATATAATATTTATACATATTTCAAAAAGATAAAAATATGAATAATATATATTTATAATTATTTAATCATGTTTTGATATATATATATATATAATTATATATATTTATAAAACATATAATATTCTTTTTTTGTATTATAGTTCAAATTCATTTTAATATTATTATAATTATATATATTAAAACAAAATGTGGATGTTTTTTATTAATATACTATTTATTTTTTATATTTATATTATTTTATCACTATATATATATAATTCATTTTTTATATAAATATATCAAATAAATTTTTTAAATTAAAACATAAATATAATGTAGCTTTTTTCACAATATAATAATTAAATATATTTATAAAATAATTATAAATATATCATTATATATATAATCAAAAAATATATTATATTAATAAAAATAATTATAATTTTATAAAAAATAGTTTTAGCCTTAAATAATATCATTAAATTATTCTATACAATAAAAAATTTGATAGAAATTAAATCTATTTTACAATTATAGTAAAATAAATATGGTTATTTTACTACATTAGATTTAAAAAGTTAAGAAATATATTTCTCTACAGAATAGTTAATCTAAACCTATAAATAACAATTTAAATAATTATATGTGTTTAAATTAAATTACATAAACCACTTGATTTCAAATTTTTTTATTCAAATAAAATTGTATAAAAAAATATTATTAAATAGTTTTAATTAAAAATAAATCCATTAAAGAAAATTTTTAAATAAAAAATGTTTTGGAAATCCTTTGATGTTACACTAATCCCTTTCTATTTTGGACTAATATTTTGGGTATAATAAAATAGAGATGGCCCAAGATGATGATGAAGCCACCACCTCCATAAAATCCCAGGGGATTTTTTATATCAAGGTCATGAAATTATTTTAAAAGACCCTTTATGCTACATATACAAATAACATGAATAATATGTTTTCCCCTAGGGTATTAGTCATGTGGTTCACTGGTTGGGCCATTTCACTGTCTGGGGGAACAAGCACAGGCTGGACTCCCACCAGCCTTAGACACTATTCATATAATGAACAGAACTATTCAACGCCATGGAATATCTGGCGAACATGTATCTCCCTGGGTTGGAGGACCCCCCATAGGTGCAAATAGGGGGAGTTAATTGAAAACGATGTTTTGTCACATGAGCCTCATCCAAGTAGGTCAGGACTCCTTATGTGCATCCAAGTGGAGGAATATTTATAGTGTTGTAGTAGGTACTATAGCGGTGTTGTAGTAGAAACTATAATAGTGTTGTAGTAGGTACTGTAGTGGTAATGTTGTAGTATTGTTGTTGGGTTGTAGTAGTACTGTAGTGGGAATTGTAGAATTACTATTACAGGTACTGTAGCTGGACTGTAGCAGTTACTGTTTAACACTGTAGTTGTCGGGTATATTCCCCTGTTTGGGTCTTCAGGCCACCAATTTTGTCCCTGGGTCCTTTAAGGCCTTAGGAAACCTGAGTGTTTGAGTTAATAAGGCATTTGGGCCACCATAAGTGTAGATACAAACCAGACAACCTGTGATGAACAAGCTCAAGAAGGAGGTTGAGCAAGGAGCTTTCACCAAATAAGAGCTAAACATATTTCAAGAATGAGATGTTATTACACCTTCCATCGGGACATGCCTATTCATGCATGGGAATTCCTAGAAGAACATCCATTTAAAGGCGGAGATCTAATTTCATGACGAAGATACTTGGGAGGAGAAGTTTCAAGTAGTTAGTCTTGATTGTATGTATTTATGGATGCCTACATGAAATGAATTCCTATAAGGCCTAAGAGTCGTGTAATACTTACACCCATAGGCATTGAATGGGTACAACCTCACCCCTTGAATGGTGAATTATCAAAAATCAACAAAAAATAATGCCCTTCTGTTGGGAAAAAATCCCACAAGGTATCATTGAAGCCTTTTTGAGGTGATTGTGTTTGTTGACAAAGTGGACATCTGAGTAGTGATTGTTGACAAAGAGGATTTCATGGTGGAATGTCGAGTTCAAGAGCTGAGGTCGACGTTCCATGTTTGATTCAAGAACGTCGATAAAAGGAATGAATGATCTGGAGGCGGTACAAAAGAACAGATACAAGGTGGCCCTGTGGACGTGGAGTATAGGAAACTTGCGCGCCATATGTTTTTCAATATCAGAAGATAAAAATATGGCTAAGGAAATAGGTTCGCGCAAGTTTGGGAGTTGGTCGCGCAAGTGTCTAAAAGGAGAGAAGACTTGCGCGCCGAGATTGGGTCGCGCAGTTGACTTGCGCGCCGTCGCGCAGGGTGGTCAGATGGCCTATAAATACTAGACTACCCCTCCTCATTTTTCACCGGAGTTCAAAACGAGAGCTCCCGTCGCGCAGGTGTGGTTGTCGCGCAAGTGGTGTGTGTGGTCGCGCAGGTGGGACGTGCACGCCAGTGGTTGAAGTTGTGCACCGGTGTTAGAAGTTGCGGGCCAGTTGGCAGTTACGCGCCAATATTGTTTTGGGAATAAAAGGAAGAGAGTCGCGCAAGTTTGGGTTTGAGGAAGCTTGAGTCGCGCAAGTGTCTGAGGAGGACTTGCGCGCCTGTTGTGACTTGCGCGCCGATACTTGCGCGCCATGTAAGGTCTGTTCTAGTAGTGTCTTTCGGGCTGCGTGGAAGCTGGAAGTTTGCCCGATACCTTCGGTGCAAAGAGATATTCATCTACGGGTGAAAGTTGTACTTCAACATAGCATCTACACACAGAGGAAGATGCATTCATTCATGCAAATGAAGAGACCTACAGGTCTATAAACTGTGAGTGGATTCCTTCCAAGAGCAGTGAGCTTAGGAAGAGGAAGAAGGTGGTCCTCTCCACCGGCAGTGATCCAGAGAGAGAGAAACAGGGAGTGACCCTTGGGAAAGAAGTGAGCTGACCCTAAGCTTTATAAAGGCAGTGATCCTGGGCATAGAAGTGATCTAGCCTGAATCCTGTAATCCACAGCTAGTGAATATTAGTGGAATTTGGTACGACCGGCAACCTGTCGGCGTATGCTCCTTGGACGTAGCCCTTAGCGGTGAACCAAGTAAAATTGCTGTGTCATGTGCTTGATTTACATTTTGTTTATATCGTGCAGCAGGAAAAAGAGAGAAGAGTGTTTTGCTTGACAGCGAAACAAGATCAGAACGGGCATTAATTTTTAATTTGTCATACCCTGATTCACCCCCCCCCCCTCTCAGGGTATCCAGCCTAGTGGACCTAACATGTGGTATCAGAGGGAAGGTAGAAAGTTGTTCTTCTCTCAATGGAGGTAACCAATCATAAAGGGATTCCGATCTTCGACGGATATAATTTTCAGATATGGAAGAATCAGATGCAACACTATTTCTGATCCTTGGGAATGGATGTGTTTTCAGCAGCTATGCATGGTATCACAGCTGATATTAATAGTGGTGCCTTATCAGAGGCTGAGCATAGGGAGTTGGATGCTGATTCCAAAGCAATCAATGCCTTAGGGGGAGCCCTTTCCAATCCCATCTACACAAAGGTGATTTCATGAAAAACATCACATTCCATGTGGGAAAAGCTTTTCAATATATATGAAGGGGACACAAAAGTCAGAGAGGCAAAGCTACAGGTGTTGTGGAAAAAATATGATGATCTGAAAATGAACCCGAATGAGTCTGTTAACGCATTCTTTGATAGGGTAAACATTGTTGTGGAAGATATGCGAGGTCTTGGAGAAGTCATTGAAGACATAAAGATTGTAAAGCGCATATTGAGGAAACTTCCACCTCGGTTCAATCCGAAAGTTTCAGTACTAGAAGATAAAGATCCAAAAGAGCTGACATTGGACAATTTGCACAGTACCTTGGTTGCATATGAAATGAGGAACGATGATAATGAGGCTGTGAAAAAGGGGAAGTCTAAAGAGGTGGCATTTATGGCCATAAAGAAGCTCACCATTGAAGATTCTAATGAAGAAGAAGAGACAGATGAGGTGATGTCATTCCTTTATTCAAATCAACAAAGAGGAAGAGGAAAGTTTAATGGTAAACTTCCACTAGCGTGCTTTAGATGTGGAAAGGTTGGTCATCTTTCGGCAAGATGCCCCAAGAAGTTTCAAGATGATGATGATGACGATGACGTTGAAATTCCCAAAAAGAAGACTTCAGCTTTTGTGAAAGGGAAGAAACAATTCAAGAGAAATTTCTTCAAGAAAAAGAATCTTCTTTCACAAGAATTTGAAAGTTCAGAGTAGTCTGAGGATGAAGAAGTTGAGGAAATAGAAAATTGCAGAGATCGTGGGGTAAATGCCTTGGTGGCAATTGTTGGTAGTTCTCAAAAGGGAGAAGAAGATGATGCTAAAGAAGAAGAAGAAATTAAAGGGAGAATTGATATGGAAGCCGAATTGGAAGCATCTCTTGAGGAGATAGATGTTTGGAGAGCCAAAACGAAGAAAGCCAATAAAGTGGTTCTTGATGCCAAACTCTATATGCAACAACAGGATGAAGAAAAGTCTGAGCTGTTAGAAGAAATTGAACGACTAAAATCCTCAACTCCAGAGAGATCAGAAAATATTGTTGAGTATAAGCTTAAAATTGAGGAACAAAAGAAGGAAATTGATTTATTGACTAACACAGGAAAGGAGCAGGTTAGATGTATCAAAGAGCTTGAAGAAGAAGTGGTCAGTCAGCGAAAAAAACTTAAGAATCAAGATAAACTCCTGACCCCCAATGTGTTATCTAAAAAGCAGGCTATTCAGAAGACATAGAAGATGAAAGAGGAGCCTAGAAGTTCAGTAGGGAAGAAACAGCAATTGAGCTCAGATGTTAAGGTCGTTTCTGGGCTTAGTCAAGAACAAAAATTTGCGACAATTGTAGTCAGACCGCAAGCACTCATCCCGAAAGTGAAGGTTTATTTGGGAACAAAACAGAATCAGAATATTCAGAGATCCCAAAGGGGAAATCATAGTGCTGAAATATCACGAGGGAATGAATCCTTTATCAGGTATTATTGTTGTGGGAAAATGGGACATTCACAGTATGTGTGTTCCATAGCCATGAGATACAGAAGGGAACATGAACAGAGATGGCAGCCAAACAGAGAACGGTTTTCCAGAACACATTTTGAAGGACACTGTTTTTGGTGCGGAGGATTTGGACCCATTTCTAGGTATTGAACTTCAACCATTAAGAGAAATGTGTCAAAGAATAATCAAAATGTTCGCAAGCAGCAGATCAATAAACCAACAAGTGAGTTAAAAGTTCAGAACAGATTTGCAGCTCTGCAAGATGAGGGTGGTCCATCATACTCTATGAAAGAACAGAAGCCTCAATCCATGCCGAGTGTGAAAGAAAAAGTATGGACCAAGAAGAAGAAAAATGAGATGGTTTTGGTGGCGCAGATTGCCCTTAAAGCATCAGATCGATCTGGTGTTTGGATCCTTGATAGTGGTTGCACATCCCACATGACGGGTAATAAGGATCTTGTTACAGGCATCAAATATGACAAAGAAGGAGTTGTCAAATTTGGATATGATGAAGGCCTGAAGATTGTTGGCTCAGGGAAAGCCAAGTTTGGGGGAAAAGAGATGAGACGTGCTGATGTCTTGGTAGTAGAGGGTCTCAGTCATAACCTACTCAGTGTTAGTAAACTATGTGAAACTGGGCACTCTATCCAATTTACCAAGAAGATGTGTGTTGTGAAAGGAAAATATGGAGCAGCTGTTCTGCAGGGAAAAAGGTCAAAGGGAAATCTCTATCTTGTAGGTGGGGAAGAAGATACTTGTCTTTTATCCAGAGAAGAAGAAAACCAGGTGTGGCATAAGCGACTTGGTCATCTATGCCAACCATCTATGGAGGATCTCGTAAAATGTGATGCTGCTAGAGACCTTCCCAAACTATCACGTGATCGCACTCATACTTGTGATGCTTGCCAACAAGGGAAAATCATCAGAAAGACATACATGCCAAAGGAACAGAAATCAACTAGAGTTCTCGAATTGGTGCATGCTGATGTATGTGGACCTATCTCACCACGCGCTATAAATGGGAAAAGGTATTATGTTCTTTTCATTGATGACTATAGCAGAATGGCCTGGGTATTCATCATAACCCATAAGACATAGGTTTTCAGTTGCATAAAGCAGTACAGTAGGGAATCAGAAAAGATGCTGGGGCAGAAAATTCTGAAGATTCGTACTGATAACGGTACGGAATTTACAAACAGTTAGGTTGAAAACTATCTCGAGAAACATGGGATAAGGCATCAAGTTTTATCAGTAAGAACTCCCCAACAGAATAGAGTAGTTGAAAGGAGAAATCAGATCATCAACAATATGGCTAGAACAATGCTTATTGATAAGGACCTGCTAGAGAAATTTTGGAAGGAAGCAGTTTTGACATTTTTCTATGTTTCAAACAGGTCCCTGTTATGTCCGAAGCAAGGGAAGACTCCATATGAATTGTGGTACGGAAAGAATCCAACGTTGAAGTACTTTCGAATCTTTGGAAGTAAGTGTTTCATTCTTAACAAAGAACATCATAGGAAGTTTGAGTCACGAGGAGATGAAGGGATATTCCTTGGCTATTCCGGGAAAAGCAAAGCATATAAATGTTTCAATAAAAGTCTGGGAAAAATCATTGAAAGCAATGATGTCACTATAGTTGAAAATGAGCAGAATACTCAATGATCCAGTGAACAGTTCCTGAATGAAAGTGATGATGAGATAAGCAACCCAGGGGGAGCAGAAGTGGCAGAAGCTGACTCAGAAGAAGATACTGATGATGAAGAGTAAAGTGTCAAGTCGGTGTCTGTGAGAAAGCCAAAGAGTCGAGCTGAAATTGATAGGCAGAATATCATTGGTGATCAAACAGCTCCATTTCAGACTCGAAGAATGAAATCATCACAGCAAGCATCATTTTTGTCTCAAGTGGAGCCGAAATGTTTTTTTTGATGCAGCTGAAGATGAAAACTGGGTTCAGGCCATGAACGAAGAGCTTGATCAGATTGAGAAGAACCAGACATGGGAGATTGTTTCGAGGCCAGCAGACAAGAATGTCATCGGGACTAAATGGGTCTATCGCAACAAGATGAATAAAGATGGCACAGCGATTCGGAACAGAGCACGACTAGTGTGCAAGGGATACTCCCAGATAGAGGGAATAAATGTTGATGAGACATTTGCACCGGTTGCAAGGCTGGAGACAATCATATTATCTTTGGCCATAGCAGTGCAAAGAAAGTTCAAAGTGTTCCAGATGGATGTCAAATCCGCATTCTTGAATGGGGTTCTGGAAGAAGAGGTGTATATTGAGAAGCTAGATGGTTTTCTCATTCATGAGGAAGAGAACAAAGTTTGTAGGCTGAAGAAGGCGTTGTATGGGCTGAAACAAGCACTAAGGGCATGTTACTCAAGGCTTGATCAGTACTTGAAGACGCTTGGTTTCCAGCGTGGAGGAGTTGACTACAACCTCTATTTCTGCAATGACAGTAATCAATGGATGATGGTGCTAGTGTATGTCGATGACATAATTTTTGGCGGATCAGATGAAGCTCAGTGCAGACAGTTTTCTGAATTCATGAAAAATGAGTTTGAAATGACAATGATTGGAGAGATAACGTTTTTCCTTGGTCTACAGGTGACACAAGAAAGGAATGGAACATTAATTTCTCAATCCAAATATGCCGATGAGGTTCTAAGAAGGTTTGGAATGGATAATTCCAAGGAAATTAAGACTCCGGTTGCTACCCGGATGAAATTATCAAAAGATGAGGATGGCAAGGCAGTTAATATCACAGAATACAGGCAAATCATTGGATGTCTGTTGTACGTAACCGCAATAAGGTCTGATATTGTTTTCGCCACATGCCAAGCAGTGAGATATCAGAGTAATCCCAAGGAAAGTCACATTCTTGCAGTGAAAAGAATACTTCTGTATATCAAGGGCACAGTGGACTTCGGCTTGACATACAACGACAAATCTCAGACAGAGTTATTGGGATATACTGATGCAGACTGGGCCGGTTCAGCAGATGATAGAAAATCAACATCAGGTGGTGCATTCTATCTTGGTGGATTGTGTATTTATTGGCTAAGCAAGAAACAAGATTTCATTTCATTGAGCACCGCAGAAGCTGAGTATATTGCGGCCACTCAAGCATGCACACAGTTATTGTGGATGAAGCAGCAGCTTGAAGATATGGGAGTTGAATTGAAGTCTCCGATCGGAATC
The DNA here is from genome assembly GCA_963277665.1 of Viscum album. Lineage (NCBI taxonomy): Eukaryota > Viridiplantae > Streptophyta > Magnoliopsida > Santalales > Viscaceae > Viscum > Viscum album. The sequence goes on along the minus strand of OY728121.1, from coordinate 137,742,684 downwards.
TAGTGTGACACCTCAAGTGCTATAAATATTATCAAAAATCATGTCTATCATTCCAGGACAAAGCACATTGAGATCAAGTATCATTTCATCAAGGAGAAGGGTGAGCAGGGCATCATGATATTGGAGTATGTGCCTACAGAGCTACAGGTTGCAGACATTCTGACAAAGGCCTTACCCAAGGAAGCTTTTGAGAGGCATCGACTAGCTCTGAGAGTTCAGTCGATTCCCCGCACTTGATATAGTGTGGATACGGGACACCCCCCCTCTCCCCGAGGTATGATGTGTTTTTCCCTCATAGGCTGATATGTGTTCTCTACTATGTCACAGACTACAAAGGACTGTCCTTTGGGTTCGTTGCCAAGGGAGTGGAAGATAATATAATTTCATGAAAATAGTGATTTAAGCACTGACCAATAACCATTGGTCACATGATCCCCCCTCGACAAGCCATATTGAGCTCACAAAGGCCCCCTAGAATGACACCACTTTCTCGTGGAAGATAAAATATGTTATCTAATATCATTTTAGTGACGTTCAATTGGTGTCAAATATTTTGATGGTCCCTAGATATGTCAGTATGACATTTTAAAATCCCATTTTTATTCCCACATTAATTGGACAAACCCCATTGACTGGAAAAATTCAATAGTTGGAGAACTGAAAGGATTATATTGGAGTCACTGAAAATCAAGTGACACATATTTTAGGATCATGAAAATTACCTAATAGAAAATCCCTAAAATGAATCTAGAATGAATCTATGTGATACCCACTATGATGTTTTGAGATTAACTGGAGGGTTTGGGCCTATAAATTATGCCTTAGTACGATAATGAACATTTAGATCAGTACATCAGTTCTTCAATGCATCAGATCACTACTATCAAAGTGGGAAATGTCACGATAACAACGGTTTTCCACTAGTAAATATATAGGGAAAAACCTTCGGATCAGAAAGCATGCATATGAACTTCACATGATCACATGGGATCATGAAAATGACTATTTATGTGTTAAAATGGTTATGTGATGGAGGTCCCATAGATATGTCACATCATGCATAACTTAAATAATCTATCATCGATGAAATATATGAGACATATTCCATTAAATAATGAATAAAGACTAAAATATTGGAGACATATGAAATGAAAATATACATCGATCCTCTTGCACATTTCATAAATATTTCATATCATGACACATGTTTAGAGAATGTTTCCGAAAAAATGCAACTTCCAATGAAATACCATTGGGATTATTCTATGCCCACTAGAAACATTAAAAAAGTAACATGAAACCCTCCTGACATGAAAAATAACTGTCATAAATACATTTGGGTTCTCCAAATGGATATTTAGATGTCCTCTAAATATGTTTCCCTTTTAACACGATGATAATAGTTTATGAAATCTATGAAAATAATAGTCCTTTGATATTTTCAACCATATATTGCAGAAACATCCAAAAATTTTATTGAGGTTTCTTGATGAAGAAAGTACAAGTCAACTAGATATTTTGATGTCCTTCATGTTTACTAGATAGTACAAATATTTTCCAAACCAAACATTGGTCTTCCAACAAGCCCATCAACAATTGGTATCAGTTTAGTTCAAATCGGTATCAGTTTGGTGTCAATAGTGGATGTCAGAGATAAAGTGATTCGTTGATGACCTTTTCATTTACTCTTGTTTCTCATGCCGAGCATTGCTCATGTGGGCTTAGAGTATGTGTTGAGTAAATCCTTGGTCGCTATCAGAATCGCAATGAGGCGAATGGAAGCTGAAGAATCAATGATGTATCTTTGTTTGGTAGAGTTGTCAACAAACCCAAAGGGGGAGATTGTTGGGAAAAAATCCCTCAAGGTATCATTGAAGCCTTTTTGAGGTGATTGTGATTGTTGACAATGTGGACATCTGAGTTGTGATTGTTGAAAAAGAGGATTTAATGGTGGAATGTCGAGTTCATGAGCTGAGGTCGACGCTCCTGTTAGGCGGAGAAAGAAAGCAAGTGATGGAAAGAGGGGGGGTGAATTTCCTTTTAAAAAATGATTAACAAATTAAAATCAAAGTTGAAAGAGCAGCGGAAATAAAATAGGCAAGACACAAGAATTGATAACGGAGTTCGGCCAAAAACCCGGCCTACGTCTCCGCTCCCAACTCAACCGTTGAGAGATTTACTACCGCTTGCTTTTCAATGGTTGTAGCAAGAAACCCACTAGCCTTTTTACAGGTGAAGGCTAGCTCACCTATTACAGCTTGCTTTTTAATGGTTTGAGCAAGAAACCCACTAGCCTTTTTACGGGTGAAGGCTAGCTCACCTTTGACTCAAGCCTTTTAAAAGGAAAGGCTTGACTAACCTCTTCACACCTTAAAGGTGATGTGAAAACCCAAAAGAGAGGATGAGAGAAAGAGTTGGGGATTTGTAGGCACAAACCCAATTTGATGCTCAAAATAAATAAAGCAATATAAACCGTAATGGGGTAGTCTTGGGCGCCAATGGATTGATGGAGCTGATGAAGGGAGCTCCCAAGCTTCTTTGGAGGTGCTCCTTGGATGTGGAAGTGTGTTGGAGCAAGTGGGGTTCCCTTGGAGGAATCCGCCGGAGGTTCGCCAAATGATGGGAAATGTGTCTGTTGGCTTCACAATAGTTCCGGCTATGTTCCTTAAGCTTCCGGGGGTTCCTAGTCCTTTATTTATAGAGGGGGAACCCTCATATGGCCTTTGGAGGTCTTCGGAGCCGTTGGAAAAGGCTTCGGAGCCGTTGGGAGGCAAGTGGACAGGCTGGTCAAAGGCCCAACGACTAGTTTGACTGGCTCCACCGGCTAACCGGTACAGAGCCACCGGTTGGCCGGTGTGTGAAAAATGGAGGAGGGCTCGGGCTCAGGCTCCACCGGCTGGCTAGTGAGGAGGCCACCGGTTGGCCGGTGCTGAGGGAGTAGCAAATACTGTTCTGGCTGGGTGCCACCGGCTGGCCGGTGCTGAGGCCACCGGTTGGCCGGTGCTGAGGCAGTGGCTCAGCCTTCTGTCTGGGTGCCACCGGCTGGCCGCTGGTGTGACACCGGTTGGCCGGTGGTCTGGACAGAGGGATGCCTTCTGTCCAGGCCTCCATCGGCTGGCCGGTGCTCTTCCATCGGTTGGCCGGTGGACTGAATTTCAGTCCACTTTGCCATGTTGCTTTCTTGGCCCAATTCCTTGGCCACCTGAAATCATTCCTATCATCCAAAAACACTTAAAACAAGATTAGATAAATAAGAGGGTGATTGTGATCATGAAAATTAATCCACGAGGGGTTCGAGAGGTACAACAATCTCCCCCTATTTTGATGATCACAATCACCAAAACAATCAATCTAAAATACTGAAATGAAAGGCATGCTTTAAAGGATTTTCCCCCAATCAATCAAGAATTTCTCCCCCTTTGTGATTTTCAAAATAGCACGGGGCATAAAACTTGATTGAGGGAAAATTTTGAAAAACAAGATAGAGATTTTAAACCAATTGACATTTTTGAAATTTGAATTGAAAGTTTTGAAAAAATTTGAAATGAAGTCAAAAGGGCTTAATTTGAAATTGAATGTTTGAATTGAAAGTTTTGAATGAAAATAAATTGAATTGAAAATTCTGAATTGAAAAATTTGATACCAAGAGTTGAAAATGAAAGTTTGAATTGAAAGTAAAAAGACGAAAACGATCCTAACTCCCCCTAAATAAAAACAACAAAACTCCGGGGAGAGGATTATCAAACCGAGACAAATTTTGGCCCGAAGAGACTCGCTAGAAGGGATTTTTCAATCCACACTTGTCTTGTGGTGGGTCTTCTACTATAAAATTCATCGTTAAAGAAAAAAATTTTGGGCCTTCCATACCGGGAATTTTTGCAATTGCACTCATAGATTAAGTGCCCGGGTTTTTTGCAATAATTACAAAATTTATTTTGAGAGCTCCCCCTTACAAAAATAGTTGGAGCATGGGAAGAGGAAGCTTGCTTGGAATAGCCAAGCCCTTGGGTGGTTCTATATACACATTGGGAACCAAGAAAATTGTTCAAATTTTGTTCCCCTTGGGTGAACATGGCTAGAGTCTCCCTTAGATCTTTGATGGTTGATTCCATGGAATCAACATCGGGAAGGTTTTTGATTTTGAGGGACAACTCCTCCTTTTCTTTGAGAAGTTTTTCCTTTTCGGAAGAGAGTTTTTTGAAATTCTTTTTTAATGCAACAAATTTGGAAGAAAGTTCGTGAAAACCTTCCTCCAATTGATCTCTCGCATGTTGGAGATCCTCATAAGACATAAGATTAAAAGAATTTGACGAACTAGAGGAAGAGGAGTCGGAAGATGATACCTCATTATATGCCATTAGGCATTTATTACCGTTGTCACTTGAGGAGGAGGAGGAGGATGATGTGGAGCTATCACTCGATGTGGACTTGAATGCCTTCTTCTTCTCCTTTTGTTTGGCCCTTTTCTTGTTGAGTGGGCAATCGGGCTTGTAATGGCCTTTCTCGCCGCACCCGTAACATTTTACCTTGGGCTCGGATTTTTCGTTGGGTTGAGCCTTGCGGGATTTCTTCTTTTGGTTCTTCTTCATGAAATTGTGCATCTTGCGGGCAAGATTCTCCATTTCGGAATCGCCGCTTGAAGAGGAAGAAGATGAGGAGGATGAGATTTCTTCGTTTTGTACCTTGAAGGCGATGTTCTTTGGAGTTTTGATTGTTTTGCCTTCCTTTTCAGCTTGCCTCCTCATGGTGATCTCATAGGTCATGAGGGATCCGATGAGCTCTTCGACCGGCATTTCTTTTAAATTTTTCGCTTCTTGAATTGCCGTCACCTTCAGTGCCCATGAGCTTGGTAAGATCCAAAGGATCTTCTTGACCATCGTTTCTGCAGAAATATTATCTCCAAGAGACTTTCTACCATTGCAAACGTCAGTAAATCGAGTAAACATATCAGAAATAGATTCATGTGGGTGCATAGAAAATGACTCAAAATCTTGACGAAACATGTCCAATCGAGTGTCCTTGACTTTGTTGGTCCCCTCATGGGTAACCTCCAATAGTTTCCAAATTTCATGTGAAGAGGTGCATGTGGAAACTCGATTGAACTCATTACGATCAAGGCCTCAATGAAGAGCGTTCATGGCTTTGCCATCATGCTCGAAATTTTTAATATCGGCTTGGGTCCATTTGGATTCATTGGGGGAAGAGAGAGTGTAACCTTGCATGACAATTTTATAAATGGGATAGCCAATGCTTCTAAGAAATGTGGTCATGCGGGTTTTCCAACAATTATAGTCGGTTCCATCAAAAAATGGAGCACGACCCAAAGAAAAGCCTTCGGGGGCGAAAGAGGTTGATGCCATCACAATGGATCTTAAATTTGAAACCAGTTAGGGTATTACTGAAATTTTCCTTTGATACCAATTGTTAGGCGGAGAAAGAAAGGAAGTGATGTCAAGAGGGTGGGTGAATTGCCTTTTAAAAAATGATTAACAAATTAAAATCAAAGTTGAAAGAGCAGCGGAAATAAAATAGGCAAGACACAAGAATTGATAACGGAGTTCAGCCAAAAACCCGGCCTACGTCTCCGGTCCCAACTCAACCGTTGAGAGATTTACTACCGCTTGATTTTCAATGGTTGTAGCAAGAAACCCACTAGCCTTTTTACAGGTGAAGGCTAGCTCACCTATTACTTCTTTCTTTTTAATGGTTTGAGCAAGAAACCCACTAGCCTTTTTACGGTTGAAGGCTAGCTCACCTTTGACTCAAGCCTTTTAAAAGGAAAGGCTTGACTAACCTCTTCACACCATAAAGGTGATGTGAAAACCCAAAAGAGAGGATGAGAGAAAGAGTTGGGGATTTGTAGGCACAAACCCAATTTGATGCTCAAAATAAATAAAGCAATAAAAACCGTAATGGGGAAATCTTGGGAGCCAATGGATTGATGGAGCTGATGAAGGGCGCTCCCAAGCTTCTTTGGAGGTGCTCCTTGGATGTGGAAGTGTGTTGGAGCAAGTGGGGTTCCCTTGGAGGAATCCGCCGGAGGTTCGCCAAATGATGGGAAATGTGTCCGTTGGCTTCACAATAGTTCCGGCTATGTTCCTTAAGCTTCCGGGGGTTCCTAGTCCTTTATTTATAGAGGGGGAACCCTCATATGGCCTTTGGAGGTCTTCGGAGCCGTTGGAAAAGGCTTCGGAGCCGTTGAGAGGCAAGTGGACAGGCTGGTCAAAGGCCCAATGGCTAGTTTGACTAGCTCCACCGGCTGACAGGTACAGAGCCACCGGTTGGCCGGTGTGTGCAAAATGGAGGAGGGCTCGGGCTCAGGCTCCACCGGCTGGCCGGTGAGGAGGCCACCGGTTGGCCGGTGCTGAGGCAGTAGCAAATACTGTTCTGGCTGGGTGCCACCGGCTGGCCGGTGCTGAGGCCACCGGTTGGCCGGTGCTGAGGCAGTGGCTCAGCCTTCTGTCTGGGTGCCACCAGCTGGCCGCTGGTGTGACAACGGTTGGCCGGTGGTCTGGACAGAGGGATGCCTTCTGTCCAGGCCTCCATCGGCTGGACGGTTCTCTTCCATCGGTTGGCCGGTGGACTGAATTTCAGTCCACTTTGCCTTGTTGCTTTCTTGGCCCAATTCCTTGGCCACCTGAAATCATGCCTATCATCCAAAAACACTTAAAACAAGATTAGATAAATAAGAGGGTGATTGTGATCATGAAAATTAAACCACAAGGGGTTCGAGAGGTACAACGGCTCCATGTTTGATTCAAGAACGTCGATAAAAGGAATGAATGATCTGGAGGCGGTACAAAAGAACAGATACAAGGTGGCGCCATTTTCCAGTGTTTGCCAAATTATTGGGCCTCAAAATCGGCAAATGAAGAAAAGTTTTTTTTGCAAAGGGACTTGCGGGCCGTGGACTTGGAGTATAGGAAACTTGCGCGCCATATGTTTTTCAAGATCAGAATATCAAAATATTTCTAAGGAAATAGGTTCACGCAAGTTTGGGAGTTGGTCGCGCAAGTGTCTAAAAGGAGAGAAGACTTGCGCGCCGAGATTGGGTCGTGCAGTTGACTTGCGCGCCGTCGCGCAGGGTGGTCAGATTGCCTATAAATACTGGACTACCCCTCCTCATTTTCACCGGAGTTCAAAATGAGAGCTCCTGTCGCGCAGGTGTGGTGGTCGCGCAAGTGGTGTGTGTGGTCGCGCAGGTGGGACTTGCGCGCCAGTGGTTGAAGTTGTGCGCCGGTGATAGAAGTTGCCTTCCGGTTGGCAGTTACGCGCCAATATTGTTTTGGGCATAAAAGGAAGAGAGTCTTGCAAGTTTGGAGTTGAGGAATCTTGAGTCGCGCAAGTGTCTGAGGAGGACTTGCGCGCCCGTTGTGACTTGTGCGCCGATACTTGCGCGCCAAGGTTGACTTGCGCGCCAAGTAAGGTCTGTTCCAGCAGTGTCTTTCGGGCTTCATGGAAGCTGGAAGTTTTCCCGATACCATTGGTGCAAAGATATATTCATCTACGGGTGAAAGTTGTACTTTAACAGAGCATCTACACACAGAGGAAGATGCATTCATTCATGCAAATGAAGAGACCTACAGGTCTATAAACTGTGAGTGGATTCCTTCCAAGAGCAGTGAGCTTAGGATGAGGAAGAAGGTGATCCTCTCCACCGGCAGTGAGCCAGAGAGAGAGAAACAGGGAGTGACCCTTGGGAAAACAGTGAGATGACCCTAAACTTTTTAAAGGCAGTGATCCTGGGCATAGAAGTGATCTAGCCTGAATCATGTAATCCACAGCTAGTGAAGATTAGTGGAATTTGGTACGACCGGCAACCTGTCGGCGTATGCTCCTTGGACGTAGCCCTTAGCGGTGAACCAAGTAAAAATGTTGTGTCTTGTGCTTGCTTTACATTTTTTTCATATCGTGCAGTAGGAAAAAGAGAGAAGAGTGTTTTGCTTGACAGTGAAACAAGATCAGAACGGGCATTAATTTTTAATTTTTCATACCCTGATTCACCCCCCCCCTCTCAGGGTATCCAGCCTAGTGGACCTAACACCTTCTGGTAATTGGAGTGAATATATGTTTATGACCTTGATGGGAAGAATAACTGAATATTATTTCATTTACGTGGTGGTAAAATACAAATATCACTGTGATCATATCACGGATCTTCAAACAATGTTTTACAAATTGCAACAACATAGTCTAATGATAAAACCAATGAATTGAGATTTTAGGAAAATATCAAGGATGATGCTTGGATTTATGGAATTCCACCATTCCAGTATGGTATAAATAGAAATGACTACTACTATTTGAGAAATGACTCCCATAAAAATATGAATGAAAATAATGTGATATAGGTGAAACACACTTGAATTCATTGTATAGTTGTCAACATGTCCTTCCATCACGTCCCTTTCACCTTGTTAATCGAGATGTAAATATCTTATAAATTTTAGGTTGATTATTAATAATAATTCAAGATTATGAAGCAGTTTCTTTTTCATCCAATGGGTCCAATGCATTAATTTGATGGAAATACAGTCATCTTATCTATGGAAACCATTGAAAAATATCATGGTGCAATCTTTGAATAAAAAAAGGTATGGGGAACAAGAACTATCTTTACTACCCTATTCATACATTTATAGTTTCTTATACCTGATAATCAGATGTCGAGAAGAATTACCTTAAAGTCATCATTATACTATTGATGTTAATCCATTACTTGATGTAACAAAAACTCCGCCCAGACTCTTGTATTGATCCTATCAAGAACATAATTGGTCATCCATTACTGACAGGACACATGGCTTGATGGGAGGTCATTCTAAAATTTTATGCAATACTGCTTATGTCAAGAAGTCAGTGAAAGGATAAGATATGGTAGGTTTTCGTGAATAAAATCCATCTCTAAATAATATATTATTGGACATTGATCAATCATATGTGGAGGTTTTATAAGACCATTACACTCCACATACATGGTAAGTATATTTTGATGGTTCCTCATGATCTCTTATTTGAAAATGTATAGAAAATACAAAGATCAACTAGGTTTTCCTAGAGAATCTATTTTTCTCTCCAAGAAGAGAAGAAGTCACCTACTAATTCTTTGTTTTCTAAGTCTGCACAAATAATGAGTCCAGTTACCAAGCCCTCATTGTTGGCATATAAATAGTCTTACAACTAAAAAGATCCTTCCTGAACATTACATTGTATTCAATGATACTGATAAATCATATCAATGAAGAATATTCCGTCAAAAAGTAATAACATCACTCAATAATGGTTATGCCTGGGAACTAATGGTAGAGTTCCATTTTGAACCATCTTTTCTTCATGACTGTTTATCACAAAATACATGTGTTTGCTCATTGGCTGGTGCAGCCACATTCCTATATGTTCCGGATCACGGGGATGTGTTCTTCTATATCATGAACTATATAATGGTATCATTGATCATTGTAAATAACATAGAATCAATTAATCAGGTCAACGCCGCCATATATCATGATGAACCAACATCCACACATGGATAGATGGATCCGAAAACAGGTTTTCTAAAAAATGGACTCTTCTAACAGACAAAGACCGAAGAGAATATATTTAATATCGATTAGGGAAAATTACCATGAATGATTGTCCAAATTATAAAAGACCCCTTACAAGTTAGGAAATTATGAAATCCTCCTTATATGAATAAAATAAATATAGATTCCAGCCATCATAGAATAATTCCATATGGATACTACTTCGCTTATCAATAAATGAGTAGTCTATTCCACCAAATTAAGAGGATGGGAGATTACAGAAAAATCATGATACATATATTTAATGAATATACCATGAAATTTCATGCATTACAGATCCATTAAAACATTATCCATAAACCACTATAATTTCTTTATACATCTAAATATTCTTTCTTATTTTTAATATGGGGAATGGATGTTATCGGGACGTATCCCCCTTCCATTGAAACGTTGTTAATGAACATTATTACTAATGCAAAAATATTATTCAAATCGGATTAGGAAATATCTGTCAGTGAAGTCATGTTGAAGAATATCAACAACTACATAGTGTTCTATATCATCTACTATTTCATAGTTTATCGCACAATACGGATGGACAAAAGACAAAAAATTATATTCTATAGAGTAGAAGATATTAAACTAGGAATACATAATCGTGTCCAGTCACTCGTCCTGATATCATCAAATTATTAATGAAAAAATAGTGGCCTTATATAAGACAACGTAAAATATAATTAGGATGTTGGTAAATGAAGACATGAAGTCCTAGATGGACAATTTATAGCATGCTTTATGGGGCTATTGTACCAGAAAATGTAATGCTACTCAAGAAACTCTGTACACATTGGCGTATGTGTTTGAGTCAACATTTACATTATAGGATAATTTTCCCACACTTTGTATTTACATTTTCCAATTAGTCTCTTATGATGAGAGATCACAAATGTGGTCGGATGAGATGGAGTGTCTTTATGAAGCCATGTTGCATAAATTTCACAATTCTAATGTCCATCAAATTAGGATCACACATTAATTCAATTATATGGTCATACACAATTAATTTATATTAGGAGAACTGATATTGGTTCTAGAACCCCAATGATACCACGAAAGAAGCATCCAAAGATGGATCCGAAATGGGAATGGACTTATATAATACACAAGTTTTATCAGAATGCATCTTTCTAATTGACCATAATATCTGTGGAAAATTCCACACCCACAAACTAATTCATGATTAAATAAGAAAAAAATTAGATAACATAAAGATCTATTTTTCCTTACAATGTGATGATAAACAATATGGATCTCATCCAAGATGAAAGATTTTATAATTCATTGAATTCTTCATCCAAACTAAATGACGCTAAACTTTATAGATCACATTCTTGATGAAAGATAATAAATTACACAACATACTTGAACCTAACAAAATGATATTAAACTATACAGAGCTCATAATTGATGTAGTATTATAACAAGACCACATCCCTCATTCTAACCACATGAAATCAAATTGTATGAAGAACATTTTGGTGAACAGATGATAAACTGCACAACATATTTTGTCCTTACCACATGATGTTAAAATGTATGAAAAAAATCCTACCCACATAATGTTAGACTATATAGAGCACATTCTAGAAGAAAGAAGATAAAATTCATACCATCATTTTCCATACCACATGATGTTTAACTCTAAAGAAATTTTCCTTAAAGCAAGATGTCAAACTGCATGGTTGATGTCCTCTCCACATGACACAAAAGTATATGGTTTCCAATAAATTTGTGTTTATTAGTTCCAAAAATTATACTATATAATGTGGTTCCCAACCCTCCATTCGTGGGACCTACATAAAGGTTAAACCTCTTTCAAATTGATTCAACCACGTTCTTACTCTAATATATCAAACTGCAAGACTGATGTCCCTTTTGCACAATAATAAACTACATGGGTCTCTCGAACTATGTACAACATGATTCTAATTCTAATGAGATACATAGGGATTCCTGGATCCAATATCCCATCCCGTCAACCACATAATACAAAATTACAATTTCCATTATCAAACAACAATCATGTTATTAGAAGCCTTTACCATTCCTTATTTCTCAGACGAAGAATAGCTCAAGAGAGCATAAGAATATAGTATGTGATCCCCCACATCACCGATACATATAATCTCAATACAATATTTTTATTGTCCTTAATGATTGATCTAAATAGGAACACCATTATTCTACACTAGATGATGTTAAATAACATGGTTGTTTTCTCTTACATGAGATTAAACATCACATTCATAAGGACCTCGTAGGAATGGACCACTACTGTTGGGGTTGGTCTCCCAATAAACATCCAATAAATAAATATATGAGAATAAATTAATATTATAATTGGTTACATAGTGACACTTGGATCTCCAACCGTGAGTCCAGTCACAACAAATAAACAAATAAATTACCCCCACCATGCAAATTAGTCATACATGTGTAGGGAGAACCTATATAAGTACTGTGTGAGGAATGATTCATATCATTACAAGATATGTAGTTATGCCAAGAACTCCATTCAAAAGCCTATACCCAACTTTTTATTTTCACGTCTAAGATCTTACATCATTACATAAGGATTTTCAATTTCATTGATTCTAAATAATTATGTGTGGTTTCATTCATTCTATCAATAGATATGTATTGAATCTAAAAAATGAAATCCTAGTTCATGATACGACAAAAAATAAAAATAAATCCACCTCCATGTGAATAATGTACAAGTTATACAAGATTATTTTCCCCTTAGTTCCCACCACCTTACCACATGGATTTAAACTGCATAGAAAAAGTTATTCTTCAATACCTGACACTAAACTAAAAAAAATATCTAATTCCCATGACATAAAAAATACTCAAATGATACATCCATTCTACATGATGATAATTGTTGAAAAAACCACCTATCATCATTACTTATCAAAGGTCCACAATATCATGACCAATGTCAACAAGAATATAGGGTGTATCCACAACCTTTTAAGTCCCCCATCTCATTAATCACACTGCATGTTTTGAGAAATTCACATTGAATCAAATCATTCATAACCATTGCAATGTAAGATGGATCTCTCTATGTGTCAATTTTATAATGCATAAGTTCTTAAAACTAACAAAAAGTGATATATTGGTTATGTGTGGAGGGATTTTTGATTCTTCTGATCTTGTTGTTACTATTATAGAACTCATAACCCATGGGTGTTCTATACAGTGGATGAGGTGATTTTCCCATATCATTAACCCTGACTAAGGGATCATAAACCATTACTTGTATCATTTTAATCACTTTCTCATTTGTATGTTAGATTACTCTTGTCCATTTGTATCCTAATCAAAGTATTTTATAATAATTCCCCCATATTAGGTCCATATGAAAAATTACATTAAACTTCCTACACTTCATATGATGTCCTATGACATCAAAACCTATACTTTGATGGCCCAAATTGAAATTCTATAAAATTGGTAGTGATAGAGTTTCAAAACTTGTCAGGGTCAAAATATACAAAGGGATAATTGATTAAAATATATGTTTTTTATTATGAAACTCTTCATTTCAAGATTATAGGAAAATTCAACTGTCTAATAAATGATTAATAATGATTATAGTCAATATTATTGTTGTAGTAAAAGATGATTCAATAATTATAGACAACTTGGTAAATAAAAATGATAGAGTAATGGTATTCCAAAACTCCTCATAATGATAAAGTGTTCACTACATGGTGAAACAATTTTTAGGATGATTGGTCCCTTAAGGAGCATTTTGTTTTCCATAAATAACACTTTTTTATTTTGAGCTCCTTGAATGATCGTAAACCTACCAGGGCACTTAAGAAAATATACATGACTTCATGGGATAATTTTTTTGGCTATGCATGTATGCCTATAGCTTCGGCATATGTTCCTATGGAAATAAATCAAATGTATATCTTTTTAAAAAGTAATTTTGGATCCTTGTCAACCATAACATCACCATGGAAAAACTCATCCCCTCATCATGTTCTGGTCCATTCCCAACATGATTTTACATTACCATATTTATGAACCATGAACTTCAAATCCTGGTTTGATGTCCCCAGAACCAAAATATTAATGATGATTTGAAATCATCGACATAATGTCACCATGTTTTAAAGAATTTCTCAATGTAGGCATGGAAAACCCCATCCCACAACCTTTTTATTACCTACACCTCGTGATTTGAATCCATAGGTTGTAGGGTTCACACCTTATGGTTCTAGATATTAAATTTCCAAGGATGACAGAACCCTTACTGGATACAACTTCATCCATTACCATCTACATTTTATAGATTCATATGCCTTCATATATCTTTTATTTACATTGTAAATTGATATGGAATCCTTATTTTTACCATGATATCAATTCATAAATGATATATGGTATCAATGAGAGGTATAACCTCCATGAGGTAATGGAAAAAAAATATTTCTGAGCCTTGGTAACAAAATAGTAGAAATATAAGCATCTGGGTGTTATGGTGCATTCCTAGAACATCTACCCCATCCCATATTACACATATCAAACATTTTGGTCATGAATTACACATCCAATATACCAATATTCCATGTGGATTTTTCTTCAGCGATATATCACCATAAATAAATATTTCACCCCATAAATATTACATGGCCCTTGAAAAATATTTCAGACATCTATGTTTGATATTTCTATTGACACATAAGGGAATTGAACTAATAACCTAATGCATCTATTCCTTGTAGTAAGGAACTCCAATCCATTTGAACTCTAGAAATTCCACAATATAACACAAATGCATAGGGTTTCAGAGGTCATCCCAAGCTTGTCTATCCCATATTAGACATTCATCAATCCAGTCCAAAAATTAATACTTAAAAAAACATGGAACCTCAATGGTCTGAGATAAACGTCTCTAAAATATCATTATTGAAGGCCCCATAAAAATGAAACTAAAATACAGTTATAGAAAGTCCATGATAAATTACTATAAATTACATTGATGGAATGAATGACCTGAAAGATGATAAACATATGTGATGTAATGTATAAGCTATAACCCCTATTATTAAAAAATTAGGTTCTACTCAAAAGAACCAAAACTATAGAAGTAAAATGTCTGAGGTAAAATAACATAAAATATAAAATATCATTTATTTATTCATCAAGACCAAAAAAGCAGAAAACCATCCCTGCTGAAAGTATAACAAAGGAATACTAGAAAATGGATGATTCAATGCCCACAATGTCATACCCAATATGTCACTTGGGAAAAAAATATAGTATATTGAAATAGAAAAAAATATTGCAAGCCCAACCTTATGGACAAGGAAAAAGATAATCTACCTTCAAGAATTCCATATATTCAGAAAAAATATTGATAATTATACATCCTGAAAATATATTGTAAAAAACTATCTTTTTACCAATTTGGTAGAATCAATATAGATAGATAAGATATATTTCTAAGGAATATCATGTTCATATAAATTCAAGAGCATTTCCAAATGAATGTTATTTTACAATTTAATGATTAAAATCAAATAATTATTGTTTACATGAGATTATGAATTTTTTTATCATCGATGATTCATAAAATATCATATTATTGAGATTTCATGCACTTCATGAATAAAATTGAGCTGGAAATAGAACTATAGGTTTTAGAAAAAATATCCATTGATTGAATATTGAAGGAATTATTTTTACATTCTTCAAACCTTTTTCATGTTTCATTAAAAATAAATATACATCTATGGATGAAATAAAACATAATTTTATTATATGTGTTATCCAAATCATCAAGAGTATGATTGTATTCATCAATTGTACATGAATGTGCCACTCTCCCTGGTAATTATACATCTACCCAAGTAAGATTATTTTCAATAATGGTATAAAAATACATAATAATTTTTTTTAGTAGATTATAACATGTATGCTGATGGTGAATGGTCATACCATGAGCAAGAAAGGACATCCTCATATTTCCATATCTAGATGGTCAAGATATAAATTCATGCATACAGATCAGATATGAGATGATGGCTCTAATCCAATATCATTGCATCTTTCTTCATATGTTTTCATAGATTAATCCCATCTCCAATATCAAGAAATCCACTATCATTGGTTACTAACTCATTATAAAGACAACTGATTTGTTTCATGATTTCATATAATGGTAGTCACTCATTATCGACCACCCATAAACCATGAAATAGATAACTAATATGCTCTTCATGTTCTCGGAATATTTCAATTGGAGTTTTAGTTACCATGGTATGAATATTCCTCAAAATAAAAATTTTCTATTTTAGGATTACATATTTGGATTCTTGATTTGGTATGTTAGAAGGAAAGATAACCAAATAAGTTAAAGAGGATGTATGTTAAAAATACCCATACATTATCCACTTGAAAAATTCATCATCTATTTCTTGTTTTTAGGGGAAAAATTTATCAAATGACTCTTAATCATTTATTGGATGGTCATATCTTGGTTGAGTATTCATACTTTATTGAATGTATGTGCCTTGAATGAACTCCATCAAGGCAATAGATAAGTTTTATATGAAGAAAATGTATGTCTACATGGAGGAAAAGTCAATTCTACACACCATCAGGGTTGGATTTTACCTTAAAATGGGAATAAACATGTTACAGAATGATAGGGGCATCAAAAGGTTGATTAATAATCTCATTCTTGGTATCTTTTTGTGTCAACATCATCCAGAACTTGAGGATGATCGTATGGTGTCACTTACACCCCACACTGAACAAAGGGAGAGGGGAAACACATTAGATGCAGCTAAACTGGAGAGAGAATCGATAAAGGGGTATACATATCAACATATCAACAACCACTTCAAGGAATAATGATAGGGACTAATCACCATATATGGCCAACAACATAGGATTAAATTAGTCACCAGGGATCGAGGTGGTGCATTTGTATTCATTGTATATGACATGCTATCCTATGTACGGTAATAAGAATAGGAAAGAAACAATGATATTATAAGGAATGAAGCCCTATTGGATGTGGGACATGATTATTTAAATGAGTATAGGATTTATTATAACTATATTGAGAGGCCTCCCCTATGCTATCTGTTACTCCATCACATGCATACTGAAATGTGTTCATGATAAAGAATCCAGAATCGCGATAATCCACCCTACTAGGAACATATCCATGAAGCCCACCAACATGAGGCTTGTTGATATATCCTTCCTCACCTGGTATCCCCATGTGGTATGATATATGGATTCCATGATATCCCTTTATTAATTAGCACTGCTCTGAACCTTCCGAGAAGGGAACTAGTGAGTGAATATTGAGGTTATTCAAACTATAGTGAGATAAATGAAAAAATTGAAAAAATATTTAAATGTGAAAATCAAGAATATATTAATATCATATATTAAATTTTCTTTCTTGGTATTGTGAATTAACTTCACCATGTATGGAGTCTGTATGAGGTTATCCCAGATGTCTAAGAACTGAATGAATTTTTAATAAATAATACCATGAGGAATATCCTACCCAGATGATATATATATATGTTATTATAATTACTACATCAGTATGGTATTGTTTGATTGAATTTGTACCAGTTCCCCAATGGCTATGCTGTTATTGTAAAATATCATGCTGATGCTAAAAGATAAACATAGAATCCAATAATGCATTATAAAGATAGTTTACACATAGATGGTAAGAAATATTTAAGGAACACATCATGTACAAGAATGTAAATTCACATTTTCCTAATATGCTTCCACTAGGTCACAAATATCATTTTTATCTCTCACTAATACCCATGTTATTCAATGAATAGAAATATTATCTCTATTAGCTTTTTGTGATATACTTGAGGAAAATCTCACAACCATATGGATATATATGGTTGCATTCCATCATATTTTACAAACCATGGGACTACAGTATGATAATATTTCAACCCTAATAAATATTCATTTAAATTAAATCAGGGAAAATTAACACCCAAAAAATGGGAGATTATAATCAAGAGAATGAATGTAACATCACTGAGTATACCCAATAAATAATTGAGAGGCCATATTGACAAATGGTGGTTCAAGATTTTGGGTTGTTGAAGCCCTTTAAAGACATCATTTTCAGATTACACATGATAAAAAGGGTCAAAATTATGGCTTTGGGAAATTATGTCCCTCAGGATAGCCATAGTGGAGGAAAAAAGATGAGAGATTGAAGTAATCTACATGAAAACAAGACGCATATGTTATAAAGGTGAAAATTCCCTCATAAGAAGGATATAATTATTGAATTATCGGGATCATCACAATACCATCATGTGATTCATGATCATAAATTATAATCTATAATCCCATTTCTCATAAAGATCTGATAGACCACACCAAACCCCAGAACATCACATGATCACTAGATCAGTGAAGAGACTCATGATAATGTTTCCTTAAAATGGTCACACGATAATCCTAATATCTGATGGATCATTTGATTGACACTAGTATACCATAAAAAACATTCATATAATACGATTAATCTATATGGACAATGTTAAAACAATTACCAATGATGGATTCATTATTAGTTCAATAAGTTATGGGAAATAATGTCTTGGAATGAGGTTACCACAAAATGGTCTTGTGGATGGAACCCACAATCAGATCTTATGGGAGGTCATGAGTATAGGTCACATGATGAAGTTATATGAAAAGACAAATTTTTATTGGCTAGAAAATGATTTCTTTTACCTCTGTTCATATGTATATGGTGTCGTTTGCAGAAAACTAAACAACACCTACAAGGTGGTGTGTCACACAAAAAATTATGGGTCGATAGTGCCAAATACATAAGAGGTAATTCACATTCCATAGAACCGATATCTTTTCCCAACAGCCATCACTCATCATGGGGGGAAATTTTGGATGCCTACAAAATGAGAACCATCAAAACTACATGTGATGAAATAAAAAATGTATGGGTATTATTTCCCCCATAATGAAATGGAGGACAATGTTTCAAAAATTCATAGATTGCATAACCATCTAAAAGATACCTGATCACATGACCTTTTGAAGGTCATGAAAAAGATCAAGAAAATACCACATCCTACTATAAAACCACACAAATCCCCATTGAAAATTGTTCCATAATCATTAAAATGATATAGGACACTCACTATTTGATTGATGACTACCAGATGAGCTTCCCGGAGTCACACTACTTGTTAGCTGATAGGCGCCTGAATTTTTTTGTATAATCATTGAAAAATGATATTTTAACATATTCAAAAATTGGGATTCTATCTCGATAAAAATTAATCATGATATGCACCCATGTTGATCGTATGACAAAATAAGATCCCTGAAAAAAATACAATATTAATGTGTAAATGCCTGATGACATGACTTTGGATTCGTAAAAAATCAAAAGGGTTTGTCTATGAAGGAACACATGAATCAAATTGAGACCCTTTATTGGTCATCATATTCATTATAAAGGGGGAGGGTGTCTGTGTTCAACAAAACTCATACAAATTATCATTATTCTGGGCCTTTTGAAGAATTGGAGAAATTTAAAAAAGGAAATTATGGGAGTTTCAAGCAAGGGGAAGATACAATAATTTCAATTGAACTGGGATTTACACTATTTTTGATGACAATTGATCATAAGATCCCCCCCCATCAATAACCCATATTGATCACACAAAGTCCACTGGCACGCCACCATAGTCTTGCAGAAGATCCCAAACAGGTCATAAAAGATCACATGAGTGTCCTTCAACATGCAACCTGATCTCACGAAGGTCCCTAGAAATGTATTCATGTAATATACAAATACACATATAATCACCAAACTATTATAGAATACCCCATTGTGTTTACAAAATACAATAGACAGAGCACTAATGGTATAATATAGTTGTCGCTAAATATAAAGTGACACCCATGGAAAGATCTCCAAAAGCATCTATCGTCAAAGACATCCACTACATCCAGACCCAAAATCTATGATAAATAGACCAAATAGGGGGTGAATAACTAGTGTGTAGAGGTTAATAACCCCCTCCCATCACCAATCCTCTGAAAATAAAAATGAAACTTCGGCTCCACAATCCAATGAATCCATGAATTGAAGAGGGATTCTCAAAGTGACCAATCATAAAATAAAAAATGTTTTCCACTATGTAAATTATTCAGAAAAACATGAGGATCTTGATTCAAGCATTGGAACATCACATGATCACATGGGATTAGTAAAATGACTCATCTCATGTTTGAAGGGTTATGTGAAGGAGATCTCAATGACTAGTTTCATTAAATGATACCTATGTTGGAACCGGGTATTCAACGGAAGCCCCGAACTTGTGGGTTTTTAAATTTTTTCGACCGACGGTCAATGTAAACTTTTCATCTTCATAGAAGAGCAGCCTGGTATTAGATGAGGACCATGCATAGCGGATTTTAAACACAAACATAAACTGTAAAATTCATGGTTTAGATATGAAGTCGTGCATGATGTCTGCTCTTCGTTGGAGATCATTACTCAATGAATCTGAAGCAGAATTCTTCTAGATAGTACACTCGTGCATCAAGGAATCCACAGGTGCCCCATTCTTCATAGTCCGAGTGCTAGCGCAGAATACCGACAATGCCTTTGACGTTTCAATGATCACTGCATCGCTTCACTAGTGATGCCCAAGGGAGAGATCCATCCGAGCTCCATGGATATAAAGAAACTCTATCTAGAGAGTGGGACATAAGTGAGGAGAGAGAAGCACCATGAATAGTGTTTGGAAAATTCCCCTCCTCTTCTATTTATAGTGCTTAATTAAAATACCTGGTATCACCTCACCAGCCCCAAATACATAACACACTATCAATGAAATTTTATGACTACTTTTCTGAGTCAGAAATATTATTGTCACTTACTTGTAATATATTAAAATATATTACATGATAATCCTTATGTCATTAACTTGATTCATTGCTCCCATTAATATTAATTGAACCATGAATAATTTATTATTCATCAATTAATATTTTTTCTTGTATTTACATAAAACATGTAAATACATTTAATAAATAAATTCAATACTCATTATTCTAAACTCAAATAATTTAAATTTGTTTATTGGATTGGTGTTTTTTAAACTTTGGACAAATCCTGGAACCCTGTAGCGAGGCCCACCATGTCCAAATCTCTTATTCAACTGAAATGGGAAGATTCTTTGATACACTATTGTGTTTTAACTTCTACACCCTAATTTTGACAGCCGTGAAAAAAATTCAAAGACCAAGAGCAGGATCTAGCAACCTATAATGGCCCCTGAAGAAATAAGGATTGTCACAGCAGCGAAGACCAACCTAAAAACATGCATTGTGTAATATAATCTATTTGTATATAATATCTCTTAATGTAGGATGTGTTCACATTCCATCTCCCTTTTCATTCTTTATTGTTTGTTGTTTTAACTAGATGTATTTACAATTTACATATATGTCCATGGTCTTATAAAACTACTGCCATCCATATCAACATGTCCTGAGATATATTACTTCCATAACCCGGAAGCAACAAATCCATTATCTACCATTCAACCAATGTCATTCCACAAATGACGCACCTGAAACAAACTAACTCGCCATGACTTCATTGACATGGTTTTCATCTTGCATCAAGTAAGGAATCAAATGACATACAATGGTATAGATCTCAATTCTAGAGACCATTACACATGATACCAGATAGGAACATCCAATGACACCCGAAACATGTGGTGATCCTAGTGGTGGGTCTTTCCTCATGATCTCACTACTAGAAATCACCAAATGCGAACTTCATGTGAATAAGTCTCAATGCTTATGAGCCCCCATCACTTGAAGGTAAAACATCAACTGTGTCCAATCAGTATGATATATGTAGACCATAGAACATATATATTTACGATTAATGTCATGGTATCTATAGGTTCACATTATAGCCTGGGAACTGCTATATCCTTTTGATATGACAATTAATATTTGTAAATTACCATTTCAATAGTAGATGCAGAACAATATACACTATTATGTTAAGATGAAAACATGCATAACTAACTATATAAACGATATGGTAATCAAAATCAATGATTTTTTGTTTCTAGGGTACCCACTCTTTCAAAACTCCCCCTTGCACTATAGCCAACTTTCTAACCAAACTTGTTAGCTACACTCCAGATGAACACCATGTTTCTTCTAAGTAATGGATTTTGCTACTATGTCTGCCACGGTTCTGCCGCATGGCTATTCTGCTATTGCGACCATATCTCATTAAGGTAAAATTATCAAGACATGGTATCTCGTGTATATATTTTCGTGTACAATGTAATAACATGACATCTTGGCTAGTAAGATTTTCATAATCCACATTATGATAATAATTTTCACAGTAGTTGTGATTCCAAGTGCTGGATCAAATGATTTCATTTAACTACTTCTTAGATATCTTAGATGCTGCAATGTACTCGATCTTGTAGGTATGGCAACCACTGGATGATATGAGCTTGACTCGCTCATCACCGTTATCCTAACTGCAATACCAGATCAAATTTATCTATGGAATTCTAGTTCATATCCCCAAAAACTAGTATCCTTTCATCTCCACATACCAGTTATATTTCTTTTGTATATTCTAATGTAAAATTATATAGTTTCGACTAAATCCCTTATAGTTCTCATGGATATAAAAGATATTTCCTTATTGTAAAATATTACATGGAAATAGCAGTTCTTATAAGTATCATGGAAGACATTATTGATCCATCGTTCTAAAATATGGATTTCAACTCACCACATTTACCTCTAACCATGTCATGGACATGCCAAAAAAGAGAGATTATTCCCTTTGACATGGGCAATAATTTATCTCTTGAAATGTTCCATCATGTATTTTTCAATACAATGTCACTATATGTACGATTGACTAAGAAAATAAAACCTATAGATCTACCATATTAAATCATGTTCTCTAGAACATAGGATTCTATTTTATGTCAATCATTAGAGAGTAAATTTCATTTTGGTTTTAACTAACTATGAGACCATGGTCTATTTTCATATGTTTCTGAACGTATTTTGATTATAAAACACTGACGCTCCCACTAACCTCACATAGACACATGGAAATCAATTTTTCAACTGTATTTTCTATGATCATGTTTAGTGCTTTAATTCTAAACAGGATTTTAGTAACTTGCAACCATTATTATCATTTTTTGACATGACCATCCATTTCTGGTTGTGTTGTATAGACACCATCCACGATTTGTGTTCAGGACATCCAATGCAAAATAGATTGATCAAAGATGTTAGCTATGATAAGTAAAATTTTAATAGATTCAGGAATAAAGGCTTGGTCAAATTAGTCAAGGCTTATTGTTACCAATCTCGTATCAGCAATGTATTAACTCACTTGAATACCCACCATAATATTACAAATAATATGCCCTTTTCACATTGATACATGGAATCCATTAATTGAATTTTAGTTGTTCTAATGAATTTTAACTAATTATCATATACTGATTAATTATAGGAAATATTATTCAAATTGAATAGTAGATCACCGACCATATTGAATATAAATACCATAACCATGGTTTTATCCTTCCTACACATTATGTTTCTCTAGAACATACTTTATTCCACATGCACTTGTGGAACTAGTTCTTATGCCCTCTATTTTGTGCATCATGAGCATTGACTAAACACCAAAAAATATAGCTCCCACTATCTCTAATATATATGTGAACCCTTATATAGATATGTAGTCCTTTACTTGACTATAAAATTTCTATCTTAGGTATTTATGTAATATCTTAGGCAATGTTTTTATGACAAGTACCTTTATTGCACAATGTGTTTATCTTGATGCATCTTTGTGTGTATCCAAACAAACTATTTACATCCAAAGACATTTACTTATGACATTATAGATTTCTACCATACTATGGCTCGTATAATATCCATTTGTCATAATAGTTGGCATGTGGTTGTGGGATATCATTTTAATTTTAAAAGAATTTCATGAAATATAATGGAATTTTTTTCTAGTTGCAACATTGATATTACTTAAATAAAAATTTTGATGTATAACATATGCATTAAGGAATTGGACCATGATATATTTTTATTGATCAATGATGATATGTAAGACTTGATCATCAATCCTCCTCATTAACTTCAAAGTTGTGATGTTGATAAGGTAATATACGTTTAGGAATTACTCCATGCAACATTATTATGATTGATGAATTATTGGTCGAGATATTCTTCAGTATCCCAACCTAATGAAACTTATATCCCCTAACCACACAAATATATCACTGTATTATTCCTTAATTTCTAAAAGGAATTATACAAATTATATATACCTCTAGCTTATACATGGAATAGTTCATGCTAACTTGTAGAACTATATACAAATGCTTTGTTTCATACCTTTATTTCTAAGTCTCTTTTTTCAAACTATAGATGTAGGCAATTCCAAAATTATTTAGCTATCCCGAGCCTAAATACCATATTTGGTATATTCGTGACGTCCATTTTTTGTATTACATGACAATGAATTATCCTGTTACAACTCTGTATAAGTCTTATATTTATATTCATCACTAATTACCTATGATTCTTGTATTACTATACTAGCAATTGAGTTTACAAAAATCTACATTCATTCCAGACGTTGAATGAATGTATCCTTGTGTACAAGGACGCATGAGATTAATGTATATGGTTATAATAAATAATAGTTCAACAATAATCATTTACATTGAAATTAAAGAAGTCGTGTACTTCTCACCACTAGACTAGGTATCACCCTTTCACTTCCACTTGGATAATGCACATGAATTCAAGTAATGTTTCTATACATTCGTTGTTATTGTATTTAAATACACATATGTAAAAAGTTTATAGTATTAAATATCCATGTAGTAAAAGGTAACATTAAATTGATGAATATGCATGATTTAGAAGCAGAAACATGATTCTTTGAATTAGTTTATTTCTTTTTAAACATCCATGGTATAATTTTATAATAAGAAATGAAAACAATATTTTTTAATACCTCATTAATTTGAGCGACGTCGCGAATGTGTCATTGTAATTAAATGACTTTGACCTTTCCACATTTTATTTAAATTTATTTGTCATATGAATTAATGATAAAACTATATTTGAATTCTTATTCACTTGGAAAACCATACCTAGAATGCTAATGAAGCCTTTAAACAATACCTGTTCATTTTTTGACATAAAAAAACATGAGTATTGTGATGATCATGATATTTAAATATCATGATCAATAATTCAATTTACATATGTTAGTGTAAAAATTGCCTTATTCATATCATTGCTTCGATTTCTCTATGAAGACTTCCTGGAGATGAGAATTTATGTTATATCATCTATTGTCTAGTGTAACGACTGCAAGTGACACTAGAAATTGATGAATGAATAATTATATCACTATCATATTCTTTATAGATTAGTATCCTATAAGCAACTTCACCCTCACATCTTGAGGTAGTTTAACAGTGTTGGGGACACTAACACCTTGATTTTCCTATATCATAGTTCTATGTGCACGAGCCTGTACTATTAATGGGTACCTGTGTCAGTGTGGACATTTAAATTGTCCATTATTATGTTGATGTTTTAATCTTGTGGTATAACATGAAATTTTTCTACAAAAATTTACTTTATCATATGGGTTCCATTTATTTGGATTATAGGTTTATACATTTTTGATTAATTACATAAATCATTTAATGTCTCCCACTTTTTTATCAGATTCTAAGATCTCTCTATGCTAGAATAGAAATAATATGTTTCTTGACTATTATAGTCACAAGGATCCCAGAACCTCACCTCATTGTCTACAATCTATGGCTATGCCAATACTTAGAGGGTTCTAGGTAGGATTTTGGGTGGCCGACCTCTTTAACTTGTGGCTCCACAATCTGTTGAGTGATGTCCCAGCTTCTTAAAATCAGATCATGATTTACTAAATTCTTACCTCTAAAATTAAAACAAGCTGGATATAGTTATTTAATTGCTGAAATTTTAGTTAAGTCAACCCATCATTCTTAAAAGGACTCCCCAGTAGAAAGAGGCACCCTCATCTATAAAATGACCGGAACCTCAAACAACTTGTTTTGTACAAACATGAATGATTGGTGGCGATTATGAATTAATATATTTTTGAGGGTTTTATTAATTTTAATTTGATGAAAGAAATAATTTTCTATTTTTATATGCATGCGCTATGTTATAACACTGACAACAGACTATGCAAGAAATATAAATTTCATCGTGACACTTGTTCATTTTATCATGCATGAATGTTTATTATTATACTATGTGATCGCACAATAAATTGAACATACAAAAAAATAAGAGTCCATGAAAAAATAAAATAAAAAACCCAATCATGAGCTGATACTATTGTTTGATCCATTGAGTGAATAACTGGCCAAACAAAACCCTAGGGGTAAGTAAATTATGTCATGTGGCTTACAACATGAAAGCCAATGTATGCTCATCCAATGCATCAAATTGGTGTCTGTTGCGTTGTTGTCACTTGGAGAAATATGCATCATAGCTCATCTAGTTATTATACAACTATACTCGCACATAGGGGAGGGGGTATCAGGGTATAAAATTATAACTCTAAGAAGTGGACACATAGGTCCTTATTCATATAATGAAACTGAGATGATACACATGTTTCCATTATATTAATTAAACTAATTATTACAATACTACTCAATAATTAATAAAAAAATTAAATAAACAAACAAATCATACATTGGTAGGTGTGTGGCTCATGACTAGTATATGCTTTAACACACGAATATATAAACTAAATGCATAATGAAATTAATATATAATTAAAATAAACATGAAGGAATTTAATTGAATTAAAAATTTCATTCTAATTTTTAATTAAATAAATACATTGTTTGGTCCTGAATAATTAATTTAATTTTATAAAAAAATTAATTTAATTTAGTTGTATTAAAATTGAATAACCAAACATTAATATTTCATTAATTTTTTAATTTAATAATATAACCTAGGAACATTTAACATCGATAAGGGCCTGTTAAGGTCAGGGAGAACCTACGCAAGCCCAATATAGAAGATAATGACCTCGTGCAATGGAATTCATGGCCAGGCAGGTCTGCCCAAGCCTATTGCGGGTTGACCAGACCTTCCCAGTCATGTTTTGGGTGTGATCAGGTCAATCCCCATCAATATTTGTTACCTCATAGTGGTGCACACTGCACTACAGGGATGCATATGGGACTTTCCATATGGCATCCAGGGCGGTCCGCCTCTGTGGAGAGGGAGGAGGCCAGAGGGTTTCAGTGGGGTTTCTCTCTTGCGGGATGGTGAAGGGTTGCGATCCTAGTTGAGGCTGTCTGGGATTGGGTTTTTGTGGTCACCAAGGTCTGGTTCTAGGCTGTGAGGAACGAAAAACCAAGGAGTGGCTGCGAGCTCGGAGCGGCTTTCCGCTGAATACTGGTCCATGATGTGTAATAAATTTAGTCTTCTGGTCTGTGGGGTGTCATTAGGAGTAGGCGGTCCATGCAAGGTGGCTCAGGGAGGTTTTTGTGCAGCAGCTCCATAATAAGAGAGTCAAACTAGTGGGTTTCTGGGTGCCGTTGGGCTATGGGAATAGGGAGAGAGGTTGCCTGATGCTACTCTGTATGGTGAAGCGGCGGTGGCTAACTGTAGCATGTCTAGGTGGCAGGGGTAACTTGAAGGTGACCTCTTGTGTGCCTGGTTGTATGCGGAACCTTGGTGCATCACGGGAAAAGCGGTGCACAGGTCGAAGGATGCCTGGTCCTACAACATAGTGGTGAGGAGAATGGATCCATTTCATCTGAGATTGCTGCTACGAGGGAGAGGAGGCACTGTGCACTGCTATTGCTGCTAAGCAGGGAGGAAGGCATGCTCCTGCAGCACTAGTTCTAGGTTGTTCCTACAAGGATGGATGGTGTGGGATGTAGACAGGGTTCCAGGGTTAGCATGGTGCGGCTATTTTTTTGTGCGTGAATGAGGAGGTGAGTCTCTCCGGCCCTCGCATTGTGAACAGGGTGGCCGATTGGCCCCTAGACTAGTTTGTTTTAAAACATGACCAACATCAGTCAAGGTCCTTTGTTTTTTTATATAAAGCCTAAGACGTACATTAATGTCTTTTCTCTCCCATTTAAATATTTTTTTTCCAAAGACTATATTATTCTTGGAAAAATAATAATAATAATAT
Source organism: Viscum album (assembly GCA_963277665.1). Classification (NCBI taxonomy): domain Eukaryota; kingdom Viridiplantae; phylum Streptophyta; class Magnoliopsida; order Santalales; family Viscaceae; genus Viscum; species Viscum album. Next base: position 137,714,766 of record OY728121.1, on the reverse strand, counting down.
AGTATTATTATTATAACTATATCTATATTATTATTATAATAAAACCATATAATTTTATTATTATTATAATAATACAGTTAATTTTAATAAATTAATATCAAAACAAAATTGTTTTTCTAATGAGTATTTCGTACCTTAAAGCAACCTCGAATATGAATTTGAAACTTTAGATGGCTTCAAACTGGTCATCCGATGTACAATTCATATTCCATCTATGGAGTTGGGACCGTATTGATGCCCTCTATGATGTTTAATGCATATTTATTTTTTCATTGACATAAAATCGATAGGCGCTCCCTCTGATACCACTTGATGGAACTGGGCATGATTTGGATGACCCAAATAGGTGGGTATTTAAAAAATTTCCACCGACGTTCGACATAAACATGTTGATGTTGGAGAAGAGTAGCCCAGTCCAAGTTGAGGACCTTGCGTCGAGGATTTTAAGAAAAAACATAAACTATAAAATACATGGTTTTGATATAAAGCCATGCATGATGTCTACTCATCATAGGTGATCACTGCTCGAATAATTCAAATCAAAATTATGGTAGATAGTCTACATGTTCTTCCCAAAATCCGTAGGAGTGTCGTTGGTCATATTCTGGAAGCTAGCGCAGAATACCGATGATGCCTTCGATGTTCCAAGGATCACTGCATCACTTCACTAGCGATACAAGAGAGAGAGATCCATCCGAGCTCCGTAGATCCAGAGCATCTCTCTCTAGAGTGTGGGAGAGAGGAGAATATATAGAAGCTCCATGAATATTGTTTGGAAAAAATTCCCCTCCTCTTCCATTTATTTTGCTTAATTAAAATACCAGGTATTGCCTCGTCGACCCCGAATACTTAACGCACTATCAATGACATTTAAAAAATACTTTTCTGAGTCATCAATATTATTATCACTTACTTGTAATATATTAAAATATATTACATGATAAAAATTAATCCATTAACTCGAGTCGTCGCTCCCATAAATATTAATTAAACCAAGAATAATTCAATATTCGACATTTAATATTTTTTCATGTATTTACTTACTACTCATAAATACATTTAATAAATAAATTCAATAGTCATTATTCTAAACTTGAATAATATGAATATATTTAATACATTGGTTATCATTTATCTTTGGACATATCCTGGACCCCTATTGTGGGGCCCTCCATGTCCAAAACAACTATTCAACTGAATAGGGGATATTCATGAATACGCTATGGGGTGTGGCCCTCTGTACCCTTATTTTGACAGCAGTGAATAGTATTCATAGACCAAGAGTGGGATCTAGAAACCCATCATGGCCCCTAAAGAAATAAGGATTGTCACAACAACAACAACCAACCTACGAACACACATTGTGTAATATAATCTTATTGTCTTTAATATATCATAAAGCAAGATGCACTCATGGGTCATCACCCTTTTCATGCTTTATAGTTTGTTGATTTAACTGGATAGATTTACCCTTTACTGGCATGGCCATGTACTTATAAAGGTATTTCCATCCATATCAACATCTCCTGAGATATATTACTTCAATAACCCGGAAGAAAAAAATCCTTTATTGACCATTAAACCAATGTTATTCCACAAATGATGAACCTTACACAAACTACCTCACCACAACATCATTTCCAAGGTTTTAGTGTTGCATCAAAGTATGCAATATAATGACATACATTGGTAATGATCTCAATTCATGAGACCATTACACATGATCATAGATAGGAATATATAATTACACCCGAAACATGTGGTATTCCTATTAGTAGGTCAGTCCTTATGATCTCGCTAAAAGAGATCACCAATTGTGAACTTCATGAGAAGATGTCTCAATGCTTATGAGCCCCCAGCATCTAATGGTAAAACATCTACTATGTCCAATCAGTAAGATGTATCTATAAAATAGAACATATATATTTAATATTAATGTAATAGTATCTAGAGGTTCTCATTATTGCCTAGAAATTGTTATAACCTGTCAATACGACAAGTAATCATTGGACATTACCATTTCAATAGTGGATTCAAAACAATGTACACTATATTGGTAAGATTACATCATGCATAGCTAACTTTATACTTGATAAGATAATAAAAATAACTAAATAGTTGGGTCTAGTTCACCAACTATTTCAACAACCTATACAATAATACCCTAAAAAATATAACACACATATAAAATAAGACCTAAAATAAATACTAAAAGGTGGGAGACATATTAAAATAACCTATATTATGATCCTAATTCACTTACCATGACTCATAAATATCATGTAACATAATTAGGAATTGTTTTCAATGTCGTGTGATATCCCCTAGTTATACCGTTTTATTCATGAGATGTGTACTAAACAATTCCAGCAAGTCACATGATGCCCTCCGGGCATGAAAACCGAGTCTTGTGAATGAATTGGTATTGACATATTGATAATGTGATGTTATCTAGACTTTTATTATATGTCAAATGGTGATACCACAATATTTCAGCTAGATCGTACAATGTCCTCAGGGTTTATCAGTTATATCTTGTGGAATTCCCCATGCATGTTTGCATGGTTTAGTGATGAAACAATGAAAAACAATAATAATCTCTTGAATTTATTTGGGATTATAATCATTGTTTTATACACCATACATGAATGTTTTGAAGGTATCATTATGTACTCTAGATAAATTTGTAGAATCATGTGACACACTCCATGAATGTTAGCCGAGAACATGTGATAGCCTCTAGGACATGTCCGTCAGGTCATGCGACACCCTCCAGGAATGTCGTCCTAGATCATGCAATGAACTGATGAATATGTCATGTATGGCATGTTGCTTCCTCTAAACAACTAAACCTAGATCATGATACATTCTTCTAAAATCCTTTTAGATTATGCAACATCCCTTGGACGAGTCAACAACATGATGCTATTTTATTTGGGCTTGACCATGTCTCAATCAAAAATTTCATGAAATCCTTTGACAGGAAGATTAGAATATCAAGGAATTTTAGGAAGAAAATCATGAAACACAGTTATAAACCTACTACAGGTCAAGTATTAGTCCTTGAACATGATAACCTAGTCCAACCTCCATATTAGGTGACCTTAATGAGTAATAATTGATCAACTGAACTACAAAAAAATATGATTCCATATATAAAAATAATACATATTATGAATTAATAAATGATATAGCTAAAATGGTCATCCAGCTAAACATATGTACCACAGTGTTAACAAAAATCAAACAATGGGGACAAAATTTCTCATATCGGCTGATCACAATTCTTTATCCACCAATTAATTTAAAAGTCAACTAAACTACGATGAATTTAATTCATATAAAAAATTGAAATTGAGGACACCATATTAATCCTCTATCTCCATATTAACATTCTTTTTTGGATTTCCCATCACATAAGACTAGAATACAAAAGAAGATATAATTATTAAATTCTATCCCTTATTTCCCACATCGATCGTTGTTCATAAGGGATAAGAGAGTTGCACTGATAATATCATTCACCTCACGAATTTCCACCATTAAGGGAAATAATAGTGTGTTAGACCTAATAAATAGAATAATATGATAGGTCCCACAACATAAATAATTCTTATGTGTGTAAGACTTGTTCAAACTGAACTATGAGAAGAATAATTCATGTTATGACCAAGATACGTACGAATCCCCCTATGGATTCTATCTCAAATATCTAGTTCATATGACCCCCCATATATGTTATCTCTATATGAAATTATATATGACATCATTAATGAAATTTGTGTTCTTTGAGTCTTGATTTATATATGATATGTAGGATCCCGCATAATGGCTTAATCCCATCCTCAAAATATTAACAACTTCAATGGATGAAAACATACTCTAATGTAGCTAGTCTTACATATTCATCATATAAGAAGCTACAGAAAATGAGAAATTTGTGAAGAATAAATGATACATAATAATGGATTCAACAATAATATCCCCACTTTTGTATAATAATGTATTTTTCCTTTGAATAGTTTTGGGTAACTTAATCTGCATGGATATTAAGAAGAGATTCTTAAAAAAAATATTAAATCTATAATAGAGTCCCATCGTTGTAAAAAATGGACCCAAATGGATGTAATTATCATATCCACACATCATCTTGATAAATGTGACATCCTAGGCAGCGTTTGTTCTGAAACACTAATGGACCACCTACCATTGGATAGATGTTCTGTATGTAGTTATGGATTTGGATATGTTGGGAGTTTTCATTAGAAACAAAAAATAGTATGCCCAACTATATATAATGTAGAAGACATTGAACACCCCCACCCCAATAATCAACCCATCAGGCCAACACAACCACATATTTCATATGAACCAAAATTGGTGAATATGACATGAAATCATTTAAATAAGTATTCTACTTTAGAAGATATAAAAGATAAACTGACCTATTCTTATTAGACCATTGTTATGCTATCATATTGGTGGTCCTTATTTTATTTATATGAAAAAACTATTGATCACCCCGGAATATTTCAAAAATTGAGAAATATTATGATAAATGTAATATGGGAACATAACTAAATATTTTTTAGATCAAAAATATTTTTTAATCTCACTAATTCAAACTATTTATCATTATTGACATGCTGAGAATCATTATTGTAGATCAACATGGAATCATCCATATTGAAAAAATTATATTATTCCATTCACAGAAACCGTTTTGTTTTGGTTTGTATGGAACTATGATATTATGATAAATAAAATAATAATCCTGATGTGATTTAAATATTCCAATATTATATTATTCTCCATTGCATTTATGAATAATTTTCATGGAGAAACCAAACTCTATTTAAAAAAACCATTGGCCACTCTTAAAATTTTTTAGATCCTATTATATATTCTTAAAAATGATAAACCTTATGATATGATTAAAATAACAGATAAATTAAATATAATAATTTTTACCCCATAATTATTTAATTCTCATTGGGGAAATGTTTTGAATGAATATGCTACAATGGATGAGATATATGATTATCTACATTCCTATGAGGGAAGTATAAATTCCTTCCCACATTAAATGCACTACTCAATTAATATTTATCGATTTTATATGTAGTAAAAACATTAAAATTATATCATAGAGTAAATGTACTCATATTATTTTGAATTATTTGAAAAATATTTTTATTCTTCTAGTTATTTACCAACATTAAAGATGGCATGAAAAAAATTTCAGCATCTCCGATATGAAAATGGTTTCTACATGTTTTTTATTTTAATTTCAATATATATCTACCTTTTAACATTTTTAATAAGAATACATTTATCTACAAAAATTATTCATTATGAGAGATACACTTAATATATTTAATTTTATCCCACCAATATATAATTCATTCTTATATTTCAACATCTAGTTTACAAAAACTATGGATCCATCTCTACTGATTTTAAGGGACCCATAATTTCTAGTTTTTAACAAGACATAATTTGAAATTTTTTATAAAAAAAATATTAAAATCTCTTATTGTATGTAAAATATATAAATAAAAAACCATCCTTATATATTCTATTTTTTATAATTTAGGCTTATATTCAAAAATATATTTGTTTAACATGCCTTCACCCTTCTTCATTTGAGAATTATAATTATTTATATTTATCCTAAATTGGTCAATTTGGAGGATGATAAAATCATTAGTAAATTGATATAACTTGTTACATCTTATGATATAAAATTTTATATGTTGAATTTTTTCCACATTCAGTACATAATTTTTAGTTTTTTTCTACACGTTTCTATTTTGATGGAGAGGGGCCTCCCTCAAAATATTCCTAAAAACATCTAGTTTCATTAATTTAATGTAAATGAAATAGAATTTCTTCTCAGGGTCCAAAATCCTCTAAATTTACAAAAATTACATTAAAATACATTTTTACCATTGAGAAAAGATTGTTATCCAAATGTTGACGTAATATTTTTTCCTATCTTTTGGCCATCAATATTAGAAATTCTTTTTAACAAAATTTTTAATATTCTCCAAAAACATTATTTATTGGATTATTATTATAAATAAATTTTTCAAAGACATCAACAGAAATTAGTAATGTTAGTGTTCATATATTTTTTAAATTTTAGATAATCACCTTTTTTTGTCAAAAACATTACTTTATTCACAATTTAATGTAATTCAAATATCATAAAAATTTATTCCAAATAATTTTTATCCATTTAGTGTGATATATTCAATAAAAATTGAACCATATCATTATTTTAATTTTTAATATTATTCAAAATGTTCGTTATTGAGATTTTACAATCTCCATGAAAATAATACTGAATGATTGATTGGAATCTATCCAATTCCTTTTCATCATTGAGAAAATTCATCTAGATATTATTAAGTTCATTCACATCCATTTTAACCAATTTCACAAATTCACATTTAAAAATCCATTCTTCATAAATATAAAACTTATTGTTATCATTATCCTTATACATAATTATTTAAAAGTAATATCATGTTTTTTTAAATGATTTTTATTTTATTTATTTATAAATTTTTATATCAACATGAAAATTCACGATATTTAAAATACGTTGATTTAGTTATCCCCTCAAGATAAACATCATTTCTATAAATCCTTAACAAGAAAAAATCACTATCGTAATACCTTGTAAAATATTTATAATTCACTTTATAAATTAATAGGTTTCATTAAAATCACATAATGTATCAACATCCACTTCGTCATTATTAATACCACTATAATAAATCAATGATAAGGAATGATTTTTTTTTGGGTTTAGATAAATTCCAATCAATAACGCTGTAATGAAACAATTATTTTTCTTATTTTGTCACTTTCTTCTTAGAGGATCTACATTTTATGTAATCAGTATCTTCACTAAATTATAATTTATTACACATTGGAATGTTTTCAATAAAATGTACATGGATCCACAGACGAAATATTTTATTGGAATATACCATTCAAAAATTCCTTTATTATTTTTCAATATTAGAAAATATTTGTAATAAATTATTAAATCTCACTTAATCATAGTCTTCTTCATCTTCTAAAAAATATTATTCAATATCATCCAATTCTCTCTTTCACATTAATATTTTTAACCATTAAATGGAATATTATTTTCTAACGTTACACTTATTTTAATTTCACTTTCCTTTTGTATCACATTTGAAATAAGAATTTTGATTAAATAATATAAAGGATGTGTAATCAAATATAATTATTCATGTAAAATGTCTATTTAATCAATAATGTATGTAATAATTCATATAATTTTCTTGGAAACCATTGAATCTTATAAATCATCACAAAAATCCATGAATGTGATCACAATTTATTATCCACTAGTAAAAAAATTAATTCACTAATTAATCATGATTATTGTTAATATATTCGTTAATCTGCATCCAAAATATAAGTTTGGTTTCTTATAATTTTTTATTACTCACATGTCTTATATGACCTATATTATCTAGACACCATTAAATTTATAATCATATACTGTAAAAGTTTTTATAGAATGGTATTTTTAGAATGGATGTCATCCTCAATGATTACCCATTCAACTATTTTAAAATAACAACCATTAGTATGGAAGAATAATATTTTAGGCATAACATCCAGAATCGAATAAATGATACAATTAATTTTGTGTATAGTAATATATTTAAATCAAAAATAATATTCCCAACCAAAAGTAGTATTTACCTTAACATTCATTGAATAAAAAATGTATATTATCATAAAAATTCTCAATTTATAAATATCCAAACATTGAGTAAATATTTTTATTAAAATATAAAATTGAAAATCAACTATGAAGGAAGCATGGATTCCCTGATTCCAATTAAAAAAAATACCCAAAATACTAAGTATTCACCATGAGGGTGTGGGGTTAATAAATTCAATTCATTTTTTTGTTAAATATAGAAACATCTATAATTTCTTATTTTTGTGATCAATTTGATCGATGTCATACACACATATGAACATAAAAAAATAACCATACAATTTTATAATATTCTCTAAACAAAACATGAATCATGACATTGGCATGGTTTTAATTAACCTGAGACCATGTAGTCAACAATAATAATCATCTTGATTAAAAAAGGATTATATTTTCTTTTAATCATGATACATAAATAATTTCAAAACTATATACAATTCTCCCACATAATCCAAATACTAATTCAACATTTTAAAAATTAAGATTGTCATTTAAAAAACAAGACATCCATCATTAATTTTATTAATTTCTTATTATTATCCTTAAATTTATTCTGCTTCTTACTATTATTATTTCACAAAACAAGTATTCTATTCTATTTCATACTATCTTCTAAATATATTTTTGATTCAATGCATCAAACACTATATATTCATAGTAGCAGTAAATAGGTTTCTTCCCAGAAGTAGTAGAAAATAATTAAAGAGTACGTTTGAATATATAAGACAAATTTAAACTAATAACCTCCTTTAACAACATATAATATCATTATATTGTTCTTATTATTCTATTTCCTAAATCATTCTATGTTCACTTAGTGAGACTGGATATATCACGATGTTCTATATCTATATTCTTACACATATTCTCACTTTTTTGTGTGAAAAAATACTTCCCAATGAAAACTATATTACATCAACAAATGAAATTGAATATTAAAATTCAATTATTATCATCATTGTGGAAAATTATTCATTACATCTCTAATCATAAATTATTATGAATTAATAGTATTTTGAGTAAATGAATGAGAAACTCAATCTAATTCTATTATAATTTCAATTTTCTGATATTTAATTTATGAAATATTGTATTCAACATTGTCTCATCATTAAATTTCTAAAATACACATTAATTTACAGAATATTTCATTTATAGCCACTATTTAATTTCTTGGAGATCACATTTTTTCTACATAGGAATCCCTCTCTACATTTAAAATTGAAACATACATAAGAATTGAATTACACATATGTATACTTATGAATACTCTTATTTATTACCTATATCATATAAATGACTCTAATACAATCATGGGACATATCTTACAAATTATTAGAATGTATCTTAAATAATGAATACTTTACCAATTTTTTTTATGTTTTTACATGGTGATTTTTATACATGAATGAAATTAACTCTTATAAATTGTTACAATTACACTTATATTTACTGGTTTTTCCAATTTTCCAAAATATCTACAATTTATTGGCTCTTAGAAAATATGGATGCCATGATGAAATTGTAATTTTTATTTTGTTAAGAAGAAAGAATATTATGTTTGTGAATAATTAATCTTACATATTATGGATGTAGCAAATTTTCAATCGAAATATTTTCAACTCCAAAATTATTTTTATAATAACATCCAAGATATCGAAAAACTCTTTGAAACAATTTATAACATCTATAAATATTTCACATCACATTGAAAAAATATGATTTGTGTGTTTATGGAATTTTTACATATTAAACATATAACCACATTCATTCCATCAATTCTCTAAATCAATATACCTAGAAAAGAACCAAAAATATTTGGGATACGACTTTAATTACGTATCATATAAAACACTAAAAGGGTCTAAAAAATCACCCCAATGGTCACTTTTACTTTTATTTATCCACATCCCTCAATAAATATTCCCTCATTCAATAATTTCCTCAAGAATATATCACTATAAACCAATAAGGATTGATTTAACCTAATGAAATCATCCCCCTATTACTTCAAATTTAGTTGGAAAACATAAAAAAATTTAGACAATAGTGAATATCAACATCATGTTACATCAAAATGATTCACTACAAATTTCATAAATCTTATTCAGTATCATGTGTGGACATATCTAATACAACCTGGAATAAAAATAATTAAAGTGTGAGATTTCTAAAAAAACTAGTCTCGATTCCTTGACCAGTCCCATCTTCAATCTTTGATCAAGATTTACCACATACAAAATATATAGTAGTAGAGATGTCTCCTTTTCCAATGTAATAATAAATAAATTTTTATTGGGTAGTTGGTTTATTGAGAGTAATTGTTATCCCATTCATAAAATCTAAATATATATATATATATATTTAAAATAAATTCAACCTTTTCCACTTTTAAATTTGTAGTCAAAACCGCATTTTATATTTAGACCCAAATATTATTGAAAAGGTTATAACTAATTCTAAAATACATAATATTCCTAGAATCTAGATATTATTTAGTATCAGGGTAATTGGATGTAAGAGTGATATAAGAATATTTAAGAACCGTAAGAACATAATTACTATATAAATAAAAATCATATCATTAATATAATTTTCTATGATATCCTATTGCTCATTAAAAGGCATTATAGAGTAATTTAAAACCTAATATATTTATCATAAAAAATAAAAAAAATAATCATTATTTTATATAATATAGAAGTATAATAAAAATTAAAACATTTATCATCTCCCACAAGATATTAATAATAAATAATCGGTATTTCATTATTCTTATTTGAATAATGGGATCCTAATAATTTATAAATTTATTATAGAATGAAATATTTAATTTTAGTTGAATATTTTGTTTAATAGTTATTCTTCTTTTTAATCATTCCATTCATGTTCATTGAATTATTGTCCAAAATGTTAAAAAAATATTTTATTTTAGGTAATCATATATATGTTTATAAATTTTTCTTCATTTGTTAATAAAAGTATAATCAAAATATAATTTTTTCTGTAATATCTAATGCGATATAATTACCATGATGAAATCCTTTTCCAAGTGTAACAATCTAATATTTCTTCTTTATATTCAAGAATACTTTCCTTCACCTCGATTATATTATGGTCAATGAAAGTTTTGAAAATTTTGTAGTCATTGTACATCTCCAATTTTATGGATTTTAGAGTATATGAAATATAATTTTTTGTGGTCATAATATAATTCCTCATCCCTAAATTGTAAAAAAAACATTCCAAATCCTTTTAATTATAGAAAAAATCAATATAATTTAATGTGTGAATTTATTTTTCCAAGATAAAAGAGAGAATCCACACAAGGAGAACAATCTAAAAACACAAGGAATAAAATTCCCATTGGAATTATTAAAATTAAAATACCATGGCCCATTAACCAAAAAACGAAAAAATTTAGAAAATTACTTTAATCACTATCCATTTTGTTAGACTAAGTAATAATGTCACCAAATGATATGTGGCCATAAACTATATGAGAAAAATTAATTTTATTTATCTCATATAAAGTCTAATTTTTTAGTTATTACCATTGAAATTATCATTTTTACTACTAATGTAATTTACATGACGTATTTAAATTTAAAAATAATGAATATTTTTATTTTCCATAAAATTAGATGGAACATAATCTCATAAAAAAAATAATTCCATTATTTAATAATTAAAATAGAAATTGAAATAATGAATCCACTAAAACAGTTTATAGTGTAAATATATAGATTTATATAAATCATAAAAACATTCATATTAACAATTTTATACATCATAATAGTAAATATATTCCATTTTACAATAAAATATATGACATTGATCTGATATAAATCATTACTAAACACATTCAGTGAATAAATTTTATCCAAAAATAATAGTCTTTATGAAAATATTGACATAAAAAAACCAATCATAAATTAAAATACTAAATGATATATTTATCAATATCCACTAAAATCTATTAATATCCAAACTACTAAAATTTAAATAAAATAGAAATCCTTTAACTTTAGAATGACATGAATTATTTTTTGTTTCACATCAAATTATTCATTTTTATTTTATTATATTCTTTATTTAATATAGTGAAATATATAAATATCATACATATATTTTTAGATAATCCATATATATTAAACCCAAAATATAGTTAAAATAATAATCACCCATATTTAACCCCTTATCATGAATCGAGGATGAAATACCCGCTGGTTATTTTATTATATCATTATCATTATTGGATGATAAATAACTATTAAAATTTCAAATGAAAATAAACATTCCTAATTTCACTATATAAATTCCCCCAATACATCTTACCTTTTACCAATTTAGTTTTATTAGGATCCCCCAAAACATTAGCTTTGTTTTAAATAATACTTTCATTTATTCCATTGTAATGAGATCCGAATGTATTTTTATAATTCTTCAATTTTTTAAAAAAAATAAATTGATTGGATTGAACATTCACAATTCTATAAGAAGTGAGGATTCTTTTTATAAATAACATTTTCATCTAAAATTTTAAAAAACATTAATTAATAGTAATATTATTCGTATTGTAATTTTCATTATTAAATTCAATACAATCTCGAGAAGTAGAATGTCTATATTTTTCCATTATATACCCATCATTACACACTAATATATCAATATCACTCACTACCATGCTAATATAAATTTTAAAACATAAATGATGGTGATTGATAGAAATTAAACATTAATAGAAAAAATTTAAGTCTCCCCATAATAGTAATAGAATCATGGAGACTAATGCATGAGTGTTGGTATCCTATAAACAATCAATTTTCATGTTCTCTTTAATAATATGTATACTATTACTCTTCCCAAATCCATGATGATGGTACCAATATTTTGGAAGCAATTGAGATATTTTGATAACGAATTGGGGGGTTCATATAGCCTTAGGAAAGAATGATAAATGTTTATTAGAATTAATTAGTTTTTATTTATTCTAGTTGAAAAATAGATAAATATTATATATATTAATTTCATAAATAATTTAAAAAGGATTTCAAATTTACATTTGTGATATGAAATGTTACGGATCTGATTTATATCATGTTTAAGATATAATCCAAGTGTCAAATAGTGATGTAATACTTACCATCATATTATTTATTATTGGATCAATAATCCTTGACCTCCTTTGTTCCAAGAGATATAATAATCATTTTAATACAAAAATTCTTCAAACACATCAATAATCAAAAACACATACAATAAGGGTATGAAAAATCAATTTCATACAAATTATGTGTTGTTCCTATCAATAAATACATCATATATAGAGATATTGTCACCCTTGGGTAATGATTACTCAAACATATAAATTAATTCAATGGTGTAAAGGGATTTCATTTATTGAGGTAAAATAAAAATAAAATATAATGGAACAATGAATTATTCTAAATTACGATAATCACTCACAAAAATAGAATGAAAATAACACAATTGATTGAGGGAATAGATTCCAAAAATAAAAAATATCTTAATAAAAAATAATATTTGTAATAAATTTGGTTATAATTAAGTTATTTAAAAGAAAACATTCCTTGACATTAATGATGACATTGAAATAAAAAAATCAATGTTAGAACAATGATTTTTGGAAATTATCCAAAGAAAAATATATGGTGAGGGGTCTCTAAATATAACTAGAATATTGAAGATCCCCAATACCCAGAACAATGTGTGGAAATGTAAAGAAGTATTCCTTCTATTTTATTTCCGTAAAATCCTTTACATAAAAATATAACAGTAGTTTTATCCACAATGTAGAACACTGTAAATAAATAATCGTCTAAAAATATATTTACCTCTATATGAAATATATAAAATAATCTCTAAGTCATTTTGATACTAGTATAAAATATTATGGAAAAAATACGATGCTCAGTTTTCTTAGTTAGAGGAATTATAAAAATCCATAATTTAAACATAAAATATACATAAAACAACAAAAGTGTTGTAATAATTTTTTATGGAAGGAAATGAATTTAATACTTATAATAATTTATTCCATTATATAAATTTTGAGTAAATTTTATCCTTTTTTGGAATATATTATAAAATCACTAAAAGTGTTTTAATTTTTTGACATATTTATAGGTCATAATTTATTTAGTTGGTAGGGAATATAATTTCTTATTTGAATCATGGTATTTTTAAGAAATATAGGACCATTTTTTATGTGATATCCAATTAGTTTCAATACAATTCAAAGTTTGTATTTTTCAATCAATAAAAACATTCCAGCTAGTTGAGAATCATTGATCATAATTATGGGTCATATTAAATGATAAAAACAAACTTCCAAATGGCCAATCAAGATACCAAAATAGTTTAATAGAAAATATACTATTAACATAACATTACAATAAAACTAGAACACCAATAATTGGATTAAAATATAAAAACACATTTTAAATATAAAATAATACTTTTTAAATGAAACAATTAAAAATAATATTCTCACCCCATAGAGAAAGTCTATGTATAAAATTTGTGGTGAATATTTTAATATTTTATGAAAAAATGAGTAGAATATTATATATAAAAATATTTAATGAATTTGAATTATCAACTCATATATAATTATTCTAGTGGAAACCCTTCAGTAAAACAAAACACAAAAAATGAAAAACCATCATCACCCATTGAAAAATATTAACACATTGATTCAAAAATTAGTAGGTGTATTAATATGTTATCTCACACATCATGAAAATGAAAAACTCTCCATTAAAAAAGTATTTATTTTAAAAAAATTCATTTTTATTTCAATCATTTTGATTTTTAAAATGTTCTCTAGCACGACTCACTCTTCTCACAATAATATAATATTTTAATAGAGTACACTCATTCACAATTGAAGAGTGATGATCTATGTTATTTAGAAAACTCATATTTAATTCCCTTCCAAAAAAATATCCTTAATCAAAATATAATTTAATATATATAGTTTTTGTCTTTTTTGATGGTGGGAATGTTTAGAAAACTGAAAAAATATGGGTGAAACGTAAACAAGGAAAAACTTATACATTAAAAATGAATATGAACACTAAAGGACATTAAAAACTATTTTATAATTGGAAATCCACAGTTGGGGTCAAAAAAATAATTGATGGAATTGAGAAAGGAGGATAGAAAAATATTTCACAAACATTATGATGATTATGATAATTTTAGGGTTCCACTTATTTACTTTTATTCAAAATTTATCTTCTTTTATTGAATTTGTTGTTGAATTATTTTGAATATTTTGCTAAAATCTTTTTGATTTATGAGTCTAATAATATATGAAACGATATTTTAAAGTAAATTATTTACAACATACACTATAATATAACCTATCCCCCATAATAAATATGACGCATCTCACTATGAAAATAAATACTATATAATGATATATAAATGCAAGGAAACTATGGAATAAATTTTCAAATATATAAATTTACTAAAATCATTCCTAAACTATCCATGTGAATTTCTAGTGGGATAAGGTCATTATATTGCAATGGTTCTATGAAAATTGAGGATTATAATTTCTCATAGGTTCTATGAAATGATGTTCAATTTAAATTTTGGGAAGGATATTTGTGTAATTCCATTCATATATGGATAAAAAATTTATTTTTTTTTCATTTTAATACATAGATATGTTTGGAAACTAATATTTAAAGGAATAAAATACTTATTAACATGTAACAACCAATGTAATTAAAGAATATGATATTCTTAGATTTATTAATATTTTTGAATTAAATATTTATTTTATATTAACGGGGATTCTAATATTTATGGAATAACTGATAACCAACAACGGGTTACATTAAAATATTATGTCACAAACAACGTTTAGTTATACCAAAAAATAATATAATATTATTATTATTTAAAATGTTAGTTAACACATAATCATTATCTTGGATAGAATGAGTAGAACTAACTACAACATTATTATACATGTGCGTTAAATGTTTTTAAATTTATCCAATAAATGATAGATGCTTAAAATGTGAACGTATATAATTTTAAGCATAAACAGTCTAATGTTCTTTAAAAGGATAATTTAACATATTTTAATAGAGAACACTTATTAAATATAGTCTCTAACACATTCATATGTTCTATTTGACAAAATAATATTTTTCCTTAAAATCAGGACATCAAAAATTTCTTTGTATTAAATTTTGGTATTTTTCTTATAATGTTCAATTTTTAACAAATAGTGAAAAATACTACATCTTAATTCGAATCATATTTTTAATCTAATTTATTTATAGAGTTATGTTATTATTATAATTTATTTATACTATAATTCGTTTATATTATTACCATTTAATCTAAATTTGGTCATTTTTTGTGTAAAGTCTGGGAACTTTCAAAGAAACTTTTTTCCAACATTCTTTGGAATTTTATGAGTCCATAGTTTCTAACGGCCCCTGATTCCTAAGCCCGGTGTGCCTAGAATAAATTTCTGAAGTTTTATTCAGGTACGATCAATAAATGTATGTGCGGGTTTTTCTATCATTTGAACCGGTGCTCGGAATTGAAATCCAAGGGAACCGATGAACTCTCAGCACCAGTTTTCACTAAGGGGGACCTTTACCGCAGATGTGTTTTGTCATATGTGGTAGTTAAAACAGGGGGATTTGATAAGACTTAAATAAATTATTTTGATAAAATTAATTTTTAAGTGGAAGTTAATTCCTCCAAAGGGAAGTTGGATGTGGGGCCCACAACCCACCTAACATCCCATGATAGGATATGACTAAGGGTGGTGGGGCCGACATGAACCCCTAACCCTTCAACTCCTACTTTAACTCCCTTAAACGCCCATGAAACCCCCCTTATTAATCCTTATAACAATCCACCCTCTCACCTAAATTAGTTTGTGATATCACCACCTCCCAAACTTGAATGATGCCAACTAATGTAATTAATAACCTTATTAATTAAATTGGCAAATCTCCTTTGAAATAATTTGAATTGCTTGGAGATTCATTAAAATTGGATTTATCTTAGAAAACATTTTGGCCTGAACCTTTGGAGAATTAGATTAGCTTTGTTCTTCCATGAATAACATCGTCCCCTCTCGGAAAAGAACACTCTATGACACGAAAAATGCTCCACAACCCGAAGGACGTGAGGAAACTTTTTCAATATTTTTATTCTTCTCCTTACAGGGAGGAGACAATGTCACGGGGGACATCACCAATAATGATGATTCTTCCTTCAATGTTGACGTAGCAACACCATTCTTCCACGATTCTCATCTTCCACAGCTCGACGACTTGCGACTTCAATTTCGAGGTAAGGTGTTTATGTTCAATTTTAATGTATTAAAATTGTTCTTGTTCTTCATTAAAAGTTTTGGATTGTCTATGGCATATTGTTACCGCATAATGCGGAGGGAACGGGCTGAAAAAACATGACCCGATGTCCCTCTGTCGTTTCATGTTTATTTAATTTCACAGAGGGTGGCGGTGGAAAATGGAGGCAGTGGCAAGCGAAGGAGGTGGCCAAATGCCAGCTGCTTGTGAAGAATCGTTGGTCGAAACAATGGGTCACTCGACCGATGATGAACTGTCCGGCTACGCCAGCAGGACTAAAGAGACTGCAGCACCACGGGGGTGTCGTGCACAAGAGGGCCACTCACACTAGAGGAGCCGGATGGCATCGGCTGACCGGATTGGAGGGTGGTGTCGCTAGTTCAAGAAAATGGTGCCCCCTGGACCTCTAGGCCACCCGGGCCAGCCGTGCCACGTCATGTCGGGCCGCGCTGCACCGCGCCATGATGGGCCCCACCACACCCAGCGGCGCCACGCCCCCTCGGGCCGGGCCACGTGAATCGTTGTGTCGGACCTGCCAAAATCGGGTTGATATGACGCGCAAGCCCACCGAGCATATCGGGCCAGGCCGGTTTTCACTAAAACAATAATAAAATTAAGACCGTGCATCTGATCGACGCGCCGTCTATTGAAGAAGGAACATTTTTATGTGGAAGTCCTTTTCTGATACTCTATGTGAGTTTTTAATGACTTTGGAAAAACAGGCAGGTTGGTTCGATCCCGCAACCAACCGGGCCTTTGGAACGGAAACACTTACAACTTATGGACTAGATGTCAAATTGATGTGTCGTTGACTACGTTGGATTCTTATTGATGAGATGGTCCTTTTGGAATACTCCAAACATGATTAGGATGAGTTTGGAGTATGGTTGGAATGGATTACGCCCGATATCTAATCGGGCCCCTAAAACAGAAAAGCTGATAACTCGCAGACCGGGCGTCTGATTGACGCGCTGGCGGTTGCATTGAGACCCCTTTGACATGGATTCCCTTTGAGATACATCCACCCGAGACTTCATGACACTTGTAGTATCGACCAGCAGCTCGTGGAGTGTATCGTCCTGGAGAAGAACAGACATAATGGAGAGACCTAGTAGCTGTAGACCTGACGACTGCTTGACCGATTCGACTCGGAGTGATTCGACTAGCCCCATGGACAGAGTGCCCGGTTTGGAGACAGACCAACGGTGGATAGAGCACTTGGTTTGGCAGCATAAATGTGGTACTCTACATGAGGAGTACCTCTGACAGCTATTAGGGGGAGTTCCCGGTTTGGCGGCAGACCCACAACGGAGGAGCACCCAGTTTGGTAGCAAAAACACGGTACTCAACAAGAGAAGTACCTTAGAAGTCTAAGGTATGTGAGTAGCACCCCCGAGTCACGACAGGGCCACTGTACTCAAAAATGTTGGCGTTCTCTAGCAGTAGTGGTTTCACTAATGAAATTACATGTTTGAGCTGATTCAATTACCTTTGTATTTTCCTCATGATTGAGATGGGCTACTTGATAACATGGGTATATGTATCAGAATATTCCTATGTAATGGTTATCTGTTGAGATATATCATTGGGGTTTATCCTTGTTGGAATTTTTTGACACCTTTATGGTCTCGGGGTCCCAACTGAGTATCGTTACACTCACCCATGCACGGGCTACGCCCACACCTTGTTGTGTTTGATGCAGACTATGGACAGCGCTGACCGGGGAAGAGTTTACAAGGACTGGATGGTACCCGGAAGTAGTCCTCATGATGAGTCAGTACCCATAAGAGACGGATAGACGTGGAGTGATGAGTTGGACATATGTACCTACCCTTCAGGTAGGAACCTGGAGGATGATCCAGGAGCTACTTCCATCTTCCAGTTGTTTGTTTCATCAGTTGTAATTTATTTCAGTTGTAGTTGTACCTTTCTATTGAGATTGTATTTCCATCCCCCTTTGTACTTTCATCACACTGGTTATACTACATTACATAGTGTTTTCCTCCAGATGTTCTCTGGTTATGCGTGTTTACATTTTATAAAGGCAATGACTTCACAGTTCTAGGGAATTATGCCTTTGGTGCCAATCTCTAGCCCCTGGCCTTTGGAAGGTGGGCTTGAGGTAGTCCTGATGTGGGCCCCGAGGGATGGGTCATGACAAATTGGTATCAGAGTAGTCAGTTATACTCCAGAACATAAGACTCTGGTATATCTTTTCTGTGAATAAAAAGTGTTAACGGTACTAAGGGTGGTTTTCAGTTAAGGGAGTCCAGTGCTGGTGCGGGCGGCCGACATATCCATACACTAGGACCCTGACTTCTGATTTCTGACTCAGTGCACGAAAACACTGATTGCGTGTGTGTTTCACAAAAGTTTTCTTTATGTCAACTAAAACTAGGTCAGCTCACTAGGTAGAGTCTTTTGATAGTTTCACATATGTTTCCTTCATGATGCCTTCCCGTGGAGGACCAGCTAGGTTCTCAAGAGTTGTACGTACTGACAGGTCTCTGAGCGAAGAGGCCTTAGTACATTTCCCTCATCTTGTTGAGGCAATATTGGAGGCACCAGGGACACCACTTCTCATTGGGCCACCGATGCCACCAGCCCCAACAATAGGTGATGCACGCCACATGAGTGCGTTGCACAAGTTCTAGCGCCAGAGGCCACCCAGGATTTGGGTTGAGATGGACCTACAGTCGGCTGAGGATTGGCTGGAGGCTGTGGCGAGACTCTTCAGACTGGTATGGACACAACCAAACCTCATGGTGATCCTTGCTACTAGCCTCCATCAGAGATCAGCAGGAAGATGGTGGAGCCTGATGCTCCAGATGCATGATGAGGTGACCCTTCTATAGGAATACTTCTAGAGCCTGTTCCTGGAGGATTTGTGCCATCCACCCTTCAAGGGGTGCGTATACCAGAGCTATTTTATCTGTAGCAGGGAAGAATTACAGCAGCACAGTACTAAGTGAGGTTCACAAACCTCTCAGGATACTCTATAGATATGGTATGTGACCCGTTATTCCGGGCCCAGAACTTGGAGTTGGGGATTAGTGAAGAGATTATAGCTTCTG
The DNA here is from genome assembly GCA_963277665.1 of Viscum album. NCBI lineage: Eukaryota > Viridiplantae > Streptophyta > Magnoliopsida > Santalales > Viscaceae > Viscum > Viscum album. Next base: position 137,694,541 of record OY728121.1, on the reverse strand, counting down.
TTGTTTCACATAGCATCCCGACGAAGACAGTGGTGTTTGAGAGATCCCTTTTAATGGAGAGTTTCCTTGCTGAGTGATCTCCAGCAGCGGAACCCACCACTAGTCAACAAGTAGTGGAGTCTTCTGCAGCTAGCAGTAGACAGATAATTCAGAGGTCCAAGAGGACCAGACCTATAGGTGGTCGACCGCACAACTCTAGATTGTAAGTGTGGGGCACCCAGGTTGGAGACATAGCTAGGCATACCAAGAATGGACAGTGTCACTCCTGATGTGGGCTTGGTCACATGGAATGCGACTGTCCGACCCGCTGTGTAGATGATCATCATATAGATGAATGACCACTCAGGCAGAGGTAGAGGTTTGATCATGACAAACTGCATGGAGGAGGCGACTATGGCAGAGGGGCTGGTTGTACAGCTGGTCGTCTATGATGCTTCGAGGAGTTTCCACCACCACCACCAGGAGCTCCACCTCGACCACATGGAATAGGTGGACATGGGGGAGAACAACATCAGGTAGCTGAAGTATAGGACTATGGATCTCCGAATGTAGGTGGATATGAGTGGGACTAGTTCTAGGGATAGAGGCCTTTGATCAGGATGCTTCTAGCTTTGTTCATTTCGTTGTTTGTGGTTTCTTTGTGTCTTTTTACCTTGAGCTGCAGTAATGAAAGAAAATTTTCATTGTGACATATGTGTTCCTTCCTTTTTGTGTGGTTAATATTAAGAGGTTTCAGTTTAGACTATTAACTTGACCCTCTCTTTCGATTTTTATACTAGAGGAGGCCCAGTAACAACACACTGATGCCGATAGTGTGACATAACCCTTGGAGGCAAGATTAATGGTTGGATCTCTTGGTAGTAGCATCGAGGCCTTACGATGTTGTCCACATCATGAATTAATACAATTCAGGTCAGGATTGACTGTACAAGGCAATGGAAATGGTTAATCAAAGAGATGAGACCAGATTTATCTTTTAAGAAAAGGAGAAATCAAAGCAGCTAATGTAGAACGTAGACAAATAAAGGTGATGTCGAGTTCTTACAACTGGCTAGTCTCTCCCATAGTTTGTTGAGTGAATGTTTAGCAGTTTACCATAATCTCTATGGTCTCAGGTGTATCCTCTCTTAGAAGGGCCTGAACATGAGATAGCTGCGATGTCTTGTGTTCTTCCGAGACTATTACTTCTAGGTAGTCTACACTCCTGCAATGGGAAACGTAGTAGAAGATTCTCTCAATCGGAGTTCAGGAACTTAATTTCTAGATGAATTGACGAAGCTGCTGGACACATTGCTCATATCCATTGTAGATTGGGATGGTATAGACTATCTACAATCACTCCTCCTTTTTCTTCAACCGATTAGGAGAGGTGGCATTGCACCTGGCCCATCCACCTTAGTTGCACCAGGTGCATGACTTGTCCCACATAATCAACCATAGGATGAAATTCCATGAGGTTCTAGTGGATATTGAGAATCGACTAGAGCGAGTCCTATGTTGATGGTCGACACCTCTGGTGCGTGTTCGTTGGTAGCATGGGAACCTACAAGAGAGCACAATGGAGAGGGAGGCATAGATATGTGCTTAGTACCCTCTTTTTTTCCCTAGTGTATTTTGTAGCTTTACGGGGACATAAATCCATAAGGTGAGGGAATGTAAAGACTTGGAAATTTGAAAGAATTTTTTTTTCATAAAATCATTGGAATTTTACGAGTCCGCAGTTTTCGACGGCACCTGATTCTAAGGCCTGTTGTGCCCTGAATCTTTTTTTGATGTTTTTTCATGTACATTCAATAAAAGTATGTGCGAGTTTTTCTATATTTTGAACGGGTGCTCAGAATTGAAATCTGAGGGCACCATTGAACTCACAGTGCCAATTTTTGCTTAGGGGGGCCTTTACTGCCGTTGGATTTTGTCGTATGTGGTAGTTATGATTTGGGGATTCATTAAGACTTAAATAAATTGTTGTCTTACAATATAATTTTTATGTTCATGTTAATTCTTCCAAAGGGATGTTTGATGTGGGGCCCAAACCCCCCCTAACATCTCATTTGAGGATATGACTAATGGTGGCGGGGACTGCACAAACCTTTAACCCTTCAACTCCTCCTTTAACTCCCTTAACCACCCATGAAACCCCCCTTATTAATACTTATATCTCTCTGCAAATTCATCACAATTAGTTTGTGATCTCTCCACCTCCCAAACTTGAACGATGCCAACTAATGTAATTAATAACCTTATTAATGAAATTGGGACATCTCCATTGAATATATTTGAATTTCATGGTGATTCATTAAAATTGGACAAGTCTTTCATAATATTTTCCTTAGAAAATATTTTAGGAGGAACCATAGGATAACTAGAGTAGCTTTGTTCTTCCTTGAAGAACATCATCCTCTCTCGTTGAAGAACACTCAATGGCATGAGGAATGGTCCATGACCTGAAGGACGTGACGAAACTTTTTTAATATTCTTCTTCCTCCGCGTTAAGGGAGGAGACAATGTCGCGGGGAACATCACCAATGATGACGAGTCTTCCTCTGATGTTGACGAAGTGACACCATTCTTCAGCGATTCTCATCTTCCACAACTTGATGACATGCGACGTCAATTTAGAGGTAAGGGGTTTGTGTTCAATTTTAATTGATTAAAATTGTTCTTGTTCTTTGTTAAAAGTTTTGGATTAACTATGGCCTATTGTTAACTCCTAATGCGGATGGCGCGGGCCAAACAAACACAGCCAGATGACCCTCCTCCATTTCATGTTTATTTTATTTCACAGAGGGTGGTGGTGGTGAATAGAGGTGGTGATGAGCGAAGGCGGTGGCCGTACGCTAACCACGTACGAAGAACCATGGGCCAAAAATGTGGGACGCTCGTCCAACGAAGAACTGGCCCGCTAAGCCGGTCGGACTAAATAGACCGTGGTACCATGAGGGTGTCGCGCCGTGGAGGACTGCAACCCTCATTCTACGAGCCACTTCAACGGGTGAACCGGCCGACTCATCGGCCGACCAGGTTGGAGAAGGCAGCAGTGCCGCCTGGCACAGCGTGCGGAAGACTACGGCCCGCCCAAGCAGTCCGCTCGTACTGGAGAAGCCGGCCGGCATCTGCCGCCCGGATTGGAGGGCGGCGCCACATGGCACCGCTGCTTCTGGAAAATGTTTCCCCCCTCTAACCGCTCGCCCACCAGGGCCTAGGTTCTCCCCAGCTGGCCGAGCTGCGTCTAGCTGGGACGGGACCCCTTGGGCATGGTCGTACGAATCACTGGGTCGGTCCCGCCAAAATCGGGTGGACCCAACCCTCCATAACCGGGTAGACCCGACCCGCCAGCCCACTAGGCGTAACGTGCTGGGTCCATTTTCACTAAAAAGGGAATAACATTAATATCACGCATCAGATCGACATTCCGTTTGTGGCACAAGGAACCCCGTGACGTGGCAGTCCTTTTGCGACACTATATGTGTGTTTTGGAAAACATTGGAAAAATGGCCGGTTTGGTTTGATCCCACAACCCACCGGGTAATTGGATCAGAAACACTTATAACTTAAGGACCAGACATCAGATTGACGTGTCGTTGACTACATTTGATTCTTCTTGATGAGACGGTACTTTGGGAATACTCTACATAGGGTTCAGATGAGTTTGGAGTATGGCTGGGTTTGATTGCATCTAAAATCCAACCAGGCCCCTGGAACGGAAAAGCTGATAACTCACAGACCATGCATCTGATTGACGTGTCGTTTATTGTGTTGAGACCCCATTGACATGGAGGTCCTTTGATATACTTACACCTGATACTTTGGAACACATTGAGTATCGACCAGTAGCACGTGGAGCGGATCCTCCCGGAGAAGAGAAGACAATGTGTAGAGTCCTAGTAGGTGTAGACCTGATGATTGCATGACCGATTAGACTTGGAGTGATTCGACTAGCCCATTGGAAGAAGCGCCCGATATGGCGGTATACCCATGACTGATGGAGTGCCTGGTTTGGCAGCAGACCCGCAGTACTCGATAGGAGGATTATCTCTGACGGCTATTAGGGGGAGCGCTCGGTTCGGTGACAGACCCATAGCAGAGGAGCGCCTGGTTTGGCAGCAGACCTGCATTACTCGACAAGAGAAGTTACGCAGCAGTGTAAGGTTAGTGATTAGCACCCCAGAGTCACGACTGGGCCACTATACTCGAAATATGAGTAGTTCTCCAGTAGCCATGGTTTAGTTAATGAAAATACAGGTTTGAGATGAGTCAATGACCTTTTTGTTTTCTTAATGATTGAGATGTGTTACATGATAACTATGGTATATGTATCAGCATATACCTAAGTAAAGGTTATCTTTTGAGATCTTTCTTTTTTGTTTATCCTTGTTGGAATTTCGTGGTACCTTTGTGGTCTTGATGTCTCCACTGAGTATCGTTATACCCAAACCTACACGAGATACACCCACACATCATTGTGTTTGATGTAGACGACAGACAACATTAACCGGGGAAGAGTGTACGTGGACTGGATGGTACCCGGAGGTGTACCTCTTGTCAATTCGGAACCCGGAAGAGACAGAATTACATAAAGTGCTGAGGACGAAATTTTTACGTACCCTTCAGGTTGGAACCCAGAGGACGATCCAGGAGCTGCTTCGATCATCTTGTTGATTGTCTTTTCAGTTGTACATTTTTTCAGTTGTAGTTGTACCTTTCTATTGGGCTTGTATTTTAAGCTAACTTTGTACTTTCAGCACACTTTTTATACAGATTTACTTATTGTTTTCTTCTACTTGTTCTCCGGTTATGTGTGTTTACATTTTATAAAGTCAATGCATTATATGTTCTAGGGAATTACGCCTTTGGTGCTAGTCTCCATCCCCAAGCCTATGGAAGGCGGGCTTGGGGTAGTCACGATGCGGGCCCTCGGGGACGGGTCATGACAGTATTTAATTTCACTCTTAAATTTTTAATAAAAAAAGGTAAATTATTTGATAGTTATTTCATAAAAACATAATTTTCTTCACAACACAAATTTATTTTAAAGTATTTTTTCAACTTTTATGACTTGAATTTTAAAAAATTGATTCCATATTTGGAATCATGTGGTTAAAATTGATTTAATAGCTAACTTTTATTTTTATACATTATGAATATTTACTTCAGTAAATATTTTATATACCATAATTAAAGAGTAAATCTGGAAAATAAGGGTAAAACAATAATGTTATAATAATATAAAATTATTGTAACATGTGTCCTATTTATTTTGGTTGATACATGTCCGACAATGGGAAACCTTGGGTAGATTTGGGGACCCCATGGAGATAATTCTATGTTATAATGACACTATATATTAATTAATTTAAAGTAAAGGAAAATTAATCATAAACCTATATTCTTTAGTAATACAATTTTAATGTGTGTAATATAATCGATATCTTCGAATATTAATATTCATTAGATATATAATAATATATTCTATATTACGGTAGTTTATTTATAATTTTTAGACATTATATAAATAAATTTAATAATGAATCAATGATGATTCATCAATTTCATCATTAAAAAAGGATTGAAATAAATTGTAACATCCCAAGTAAGTAATTAATAATAGATATTTTTATCTATGTCTATTAATGATTAAGATAGTGTTATAGATTCTTAAAATGAAAATAAATACAATCTTATGCATGGAATACACTAATATTCTTAAAAGATTGTTTTACTGCCTTTTGATGGAAAACCATTTTTGAATCTATATTTTGACAATTTTATAAACAATGTTTGTCAAAATAAACTTATTCATTATTATTGGGACATCAAAATTTACCTTGTGTGAATTCTTGGTATTTTTCTGACAATGTTCATTTTTTAATGAATAGTGAAAAATACTGCATTTTACATCAAAACTGTTTTTTTAATCTAATTTATTTATATGATTAGATTATGTTTTGAATTGGTTTTGAAGTGAAATTAGAATATAGTTTTACCATTTTATCCAATGGTGGTCATTGGAATCAATTTCACTTTGAAATTAGACTTAAACTGGTGTCAATATTTTGATACTTATTGTTTTGTAAAAACACGCTATTTGCTCTGGCAGCGGGAAGTAATTATTGAATTAATTAATGTGACTTATATGATTTTAATTTTGTAAAATGGACTTCATTTTTGAATTCAGAATATCAAATATAGTTTAGGGTGAATTTTTGGTAATTTTCTGAAAAACTTTAATTTTTGATGAATAGTGAAACCACTAAGTGGTAATCAAGAAAACTGATTTTTCAGTTAAATGAATGTTTACCACTAATGTGTATTTAATTTTGAAAATCCGACATACATGGTTGTCATTAAGAAGTAAAATTTGGTTCAATGAGATTAAAATAATTTTTTGGTGGATAGTAACTTATTATGTTTTTAATCGCGATTATTGGTAATTAGTGTAGTTTAAGGTATAAATAATGATTTAATAATATGAAATGACCTAGAAACATGTCCCAACCTTATTGGTTGTGTCATGGCCGACCAAGAAATGCCATGGGTAAACTTGGGGACCCCATGGGGACATTTGGGTTGGGAAATGACATAAATAACTTTTTATTTAATGTAAAGGTAAAAATGACACAAACATAATACGTTTTACGAAAACAATTTTTACATGGGGATATAAAGATCAGATATTTTATTATAAATATTAATTGGAAAGATAAAAATATTTCCTACATCATAGTATTTTTTTATGATTTTTAGACATTAAATAAATTAAATTATTTATGACATAATAATGATGCAGCGATGACATCATTATTTGACGATTTAAATAAAATGGAAAGATAATGTAAAATCTATGAACTACACATGGAAAAAACCAATTGGATGAGTGTATTTCGAACCCTTATCACCTTATCCACGAATTATATCAATGTGGGACCTTTTGAAACCGAAAAACATTTTCAAATAAAGTAATATTTCTTTACTTTCCAAAAGTGCCCCTCCTCTCCTCTTATAAAAGGCCCCCACCTCTACCTCATTTCACACACTCCTCAAGCCTTTGGCTCTGCCACAACCTGCCAATTTACTCTCTACACATCCCTCTACTCATCATAGAGGATTACCTTTGGGCAGAATCCTTTCAAAGGAAGGCTTTAGGCTCAAATCAAAAGGAGATACACTTTTAAAGGTAATTCATTCTCTAATGTTCATTTGTTTTATTTTGCTTCTCCAACCCCCTAAACTCTTTTTATTTACTTCTTTTGTAACAACACCAGTATCTTAAATATACTAGGATGTTGTTATAAGATATATTTGAGCTACACACTCACACAACTACATAAAATGGTTAAATAACATACGGTTTCTGTGGATGGCGAAATTCTGCCTCCCGAAACGATGATTGTTCAATACTCATTTAACACCTTCAAAGGTGGCCATTATGATGTGACTATTTTTATATATGATATATAATATGTTTATTTTTTCCTTAAGCTTCTGTTTTTTTCATTTTGGGCATACCATTATGGTTTCCATTATGGGTAAACACGATATCTTCATTTTAGAAAGTGCGGACTACCGCCCCCTCAAAGTGATTTGATTCGTTAAATACCATATGTGGGACATATAAAGGATGGAACCATGATATTATATATGATATTATACTGGAATTATAATATACCTTTATATCATTATGATTCCATTCTATAAAATACGAAATAGAAATGAAAGTAGCATTCATGCGTACGTACAGCTTACCGTCTCCATGAACGGTGCATTTCATTTCTTACCTCTAAATGATTATGTAATATTATAAATGCAAGTATGTACTGGATATATATGACATATATGATATCTAAATCATGAATACCAATATGGATATAATGAACCTTTGACCAAATTAACAACATGTAAGTGTTAGAAGTCTATTTTTGACTTAAGAACCAAATACCGACAAAATGAACATTATTAACTTAACTGATTACATGATGTTCATAACATGGTATAAAAGGAATAATGTACTTGAAAAAGATTCATAAGAAAGTATAGATTAACTCAAGTTTATTATTCAGGAGATTAAAGAACGGTCGGGTCAAGTCGGATACAAGGTATGGGACTTCGTCTCAATCTCCTTTCGTTGAGGCATATTTTATTTTATACACAACTTTCTTTTATACGATGTATAAACCACTTTGACTTTTGCGTTTATTCAAAAGGAATTTTTTTTACGAAGCGTTTACTAAACGAAAAAAGGGAATGTTTTTGTCGTACGTATGCAGTGACAACGACTTCTCCACCATCGTGACCGTTATTTGAGTTTCGGCTTCCTCTACAAGCCATACCTTCTTTTTACAAGAAAAATCAATACCATGTTTTAATTTTCTTTTATTTTGGTATTGAAAATGGTTTTCATAATGTTTTTATATCAATGTTTTGTATTGATATCTCGTGATTGAAATGTGGAAATTTTATGTTTCCTTTATGCATGTTTTATGTGATATGATTATGTCATGGTTCTTGGGCATTATTATGAAGACGGGTGGTTCCGTGATAAACTAAGGGCGGGTGAGCCCGTTATAGCTCTCCAATGCATTGGGTAATGCGAAGGAGTGAAACGTTAAGGTTTCTCCGAAGAGATTTTAGGGAATATACTGTGATGGGTATTCCAAACGTAACCAAGAGGGTTACTCCCTACGTAAGAATGTTATGAATGCCTCAAGTTACCTTTATGTCTTATGATTTCTGTGATTTATTCATGATTTTATGAGGTATGTTAAAGTTCCTATGTTTTATGTGTAAAGTATGATTTCATTCTTATGTATATATGAACTCATGTTTCCTTTCCATGTTTTTTTTATAACCCATACTGAGTTTTTATGCTCATCCCATTTTTTGAAATGTTTTTCACAGGTCAAGCGAAAGGTACATGATAAGATGATAGAGTCAAGTATGTGTCAAGAAATAATCCATGTTTTATTTTAAATGTGTTTCCATTGATGGGAATGAAGAATACTATCTTTATGTAACCACTTTGTTTATATGTGGAATGTAATGCAAGTTTTATGATCTAATTCTCTAAAACTCTAAACCCGAAAAGATCATCAATGTGTAATCTTGTAATAAATCAAGATTAAGTAAGGTTTAAGGCTGGGGCCTTATATAGATGATATTATAAATATTAAAATAAATTTATTTGAAACATTTTTATTACATCCATGAGTTTTATAGATTAGGATGACGTGTTATCATTTAATTAATGAATTATTTTCTAATGAATCATGTCTTTTATTGAATTTTTAAAAAATCCACTATAAGAATAGTATTAAAATTGATATAAACGAGCTTTTAAATCAATCAATATTTTATTTTATGAATTTAGAGTCCTAAAAATATAATATTATCCCAAAAAACATATATGATGTTAAAAAGGGCATTAATGATCCATTTTGGGTCTCTAGGATTTTTATTGTAATTATATTAACAATATCGTATGAATGAATAAGTTGACATGTTAAATGTAAAATAATTTAAAAAGGGTTAAATAAGAAAAATAAGGATTAAAAATATGTCCAAAACATATCCAATTCATATTGGATGTTATTATATATACTTATATGTTCCATATCTATGAATTAAATATGTTTTGGACTTTTTAAAACTGAAAATAATATTATAAAAAAAATATTATTTTCAAACATTCCTAAAGAACCCCCTTCCCTCTTATAAATGACACCACCTATAACCCATTTATAACACATATTAAGCCCCTTGAATAATACAAAATCTACTACAAGAAGATTCCAACATCAATCACTTCCTCCTAGAATCCTTATCATAGGTATAAGTCACTTCAAATAAGCCTTTTGGTTCAATCCAAAAAGTGATACCTGATTTAAGCGTACTATCTTCCATTAAGTTCACTTATTTTTATTTACTTCTTCACCACTTATTCTCTTATTATTAATTTTTTATATAAAAAATAAAGTATCCAAAATAAACATGGTTTTTTATGAGAAGGATTCCAACTACCTTTACACACACCTCCATCTAATGGATACGAACTTACTATTTTGGTGTACTATGAACTGCTGCATCACAAAACGATGATTGTTCAATTATCTATTACCACATATCATGGCCTCTATAATGATGGAAATGTATTTAAATGTGATATATATTATATTTATATTGACTCTATTATTTTATATTTACATTTATATTATAAATTTATGATTTAAATAATGGGTAAATATGTATATTTCATTTATGGAAGTGCAGAATACTGCCCCATAAAAGTGATATGACTCGTTCATGACATACATGGGACATATAATGGAGAGAGTTAATGAAATTATATATGATATTATTGAGGAATTATATTATATCTACGTATCATAATGTTTTCATACAATTAAAATTTCAAAAATAAATAAAAGTAGCATTCATGAGTTTGTACGACATACCATCTCTATGAACGGTCCATTTAATTTCTTATCTCCAAGTGTTTTGTATTGTTATAAATAAATATATATATATAATGGATATATATGATATATTTTATATCTTAATCATGAATAAAATTCTGGAGATAATGTAATTTTGACCACTTGGAAAACTTCTAATTATAATAAGTTAATTTTTAACTCCAGTACCAAATATCTTCAAAATGACAGTTATTAACTTAAATGATTATATGATGGTTATAACAGGTTAATATGTGATATTATAGAAATAATAAACCTTAAAAAGGTTCTGAATAAAATATAAATTAACTTCAGTTTAGTATTCATAAGATTAAAGAACAAACGAGTCATGTTGGAATGAAGTAAGGTATATCGTCTCAATCTGATTTCATTGAGACATATTCTGCTTTCTACATGACATTCTTATATATGGTGTATAAGGCCCTATGAAATTTAATTTCATTCAAAGGGAATCATTTTTAATGTATCACAGTACTAAAGGAAAATTGGAATGATTTTTCAAAGTATGAGGTGACCACAACCTTTCTGTTGCTGTGATCATTATTTGATATTTGGATTCCTCTACAATCAATAGTTTTTTAAAGTAATTCAAATACCGTATAATATTTTTACGTATTATAATATATAAAATGGTTTTGGTAATGGATTGATTATTTTAATATCTAGAAATGATATATTGTGATTAAAATGTCGAAATGTTATATTTTCATTATGTATATTTTATGTGTTATGAATATGTTATGGTTATTGGGCATTGTTTATGTATATATGTGGTTTCGTGATAAACCTAGGGTGGTTGATCCCGAGATATCTCTCCAATGTATTGGGTAACATGAAATAGGTAATCATTAATGTTCCTCCAAAAAGATTCAGTGAATATATTGTGATGGGTATTCCAATAGTAACTCCCTGCATAGCTATGAAAGAAACAATGTATGTACGTTATAGATTCCCCAAATAACCTTTATGATTTATTATTTCATTATTTTAATCTTAATTATTATGATCTGGTGTGTTATATTAAATATTTAAAAGTATTATTTCATCAACATGTATTTATTGGTGGACTATTGATTTTTTTTACTTTTTTTATAACCCATACTAAGGTTTTTTATGCTCATTCAATGTTTTTAAAATGTTTTCCATCGGATTTAAGGCATGGAAAGAGAAAATAAGAATTCCAGAATACTTATATCAGGAACATAATTCTAATTTTCTTTTAAATTTTTTTTAATTTATGAATAAATTTATACTAATTATAATTTCCAACTTTTTAATATTTGAGATGTAATATAATAGTCATGGACTAATTCTCTAGAAAACAATACCTAATAAAATCCTAAATGATAGTTATTAAATAAATTCATGATGATGCAATGTTTAATTTCAGGAACTCATATAAAATTTTGTATTGAAAAGCACACAAGGTTAAAAAAGGGTCATAATTGACCATTACATAAAATCTTGATTTGAACCTTATGAGTATGGGATAAAATTTATTATATAATCAAAATTACGAAACTAAATATGTATTAAGATTGAGACAAAATTTATTGGTAAAATTGGAAATGAAAATTAATTTTTTTGGTGAATGTAATTATATTGAGACTGTAATAAAGGTTCAAAAAAATAAAGAATATTTTGATTAAATTTGAATGTTTTTTATTTTTTTTATTTTGGAGGAACCCAAATAAAAAATTAAAATAATTGATATTGAGGGTAAAGAGATAAGTTGATTGAGAAGGACTCACATAGAGTCAATGTGGTGCTTTCTAGTTTGGAGTTAGTGAACTATCTAATGGTAATTTTTAAGGATCAAAATAATTATGTTCCCTCATGTTAGAAATTCCATAATTCACCAAAAGTAAAAAATTATAAATTATTTGGTATTTATTAAATTAAAAACTAAAAGAAAATATAATATTGAGAAATGTAAATAAAAACAATTATATCTTCCTAAAATTATAAAAACATAGTCCCTATAAATCTTTTTAATTATATTATACTACAAATATTTTATCGAATGATGTTTTTTAATTATTTAAAAACATTATATTTTTTTTATCTCAATTATATTTACAGAAACAAATTTTCATTTGTGGATGCCATTGTTTTTTGAATATTTTTCCCCACATGTAAATGTATGTGTGATTTAGTGAGAGTGGGAAAAGTATATAAATATATGATATTTGGTATTTAACTAGAGTAGATATGGAGTACACTATTTATTATATTTTGATGCTAGGATGAAATTATTTTTCTTGTTTATCTTGATCAATGGATTCTTCATAAATGTATAGTTTAGTTCTAGCATCCTCAAGTGCATCAGTGGGATAAAAACTATGTTCCTCCACAATTTCTTCAATAAAAACTAAACCAATTATGATTATTATATAATACATCAAATATGCTACATGAATAAAAATAAAATATTTAGGGATATTTTTATATACAAAATTAGACTAACTAGATAAAATTGAATCCCAAGTACATTAAACTCCCAATAAATTTTAATTTCATAAATTAAGTTCAACATGGACTGTATATTGAAATAAACATTAAATATTGTATCATGTTTTGTGATTTTCTAGTACATCATAAATACCTTCTACAAACACCTTAGTTAGTATACAAAAATATAGTGATTCAAATTAAATATTATAAATATTTTCATGAATCATGAGAAATTATTTAAAAATATCAAAATGTTCAATGGCCAAGGAATTAATTCACTAATGTTAACGATCTTACATAAGTATCTCAATGAGGTGTCTTAATAATTTATCCACACATTTATAGTTATATAAATCCCACAATTTTTGGTTTAAAAACATAAATATTTCATTCAAATTAAATGGAGTGTTAATAATAATATTTATTTCTTATTAAAAATATAACCTATTTTATTATATAACTATCCAAAATTATTCTAATTTAATTCTTGAATAATTGAAAAAAATCAATAATCATCTAGAAGGTTCTTTGCAACAATGTAAAAAAGTTACACTCAGGTGTTATATTTTAAAATGATTCTATTATTTGGAAACCAATTTAAGTTTTATTATGTTATTTGGGAAGGGAGTTTACATATAAAATTTTGAAAAATTATTTTTTTATTCAAATGATTCTATTTATCTAATCTTATTTTGAGAATATTAGATTTTTGTTCAACGTATTAATTTAAATGATCAGTGAAAATTATCATTTCTAATTATAAATCAAAATATTATATGATCAGGATGATATTTTATTGATGTTATATGTTATAACCCATGCCTAAATTAGATATCTAATATATAAATAAATGTTGTTGATGAATGGTTTAATTATTAGTATTCCATTACGTTCCAAGATATCTTGTAATCCCTGGAAGTATTTAATCCATCCAACATGTTGATAGTCTATGAAACATTTTATTGGGCACCCAACATCAATATGATAATGACGAACCCATGTTAATATTTATTTGTTCATAACACCTTTCCATGGTCTTTTGCTGAAATATTTTACTTAAATATATAAAAGTAGAGAGAAATATGTGTAGAAATATAAGTGACTGAGTTGAAATTGAAAGAATAGTTAATGGTATAATGATGTATTTATTCTAACCATGATCATACACATGGACTACATATTAATAAATGAAAACTTTTGATTGAATTGAGAGGGTATATAGTAAATATATGCTAATATAAATTAAACCACAATAATAAAATATAATATTTATGAATAATATGAATAGAATTAAGAGAAGATGATAAAACCTAAATTATCATTAATATTGGATATGAAAAAAATCATACAAGGTTAAAAAATTAAATTGGAAATAATGATGTATAAAGATTTGATAAGTGATATATCTAAATAAAAATATTGTATGGTAGATCCTCAAGACCTAAATCATGTTGTGTATATTATAAATCATCTTCATTGAAATTTGAAAATTCAAAATCCATGATTGGATGTGATGATATATTTTTATAAGAATGATCATTCTATGGTTTATCTCTAAATATACCATTATTTATCCATAACTAGGTAGGGTCATAATAATTAAATTTTTTTAAACTTTTCCATCATTTGTTATTCAAATCAATATTAGAGATCCACCCAAAAATTTCTAACACATTTAGAACAATTTATTCAAAGTCATATCTAAAATAATGAATTCATATTTCCTATATAGAATGAATCATCAAATCCAAAAATTATAACATAACATTCTTTTATGGAAATTAATGAGAAGGAATCATGGAGAATTTTAGAAAATTAATTTATTAACAAAAAATTTATATATCTCTATAAAAATTAATTATCATTTGGACAGTTCATTTTTGAGATACATGATAGTCACTAAAAGTAATTTAACCATTGATATATTTATTTTCCTTCATTCAATGAATCAACTATGAAACCGTATTATTGAATTAAACACATTATTTTTCAATTTAGTACAATATTTTTTTTGTGAAATACATAGAGATTCAAGTCATGTTGGGTTTTGAATTTTTTTCAAAAATAACAACATACCAAGAGGACCATAATGCTTGATTAGAATGTTCGGTCATCATCCATGATAATATTTGTACTCAAAACTACTAAAATAGCTTTTAATCTAGTTGAATGAAATGTATAAATACATTTTATAAATCCAAAAAAACATCAATAATTTAAATGGTATTAGATTTTTAAAAATATCAGATCAAAATACCTAACTATTTTGAAAAAATAAATTCAAACTCTTTCTCATAATTGATTTAAATAAAAATTCCAAAATATCTTAATGAATATTGGAAATTTTATAAAAAATTTTGGTATGTCTAATTTTTTTTAATAAATGTTATTTATCGGAGAAAAAACTATTTTATAGGATCATTGTTCATTTTATGAAATAAGTCCATATTTCCATTGGTTAAAATATAGAATCATGAATTACAAATATAATACTAGAAATTAAATTTTCTATGATATAAATATATATAAATTCATTACAAGCTCGTATAGACTGGATGATTATTTTCATATTAAATAGGGTATGTTTTAAACTCATAAAATAAATATTGGATTATAATATCAAAATTTAATTAGTGATCCAACTAAATATATTGATCAATGATTATTATTGTTTTATTAAGTATAAATTATGTTCAAGGAATTTATCTCTTTTATTTATATAATCCAAACATTAAATTCACCTTAATATTTTCCACCTATTATCCATCAAGAAAAAAAGCTAACTGATCGTATGAACCAAAACCCAGCCATCCAATTTGTAATATGAGCTATAATAATATATAATATGACTAAAAATAATTTATGATACCAAGTTATATGAGCATATTATAATGTATTATTTAGTTAGATCAATAAAAAATAAAAATTTTATAGTAAGTGTCCAAGAAGTTATAAATATTTTGATGTATTGTTTTTTTATATTTTATGAAATTATAATATAAAATTTACTTGGAATATTAGTTATTTAGGTTTCTATTTTATATTCAAAATTTATTCATGATTTGTTTTTGACAATAATAATCATTTAGAATATTATATTAAGTTAAATGAGGTTATATGTATTTTTAATCTTGATTCATTCCTCATTTTACATTTTTTACTTTGAAATATCTATATACACTGTAGTATATGAACTATAAATTTGGATCATTTAAATTTTCACTCCCATATATGTATTATTATAACGGATTCATTAGTTATCATTAAAAAAATTATTTTTAAAAAATAAAAATCATTAAATACTTACTAAAATGGGAACCCACTCAAAATTTTCCATCAAAATAATGATATATGTTTTTACCTATAAACCATGTAAATTTTTTAACATGTATTTTTTAGAAAAACATATAGTTTTTAGTACATAATAATATGAATTTGAGTATTTCATTAATTATGAGTAATTTAATGACCCATATCCATATTAAGTTTATTTAAAAGTCAATTTATATTGTATAGGGATGTATGTAGTGAAAATATCATTTTGGCTAAATTTTTAGAATTTATAGGAGAGGCCATTTTTCATCATAAAATTCAGATTTGGATTTTGAAATTTTGGGATAAAATCATATATGTTTCTATATGGTATTTTAGGTTCCATAGATGCTTTGGATGTCTCGGTTGGATAAGTGGTAATTCTACCTTTTGTTTTGGACTCTAATAAGCATTGGGTACATGTTAGTGGGTCACCAAGATCACTATGATTTAGATAATATGTGTAATTTTCTATTGGTTCCACTAGGTAAATTATTTTACGTACATGGCATAATTTTTTATTCTGGGCATGGGGACTTGAATATAATTCCATTGGTTCTACCCTTCGATCCCAAATCATTATTGATTTTAGAGATCCCCTCCTAAGGCTCATCATATTATTCCCCTCCCCAACATTATTATTTATTATTCAATGATAATTAATGTTTGGTTTCTATTATAAATTGTTTCTTATTAATCCACCACATCCACTTTTTTTTCAACTATTTTACTTCTCTGTATTATCTTTCACTATACAGGGATTTAAAAATTAACCACAAATGAGTATACTTGAATTCCACAAAATTTATGTGGATTTATTTTTTTGACACTATTTAGGGGAAGATAGTAAAGGTATATTAACTTTTGTTATCCACCATTCTAATTTATGGGTGTTTAAGTATGATAATTTCTAATTTTTTTCTGATTTTTTAGTGATGTTAGAAGATGATTTGTTTGTTTTAATTTCATGATTTTGTTATTATTTTTTAGAGATTGATTTATGATATTTTTGTGGTTTTTTGTTAGTTGATATGAATTTGTTATTTTTATTGACTCTGTAAATTGAGTTCATTGGTGAAGAAAATTTATTTTCTTGTACATATAGGATTCATAATGGTTGATTGGATTTGGAATAAATCCCATTGTTATGGTAGATTGTATCAAAATATTATATGTATTACTGGGTTATATTTTTTACATTCCTACCACTTATTTTTAGATATGTAAATAATGAGAATCTTTATTCTCCGAATTATGAATGATTTATTCCCAATGAAATTTTCATATATAATATATAATGTTTCCCATAAGTTATAACTTTAATATATTAATTTTTTTCATATATTATTTATTTTTCTCAATCCTAGGTTTTGTGTCTCTATTTGAATTTAGTTTTTAGTAAAATATTGATCCTTCATGTTAATTTTTAATTTAATAAATTCATGTGAAATAAATTTCTTAACAAGTTTATATCATTTTATTTACAAATCAAAATATGTTTTTGATGTAAAATAATAGATCATAATGACCTTTTTATATAAATATAAATCTTTTTATATCAGATGAAAAACTAATAATATCAATGTAACAGCCCTAGATTTTATGAGATAAATTTTTTTTAATTTCCATTAGGTCTTGTCTATTACACTACCCAAAGACTATATTGTGCGATATGTAACACTCTATAAACTTGCAGTATATGCAACACTATTCTTGTCATGTGTAGAACACAATTTCATGTTTGTTTGATACAATTAATTTCACACAAAAAATGAGTCTAGATATTGTTCAATGTATAAATGAAATAAAATTTGATTATTATAATCACACGACCAAATGAAGAATTAACTACACGTAACACAGTCTTGTCTTTTGTTACACATAAGAGATAACTTCTTTGATTGCTTACATTTTTTTCGATACTAAGTTTCATAGAACAAAGATATATTATTGAAACATTATTATTTAATTGGATATAAACTAGACGCTATGAATATTATTAACCACATTTTGGATTTTATATCATTATCATTAATCGTACACATTTTCTAGAACGTGGTATGAAAAAATATTGTTTTTTGAGATAAATGAATTATTTTTAAAAAAATGCAGTTTTACCACCATTTGAATGTGCACCGATTATAAATCTACTTTTTGACACATTAATATGTAAAATTGGACAATATAAACTTTTTTATTGGAATCAAGACATAAAAATTCACTTTTGTTTAATTTTTGGTATTTTTTTGATAAAATTCAAATTTTAATGAATAGTGAAAAATACTGCATTTTAAGTCAATACTTATTTTTCATCAAATTTATTTATACAGTTAGATTATATTTTTAAATAGTTTTAAATTTGAATTTTAATATATATTTTATTTAATAAAATTTTGGACATTTTATGTAATTTTAATTTATAATTGTACTTAAACACATGATGACCTTTTAATACTTATTACATCTTAAAAACCAGCTATTCAGTTTTGACAACATGAATTATTATTAAATTAATTAATGAAACTTCTTTGATTTGATTTTTTAAAACTGGATTTCATGTTTTTAATCATAATTTTAAAATTGTGTAAATATGTACTTTTTAATTTTTGGTCATTATGAATAGTAACTATTGTTAATATTTTATTTACTGGTGTTAAAGGGTAAATATAGTAAATAAGGATAAAAAATAATATAATAATATTATAGTAATACCCTAACACATTTATTAGTACTCTTTGATGGGATATTTCCTTCCATGGGAATCCTTGGGTTGATTTTTTGACCCCCTAGATTCACATTGACGTGAAAATGAAATTTTATATGAATTAATTTAATGTAAAGATAATTTTAACCAAAAAAAATTATTTACTCAATTGTTTGTAATATTGGGATATATAACTAATAAATATGTCTATAAATATTCAATATAAATCAAACAAGATTTCATACATCATGAAATTTTATTTATAATTTTTATATATTACATTAATATATTTATTTAAGGCACAATGATGATGTAGTGATTCCCTCATCAATGAATGATTCAATTAAATGTATTTATTAATATTAAAATAAATTTAAATTATAACATTTTATGTGATACAATAATTTCATAGATGAAATTGAAATATTTTGGCTGATTTAATGCCTTTGGATCAAAGTAATATGGTTATTATAATTTTTTAAAAAGGACAAGTATGAATAGTATAAAAAATTTACATAATTCGAAGCTTAAAACATAAAATAGTTTATTTGATGATATTAAATTCCATAAAATGTAATATTTGTCAAATTTTTTAATATATTTAAAAATATGCAATAAATAACTTTTTTGATTCTTTATTCATGATATTGAAATTACATTAACCAAGAATGCATAAATAACATGATTCATAGTAAGATTAAAAAGGGTAAAAAAAGGGCTAATCAAATAAGATAAGGAAAAAAAATATAAAAAACTTGTAAAAACTTATTTTAATATTGGTATTAAAACCAAAATCATCTTATCTTAGAATTATATAAGCTCTGGACCATTTTAAATCCAAAGTTAATTTATAATAAATAAATATTTTAAGACATTCATAATGTGTCTATCTCCTCTATTATAAATGAACACCTGGTCTCTCATATCTTCCCTCGATTTTGAATGTTTATTCTCATAAAAAACCATCCAATTTCACTTCTAATAATCCCTAGTTAAATTATATAGGGGATGTTTTTCAAAAAATACCAACTCTAGTGCCCCAAGAGGAAATATAAAATGCATGTCGAGGAAAAAGTAATCTTTTCTACCGATTCATTCAAATTTAATTCTTCTTAAACATCCTATTATATTTTTATTAATTATAAGGTAATAAAGTCAGTATAAAAAATATACTAATATTAAATTATAAATATAAACAAACAATAGTTCACCGTCAATCCGTCCTACAAAAAATGACATCACCACGCATGAGTACGTACGACTTACAGTCTCCACATCATGGTGTAATATTTATTTCACCACTACAATACATGGATGTGTATAATGGTTGAAATAATTACTAAATATAATTATTATGACTTTAGAATAAATATGATTTATTATAAACCATACTCCTCAATTCCATTCAACTATTACGAAAAGGATATTGCCACTTCTGCGTACGTATGAATTACAGTCTCCAAGACACGATAAGATTCATTCACCATGTTAACCATTAAAAATGATTATAAAGAATATATGATAAATAATCATGATATATATCAAATAATAATAAAATTGGAGATATTTATATGTATATATATGTCATTTACTTCCATTTAATTCTATAAGGAAACAAAAACATTGTTCATTCGTTCATACGGCCTACCATCTCAATGAACGATGTATTCCATTTCATTTATCTATATATTATTTTTTGTATTCTGAATATATATTATATATAAATAATTTTTTACATTATGGAATTATGTAAATCATTGTATATGTAATAATATCATGATCAACAAGTCCAAACACGTAGGATTAATGAAATGACTATAAACAAAAACATTGTGTTATCATGAAATTGACAAATAAACGGGTTATATATTGTCATAAGTGAATCATATATGATTTCATAAAATTTATAATTGTTCTATAACAAGGTAATAATATGTTTATACCCATTATTCAGGATTTTAGGACACATACGGAAGAAATCAGACCTATGGTAAGGGAAAAATTTTCTATCTCATTTTTATCATGGATTATTTATATGTATGTATTTTCTAGTGATATATTTATCATCGATTTACATATCTTAGATAATTTTTTTTAAATTTCATAATATTATTATTTTTATTAATCCATTTTTACCACCTTTTACACTGTTAGTATGTTGTATAGAAGGAATTTTTCTTTTACCATACAAGCTACTTTTGAATTTTTAGAAAAATGGAGGATTTGAATATTTTTTAATACAGAATGAATGATTGTAAAAATAATCATAATCAAATGATTCCATGAATCTTACTCTACACATTTACATGTTTATTTTCTACTATATTATATGATTTTCAAACTAAACGACACTTTGAGAATAGAAAACATTTGTTAAGAAGGAATGATATTTTCCTCCGAATCTATGTTCAAGTGTTTTATCAAAACTATTTTTCCTCTAAGATGATAAATGGTTATGTTTAAATAACATTTATTACTTTTATTTGATTTGTATGAGTATAGAATTATTTGTATGAAGTCCATTTAACTTATATGGATTTTTTATGGTAAAATGATGTGAATGAAGCAGAATTTTTTTATTGGGTTATGCTATGATGAATGATTCAACTTTTTCTGGCACATGTAAAAATTATTTCATTATGATATAGGTGGGACCTATATCTCCCTCCAATGAATAGGTTATAGATTTATATATCATGAGATATATATTACTGGAAAACCAAGTATATCCAGTTCGGTAATACTTAGCTGGAATATTATGTAAATCTAGTTCAGTAATAAATGGTTGGAAAGGCATGTAAACTGTAGAGACCCGAAGCTTGACGTACATGGAAATTACATTACTTTTTCAGAATACTTAGTACATAACAAAAACACACACACAAGGACCGTAATATTTTAGTGTCTTTGGAAACTCGGAATATAATCTTATAATCGTGGTGAATAATCTTCAACATCTCCCATAAAGATCTTCTTTTTTTAAAACCTAAATCATTTCTTTATGTCCTGGGGAAAATAAAACATAATAGGGTGAGCTCAAATGCTCAGTAATGGTAAAAAAAATAAATATCAATCACTTCATATTCAAAAGAACATATCTTTTGGAAATCTTAACTTGTAAAAGAGAATATAATTTCATAACATGGGATAAATCATGGTAGTGAACTATAATCCCAATATTAATAACATAAAACATGAAGCTCTGTGTCATACACACATAATCATAGAGAATAATTTCTTTTTGGTCAAGACTCATTTCCAAGACTATCTTAGTGGACAAAATCCCCTTCTGAACCGAGTTCACTCCTCATTTCAGTCATGTTTCACTGAACCGGTATAACCTACTGTTCCTACCATGTATATCTCATGAGATATAAAATCATTACCAAATGCATTGGAGGGAGATATAGGTCCCACCCATCTCATAATGATACCATTCTTATGTGTTCCACAAAATCAGAAAACCATACCTCATAGCATAACCCATGTAATAAAAATGGGAATCTTAAACATCGTGACATCATAAAACAATTCATATAAGATAAAGGAATTCATAAAAATATAATTCCATCACAACATAATCAAATAAATGTAATAATAGGGATAAAAACATAACCCCTTATTATCTTATATGGAAAATAATTTTGATAAAACACTTGAACTCCATTCTTGAGGAAAATATCCTTTCTGCTTCAAAAACACTTTTCACTTCTTAACAAGTCGTACAATTATAAACTAAAAGAAGTTGATTAAAAATAAAAATGAAAACTTGTAAAGGAAGCATCTTGTAAATAATGTTTTAAAAATCCATTCATGTCGTATAAGTTAAAAAAACATTCTTCTCGTACTTTTGTCAGAAAAGTCAAAAATTACCTCGTATGAAAAATGACAAAAGATTCCTTTCATATCTTTTACTAAAAACTCAACAAAGGGTAAAATATGATTTAAAAAATTTTAGGTGGATGGAAATAATATTACATATTTAGGAAACATGGATTTGGATGATAAAATACACCCTAGTAAATACAAAAGTATAAACAATTTCGGATAAAAATGAGATTGTGATATTTCCCTTAACTTAGGTCTGATTTGCTTTGTAAGTGTCCGAACCTCCTGTATAATGATTTAAATAATGTCATTGACTTATTACAGAATCATATTAATTGTTATGTTATCATATATGGTTCACTTATGACTTTATATTACCCGTTCTTTTGTAAATTCCATGTTAAAGAGCGTTTTTGATAAAATTGTTTCATTTGTCGTCTGTGTTTTTCTTTAAATTATTCATATGATTACTTAGATCATGATTAAATCATTCCAGAATATAAAACATGATTTATATATAATATATATTCATAATATATATATATATATATATATATATATATATAATAGATCAATAAATGGAATTAAATACACCGTTCATGGAGACGGTAGGCCGTACGTACGCATGAACGCTGTTTTCGTTTCCTTATTGAGTTAAATGGAAATAAGTAGATGACATACATATATATACACATAAATCCAGTATAATTATTATGTCATATATTTTATGATTACTTATTATATATACTTTATAATCATTCATGAATGGTTAATGTGGAGAATGAATCTCATCGCGTCGTGGAGATGGTAGTCTGTACGTACGCACGACCGATGATATCGTTCTCATGATCGTGGAATTGTATTGGAGTGTTTGTATACTATTTCAGAATCAATATCTCTTTACAATAATCATATATAGTTATTATGTACACCATTATACCTATCCAAGGAAGGTTGTGGTGGAAAATAGATTACACCACGGCGTGGAGACGGTATTCCGTACGTACGCACACGTGGTGATTTCTTTTTCCGTAGGATGGATAGATGGTGAAATTGGGTTGTTTCATACTTATAATAACATATCAGTATATGAGTGATACTGATGTTATTACTTAATAATTAAACAACTAAAGAAGAAGAAGTGGAAGAAGAAATAAAGATGAAAGAATCGGTAACGGAAATTACCTCTTCTTTGAAGCGCCCCTTTGAGAACTCGTCTTAGGGCACTACAATTGGTCTTTGAGGAAGAACAGAACCTCTAGGATGTTTATAGGAATGTTTTGAAGAGAAGTTGGCAGAGTTTGGCCGAGATTGAAGGCTTAATGTGTTTTGAAGAAGAGAGGGAGGGGGTTCCCTTTTATAAGGGAGGAGAGGGGCACTTTTGGAATAACTAAAAATATTATTTTATTATAAAGCCAAATTAGGATTTAAATAGCTCCAAATTGATTTATTTCGAAGCTAAAGTGGGGATGGGTCGAAATAATCTCATCAAATAGAATTTATACAAGTTTAGGTTCCAATTTTAACCTAATCATTTAGATTTAACATTAAGTTAAATAATTTTACTTTTACCGTGTCTTCTTGTGTTCTTATACTATAAGGTTAATAAACGTACAATAAAAATCCAAAAGAACCCCATGTTGTTTATTATTAATATATATAACCTTATCTAAGTCATTTGTACGAACCATAGATTTTGAAGAATAAAATAACAATTAATAATATAATATTTGTTTTAAAAACTATTTTATGTCAATTTTGACACTATTTAGTAATTGGTTTTTGTGAAACTCATAACAGAATTATTATTTCAAAAAAATTTACTTAAATAAATAATAACATGTCTTATTAACCTATAAAATTAGTTAAATTCATAAAAAGTCTTAAATTACATTTATTTGGGTATTTATAACATCAATTATGTAAATATTTCATTAATAAGACAATTACTACATCATCTTTGTGTCATAATAAATGATAATTATTTAATCCCAAAAATTTATAAATAAATTCCTATGATGTAGATAATTGTATTATAGTTCTGAAGACTATTCATGTTAGAAGTTTCATGAAGTGTATCACTAAATTAAAATTATTATACTTATAAGATTTAAGAAAGTGACATGTTGTCACATTCTTTGGTTTTAATAATAATTAAATTATTTTCATGGAAAAAGTCCATTAAATTTATCTAATCCGACCCTTAGGTGATATGAGTCTACTTTTAGTCATCCAATTAGATTTTGACATGTGTTAGGGTAATTTTATAATATTATATTTACCCTTAATTACCTGATTTACCTTTAACTATGGTAAATAAAATTTACCGTAGTTTCTATTCATAATTCCTGAAAATAAAAATTAGCTTATTAACATAATTTGGATCCACTGATTCCAAATATGGAATTCATTTTTCCAAATTCAATACACAAAAGTTGCAGAAATTAAATTAAAATTTATCACGTTGTCGAAAGAAAACGGGTTTTTCTTTAAAACATTGCAAAATATTGAGTTGATTTATCCTACGAATTCAAGTTAGAATCAATGCTAATGACATAAATTATATTAAATGGTAATAATATTTTCTATTTATAATTTAAAACCATTCAATATTATAACTTAACCATATAAATTATTGCGATGAAAAAGTTGTTTTTAATTAAAATATAGCATGTTTTCACTATTCATCAAAATATGAAAGTTACCAGAATGATATGGAAATTTAACCAAAGTAAATTTTTATTTCATGATTCTAAAGAAGAATTTTATTTTGTCAAATTGAACTTATAAACATGTCAAAAACCATATTTATAGTGGGTGCTCCATCAAAAGGCGGCAAAACTACATTTTTTTAAAAATACTTATTTTACCCGAAAAAATTTATTTTGTTCTTATACCATGTTTTAGAAAATGTGCAAGTCGAATAATAATGTTATAAGATTCAAAATTTAGTTAATACTATTCATAACAGCTATTTTATAATAATATTATAATAATATATCGTTGTTTAATGAAACCCGGTATTGTGTACAACACACGCTATCGAGGAAGGTCGCGATTGCGTGTAATGCAAGCCAAGTCAGGGTTGCGTGATGTGCAAGAATCCTTCATTGTTTCATATAAAATAATCCAACCATATTTCTTTTATACATTGAATATATATATATATACTCAATGTTGTGTCGAATAAATATTATCAAAATTGTGTGTAACACGATCCAAGAATAGTTTTGCGTATAGTGCAAGCTAATACGGTGTTGCGTATAGTGCAAGGTAATCTTGGTGTAGCATAAAACAGAAGACATTAATGAAATTAAAAAAATATTTTTCATAAAATCTTGGGGTGTTACATTCTACCCCCCTTAAAATGAATTTCGCCCCCGAAATTCGTCGGGGTTATAAATGGTTTACTATACGAAACATTCTTTAATAGAAACCCACCTCGTAAAAAGGAATACCAATACCAATCTTTAAAAACAAATGTATGAAACGCAACGGTTACCCAAATAAACTAATCACTGGGTTTCCACATAGGTGAAAATATGGATATGGAAGAGAAATCTAACCATCATGTTCTGATGATGAGTGGTAGAGAACATGGCTATGAAAAAAAACTATCAATCACGAAGCCATAGATTTGTGATGATCTAAGGTACCATCAGATTCGTCAGATATGAGGGCACTAGGACAACATTTTTGGTTTTCAAGATCATTTCCCTAAAGATGATGAAATTGGAATTAGAAGAAATACTTTCATGATTTCGGTATAGTCTCGCCGTTTGGCGTTCTTTGGACAATTTCCAGTTCATCTCTTAAATAATTGATGTTGAATTAGTCATCCGTGATGTGTTAGCAGATCATGTGATAGAATGATGGGTCATTCCATCTGTCTCAAAAAAAAGGTTAGAAAAGTTATCAAAAAATACATAAGTCCATCTATAGTGAGATTAATCATATATGGTTCATAAAATGGACTTATACTTCATATATCATACTGCTTAATATAATAAAACTAGTTTCTACTAAACAGGGACTTCCTGTAGGCCAGTGGTAGGTGATAAAGGCCAGTCACACTTCGGTTGTGGGTTCGATTCCCACAGCCTTGTCCGACGCGATGGATGTCGCCCATCCTGCAGGTTTTCCTTTTTCTAAAGCTATATTACTATAAAATCTCATCAACAATATCAAAAAACTTTAATCCTTAAAAAATACTAACTTATTTCCAACATAATCCATTCTAATCTTTAGGATTATCGAAAATACATCGGTCCAAGCTCATAGTATAAAGAAAATGATCACATGAATGCCATCATTTATCCCCCATATATCATAAGATATATCTTGTTGGTAAAATTACAAACATTTGAATACCTTAATCATTTATTCTATTGGAGAATGAATATCCATTGAACCTTAGTGAAAACATGAATGCAGTTAAAAGTTACCACTTTCCACATATGAAAATCCTCAAAATTATATATCCTCAAACCATGATATCACTTAGTCCTTATATCAATCATGAGCTCATGAATACTGTCAAACATTTCATTTTATCCTTATCCCTTCATTATGCGCATATCATCTGTTTTCCAAAATATTTGAATCACTTTTCATGGTTACCAGTACTGTAAAATTATTGAAACCCACAGTAGAATAATACAAAAATATTCTAATACACAATAAAAGTACCTCATCAACATTATTCTTTAATACTAATACATAAACAATTCAATCCATCCTCTTCAATTATTGTCCCGGAATAAGTCCTTCCTTGATTTAGAAGTAACTTTTTAGGTCAGGGCATTGAGTTGGGTAATGACAATGTTCTCCAGAAATAATACATTGAACTCCATAATAGTCTGTCACTCTATGACCCTTTTCTCCACATAGATAACATCGGTCCCTCCATTTGAGGTATTCCTCAAGGTTCTTTTTCCCTTCTATAGAAATCTCAATCTTACTTTCTTTATGCTCCTCAACATGCGAACATGCATAATAGTCTATCTTACTCTTCCTTGATGAATAAGGATTGCCACTAAATTTCAGCTTGTTAGTCATATATCGCGATGACTGATTTGGCATAATCACAATATCTTTCTCTCTAGGCATTACAAAATTTTGTTTCTCATAGTCACCAATTTGATCATTGGATTCAATGTTAACCGAATTCCTTCTGGTTCCCTCCATTAACTAAAACACAAAAATAATTCTATGAGAGGCAAAAATCATGCATGAAAAAACAACAGAGTAATGTGGGAGAACCCTCAATATCTAACATTTAGGTTAAATTCTAAGATTGTTACCGTAGTTCTAGGACTATATCCTATACGTATACTGTTCCTTAGGGACATCCCTATACATACCTTAGAAAAATATCTATGGATATCACTAACGTTTTCGCATCCTAGTTTCCAAAGGTTGACTAAACTTTTCCTCTGATACCATCTGTAGAGACCCGAAGATTTACGTACATAGAAAATTAGATTACTTTTGTGGAATACTTAGTAAATAACAAAAACACACAGACAAGGACCGTAATAGGTTAGTGTCTTTTGGAAACTCGGAATATAATCTTCTAATAATAGTGAAAGAACTTCAACATCTCCCATAAAGATCTTCTTTTTTTAAACTTAATCCTTTCTTTATGTCCCGGGGAAAAGAAAACATAAAAGGGTGAGATCAAATGCTCAGTAAGGGTAAAAAAAATAAATATCTATCACGTCATATTCATAAGAACATATCTTTCGGAAATCTTAACCTATAAAAGTGATCATAATTTCATAACATGGGATAAATCATAGTAGTGAAGTGTAATACCAAAAATCAAACATAAAACATGATGCTTTGTGGCATACACACATAATCATAGAGAATCATTTCTTATTAGTCACGACTCGTTGCCAAGACAATCTTAGTGGACAAAGTCCCTTTCTAAACCGAGTTCACTCCTAGTTTCAGTCTTGTTTCACTGAACCGGTATAACCTACTGTTCCATCCATGTATATGTCATGAGATATAAAATCATTACCCAATGCATTGGATGGAGATATAGGTCCCACCCATCTCATAATGATACCATTCTTATGTGTGCCACAAAATCGGAGAACCATACATCATAGCATAACCCATGTAATAAAAATGGGAATCTTAAACATCGTGACATCATAAAACAATTCATATAAGATAAAGGAATTCATAAAAATATAATTCCATCACAACATAATCAAATCAATGTAATAATAGGGATAAAAACAGAACCCTTTATTATCTTAAATGGAAAATAATTTTGATAAAACACTTGAGCTCCATTCTTGAGGAAAATATCCTTTATGCTTCAAAAAAACTTTACCGTTCTTAACATGTCATACAATTATAAACTAAAATAAGTTGATTAAAAATAAACTTGAAAACTTTTAAAGGAATCTTCTTGTAAATAATGTTTTAAAAATCCATTCATTACGTATAAGTTAAAAAAACATTCTTCTCGTACTTTTGTCGGAAAAGTCAAAAAGTACCTCGTACGAAAAATGCCAAAATATTCCTTTCATATATTTTACTAAAAACTCACCAAAAGGTAAAATTGGATTTAAAAAATTTTAGGTGGATGAAAATAATATTACATATTGAGGAAAAATGGATGTGGATGATAAAATACACCCCAGTAAATACCAAAGTATAAACAATCTCGTATAAAAATGAGATTGTGATATTTTTCTTACCTTAGGTACGATTTGCTTCGTAAGTGTCTGAACCTCCTGTATAATGATTTAAATAATTTCATTGACTTATTAAAGAAGCATATAAATTGTTATGATATCATATATGGTTCAATTATGACTTTATATTACCCGTTCTTTTGAAAATTCCATGTTAAAGAGCGTTTTGGGTAAAATTGTTTCATTTGTCATCCGTGTTTTGACTTGTAATTATTGATATGATTACATAGATCATTTTTACATCATTCCATAATATAAAACAAGATTTATATATATTATATATTTATAATATACATATATATAATAGACCAATAAATGGAAATAAATACACCATTCATGGAGACGGTAGATCGTACGTACGCATGAACGCTGTTTTCGTTTCCTTATTGAGATGAATGGAAATAATTAGATGACATATATATATATACACATAAATCCAGTATCATTATTATTTCATATATTTCATTATTAATTATTATATATACTTTATAATTATTCATGAATGGTTAATGTGGAGAATGAATCTCATCACGTCGTGGAGACGGTAGTCCGTACGTACGCACGAGCGATGATATCGTTCTCATGATCGTGGAATTGTATTAGAGTGTATGTATACTATTTCAGAATCAAAATCACATTAAAATAATCATATATAGTTATTCTTTACACCATTATACCCATCCAAGTAAGGTGGTGGTGGAAAATAGATTACACCACGGCGTGGAGATGGTATTTCGTACGTACGCACGCGCGATGATTTTTTTTCCGTAGGACGGATAGATGGTGAAATAGGGTTGTTTAATACTTATAATAACATATACGTATATGAGTGATACTGATTTTATTACTTCATAATGAAACTACTAATGAAGAAGAAGTGGAAGAAGAAATAAAGATGAAAGAATCTGTAACGGAAATTACCTCTTCTTTGACGCCCCTCTTTGAGACCTCCTCTGAGGGCACTAAAATTGGTCTTTCAGGAATACCAGAACCTCTAGGATGTTTCTAGGGAAGTGTAGAAGAGAATTTGGCAGAGGATGGCCGATATTGAAGTCTCAAAGTGTTGTGAGGATGATAGGTAGGGGGTTCCCTTTTATAAGGGAGTAGAGGGGCACCTTTGGAATAACAAAAAATATTATTTTATTATAAAGCCAAATTCGGTTTTAAATAGCTCTAAATTGATTTATTTCAAAGATAAGGTGGGGATGGGTCGAAATAATCTCATCAAATAGAATTTAGACAAGTTTAGATTCTTATTTTAACCTTATCATTTAGATTTAACATTAAGTTACATAATTTTACTTTTACCGTGTCTTCTTGTGTTCTTATACTATAAGGTTAATAAACATGCTATAAAAATAAAAAAGAACAAAAAGTTGTTTATTATTAATATATATAACCTTATATAAGTGATTTGTCAGAACCTTAGATTTTAGAAATAAAATAACAATTAATAATATAATATTTTTTTTAAAAACTATTTTATGTCAATTTTGACAGTATTTAGTAATTGATTTTTGTTAAAATCATAAAAGAATGATTAGTTCTAAAAATGTTACTTAAATCAATACTAACATGTCATATTAACCTATAAAATTAGTTTAAATCATAAAAAGTCTTAAATTACATTTATTTGGGTATTTATAACATCAATTATGTCAATATTTCATTAATAAGACAATTACTGCATCATCTTTGTGTCATAATAAATGATAATTATTTAATACCTAAAAATTATAAATAAATTCCTATGATGTATATCATTGTATTTTATTTCTGGAGACTATTTATGTTCGAAGTTTCATGATGTGTATCACTAAATTAATATTATTATACTTATAAGATTTAAGAAAGTGACCTGTTGTCACATTCTTTCGTTTTAATAATAATTGAATTATTTTCATGGAAAAAAGTCCATTAAATAAATATAATCTGACCCTTAGGTGATATGGGTCGACTTTTAGTTATCTAATAGGATTTTGACATGTGTTAGGGTAATTTTATAATATTATATTTACCCTTAATTACCCGATTTACCTTTAACTATGGTAAATAAAATTTACCGTAGTTACTATTCATAATATTCAAAAATAAAATGTATCTTATTAACATAATTTGGATCCACTGATTCCAAATATGGAATCCATTTTTCCAAATTCAATACAATAAATTTTCATAAATTAAATTAAAATCAATCCCGTTGTCGAAAGAAAACGGGTTTTTCTTTAAAATATTGCAAAATATTGAATTGATTTATCCTACGAATTCAAGGTAGAATCAATGATAATGACATACATTATATTAAATGGTAAAAATATATTCTATTAATACTTTAAAACCATTAAATATTATAATTTATCCATATAAATTGTTACGATGAAAAAAGTTGTTTTTAATTAAAATATAGCGTGTTTTTACTATTCATCAAAATATAAATGTTACCAGAATGATATGAAAATTTATCCAAATTAAATTTTTATTTCATGATTCTAAAGAAGAATTTTATTTTGTCAAATTGAACTTATAAACAAGTCAAAAACTAGATTTAAAGTGGGTGCGCCATCAAAAAGAGGAAAAACTGCATTTTTTGAAAAATACTAAATATACCCGAAAAATTTATTTTGTTCTTATATCATGTTTTAGAAAATGTGAAAGACGAATAATAATTTTATAAGATTCAAAATTTACTTAATACTATTCATAACGGCTAGTTCATAATAATATTATAATAATATATCGTTGATTAGTAAAACCCGATATTGTGTAAAACACACGCTATCGAGGAAGGTTGCGATTGCGTGTAATGCAATCCAAGTCAGGGTTACATGCTGTGAAAGAATCCTTCGTTGTTTCATATAACATAATCCAACCATATTTCATTTATACATTGAATATATATAAATATATACTCAATGTTGCGTAGAATAACTATTATCAAAATTGTGTGTAACACGAACCAAGAATAGTGTTTCGTATACTGCATGCTAATACGGTGTTGCGTATAGCGCAAGGTAATATTGGTGTACCATAAATCACAAGAATTAATGAAATTAAAAGAATATTTTTCATAAAATCTCGGGGTGTTACATAAACCATATTTAGTAATTGACTATGTCCACTAATAACGTCTTGGCAGCAATACATTAGATACTCTGGATATCATATTATGTTCATATTAGTTTTCAACAATTATAGGTTTTATTCCAATTCTATTCTATCATGGCTAATTTTCTTTTATGATTACTTCCTTATTTAATTTCACAATTTATTTAACGAATCAAAATTTTTGTGTTTAAACATTATGATCATGTTTTTACATTCAAGTTTATATGGATAATTTTATTTTCTCCATTTTTACCCTTAATGATAATTTGAGCTTATCATTTTTATGTTTTATTTTACACAGGATAAAAAATATGGATTTTAGGTATGAAAAAAGGAAAAAAACATTAATGGAGATGTTGAAGATATTTCACTATGATTATATGATTATGTTCTGAGCTTCCAAAGACTAAAAACTAACATGATATTTGGCCATCTGTTTCTATCATATATTATGTATTCATAAAAATTAATTAAATATATATGTATGCCAATCTTGGGTTTCTACATTTGGTATCAGTGAAATATTTTAGTCGACATTTAGAATCATGGATGAGAAATATTTAGTGAGATCCCAAGATATATTTCTAAGGTATTTCTATTAAGGTCCATAATATTAATTATACGTATAGGTTACAATCATATAATTGTGATAATGATTATTAATAACCTTGTTTTAAACGTAATATGGTAGATATTGAATGTACTCCCCCATGAAAATCATGTTTTCCATCTATGAATTTTTCCTCTCGCACTATTCTTTTTGAGTTTTACACAATGGCTGGAACCCAAAGGAACCTTGTTAACAATCAATGAACAGGAAAATACAATTATTTTCTTATTTAAAAACTAAATGTTTTTTGAGATGGAGTAAAAAATATAATTGTTATACATACACAAGCTATGTATCATTCTGGACATCCAAATGAGAGAGAAGGGAACAACATTCTATTGTGACCTTAATGAGACAATGTCCAAATTCTTTCATTGGATCTTCTGATCCACTTATTACCAAAATATGGATAAATGAACTTGAAAAAATATTTTAGTTATTTTGATATATGAATCAAGAAAAAATCATTTTGGTTATTTACCATTTAGATGGTTAAGTAGACTAGTGGTGGACTCCAATTAGGAATACCAAGCACCATGATGAAATTGAATCCATGGAAAGGGATAAGTTCAAGAACATATTTTTCAAAAATAACTCCCCTCATATTATTTTAACAATTATGGAAATGGAGTTCCTTGAGCTCAAACAAAAGGATGATGAATTTTTTGGTACATCAGAGGCTAATTTTACAAGGCTTACATGGTATGTTTCTGGCTTTATCGTTCAACCTGAATGAAATGTTTTTCGATTCTTCAAGGGAATAAAAACAAGTCATTGAAGGTAATTAGCTATATGGGACTTTAGAATCAATTAATATATTGTGATTTGTGAAATCAAGGAAGAACTGTATGTTGGTGTTATATATCCATATTATTTTTTGACTAGAAATGAATGATGAAGATCAAGGAAATATCTCCAAACAATGCTGATAAGAAGATGGATGTTTCCACATGATCAATGATGGGAAATAATAATGGTAGAGATTTTCTAAATGGGACTATTCAATGATTCATATGAAGAAAATACGGTCATAGAGTAGTTTAGTGCTGAATTAATGGAAAAAGGGTTGCTAAGGATTTCTATAGAGAAACAACTATAGAGAACACACCACCACAACTTCAATGATCAAAGTTCAAGTAAATGGGGCATTATTCATACCAATTCCCTAATATATGGGTTAATGATTATCTACATAAGAAACCTATTAAGGAAAAAGTAAACATGCAGTGACATGTGATCACTGTTGGTGATGTTGAAAATGATAACTATGTGGTGGAATGATTAAGGGTTTATTAAATGGGATACCAAAATAGTGTCATGGAATATCATTTATAGTATTATTGAATATTGGAATATCTAGTTATTGGTTAGTGTGTTTTTAAATAAAGATATGGTACCGCTAACTATGAAAAGTTATTGAAATATTTTTGGAAGAAACATGATACGTGGATAATGAAAGGACATAGAGATAATGAGATGTTTGATAATATTAATATCATATTGACTGATATATGGACAATGTGATATCATGTTTTGAATATATATTATTTTAAGGATTTTTATGATGTATAAAGAGTTAACTTTTTATATAATTCATGTTTTCACTAAGGGTCTATAGTTATTCAGCTTATTATAATGTTTGAATTGAATAAAATATTAATTCATTCACATGTTTGGAATGTGGAAACTTTGGATGACCAAATGAGATATCGGTGACATTGGTTTAGTTCAACTCCTCCTAATGTTTTTTATTTTCTGTTTTAGGAAAGTTATTAATTTTACCCATTTATGGAGTGTATAAGTTAATTTCTATTTTATTTTTGTTATAAAAATATATAATATCACTATAGGTGTACTTATGCATGTTTGATAATAGGTTATAACATTATTGTGAAATATATGAAATGACTTATCATTATATATCTTGATTCGAAAACACTTTAAGAATGAAAAATTCAACATCATTTCATTAAAAATTATATAATGTGAAAATTTATTAGGGAATTATAAAAGTTGAGATGGTACCAAAATCAATTATGTATTTATTTTCATTCATAATTTATTCAATTTTAGGAAATGAATCTTCAAAATCAAAAATTTAATCATATTACCATCTTATCCAATGACTCAAATAGTCCAATAAATTATCACAGATTTATGGGTTTGTGGTAGTTAACTATCTCCGAACCATATTCATTATCACTGTACACACAAAATTGATGTTTATATTTCTCTTATATATCCATTTATTCACATCCGACATTTTTTCTCTTCTGTTAAAACACATTGATTAGTTTCTTTGGGTAACAGTTATGTTTCTAACTGTCATTTTTAAAATGATTTTTAGTATTTTTTTATGATGTTTTTTTCATGAAATAAATATTCATGTTGAAAACCATTTATAACACTCCCAAATTCTGAGGAAAAAATTCTTTTTAATGTTGGTATAATGAAACACCCTGATATTTTATAAGATATATTATTTTTTATTACATTTATTTCTTGTGTTGTACACTACACCAATATTATCTTGTGCAATATGAAATCATGTATCAGCTTTCATTATACACAACCCTATTCATGGAATGTGTTGAACACAATCTCATGTTCTTGTGATAGAATTAATTTCATGAAACACATAGTATTGATTTTATTCAATGTACAGTTCAAATATGTTTTGATTATTTTTTATGCAATACAAATGGAATCTAGCACTACACCCAACACTAACTTGTCCTGCATTGCATGCAAGAGAGACCATGCTCCATAGCTTGAATTTTACATGATACCAAGATTAATTAAACAAAGATATATTATTAAAATATTATTATTTCATTGGATATAATCTGGAAATTATGAATATTATAAACCAATTTTTTTATTTTATATCCTTATCATTCATCTTAAATTTTTTTTTGAACATGGTATGAGGACAAAATCAAATTTTCAGATAAAAGAAGTATTTTTTTAAAGATTTTAATTTAAAAACTTTTGTTGGAACACCCATTTTAAATCAATACTTTTATACTTATATAATCAAAATTTGACATGAAAAACTTCTTCATTGGAATCAGGCCAAAAAATACATTTGATCAATTTTTGGAATTTTTCTAATAAAATTCTAATTTTAATGAATACTGAAAAATACTACATTTTAATATTAAATGGATTTTACTATATTTATTTATATAGCTATATTGTCTTTTTAATTTATTTTAATGTTTAACTGGATTATATTTTTATCATTTAATTTTATTTTTATCATTGGAATTAATTTCATTTATAAACTGGGATTATCCACATTTCATTCTTTTGATATTTATTACTTCTTATAAACCGACTTTTTGGTTTTGACAAGTAGAATTAAATTTAAATTAATTTCTGAAAATTTTGTGCTTTGAATTTGTAAAAATTGATTCCATATTTGGAATCATAATATTCAAATTGCATATAAAGGTAGCTATTATTTTTTGGACATTATGAATAGAAACCTCAGTAAATACATTTTGTACCCTGGTTTAAATGTAAATATGTTAAATAAGGATAAAAAAATAATATTATAAAAATATTAATCATCCCTATACATGTCTTAATACTATTGTATTAGATATTTCAGACAATGGGAATCCGGGGATCGATTTTGGAATCCCATGGATTTACATGGATGTGAAATGAAATTTTATAATAATTAATTTAATGTAAAGATAATTATTTCCTAAACATATAAATTTTACTCAATAAATTTTATTATTGAGTTACTTAACTAATATCTATGCCTATTAATAAAAAAATAAATGTAACATGATTTAATACATTATAGTGTCTTAATTATAATTTTTAGTCATTAGATAAATTGTCATGTCCCGTTTCCCGGGTCCCGTGTCGTGACTACCCAAAGCCCACCTTTCATAGGCCAGGGGCTGGAGAATAGCACCAAAGGCATAATTTCACAAAACTAGAAAGCCATTGCCTTTATAACCTATAAACAGACAAAACAAAGAACACAACCAGATACAAAACACTACGTAAACTGTATAACTAAAGAGTGTGGAAATGTAAATGGGGCCGGAAATACAACCCCAACTGTAAAGTACATGGAACTGGAAGTACAAGTACAAATTAAGAATGGAAAAAATAGATTGTTGGTTATCCTATGGAATTTTTACATCATGTGTAGGAATAGATAACCTCTTCAGCACTCCACGTCCATCTGTTCCTTTTGTGTACCGACACACCGTAAGGTCCATCTCCGGGTCTCGTCCAGTCATAGAACTCTCATCCTCAGTCAGCGATGTCTCTCGTCTACATCCAACACAATGAGGTGTGGGAATATCCCATGAAGGGGTGAGTATAACGATACTCAGTAGGGACCCTGATACCCTGAAGGTATCACAAAATCCAACAAGGATAAACCAAAAAGTATGAAATAAACAGAAAAATTTACATAGTTATATACCCATACATGTACCTATGTTATCAATTATTCCATCTCAATCATGATGTAAACAAAAAATTTACTAACTCAGCTCAAAAATGATTTTCTTCACATTATCAATACCACGACTACTAGAGAACACCTCCTATGTCGAGTAAAGTGGTCCAACCGTGACACCAAGGGGCTTCTCACTAGCCTTGTACTGCTGAGGTACACCTCCGGTCGAGTACCATGGGTCAGCTATGTCACCAAGGCACAGCCCACCGTGGGTCTGCCACAACAACCAGGCGCTCCCCCTACTAGCCATCAGAGGTACTCCTCCTGTTTAGTACTACGGGTTTTCCGCCACAACCAGGCGCTCCTCC
Organism: Viscum album; assembly: GCA_963277665.1. Classification (NCBI taxonomy): domain Eukaryota; kingdom Viridiplantae; phylum Streptophyta; class Magnoliopsida; order Santalales; family Viscaceae; genus Viscum; species Viscum album. The sequence goes on along the minus strand of OY728121.1, from coordinate 137,656,543 downwards.
ACTGTGGGTCTGACTCCACAACCAGGCGCTCCTAACTGGGATAGTCGATTTACTATGAGAAATTCGGTCAGTAGTCGTCATGTCTCAGCCAGCTACTAGGTCTCCACACTCTGCTGGAAAGTCACTAAAAGGATCCGCTCCAAGGAATTTGGGTTGATACTCCATCTGTCAAGAAGTCCCAAGAAGATGTATCTCAATGGTTCGCCACATCATTGGGGTCTCAATGCAATAGATGAAACATCAATCAGATGCCTGGTTTGTGTGTTATTACACTTTTAGTCCTGGGGGCCCTTTTGGATTCGTGCACAATCCAACCTGACTGTATCTCAACTATATCCCATACTCCAGTGGGGTATACTCTATGGGACTTTCATGATCCACGATTACTAGCTCCACTTACGGTTCATCAAAAAGACGTCTGGTGCCAATGTTATGGCCAAAAGAAAGTAATGGGTCCTAGTGGGATAGTGTCCTGTACATCCAGGTTGGACATACCCGGCCCAACCCCGTCTTGGCCGACCCTATTTAGTTTGACCCTGACTGACCAATTAGGTCGGGCCCACCCCGTTGGGCAGGCTAGCCCATTGGGTTTAGCCCTGCCCGCTTGACCCATCCCTGTTGGCCATGAGGGGCCACAGAGGGTCGTGAGGGCACGGACGGGCCGCGAGGGTACGGACGGGCCACGAGGGCGCAGACTGGCCGCAAGTCAGCGCCATGTTATTTTGGCCTGGAGGGTGACTTGGGGGTGTGACTTGTACCATATGACACCACAAGGGCGCGAGAAGGTTCGGTCGGGGTGCCAAGAGGGGAACGCGTTGGCCGACTCAACTGGGACACCGCGTGTGGTGCTGGAGGCAGGATCGCCGGGCCACCATGAGGGGGGCAGGATGGCGCCGTGAGTCCAAATCTGGGTAGCTTGGGAGGGTGTCGCATGGCCAAATCGGCTGGGAGGCACAGCGACTAGGATCATGGGTGTAGTGCGGCTGGGACACGGCCCGACTGGGGTGCAGCGCGACTCAGACCAGTTCGTCTGGTGGGCGACGCGGCTGGTGGGTAGCGCGACCAAGGTAGCTCGGAAGCTGGAGGGTAGTGTGGATCGGCCCGGGGTAGCGGAGCATCACAGGAGCGGCACAGGTTGCCTTCGTTGCCTTCTTCATCCCTTCGCCTCATCGCCATGCTGAAGAACATCACATCGAAGAACAACATAGGGGGGTCAGGCCATGTTATTTTGGCCTTCACCCTCCCCGTTTATGGTGGTAGAAATCGGTTTATCAAGAACATAATCAAAGAACGAGCAAGGAAGATATCGTGAATACATCAATTCCCATAATTCACCATTAAATAAATATTCCCACCCCATAAGTAAAAACATCCACGGATCAACTTCATAATAATTTGGTCTGCATTCTTTGTTTTATAAGGAAAGAAACCAGGGAATAATATCATACAAAAATAAAATCACTAACATGATCATTGCTCATCGATGTTGGCATTAGAAGGCAGACTGCAATTCGTTGTAGAAGAACATGCCCTATGTTGAAGGAAGTTCCATGAAAGGAAGTCTAAGCCGAGGTCATTATTCATATTCGAAGACATTCCTTGTCAGGGGAGCGTTCTTCGTGGAAGAACACATTCTTCAATGGAGATTATAATCCTCCATGTGTTGGGTGTCATGTCACTTTATCAGCACTTCGTCGCTTGGTTATGCAGTCCCAAATCCTACTCCAAAGCATTATATATATAGGAGAGGGGGATGTAGGTAATGATCATTGGAATTTATGAGGGTTCATTTATTAGGAACATTCCAAAATTCCAGCAACGATGTTACTCAATTTAAAAAGGGGCAGGACAATTAATTTACACATGCGCAATGATGCAGTTCATTGGCAATATTAATGGCATGTGCATTTTCATAATTAAGATGGAGGAGGTCAAGAGGCTCTCCCTCATTAATTATGAGAGTTGATGGCTTCTCCCAATTAAAGGGGTGTTTCATCCCGAGTGGTCCCCACCCACATAAAATCTCAATGGAGGTTATAGTTCGAGTGGTCCCCACCACCATAACCTATCATGGGGGATATGGTTCGGGTGGTCCCCACATCCAACTTCCACCTGGAGGATTAGTTCCTATGGACCCTACATGAAATATCCACATGGATGATCATAATAAAATAAAAAGAAGTTTATTTTATTTTATTATTTCCACAAAAAAAATAAACTATCCTTCATCGTCATCCATCAGCCGTCGAGGTTAAAGACTCCTTTAGTGAATATTGGCGCAACAAGTTCAACGGTGCCCTCAGATTTAAATTCTGGGCACCGGTTCAAATGCTATAAAAATCTGCGCGCACTTTTACTGAACATACCAGAAAAAAAGTTTGGAAAATTATTATCAGTCACCCTAGACATGCCCTGATCTAGGTTATTCTCTTCCTAGGTGAAACACACTCCCAAAGAACCCAATGGTAATATAGTATTTTCAATCCAAGTTATCATTTATATGGTTTTAATTTTACAACAAAATAATTGTCACTTAATTATTTTATTTGCTGCCAAAAACTAACAATCTCTGGTGTCCTGCATTGGACAACATTATAATCTAAATAAATAAATCATACTATCACATGTTCAATGATGGTATCATATTTTTATTTATAGATAACACTTGTATGTTATAATCATTTGAAAAGTAAAATAATTTATTTAATTATTTTATTTATGATTATGCCATTTTTGGGGTTTCTCATAGGAGGCATGTCACGACTAATAATATGTAGTTCCTAGGGTAAAACCGCAATCCTGTGCGTAATGGTGCCCTCATATTTCTGATCCGAATAATTGTTTAAGATTTATTCCACTTTTTAGGAAAACTTCTAACTCGCATAAACTAATGCTTAACAAAACATCGACGGATCATTCCTGGAACACCGGAACTCAGAATCGTGCACTGTCAGATTTCACGGACTTGTAAAATTCCCATACATATAAAAAAATTAAATGTAAATTTAGGGTCATTATATTCTCCCCTGCCCAGGGTTCTACGTCCCTGTAAGACACAACTCAAATTAAAGGGAACATGTGTGGGTACTGAGAACGAATCTTAACCTCCCAATCCCATGCGCTCTCTTGGAGGATCACGTGCTGCCATCAAATGTGCACAAGAGTTATTGACCATTAGAAATGGACATGCTCCTGTCGATCCTAAATATCTACTGGATCCACTGAAAATGTCTCCCAATCATTGACTTCCATCTCTCCATGTTCGATGACGTGAGAAGGTTCATCCACAAAGCTCCTCAGTTGGGGTATGTGGATGTTGTCGTGCACCTGGTGAAACTGAGGTGGAAGAGCTAAGCGGTATGCCCCCTTGCCGAATTTTCTGAGTACATGAAATGGTCCGAAGAAACTCATAGATAACATGCTGCCTTGGAAAAATCTATGCAAACTTCTTCGTGGTGAGACCTGTAAAAATATGTGGTCACCATCCTCGAACTCCATAGGTCTCTGTATCCAGTCGGCATATGACTTCTTCCTACTCTGTGTAGTATTCTACTGCTCATGGATGATCTTAACTTTCTCTATGGTAGCCTGTACCATCTCTCGTCCCAGGAGTGTTGACACCCCTGGGTCAGTCCAACACAAAGGTGATCTACAAGGTTGCATGTACAACTCCTCAAATGGTTCCAACCCTATGGTGTAGTGATTGCTGTTGTTTTATGTAGGTTATACCAATGGTATGTGATCCTCCCGGTTATGACTATAGTAGAGGACACAAGCACACAACATGTCCTGAAGGGTCTTAATGGTCCGCTTATTCTGACATTCCTTTATGAGGATGTAAGGCGGTTCTCAAACGAAGCTATGTTCGGAAAGCCTCATGCAACACCTTCCATATCTGGGAAGTAAAACGTGCATCATGATCAAAAACGATAATAGAGGGTAATCATTGTAAATGCACAATATCTTACACAAAGTGCCATTCTAGGCTCTCTAGTGAACTATGTACTTTGATCAGTAGGATGTGGGATGACTTGGTGAGTCATTCGACAATAACCCAAATCAATTCATGACCCCTGGAGGTATGTGGAATTTATTTCACAAATTACATTGACATCCCATCCCACTTCCACTATGGGACCTATAATTTTTGAACCATGCCTACTGGTACGTGATGTTCTGCCTTCACTTGCTGACATGTGAGGCACCGAGAGACAAACTATGCAACAACTTTCTTCATTCCTGGCCACCAGTGCTTTCGTTGGAGATCCTGGTACGTCTTCAACACTCCTGGATGTACTGATAGAGGGGATGTGACTAAAATTCTCAAAAAATATTCCTAATGTGACACTGGTACCCTAATACGTCCTCGGAAGAGGATGAAATGCTCCCAAACTTCAAAAAATCCATCAGGTGCCTACCCGATGGATATCTGAGCAATTAGTGTCTCACAATCAGTGTCCCTATGATATGCCTCCCTAACTCGCTGATGAATTTGGGAAGTTACTATAAGAGACTGATGGAAGGCTGCTCCATCTCTATCCACAAGGGATATCTATAAAGTAGCCAGCTACTCTGTCACATCAATCAGCAGTGGCAGGCCAGAACTCTTGTTGAGTGTGTCTGCTACCATGTTCCCCTTCCCATGAGTATAGACTATCTCAATGTCAACATATGATTCCACGAGTGTGTGGGTGGCTGACTCACGAGTGATTGTCATCACCCTTCTATGCATGAGTTTATCCTATGCTTCCAGGGTTTCCTTTTTCACTGTCCAAGGAAAACCACATCCCAACGATGTAGATAAACCACAACATCTTTTTTGCCTAATACAGTTAATTTGAGAGTGAAATGTGGATGTCAAGTCCAAACCTAAACTAAGGTTGTACGGCCTCGATGCTGCCACCAAGAGGTTCCAACTAAAAATATCGATTCAATGGTCATATCACACCGTCAGTGTATATGTGATTATCAAGACTCCTCCCAAAGGTATCTCCAGATGTGAGGGTCAATTCAACGGTTTAACCAAAAACACTAGGTCCTGTACAAGATTCATGAAAGGAAGGAATTCTTGATACCTAGGTCTATTGATACGGTATCTAGTATTAGAAATATACCGTACCTCGAATCATTCCTATGACCCTTGGGTTACATTCCATGACCGCATGCAACAACTCTCTTCCCCTATCCTCCAACTACCTAGGCCTAATAGGGTCCAAAAAATGGGGGGGGTGGGGTTGTAACATGACAAAAAGTACACCACCACATGCTTATCTCATAGCTCTGCTTCCATGTTTGTTTCGAGGTAGATTCATCTATCCCTAACACATCCTCTTCCTAAAGCATTTTACACACCCAGGTCTCAAAGACTGGAACTTGTTACTGGATTTCCAACTACTAACATTCACTGGCTATATATGCTCAACCAAAGAACATTCAACAACAAAGGGTCTCTCTAGAATAGTACCATAAGTAGGAATGTATAGATGAATAGTTCTGGCTCATATGTCCATTAAATAGACCACGCTCGGAAGTTCTAGTCATGAATCAGTGATCGTATCATATTCAACGAGTACTAGGAAAGATCGATACGCCTCGATGAATACTCAGCTACCGACATGTTGTCCTGCTGAAGCTGTTGATGTTCTACAGAACTCTCATCCACCTCATCGAGCTATTCCTTAGCCACCTGTGAGTCGGGCTGGCCTACAAACCTGAGGGGTATCTGTTGCTGAAAAACAGGTAAGGCACTAAGCCTACATGTGTCCTCTACTGGTACCGTAGGTTGTAACTTCTGACAAACGGGTGAATGATATAGCTGGCATACTACACAAAGGTAATATCCTGGTAAATGGTCCACATACCAAAGCCTCATCACTATGCTGAGTATCCTCATGGTCACTCACTGAAAGAAACTAGTATCTCAGATCACCATCTACTCTTCTGGCATCTCAACTAGACAGGAAACTCTATCAATCACCTCCAGCTAGTCATCAACTGTGTGGGAAATGGTCTCGCCTTGAAATCTCAGAGGACTATGCTGTTGGAACTCGTGAAATGAGCTCAGTCAAGGTGCACTATCCGCTTGTGGGGCTAGTGGAATCTTCTCCCAAATGATGGTGGTGCTGCTGGTACACCACCCGAAGGTGGAAACATAGTAAGAGGGACATGCACCAATGCCTCGTCGCTCGGTGGGCTGTTGGTACGTAAAACTCTCAAAATCTAACTGGTTGTATTCATGGCGGAATCTTGAAATGATTTATATGGAACATGATCAAAAGTTATACCTGATGAGCTGACCTAGTTGAGCTGACGTAAAGAAAACTTTTGAAAATTCACGCGCAATAAAGGTTTTCATGTAATGAGTTGGAAATCCGATGTCAGGGTCCTAGAGTTTGGATACGTCGGCCACCGCACCAGCACTGGACTACCAGAACTAAAAACCACAATTAATAACCTTACAGCTATTTCTTCACAGAAAAGATTAGAGTTTTATGATATGTGGTAGAACATACTCCTCTGATCCTAATTTGTCACGACCAATCCCCCATGGCTCGTGCTATGACTATCCCAAGCCCGTCTTCCATAGGCCAGGGGCTGGTGACTAAATCCAACAGTGCAATTCCCTAAAATGGGAAGGCATTGCCATTATAACTTATAAATTCACACAAAGGAGCACACAAATGGATACAATATACTATGAAAACTGTAAATCTAAAGAGTGCTGAAAAGTAAAAGGGGCTGAAAATACATGCCCAACTATAAGTACACAGAACTAGAAGTACAATTACAACTAAAGAAAGGAAAAAATAGTTCATGGGTCATCCTTCAGAATTCAAATCTAAAGGTTTGGAAAAGATCACCTCCTCAATACCCCACATCCATATATCTCCTCCTTGTACCGACACGACTTATGTTCCACCTCCGGGTACTGTCCAGTCTTGGTACTCTCATCCTCGGTCAGTGGTGGCCATCGTCTGCATCCGACACAACGAGATGAGGGAATAGCCTGTAACATCCCAAATAAATAATGAATTTGAATTTTTTTATATTTATTAATTTTTTAGTTAAATACTAATTTTAATTTAAAAGGGTTGCTATATTCATTAGCGTACCAGATATGCAACAACCAGTTTCTTTGAAATCTTATGTTGCACACTAATAATATATTATTATTTTAAACGGTAGTTAACTCCTAGCCATTGTATTGGATGAATGATCTTAACCTACTAAAATATGATTTTACATGTTTGTTAAATGTTTTAGAATTTATCCAATAAATTTTAGAGGCTTAAAATGTGAATGAATCTACATTTAAGCATAATTTACATTAAAAGGCCGATTTATTGACTTTTAATGGAGAACCCTTTTAAAATAGAGTTTTCGTCATTTTAATAAATTATATATGACCAAATAAAATCCTTCTTTATAATTGGGACATCAAATTTTACTATGTGTAAATTTCTGGAATATTTCCAATAAAGTTCATTTTTTAAGGAATAGTGAAAAATATTGTATTTTAATTAAAAATTACCTTTTAATATAATTTATATATATGGATGGATTATCTTTTTAACTGGTATTAAAGTAAAAATAAAATAAATTTTTAACTTTTAATCCAATTTTGGTCATTTGAATTAATTTCACTTTATAATTAGAGAAAAACAAGTATCAATCTTTTGATACTTATTGATTCTAAAAAACACACTATTTGTTTTGATAACGGGAATTAATTTTAAAATTAATTAATGCCACTTAATTTCTTTTAATTTTAAAAAATAGACATCATTTTTTAATTTGGAATATTTAATATAGATTAGGCTGAATTTTTGGTATTTTTCTGAAAAACATCAATTTTTGATGAATAGTGAAACCACTTAGTGGAAGTTAAAAAATCCGACATTTTCATTTAAATGAAATTTTACCACATCTGTTAATTGATATTCAAAAATACGACATACATGGTTGTTATCAAGAAGTAAAACAAGGTTCATTAAGATAAAAATAATTTTTTGGGAATAGTAACTTTTGACTTTAATTTACAGCGGTTAAAGTTAAATATAGTAATTCAAGGTTAAAAGTTTATTATAATAATTTAAAATTACCTTAACACTTGTCCAAAACATATTGGTTGAGTAAATAACGACCATGTGAATCTCTGGGTCGATTTTGGGACCCCATTAAGCCATATTGGATTGATAATGACCATTTAGATTAATTACTATAATGTAAATACAAAATTAACTTTTACAAAAATCATTTTGTAAGTAATTTTTATATGGTGTTATATAATTCCTGTTTTAAAATATAAATATTATTTGGAAATATAAAAAATATTCTTACATGATAGTTTTTTTATAATTTTTAGACAACGAATAAATTAAATTAATTATGACACAACAATGATGAAGTATTTATCACATTAATAAATGATTTAAATAAATATGATTATAATGATTAAAATATTATTTAAAACATGTCCAATTCAGATTGGATGATTTTATTTCGAATATGAGTCATCTTATCTTCGACCATAATGATTTTTGGTCCATTAGAAAACGAATATCATTATAAAATAAAATAATGTTTTCACACTTTCCTAAGAAGCCCCTCCTCTCCCTTATAAAAGGAGACCAATTATAACCAATTCCACACACCTATAAAGCCATTTTTCTCATCCAAAATCTACCCAATTAAGCTCCCTAAATCCATATCATTCTCTTATAATCCTTACCATAGGCATAAGTTACATCAAGAAGTCATTTGGTTCAAACCAAAGGGAGTTACCCATATTAAAGGTAAAAGTTTCTCTTAAATTGTTTTCTTTTATTTTACATCTCCAACCCCTAAAATATTTTTATTCCTTTATTTTGTAATGACAGCAGTATCCTAAATATTCTATGATTTTGTTAAGAGATGTATTATAACTACACTTACACACACCTCCATCTAATGGATGAAGAACATAAAGTTTCTGTGGATGGAAAACTAACGCCTCACGAATCGTTGATTGTTAAAATATCTCCAACCGCATCTCATGGTGGCCATTATGATGGAAATGTATTTATATATGATATATATTATGTTTATGTTTACATTATTATTTCTATAATTTCCATTTATACCATGGATTTATGGTTTCCATTATGGGTAAACATGATAATCTAATTAGAGGAGGTGCGGACTACCGCCCCCTCAAAGTGATATGACTCATTAATTCCATATGAGGGATGTATAAAATATGTAGTTAATGATATTATATATGATATTATATATGATATTATATTTGACATTATACTGGAATTATAATATACCCATGTATCATTATGTTTTAGTTCCATTAAAATAAGAAATTGAAATGAAAGTAGCGTTCATTCGTACGTAGGTCTTACCGTCTCCATGAATAGTGCATTTCATTTCGTACCTCTAAATGTTATGTACTATTATAAAATACATGTAAATACTGGATATATATGATATATATGATATGTAAATCATTAATATAGTTCTTTATATAATTTACTATTGACCACATGAACAACATGTAATTATAAGAAGTAGATTTTTGACTCAAGTACCAAATATCGAATAAAGGAACATTTTTAAGATAAATGATTACATAATGATTATAACACGGTAATAAGTTATATAAAAGTAAAACAAAACTTGAAAAATATTCTTAGGAATGTTTAAATTAACTTTAGTTTATTATTCATGATATTAAATGATGAATGGGTCAATTCGGACACGAGGTAAGGGATTTTCTTATCTCACTTTTAATTCTGTGAGATTTCCAGTATTAACCACTTATTCATTTCATGTGGTTTATTTTGTAGTTCCATTTGAAATATGTAATCAGGATTCTCATTATATTCATGGTATTCCATGATTAATTTTGTGATAATTATGTTTTGGTCATACGACTTGATTGATTACAATGTGGTAAGTGGTTTTCATCTCACTTTTTATTCCAGTGAGATTCATGGTATATTTTCCAATTTCAATTACTTGGTTTAATCTTCTAATTCCTGATTATTTCATGATATGATTATGTGGGGAATCACTAATTATTATTTTTGTAGTAATTTCCACTCCCCTTTCTATGGATATACTTTTGATACACATCATCACTCCATGGATAAATTCTCTAGTCATCGATATGAACATGATAAGAGTAATTTTAACTCAATCTCTATTTATTGAGTTAAACATCCAATTAATTGGTGATTTTTACAAGAATATGTGTGAATGTCCTCTTATTGATTTACACTGAATATTCAATCATAATGAGTGTATTTATATTTGTCACACATAATTTTTTCGTTGATTTATCCTTAACCTAATGATACAGTCATTATAAGAGATTTTATCTCAATTTACATTACATAGAGACATCATTGATTTTATGCACCAATTCACTCTAATATAGTGTATATATTCTCCTTTTTAATATTATACCATGAATACATTTATTCTCATGATATTATAAAGTTATGATTAAATGTTATTCATCAATTATTTGTATTAAAGCGTCTCTCATTTTGTTAAAAAACTCTTTAACTAAAATATCATTTTAAATGATTTAAAGATTTATTCTTAAAAATATTTCTCATTAATGTCCTTGTTTTCAAAATGATTTTGGGATTTATTTATATGGAAATTAATGTTTTAAAATGTTAATTCCTTTAATATCATCGAAGTGGTATGGGACACATTGATTCAAAATATCTCATTAAATGTTTTTGAAAATGATTTGATAAAGCATTGTTTATTTCAATATCTTTATTTGATATATTCGAATGTGGGAATTTTATCCTTCCTTTATAATTGTGTTATATGTTATGATTATGTTATGGTTATTGGGCATTGTTTACGTATACGGGTAGTTTCGTGATAAACCTAGGGCGGGTAAGCCTGAGATGGCTCTCCAATGCATTGGGTAACGTGATAGAGGTAAAATAGATGTTTCTACTAAGAGATATAGGGAATATACTGCGATGGGTATTTCAAGTGTAACTCCTTACATAGCTGTGATATCTACAATGTAAGTTTGATATGTATTCCATAAGTAAACATTATGATTTATGATTTCTCTGTGTTATTCATAAATTTTATGATTCCATAAGGTATGTTATGAATGAAAAGTATTGGTTTCATTGATTTGTATTTATTGATGGTTTAATTTTTGGTTTCTTTATTTTATAACCCATACTGAGCTTTTGTGCTCATCCCATGTTTTGAAATGTTTTCACATGAAAAAAAGATGAATAGGTTCAAGGATGGAATCAAGGAAAAGTAATTATGTCTAAAACATGGAACTAGACATGTTTCTTTTTAAGTGTTTTTATTTTATAAAAAATGGATATTGAGTAGTAGTGTATACTTGTAATATTCAAGTTGAAATGTAATAGGTATGGCCTAATTCTCTAAAACTCTAAGACTAAAAAAGATCCTCAAAGTGATTTATTCATTTAATTCAATGTTATGTAATGTTTAAGGTCTAGTCCTTACAGTTGGTATCATAGATCTGTTTAGATAACATTAGAGGTTAGGGAATTCATTTAGCATAAGTGAAATTACCATAATGGTTCGGATTTTGGAAATAGTCATTGTTTTTTAGATAAATTGAATGAGTTTAAGATAACATGAATAAGTATATCTTAATGTTTACCCTCCTTATAATATATTATATGATAATTTTACTAATAAACTCACACTTGCCTTTTTGGTTTTAGTAAATGGTTGGATCTAGCAGGCACGAAAGTAAAAGTGGATGTGAAGAGAACTGTGATGGTTTACTGAATGAACAACTGAATGAAATGAGAGCTGCAATAAGAACTCTTGTGGTTATTCTCAACCAAATATCTGGAGTCATGATTGATAACCTGACCATTGGTGATTATTATAAATCATCTTACATGAGAGAATAAAATCCCCACTTAAGTTCAGGTAATAATCATAAAGGTAAGTATGTTAAAGAACATATGTTTCCTGGATGTGGAAACAAACACATGGGAAAATGCTTCAACGGGATGGGAAGATGCTACAGATGTGGGAATGAACGTCATAAAGCAATAACACGCCATAGAAAAAGGATTCATCCAGTTGACTCTAGGAAAGGAAAAGAAGTTTTTTCTGATGGATCAATTGGATGTTTTAACTGTGGTATGCATGGTCATTATACAAACAGATGTCCTATTAAGAATTTATGGTATTGGGATCACCTGGATCATACAAATAAATTTTTTCCAAAACCTACTGCCATTCTGATTAAGGATGAAGAAACTGACAATGACCAATGGAAGGTTTGGATTATTTCTTAACATATGTTTTGATATTATTGAGTCTTAGGATATGATTCATGATTTTGATTGTAGGAAATTAGTATTTTAGAATAAGTTAGAAAGGAATGGATAATGAATCATGATTAAAGTTGAATGAGTATGAAGTCAACATATAATGGATTCAAGAGTTACGGTATATTTTAAGATGATGAAATACTGAAATGTTTTATGGCTCTTTTGACGATGGTATTACATTATAAGACATTTTATAGTATGTGTAACCCTGAAGATTGATATATGAAATTTTATTCAAGGAATAATTATCTTTTCTATTGTGGATATAGTTATAAAAAACCATTTGGGTTTATATTATCCTTGGATTTGAGGGAATTACATGTTAATACTTTTTGGGATGTAAAATAAAAGTTATAAGATAAATTTTTTTTTGTTAAAATATGTTATGGTAATATTTGATGAATTTATCTCTTTTTGGGAAAGTTTTAAAATTATATAGTTTCTTAAAAAGGATAACACGAAGACCCCATGACAACCCATCACGTCAGACAGGGCTATAACAATCGAACCCACAACCTAAGTGCGATTGGGATTTATTGCCTACGACTAGACTACGTGAAGTCCCTAGTTATTATGACTAATTATTTATTGTTAGATGATTTTATGAATCAATAATAACATGATTTTGGGTTATCTATGAAAATGATTAACCTAACATGGAAAATATGTTATTTGGTTAATTACTCTTCAATATAAGTCATTAAAAGTAACTAATGTTATTTCGAGATAGATGTTAATATTTACCTTGGAAGACTATTTGATTAACTCTTTCAGAGACTTGGGTTTCAATATAGGTTTGGATTACATTGAGTAGTTTTAAGGATAACTATTTATTGAATGGTATTTGTTGAACTTTGGTTTTTGTTAGAAAAATATTAGAGATAAAGAGTAGTTTTTCTTTATGAAAAAGTTTTTCCTTTTGAGGGATTATCTGATCTTCTACTAAAAGTTTTGGTTTTAGTTAATACATAAAGTCAAGGGAAATATATAGTTCATATTTTTTGGACTATGTGATTCTCTCAAAGTTTATTATAGCTCTCTTAAAGTGAAAAAAAGTCATCCGAAATTTTCATCATTTGGAAAAAATATGAGTTTGTGTTAGAAATATAGTAAAAGGTAGATTTCTACATTAATAGTTAATATATTTCTGAATTTTTTTGGTTAAGAACATAAATAAATTCCTCAACGAACAGTAACTTTAAACAATGAAACTTTTCTGTTAACTTTTCTTACTGGGGAATTAAAGACTGTGTAACCCATCACAAGTTTGTGATTTTCTGGTGATTAACTTTCTCTTAATCATGTTTCCTATCACTTTCCATCAAAACATGACTCTTTTTTCCTCCATATCCATGTTTTAATGAAATCTTAGTATGGGTTAACTTAGGTGACCATTTTACTTCTCTTTCTTTCTTTTAAAGTGATAGTTTTACTGATTATTTTTTCCGATATGGGACTTTCAATAAGGTTTCTAAGCACAAATTTTAAAATTGCAAGGACGCAATTCCCCAATGGGGGGATGGATGAAACATCGTGGGTAACTAAATAATATGACATTTTTATATTTATTAGTTTTTGAGTTAAATATTAATTTTACTTTTAAAGGCTTTCTATGTTCTATAGCGTACCCGATATGCAATAACATGTTTCTTTGAAATCTTACGTTGCACACTAATAATATATTATGATTTTAAACGGTAGATAACTCCTATATGTTGTTTTGTTGGAATTAAAGAAACTAACTACAATATTATTTTACATGTTTTTTAAATGTATATGAATTTATCCAATTAAAGTTAGAGGCTTAATGTGTGAATGAATCTAATTGTAAGCATAATTTACATTAAAAGGACGATTTATCTCCTTTTAATGGTGAATCATTTTAAAATATAGTTTTGGTCACTTTAATACAATCTATATGACCAAATAAAATCATTATTTATAATTGGGACATCAAAATTTACATTGTGTAAGTTTTTCGAATTTTTCCAATAATGTTTATTTTTTAATTAATAGTGAAAAATATTGTATTTTAATTCAATAGTTCCTTTTAATCTAATTTATTTACATGGATAGATTCTCATTTTAATATTTTTTAAAGTAATATTAAAATATATTTTTACAATTTAATCCAATATTGGTCATGGGAATTGATGACACTTTATAATTGGACATAAACAAGTATCAATCTTTTGATAGTTATAGTTTCTTAAAACCACGGTATTTATTTTGATAAAATCAATTAATTTTATAATTAATTAATTCCACTTATATTATATGAATTTTGAAAAATAGAAATAATTTTTGAATTTGGAATATTAAATATAGCTTAGGATTAATATTTGGTATTTTTATGAAATACATCAAATTTTGTTGAATAGTGAAACCACTTAGTGGTTGTTAAAAAAACTGACTTTCTCATTTAAATGGAATATTACCACTTCTGTGAATTGAAGTACAAAATTATGACATACATGGTTGTTATCAAGAAGTAAAATTTTGGTCATTAAGGTGAAAATAATTTTTTGGTGAATAGTAAATTTAGACTTTAATTTACCGTGGTTAAAAGTAAATATGGTAAGCAAAGGTTTAATGAATATTATAATAATTTCAAAATACCTTAAAACTTGTACAAACCATATTGGCTGAGTCATTAACGACCATAGGAATCATTGGGTCGATTTTGGGACCCCATTGAGCCACATGGTATTGATAATGACAATTTAGATTAATTAATATAATGTAAAGACAAAATTGTCATTAAAAAAAATCGTTTAGTAATTAATATTTATATGGTGTTATATAAGTCCTATTTCCGACTATTAATATTTTTGGAAATATAAAAATATTTCTTATATGATTGTATTATTTTTGTAATTTTTAGACATCGAATAAATTAAATTATTTATGACACAACAATGATGGAGTATTTACCTCCATAATAAATGATTTAAATAAATATGATTATAATGATTAAAATATTATCCAAAACATGTCAAATTTTTATTGGAATATTTTATTTAAAATATGAGTCATCTTATCTTACACCATAATGATTTTTTGACCATTAGAAACAAAATATCGTTATATAATAAAATAATTTTTTCACACTATCCTAAAGAGCCCCACCTCTCCCTTATAAAAGGAGAACACTTCTAACCAATTTCTCACACCTCTCAAGCCATTTATCTCGTCCAAACTCTTCATAATTAAGCTACCTACGTCCCTCTCCTCCTCATATAAGCCTTACCTTAGGCATAAGTTACTTCAAGAAGTCCTTTGGTTCAATCCAAAGGGAGTTACCCAAATTAAATGTAACAATTTCTCTTAAATTCTTTACTTTTATTTTACTTCTCCAACCCCTACACATTTTTTATTCCTTTTTTTGTAACAATAACAGTATCCTCAATATTCTAGGATTTTTTAAGAGATGTTTTAGAACTATACTTACACACAACTCCATCTAATTGATGAAGAACATAATGTTTCTATGGATGGAAAACTAACGCCTCACGAAATATCGATTGTTCAAATATCTCCAATCGCCTCTCATGGTGGCCATTATTATGGAAATGTATTTATATATGATATATATTTTGTTTATTTTTCATTTATTATTCTTTAATTTCCATTTATACCATGTATTTATGGTTTCCATTATGGTTAATCACAATAATCTCATTAGAGGAAGTATGGACTATCGCCCCCTCAAAGAGATATGACACGTTAATTCCATATGTGGGATGTATAAAGGATGGAGTTAATGATATTAAATATGATATTATATGTGACGTTATACTGGAATTATAATATACCTATGTATCATTATTTTTAAATTTCATTAAAATAATAAATATAAATGAAAGTAGCGTTCATGCGTATGTAGGGCTTACCGTCTCCAGGAATGGTGCATTTCATTTCATACCTCTAAATGTTTTGTACTATTATAAAATAAAGGTATATACTGGATATATATGATATATATGATATCTAAATCATGAATATAATTCTATATATAATGTACTATTGACCACATGAACAACATGTAATTATAAGAAATCCATTTATGACTGAAGTACCAAATATCGTCAAAACGAACATTATTAACATAAATGATTAAATAATGTTTATAAAATGGTAATAAGTTATATAAAAGGAAAAATAAACATGAAAAATGTTCTCAAGAAAGTTGAAATTAATTTTAGTTTATTATTCAGGATATTAAATAATGAATGGGTCATGTTGGACACGAGGTAAGAGATTTTCTTATCTCACTTTTAATTCTGCGATATTTCCATTATTTGCCACTTATTCATTGCATGTGGTGTATTATGTACTACCATTTTATATATATTATAATTATTCTCATTATATTCATGGAATTATGTTATTCATTTTGTTTCTATTATGTTATTGTCATATGACTCGATTGATTGGAACGTGGTAAGTGGTTTTCATCTCACTTTTTATTCCCGTGAGATTCATGCTATATTTTCCAATTTCTATTACTTGGGTTAATATTCAAATTCTTCATGTTGTCATGATATTATTATGTGGGGAATCACTATTTATTATTTGTGTATTAATTTCCACTCCCCTTTCTGTGGATATACTTTTGATACACATAATCAGTCCATGGATAAATTCTCAACTCATCGATATGAAATTGATAAGAGTAATTTTAACTCAATCTCTTTTTGTTGAGTTAAACATCCATTTCATTGGTTTTGTTTTTACAAGAATATGTGTAAAGGTCCTATGATGGATTTAAAATGAATATTCAATAATATTTAGTGTATTTATATTTGTCACACATAATTTTGTGGTTGATTTATCCTTAACCTAAAGATACAGTCTTTATAAGAGATTTCATCTCAATTTACATTCCCTTGAGTCTCCATTGTTTTTATGCACCAATTCACTCTTATATTGTTTATATACTATCCTTTGGAATATTATATCATGAATACTTTTATTCTCATAATATTATAAAGTTATTATTATATGTTATTCTTCAATTATTTGTATTCAAGATTCTCTCATTTTGTAAAAAACTCTATAACTAAAATTTTATTTTAAATTATTTAAAGATTTATTTTTCTAAATATTTTTCATTAATTTCCATATTTTCACTGTGGTTTTGGGATTTATTTTTATGATCATTAATGTTTTAAAATGTTAATTCCTTTAAAATCTTTATAGTAGAATGAGACACTTGGATTCAAAAATCTATCATTAAATGTTTTTGAAAATGATTTGATAAAGCATTCTTTATTTCAATATCATCATTTGATATATTTGAATGTGGGAATTTTATCCTTCCATTATAATTGGGTTATGTGTTATGATTATGTTATGGTTATTGGGCATTTTTTACATATACGGGTGGTTCAGTGATAAACCTAGGCCGGGTGAGCCCGAGATAGCTCTCCAATGCATTGGGTAACGTGACGGAGGTAAACAATATTTTTATCTTAATATATTTAAGTAATATACTGTGAGGGGTATTTCAAGTGTAAATCCCTATTTAGAAGTGATAGATATAATGTATGTTTGATATGGATTCCATAAGTAAAAATTATCATTTATGATTTCTATTTGTTATTCATAAATCTTATGATTTCATAATGTATGTTATGAATGAAATGTATTGGTTTCATTGATTTGTATTTATCGATGGGGTAATGTTTCCATTCATTCATTTATATCCATTACTGAGCTTTTTGTGCTCATCCCATGTTTTGAAATGTTTTCACACGACTTAAAGATGAATAGGGTCAAGGATGGGATCAAGGAAAAGTCATGCAATCTAAAACAATGGAACTAGACATGTTTCATTTTAAGAGGTTTTATTTTATGAAAAAAATGGATACTGAGTAGTAGTGTCTACTTGTAATATTCAAGTTGTAATGTTATAGTTATGGCCTAATTATCAAAAAAACTAAACCTAAAAAATATCCTCAATGTGAATTATTAATTTAATTCAATATTATGTAATTTTTAAGGCTAGGCCCTTACATATCCCGTGTAGGGTTCAGTATAATGATACTCATTAGGGACACTGAGACCCTCAAGGTCTCACCAAATTCAAAAAGGATAAACCAAAATGTATGAAATCAACAGATATCTCCACTTAGGTATATGCCCATACATATACCATAGTTATCAATTAATCCATCTCAATCATGATATAAACACAAAAGTTACTGACTATGCTCAATCAAGATTTTATTCACATTATTAAAACCACAGCTACTGGAGAACTCCTCCTATGTCAATTAAAATGGGCATGCTGCAATACCAATTCACTTCCCACATACCTTGGTCTATTGAGGTACTCCAACTGTCGAGTACTATGGGTGCTCTACGTTACCAAGGTGCTCCACATCGTGGGTCTGCCGCCACAACCTGGTACTCCCCCTAATAGCCTGCAGAGGTACTCCTCCTGTCGAGTACCCTGGGTCTGCTGCCACAACTAGGAGCTTCGCCGCCATGGGTATACCGACACAACTAGGTGCTCCCCACTGGGCTAGAAGAGTCACTCCATGTCTATCGGTCAGTAGTCGGCAGGTCTCAGCTAGCTACAAGGTCTCTTCACTATGCTCGGTCATCACTAGAAGGATCTGCTCCATGAGCATCTGGTCGACAATCCAACTGTCATGAAGTCCAAAAAAGAACTATATCAAAGGACTTATATTTCATTGGGGTCTCAATGCAATAGACAGAGCATCAGTTGGACACTCGATTTGTGAGTTCATAACATTTTAGTCCCAGGGGCCCAGTTGGATTTGTGAATAATCCAACCCGACCTTATCTCAACTATACCCAAAACTCCACTGGGGAATATTCAATGGTACCATCATGCTCTAGGATTACCATTTCCAATGAAGGTATGTCAAACAGACGTCTGGTGCCAATGTTATGTCCAATAGAAAGTAATGGGTTGTAGTGAGCCCAGGTCCGGTCTGATCCGGTCAGACTGACCTAGCCAGACCTCGTCTGGGGTGACCCAGTTCAGGTCGAACCGGCCTGACCAGTTGGGTTTGGCCCAGCCCATTGGGTGGGCCTACCTGTTGGGTTCCTCCCAGCTCGCTGGACCCAGCCAAGTAGGCTGCTAGGGGCCGCGGAGGCCCGTGAGGGTGCGAACGGGCCACGAGGTTGGGGACGAGCCACGAGTCGGAACCTAGGCAATTTGGCATGGAGGGTTCCACGGGGGCACATCTCGGCCCGGAAGGCACAACAAGGGCGTGGGCCGGTTCGGCCGGGGCACCGTGAGGGGCGCACAGAGACTGGCTCGGATGGGGAACCGCGTGTGGCATGGGAGGCCGACTCGGTCGGGGTTCAAGAGGCCGGTGGCCGGCATGTCCAGGGTAGCATGGGTGGGCACCGCGAGGTCCACTCGACCAGGAGGTGCGGCAGCTAGGTGTCGGTGCTATTCGGGAGGGCGCCGTGAGGCCGGATCAGAAGGGAGGCGCGACGACCCAAAATTGGGGTGCAACGCGGTCGATGTGCGACGCGGCATGGGCTGGTATGGCTGGAATGTGGCACGACCAGTAGGCAGTACGGTCGGGGAGGCTAGAAAGATTGAGGGCATTGTGGTTTGTCCAAGGGCTGTGGTGCTTCTTGGGGGCGACACAGGTTTCCTTCATCGCCTACGTCGTTCCGTCGCCTTGTCGATATGTCGAAGAACATCACAAAGAAGAAATGTAGAGGGTGGTCGGGACATGTTAGTTTGGCCCGTAACCTCCGCATTTAGGGTTATAGCAATCAGTTCATCTGGAACATAAACAAAAAACGAGCATGGAAGATATCTTAAAAACCTAAATTTTTCGTAATCTCTCATTGACAATATATTCCAAACCTGGATGGAAAAACATCAACGAATCAGCTTGATAATAAGTTGGCCCGCGTTCATTGATTTGGAAGGAAATAAAAAATGGAATAATATCATACATAAATAAAATCCCTACCTTTCTCATTGTTCGTTGATGAAGGCATGAGAAGGTGGACGTCGATTCATTTTAGATGAACACATCCTACGTTGAAGGATGTTCTGAGAAAGGAAGTCAAAGTTGAAGTCATTCTTCATAGTCAAAGTCATTCCTCGTCAGTGGAGCGTCGTTCAAGGAGAAACATGTTCTTCATTGGAGAGTGTAATCATCCATGTCTTGGACATCACGTCACATTACCAGCACTTCATCGCTTGGTTAACTATCCCAAATCCTTCCCCCAAGCTCTATATATTTAAGAGAGGAGGAATGTAGGTAACGATCGTTGGAATTTATGACAGTTCAATAATTATGAACCTTCTTAAATTTCAACTACTCTATTACTTAATTTAAAAGGGTCAAGATAATTAATTTACACTGGCACAATGATGTGGTTCTTTGTAATGATTAATGGTATGTGCATTGGCACAATTTAGGTGGAGGTGGTCAAGAGGCTCTCATTCATTAATTGTGAGAGTTTAGTGTTTCTCCCAATTAGGGGGGGGGGGTTCATAAAGGGTGGTCCCCACCACCATAACCTCTCATGAGAGGTTATGGTTCACGTGGTCCCCACCACCTTAACCTTTAAAAAGAGTTCATGGATCAGGTGGTCCCCAATTCCAACTTCCACCGTGAGGTTTATTTCTAGTGGACCCCAACTGAAATATCCACATGGAAGGTGAAAATAAAATAAAATGATGTCTTTTTTAAATTTTTTATATCCACATAAAAACCAAAAATATAATTTCATCCTCATCCATCAGCTATCGAGGTGAAATTCTCCTTAAACGAATTTTGGCGCTGTGAGTTCAAAGGTGCTCTCAGATATCAATTCTGAACACTAGGTCAATCGTTTTAAAATGCTACTCATGCGTTTACTGAACTTATCCGATTTTTTTGTAAAATTATTATCTGTCACCCTCGACCCATGCAGGTCGAGTTTAGGCTCAATCTAGTTGAAAGAAACCCCAATGAACCCACTTGTACTCTCATATATTCAATCCGAGTTACCATTTAGAATTTATGAATTTTACAATAAAAAAATTGACACTTAATTATTTTATTGGCAGCCAAAATCTATCTTTCTTTGGTGTTCCGCACCGGCCAAAGTTAGTATATCCATAAATAAGGAATACCCTCACCAGGTCAGGGGTGGTCTCAGATTTTTAATTTGATTTACCATTTGTGAGTTATATCCATTTGAAAAATAAAATTATTTATTAAATTATATTATTTACTATTTTTTCATTTTTGGTGTTTCTCATAAGAGGCCCACACTGACTAATCTTATGTTTCACCTAGGGTAAACCCACCATCCAAAGCACAATGGTTCCCTCAGATTTCTGATTCGAGTAACCATTTAATAGTTATTCCACTTTTTCCAGGAAAAGTGCTTAAGCGTGTTAACTAAAGCTCAAAACAAACTTCGACGGATCATTTTGGGCACTCAGGGCCTCAAGAATCATACTCCATCAGATTTCACATACTAGTAAAATTCCCATATATTTTGAAAAATTACATTGAAATTTCGGGTCTTTACATTAATATAATAATTTATGACACAATGAGGATGTAGTGATTACATTATTAATGAATGATTCAAATTACTAATTATATAAATATTAAAATAAATTTAATTTAATCATTTTGATTCCATCAAATAATTTAATAGATGAAATTTATACATTTTGGATGAGTTATTGACTTTTTATATATTTAATATAGTTGTTATAATTTTTTAAAAAATCTAGGTTGAATAGTATCCAAAATTGATATAATTTCTAACTAAAATGCTAAAATAGTTTATTAAATGATACTAAATTCAAAAAATAATTATTATTCAGAAAAATGATAATATAAGTCAAAATAAGTTATAAATAACTTTTTGTGGGTTGTTTTACATGATATGATAACTACATTAACCCACAATGAATAAATAACATGGAATCAAGGTAAGATTAAAAATGGTAAAATAAGGGTTAAACAAAAAAGATCAGGATAAAAAAAATACTCAAAACATTAATAAAATTATTGGGTGATGTTTTTTATAAAAAAATTCATCTTATATTCGAAATAAATATTTTTGGACCATTTTATATCAAATTGAATTTGATATAAATAAATATTATAAGATATTCTTAAACTGCCTCTCTCATATCATATAAAGGGGAACCTCCTCCCTATCATATTTACTCCATTTTGAGCCTTCATGATTGTCCAAAACAAGACCATTTACCTTCTCAACTTCTGTAGTTACATTCTAGTGTTTCTGGTCTTCTCAAAAGACCTACTCTAGTGCCTTATTTGAAAATATTAATGAGGCAAATAACGAAAGAGGTAATCTCTTCTACTGTTTTATTTAAATTTATTTCTTTTTTACTTACCTTTCACTAGTGTTTTCATTATAAATTAATCACATCAGTATAAATAATATACTAAAATTTTATTATAGATATGAAAAAATATATATTTCACCTTCTATCCATCTTAGGAAAAAATTAAATTACTACAAATGCATACTTACGTCTTACCATATCCACGTCGTGGTGAAATTTGTTTTTCACCATCACCTTACATGGATGGGTATAATGGGGGAAATAAAAACAATATATTATTATTACAATAAGATACTAATTTTTAGATATTACACACCATCTAATTGAAAAAGATTCAATAATAATGGGAACGTTATCATCCCACGTGCGCACACATGAATTATCCCCTCCACGACATGATTAGATTCTTTTTCCATGATAACCTTTAAAGAATGGTTATAAATTATATATAATAAATATTAATGAAATATATGATATAATAATGCTTCTGGATTTAGGAATATATATTTTTCATTTACTTACATCCATCAAATTCTATAAGGAAAAAAATAGCATTCATGAATATGCATGGCCTACCTTCTCCATTAATAATGTATTCCATTCCATTTATAAATCTATTATATATATATGTACTAAATATATATTATATATATCATTTTTTAAATACTTTATGTTATTAAATCACTATCTATGAAATAATATCAAGAAAACAAGTTCATCCATGTACGATTAATGAAATGAATATTACCCAAAATGTTGTTTTAACTTGAAATTGAAAGATGAATGGTTAATATAATGTCATAAGTGGAACATAGATGATATACTAATGATTATTATGGTTCTTTTTAATGTAAATAATATTTTTAATCCCACTATACATGATTTTGGGTCACATATGGAAGAAATCGAAACCAAAGGAAAGGTATAATATTTCTATCTCATTTTCATTAGAGATTGTTTATTAGAAATTATTTATTGCTGATATATTAATCATCCATGACCATGTTTTCATAAAAAATGTATTTTTTTATTCAATTGTGTATATTTAATGTCATGTTTACCCCCTTTTTAATATTACTATGTGGTACGGATGGAATCATTATTAGCAATATGATGTAATTTTGAATTTTCATGAAAGGGTACAAGGCGAAAGTTTTAGTATAAGGGAGGAATGAAATTTAAAATCTTCAGATCACCTTATTTCCATGATGATTACACCACAAGTTTATAAGTTTGTCTTCATCAATATTTTTATTTTTTAAATTCCATTACATTTTGAAAAAAGAATTTTTTTTGAAGAAGATATTATATTTTCCTCAAGAACTATGATCAAATGGTTTATCATAAATATTTTCCATAGAACATGAAATATGGTTATGCTTCTATCCTTATTTATACTTTGATTTTATTGAGTTTATTATTAAATTATTTTAATGAAGTCCATTTATCTTATATGGAATTTTTATGAGGAAATGTTGTTTAAGAAACCCATTTTAATTTAAGGGTTATTCTATTATGAATGATTTTGGATTTTTTTGAACATGTAAGAATGATTTCATAATAATATGATTGGGACCTATTTCTCCCTCCAATTATTTTATTAAATATTTATATCTCATGATATATACAATATTGGAATGTAATTTATATCATGTTAAGTAATATTGGGCTTCAATGATATGTAAAAATGGTTTAGTAATACATGGATGAAAGGAAATGTAATCCCAGTTTTGTAATGGACTTCATCCACTATGATTGTTTTGGTATATATCCCTTGTCTAAAATTTTATTTATATTATGTTCATATTAGTTTTCCATAATTTTATGTTTTATACCAATGATATTATATCATGGTTATTTTTGGTTTATAATATATTCCTTACATACTTCAAGGATTTATTTCATGACTCAAGATTTTGATGTATAATAATTATTTTCTTGTTTCTATATTCAAATCTACATGGCTTGTTATATTTTCTCCATGTTTACCCTTAATGAACATTTGATCTCACCCTTTTTATATTCCCTTTTCCACATTATATAGAGAATATTTGTTGGTTGTAATGCAAAAGGGGAAGATCTTTATGAGATATGTTGAATATCGTTCAACATGATTAGAATATTAAGTTATGAGGATCCAAAGACACTAAACTAACATGATAATGGGGAATCTGTTTGTGTCATGTATTATTTATTAAGGTGAATAAAAGTAATGTCTATGTATTTCAGGCTTGTGTTCCTACATTTATAATAGGCTTATTAATAATATTTCATATATTTAGTTCCAAAAGAATCATATATTTGAAACATTACATATTTTCATTAATAATGTATATTCATACGTTAATATCATTTCATGTTTTTATTTGTAAATATTTTTAGACAAAAAAATCAATTTTCGTTATAAACATGTCTAATATTAGTATGTTTTATTAATATAGTCCAATTTTTATCACTTTTTAGTTCCTTTTATAAAAATTTGGTATTTTTTGGTGAAACAATGATATGACACTTAATTTTTTTTCATGGTTTAATTATTGAAAAAATAATTTATAACATTTTTTAAAAATAAATTCATTATTCTCTATATGTTGGTTGGTTGATTTTTGTTATATACTAAGCCTTTAACTTATAATTTAATTCCATGAAGCTAAGAAATTATAAAAAAAAATTCTTCAGACTATGTGTTAGTGAAATTTATTGTTTTCATGTTAAATAAAATTAACTCATTTATTTTGTGGAAAAATAGTAAAGTGTTTTTTTTCTTTTATAAAAAACGTAATTCAATAAATAAACATTGTTTCATATTATTTTAAATATCAGAAAAATCATAAGAAAAAATAGTACTACTAGTGAAACCCAATTATTATATATGACTTAACTATAGAATTATTTATATAACCATTATTAAGGCTAATATTTTTGTTTTCATGTTGTTTTATTATTTTTTATATTTTTTATTAATATATATTCATGTAGTGATTTTTTCATGAGATATACCTGTATTGCTTTGATCAAATTCTTTTATATGATTCAATATTGTAATTTCACATTGATACATTTTTTTCAGTAATATTTATTATTTATAGATTTAATTTTCATTTTTAAAATTGGTTGTTAGGTTTGAAATGTAATTTTATCATGGTTATTTCATTAATTTGTGGAATTTTTTTTCCTAATTATATCAATAATTTTAGAAATATTTATAATAATTTTTTAATTATAATGGATAATTAAATTATAATGGTTTTTAGGCTAGATGAGTTGTTCTTATATCATATGAATATTAAATAGTTTCATATTATATATTGAATGAATAATTGGATGGGATTATAGTGTATTTACTCTAGTATACCCCTTCCCCCTTTACATGGGATGGGTCGATAGTCCCAAAACTCTATTAAACACCTTCCCCTACAATGGGATGTGACATAGACATTGATTTAATTATATTATGCTGATTAGGATTGATACCTTGAATTCCCTATCTAGCATATCATAGATCCAAATCATTTAGGTTAAAACATGTATGAAATATATAGATTATCTAGGAATTTACAGTATTTTTTTTTTAATAATGATCCATCGATCCCTTCACAATTGTGATACCAATTATTTATTGATATAATATAGATAATATTTTACATATATTATTTAAATTTGTGTAAATTTTCATGTATACAATTAATTATTCGCCATTGTATTTAGATGTCAGTAGTGGTAAGATACTAGGTATTTATGTTCACACCCTACATATTCACCATAGTGAACATGAAACATAACATTCCTTATTTTAGGTAGGATATTATTTTAATCATATGAGGATATATTTTATACTAGTTTGTTACCAATATGGGTTCATTTTCATAGTATCTCTAAGAAACTGGAGTAAAATATCGTGTTTATAGAGTAGTATTGGTATATCACATGTTCTAAAATATAATTAGGTTTATATTTTATAGTGTATGAATTAAATTATTTTACTTTTATTTCTCTATTTTATGGTTGTAATCGAATTCATTTATAAATTTCATATTTCTGATTACTTTTTCATCCCAAATATAAAGATGATTTCTTATTTGTATTGAAAATTTCACTCATATTGATACATCATGTTGCCCATACAATGAAATTTAGTTTGAATTATTTATTAAAAAAAATTATAAATCATCCTGTGATGTTAAATATAAATAGGGTGAACTAGTGTCTAGCCCCTAGGGACTGTGGAACACCCCTTTGGGTTAGATCTGACCTAGTATAAATTTCACAATTTTTTGGTTAATTTTTATGTTTTCCAAATTTAGAGAGATTATTAGACCATAAATCATTATTATGTAACACATAAACATGTTTGAATAATAATATTTATCCATCATATCTCATGAATTGTATTTTTTTATGATTCTAATTACCCATCATATTTTACAAAAAAAAATTTATAAGTGTGTTGATTTGTTTTTCTATTATTTGAAGTTATTTTTCTTTTAAATTCATGAAATATTTAATTCATGGAATATTTTTGGAACTACTCCTTAGTCTAGAAAATTAAATAATGTTATGTATTGGTCTATATAGACAATGGTATATGTCATGAATTCACTTATGAAAATCACATACATAAAGAATTCATCAACTTAAACTGATTAAGACTGGAAATTTCCCATGTGAAAATAACCTATGTAGATATTTCACCTATACTAATAATCAACTGACAATGTCACAAACATATATAAATCAATTATGGGGAGTAATCAACCACATGATTTTGGTACATCGTGGAAACAACTATGCGAATTGAAATTGACATGTTATCCACTTATGCTATATTAGTTATAGCAATGTGAGTAAAAATAATATATAATCATGAAAGGATACATAATGTATGTTTTCTTTGTGAGGAAGGCCAATCAAAATATGATTACATGCATCAAATAGTCTATGGGATTTCAAATATGAATAATTAATCTATGTGATGAACTAAAATCATCTATCCCATCCATCATCCATCATTTATTACTATTTAAGAACATGAGGGGGATTTTAACGATTCCATGTAGTCATTAAAATCTACATTACATCGTTATGTTAAAAATTATTATAATAAGTAGAATTTAATGTGAAAATAAAACATGTACATGTATAATTTAATTTTTTTCACAATTACTAGTGTTTTTAAAGGGTATTTGTTTTTAAATCAAGCACCATAGATTTCCTAGAATATATATTGTATTTTAATATATTAGTATTAATCATTTATCTAGTGGTATGATGTGAAAATAGATATATAAAGATAAAAATTGAAACACTTACAACATTTAAAAATAACTCTCTCCCCAGAATATCTCATGCGCTATTCTATTTAACCCAATAAGAAGAAGATTAACAACATAAAACTATGTAATCTCAAATAAATTTGGTTTTTTATGAAGACTCTACTCAAGATTTTATCTATTCCTATCATCTTTATTAAATATTTAATTATTCTATAATTTATATCATAAAAATTTGAGTTATTTATATTATAAATATATGTTTCTATTTCATTGTAAAAGGATCGTAATAAATTAACCAGGTGGATTTTATTTGTAATATTTTCTTGATATTGGGTGATAGCTCATTTAGTGTTGTGAAAAATATTCCGTTATTACACATAGCGTGTAATTTCGTAGAAAAATAATTGTTCTAGTAAAAATTTTTAACCCCATCTCTCAGTGGTTGTGGGGAGTATACTAGAGGATTTCAATTCCCCAATCAAATATAAATATAAATACCAATTTCATTTATTTATTTCATCCATTTCCTCTAATCTCGCATTAATAAAAATTTATGTTGTTATTCATTCATAAATGATTCTGATTTATTATTTGATTGTATTTTCAATGTAAAGAATTCACCCCCCTTATGTCTTATTGTAGTCTATCTCTAAAAAAAATTCTTTCAGAGGTTGGGGATCATGAGTTCTTAGTAGTTAAAGGTTGAAGCCTAAAGATATTATTTCTATTTGATTCTCTGAATAACATCATAGAAGTTATTTTGATGGTATGATATCTACATTTTAATTGTGATAATCAAGGTTTTTGGATGGAATTAAGGATTATCCATTTAACAATCCTTGGATAAAAGGTTCATCTCAAAAATGTTACACATTATTGAATTCAAAACACTCTATAAAAAACATTGGATGCCAATACAAATGAATTACGCTTCAAAATCTAAATAAATTAATACAATAACATTTTGAAATGATCTAGATGAGATTAATCAGGTTTCTAAATGTCAATAATTCAATGAAATATAGACTATCAATGTACATTCTTATGAAGGTACCAGTAATTTGAGAGATTGTAGTCATAATAATTCAATGATCATTATTGATACTTTAAAAATATTAGAAGGTTATGGAAAATCATTATTAAATAGATGTAATTACTCGGGCAATCAATAATGGTTCTGATTTTGGATTTATTATTTGTGATCTAGATTTTAAATTTGAAATAATGTTAATTCTACCAATATGGTGGAGGGGGATTTCATCTTCTATTATATAACTTAAAGGGGATAAGTATTTTAATATGAAGAATCTCCTTAGAACATTAACAATGTATGTGTAAGAGATAGAATATGAATATTGAGTTCAAAGAATAGTTTAGATGGATAAATATTATTTAAAATATTCATGTTCCAAAGTAATCATGAAATACATTGAAATATAGATATCAGATTTATCTAATGGAGGTTCCTTTTGATGTTGGGATTCTAAGAGGGTTATTTCTTACATTTTAAGTAGTTAAAAAAATATAAAAAAGATAATTCATTTTAGGAAACCATTCGTTAATTTCAATATGTCTTATGGTAATTATAAATATGTTAAATTATTGGAATGTATAAATATTGGGAATATTAAACCTCATTTACAAAACTATAAGATGAAAAAAGGATAGAAAAAATTACATCAAGAAATTATAATACAAAAATAATCCAATCAAATAAAAATGAATTTATTTATTTTATTCTACTTATTCACATATATGGAATTATCAATTGAACATTATAATAAAATGGGAACCAAATTATTTAGGGAACACTCTAATGACACACATTTGTATTACCATTCTAATTATGATTCTATATTTGGATATAAAAGATCATTTTACCATACTATAAACTATGTGATATCCATTTAATACTAATAACAAGGAACATAATAGTTCCAATAATGATATTGTAATTTGAATGGGAAACAATGAAAATAAAAATATAGATTTAAAATACACGATGGAAAATTATTTATTATCATGAATTTAATTGTTAAATAGTATTGAATAATTTTAAAAATAATTTATATACATAAAATATGATCATTTTATCTATAAAATTGTGAAAATTATTATAAATTTTTATGAAATAATACGTCACCTAAAAATATGTTTGGGAGAAGAACATTTGGTGAGAAAAAAAGACATTACTAAAACAATGTTTTTATATTTTTAAAAATAGGAACCATTCTATAAGAATTTTTTCTCATTTTATTGATTTGGTGAACTATTCTAAAAATTATCATTTAAAAATCGTCCATATATTGTAGAGAAAAATTATCTATTTTCAATATATTTTTCAATGTTTAGTGTAATATTTCTTTGGTAAAGAATATTATTTTTGTTCCAAAACATTAGTTCATAACATTTCTAAATATAATATTATATGGGTTCTAAAAATAATTATTTTTTTATTTTTGTTTGTAGGGAAAATCTATATAGAATAAATTTAAAATGTTTCACGGAAAATAGTTGTTTATGATATATGAGTTGGGATTTCACTATCTTCCATTACTAATTGAAGAATTATGTAGGATATTTCACTATTGGTGACAATGATACTGTAATTATTATGGTATATAAATTAGTTGGAAATTTGAGAAAATTTCTATTTAATAATTTTCATTATGGGGAATTATTATAGTAGAATAAGATAAGTAGTCCAAAAATTCATGACGAGGTTAATTTTCATGAATTTTAAAATAATTATTGTTATGTTTTTTAAGATGAAATTTTATATTCTAGGATCCTAGAAGGGAAAATTAATATAATATATATCAAAATTAAATGAGTTGAAAAATCTATAATATAAAAAAATTGTAACAAATGAATTTTTTATTTGAAATAGAAATTTTTGAAATGTTAATGTCAATTTTTTTAGAAAAGACTCTAAATGAAATTTAGATTCATATTTACCTCATAGAAAATTTAGAAAAATGATACTATATGATATATTCACAATGGGAAATCAACACATGTAATCTTTTAATACATTTATGGTATTTCTAAATAAATTAAACTAAAACATAATCATATAATTTTTTTTGGAAATATAGAATTTAAATCCTAATAGGAAAATGAGTTTTATATATTATTTGTTGATTTCACTATATTTAAATTGGTTTTTTATTTATAAAAGTGATTCATAATCTGTACAAATTTTTTATGAAAAATAATTCAAAAATGTAATGTTTTTAAAATTAATTCTTTTAAGAAGAGACCATATAAGATAATTTGAAAAACATGACATCAATTTTTAATTTTCAAATCATGGAATCAAGCACACGTTTTATTCCCCTTCACACAAAATAAAAATTTCATTGTTAAAATAATAAATTGGACATTGAAAATCATTTATAGAATAATGTTATTCGATTATATAATTCCTAATAATATTGGGATGAATCTATAAATACAAAATATTATTTAATTAATAGTGTCTTCATTTGAATGTGTTTAATGAAAAACCCTTTGAGCTATCGAATAATTGAATTCCCAAATTTGGTTACATTATGGTATTTGGATGCGTGGATTATATTAATAACATAAATGATAATCATAGTAAATTTGTCCCAATGGATGAAAAAGGAATATATTATTGGTATTATATTACATAAAATTCATATATTGTTTTCCCCAAACATTCGAATATTGTTGTATAATCATCTCATGGAAAGTTTGATGATAGTGACCCTTTTGATAACAAAATGAGTAAAAATAATATACTAAGGGCTTATTTTGAAAACATGAGATATGAAAATATCATTTATTGGAAAAATTTATTATGATTTGGAACTTGATATTATAAAACAAATCCTAAACATTTCAATACCAGAGAACCAGAATCAGTGATGCATTGAAATTATATAACCCTTAGAAACCATCCCATTTAAATTTGTATAGTAATATTTAAATAAGGTATTATAACTATAAGGATTTTTAAAATCATATATAGATTTATTCCATTATATGTCAACTAAATCCTAATACCATGGGGGAATTTTTTGTTGATAAGTGATGGGTTTTAACAATGAAAGAGGAATTAATCCAGTTCAATAGAAACAAGGCATATGAAATTTTTACTGACCCTCTAACTATCCAATAATAGGTTGAAGATTTGATTTTACATGTAACATGGATGATGACGGAGTGATCACTAGGAAATGGTTTGAATAGATTCCAATTGTTACATACAAGAAGAAGGTATAGATTATAAATAATATTTTTCACATATAACAATAATATTAGACATTAGAATTCATGTAGAATATCCATTATATATGAATTTTTCATTATAAAAAATAGATGTAATATCTTGTTTTTAACTGTTTTTATTACGAAGAATGTTTATATTTATCATCCCCATGGAATTAAAAATCACAGTTTTACAAATATAGTTTTGAAACCATAAAAGTATCATATTGGATTTAAACAATATTAGAGATCATGGTATGATCATTTACGATCATTTATATTATGAAATAGTTATTTTTAATAGAAATTAAGTCACTATTAAATTTAATAAAACATCATCTACATATACTTTTCATGTTATGATGTCTATTAATTATGTGATTATGGGTTCTAAAACTAAAAATTTATGAAATAAATTTTTAAAAATCACAAAAAAATTGAAATTAACATGATCGGTGATTTGATATATATTTCATTTGATTATAGATTTATCAAAAATAATTTAATGTTTTTAAATTTATCCTAATATATAATTGACATACATAAATTAATTGGAGAGGAAGGTGGAAAAATACAAACAATTCATTGTATTTCTAATTGAAATACTAACATGGATGAAGATATGAAATTAGTGGGAAATAATATATACAAATGAATAATTATATGTAAATTCTATTTGAATTCTTGGAGTCATGAAATTATGCTAAAAAATTGTATTTGTGCTAACATTAATGAGAATTTTATGTAATCCCATTTAATGGATACCAAATTACTATTTATGTAATTAAATGTAACAAATTCACTTTCATTCATCATAATACATAAAATTTCTATTTAACATCATATAGATGTATAGAATTTTTTTTTTAATAGATAGGAAGTGTACTTCAAGAACCATACATTTTTAGGTGACTCTACTATTTCATATTTTTGAATGAAACAATACTCAGATTCATTACCTACTAATAATACACAATATATTATTTATAACAGTTTGGGTGAACAATTATTTTGGATCGAAAACACCTTGTTGGATTTTGGATTATATTAAAAGTCACTATTAATCATTTATTAAAACACTAGTTCTATATACATTTCAACGGATCTAGTAAATTATTTGAGAACAAAAAATATAGTCATATGACCTCATTTCATGAGAGATCTAGGTCAAAATGGTGGTAGTGCTCTTGAGTATATTTATAACATGAATAAGATAGTAGATATTCTAACTATAGACATTCCATGTGAACAGTTTATATTATCAAAAGTGAATTGGGATTATTGAAATTAAAATGAATTTAATTGTCTATGTTTTGATATATATTAATTTCTATTTAATTTATTAATGACATATATATAATTGTTTATTGAAATTAATTTACTATATTCTATTTTACTATTTATGGGTCGAGTTTTTAGAAAAATAATATTATTATTCACTTTTAATTTTTTTAAATATTATCCCAAATTTTCCACAAACTAATCGAGTGTGTATTTATTTTTTGATTTTGGTTCAGTGTCCTAATTTATATTTTGAACCAAACATGTCACCCTTTCACATATATATCATTTTACAGAGACCAAATTGTCACCCTTAATAACTCTTTATTCAATAAATATCTTACTAACATTTCTTTCCTGAGTATATGTCATTGAGGAGATAAGGGAAGCTCATGTTATTATAAGAAACTAAAGGTAGTGGTGCACAACTTAAGGATCTCACTCGAATGTCCATTTATATAGAATGTATGAAATCTTTGAACATTATTCTAATAGAGTTATGTATATTACACACATCAATGTCAATTTGGATGAGAAGAAAATATGCTTTTATTTTTGAAAAATACATAAATGTGTTTTTTGATGAATGATATGTTCTGGTTTACAAGAATAATTGATTCCATTTTGTTATAAGTAAATTGTGAAGTAGTGATAGTCTTATCAGGTGAGTTGGGGGTATTCTATTACTATCCCAATGAAGTAGAGAATAACATCAGTTAGGATTTGGATACATCTAGATTTTTTCGACCAAAATAGGTGGAAAAATTCTTTTTTTAAACACTTATTTTAATAAGATACTTGTAAAAGTATTCAAACCATTTTGAAAGCTTCTACTCCTATTTTTTCTGATTTAAATTTCTCAAGGTGATGGAAAAATATATAAGGATTTGTTTCAGGGATATATATCCTAATAAATAATCTGAATCTCCAACTTTCATGGTAAATAATTCTATTTATGAATATTTTCTGTAAATGAAAATTAATGACAAATTATTATACTTATGATAAACTTATGTTACAAGCATTAAAAAAGATGGAATATTATTTTAATGATGTTGGTCTGGTTAATTTCCACAAAAGTAATACCATTAGAGATTATGTCAAATAAAAGATAGTAATCAAAGATTTTATTCGTATATACTCCAAGAGAAAGGATGAATATGAGAATAATTTGAATAAAATAATGATAAAATTTTAGATATAAATGTTTTATAAAATTTTTAATAGATTAAAGTATTGATTGGAGAATGTATAACTCTTGGGGAATGTTATCACTAATGAATTAAAATCAATGTACCATTAAAAATGAATTCAATGGATGGACCTGACCAACATATTTGATGAAAATCCATACTTTTCTTGATTTTTATAGTTAGTATAAACTATTCTTGATAAACATATCAATATTTCCCACATCAAAATTCATGATTACATAGAACTGGGTCATGATTAACTTATTAATAAATTTTATGATAGTTTTAATGAGCTAGAAAATATGCTAATAACAACAACTATTCCCACAATTCCCACTAGTGGGAAAATATTACAAGATCTAATGTGATGAATATAATAAGGGATTGGGTTTTTTAAACTTTATAGATGAAAAAATGTATAGCCTTTTCCTCCCATAAAAAAATTATAAATGATAATAAATACACAACACATGTTATTGAATATGTTTTGTTTATATTTTCAATAATTAGTTGGAGGCACTTTCTCTGTAGGGATAAGTGTGACACATATATGTTTACGAAAATAAAAAACCATATATTCAATCAATATGATATTCATATAACCAAATGAAGGTATTTATATATGATCATGGATTGTGATTGTTCAATACACAACCATCTAGTGAGTTTAATAAATGTGGTAGAGTATCTCAGTAGAAAGGATCCTTGAATCCAATCCATGATGTGGATTTTGAAGGACATAATTTCAATGAAAATGAAATGGATTTATATAGAATGATTGAATGTACCTTCATAAAACCTTTATAAAAAAATTTGTCAAACATATATTCTTGAAATTATATATTATTACAAAAAATATGATGATGTTTTACAAAATAATGTTATGAATGTTCAAATGATCAACATTGCTAAATATAGAGGTATATGGTCTGGAAAATGGAAGTGTGTACCACCAAAGAAAAAAATAAAAAAAAAGTTATCGAGGATTAACATACCTCATCATTTCCTAAACATCATGGAAGAACTAATATGTATATATATTTGAAACAAAACTACTTGTGGGATAATATAAAGAGAGAGATTGTTGAGTTCGTATATCAATGCATGAATTGCTACAAATTCATAGATTAATGATACAATTCTAAGGGTATAATACAACCACCACCCTTAATATTATATAAATTGGAAACATTTACCATGTATTTCATCATAGGACTTCCTATGAAATATATATGTATTAACACATTGGGGTGGACATCGATTGGATTACATATTTAGTGTATTTCATTTTTTATTAAGGAATATTTCACTCTTGACTGACTCTTTAATATATATATATATATATATATATATATATATAATAGAATAAAAATGACCTCATGGAGTTTCATTATCAATTTTATTTGAGAGAGTTCTATGAGTTTCATTGAAATTTTGTAGAACAGTATAGTATGCGTTGAATACAAAAATGAGAATAATCACTACTTATCACTTATAGGAAGATGATATGTATGAAGGGAATATTAAAAAAATTACGGATAATATATGGTTATGTTAAATGGATATCCAAGGATTCTTGTATCAACTGAGTCCCCTAGTATAATTCTCATATAACAATACTTTACATTATATAATTCATCTTTCACTAAATGATGAAATATATGGGTGGAGTTTTAAATCTCTGATATTCTTAGACGTAGTTAGAGTCTGGAAGATTAAATAACCTAATCATATCCATGAAATAACAGATAAGGTTTAAATTATTCAAAGTCATATCAAATCACAAAAACATTCCAAGAAATGAAATTCTAAAAATCATCAACATGATGATGATTTTGAGTTTGGTGATAGTGTGTAATTTTCTATATCTCCATGTATGAAAGTCATGATGTTTGGGAATAAGGGAAAGAATAATCAAAGATATATTTCCCCCTTTGGAATCATTACTCTCATCAGATTTATATCATATCAACTAGAACTCTCAAATAACCTATCTTATTGACATTATGTTTTCAATATATCCTACTTGAGTTTGTGCATACCAAGACACTAACATTTAGTAAATCCTATAGAGTGACCAATGGAGAATTATTTTTCAAATGAGGGGAGGATAGTATAAATCGAAGATCGTAGATACAATGTACTAAAATAAAAGACAACAAAACTTGTCAACGTCTTGCGGTAGAGCCAAATATTTTAGGATGTGACATGGGAACTAGAAGAGGAGATTAAATAAGAAGAAAAAT
Source organism: Viscum album (assembly GCA_963277665.1). Lineage (NCBI taxonomy): Eukaryota > Viridiplantae > Streptophyta > Magnoliopsida > Santalales > Viscaceae > Viscum > Viscum album. The sequence continues at coordinate 137,619,634 of OY728121.1, read as the reverse complement.
CATCTATTTCAGTGTGTAAAATGGAAACTCATACGGAGAAATTTATGAAGGGGGTTGAATGTAATGACTGAAAATTTTATAAACAAATTTAATTTCTATGAATAAATTTATTAATGTGTAATGTAGTTATAGAAATCATCAAATATACATCGTACTATTATAACCTATCAAATTTTGAAATAATTTTATAAAAAATAAATTTTTATAATATATCCATCAAATAGTGATTGTATGACTATTATATTTAATGAAGCAAGATAAAACCTAGTTGACATAGATGGAATATGTGATTTCCTCAACTAGTAGGATAATACCCTATGATACCATATTATCATAGATTCTTTGGGAAATAGAATCCCTGGTACTTTTCCATGATCATAGCTTAGTCATGATTAAAAATGAAAAGAAGAAATTAAATTATTTATAGTAGATTTTAGAGCACATCAATATCACATCCCAAACCATGTACATTGAACTAGCCCATGAAAATACTACTATCATGTATCCTAACATTAATAAATTTCTCGGTGTAATTAATTGTTAAATATCCAAAATACAATAGAATGTATTTTTATATTTTCTTTTTTTGTGATTTTTTTTCCCACTTTAGTACTACTTTATATGGGATTAAATAATGAGTTTTATAAAATATACATTTGAAATAACGAAAGACAAATAGTATTTTTTGAGAGATATTGTTTTGATCACAAATTTTTTTTATGAATTAATTAGTCTTTTAAATAAATTATTCTTTTATAAAATATAATTAATAAATAATATATATTAAATATGAATTCTATGATACATTTACAATCTCAAAAATATACAATGGTTAATTATTCCTAATTTGTTGAGATAGTTGATTTTTTAAGAAAATTATAGAGATTGTTAATATGTATTGTGTATTACAAACAAATAAAAAACCAAAAGTGATGTAATAAATGGAGTAAATGTTATCTACAAAAAAATATATATTCCCTCTTAATTGTAATTTTTTAGGGTTTGTAATTAATTTTATGAAGCATTAAAGAATCCTATAAAATCAATATTATAATTTATGGATATGAAATAAATTCATTATAAACATGACACATATCCATAACAACATGTTTAGTATTATAATTAGATCAGTTTTAAACATTTAAAAAAATAAAAAACATCCATATTTCTATGAAAACTAGGTAAAAATATATTGGATAATTTTTTATTTTGATTACTTTATCCTATTGATTCCAAGACCTTTTTTTAGAAATTAATAATAAATATCCTCTATTTTGTTATATAATACATCCCAAACTACCATTTAAATTGAATGAAAAATCAATGAACATGAAATTAATCTTTAATTATCTCTATTAAACCCTCCCATGTTTCTCCCAAATTCTCATGAATCATATCCCAATAATTCAGATGCACCTTTTCAATGAAAGAGATCATATCGTTGTACTTTTTATTAAAGAACCTATTTTTCATTATTAATTATTTTTTTACAATTTATGATGATAAATTATTTTATTAAATCTCCATATTAATTTCAATATGATTTAAAAGTGATGAGATATATCTTTTTCTCACATTAACTCCTCCTATATAACAATGAATATCCATATTATTATGTTTAAATTATAGTGTTAATTTTTTACCGAACAATTTCTCACGAATACCCATCCTTATTTACATTAAAATTTATTCAACTAGATGTAAGGATACTTAAAACATTGTGGAATTACATGTATGTAATACACACAAGTTGATAATGGTATTAATTATGGTGACATATGATCATATATTGAATGACCAATTTGAAAAACATTTTCATGTACATTATATGAAAATGATTAGTGGAACCATATATCACTCTACTAAAGTATTTATTGTCATTGTCTCATGAAACACAGTGTATGTGATTAGGGAGTAAACATAAAACAATATGGGTCTTTTTCAACCATGTTATGATGACATGAGATTTATACATGACCTATTATTAGGATTTCTTGTTTATTGATAACACCATATCTCAATTATTAATTTATGTTTCCATGTTATACCATTCTAAATTGTTCAATTTTAGTATTATCGGGCCTCTTCTATTAAATTTATATTCATATTTTCTCACATTTAATTCATTTCTATAAGATACGATTTTTGTATTCCCTTATAGGGATTTATATCTTCCTCTGTTCTTATTTACATCCCTAGGTTATCCTATGTCATTTTAGAGGTTCTATTGAATATACTTTCTTTCTTTATAGTTTTTATAATATTTATGTTTAATCCCTTTTTCATTTTATTCTGTAATATGTCTAATTCCCTAAAACACCATGATTTAAAATATATTGGTTTGTATTAAATGTAAATTTATTTATTAAATCAGGAATTGATTTGAATTAAAGCTATGTGTTTTCATTCATAAACACTATATGTTATATTTAAAGATGACTTAATAAAATAATCATCTACAAAACACCACTAATGTTATCTGTAATGTAGACTAATCTAGAAGAACTAGACAACCTCAATAAATCGATCAAATTTATAATTAATACAACATTAATGGTATCTACTACTCTTCATAAACATATTCATTTCCATATTTTCAACACAGAGATATAAACTACCATATATGTTAATGGGAAAATAGATGCGGATACCCAAGGTTATGTGCTATGTTGAATGAAACCCAACAACTCTTGGTCTTAATGATAAATAATATTCTCTCTCAACTCATCTAGTTCCATATGGTATGTATTAATTGATATTTTTTATTCTCTTATCAAGAGTTATATCTAAAACTATACTCCTTATCTGGATTAATTTAGCACCCCTAACCCAGTTACCACAAAATTGGTTCCCTGAGTCATGTCATCACTTGACCTTTAGCAAACCTCAACATATTCTAGAGGTAGCTGACTAGAAGAGAGGGTCCAATTAGTCATGTTGGGAGACAATAAACTCTTTAATAGAGAAATCCTCAACATAATACAATATATAAAATAAGAAACAACTATAAAAAACCAATAACAATCATATCAAAACATCTCTCAATCTGGTTACAATCCAAATGAAATAGTAAATATGTCATCTCATGCTAATTTCCAATTGAATAGATCCCAAAACAAGACAAACAATGAAATCCTAAAAACTATACCATCTCGATGTCTAGATCCTCATCCATGCATTCCCCAAGTCCAACTCACTCTCTTGCTTAGGGACCATTCCCTTTTCCTGAGATACAAACATGAAATATTCATAGGTACCCAACGAAGTACCGAGAAGTGTGTGAGTAAAACACTGTAGGCCACCAACAATGGTATTTAAAAATATATAATCTAAAAAAATAGTGCATACATGTAAATGTAAATAACAAGAAATGAAATAAATTCTTTGTTAACTAGTTAATAATATCTACATAACTAAACTAACCTATGTTCAAATTAAATATGTCTATATCATTTATAGTCCATCATAAAATAAAAGTTGTTCTTGGAATAAATCATATTCATATGGGAAGAAGTAAGTCCCTAAACCACTAGGGATAACATATCACAGCATCATAATATCCTCACCATGAAGCCTTAGTCTAGGTGGAATGAAATCATTAGGAGGATAGTCCCCTTTCCCCATCTATAACCCATGCATTGTGGGTGGAGTTAGAGCATCTGTCAGACTCAACCTATGAGAAGAGACACTGTCCATTGTTCCAGTCTTCAATCCTTGAGAAAATGTTCATCCATCCATTAACCACACACATAGCACTTCATAACTAAATATGACCAAGAGAAAAAACAATCATAATCCATAACAATAAATATGGTAAATCATATTGTGTCATCACCCATTAACAAATTTACTATTTACATCACCTAGAAACCATTTATAAAATTTACCATTCTCAAGCCTAGGTCACTAGGCTTATTCATGAACTCCATTATATCAACCCCTTATGTATATCATTAATCACCTAACAACAACCGTAAATAACTTATACCTCATTTGTACTTCTGTTAATTATATAACATACTCAATATGGGTTATACATTATCACACAACAATATATAGCGTAAAAACATTATTCTAGGTCCAAAAAGTACCAGATCCCATGATAAGTGGCCATAGTAAGTCAAATCATCCTCTATATATACCATGTTAGACCACACTGTTTTCTTTTCACCATTTATTCATTAGTCATATCAAATATCTTCAAATGATTAATTTAACAACAAGTAGTAACTATGAAATAATGCCAAGAATACACAAATTTCAAACAAAACCATGAGATATACATTATAGACCACCTAACATGATTTCGTTAATGAAAAAACCACCAATAGAATACATAGATCCTAATTAAACCAACCATTTAATCATAATCTAATATCTCTATATAAAATTGGGTTTTGGAGCTTCAGATGTAAATTGGTGAAATATACCAAGCAAAAATGAGGGGGGGAAAAAGAGGATATTAAAATTAACTGGGGCTTCTATCCAAAACTTGCAGCACTCCAAATGACCTATTAATTAAAGAAAAACACCATTAGGATATCATGGGAGCTATGGTTCATCATTATGGTTGGGGGGAGAATAAAAGGGGGAATCCTGAGTTATCCTTAAAATCCTAAAGTGATTTTTTTTGAATTTCACATCATTACTAGGATTCAGTATTTAACAACATAGTTATCCAAAATGGGAAAAATAGAGGGAGTGATACTATCAAAAAATCACCCATTCACATGGTTTCTATGGAATTCCATATAGTAGCTTAATCATGCGGTGACATTGTGCAAGACTCTATCCAATGCTGCATGGTTACAATGTGTGTTCCGCACAGTTTTCAAAAACTATGCCCAAACCATGAAATATATATAGAATTTTTTTTCTCTCCTATTTTGTTCCCTAATCAACTAAAAAACCCACAATTGTTCTCATGATCATTGGGATACACATATGTGACCAAAAGAAATCACTAAACGAAAACATAAATTAAAACATTGATCAATATAAATCATGTATCCTAAATCTTCCCAACCATATGATAGCTCATCCTAAGGCTACTCTTTACGAGCCTCATTGGGTTCATGAATCAATGGGATCTAGCCTTATGCCCGTAAATATGATTCCCACTCCCATGTTTATTTCTAAATGATTAGATGTCTCCGTAGAACACGAACCAATGGAACCACCATTACCTACATGACCTTCTAATTACGATCCAAAATATGAACCAAATGCTATTCGGAGTATGAAACTAGATCAAACTCATCATCATAAACATTTATCACATGGGATGAATCAGTTTGATACTACTAGAGCTGTGAAATAGGAAACATTCCATTCATTCAACTATATCAAGGTAGAAAATCCAATCGTTAAGCCACTGGTATGATCCTCCAAACAATCTCAGTCAACCCCACATACCTATGAACCAACATTATCTATTTATAGATTCGATAATTTCTCCACCTTGTAAACACCCAAATAAAACCACTATTTTCTATCATGAACTTGAGAGGTCTGCGATGCCGATAATCATATCATTTCTTCCTAAAATGTGACATTTACATCTGCTTCTAAATCAATCAAACCTTCTCATATGTCTCATGAACATGGAATGGTCCTAACATCTTAGACTCCCCATTTTCTAACAAAAAAAAACAGACATCTACATGGCCACACATAGAGTTCCAAAAAAGGAAACATCTTAATTATCACCTCGAAAAAAAATCTGTAATAAAAATAACCAAGTGGAATGTTCTTTTCCCAAAAACAACTAAAATCCACAACACATGATCTCAATATGACCTCCAATACCTGAATTGTACGCTCTGACTACCATTCCGTGGGTGGATGATAATATGTACTCAATAGAACATTGGTATCATGGGAATTCTATATCACCTTCTAGAAGTGCAATTTGAATCATGGATAATGATCTAAAACTAGAGTTCTCAAGATACCATGATTTGACACTATTTCTAGAAAATAAACCTCACCCAACTAATCAAATTTATATGATTCATGGATTTATAAGAACTGATCTACATTTGACAAATGATACTCAACAACCCATATTAATTCAATAGTTCATGGAATACTTCGAATAACTACTATGAATTTAATAGTTACATCATTTCACTTACACTAAATAATGGTAAATCACTGTAACAACCAACCATGTTGTTGATACCTAGCCTTCACCTATTGGATGGTAAGGAATCATACAACAAATAATAAAACCACATTCTTCATTCATGTCTACCAGTACTTCCAACGATGTCCACTATTAATTTTAGTCAATATAGGATGTAATTCCCACCTCAATTCATGAAACTCGATATTCAACTTTTTGTGTGCCCTCACCAGTACAACAAACCCAGACCTGAACATATAAATCTCCAGTATCACCACATCCCAATTAGATGGTTAATCCCCACCATTATGAATTTACTACATAGAAAAATAATCTATACCATCTTGATAACTCTCCTAGACCTAGTAAAAATGAATATACTCAATCCCAATTGATGAAAGAGTCTTTTTTCTATGTGCATCTAGAACCTCCAATTGCAGCTCAGAAAATAGAGCCATGATCATCCATTTTGAGTTTGATTCTGGAACCACATGATTTTGAGTATTGATGCTCAAAGCATCTACAACACTATTCCATTTTCCTATTGTGTAAAAAAACTGAAAATTTAAGGATTGTAGTTACTTGACCCTAATAATTTTTTGATTATTAAACTACCACTAATTCAAAATAGTCTTAAAACTTTTATTCCTAGTAAAAATGATGAACTGCTCTCCCATCATGTTGTACCTCCATTAATTCAAGTAATAAACCACATAATCTAGATATAGATCATAGGTAGGGTAATTTCATTCATGAGGCCTCAGCTATCTAGATCCGTAATCTAATACATGATCATCCAACATGAACACTTCTTCGAGTACCACACCAGATGAATCACCAACCAATGTGAACTTCTTACCAGGTTTTGGTAGGACCAGAAATATTATATCAGTAAACCGCTTCTTAAATTCATTAAAATAAGTCCCACATGCCAAAAATACTCATACATATCATTATTCTATGTTAATATTGAGTTTTATTCAACCGAACTAGATAAATCCATAATGAACCATTGTTAATAACAGGCCACCCACAAAAACTCTGAACATAAGAAGAATTCTTGGGTTTCTCCAAAGACACCACAACATACACATTTTCTAGATCCATAGACACACCTATCTCAGAAATTATATCTCTCATGAAATGATCTTTATAAATTCAGAACTATTATTTTTATATATTGGAAGAAAGACTATTATCTCTTAATGTACTCAATATGATGTCAATATTTTTGGCATGATTGTAAATAATTAAAGAGCACACGAATATTTTGTCAAAAATGGCTACAAAAAATTGATATAGATAAGGGAGAAATTCTTGATTCATTGTGACCTAAACATAGTCGGTGCATTGGTCAACCAAAATGACATCACCCAAAATACATAGAACCCATAACTACATTGAAAAGCATTCTACGATATGTCATATGGACCCTCCCTCAACTCATGGTATCCTGATCTCAAATCGATATTAGATAATAATGAGGCACCACTTAGTTTGTCAATTGAGTCATCAATTCTACTAATCGGGAATCAGATCTTAACCTTCATCTCATTCAACATCATGTAATAATCACATATCCTTAATGACATATCAAAATTTTTATTAAATAACACGAGTGATACCCCTAGTGTCATACTCGGTCGAATGAACACCTTTCACTCAAATTATACTAGATAAGACTTATGGTCCTACAGTTCTCATAGAACAATTAGATATGGTTGAATAAAAGTTGTTTTTACCCCTAGCAGTTACTCAATGTTGAAATCCACATCTCTCTCATGTTTTAGACTAGTTAAATTTTTTGGAAACCCAACATTAAACCGATCCACCATAGGAGGAATGAAATTTTTTCATTTCCAACATAACAAATAAGGAATTAAACTTTGGAATTGTGTTTCCCCATAAGATGAAATATTGGCTATGCACGACCTACTCGAACATCCCCCTCACCCCAGAAGGAATATGTTTCTCTATTATGGGACATGAACTGTACCCTATAATGACAATAATCATTATGGTCATGATACAACACTATATATTCCATTCCCATGATCAAGTCAATACCATACATTTCATGGACAAATATGTTCCATATAAAATGATAACCACCATCCTCTAAACCACAACCTCTACACTCTCTGATATCCCCATCTTATAACCCAAATAAGGATTCAATTGACATACCCCTACACAAATTTTCCACAGTTAAGACCAACACATCCAAAAACTACGAAAAGAGAAATGTGTGTGTGGAGCCTGTGTCAAATAGAGCATTTGAATGTTTGGAAGATACATGAATAATACCTTGAATAGTAGGAGGTACAGACTCTCTACCTCTAGGTGTATAATGAATTGTGTGATGATGACATGTCCCTATACTCTGGGATCCAACCTATGTACCCAACACAACACTAACATGATGGTGTGTATCGTCTCTTCCTAGTGTTCTATATCTTCCACCCATATCGATATGGCTAGTGGAGATCCATCTAATTTCCTGATATGTGGTGATCAATCGCCATATATCTCTTAGTATCTTCCTCAGACTCCCGTCAATGACTGGATTCTAGGAATTATTTTTGAACATATGAATATGACCCTACCATCCATAGAACTCACACACAGCTGGTTGTTCAAGACCCTAACAATGCAGGCTTCCATACCATCCATGATGATAAAAAAATATCTGATCACCACCCAATGGAATTGGCCCTCTATTATGAAAATTCTCCACACTCTCACCCTACACGAAAAATTAAAAATGACACATCCTTTTATATGAAGCTATACCACGTGTCTGCCAAGTTGGTACTATAATTCTACCTTTTGGATATCCCTTTAGGATCACTTCTGAGATAATTCTTTATTCAACTACATTTTTAAAACTATTAGGATAGTATATTTTCATAGTGGACTTAATATCATTTCTTAGCCCATCATGGATGAATTTTTTCATAGTCACCTCATCTGTAGCCCTCATCAAGATGAATTAGAATATTTTTTGAATATTATTTCCTAATCCATTAATGAAATATCCCCCCATAGTCAATGTCATAATCTATATATCCATCTCCTGCCTCATCATTTAATGGTAATAATGTTCTAGAATGTTTTCCTATAAATCCTTCAATACCATTCCTTTATCTTTATCCTTCTAAATCGTAATATCCATCAAAAACAGTTCCTACCCTAATAACATGTAAGATCTTTACATTAATCAATTCACAAGAGAAAAATATATAAGATAATGAATATTCTGGATATGTTCTTTTCATAACTCTGCTACTTCAGGCCCACCCTCTTTGGTAAAGGTCAGAGGGTGATAAATTTTAAACTCTCGGGTTAGCTCCGAAATAGTCAGAAAAACCTACCCTAGTACCAATTCCATCATCTCGAAAAAAACGAGAAAGATTCTCATGGATGTACCCTTCCTTTTTTATTAATAAATAATTGATTCTTATGATCCACTACATGGGGATCATTCTATGCAATTTCCTCTTGTCACCCATCCATCACATGTCTTCATAGTGAAAATTATCAACAAATTCAAACATAATGATTAGAACAAAAAATATAAATCATATAAAAAATATAAAGGAAGTCTCTTCATTATCAACCAAAAAAACCATTCACATACACCATCCCAATTGGACTAATCACACACATAATTTTACCCTTGTCTAATCCAACACAGGTCATGGTTATCACCTAGTTACTAACTCACAAATCTATAAGCCAAACCTTTTACATAGTCTCAAAAAAAATTATCACATGAAAAATTATTCCTTGAATACATCATTTGATATACCATAAATTTTCATGTATAATTTATTAATTGTCATTTAACAATTTTATCCCATCTTAATCCATTTTTCTTTATTTATAGGCATTATTTTGACCACTTCTATTAATGTAAAATGAATTCTACCATCTATATCCCACACACCCCTCCCATGTGTGTGTTACTACTATGAAAATTTATCTGTTATACACATGTCCATAGAATGATGGATGAATAAAAAACCTCCTGCCTATCTGGCCACATGTAAAATATTGTAATTTTTTCAAATCACACCACATGTGAATCTCCCATTGGTGAAATATCATCATATGTAACAACACAAAAAAATAATCACAATTCCAGCCTTGGGTATCATGTGTTTTCCACCAAACAAGGTTTAGATACTCCTAAGAAAAATCTCATTACCAAAGATCGACGTTGTCCTGATCCCTTTTCTCTCATTCAAAAATTGTAAGAAGAGAAAATATCTTCTCTAATAACACTTTATACCATCCAGAATCTGGGTTCCACTAATTTGGTTCCCAATGCCAGGTCATCACATGATCTCAAGAACTCCTCCCCATATTCTAGATGTTCCCAACTAGAATTGAGTGTAAAACATGTCATGCTGGAAGACTTTACCCCCATTACTAGAGTAGGACACAACATAAAAAATCTAAATAGTAGGATCAATAATAAATATCCAATAACGTGAATAGTTAAACATATCCTATACATTGTACAATCCACAAGTAACAAAAATATTCCATTTCATACTACGATGTCATGTGAACAAAACCCAAAATAAGACAGTCAAAATAACCTAGAAATGGTTCATACTCCAATTCTAGAAACCCATCCATTAATATACCTTATCCAACTCAACTATCATGAATATGTACCTATCCCTAGTCCTGTCCTATATGCATGCAATCTGATCAAGTACCAAATGGTAGCTCCTGCAGGGTGTGAGTACAATATAGTAGGCCACCACCAATGGTTACTATAAATATCATGTCTAACTGATTATGCATGAAACTATAATATAATAGCTAGCAAAGTAAGAACAAATTAGAGACCACAAAAATAACAACTTAACCAAACTATCAAAGTTGATAATTTATTATTTCACTATCATTACTAGTTCATGATCAATCACACAAGGTTCATGGAATATATCATTATCATTCAGAATGATGTAAGTCCCAAAAAAAACTATGAAATAAATATTAGTACATCATAATATCCTCACCTCGAAGCCTCAGTTCGGGGGAATGCAACTAATAGGGGAATAATGATTTTTACCATTCCCTAACACGTTCATTTTTGGTGGAGATAGAACATCAGTCCAACTTGACATGTGGGAGGAGCCACATTCCATTAACCCATACCTCAAGCAATGTTTGCATCCTTATCTATCCATTCCCCAAAAACTCGACAAATCACAACCTAACAAAACCAATACATAAAATAATCATAATCTATAACAATCAACATGGTACATCATATAATTAAATGACCCATTAAAACATTTTTGTTTCCATCACATATCCTATTTTACCCAATTTCCATTCTCAAACCTAGCTCACGAGGCATATTCAAGAACTCCATTATATCAAAACATTTCACATATTCATAATACTCATGCCCAAACCATAATTAACCAATATATATGTTGGGATTACATTATGAATGCATCTTAATCAACAAGGGTTCTACAAGATCACATAACAACCTTGAAATTATATTGTTAATTCATGTTATAACAACTACCAGTTCACCACATGGGTTGACTTAAATGGGTCAAATCATTTTATATGTGTCTCATGAGTGACCAAGAGGGTTTCAATTCTCCATTTAGACATTCATTATTCATATTATCATTGTAGGGTTAAAATAACAACAACGAGTAACCATGAAATAAAGAAAAATATGAATAAATCTCAAATAAAACAATGAGATAAAACATGTATACAACCTACCTTGATTCTGTTGATGAATTATCCCCCAATCAAAGCCTTAGATCCCAATTCAACCAAAACATGAAACCTGATCCTAGATCTCACATGAAAATCGTTTTTTAGAGCATTAGAAGAATATGGGAGAATGATAAATAATGTAATAGAGGGTAGGATTCTAGAATGATTTTAGTCATACCCGGAGCATTGATCAGCAACCGACATCACTCCATATGACCTATGAATGATGGATAAAAACCCTTGGGAGATCACGGGGGAATTGACACTCATTGTAGTAGTTAAAGGACAACCTTATTGAGAACAAAAGGACAAGAGACGAATATATAATTAATTAAACTCAATTACATAGGGGAAAATTCATAACCTTTTATATAAAACATATATGAAGATGTAATTCAATATTCATAGCCTTCATTGTGTATTTTATGAATTATAGGTCCGAAAAATGAAGTATTTTAATTAATAGATTGTTTCTTACAAATACTATAATGGATCTTATCATTATCAAAATGACATAATGGATGTGGCTTATATTATGTTTTTAAGAAATGAATTCTATTAAGAACAAGTTCTTAATATCCTCACAAGAAGAAAACTCACATATTCTTTATTATCACATGACATCCCAAAGTATTCATGAATTTCCCTCAAGAATAAATGTGGATAGAACGACATGGTGTTCTTTTAGTGTCTCTACAAGGTAAAGTATTCCCTCATTAATTTCTATCATGTCCTCAGAATCCTATTACTCCCCTAGTGCCTTGTATGGCCAGTGAATGATGTTGAATTACCCTAAACCTATTATCCAATAGTTGGTGGTTACATAATTATACAAGAATAAGTATCAAAATCTCGTCTTGATAGACCAAATTTTATTATAGTTTTGGTAACTAGATAAATAATTGAATCTCCTTTTTAATTTGAAAAAAATCAATGTATAATATTGTATTTTCCTTAATATAATCACTATTTACACACACATCAACACACATATAAATCATAATTATCATATTGGTATCATAGGGAATGAATCATAATAAATGGGTGAGCTAAATTGCACTGTAAGGGTATGAGTATGGTGAAATATGTGAATAACTATAGCATAAATAATATAGAAATGTACATATCTAAAATATGAGATATTTAATAAACTAAATGTTCACAACATAGAATTAATAAATAAATATCAAATAATTCCATATATGTTACAAAATAATCCTGGAAATTTTTCATAAATATTATAATTAATTTAATATTCATATGGATATCATTGAAAAATATCAAAATGTCAGAATGTATAATTTTGGACATCCGAACCATACCATCAATTCATTGATCCTTGATATCTTACAAAAATGATTAAGGCCTCAGCCAAAATACAAAACATTTTTTCCTTATCATTCCTAATGATGTATAAGGGATATATAACTATCGCTATATTTAAAATAAATATTCCATATTATTCCTCATATAACAGGGTGAAGCATATTAAACAAAACAATATTTATTATAAAATTAATAATTTTAAAAAAAAAATTACTTTTCAAAACCAATAAAATAATAATAAACCACTCATAGATACATAGAAACTAGTATCAGAATAGTCAATCACCATTAAAACTAATAAAAAACCATATCGATAAATAATAAGGATGGTATCATTTGATTTTCTACCCAAAAATTATTATATAAAATGAATTTTTTGTCATCATAGTTGGAAAATGATATTGTAATATCACTTGTACAATTTCATGAGAAAAATTACCATTCAATGAAGTTTTTTTTAAATATTAATATTCATAAAATATTTTCAAATTTATTTTATTTTAAAATCACGTTGGAAATGTATACAGTAATATTCCAAGAAAATAATACTCATGTTATTGAAATATATTATTTGTTCTTTAACTGATTAAAGAAAACATAAATTAACAAATTCATATAATATTAAGAAAAATAAATTTGTAAAATTTGTAAAATTTAAAAAATGGTTAAAAGTGAAGTTAATAAATCATTTTTTTAATTTATAAAGATATTCAAAACATTATATGAACCATGATGTTTTGATGAAAATAGGTTTTTAACCGAGGAGAGAAGTGAATATAATTTTTTCATAAAATAGTTTTTCTGAAATATTGCAAATATATGTTTAGGAAAATGAAGTGAAAAATTATATTCTCAGGAAGTAAACATATTTTAAAATAGATAATGTGTTTCTTCAAGGATGGATCATAATAATTAATCAGTGAATTTATAAACACAAACTATCCTAATAAAAGATGTGGTTATATTATTAATCAATTAACTCCTTGGTTAAATTAAGTCTTTATCCCCTTTAAATAAATAAATTAATTGAATATTATTTGTAATGAGAATTAAAAAAAATCATGATATTATATTACAAGGGGTTTTATATACACCTCTTAGAAGAATATATGTTCATAACCTGACATATGACTCTAATAAGTCAAATTGAGATTAAAATCCAAAACCAAATGTTTGACCTCATTAGAACTCGATTAAATAATATATATCAGAAAAATGGATTCTTTCTAAATATATTAATGAATAATATTCATATATATCATACCAAATATTATGTACTTGAAATTTTATAAAACCCATTTGTATAATATTTTTTTAAAATCACTCTTTCTGGTGAATTGGTTTCCATGTTTGCAATGTTTAAGTACATTAAATCATTTTACATTGAACATGGTTGAATAATCACATAAATATAAAAACCAATATAAATATCTAAATTATTAATTATAGTTCTATTTATATTAATTTTTTATAAGATGGTGATGTGAAATGGATGACAGCATTCATAGAGACAGTAGGTCAAACATACTCAAGAACATTGCTTCTATTTTATCTGTGGATGGAAAGGAATACAATATAAATTTATAGAATTATTATTATGTAATATATAGAGTTTATATTAATAAATTTCATCACTATTACCATTCATTTAAAAATAAATTTAATCCAATTTCAAATCTCAATGTCGAGGAGGAAGTCCACAAGTACACACAAGAGACATTATTATTTTCCAATTGATGGGATAGTAAATTAATAGATGAAATATTATATTTTTATAAATATTTTCTGGAAAAAAATATCACATACTTTAATTAAAATTATCCTTTTTACCATCCATTCTATTTTTGAGAAAATAAAATAATCTCTTTGCTTTTTGAAGTAGTAGATTGTTGTACACATGAGTGATGCCATCATATGACCCATAAAATTGAGTGTAAGGGGGAATATGTGAAAAAATAATTATAAAATTATAATTATTTCCTAAAATTATATTGAATCTATAATTATATCTATCATTGAATAGGGGTGATGTTAAATGAATTATCTGGGTTTGTGTGGTCATAGTCTACCATAATTATGATTGATGGTTTTGTTTCCCTTTTGATGAATGATGATATGAATACATGTTATTTCATAAATATAATAACATATAATTATATGGGAGATAATTTATTTATTATATTGACATATATTTAAAATAGTAATATGAGTTATTATAATATGTAAAATGAAAATGAAGAGTAAAAAACATGACATATTCATTGGGAAATAATTGTAGTTTTAACCAAAACACCACCAATATTAACTCTATAATATGTAAATGGAATATATTATATTTGGTGGTATGATATTATTATATATTATTATGTATATTATGATCTATAATGATTTGGCAGTGTTAAATTTAGGGGAGTGATGGAATCCTTTTATAAGTGAATGAGAGGACACAATTTGATGTTTCAAAAATAATAAATTATACCCATGTTTTTATTACGATAATTTCTCTAAAATGTGTAATTTTTGGAACATATATATTATAAAGTCTAAATATAGACATCAAATAATATTTGGAAATGTTTTTAGTTAATTTCAATCTTTATATATTTATTTTACCCCCTAATAAATTGGGGTTTTCCCCGTACTGTAGTAATTAAATATGACTATTATCACTATTCAATATGTCTAAAATTAAGTTGAAAATTTAAAATAATATTAATTATTATGATTAAGTTTATAAATACTTTTTCAATTCATTTAACATAAGTGAAATATTCAAGATTAAATTAATACATGATGATGTGATGAAGAAGCAGTTTTTCAAAGAATTTATATCATAAGTATAGATGATTTTTATATTGAATATGAACAAAAAAATTATTCCAATGATATAAATGATATAAATTGTTATAAAATTGATCTAGTTTTAGTGAATATTAAATTTAAAATATAATTAATCATTGTAACTAATTTAAAGAAAAATGATCTTTTTAATTTAAATAAGTATTTTTAACTATTCATTCAAAAATTAATCATTTTAGAAAATTATTTAAAATTCAATATAATTAATTTTCCATATTATTATATAAAATATTAATTTTGATTTAATGTATATAAAATAATAATAAATAACTTCTAAAATAATTATTCAAAACACAATAAAATCACTCATAGGAGAATATTTTTTTTAGAAATAATACTTTTCTTTCAAATGTTTTTAATTTACAAACAATATATAAACCACAGAATTAATTTCATACAGGGGTATAAAATATAATTTTCAAAAGAATGTTTTTCCTATTCATAACCACCAATTTAAAAACTATATTATAATATTATACTATATTAATGTTCATTTAAACTCAGAGTTGTGGGTTACACTAGCTTTCAAAGGGAAATGATATATTTAAAAATAAATATATCATAATTTGTTGGGGTGGAAATTTTTTCCCGCATAACGAAAATTTCATCCTTTAAATTTATATTATGTTACATCATGATGGAATTTTGGGATTGATTCATCATAATGTCTTTGGGTTCCCACATAACCTCTTATAAATAATGATTACTGGAAAGTAATTTAATTAAATGAGTCATGTGATTCCCTAACAGTTGTTCTATATTGTCCAGAATATAGAAATGTACTTCATAGTTTGATTTATCAGGTCCCAATTTTATTTCATTGTAGGTCAGAATAAGAGTTGACCATCATATACTTCCATCAGAATGAGATACGGAACACATCATGTATATTGGAGAGACAAGGAAGAACAATAAAATAGTTGCCTGAACAAGAATCCATTATAAAATTTTAAAGGGAATGATTTAACTGGGAATTAGTTTTCCCATAATACCTAAAAATATATCACCCTTAAATTTAGAAACTTTTAGGAAAATGTGATTTCTCATTTGAAATTAAATTTAATTTCATTAATTATCAATATTGATATTTTTTTAATTTTGGGAATTTTTAACATGGATTTGAATGGAATATAACATGGCATGTGAATTATATACTGGTAATAAGACAACATTATTCCTTTCACTAACTTCATTAGAAAATGTTTGGGTAAACATTATGTTTTTTTAATTGTGTATATACTATTTTAATACATTAAAAGATCCTATTATTATAGCTGAAATCTTTAAATGGTATATTTTTATCCCAAAATCCTTTAATGTGAATTTATCTTGAAATTAACTTGTATTATAATGTTTGAGATGACCTCTTAGACTGTTCATTAGTTTTTGGGTGATATACATTGCCCAAATGGATCCTGATATTTGGGTGATTATTAATAATTTTTTGAAAAATTGATCTAAATTATAAATCATGATTAGACACAGTTGAATGAGGTCCACCAAGAAGTATTAAAACATCATTATTACATATCTGTATAGGTTAATAAATAGGTACATCTTCCCTTATGTTAAGGAAATGACCATATTTTTTGAGGTTAATAACAAAAAACCATGTTGTATCATTTAACCTTGTTGTAGTTGGTAAACTAGTGATAATTTCACTAATAAATTCATAAAATTTATACATAGTAAAATGTGTATGTTTTAATAATACTATATTAAATTGTCACTTAGACTACACATATTGATAATCAAAATATCTAGAATCATAATTAGTAATTTGACACTTCATGCTAACCCAGCAAAAGTGTTGCTTGAAATAAAAATTCATCTTTCTCCGACCAGGATGTATAGAAAAATTTTATCTACGAGAATCATCCAATAAATCTATTTTCAAATCATCTATAGATGGAATAAATAGTCTCTTAAGATTAAAAAACTGCATATTCAATAAATAAATAAATTGATTTTATACTATTCATTACATTAATATTCTTTTAAAAAATTTCATCATAAATTTGAGAACGTTATATCTTCACTTACAATGACGAATATATTAATAAAATAATTATTTATACCCCTACTTAAGGTATCCCAGATCCATCATTACATAATTCAATAACATAGTATCCCTTTCTATTATAATATTTTATTGGACTCCATGATATTTTCATCTAAAATAATCCAATGAATTATTTTCTATCCTATGGATATAGTGTATTGAAAAATATGGTTCTTGATTTTCTTGAGCCATCTTCTTTTCCTTATGTTAAGATCTTTTTATGATAACATTTATTTCAAACTATTGTGACTAGTGTATATCTGATATATTTCCAAATTTATATATATCATCAATATCGTCAATGCAATGGTAATGGGATCCAACTAAAGATCTCAAGTTGGATTGTAGTTTTAATTAATACTTTATAAACATGAAGAATAAGAGATAAATTTATCTTTTTTCATTAGGACACAATAAATTAACTTCTTCAATGTTTCACTATAAGTTATGAACCCAAAATTTTCTAGTGGTATTTTCCCAATCAGATCATTCACCATATACTCTCAAATTATCATTTTCCATAAAAACAAAACAGAATTAAAAGTATGCTTGGATAACATCTTAGCTAATCAAGAAATCCTTTAAACAAATCATCGATAATACCATACAAATCCAATGAACCTACCTACATCAGTTCTATTAATTAGTGTAATTTATTATTGTAATTCCCCTATCTTCACATGATCATATAATATTAAATCCCTAGAGACAATATGGATATGATATGAAACAATATAAATCATTAAATCACACAAAATAAATTTAAAATATACCTATTTTCATCTATGTTTCTCAATAATAGTCCCAATGAAATTATCATAGTTCCCATATATCATAGAATATACCTGGATGTAATTAATAAATATCAAAGAATTATATAATGATATTCCATGAATACCATTTTCATTTGATACATGATGATAGAGGGTTTATCGGTCAACCCAAATGGAATTTCTAGGAACTATTAATGTCTATAAATAATATAATATTTTTCATCATAATTTATTCATTTTTACATAAAATTTTTGATACCTAAAATGAAAGTAAATATTATGAAAATTAATGATCATTGTTAATTTAATAGAACATGTCATCATGGTGAGGTAGATGATACTTGTTCATATATTAATATACATGATTTCAAAATAATTTACACACAATGTCATAGATCTATATTTATTTTAACATATTAAATAGGTGATCCCCATGATTAAAGATAAGGGTATATAAATTTCATATCAATAAACTCCTCATGTTTTTTGTTGGAATCCATTATTCTGTTGTGTCCATAGTATTGGGAATCTTTGACATAGGACTTTAATCTGGGATTTAATCATTATAAAAAAACATCACACTCTGCACGATGTCAAGGAAATTCCTCCATATATACTATTATGTATTCACACACAATTAGTTCATAATAAATTATAAGATTACATTATACAACCATATATAATTACAAATCTTATTCTCAAAGAATCTCAGTTAGAATAGCTAATTGGTGTGGAAATAGAGAAGACGTAGATGTTGATTTAAATGGAATAAATATAAGTAATTTTTTATCATCTTTGTTAATCATAACAAATTTCAATTTGCAATATATTTTAGAATTATTTTATAAATGAGATCCCATTAAAAAGAGTACATAAAAATAAACATTTCACAAAATAGTTTATTAATAAAATAATGACCATTTATGTAACTTAATGGTAACTGGTAAACACATCCTTTTATATTTGATATATCCAATTGAATATGTTATGATAACTCCCTTCCTTTTCTTCATAGAAAATATCTAATATTCTTGGAAATCATAGAATAAATAATGTAGTGTAAAGATATAGAATAAAATAATTCAATAGATTAATATTTGGATATGATTAATGAAACCTCCACAACATTTTTAGGCAAATATACATCATCTGTTGTAATCACATAAGGTCATTTATGATCCCTTATCATTTTCAAAGGATAATTCTGTTGAAAAGTTGTAAAACCATTAAATAGTATCCAATATCCTTATATTTGAATCATTTCACAATAGAATATTGTTTCATTCACAAGATATCATGATCATGGTGGTTTTTCCAACAGCACTTTTAGAAAAATCCCTTTCCCATCCATCATGTTATTTTTTGTTTATTTAAACAGTTTTTACAAGATTGAAATTTCACCATTATATTTATATTTATATTCATTCAATTACACCCAAATAAATTTTTCATATATTTTTTTACTTAAAATACATAATATGTGGAGAGTTATTTCTCTCCCATGATAACACAATATATTATGTCCTCATATTATGAAAAAGTTTTGGAGACTAGTTCCCTATAAATGATTTTATTAAGCATGTCAAAGAAATATTCAATATTTCACTTTGCAATACATATATAGTATTAAACATTAATTGTAATCAGTTTAAAGATAGAATTAAACAATTCAACAATTTATTCTTCCTTTTTTTATTAGACTCAATAGTTTTCATTTTATATTACTTCATTATACTTCCCTAAAATATGTTTCCATGAAGTGTAACTATAAATTCGTACATACCTTTTTCCTAATTTCATCATCATCCTTAGTGTTCAAAATTGATAAACACCATTGATATGAATCTCCCTAGATATAACAAATTTCTATAACAACCATATCCATTTTATTAATCCATACAGTTAGAGAGTTATTCTCCAATTAAAATATCGATTTCTCATTGACAAATTGATTATTAGTCCAATTGAATGATACAGTTCGTCGATCCATGAAGTAGTCTAACATTGTTATATCCCATGCTGTAAAACTAAATTGTTCCTAATATAAAATGGTATTACATATAACCTGATTCTTCTACCCCAATATGGTTTTAAATTGATCACTCCAAGATAAAATTCTAGCCCTAACATCCACATGTTTTCAAGGTAGTCAATCCCCACAGGGTTTACGCACATTGATATAGTTCCCACTAATTTTTATATGTTCCATTTGAGAAAAATGGAATATATTAGATTAGATCCCAAAATTGTGAAATATATGTTATCTTACTAAAACTATTGAAACACATAACATAAAATAAAAAAATTTAGGCATATCTAATTACATTATCCTAATCATAATTTTTATGGGTCTGTTTTCAAATCATAAAAATATTCTCAAATCTTTCATAATAGCTTATAAATAAAATGTTAATTCACCAAATAATATACCTATGGAATATAAAAATAGGTTTTAAATAAGTATCATTGTTGTGTACTTGGTAATGGTCGTGTCAATGTCAACATCTATTATTGGAGTTGTTACACCTAGGTAAAAAATCTCTAAAAAAATGTATCACTGTACCATCCCGATTAGGATGTTTTCATGAAAAAAAATTTTATAAATATGTAAATAAACTAGATGATTTTATTCTATATATATATAATCAATGTTAATTTAATTATTATGTTATGAAATCTATGTTTACATTAATCTAATTTCCAATGTGTTCATTCAAATACCTCTGATTCTATCTTTTATGAACACATCCCTAGTATCCCCAAATAGGTGGTTACTATATGACATTATAAGTAGTTACAATGAATAATATCCCAATGGACTGAAATTTTATTTAGTGTTTTTAATATATACAAACATAAATCTCATTTCATTAATGAAAACATAAAGTATTAAAAATTATTTTCCTGAAATGAATCATTATTTACTAATGCATAACCCATGATATCAATAATAATACTCATATTGGAATTATAGGGAATTAATCTAATGAATGTTGTGAGAAAAAATTCAATTTACTTATATGATTATATAAGAATTTATGAATAAAAAATCATAATAAATATATAATGGTAAAACACTAATACAAATTCCATTTAATAAATAAATAAATTATAATATGGTAGGAATAAATGATGACAAAATAATTCCATACACATAAAAACAAGATATTAAAACATTTCCAATAATATTAAAGATTATAATATAATCATGTCGACACCAATGAAAAGTATAAAAATGATATAATTAATAGCTATTTGGATCATAACGATATATTCAAGACCTCATTCTAAGACATCATACATTAATAAGTAAGGACTTGGCCAAAAACCCAGTCTAGTTTGTCTCATAAGACCTACTAATGTATTGAGTGAATATAAGGGACCCCATAAATAAATAATTATGTCCAATTCATTCATCATGTGAAGGGATGGAACATTTTCCACATAAAATATAATATTTGATAAACGATCATATTTAACGATAAAAAATATTCCACTAAATAATCATAACCATAAAACATTAATAATATATTGAAAAATGGAATCAAAATATTGTATCACCACTGAAAATAATTATAATATATATATATATATAATCAGAATAATATCCATGGATTAGATATCTTGTATGTTTAATTTAATATCAATGCATTTCAATATTGTACGAAAGTAAATTTAAAAGATCACATGGAACACGTCATGGGGAAAATAACTATTTTTAAAGCCAATTTATTAAAAAAGATATTTTTTTATAAAAATTGAAATCTATTACTTTTAAAATCACCCAGAAATAATTTAAAGTTAAATGACATGAAAATGATGGTCATGATGGCGGAATATTCTGTTCATGTTATAGAAGTTAATTGAAAACAATATTTTGATAAATTGGTAAAAAGTCAAGATTTTATCTTTCCAAAAACGATAAGAAGATACTCTTAAACCCATTGTAAAAATTTAAAAAATGATATAATTTTATTTAATAAATAATTTAGGTAATTTTTTATCATTTTTAATACATTTTTACGGAAAATGTATTTGAAATACAATTAGTTTTCGACTACAATGTGATATTAAGATTATTTTTTATAAAGAATACATTTGAACTCTTGAGTTCATAAAGAGTGTAAAACCATGGGAAAACGTAAATTATCTTCAAATAACATAAGGATTATAAAATTAATGTGTTTATGGAGATATCGATCATAATATTTCATCATTAGACACAAAAAAACTAAAACAATCTTAACAAATGATATGATTGTACTATAAAACCATTATCCTTATGGTAATAACTAATTTTAATCCCAATAATAGAATAACACTATATTAAACAGAAAATATAATTATAAAAAAAATTCTGTATATTAATTTTAAAGCGGACTTAGATATTACATTTAATATAAAATAGGTGTATACATGACATGTGACTCCGTAAAAATTAAGAAAAAAAACATTTTACAATAGTTCTGAATTTTATCATCTTTGTTCAAACCATATATAATATAGATATAATATTATTATAGAAATATTATAAATCTATAATTATATATCTCATCCCATATATGATTCTTGTAGAGTCTATTACAACCAGATTATTAATAATCTTTTTTTTAAATCACTATATGTGATAATTGATTTATTTTTGGTTGTATGTTTTGATTTTTTAATTTCATTATTTTTTCATAGATCACAGTTAACATATATAAATAATTTAAAAAATTATATAAATATCCTATATATTCATTATATATTTATTTTTGGTAATATAAAAAACCTATAGATATAAAATGAAAGACACTATTCATGGAGACGGTTTCACAGACATATGATTGAACACATCTTTGGTTGTCTAATAGTATATAATGAAATGAAATTGAACATTAAAAAATAATTATTAAGTTAAATATTGAATTTATATGAAAAAAATATATCCATATTTACATCCTTGAAAAAATAATATGAATAACCATTCACATTGTTATGTGGATGTGGTAGTCCACAGGTACGCACGATAGATATTATTGTCTTCCAACAGAATGAGAGGTACAATGTTAGATGAGATATTATATTTAAATAATTATATTTTTGTTATAAATATAAAAAATTATTATTTAATTTAGACTATGAACATTCCATGTAATCCGTAAAAAACATTTCTCCACAGGGCGGTAGTCCATTATACAAACGATCGACGTTATCATATCCACCATGGAATGGAAAATAAGAAGGTATATATGATATGAAATTTAAATATGTATAATAATTTTGATAATATATTATAAATATTTCAAATATAACAATATATAAATCATTGATTTGTGTCAATGTAAATATATATGATCAATTTGTGAGCTGGTAGTTTATTGTACACATAATTAATGTTTTTATTTTACATTTATTTGAAGAAGAGCTTAATATATGCCATTATAAAAACATAATAAAATATCATTTTATGATATATAATATTTATATTATATTAAAATATATTAAAAATATTAGAAAGACTTATAATAATATGAAAAATGAAAATTCATAGTTAAAAATATTACCTATTCTCCGTGAAACATTACTAGGTTTAACATAAATCCTTACTAGGTTGGATTTATGATAAACACATGGAATCTAGAACATGGTGAGGGAATTGAAGAATAAATTTTGATAGGTATTTCAAGAACCAAAAGGCTCTATGAGTGTAAATTATGGGGGGAGAGTGATGACCTTTTAAAAGTGACAGAGAGGAAAAACTTGGAATTATTGAAATGAATACGTTATGCACATGTTTTTTCATTCTCAAAGAATAAAAATGAAAAACAATTAAACCATATATGTGTTAAATGAGATATATGACCATATAGTTGTGGTTGTGCGTGTTGGTAGGTAATTTTAACCCTTATCTATTTAGTTTAATCCTAGTAAATCTATCATTACCTTAACATAAATAATAAACATTTATTATTTTGAATATTTGTTATGGTAAAACATTATGTTGAAATTATTATATAATAATAATTAATAAAATTAAAAAAATGAATAATTTTTTCAGAATAAAATATTTATAAGTGGAAATGTTATTTTCAAATCAAACCTACAGGCACGAAAGTTTTTGGATTTCCAATTAGATGTTCACATAACTATGGATGGTTTTTATATTGAAATAGAAAATAAACATGAACAAAATGATATAATTTACTTCAAATGATATATAATATTTTTTAATTTTATTATAACCTATTTAAATTATATATAATTTTAAAAATAATTTAAACAAAAATGATTTTTATCCATCATGTTCACTATTCATCAAAAATAGTTATTTGAAAAAATATAATATAATTAACTATATTTTAATTTAAATATAATGATTTAAAAAATAAATGATATTGTTTAAGATAAATTTTATAAATTTAGTAATGATATATTTTAAAAAGAAATGAAACTAATCTTTTGTAAAATATAATTTTTCATATTTATTAATTTTGGTTCAAATAATATATTTTTTTATAATGAATAAATAATAATTTCATTTCTTTTATACACTTTGGAAAAATATAATTTTTTATTATCAAAACCCAATCTTCTCATACATGGATATTACTTTTTTTATAGATGATTAATTGCATTATATAAACAAATGCAAGATAACCACAATGCTACGGTGCAAATGGAATCATGGAACACAATAATCAAAATTCATAAATGATGCTCAATGTATCCAACAATTATAATCAACTATAGTAATATAAATTAATCCATTTATTTTTAAATACTTGAGTTTTTTCATATCTATGGTTAATATCATATACATTGTAATGGAAAATAAAGGAGATACACAAGCATAAAATGAACATAAGGGTATGAGAACATGTGAATAAATTTTGAAAAAAAATATCATTAAAATCAAAAAAATAATCTGGTGTGAATGAATTAATTTTGGAATTTCCTAAGTCATTAATCATAAGGATATATAAAAACATTAGTAATGACAAAATAAAATTTTCATAAGACATAGAATATTGTAATACAAATATGCATAAATAATCATATGTAATTGTTATATAACAAATAATTAATAACATGATATGTGTGTTCTAATCACCCTTTTACCTGCTTCGGTCATGGAATAACCTCCTCTATACACTCTTTTTTCAGGCATGGTATAACATCATATGTACAATCTTTTTTCAGGCTTCAGATAACCTCCCATGTTACCTTTTTTCAGGAATGGGATGAATTCCAATTTACCCTCTTGTATCAGTATTGGGATAACCTCCCATGTAACCATTTTGACTATTTAACATTAATCATTACCCAATGAATTATTTGGTGATATATTTTATACAATTAACATAATGAAAATCTTGCATATATTTTCCACAATATTATAAAACATTCATCATTCCATAACCCATGAAATGAAAAAGGATTTTATAAACATTTAATCATATCATTGGACGAGGAAAAAAGATGTTATTATTCATCATTCATCATTTAATCCTAGAATAATACATAAAAATAAATGGTATTAATTTGATTTCAAGCAACGTATAACCAGTGGAAGATAAATGGTTTTCATAAATATAACATCATTACAAGAAAAAACCATACATAGAAAAAATATTAATGGTATCATGGGATGATATCCCCAATAATTTATGAGTAAGCACAAAATATTTCATCTTAGTTAGATTATTATTTTAAAAAAAATAATCACTTGGATTGTTACATGATGAAAATAACCTTTAATTAAAGATCAATATTTAAAACGAAACATTATAAATTTTTTTGGATTCCATTTTATTTGAAAATAAACATAAAATATTTTGAAGGATGTTTTATTAGTAAATTGAAAAATGTATTCACAAAAATAAAATATTTTAAATGAAATCACATTTTCATGTATAAAATTGTTTAAAAATACTTTTCATTTAATGAAATCTTTAAAACATAAAAATAATGTTTGAAATATAAATTATAATATTTCATGAAAAATATTCTTATCTTATTTTAAAAAAATTAAAACATAAATTATTTTTGATTTAATATTAATTGTTTTATAAAATATTTTTTAATAGTTTAATAAATAATTTTTTTAAAAGATAATGATTTTCTGACTAAAGAGGGAAATAAAGATGATTTTAAAAAACAATATTTTGATATTTTGAATATGTAAAGGGTTGAAAATTATAAGAAATATTTATTCTAACACATTTATAATAGGATAATAATATAAATGAATTTATTGGGAGGCATATCATAATATTTCATCATTGGAATTATAATTATGAGAAATTGTGATAAATGATGAGATTGTACCACAAAAACACCACCACATGGGTAACATTGATTCTTAAGCCCCATTAAATAACATGTTTATAATGATTTTATAATATAGTTATAAAAATTATTTCAAGATATTATATTTCAAATTGATTTTATGTACACCTCATATGATGATAGGTGCATAACATTGTATTTGTATCAAATAAAAAAAATGGAGATAAAATTCCATACCTATTTGGAAAAAAATTAACTTTTAAACCCATGAATGGTAGGTCCATATATTTATATTTAATCCCAAAAATTATTTAGAATAAGTATTATAAAATACATTCATGGGCATTAAATACACTCTATAAAATTAATAGTTTAAGAATAATTCATGTGTCTCGTAAATGTAAAATGTGAGTAAGAAATCATTGATAACATTAGCAATAATTTCAATTGTAATACCAAATAAATAATAACATATAATTGTAATTTAAATTAAATAAATAATAAAATTCATGTTATAACATGTCAATGATGTAATATATACACCACACAAATAAATCAAGTATTTCATACCACCCATGTCTCCATGAAAGAAAAGGGTGACTATAAATTCTCTATCATATGTCTCAACATTCATCATACACAACCAAAATACGTCTATAAAAATATTTTATTATTATAAACCCATTAAATATCCATAAATTATTAATTTTATTCAATATTTAATTTATATATTCCCCATATGTCCAATTTATTATGAATTCCATGATAAATTCAAGATTCATATAATAACCTCTTTATTTTTGGAATTTGTTTTGATTTGATAATTTTGATCTTATTAATTTTATCATGCTTCCATAATATCCCGAATTATAATTTCATTAATATAATATTTATATGAAAGTTTTAAATTTAATACATTTTATAATATATGGTTTAGAGAAATGTGTAGTGTTTTGATCATAGACATAATGGGTCATATATACTCTTAGGAAACATTTCCATATTTTAATGATCATTGTGAAAATGAGTTAATGAATGAATTATATTTCTATATTGAATGTAATTATTTGGTATATATTTTATAAAATATACACTAAATATTATTTTGATTTTGATGCTCCCAAATACCCTTGTTTGTTTTATTAATTATTTTACATTACTATATTGTAGTGAATTAATGTTCATTGTATTTATTTTGAAATTATTTTATAGAATTGAATTCGCAGGAAATATTTTTGAAAATATATCATGTTATTTTATTGAACATTATTGATACATTTTTCATAACCTATGTTGTTTAGTTTAATGTGTGGTATCAATTGAACAATGTGTTAAGCATGTATAGATTCTGATCCCATGGGTTGTCATGAACCTAATGATGGATGTAGAAAGTATGGTTATTCAATCCTGTGTATACATAAGTACATATGGTTAATCATCCTTATGTGATCCGAAATGTATCTTAAAACAACTTTTCATTTGAATGAATCCTTATATTTGACAATAGAATAATGTTTGGTTACAGAACACTGTATATGTAATGAACCTTACATTCCAAAGAGAAACATATTGATCATCAACATTACTTCAATGATAAACCCAATGTTGAAAACCTTACATTTAGTAGATGAATTCTACATAGATGGCCCCTATTTTTAGTATTATGACACATTGTGAAGGAACCCTACATTTCAATTTTCAATGTTGGATATTTGTTTTCATGATATTTTCCATAATTTCTTCAACAGACATAACATAGTAACAAAATGTTTCAAAGCTCATTTAAAACTGTTTTAAAGATTATTTTAATTGATTCAAAGAAACATATTCATGATGATATTTACCCCTATTATAAATAGAATTAATACCTCCCTAGGTAAATTCAATTTTTAATTTCTACAGTTTATCATACTTCTTTTGTGGATCTATAATTTTAGAAGAAGGAGGATTGTTATATATTTATTCAATTATTATTTTCATCACATGATCAAGAGTGATGAATATATTGATTATTATTCTATATTTTTGGTGGTCATATATGCAGTGCTACAGTGAATGAATGACTTATGATGTGGACTAAATTTTGTTGATATACATGTTCTATCTTGTTCTACTATATGTTTGTTAGAGCTCTATTTTTTTGGTGCACGTAGAATCAGTGATCTATTGTGAAAATAGATCACTTTTTGAGTAATTTCATATATAAATATTTGATTATGATAAAAAAGATCCATCATTTTTCATATTCATCCTACTGTAAATGTGAAGATCAATATATTTCAATAAAACAAATATCTTTTATTATTTATTTGTGTTTTGAATGCTCGTAATCAGTTGAAGAAAAGAATTAGCTTCTCGATCTATGCAGTACATAATCGGTTCTATATTTAGAACCATACCAATTTGTTTATAATATAAATTGTAAAGGATTCAACCTCCTATACTAAATTGATCAAATTTAGATATTATGATAAGAGGTCTAGACTAGAGAAATGAACCATGATTGTAGAGAGAGCTTCTAGTGGAGGGGACTAGGGGATATTTGTGCCTTGAACCACTATAAAAAGTAATGAATTATATTTTTTTTACACTTCTTATTCCATTATCAGAATTGAATTACTATTTATCTATGATAAATAAAAGAGGTTATCTAAAGAAAAAATTGTGGAAAAATTATTGAAAATACACAATTCACCCCTCATGAGTGTTTTTTATATTCTATACAAACATTTGGATAAATATATTGCATATTGAATGTTTAAAGGTCAATTATATGATGGGAATGGATGATCAAATATAAGAGATGTCCATGTTTTGTTCTCCATACATCAATGGTGATAATTATCGATGTTGGAATTCAAGGATGATAATTTATTTAAAAATCATGTATTTAGAGTTTATTCTAGGATTTCTACTCCATATTATATTCCTTAAAAATATGAATCATGGGATTCAAAAACCATAGATGAATCTAATATGAACTACATTTTTATGGATGCATTTATTTGTGGTCTTAGACCTGATTAATTCAATCGTGTCTCGCAATGTCCTACTGCTTATGAAATGTTCCAATCTATTTCACATTACTATAAAAATATGGATAAAGTAAGAATAATGAGGTATGTAATTGAAAAGATAAAACAGTAATCATTCAAAATGTTTGATGGGGAAAGTATCACACATATTAATGTAATGATTATATTAATTATCTTTAATATTAGTGCTTTTGAATAACTGATCAATCAATATGACCAAGCATTGAAAGTACGTAGTGAACTACCTTTTAAATGGAATTGAATATATGCTTCAATTAATCTTTCATCTCCTATCATATACCTGAACATAAACGAAATAATTTGGCCATTAATGATTTATGAACCTAAAATGATAGCTGAAGCTGAACATCATAATTTAATTGTCAAAATTGTGAAGATAACTCTAAAGGTAACATCTCAAAATCCATGAATAAAAATGAAACAAGATGATATAAAAGAAAAGAATTCCGAAACATTTTTCTCTTAATTTGAACTTGATCAATTATCTAGAATGTTTAGATTGATTTATAAGAATAAATGGGGATTTATAAATCCCTTCAAAATGGTTAATAATGACCCAATAAAATTCTGATTCAATGATTATAAAAAATTGGGTCTTATTAGATATGATTTTCCTTACATAAAAGATGAAAAGTGAAATAATGATAAGGTATGACATAAAAATTCTTATATTGATTGTAAAGGGAGAAGAGAAATGAAAGCGACGTGGAGTTTTTTTAAGAAACAATTTGTTCACCAAAATCAGATTCTGAAAATGAAAAATTAAATTTTAAATCCAATATGTGCTTCATGGTTAAAGAGGAGAAGTTAGAAACCTATTACTTATCCAGTTCTAATTCTAATTATAATTCGTCATATTGCTCAAAATCTCAATTAACTAACTTCTATTCAATGTCTAATGTGAAATATGAATCTTTATAAAAAGATCCCAAATCATTAACGAATATTCATAATGTTGTTTTAGGAGAAATATATTCCATGGTGAAACAACATCATGAGTATGTGAATTAATTTAACTCATCTAATAAAAACTACCTTGATCATGAGAGTAATATTAAATCATTACAATATAAAGTAGAAACTTATAACAGTTCTAATGTATTCATAAAAAATTAGAAAATTATGAATTAAATTATTTTTATGAAATTTATTAATAGGGAATGATTAAGTAAAAGAAGTAAGGGTGAAAAATATAAACTACAAAATAATTAATTTTTCCCAAATCAAAATGTATTGCATGTAATTTTTTAGAACAAAGGGACATATAACAAATAATTATAATTTAGAAAATCCTAAAATAATAGAAATAAAAGATCATTTATATCAGAAAGGATTTATTAATAAAATTACATGATTCATAGAAAAACAATGTAGATATGGATTTTCAGATCTCTTCTATCCAACATCACTAGACCCGATCATATATGGGCACCAAAACAAACATTTATTTAAATGATATTGAAGGTAAAATGCAACATGTTTTGAAATAATATTTGTTGTATGGAAAGATTATACTCATGGAATACAAGGGGATATTCATCAAATTTTCACTTGTTTACTCAAATGGATGGAGGTTTTGTAACTTTTATTGATAATTACAATTAGAAAATAATTGGAACTCGAACTATTTGAGATCCAAAAATCATATCCATCAACAAATTAATTTATGTGAAAGTATTGAAGCACATGTTTATTTGTATTTCTTAGGTTTTTGATTCTATATTTTATGTTTATTTTTATCAAAATTCTATCTATTTGTATAATGATTAATTTCTTATGTTTATAGTACCAAGAACTAACAATGTTTATACAATGGAATTACATTTATTTTGTAATCAAAAAGTGATTTTGTAACTGCAAATACCCATGATTCATTGATACGGCAGACAAAACTTGTTTATTGAATTATTTATGCTTTACATAAATTTTCTATGAAATAATTAGTTCATGATTTACCTAGATGAAAACATTATGATGACAAATTCCGTGATGCATGCAAAATTGTTAAGAAAAAAAATATATTCCTTAAAATATGTAAACAAAATTTCTTCATCAAAACTTCTAGAACATATCCATAGGGATCTACTTGGAGAATCTAGGATTTAATTTTTCACTAGTAAAATTTATATTCATGTTTTAGTTGATGAATATTGCAGATTTTCCATTTTTCATTTTCAAGTGAATAAAAGTGATGATTTCCCATTTATAGAAAATATTTGTAAATTTTTTCAAAATTAAAATGGTTTCCAAATAATTTATATAAGATTTTATAACTGTAGAAAATATTATAATCATGAATTTAATTTTTTTCTCAAATATGGGTATAAAACAAGCCTTTTATTCAATATGAACACCTCAAAAAATGGAAACGTTGAATGAATAAATCGAACTAATAATAAAATGGTTAGAACTATGAAGAATTAATATAGTCAACCTTCATATATTGTGGATGAACTTGTAATAAAAAACTAATATATTATGAATAGTGTTTTGATTTTTACTATTATCAAAAAAACCAAACAAACATTTGTATACTAGGAATCCAAAAGTAAAGTATACTAATGATTTTGGATGAAAGGTGTATATGTTCAACCCCTAAGATAATCATGGTATGTTCAATACAAAAACTAATGAAATAATATTCTTGGGATAATCTTCTACTTATAAAACAAATTGAGATTTTAATAATATATAATGGATTGTTGAAGAATCAATTCATGTTATGTTTTATAAAACTGACCATTTCATTAAATAAAAAGCTCCAACATTTAATGTCATAAACACTTTTGAAAACATTAGACATCAAACCACTTTAAAGTTTTTTTGATATGTTATTAATAATTTTGTGTCCAGTTCATAAGAACAAGAAACCAATGAACCAATTTTTTTTGGCCTAGACAGTCTTAAATCTAAAAGAACCACTATTTAAAAAAGGTTATAGGAGACATAGAAATAGGATTAATAAGTAAATAATATTTAGTAATCATAACTTAATTATCTTCATTAATTTTTCAATTAGAAACTAAGACTATAAAATAAGCCATAGATGATAAGAGTTGGATGATATCTATTCTTGATGAGTTAAGCCAGTTTAAGAGAGATAATTTTTAGTCAATAATAGAGAGACAACCCAACTATCCAATAATAGGAACCAAGTGGGTTTTTAAAAAAATGTATTATCAATGAATCATCACTAGGAATAAGACATGATTAGTAAACAATGTTTATAATCAGGAATAAGGTATAGATTGTTATGATACTTTTTCACTAGTATCCAGATTAGAAGACATTAAAATACAACTAGGTTATGAATCTCATATAATTTATAAATTATATTATATTAATGTTATGTGTGACTTTTTAAATTATTATTTAATGGATTAGTTTTATTTTGAAAACTCTCTTGGTTTTGAAAATTCCCTAAATTCATTCTCTATATATAAAATTACTCAATATCCCTATGGACATAAAAAAGATACCATGAGATTAGTATGAACAATTATGTTCTTTTCTTTTAAAAATGGTTTCACTGTTGATTTTGTAGATCCAACACTTTTTATGAAAATAGATAGTTCTAATATTTTATTACTCCAAATTTATGTTTATGATGTTATTTTTGGTTTAACGAATAAAATTTTTTTTCAAGATTTTCTAAATTTTATTCAAAAATAATTTTAAATGAGTAAGATAGGAGAACCGAATTCCATTTATAGATTTAAAATATTTCAAATATATAATGGAAATGTTTTAAATTATATAAGTATATTATAGATTTATTGAAAAAGATTGGGCTTGAAAATAGAATGAAAAAAACTACCCCCATGTGTACTAATATAAAAATTTATTTGGATGAAGTGGAAAAGGTAGTGCTAAATATGTTATATAGACGTTGGAAGGTATATTGGTATATATTATTTATAGAATAGAAAAAAATATGTCCTCTATATGTCATGGTTCTATATATCAATCAAATCAATAAGAATCTCATATTATTTCATTGAAAATAATTTTTAGATATTTAAAATAAAATGCTTTTCTGCCAACCGTGGAGGTGGATTGTGTGTTTGTTGGTAGTTACTACGCCGAAGTATTGTGGATAAAAACACACTATTAGAAATTGGATTTAATTTTAATAATTTTCTTAATATATGTGATAATACAACTGGTAAATTCTTTCTATGAATCTTTTAATTCTATCATGGACTAAGCGCAATGATATAATGAAGCATTTTCAAAGAGTTCATGTACTCAAAAGGATATATTATTGGAAATTTTCAATTCTGAATATCAATGAGATAATATTTTTACAAAACCACTTCCCACTGATAGTTTTTATTTTATTATGGGTGAGTTAGGATAATCTAATTTTAACTATTTTTTCATCAATTTTATGATTATTTATCTCTATTGAATTTTATTTGTTTCATTAAATATATTTATTTAAATAATTTTTGTTTTAATATTTAAAGTCGTGTGATTTCATAAAATTTTATAATTATCTTATGGAATGTCATGTGAGAGAAGGTGATGTCATAAAAATTTCCCCTACTTAATCCTTTTGTATTTCATTACATTTTTGTTTCTCAGACTATTTCATCTACTGATGCCTTTTCTAAGAACCCGGTTCTTATTCATATGGTACCAGTATCTTATTTTCTTTTTTCAATTAATTTTTTTTTGTGAAAATAAGGAAAATGGGGAAAAATCCAATAATTTGTTGGTACATTCTGTGTAGTATTCCACAATCCATGTACTTTGGCTACGTGGAATGAGTACACAGGGTGTATAGGCATGTCGGTGATGAATGCTGTAAAAACTAACTACACACTGTGTTCATAGATTATACATGTCGTGTAATCATTTGACAGGTGTGGTGGGAGTAGCTGATAGCGGAACGATAGTACACACCGTGTACTCATAAATACATTTTGTGTTATCTTGTATACAGATGAACAATGAGTCATTGGAATGTGGCCGCCAGATGAACAGATAAAAATGAAAAGTGCGTGCTGTGTACTTGAGATTACACCCCATATAATTATGTTTTTTCAATACAAAATAGGCAATATCCTCCTAACATGGAAGAGGAGGCATTGAAGTTTTTTGGAGCTTGAGAAAGTGGGTCGGAGCATGGAGGAGCTCCCGACCATACATCATAACTCGACTTCCATCATTGACGGTCTCGTTTGGATCAGGCGGGTGAGTTCATCTCTTTTCGTGAACCTCTCCTTCCAACTATTTTCTGAGGGGAGGTTATTTGAGTTTGAAAGAGTAGTTGTTAATCCCAGTTCTACGCCATTATTGGTTGTTTCAGGAGGTGTCGTTCGCGTATATCGATCAGTGGAGATTGAGGTAGGGGGTCTCATATTAAATTCCAACCGCCAAGTTGTTTTTGTGTACTGTTGTGCTACACGACCCAGTTTGGGGTGTCTTATGGCTGCGGTATTTACAAATTAAATACATTGAATTGTATATGTAATTTATTTCTTTTGAATAAACTGTTGTTTGGGATTGTTTCCTTGATCCAGGGCCACCATGTAGGTGTGGTTTCCTTGTTTATTCATTTGGTCAGGATACCCAATGGTATACCGTGATTATATCATGATTTCAGTTTTTTGAAGAGAAAATATTTATATAATTTCTTTCTTATGTGTTGGGATCGGCCCGATTACTTGTTTATCCTGAGGGCGTAGTTACTACTTTTACCTGAGGTTATGGTTACTTGTTTTGTCTAAGGGTGTGGTTACATGTTTATCCGGATGGATTGGTTACTTGATTAGTCTGAGGGCATGGTTCAGATTAAACTAAGAGAGTGGTTACATGACTAGCCTAATGGAGTGGTTACTTGATTATCATGAGGTCATTGATCGGATTATCCTGAGGGCATGATTCAGATTAGCCTGAGGGTGTGGTTCTGATGATCCTGATGGCATGATTCTAATTAGGCTAATGACGTGGTTCCGATTAGCCTGAGTTAATTATTCTATTTATCCCGAGGGAATGATTCTATTTAGAAAGAGGGCAAGGGTTCTAATGTTTGAGGACACTGTTTACTTTGAATATTCACTATGGTGAGTTCATATGTTTTACCTCCCCTGTTGAAGCACATGCTTAGTATAGTTTTACCATCTACTTGTTAGATAACTTGTTGTGGTGTGATCTACGACACTGTATATGAGATGTTCAGTTGATGCATAGTCTCAAAAACATATAATTCAATTATATTGAATTGTTAAATAATAATAAAATGGAAATGGAACAGGTAGGAGTACCATTCTTTGAGTACTACTTAGTTTACGACATTTCATTATTCCACACCACCGTTGCACAAATTCGGTAACAGTTGGGCACGAAACATTGGTGATTGCCTACTGGGATTCATTTCTCACATCGTGTTTGGGTCAGGACATGGGCCCAAACAGAATATATTGCTACAAGTGTTGATAAGGGAAAGAGTCCATATACATGTACTTGATTATTTCGGAGGAGTACCAGAGCATGTGACCGAGCTGAGTCATGCAATGCTGCTGAGTTCCTACTACAATGTGTTCATTTTTTTTGATGTATCTGTACCATTTACTATATTGTTTTAGATTGCAGTGTATCCCATTTTGGATACTTTATTAGACTTAGGGACATATTGCATCATTATATATATATGACTGTTGGTCATTTATTTTACTTATGTACTATTGTCCATTTCAACGAAGTATTTTTTACTGCTTCTATTTTTGTGTGATTATTTTATTCAATGTGATACATTTTAAAAAATGAGGGAATAGTTTCCCCACTATCAGACATTGGCCATCGCTGCTCTTTTCCAGCCTCTTGCGTTTGTGGAAATGCGCTTGAGGTCACATGACCTACATGGTTCGAGGAACCCGTTTAGTGGAACCTAGATCCAGGATGTGGAAAATTGGTATCAAGGGAATTTTCTTTTCACTGAGATATTTTATTATTTGGTGACGACACAAAGAGATTGATTGTTACGGGGTTCGGTAAAAACTGTGCCCAGGAGTAGCTACCTCGCATATAGGTAATGT
The DNA here is from genome assembly GCA_963277665.1 of Viscum album. Lineage (NCBI taxonomy): Eukaryota > Viridiplantae > Streptophyta > Magnoliopsida > Santalales > Viscaceae > Viscum > Viscum album. The sequence goes on along the minus strand of OY728121.1, from coordinate 137,582,351 downwards.
TCGGATTCCCTGGAATTAAATTGAGATTATTGGTTTATGATTATTACAGTTGATTTTTTTTCAAAGATGGGTGATTCACTTGTGGTGTACTATTTATATTTTTATACATGTGTTATATTTAGTTTCTACCTATTGAGATGAGGGTATTCCATCTCATGCATCATTTAGGCACATATTAGAATCACATGCCATGCATAGTTACCATGCCATGTAGGTGCATTAGAAAATTGAATATTGTTGTGATAGATGTTGTGATATAAAATTCATGTTGTTGTGATAGATTCCTTGATAAAATACATGTTATTATATAGGGTATTATTATGTCTGGATTTGAGAATGAACACCAAACATTGGTTGTTGAGAAGTATGGGCCTCATCAACTGGAATTTGGTAGATCATTGACTTTTTTACATTATTATAACACGTATAAGATGCCAAGCTTTGTTTCGAGGGGTGTATGGGCCCCCACAGATTCTAATTTGGCATTTAGGTGTTGTTTTCAGTAAATTTATAAGATCTAGATGAGTTTCTAAGGCTTATTTTCTAGAAAAAACCATAACACATGCGATGTAGTTGTGACTACATTCCTTGTACTCTTATGTTTGGGATGAAAAGAAATAAAATATAAGAACAAAATGTGTACATTATATACTCTCTTTGTAGACTCTAATTGTGTCATGGGCCCTGTAGGAAGAACACAAGTAGGGGGAAACTCTAAGGGTACACATTGTTTATCAGTGGTACATGTCGCGTCGTGTTGGCCCTATGTCTGTCGTGTAACTAAAAACACGGATGGAGGAAACTTCACTTAAACATGCCGTGTCACATTAAAACATGACGTGTAGTGTAATTTGAGAATCCAACCACGTAACTAACAACACAGGTCTGTGTTTTCCATTCAAGTACACTCCATGTCCATCAGGAACACACCGTGTAGTTTGAGCCTTGTATTCTGCTATGTCTCTAACAACACAGGTCGACAATGCTCATCTAGTACATGCTGTTTACTTGATGGACACACTGTGTAGTCCTGATCGGTGAGAGACCCTGTGGAATTGGCCTTGTGGCTAGGGAAACATGGGGTTCTACACTCTATGTGCAGGTGTCACGTGGTGTGTAGTGTCTGCTGAGTATATGACTTTGTTACTAAAACACGTGGTGTTGTATTCTAAGTCATACACACCGTGTCTATATAGAACACACCGTGTAGTCTGATATGTGTACCCATCATTGTCGCAGACAACACAGGTTGGTTAATCTCATCTAGTACACGCCATCTTGACATTATACATGCCTTGTAGTATAATTAAAAAGGGAGTCATGTGGCTAATCAGTGTAGAAGGACTCAGTTAGGGGAATAAAATTCAAGGCCGCACTAAGTGTGTGGACAACATGAGGTGTGTTTGGGGCGTTACATGACCAGATTTCATAGAAGTACATGCCGATGCTAACGAATTTAGGTAACACACCGTGTAGTTATTATACATGTCATGTAGTCTTCTTTTGTAAAACATGAATGTTTTATTTTCGTTGTTCCCTTATTTCCCTCCTTTTTTTATTCATTAATGGTTTTGAGATATGACATGTGTTTGACATTGTAGAGTCATTCCGCCAAGACGACCTTGAGTTTTTCACCAAGAGATTGGCAATAATTATACTCTAGTGACAGTAGGCCATGGGATACTGATGGATCCTCCATCCCAGCCAGATTCAGTGCCAGCCATTATACCGGACACTAGCGCAGATGTGTAAATCATTGAAGGCTTTATGCAGTTCATACTGATAATCCATGGAGCACTGTCGGTTGCCACAACTATGGAAGTACTGACGAGTATATTCCAGTAGTAGCATTCACCTACGTTTTCAAGGGATGGCGTACCACAGGATACAGAGTCTTGGATGGGTTCTATATTAACAATATTTGAGCATCTAGAGATGCCTCTTGGGTGGAGGGTCATTCTCGATACTTACATGTTGTGTAATTCCACCAAGAGATGGTGTTATTATACCACCCAGAATGAGTATCATTGAGACATGGCATGAGAAGATTTGCATGCAGCCTTCAATGACATTTTCGTTCTAGAGAAGCTGAGTGAAGATAGAGGTCAAGAGTTTTTGAATCTGCAGCAGGGAACCATGTCAATGATGGATTATTCTTCTAGATTCACCGAGATACACAGTTTTTCACTTGTTCTTGTGGGTGATTAGATGATGAGGGCCAGACCCATTGAGTATGTCCTTCGATATGAAATCTGAGAATTGGTGAATGTTTTTAGGATGAATAAAATTAATTATATTATGAACCAAGCACTTATTACCAAGCAGAACCTGTAAGATGCTAGTGGTGCATGCCAGGAAGGTTCGGCACTAGTTTCTAGTACTTTTTGTACCTATAAGTGGAAGATCCAGATGTATATATCTCACGGTGGTAGTACTAGCCAGAATGTTTCTTCCAGAGGCCAGGTGACGTGTTACCAGTGCGGTAAATAGAGGCACAAGATACCTCAGTGTCCAGGTGACCTAGTGGAGTGTCGAGCATGATGAAAGTTGTGTTATCTACAGAATTTTTGAAGGAATATTTCACTAGTGCCTATTGAGAGGGGTTCTGTGCTGACTCTACATGTAGGATCAGGTCCAATAGCTTCTTACCATTTAGAGAATTAGAATACGTCATTACGTTGAGGCTGAGGTGGTGGTCGTGGTCGTGGTAGCTAGACACGTGGATCTCTGAGACAATAGGGTGGGTCAGCTTTGGGTAACCAGGATATGTTGTAGGGCCGAGACACTGGGCAGGTATACACAGTGAAATAGACCCAACACGAGTAGGATCTGATACCTTCTACTGTCAAATGATATATTCTAGTTTCTTCTGTTTTATCATCAGTACTTTTCTATACTGGTGCTACACATAGATTTATATATTTTCCTATTGTGGAGATCCTTGGGAACTATGTTTCCTCTTATTCTAATTTTATGACGTTAGAAACTCCGTTGGGGATTAGAATGACAAGTGTGCATCAGTGCTGGGATATCCCTCTAGAGGTTTGTGGGTGCCACTTTTTATTGGACATCTATGTCTTAGAGATGATGAGCTATGAAGTCATTCTTGGGATGGACTGGTTGGTACCATTTCAAGCCTTTGTTGATTGCTATAGTTGTAGGGTGAGTTTTACGTCACCAAAGGGCAGAGAGTTTCTATAAAGGGAAAATGGGATGTCTAGGAGAGCCAAGATGGAACCTAGAATCGTTGGGTAGGTAAGGTGTCATCCTAGATTGTTAGTTTTTATCTGGATGACCAGGGATCTTGTCAAAAGGATTTCCCTTCATTATTTGATCATTTCATGGATGTTTTATTAGAAGAGTTCTCAGGTCTACCTCCAGTGCTAGAGGTGAATTTTTCTATTGAGCTTGTACCAAGAGCAGCACCAGTGTCCGTTACTCTTTATTGGATGGCTAAAATAGGGGTGGAGGAGCTCAATAGGCAGTTGGAGGAGTTGCAGGCAACGAGTTTCATCCTACAAATTACATCTCCTTAGGGTTCGCCTATCCTATTTTCAATGAAGGAAGACGGTACCCTCATACTCTTTGTGGATTATCAGAATCTGATCTAGTTGACGGTCAATAACAGATATCTCATGACAATTATTGACAATCTATTGGATCAAATTCAAGGACAACGAGTGTTCTCAAAGATTGATTGAGATTCAGATATCATCAGTTGCACGTTAGACCATCATACCCACCACTTACTACATATCAGAGCAGATCTGGTCTAAAAGAGTACATGGTTATGCTGTTCAGACTCATGAACACGCCATCTGTTTTAATGGCTCAAATGAATCATTTGATCCATCCTTATCAGGATTATTTTGTGGTAGTCTTCGTGGATGATATCTTGGTGTACTTTCACACTCGACAAAACCATGCCACCCATCTTCAGATCATACTGTGTACACTGAGTGAGGATCAATTATATTCTATACTCTCAATGTGCCACTTTTTGATGGACTAGATACACTTCCTCTGTCATATCATCTTATAGGAAGGAGTTGTAGTGGACCCAGAGAAAGTTAGAGTAGTAGATTCCTAGGAGCACCCTAACAACTCATTTTAAATACAAAATTTTATTGGGTTGGCTGGTTACATCAGATGCTTTATAATGAACTTTTCCAGATTATTATCACCGTTGATGAGTTTGAATAAAAAAGATGTGATGCTCATTTGGTTAGAAACTTTCGAGACAGACATTTAGGAGCACAAGGAGTGGTTGACATCAGAACCCATCCTTCTAGAGAAAAGGAGGAGCTATACATTTTACTGTGATGCATCAGGTATTGGGTTGAGAGTAATTATTATGGAGGTTGATTTAGTAGTTCCGTACGTGTCTTGGAAGTTGATGTGTCATGAGAGGAATTACCCAATGCATGATCTTGAGTTGACTGTAGTTTTTGATGAATTATGCTGTTAGAGAAATTATCTCTTGGTAGAACATTTTGTGGTGTGTACGAACCAAAAAATCTATAATATAACTTTACCTTGTCTGAAATGAATCTGAGATAGAAAAGGTGGGTTGAATACCTTCATTCCTTCGACTTTGTGCTTTCCTATACACCGGGTAAGTGTAACGCAGTTGCTGATGCACTATGTTGGAGGATTCAGATACATGTAGTGCATGAGGCCAGTGGTGAGTGGCATAATATATCTTAATTCTCTGAGATGAATTTGGAGGTGCATGATAGTCAAGGGAGAGCCTATTTTTCATCCATATTTGTGCCTTCTACCCTCCTGGAAAGAGTGACGATGAGATAACTATCAGATTCAGAAGGCCTAGTTCTATGGGAGTCGGTGGCAAGTGATGACCCACCTCCCGTTTGGACGATAAGAGAAGATGATGTGTTGTCTATCCATGGATGAGTGTGGGTTAAAGCTTAAATACACGAGTAGTTGATGTGGGAGTTTCATGCTTTATCTTGGGCAGTGCATCCCGGAGTTACAAAAATGTAACATGACTTGAGACATCTGTATTGGTGGTTGTGTATGAAAAGAGAAGTATCTAGTTTTGTTATGAGATGTTCCACTTGTCACCAGGTGAAGGTGAGGCATTAGAGGCCATCCAGACTGTTACAAAAGTTACCCATTCAAAATTGAAAATGGGATGATGTCATGATGAAATTTGTGGCTGGGTTTTCATGGTCACCTCAAGGAAGTGATGTCGTATGGGTTGTTGTGGACAGACTTACGAAGATAGCTCACTTTTTTCAATCAAGGAGACCTTCGGTGTGGATGAGCTCATAATGTTGTATATATGATAGGTAGTAAATCTTCATGGGGTCCCACATTCTGTCAGTTCATATAGGGGATCCCCTCTTAAATCTTGTTTCTGGAAGTTTTTTTTAGAGGGAATTGGGTACACAGGTGATTCTGTGCACAACATGCCACCCTCAGACCGATGGCCTATCAGATAGTACGATATTGGTGCTAGAGGACATGATGTGTGCATTATTCTTAGAATTTAGGGGATCTTGGGAGATGCACATACCCCTGGTTGAGTTTTCCTACAATAACTATTTTCAAGTAACTATTGAGATGACATCTTATGAGGCTTTATATGGTAGGGCATGCTGATCACCCTTGTTTTTGATGGAGGCAGGTGAGGTAGAATTACCGGGACCACATCTCATGCAAGAGACTTCATAGTATGTCCAATTGATATAAAATTGGATGGCTACTACACAAGATCATTGGAAATCTTATGTTGATCACCGTAGATGACCCATAGAGTTCGTGGTTTGGGATTAGGATTTGTTGTTTGTTTCACCGAGGAAGGGACACAGGTGGATCGGGAGACAGGGTAAGTTTTTAACAAGGTGTGAAAGGATATTTGAGATTCTTGTGGGAGTCGGTCAGGCTCCCTATCAGTTTCAGTTACAACAGAGGTAACAGACCATGCACAGCGTCCTCCATGTATCTCATTTGTGTCGTTATCACTTAGACTCGTCCCACATCATTCAGCCTGAGGAGGTTGATCATCTTACTGATTAATTATTTGAGGAGAATCTGGTTCATATTATTGATAGGATCATGAAGGCTCTTGAAGGCCGCTCAGATCCTCTTGTATATATTCTATGAAAGAATGGTCGATTGAATGATGAAACATCGGAGTAGGAGACTGACGTGCATGATTAGTGGCAGATTTTTTCTTGGCATTATCTTCACTACACATAGAATGGATATTCGGGGACGAATTTATTTAAGGGGGGGAGTTTTTAAGAACCTGGTTCTTATTCTTATGGTAAAAGTTTCTTCTATTCCTTTTTCCATTTTTTTTTGAGAAAATAAGGAATATGTTAAAAAAATCACAAAATTTTTGGGTATAGTCCATGTAATTTTCCACAGGCCATGTATTTTGGCCTTGTGGAATGTTTACATAGGGCGTGTATGCCTATCAGCGATGAAGGGTGCCAAAAATAACTACACTCCATGTACATAGTGTATACATGATGTTTAATCAGTCAGCATGTATGGTGGTATTAGTCCCTAGTGGAATGATAATACACATCAATTAATCATAAATACACATTATGTAATTGTGTTTATTGATGAACAGTGAGGCGATGGAAAGTGGCTTCAATAGGAACAGTTAAAAATGAAAATTACACATCGTGTACTTGCGAGTAACAATGTGTAGTTATATTTTTTCTCTTAAAACCGGTTTTAGGTTCCTCATTCGGTATAGGAGGCATCGATCTTGTTGGGATCATGAGAGGGAGGTCATGAGCTTAGAAGAGCTCCCGATCATACACCAGAACTCGGATTCCATCGATGATGGTCTCGTTTGAGCCATGATGGTGAGGTATTCTCTCTTCTTGAACCTATCCTTCCAATTCATTCCTGAGGAGAAGTTATTTGAGTTTGAACGAGTAGCTTTTAATGTCATATATACGTTGTTCTCAGTTGTTTCAGGAGGTGTTGTTCACGTATATCGATAATTGGAGATCGAGGTAGGTGGTATGATATTTAATTCTAACTACCATGGGGTTTTTGTGTACCATTGGGCTATGCGACCACAGTTAAGGCGTCATCATAAGATCATCCAATGTACAATTACTTCCTTTCATATCTAGGAGACATTCCTCAAATGAAAGGGTGAGCAGAAGGCCCAGTAATGGTAAGAAAGGGAATCAGAGTACTTGTGATATCAATAAGAACATGAATAAAAACATAAAGATATGAGAAATGGAATTATAAGCATATAAAAATGAAAAAAACATGAAACAGAACTTGAATATGTGGATAAAACATTTCCTTTTGACATTCATGAACATATCACAAAGGTCCATCCCCAAGGTGTCATAAACATTACCACGGTTATTTACCATTGTATCGTAAATCTTGTCACCTCTTGAGATTAATTCTTTACCCAATGCATTGAAGCGCTATTAGGGAAAACCATTAATATTTCTTTACTTTTTTGTTATCCATATATATCATAATAAAAAATTTCATAAAAACCCCATATAGAATGAAAGAAATGGGTTTCATATCAAAATCGAGACGTTTAAAAAGAGATAAAAAATAAGATCATTATGTCATTTATAACCCATGGAAAGGGAGGGGGTAATATGAATCTCAATTATAGAATAAAAAATATAATATTTATAAATTTATGAACACCCAAGGAAATTAAATAAGTCTAGGTATCATCATAAATAAACAATAGGATTTCCTGAGATAAGGAGATAGAAATTTCGAGATGATATTTCTGCAACATAATGACTATATAACATGGTTTTAGAAAACATTGAAAATAGAGGGGACAAGGGCCACCAGATCATAATAACTCATAATGAAGGATGGGTACTGAATAAGATCAATGTATGGATATTTTAATGACATACTACTTAAAAAAGAAAATATGAATGAAAAGAGAAGATGTGATTTCTTTTACGAAAAAATTCAGCAGCCTAACAGAGTCACATAAAAATTCCAAAGACATATTTATGAGAGAAGAAAGGGTCTCTCAACAATTAGACTTGAAATTTAATGAATTTAGAACATATAATATCATGAACTAAACATAAATATACAGAAATTAGAAGACACAACATAAAGGAAGTTGTGACTTAAAAGAGGAGGGTGAATGGATCCCTTACCTTAAAGAGTAACATCAAAAGCATGAAGGTCAAGACATTGGGAGGCTTGAGAGAACCTTGGTAGGTCTCCCTGGGAAGTAAGGAGACCATAAAATAGTTGAGCATGATTAGGAATTAAATGTATTATGGAAAGGGTAGGTATTTAAAGGAGATGTGAGGGGACAAGACATTAATGACCAAGGGACACCTCAACGGTCGTTTTGAAAAAACCATGGTCTTGACCATTGTATTTTCACATTGATTTGGCCACATGAGACACCTAATATCGTATCTTACTATTAGTAAGTCGACAAGAATGATTACATAATTATTACAACCTAAATTTTTTCATTAAACACCCGAAACTAAAAACTGTATTTTCACTATTCACCGAAAATTCATTTTTTTCAGAAAAATCCCCAAAAATTACAATAACCTAATATCGATTCTCTAAATTCAAAAATAACTCCATTTTATTAAAATAATATTCTAAATATTATTACATTAATTTTTAATTAAAAAAACTATTCACTCGAAAAACTAGTACATGACTAATAATTTCTGAAACAGTTATTTACCAATTTTATTGAATATAATACTTAATAAAGGTGACTAAATTATATTAATACATTCTTTAAGTGAGATTAATAATCAATTTGGTCACATTACTAATCCTAAGAGTTAAATAAATATTCATAATTTACTATTCACAAATAGTTAAGTTGATATTTTTATATTCAAAATTTCTTACTGAACACATTTCCAGAAGACCTTTTTGGTAAATCATTACACATCATTAATTATTTAAGGATTACATATATAGTTTAAAATATCCCATTTTTTCCAAAATTCCTAAATATACATCATAATGTTATTCGAACATTTGAAAAAAAAACTCAACCTTCACGATAGGAAGAAATCACAACTTTATTTATCTCAATTGATTACAAAAAGTAGTTATAGCCTCATTACATAGCCCTTTAAAACTCCAACATATGACATAAGAGTAATGTGTGCTATGTTGGGATAATCTCAGGGTGGCTTGACCAACATTTCCTATGTAGGGATTCCTATATTCTTGAACTTATCTCGATGGTGATTCCTCTCCAGCATCATAAAATGATGGTCTACTTGGGTTTGATCTAGAGCAAAGCCCAGTGGTGCTACCTCATTCCCAAGTTTCGTTAGATGGTCTTCGAACAGCCTGATACTAGTGGATGAGGCCATCAAATCTCTTTTCTTTATTAATTAACCAAGTTCACATTTATTTATAGACAATAATCACAACATTTAGTTTCCAATGGTCATATTGACTAATGGTCATATAACAGTCGAAACCCAATGGTCTCATTCTAATTATACTCAAATAATTAAGTATGGAATATTGTATTGTGGAATTTTAACTAAAACAACACATAAAAATAGGAAACAAAAATTCATTCATAATTTATGGTCGTTACATTCTTCCCCCCTTAAGAAAATTCGTCCAGGAAATTTTAACTCGTATCCTCAAAAAATAAAATGTTTGGGTACTTCTGCCTTGAAGACTCATGTTGTTCCCACGTGGATTCATCATATTTTTGGTTTCTCCATAACACCATTAAAAGGTGAGTAGTCATGTTGCATAGAACCTTTTCTCTACGATCCACGATCTCCACAGGCAGCTCCTCATAAGAGAGGTTTTGTTCCAAATGTACCACTTATAGTTTTAGTTAATGTGAAGGGTTAGGTATGTACTTCCTCAAGTGGGATATGTGTAAGTAATCATGTAGTTGTGCTAGATTTGTAGGAATTGCAAGCCGATTGGACACTTCTCCCATGCAATCAAGGATTTCATAGGGGCTAATGTACCTAGGGCTGAGAATCCCTTTCTTACAAAACCATATGACTCTCATCCTTGGTTAAATATTATGAAAGACCTTGCAATCAACATCAATCTCCAAGACCCTTCAATATTTGTCAGCATAACTCTTTTACCGACTCTGAGCAGCGTTAAGGTGTTTTTGGATGGCATGGAATTTTTCTGCAATCTCTTGCACAAGATCAGGACCTAGAAGCTTTCTCTCAACAGCATCATCCCAACAAGTTGCAGTTCTACATTTCCTCCCATATAGAGCTTCAAAGGGTTCCATTTGAATGCTCGAGTGGAACCTGTTGCTGTAAGAGAACTCAACTAAAGGGAGATGTAGATCCCATCCACCCTTAAATTCCATTGAGAACCTTCTCAGAAAGTCCTCGAGTGTTTGAATAGTCATTTCAGATTGCCCATCATTTTGGCAGTGATAGGTCGTAATGAAAGTCCATTCAGTTCTCATAGCTTGTTGAAGACTTCCCCAGAATTTTGATGTGTCCTCAGATCATGATAACATAGGATAGAAAGTGGAACTCCATGCAGCCTTACCACTTCCTTCACGTAAATCCTGGAATTTTGATCAAGAGAGAAATATTCCAAGATAGAGATAAAATTGGTAGTCTTGGTGAGATGGTCCATAATAACCCATATCACATTGTTTCCTTTGGATGTTCTCGGAATACCAATAACGAAGTCCATAGTGATATTGTCCCACTTCCATGCTGGTATGGGTAGTGGTTTCAATACCCTTTTATCAATTTATCACTCTTCCATCACTTACTGACATACTAGGCACCTTGAAATGTAGTCAGCAATATCCTTTTTCAAATTATTCCACCAATAATGATCCTGAAGGTCCCAATACATTTTTTTATTCCTAGATGTATATTGAAATTCGAGCTATGAGCTACAACCATCAGTTCCTTCTTTATTTCTGAAATAGATGGAACACATTTTCTTGTAGGAAATCTCAATACACATTCCTGATCAATATTGAACTCATGAATCTTTCCATCCTTTACAGCCTCAAAATTCCCTTGTCAGAAAGGATCTTTTTTCTGAGCATTCTCGATCTACACTAGTAATGACCGTTGATAAATAATTTGGGTTGGGGTTGATGATGTACCTTTCTTTATAATTCCCTTGTCCAGCTTGACTAGGTCATTGATAAAATGATTTTTTTGATTCCTCATTATGGAATGAACAACTAGGTCTTTTCTACTTAATGCATCAACAAATCTGTTTTCTCTTCTAGGGTGATAATGAATTGAACCACCATAGTCTTTATGAAGATCCATCCATCTCCTTTGTCTTATGTTAAATTCCTTTTCTGTTAATATATACTTCAAACTTTGATGATCTGTGTATATATCCCATTTCTCCCCATAAAGATTGTGTGTCCATATCTTTAGAGGAAAAATGACCGCATCCACCTCAAGATTATTTGTAGGAAAATTCTACTCATGAATCTTCAACTGTCTAGATGAATAAGAAATGACCCTGACATTTTGAATGAGGACATACCCAAGCCCTTTTAGAGATGCGTCACTAAAAATAATGAATCCTTCTCCACTTGAGGGAATAGTAAACACATTTTCAGTAAACAATATCTTCATTAGCTCTTGGAAATTATCCACACACTCCATTGTCTATATGAACTTGACCATTTTCGAGTTAACATGGTTAATGGATTATAAAGTCATGAAAATATTTTCACAAACCTCCTATAATATCCTGTTAATCCAAGAAAACTATGAATATAAGTTATTGTTTTAGGTTGAGGCCACTCCTCTACAAATTTTGACATTGCAGGGTCTACTGTGATTCCTTCATTGGTTACAATGTGGCCTAAGAAAGCGATTTTTTAACCAGAAAGCACATTTACTGAACGTTCCAATAAGCCTCTCCTTCCGAAGAGTTTGAAAAAACCCTTAGATGATCTTCATGCTCCTTGATACTTTTGTATTATATCAAAATATAATCAATAAAACTACCAAAAATTTATCAATATAGTCTTTAAAGACTCTATTAATCAAATCCATAAAAATAGTAGGTGCATTAGGCAGTCTGAAGGGCATAACAACAAACTCAAAATGCCCATATATTGATCGGAAGGCAGTTTTTGGAATATATTATTTTTTCACCCTCAATTGATTATAACCAGATCGAAGATATATATTAGAGAATAATTGAGCCCCACAAAGTTGGTCAAATAAGTCATAAATTCTTGAAAGGGGGTATTTTTTCATCCCTATGATCCCATTTCGTTCTCTATAATCAATACATAACCGCATCCATCCATCCTTCATCTTCACAAAGAGAACAGGTGCATCCCATGGAGACACACTTGGTCGGATAAACCCCTTCTCCAAAAGATCTTGGAGTTGTTCTTTAATTCCTCTAGCTCCACATTTTCCATCCTATATGGGGCCTTTGATATCATATGAGATTCAGGTACGATTATGATGGATAAATCAGCCTTTCTTTCTAGGAGAGGTCAAGGAAAATCTTCTAGAAATATATCAACATATTCCTAGATGATGGGGACATTTTCAATCATCAATATCTCATCTCCTTCTTCGTCTTCACTGATAAACTCTATAAATAACATTATAGTGGGGTTTTTTAGACAAAGATGAGGATGAGATATCTCTCCTTGTAAGATAACTGTAGGTTTTACATTCAAGACAACTGATATTTCCTTGCTTCTGCAATTGATCTTATCATTATACCTTGAGAGCCAGTCCATCCCTAGTATAATGTCTAATTCCAGAATGGGAATGACTACTAGATTCACGATAATATTCTTCTCAATAAAGTAAATACTAGAGTTTCTAAACACTAACGATTCTTGGATAGTCCCACTAGGAGTATTGACTGACAACTCTACTTTTAGAAATTCTAGTTAAGATTTTAAATTTATTTTAAAATTGGAGGAAATAAAGAAATGCGTAGAACCAGAATCAAACAATGTACATGAAAGCTTTGAGAGGAAAACAAGAGTACCTGCAACCACATCATTCAGAGCATCGACTTCAGCTGTCACGATAGAAAAAGTGCAACCTTTATCCCTTGGCCTTTGCTAAGGCTAATGGTGGTTCCCCTCCACTTCCCTCAGATTTGGACAGTGATTGGAAAAGTTCCCATGTTTTCCACACATGAAGCACTGGTCATTAGGTAGGGCCTAAACCATTATCTCCTTGTCTTTTGTGTTTTGAAGTTGAGGTTTCACCTCACCATGAAAATTTCTCAGATTGTGTCCAACTCTAGCACACTTTTAGCACTTCCCACTCCCGAGCAGGCAGTTCCTTGAATACTTCTTCCCACATTTATTACATGTGGGAAGTTTCAATTTCATTCCTCCTCTTCCCTGATCAATATTACTCCCAAAGCTGGGATCTATCGATCTCTTCTTGTCATTGGATTTATGAGACCACTAAACCTCACCAAACACTAGCTTGACTTTCATCACACTCTGCACGATATCCTTGTATCTATCATAATATTGTTTGGCTAGATTATTACGCAGATGAGGTCTCAGTCCACAGAATAATCTATTAACTATACTGTTTGGATCCATGAAAATGCAAGTGGTTTATCGTGAAAGCCTTCCAGTGTTCATCTCATAGCTTCCCATAGATTCATTCTCATTCTTATTCATCTTAAGAAACACATTCTCCATTCTTGTTCTCCTGAAACGAGGGAAATAATTACTGAAAATGATCCCTCTAAACATTTCCTACTCCATATCATCAACTTCAACTCTTTGCATCATGTTTTTGATCAGTTCCCTCCCCACACCAGCTTCTCCCTATAAGGGATAAACATGCAGGGTTACATTCTCTTTTTCTGAACAATGTATCATAGAAATGATCTTCTCTATAGAGCTGATCCATTTATCAACAATCAATGGGTCAGTCGATCCACTGAAGGTTGGTGGTCATTGGTAGATAAAGTACTCAACGGAATGTTGTTACCTTCATGGTGAGATCGGCCTCTCAACTTGATTAAAGTTATTACACATAACTAGAGTCAGTTGGTTCATCATTCGCATGAATTTTTTCATTCCTGCTTCAATCGGAGGGCCTCCCGTGCATGGTCCATTATGGTCACCATTTGCACTGTTCCTCCTATTTCCCGCCATTTTCTAAAATAAAAAAATCTTATTGAAGAAATGGTTTCCATTTCGAATATTTTAACTATAAATTATTATGCGTCTTAAAACTTCATTCTTAAAAAATTATATTTCTCTATAATTCCTTCATAATGATTCATAAAAATCTTACGATTTACCAATCATATACCATGGGAGTGTCGTAACCACGAGTGTTTAAAATCCCATTGTCATGAACCAGTTCCCATTCATGTGTAGCCCAAAGCGGGTTTTTCAGGTTTTAACCCTATTTACATCTGTACTAGAGCCTTTTCAACCTGCTCGTATCCAGACAGGGATGTATTTATTTGATAAACCACTTACTCAACACTCAACAAAATACCCTGATGTTTTCCTAATATTTAACATTTTCTATAGGGTTATTCCTAAATATTTCATTTCTTAATTTCCATAAATATCTAAACTATCCTTTGATACCAACTATGGAATTACACCTTTTTAATACATTACTTTTCATTACATTTTACATATAGAGGATCTTTAATGTTTAGTGTATTGGAAATCAGGAACAGTTAAACATGAATACAACATAAAACATTACTCTAATCCACATTTAAGGCTTCATAATATGATCATACGATGTAAAATTACTGCATTTCATATCCAGGAGACATACATCAAAGGTAAGGGTGAGCAAAAGGCCCATTAAGGGTAAACAAGGGAATCTGTGTACTAGTGATATCAATAAGAACATGAATAACAACATAAAGATATGAGAAATGTATGTATAGGCATATCATAATGGAAAATACTTGACACATAACTTGAATATGTGGCTACAACAATTCATTTAGTCATTCATGAAAATATTACCAAGGTCCATCCCCAATGTGTCAAAAAAATTACCAAGGTTATTCACCAACGTATCGTAAAACATGGCATCTCTAGAGATTAATTTTTTACCCAATGCATTGGAGAGATATCAAGTTACACCCTAAATATATCATTACTTTCATTTAAGACACATAGATCATAATGAAACAGTTCATAACTAACCCATATAGAATGAAAGTAATGGGTTTCATATAAAAATCCTGATGTTTAAAAAGAGATTAAAAATAAGATCAATGTGTCATTTATAACCCATGGAAAGAGAGTGAGGGTTATATGTATATCAATTACAAAATGAAATATATCACTTTAATATATTTATGAAAACCCATGGAAAAGAAATATGTCTAGGTATTAACATAAATAAAAATTAGAATATCATGAGAGAAAGAGATAGAAATTTTGAGATGATATTTCTGCAGCATAACAACTATACAACATGGTTTATGAAAACATTAAAAAAGTGGGGAAAAGGGTAACCCACTCATAAATTACTCATAATCCAGTATGGGTACTTAATAAGATCATGGTATGGGTATTTTTATGACATACCACACTAAAAGGAAATATGAATTAAAAGAGAAGATGCAATTTCTTTTACGAAAAAATTCGGCAGCCTAATAGGGTAACATAAAAATTCGGAAAATAAATTGATGACAGCAAAAAGGGTCTCTAAAAAATTAGACCTGAAATTTATAGAAATTATAACATATAATAACAGTCCCTAAAAATAAATAAATGAAAATTAGAAGACACAACATAATGGAAGTTGTGACATAAAAGAAGAGGGTGAAAGGATCCCTTACCTTGAAGCGTAACTTCGATAGCCCGAAGGTTGGGACCATGGGAGGCTTGAGGGAACCTTGGGAGGACTCTATGGGTGGTAATGATACTAGAACATCTTTGATGACGATTTTTAAATAATAGGATGAGGGAATGTCTGGGAATTTATAGAAAAAGTGAGGGGAGAAGTCATTAAGGGCCAAGGGACACCTCATCAGTGGTATTGGAAAAACCATGGGCTTTCCCATGGTATGTTTCCATAGTATTTTCCACATGGGAGACCTATTATCTTATCTTACTATTCATAATTCAACCAGAATTATTAAATAATTATTACATCCTTATTGATGTCATTAAACACCCGAAACTAAAAACTCTATATTCACTATTCATCAAAAATTCATTTTTTTCAGAAAAATCTCAAAAAATATACTTAACCTAAAATAGATTCTCTGAATTCAAAATTGAACTCCATTTTATAAAAATAATTTTATAAATAATATTAATTTAATTTTTAATTATAAAATAGTATTCACCCGAAAAAACTAGTACTTGACTAATAATTTCTGAAATAGTTATTTACCTATTTTATTTAATCACATTACTTAATAATGGTTTCTAAATTATTTTAATATTTTATTTATGTTATATTAAAAATCCATTTGGTTATATTACTAATCATAAGCATTACATCACTATTCAAAATTTATTATTTACAAAAAGTTAAGTTGATCATATTAGATTCAAAATTTCTTACTGAACACATTTCCAGAAGACCATTTTTAAAAATCATTACACACCATAAATTATTTATGGTTTACATAAACATTTTAAAATATTACCTTTTTCCAAAATTTATCAGTATACATCCTATATTTATTCGATCATCTGGAAAAAAATGACAAACATCACCATATGAAGAAATCACAACTTTATTTATCTCAAAGGATTACACAAAGTAGCTACGGTCGCGTTAGATAGCCCCTTATAATCCCAGAATAGGACCTATGTGTAATGTGTGCAATGGAGATAGAATCTGAGGGTGGCTCAGCTAACATTTCATGAGTAGTTATTTCAATAAGCTTGAACTCCTCCCAAAGGTGATTCTTCTCCAGCTTCACACGATTAAGTTTAGCTTGGGTTTGGTCCAGAGAAAAGACCAGTGGTGCTACCTCCTTTCCATGTTTCGTTAGATGGGCTTCGATTGGCCCGAGACTACTAGATGGGCCCATCAAATTTCCTTTCTGTATTAATTAACCAAGATCACATGTATTTAGAGACAAAAATCGCAACATTTAGTTTCCATCAGTCATATTACCCAATGATCATATAATAGTCGAAACCCAATGGTCTCATTTTAATTATACTCACATCATTAAGAAAGGAATATAGTTTTGTTGAGTATAAACTAAAACAACAATAAAAAAAATAGGAAACAAAAATTAAATCAAAATTTCGAGTCGTTACACGTATGGTAGAGGCATTGACTAATTAAATACCTAGAATTGTATAGGAAATATAATGATTATGTATAAATTAATGTTTGGGAATGTTTCCTTGATCCCAAGCCACCTCGTGGATGTGTTTCCCTTGTTTAGTTGTTTGGCCAGGACACCTGAATTTATGCCGTGATTATAGTATGAATTGAGTTTTCATTATAGAAAATGTATATATAATTAATTTTTTATGTGTTGGGATCGACACAGTTACATGATAATCATGAGGGAGTGGTTACATGTTAACCTCAAGGCATAGTTACTTGTTTATCCTGAGGGTGTGGTTACATGTTTAGCATAAGGGAATTGTATCTTGATTAGCCTAAGGGTGTGGTTCTAATTAGGCTAAGGTCATGGTTTCTTGATTAACCTAAAGAAATAGATACTTTATTAGATTGTGGGAATGGATATGATTTTCTTTTGGGTGTGATTCTGATTAGCCTGAAGGTGTGGTTCTCATTAGCTTGAGGTCATGATTCCGATTAGCCTGAGGGTGTGGTTCTGATTAGCCTGAGGACGTGATTCTGTTTAGCGTGAGGGAAATATTCTATTTAGCATCAGGGTAGGGTTTCATATGTATGAGGACACTGTTTACTTTGAATATTCACTGTGGTGATTTCATATGTTATATCTGCCAAGCTAAAAGCACTGGCTTGGTATTGTTTTACCTTATGCTTGTTAGATAGCTTGTTGTGGTTTTTGTTTCTCCATTGTATAAGAGATTATCGGAATAGGATGAGTCTCAGGAACATTGAATTCAATTATATTTAATTGTTAAATAATAATTAAATGGTAATGGAACTGGTAGTAGTAACTTCTTTGGATTACGTCCTAGTTTGCTGCACTTCATTATTGTACATTGTTGATGCACAAATTCACTGACAGTTGGGCATGGGTCTTTGGTGGTTGCCTACTAGGATTAGTTTCTCAAAACATGTTTGGGTAATGTCTTGGGACGAAATAGATTATATTGTTGTAGGTTTTGATATGGGAAAGAGTCCATACACATGTACTTGATTATTGCAGAGGAGTAGGAGAGCATGGGACAGAGCTTAGGCTTGCGATACTACTGAGTTCCTGCTGCACTGTGTTGATTTTTTTTGATGTATTTGTAACTTGTACTGTATTGTTTTAGATTGGAGTGTATCTAGTTTTGGCTGCTCTCTTAGACATAGGGACATATTGCATTGTTATATATAAGATTGTTGGTCATTTATTTTACTTCTGTACTGTTTTCCGTTTCAGCTAAATATTGTTTACTGCTTCAATTTTTGTATTCTTATATTTTGTTCTTCTGCACTACACATTGAAAAATGATGTAATAGTTTCCCAAATATCATACCTAGTCCATTACTGATAGTCAGCATCATCTTGCATTTTGGGAAATGTACTTGAGGTCATGTGACCAACCGGGATCAGGTCACCTATTGAGTGACACCCAGATCTGGGACGTTACACCTTTATCCTACATCAAAACCCCAGAATTGGAGTTCTATAGGGAATTCAATTTTTTTAAATAGTAAAAAAATTTGATCTAATGAGGGTGAACCTAGTGACCCAAAGCTTCATTGAGTTCCTCCAATAAGGATTCTGGATGAAAATTTGTTGACTATTATTATTTATATGAGACCAACTTGTTGCATACGATAAAACATTAATTTCAAATTCTAAAACAACTTATAAAAGAGGTAAATATAGAATTCATTTATTAGAATTATTTGAAGTATCTCTTAAATAGTGATTCGTTCAGTTTTTTTGATACTAATGAAAATATTTCTATAAAAATAAAGGATAAGAATATTTTTTATTTCCTCTATTGAAATAGATGAAATATTGAAATTTTTCTACAAAGGAGATTTTTATTTTGACCAATGATTTATTGTAAATTATTATCACAATTCCATGTAAATTTTTTCATTTATGACTGGAGTTACATAATGAAATAATATTTTTTTAAGGATCTAGAGGATGATCAAAAAATATTCGATGAATTTATTCAGACTCTAATATCCCCAAAAATCGGTGAGATAGAGATAATTTTATATTCAGCCATGTATGTTATATTTTTTTCATATATGAAATCATTTTTATTTTTCAATGGTATATGATGGGATATTTTTGGTATTACTATCATGAAAAGGCTTGTGTGGCCTTTTTTTGTATTTAATGATATCATATTTAATTTGGTTAGAAATAATAGTGTTTTAGTGATTAGTTCAAGAGTTAAATGTCATATTAATGATGTATTTAATGCCGAGACTCTTAGAAAGTTTGGTTTTTATAGGAGTACAGTGAAATTAAGTCTTATTTTAGATAGTTCATATGACCAATAAAAATTCAGGATCATTTTCACAGGGGAAATGTTATTTTGGATATGAAGGGATTTAATAATCTAGTACTGATGGAGTTTCCAAATCACCTCTGAGAAATTTGAAATTTGGTGGCGAAGAATAATAAGAAGATGTTATAGATGATCTAGATATAAAACCATATAATTGATAATAACCATCTATAGAAGAACCTATTTTGGGTGCATATGAATCTACGAGATTTATTCATTTCTATTAATCAATTTTTGATGATGTCCAACAGGTTTAAAGTCATGTTTGAGATTTACAAGATATTTCATTCCATGTTTTTTAAGAATAAGTGACATCTATTCTCGAAGAAATTGTTCAAAATGCTGTCCAAGAATGATCAGTTCTGGAAGAACAACAAATGATTAGATCAAAAAAGTTATCTATAAGAGTTGTTGAGAATTTGGATTTCTCAGTTTTTTATCTTTTGATTGAGATACAAGAATATGTTTATGGAGACATAATAGAGGTTCCTGATAGTTTATTTGTCTATAGTGATAATTTAATTTAAAAAATATTGGAGAAGTATACTTCATTTCCTTTAGCATTTATGGTTGTTGTTCAGTCCCATGATATAAATGATGGGACATCAGATTCCCTGAATAATCAGGTTGAAGATCTTTTGATGAAATTAAATAATATTCAAGAATAGAATTTTGTTCCTAAGTTAAAAATGGAGGAATAAATGAAATATATTGATGATTTTGATATTTCATCAATGTAAATGTTGGATTTTTAGTCCCTTCAGACAGATTATTGATAATTGAATGAACGTTCAATCTTGAAAAAAAATTCATTGAAGAGAGAGATTTCAACTGATGATGGAAAAATTAGATCTAAATCTATTTCCAAAACATATTTTTCTGATTTGAAGTGGTATTTAGTAATCCAATTTTAGATATTAATGGTAATCATTCTCAAGATATTTATTCTACCACATCCTCATTATCCTTGGAATTTTTAATAAGAAGATTTAGAGAAATCGCAACTGCTTTAGCTGACATGAATGATTGTATGTGGAACTTTCAATGAAGTTGTACTTCATTATTAGTTTTATTGGGTAATTATAAATATTTGATTGAGAAATTAACATCAGGTGAACTAAGTATTAGGATTCTTCTCAACAAATTCGCAAATAATTTACCCCACTTTATCGAACAATAGGAATGCTTTAATGACTATTTAGAAGTAAATCTTTTCGGAAGTTAGTATGTTAGTACCGATTTTAGAGTTTGGATTATGATGTCAGGGGATAGACTTATGAAATGATGTTGGTACAGATTATGGAGCTAAAATATGTGTTTCAAGTGGTTCATATTGAAACAAGGTATTTTATTTATATAGATTTTGATTAAGGAAATCTATTTTTTCTTAATTTATATTCATTATTTGATATTATATTATGATTATGTCTACTATAAAAAACCATTGTTATTTATATAAATAGTATATTAAAACATTAACATAATGTTATATTAAATATTTAAAATTTTTTAATCTATTTTCTATACTTTCTTTTTTATATTACAAATGTGGAAGAAATTTGGATCAACACCACATTTATTTATATCTAATTAATTTTGTACAATCCAATTATGTTATTTAAAATTAATGCAACATTTTAAATTATGTTAATAATTTTATTGGATTTATGATGATAAAAAAGTATTATATTTTTGGGAATGTATTGTCTCAACAATACTCTATAAGTTATTATGACAATGAACAAAAATAAACTTGTTTTTTTAATAATGAATATTCATTATGTTTAATTTTGAGAAATAATGTTCTTTAAATTTATTCTGAAATTATATTCCAGCTATAAATTCTAAAGAAATATTTTTTAGAATTGTTCGGGATATTTCATTTAACATTATAGAAACACTTCATATATCTTACATGTTTTAGTATAACGTATGTTATAAACCCAATGATTTGTACATCGCGTATGGACTGTGATCCATATGTTTTTCTTTAACCTTATGATATAAAGAGAATTTATAATTTCTCAAACCTACATTTTGATCATTACATATGGTTATTCATCCTTAGGTTATCAAAAATGTATGGTATAAGAACCTTATATTTGAATGGAACCATACGTTTAGAAGGAAAAGAAAAAATGGTTAAAGAATCATACATATGTAATGAAAATTATATTATATATAAAAAGGAATATAACATCAACATTTCTTTATAATAAACCCTACATTGTCAACCATACCTTTGAATGATCTACACTATATAGTTGAACCATACATTCAGTATTATGTCTCTTTTTAAGGATCCATAAATTTGAATTTTCAAAAATGAGGTGTTTTTTTGAGAGAAAACAGATATCATTAATGACAAATATCAGTAGACGTACATATGAAAATACACGAAGGAAAATTGTCCAGCCAGAGCTGGTTGGCCTCGAAGGTGCCTGATGTCGCCAACTGGTGGGACACATTGTTTCCTTCCCTTTTGGTAAAGGAGAAGTTGAATCATGAAAAGCATTGGCAAAGCGAGAGAATTCTCCTGATGACGAGACCAAATGACTGGAGTCCGTCGTCGTTGTGGTTAATGTCCACGATCAAGGTGAGGTAATCTGATTCAATGCTGATATCACCCCACCAACATTCCAAAGCCAGCATCAAACTAGCCATAATGAGATTAACCTTATAAAAAATAGGTTCCAAAAAGGCACGATGTGAATCATACTTTGCAGCGATGATTTTCCATAGATGATTTTGGGCCAGGAGACCGAGAGAGACAACTCCATCCTTTGGGAGTGACAAATCCACGTTGATATTAACAGTACCTTCCATTGGGGTGTTCCAATGAGGGGTGGGAGGGGAGACCATCAGGATTTTGATGTCCATTATGGTGATTCCATCCTTCGATCCATGAAGAGGCCAATTCTGTCCAGAATTCAGGAGGTTTATGCATGTGCTGGAAAACAACATCATTACGCCGGACCCAGATGATCCAGGACAGGGTGCAGAAAGAACCTGCATTAGCTGATGAGAGAGAGGAGCACCGTTTCATTAGGAGAGCGGGGAGGTCAGAGGCTTGTTATATATTTCTTCATGTTTTATATTATTCTCCGGATTGAGAATGAATAATATTTTGATTATTATTCTATAATCATTGTCATCATATACAAAGTGTCATGGAAAACAAATAACTCAGGAAGAAAACTACATTTTTGATATATAAAAATATATATATAAATAAATGTTCTATATTGTTCTACTATATGTTTGTGAATTCTCTTTTTTTGTTTTTGTTCTTAAAACCTAATATCTCTTGTACAAGGTGATTTCATATAACTTATTTCATATTGAAGATTTTTTGTATGAAGAAGAAGTTCCATAAATGGTTAGTTTCATGCTACTAACATGGGTAATAAAAATATTTTTGAACAAATCAGATATCTTTTTGATTTATTTTAGTTTTAACTTCTCCTACATAGATGATGTGGAGTGTCATCATCTTGATTTAAGTTGTTGATAATATTTTTTCTATTTAGAACCAGAAGGAACTGTTTTTATTATTAACTCTAATGTTTTCTTCTGTGAGATCTTAGGTGATGGAATATCAATTTTGTGATAAGAGGAATAGTCTAGTGAAATTCCCCAAGCTCCTAGAGAGAGCTCATGGTTGAGTGGATTATGTTATATTTGTTCCTTGAAACACTAAAAAATATTTTTAATTTTTTTCTTCTATTTCATTGATCAAAACTGATACACTTATTATCTGCGCTAATTTAAATTGGGTGTTTAAAATCAGTATTGTGGAAGTGTTTTTGAAAAGACACAGTTCATTCCCCTCTTGTCTAATTTTTATATTCTTACCTAACAATAATATCATACATTCAATATTATTTCATTAAATAAACAATTACATTTTTTCCATGAAGTGTGAAGATGAAAAGAGTGTCTCATCACTTCATGAAGGTGAAAATATGAAGTTACGCAGACAACATTGTCAAATTTTTGTGACTGAAAAGGTAATAAATAAAATGATATATTTTGTTCCCATAATGATAAATATTTCATGAATATAATAATCATTTCATTTATATGATATATATTCAATTAATTTATCATTATTATCTTCAATTTAAACATTTAATTAAAATGAATCATAGGACTTTGTGAGGCTATAGACCACATTAATAAAAAAAGATATTATTGACTCCACTAAAAAATGTAAAATTTTTTATATAATATGTAACACCCCAAGATTTCATAGTGTGTTATTTCTTCAAAATAATTCAACAACTTTCACTACATGCAACACCGAGTTCAAGCGCACCATGACTTACCAAACAAGCCATTCAAAAGAGGTTATGAATATTATTAACTAAATTTTAAACTTTATATAATCCTTATAATTTTATAATCCATATTATGAGTTTCATAGACATAATGTAAGAAAAATTCATTTTTTAAGATAAAAGAAGTATTTTTCAAAAAATGCACTTTTAACAACTTTTAATAGTGAAACCCTTTCTTTTAATCCAATATTTTAATCATTTATATATTCAATTTGACTAAATAAATCTATTCTTTATAATGGTGACATCAAAAAATTAAAATGAAACACCCCATCCTTCCACGATATGTTTCCTTTTGATTAATGTAATGGCATGCATTGTATGCAACTTCAAGATTCTAACACACCACAACCAATCAAACTAGCAGTTATGAATAGTAATACCTAAATTTTGATATTTTATAAATTTTATCTTTCGAAATGGACTTCATTTTTGGATTCTTAATATCGAAATTAGCTTAGGATGAAATTTTGGTACTTTTCGGATAACTTTCATAATTTGATGAATAATGAAAATTACTAAATTATAATTAAAAATATTTTTTTTAATCGAAAAAATTAATAGTGAAAAATTATTAATTTGAGTGGTTTTAAAGTATATTTATTATATATTTTTACCATTTAATACAATGTTGGTCATTGAATGTAATTTCACATTTAAAACAGAGATAAACAAGTGTCAATCTTTTTGTAGTTATTATCTCACAAAACCACGCTATTTGTTTTGACGGTGGGAATCAATTTTCAAATTAATTAATGCAAATGATATGTTTTGAATTTTTTAAAATAAACATAATTTTTTAATTCATAATATCAAATATAGCTTAGTCCTAATTTTTGGTATTTTTCTGAAAACATTCATTTTTTTATGAATAGTGAAACCACTAAGTGGTAGTTAAAAAACTCAATTTTTCATAAATCTTAATTTTATGGCTTCTATGAGTGGAATTTGGAAAATCCGAGAGACACAATTAATATCAAGGACTAAAATGTGGTTCAATGAAATGAAAAGAATTTTTTTGTGAATAGTAACTTTTTACTTTTATTTACCACGGTTAAATGTAAATAGGGTAATTAAGGGTAAAAATGATATTATTATTTCCCTAACACATGTCCTAATTCTATTGGACAAATGTATCTCGACCAAAAATATCCTTATAAGTAAAATATTTTCATTTAGGCCCACTTGAATATGATTAGGACATTTATTATTATTTAATTCAAAGAAGAGTTAAAAGAGTAAAAATCAATGTTTATTTACAAAAATATTTTTAATATAGGGTTATACATAAGATAAATTAGATTGTAAATATTAATTAGAAATATAAAATTATTTCCTACATAATGATATTTTATTTATAATTTTTAGACAATAAATAATTTAATTTATTTATGACATAATGATGATGCAGTAATTACCATAATAGTGAAAAATTAAAATAATTGATATTATAAATTCAAAAATAAATAAAATTTGAAAATTTCTATGAATTACAATAATTTTCTAGGTCAATATGACATGGTAGGATTTACATAATTAACTTTTATTGAAGTAATCATTCTGTTATGATTTTTACAAAAATCAATTATTGAATACTGTCAAAATTGACATAAAAGAGTTTTTAAAACAAATATTATATTATTAATTGATATTAAATTCCAAAAAATCTAAGGATCGTCCAAGCGACTTATATCATGATAGGTGTATCATTAATGGACCACTTGGGGGTCTTTTGGAGTTATATAGTATGTTTATTAACTATATAATATAAAAATACAAAGTGACATGGTAAGTGTCAAACTAATTAAATAATAGTTAGAAAATTAAAGATATGGTTAAAATAATGACCCAAACCTGTCTAAATTCTATTGGTTGAGTGGTTTTAGACCCATAACCACCATAAACATTAAATAATCCACATTTGAGCCATTAGAAACCGAGTATAAATTTATTATAAAATAAAATTTATTTCTTTTCCAAATGTGCCACTCACCCCTCATATAAAAGGGATGGCCCCATTTTCATTAATTCACACCATTAAAGCCTTTTGGATCGGCCAACCTCTGCCAAAATACTCTCTCAACTTCCCGAACTTCATCCTAGAGGTCTTACTTTAGTCTTAAATCCACTTAAGGTGCCCTTTTGATCCAATCAAAAGGAAGAACCCGAAGAAGAGGTAATGATTTCACCACCCCTTTTCAAGTTCCTTTCTTCTTCCACTTCTTCTATCATTGTTATTACCATTATAAAATAAAAACTCCAATATATTATATATACATTGATGTTATTATAAACATGGTAAAACCATATTTCTGTATTCTATCCATCCATTGAATGACATGTCACCATACGTGCGTACGTACGACTTACCGTCTCCACGTCGTGGTGTAATTGTTATTCAAAACATTATTATTTGGATGGTTATAATAATGATGTGTAATTCATGTAAATAATAAATATAATATGAAAATTATTCTTTATATATGATATAAAATCCAATTATATATTATTTTAATATCAAAAGAATGATATTGTCGCTCGTGTGTACGTGCGGACAACCATCTCCACGAACGCGATGAGATTCATTCCCCATCGTATCCATTCAAGTATAATTCTTATTTTATGATTAATAATATTATCTAAGGAATTGATATCATTCTGGATATGAATAAGATACAAACTTTCAATGACAAACCCGGCTTATGTAACAAAACATATAAATGAAAATGAGTAAGTTAACACCTGAAACAACGATAATTCTAAGATATTATTAACAAATCAATGTTAAAAGATCGTATATGATATCATATTAATGTATATGATTATTTATAATTTAATAACAATTATTTCAACATTATACAGGAGGTTAACCTACCCTCAACCAAAGAAATGTACAAGGTAAGGGTTAATTTCACAATCTCTTCAATATTCGAGGTTGTTTATACGTAATAATCAACTTGTATTTCTTTATCATCCACATCCATGTTTCTTATAAATGTATTTCAAAACATTTTTACTATTTAATAGAATATGGGTTAAAGTCATTTATACATTTGTTGAATTTTATAAGTTGTTTATAAAGGAATCGTTCCGTCGTTTTTAAAAAAATGTCCTTTTTAACCTTTTCGACAGAGTTAAGTTAAGAATGTTTTTTTAACTTATACGGCAGGTGCAGCTATTTTCCGCCATTATAAAATCATCAAATCGTCCCTTATAAGCATATAAGAATATTTTCAAAGTAAATTTTTTATTTTATAAACATTTGAACATTAAATGATTTCAAAATTAATATTTTAATAATTTGTGAAAGGTACTCTTTATCAAGATCAGAATTTTAAATGTTTTAAGGATTTAGCTTTCTAAATTTTTCTAATTGATGTCCATGTTTTTAAAATGATTTTATGAATTTATTTATTTGGAAATTAATATTTTTAAATGATATTTATTTTCAAAAGATTCAATTGGTATGGGACACTTTGATTCAAAAATCTCTTTTATATTCTTTTATAAATGTGTGACTTTTAAATAATTTCAAAAAAAGAGATATTTCTCTTAAATAGTTTTGATTTCATCTATGTCAACATCCTTTGATGGATATTAATATTATTTTAAGATGATTTATTATGAAATAAAACTACCATATTGTATTGAAGGTTTTGTGATATGTTTGATGTTGGATGTGTTATGTTTTATACCCTTCATGGTTTATAGTGAAAGTATTGACATTTCGTATGCTAGTTTTAATAAGAATGTTTATGTTATGTTTAAACCTGTTCATATGATGATTGCATTGGACTTAATAATTGACAGGTGGAGCCTGCTATAGCTCCACGATGCATCGGTAGGTCTCATGAGACATACTAGTGTCTTGGAACAAGGCCTTGACAAAATCTTATTTGTAGTCATGGCATGAGGCCTTGGCTATGTGGTTTTGATAGTCTGTCATTATGAATTCCATCATTATGAAATTGGTTTGTGATATTTCATGTGATTATTAGACTAGTAGAATATCTATTTGAATAACTAAATGGAATTATTTCATTTTATTTTTTCTATATTATGCTGAAGTTAAAGATTAAAATACTTTTGTTTTAGTTATACAATGCCTTAAAAATTTTATTCTTATTTAGGAAAGATTCTGCTATATTTATAACCCTTACTGAGCATTTGAGCTCACCCCTTTCTAAATTTTATTTTTACCAGGATTCCAAGAAGATTATTGTGATTGATATGAAGGGTTAGGCAAAGGGAATAATGGCATTCATAAAGATTATTTATGTTGTTTTGTATGTATTAATGTGAAATGTAACATTCATTTATGTAATCTATTTTCCAAGAGTGCTAAACTGATCGGTCCTTCGAGACTTGAATCCTTGTTATCATCCCAATGTATTTAAATAATGCACCGACTCTAGGTAACTAGTGTCGGGGCGTTACAGTTGGTATCAGAGGATGTTTAGTACAAACCTCGGAAGCTATATTTAGATAAACTCTGATTAGAGCACATAGACCTAAGATGGACTTTGAGGATTAGTATTTAAGAACATCGAAGAATTTTGGTATTGTATAGATTTTGTGAGTTTTCCAAGCAATGCATCCATGTCTCGATACGAGCAGGTAGAGGCATCTCTGGCACAGATGTACCTAGGGGTAAAACCCGAATACACTTCTTTGAGCTAGACTTGAATGGGAACTGGTGGACAACAACGAGCCTTGCTGCACTATTGGTTATGACACTCTCGGGGGATATGCTTAAGATAATTCTCATTTTCTTTACTAACCATTATGAAGGGATTATAATTATATACTTACTCAATGAAAACATTTTTATGATTATGGATTATATCCATAAACAATTCAATTTTTGTTAGGTATTTTACACGTTTTGAATTATTCATTGAAATTCATAAACTGACCTAGTTTATGTTATTGTATAGAAATGGCACCTTGTAGAAGGAATGTGAACTCCCGTAATACATTTGATCCAATGAGTAAAAAGGATCACATCTTTTGTGGTCCTAAGCCATAATTTATAAGGGAAATCTTCTCCCATGTATTATCATCATATAAAGAAATAGTATCATTTGGTGATAAGATAAGTAAAGAATTCTAGGAGTCCTATGGCTTTGAAGGGAATCCCGAGAAGAAAAGGATAATAGAGATAAGGACAGATAAAGGGAAGAAGGTAAAGAATGGGTTTTCCAATATTTTATAACTATGGGAAAAATAACTTTGGATAATGCTTGAAGGGAATGGGAGTATGTAATAAATGTGGAGAAAAAGGACACCAAGTACGTGACTGCAAGTGTAAGAAAAAGGATTCAAATGTAAAATGCTTCATCTGCAAGGATTTTGGACACTACGTGAACCAATGTCCCAGTTATCAGACCATGCCACAAATGATGCTATTGGATAATAATCATGTTATGGTACAACCACAGATGAAGTGGAATGACTATTGTTCTTATGTAGTTATTTTAGAATTATTTCATTTAAGTGTTGTATCAATGATGTTATTGAAATAAATAAGGATTGTACTGCAGTACTATTTCATTAAGAATTTGAGATTTTATGGTACTAAGAAAAGTGACTATACAGCGAGTTAATTTTTTTTGAAAATTACATGGTTGAAGGAAATATTAACCTTAATATGGTCCTAAAATTAATCTAGTGATTTTGGAATAAGAGATGGTTGATTTTGGTAGTTCAGGATGTTGCGGTATTGTAAAAGAATATATGAGGAAGGCATTCACGTGTTATTACCTGGAAAAAAGGATCCTCATTTTGTTTAACATCCTTGTAAATTTTGGACTGTGAGTTCGGATAACAGTATTTTGGAATAGTCTAATGGTTGGAATGGATTATGTTTGAAAGGTTATTTTTGGATTTTTATAAAAGGACAACACGAAGACCGTGTGACGACCCGTCGTGTTAGAAAAGTTGCGGGAATCAAACCCAAAACCATAGTGCAATTGGGATTTATCACCTACCATTGTGGTACAGGATGTTCCTGGACAATATAATGTAGTTTCTTTTCAAAAAGGGTCTGATATGTGAATTATAAGTTGATTATATTTGGAACCCTATATGATTAGGATAAATAGAGTATTTATGAGTTCTATTATGTTTCGGGGTGAAAGATGAGTTTGTGGTAGAAATTTATTAATGGATAAAACACTAATTATAATGTATGTGTATCTCCTTATGCTCTTATCCAATCTCATAAATAAATTCCTCAACATCAAGAAAAGGAACTTAGATGAAAAATTTTGTCCTAGATGGTACCTTGCATCATCACTAATTTATGGCTTTGGGGTTGTTGTCCTTTTCATATCCATGTTCTTTACCACTATCCATCAAATAATTAATGGTTAAATTTCTATTCCATATCCATATTTCCCTACACGGAACCCTAGTATGTGTTATTTTCAGTAATCTTCATACTTACCACTCTTTATTTTAAATAGAGGCCTCCTTAATTCATTTTTCGATGTGGGATTTCAACTAAGATATTTTGAAACGTCAAAAATGTGTTATCCTAATACCTTATGTTTTGTTGAAATTATTGTATTTTAAATCATCATTGATTGATGAATTTAATGACCTCAATTTTACACTTGTTTGGGATTGATGACCGCAATCACTACGTAAAAATATTTATGTTTTTCTCCAATTATATGTCCCCAATTTCCACTAATGTTCTCCTAATCGAGATCATAATTTGGTGGTGACCCTTTCATTTCCATTTTCCTCATATTAAGATTAAATTTTAGTAACCCAATTTCTGATGTGGATTTTTCCAAAAAAAATATTTTCTATTTTCAACATTTTATTTTCGATGAACAATTTCAAATTTCGAGTATGAAATTTATTGAAGGAGGGGAGAATGTAACACCCTATGATTTCATAGTGTGTTATTTCTTCAATGTAATTCAATAACTTGCACTACACGCTACACTGAGTTCAAGCGCACCATGTCTTACTAAACAAGCCGTTCAAAAGAGGTTATGAATAGTATTAACTAAATTGTAAACATTATATAATCCTTATAATTTTAGAATCCATATTATGAGTTTCTTAGACATAATGTATGATCAAATTGATTTTTTCAGATAATAGAAGTATTTTTCAAAAAATGAACTTTTACCAAATTTTAATAGTGAAACACATTCTTTAAATCAAATATTTTATACTTTTATATCCGATTGAATAATGCAATGGCGTGCATTGTATGCAACTTCGAGATTCTAACACACCACAACCAATCAAACTAGCCGTTATGAATAGTAACACATACATTTTGAAATTTTATAAATATTATATATCGAAATGGAATTCATTTTTGGATTCGTAATATCGATGTTATCTTAGGGTGAAATTTTGGTACTTTTCGGATAACTTTCATAATTTGATGAATACTGAAAAATACTAAAATTTAATTAAAAAAACTTTTTTAATTGAAATAATTAATAGTGATATTTTATTAATTTGTGAGGTTTTAAAGTATATTTAGAATATATATTTACCATTTAATACAATGTCTGTCATTGAATGTATTTTCACATTTATACCATACATAAACAAGTGTCAATCTTTTGATAGTTATTATCTCTTAAAAACACGCTATTTATTTTGACGACGAGAATTAATTTTTAAATTAATTAATGAAACTGATATGTTTTGAATTTGGTAAAATAAACATCATTTTAGAATTTATAATATCAAATATAGCTTAGGACTAATCTTTGGTATTTTTATGAAAACATTCATTTTTTTGATGAATACTGAAACCACTAAGTGGAAGTTAAAAAACTAAATTTTTCATAAAACATAATTTCACCGCTTCTAGGAGTGGAATTTTGAAAATCCAAGAGTCACAGTTAATAAAAATGAGTAAAATGTGGTTCAATGAGATGAAAATAATTTTTGATGTATAGTAACTTTTTTTATTTTTATTTAACATGGTTAAAAGTAAATAGGGTAATTAAGGGTAAAAATGATATTAATATTTCCCTACCTCGTGTCCTAATTATAATGGACAAATGTATCTCGACCAAAAACAACTTTATATGTATAATATTATCATTTAGGTCCACTTGGATTAGATTAGGACATTTATTATAATTTAATTCAAAGAAGAGTTAAAATAGTTAAAATCAATGTTTATTTACTAAAACCTTTTTAATATAGGGTTATAAA
The DNA here is from genome assembly GCA_963277665.1 of Viscum album. Taxonomy (NCBI): domain Eukaryota; kingdom Viridiplantae; phylum Streptophyta; class Magnoliopsida; order Santalales; family Viscaceae; genus Viscum; species Viscum album. The sequence goes on along the minus strand of OY728121.1, from coordinate 137,550,203 downwards.
AAAGATAAATTCGATTGTAAATATTAATTAAAAATATAAAAAAAATTCCTCCATAATGCTAATTTATTTATTATTTTTAGACAATAAATAATTTAATTTATTTATGACACAATGATGATCTAGTAATTACCATAATAGAGAAAAATTAAAATAATTGATATTATAAATACCCAAATAAATATAATTTTTGACTTTTAATGAATTAAACTAATTTTATAGGTTAATATGACATGATAGTATTGACTTAATTAACTTTGTTTTTAAGTAATCATTCTGTTATGTTTTTTACAAAAATCAATTATTCAATAGTGTCAAAATTGACATAAAATAGTTTTGAAAACAAATATTATATTATTAATTGATATTAAATTTCTAAAAATATATGGTTCGGCCAAGTGACTTATATCATGATAGTTTTATCATGAATGGACCACTTGGGGGGTCTTTTCGAGGTATATAGTAAGTTTATTAACTATATAATATAAAAATACAAAGTGACATGGTAAGTGTCAAACCAATTAACTAATAATTAAAATTAAATGATAAGGTTAAAATAATGACCCAATCTTATCTAAATTATATTGGTTGAGTGATTTTTGTCCCATACCCACCTTAACCTTTAAATAATCTACTTTTGAGCCATTAGAAACCGAATATGAATTTATTATAAAATAATATTTCCAGCTTTTCCAAAGGTGCCCCTCACCCCTCTTATAAAAGGGCACTCCCCCTTCTTATTAATTCACACCTTAAAATCCTTTTGGTTCAGCTAACCTCTTCCGCAATACACTCTCAACTTCCCTCACTTCATCCTAGAGGTATTAATTTAGTCAGAAATCCATCCCAAGGATCCCTTTTGATCAAATCAAAAGGAAGAACCCGAAGAAGAGGTAATGATTTCACCACCCCTTTTCAAGTTCCTTTCTTCTTCCACTTCTTCTATATTTGTTATTACCATTCTAAAATAATAACTCCTGTATATTATATATACTTTGATGTTATTATAAACATGGTACAACTATATTTCAGTATATTATCCAACCATTGAATGACATGTCACCATACGTTCGTACGTACGGCTTACCGTCTCCACGTCGTGGTGTAATTGTTATTTAAAACATTATTTTTTGGATGGTTATAACAATGATGTGTAATTCTTGTAAATAATAAATATTACATGATAATGATTCTGTATATATGATATACCATCCAATTAAATATTATTTATATATTAGAAGAATGATATTGTCGCTCGTGCGTACGTACGGACTACCTTCTCCACGAACGCGATGAGATTCATTCCTCATCGTATCCATTCAAGTATAATTCTCATTTGATGATTAATAATAGTATCTAAGGACTTGTTATCATTCAGGACATGAATAAGATACAAACTATCCATGAAAAACATGGCTTACGTAACTAAACATATAAAAGAAAATGAGTAATTTAACACCCAAAACGATGATAATTCTAAGATATTATTAACAAATCAATGTTAAAAGATCCTATATGATATCATATTAATGTATATGATTATTTTATAATTTAATAACAATTATTTCAACATTATACAGGAGGTTAACCTACCCTCAACCAAGGTAAAGTACAAGGTAAGGGTTTATTTCGCAATCTCTTCATTATCCAAGGTTGTTTATACGTAATAATCTAATGGGATTTCTTTATCATCCACATCCATGCTTTTTTAAATGTATTTCTAAACATTTTTACTATTTACTAGAATATTGGTTAATGTCATTTATACCATTGTTGACTTTTATAAGTGGTTTATAAAGGAATCTTTGCATCATTTTCCAAACAAGGTCCTTTTTAACCTTTTCTTGAATGTATCTCCCTAAAAGGGTGTTATACGTATTGATAAGAATGGTAAATTGAGTCTTAGTTACATCAAACCCTTTGAAATTATAGAATTAATTGGAGCTATATCATACCGTTTTCCAATTCCTCCAAGTCTCTCAAATGTTCACGTTGTGTTCCACGTATCACTGTTTAGAAAATACATGCCTGACCCATCACATGTACTCACCTATGAGGAATTAGAACTAAAACCCGATCTGTCTTATTGTGAAGAGACTGTCAAGATACTTGATAGCAGGGAACAAGTGCTGAGAAACCATACGAATCGTCTGTTAAAAGTTTTATGGAGAATCCATAAGATGGAAGATGCAACGTGGGAACCCGAGGAACATATGATGAATAAACACCAGAGTCTTTTTATGCAGTAATATTCTAGAAATTTTGAGGATGAAATTATTTTAAAGAGGGGAGAATCTAACCCCCAAATCATCCACTGTACGCTTCACTTGGAATAATACAGTATCGTGTGTTGTATGCAACTTCGAGTTATAATACACACAACAACCAATCAAACTAGACGTTATGAATATTAATACATGTTTTTTAAATTTTTTAAATTTTAACAATCAAAATGGACTTTACTTTTGGATACAGAATATCGAAATTATCTAATGGTGATTTTTTTGTATTTTTTTTGATAACATTCAAATTTTAATGAATATTCAAAAAACATTGATTTATAGTTTAAAACATAATTTTTATTTAAATAATTATTTATTTTATTTAAATTTAATTAAGGTCAAAATAGACACATAATACCTAAATAAGTTCAATTTAATTCATTGGAGTCAATTTATAATAATTGTAGATATATAACAATTTCTTAGAACTTTTCACCGTCTTTTACCCATCTCATAGGAAAATTTTCAAATTCACATAAAACATAATTTTACCACTTATGTGACTGGAATTTCAAAAATCTGAGAGACACAGTTTATTTCAGTATGTAAAATGATATTCAATGTGATGAAAATAATTTTTGGTGAATAGTAACTTTTTACTTTTATTTACCACAGTTAAATGGTAATAGGGTAATTAATAGTAAAAATGATATTAATATTACCCTAACACATGTCCTAATTCTATTGGACATGTGTATCTTGACCAAAACCAACCATAGGAATAAAATATTATCATAAGGTCCACTTGGTTTAGATTATGACATTCGATATTATATAATTCAAAGAAGAGTTAAATGTGTTAAAATCAATTTTTAATTACTAAAAAAATATTTAATATAGGGTTATACATAATATAAACTCGATTGTAAATATTAATTAGAAATATAAAATTATTTCAAAGATAATGATATTTTATTTATATTTTTTAGATATTAAATAATTTAATTTATATATGACACAATGGTGATAGAGTAATTACCTAAATATTGAAATATTAAAATAATTGATATTATAAATATCAATTTGGGGGTCTATTGATAGTTGTATCATTAATGGACCACTTTTCAGGTCTATTGAATGTTTATAGTAAGTTTATTAACCATATAATATAAAAATACAAAGAGACTTTGTAAATGTCAAACTTATTAACTATGAAATAATAATAAAATATAACGTTAATGAGGTTACCCAAACCTATCTAAAACCTATTGGTTGAGTTGTTTTCGACCCATCCCTACCATAATCTCGAAATAAAATAGTTCTTATCCATTAGAAACTAAATATGAATTTATTATAAAATAAGATTTTTAGCTTTTCCAAAGGTCCCCCTCAGCCCTCTTATAAAAGGGAACTCCCCCTTCTCTCCAATTCAGACATTCATAGCCATTTTTCTCAGTAATACCATACCAAAATATTCTCTCAAATTCCCTCACATAAAACTAGAGGCCTTGGTTTTATCAGAAATATATCCTAAAAATATTTTTTGATCAAATCAAAAGGAAGCACCTGAAGAAGAAGTAATGATTTCACCACCCCCTTTCATGTTCCTTTCTTCTTAAACATCATCATTCATTGTTATTTTAATTCTAAAATAATAAATCTGTTATCTTATATATACTTTGATGTTATTATAAATATGGTACAACCATATTTAGTATTCTATCAATCCTTTGAATGACATGTCAACATACATGCGTACGTACGGATTACCGTCTCCACGTTGTGGGGTAATTGTTATTCAAAACATTTATATTTGGATGGGTATGATAATGATGTGTAATTGATGTACATAATAAATATAAAATAATAATGATTCTGTATATATGATATACCATCCAATTTTATATTATTTTAATATCAAAAGGATTATATTATCACTCGTGTGTTCGTACGGACTACCGTCCCCATGAACGCGATGAGATTCATTCCACTTCGTATCCATTCATGTTTAATTATAATTTTATGATTAAAAATAATGTTTAAGTACATGATGTAATTTTGGAAAATAATAATATACAATCTATACATAACAAACACGGCTTATTCAACAAAACATATAAAAGAAAATGAGTATGTTAACACCTAAAACGACGCTAAAAATAAGATATTATTAACAAATCAATGTTAGAAGATCATATATGATATAATATTTATATATATGATTTTTGTACAATTTAATAACCAATATTTAACCATTATACATGAGGTTAAACTTCCCTCATCCAATAAAATGTTCATGGTAAGGGTTTATTTCACAATCTCTTCATTATCCGAGGTTGTTTATACGTAATTATGTACTGGGACCTCTTTATATTCCATATCCATGTTTCTTAAAAATGTATTTCAAATCATTATTAATATTTTATATACTATAGTTTAATGTCATTTATACCCTTGTTTTCATTTTTTAAGGTTTTTATAAAGGAATCATTCCTTCGTTTTCCAAACAATCTCCTTTTAACCTTTTCGACAGAATTAAGGTAAGAATGCCTTTTTTAACATATACGGTGGGTGCAACTATATTCCACCATTATAAAATCATCAATGCTTACCTTACAAACTTATAATAATTTTTCCAATGTAAATGTTTGATTTTATAATTATGTGACTTTTAAATGATTTAACAAAAAAGAGATATTTCTCTCAAATAGTTTTATTTAATCTATGTCGACATCCTTTGATGGATTTTAAAATTATTTGAAGATGATTTATTATTATACAAAACTTCCATATTGTATTGAATGTTTTGTGATACGTTTGACTCTGGATGCGTTATTTTTATTCCATTCATGGTTTATGGAAAACATATTGACATTTCGTATGATATTTTTAATACGAATGTTTATGTTATGTTTAAACCTGTTCATATGAGGAATGTATTGGACTTAGAATGTGACGGGTGGAGCCCGTTATAGCTCTCCAATGCATAGGTAGGTCTCATGAAACAAAATAGTGCCTTGGAACTAGTCCTTGACAAAATCATATTTGTATTCTTGGGACAAGGCCTTGAATATATGGTTATGATAGTCTAGCATTATACATTCCTTCATTATGAAAGTGGTTATTGATATTGCCTGTGATTATTCGACTAATAGAATTTCTATTTGAATAAGTAAATGGAATTATTTCATTTTATTTCTGCCATTTTTTGAGGAAGTTCAAGATTAAAAGGTTTTTGTTTTAGTTACACATTGCCTTAAATGTTTATTCTTATTTATTAATGTTTCTGTATATTGGTATCCTTACTGGGCATCTGAGCTCACCCCATTCTATATTTTATTTTTCCCAGGATGTGAAGACGTATTTTATGAATGACCTGCAAGGATAGTATGAGGGGATATTAGTGTGGACTATGGAGACTATGTTTTTTTCATTTCACATTATTATGTAATGTAAACATTATGCATGTATCTAGTGTTTCGAAGGCTACTATACTAATTGGTCTTTCGGGACATCATCTTTTTTTATCCTAACAATGTTAGGTAATAATGCACCGAATCTATGTAATTGGGGACATGACATTAAAAATTATCCATTTAATAGTATTATATACTTATATGACACACAATGATATTTTTAATAGTAGTTCTTGGATGCATTGTTTATACTCTAGGGTCATAGTTTATTATTAAATTTAATTTATTCATTGATATGGGATGTTGATATGTAGATAAAAAATATTATAAAGCCTGGTATTTTATGATTATCTAACACAATGCTAGTCCCAAATCAATTTCTTATTGTGGTGGCCTTGGTGTGTTACTCTCAACATATTTATAGACCTAGTGAGGCCCAGGTTGGTTGGGTTTTTTAGATTGGATTCATAAGGTATATCCTCAGGATGGTGTTTGTTGACAAATATTTCAAGAGTATTGGTTCTGGAATTTAGGGAAATTATCTTAATGTGTCTTGAGTTCAACACCTCGTATTGGGAACCTAGTAATGGTTCATATTCATTTATATTTATACACTAGCACATTGAAAATCTACATATCGACATCGCATTCTACGAATTGGATGTATGGGAAAAAAATGGAACCTAAATCATATCAGATCATGTTATTGAATATCATTTCTTTGATTAATCAACTATCTAGACATGATTATTTTACCATGGTATGTCTTGTTAATTTTATGGTTTCCGGCATGATAATAGATAAATCAGATATCGAGACAAATTCAATAGTACAACCAATTAGTAATGATTATTTGGGAGGGAGAATAGCCCATGTAGTATTTCCACCATTAAAGAAAATATTAGTGATTCAACATGATCATTAGTGTGTGGGACTACAATTATTTATTTAGTTCAATGCCTATAATTGTTTTTGAATAATAGATATCCACAATATCTTATGATAATGACACATATTCCTAGAACATTTGTTGTGTATTAGTGGTAGTAAATGTAATATGTTATTATATAGAAATAAGCTTACATGGTAGAGGATTGTATCGAGTCAGTGGTATGAGATTTCCAGCTTGTATATGACCCAATCAATACTATTTTTTTACTCACAATCATTATTCATCATGAATATGTAAGGTTCATGTGTGGTCTTGTCTCATATATCCATTATTAGTTGTTTCTTTCATAGATATACTATCAAAACCTATTATGTGATGAGTATTATCTTCCATGGTTTATCTAAATGATTGTTTCGGAGATTAATAAGTCATAGAATAGAGATATAACAGTTTTTTATTTCTCATTAATGTTTAAGAATAACATATGATAATTTTTTGATAGAGTGTAATATGGATACTCAATGAAAAATCTTTCAACCAGAGTTTTCAATTGGATATCTCTAAAAGAATGCTTCCCTTATGGATTCCATGACAATCATGAGTATTAGAGATTCCCCTGGGGATATAGATATTGAGAGAAAATGTGCTTCAAAATAACGGAGTAGGTGGTGGCCATTGTGTTATGGATCACTTTGCATTAGTTTTGTAGTATCTATCAACACAGTCAAGGGGAAGGTGGAATACCCATTCCTAGACTCAAACCTTGGGTTTTGAACCACATGGTTATAATAGTGGGTTTGGTCATTATGGTGATATATGATTCTATGATAGAGATGGGGGATGTCTCATGGCCCATGAATTCCACACAAAATTTGCCATTGGAACTCGGAAGACATTTGATAGAACCCCATGAAAATGGAAATCTCATTGAAATGGATCCCTTAGGCTTGTTCTACAAATATACATTGACTTTGTAGCTGACATAAGAGATAATTTTTATTTTGAAGACGATTTCGATGTGGAAGAAGATGAAATGACCAAAAAACCACAACACTAGAAACCCCCTAAAAGGTTCAGAGGGATTGAAACAAAGGTCGTGGTCAATATCAAGCGTTGGAGGTTTATAACGAGGTTCTTCATGATATTATTTGATAGAATTTGGTGAAATTAATCCATATAAATTATAAAATAAATAAAATTATTATTCAAAATAGTGAATATTAATATATATGAAATATTCCATAATTTTTTTTCTTATATATAACATTCAGGTGATAATAAAATAGAATAACATCCACAATGATAATATCATAACTGTTATCCATTATGATGTGAACCATGAAATTCGATGTTGATGTTCCTAAAAAAAGGTATATGGTTTTTTGAAATACTATTTGGAAACATAGTTTATATGTCATCAGATGTAAGTACACATAAGCAGATGAGGCTTATTCTTATGATGTTTAGAATTGGTAATCTCCATATCTGTAAATTATGTGAACATACTCAGCAATGGGAATTGGACAAGTTGTGGTGTCATCATATATTACTATCTACGCATGTCTATAATGTTCCATGGAATTTATTATTATTATTAATTCTTGATATAACTAAAAAACATTTTTAAATTTCATTAAAAATAATGATAACAATTCATGATCAAGTTAGTAACCATGGGTGCATCATCAATGGAATGTTGTTAAATAATAGGTCAAGAAAGGATTTATTCAGTCTTTCTTTAAATATGTCGATATCTCAACCCTTTGACTGAAATATAAATGTGTTGTTATATTCTATTTTCAGGTTATAAGGAAGATTATTTTAGAGATTCACGGAATGAAAAATCCAAAATATCCTTTTTTATATTGATGTGTTACCTTATTGATGATATATTATGATTAAGTTATTACATTACATAACATGCATTTGTAGTTGTTATTAACATAATAACAAAAAGTTAGTTCTCTTTGGTTCCATGACCTATTGGTATAATGTATTCTTAGATATTAGTAATACCTACCTAAAATAATTAAAAAGTAATCCATGTTGGTTACACACTATGTTTTTACATTGATCACTATTAATGTTCATTTAAATAAATTAATTGAATAAATATTGTTCTCTTAGTGATGAAAAAATGTATCCCTATTTTCATGATCACTAATATGTATTATGTAATAACTAATTAATATTAATTACAAAAATAAATAATTTCATTAAAATAATATTATATAAATTTTTATTTGATGGATTTTGTATAAAAATATTATTTTATTTATGGAATATTTAATATGTCTTTCAAGGGTTTAAAATAAAGCATATATTTAAGAGAATAAAATATATATTTTATATTTTAGAAAATTCTAATGAGTTTTTTCATAAGAAGATCATGTGTGGTGATTAAAATTAATTTATAAGTTTATGAAATACTATTTATTGTTTTGTGAGTTAGAACACAACATAAAATAAATATAATTATATAATTATAATATTGAATGGGTCTATTAATATTTATAATCTTATTTATGGGTTTTGAAATTGTTGAATACTATTTTATATGACACCCCTATACTATAAATAAATTCATACAAATATTGTATAACATTAATCATGAATTGAGGATTGAGAATCCTTCTACACTACAGAATTCTCTAAATATCTCTCTCTTTCTACCTATCTTTAATTCCTCATATCTTCCTCTTAGGAATGATAAGAACTTCATTAATCATGATGAATTTTATAATGATTAGTTTGAACCACAAAGGATGTTTTTTTTCTATGCTATAACCTAAAAATAAATTAGAATTTCATAGAGATAAAATGAGCCCTTGTGGATCACTTATAGAGGGATTCTAAATTTGAATCCTTATACTACAATTAATGTAATCTGAAAGGATTTTTTTGATGATAATTTTTTTATTAATTAATTAATGTAATGATTAGGTAATTATTTTTCCTGAAAAAAATTATATCATTGTAAATTTATGTGACAGATCCTCTCTTGGTGTTTCAAGAAGATATATATTAAAAGATAATTTAATATATCACCCAAAAATGGCACTTATACTACACTCAAAACCAATATTTTGTATTAGTGTCACCACATTTCATATTAATAATTAATTATTTAAATGTTTCTTATTATAATTTTAAATGTTTAGATTCATTCCATGTTCTAATTTTATCTCGATCAATCATCTAAATCCATTTTTCAGGACCATCATTTCTTATAAATATTACAACGATCAATTAATGAATAGTGAATTAAACATATGAATATCACATCTAGTAGATCCAAGGATCGTGTTTCGGTAACCCATGAAAACACAACATATACCCTAATTATATATGACGTGTGACCCCATTAATTACATAGAGATTTCCATCAGGATTATGGGTCACCATGTAAAAAGTATGAACATTGTGAAATATGTCTACACCCTGTATACCATCTAGGGTTTAACAATGTTTATCTACAGTACATGTTGTATTTTTTAATTTCACACAATGTATTCCCTGTGTTATCAGGTTAAAAAACATGGAGTATGTAACCCCCAATGATTTTAATAGAGTAACATAATTATTGATAGTGTATATGACACATACTAAAAATATATGAAAAAAATATAAAACATTAATCTATTATAATATATATTTTAAAGTAAATTCGATCTCTCTGATATCTTACAATGCATGCAACACCAAATTTATACGGAAGACAATATTATATTAAAAAATTAATGATAAAAAATGACCATTATAACATCTGGTTTTTGTTGGTGATTATGAAAAATTATAAATAAATTATAAAATTTATATTTTTTACACATGTATGAAATAAATTCTATGGTGATATATTGAATATAAATAAAATAAAAATCATTGGAATGAAAAATATTTTTTTTTCTACAGAATGATGTTTTTTGAAAATTCAATTTAGTTTCTCATTGGTCATAAAATATCAATTAAAAAAAATTAGAAATTTAATATCTAAAAGTAAATTTTATTTTAAAAATATTGATTTAAAAATCATCCATTATTTAGTTTTTGGGATTTTCCCGAAAAAGATTAATTTTAGGGGAATTGTGAAAAATAATGATTTTTATTGAAATCATGTTTTTTATTTGAATTATTTAAAATGTTAATTTATATTTTATATTATTTTTAAAGTAATATTAGTCAATAATATTACAATTAAAATAATTTAGGTCATAGGAATCATTTTCATATTTATCTATGGTATAAAAACATTAAATTTTGTATAATGTCTTCAATGGAGAAAACTATTTTTTTACGCATCTATGGGATTAATTTGAAATTGAATTATCTCAATTATTCGAAATAAATTCTGAAAAATTGGATTTAATATTTGGAGTCGTCATAAATAAAATTATATAATAAAGAAAACTTAAGTGTTAAAAATAATGACTGGTAAAATAATAAAAATTATTTACCATAGATCATGTAAAAAATGGTTATCCTGTGGTTAAAATAAAAAAAATAATTGTTAAAACTGACCTATGATTTTTTCAAAATACATTTTATGGAAATATTAAGATTTTATCACCTATAAGGGTCTGTAATGACAATTTTTTTATGAATTTTTAATGACAATAATATGGTTATCATTTTCTGTATTAAAAAATATTTTATGTGTCCTCTCCCACAATTATACAAGGCCACCCACTATCCTCTACAAATATATTTTCAAGAAATGCTTGGATTATCTAATTAATGACAAATTAATTTACTTACATGAAGTAAAAAATCATATATTCGTTATTTTATTAATTTATCCATAATTATAAGGATATAAGTTTACACCTAAGGAGGATCTCTATAGAAGATGTAAAATTGTAAAATGTGGGTATTTGTTTTTTTATTCTTCGACCCCAATAAAACAATCTATAATATGATAATATTTTAAAACCATTATCCCCTATATAATGACATAATAATATTTTATGGTAATATACTTGTTCCTTGATCACTTCAATCAAATGGGAAATGAAACCATTGATTATGTGTATGGTGGACTACCACATCAGAAAACAATTTTATTAATTTTCCATTAATAATTTTTATGGATAGATGTAATTATGTATTGAAAATATAATAATATTTTTTTTGGAAATTATTATACTTTATTAATTATTATATCACATATCCCTTCTAACTATCTATTCATTGGGTGATAAGACAACATCTCTCGTGTGTACAGTGAACTACCATCATGCAAGGCGATGTCATGCATTTCTCACATACAATTAACATGGAAGTATGTAAGAATAAGATTAATTACATAATGTTATACTTAGGAACTAACAATATTTATGGAAATATAGTATAACATATTACTTCTTATCATATAATCGAATGGAAAACAATATCGTCACTATAGCGTATGAGTGGAAAACCACCTTCATGTAGACATGTGAATTGTTTTTTATTTTAATATCATATGAATTTTTATAATTATTTATTTGATTAATATAAATGATATATGTTAAATAATAAAAACTATATATATGTGAAATAATATTCATTTTACTTTTATTCCATCCTTTGGGAAGAATTGAAACAACATAAATGTATTCATACAAAAAACTATCTCCAGGAACATTGTGATCTCTTTTCTATCTATATATTTTATAAATTACTATAAATAAATATACAATGAAAATATATATAATTTAAATCTTGGTTAAAATTATTTATATAATGGTTCCATGAACATTTTTAGATGAACAATAGTACTAATTCAAAACAGACATGAAAAAATAAAGTAGTTATTACCCAGAAGAATAATTTTAAAAACAATTTATTAATGAACATGTTATAAAATAAAATATGTCAATGATATATAGAATAATATATATTATTACGGATAAATAATATATTTATAATAAACCAATATTTAATATATAGGATATTTTAAAACATAAAAATGCCATTGAATATGAGGTAATTATTTATTTTCGGAATTTTACATTCATGAGACATATCTCTTATTACACACTAATTCCTTTGGGTGGTGTACATATATTATATATTGATATTATATTTCATGAATAAATTTATTTTATTTTCAATTAATTTTTAATTCTAATTTTTTTATTTCATGTGGACAATGATTTAAACCCTACCAAAATTTTAAGGGTTTATTTCAAAATCTCATCATTATTCTATATTGTTCAGGATTAAACTCACTTGGCGGATGTAATTTGATATCTCTTGAACGTAATCTATTTTATTCTCCTCTGGTTATTACAACAATGATAGAATTTCCATTCATCATGAAAACTCAATGATTTACAAATTCTATTATATGGTTAAATGGATAATTTTAATGATTAATATATTTAAAATATATTCTATTATTATTTTAACAAAAATTAAATATTTAAATAGTCTATTTTCACAAATAATTTAATTAATCAGATTTTTATTGTTTTCACTAAATATATGATATCAAAACCTTATTACACATATTCTCCACTGGATATATGTGCATTTTATATCATTATTAATAATTATTTTTATGGTTTATCATTAGTTTCACTAAATATTTACTATTATATTACCATTTACAAAATTAATCAAGATGGGTTATTGTTATGTACATTTGTTAATTGTAAGTATAAATACTTTGTATATCGGTTTTTCATTAACAATGTATTGGTGGCTATTATACTACCCTCTCATATAAGGAATTAATTATAATTTGTATGTAATGGTTGGGGATTATTAATATATAGCCACATAATGCATCAATAGTTATCATGTGGAAAATAATTGGGACAAATTGGATGAGTTTTCAATGAAAAATTAAAAATGGATTGGGAATGGTCTTAAAATTATTAATAAAATGTATACAATTATGCATTAACACATTATGAGATTTTTATTGATGTTCCATATTATTAATTTTGTAGTTAGAATATCCATGTTTAATTTTCTTGATCATGTGATTATTTTTATGAAATTATTTGATCATCATTTATTTCTTTTGATATTGTGGTCACGTAACTGATTGAATGGAATATTTTAAGTTATTTATTTTGATAGGTTGATTATGATTTGTTATTAATTTATGTTTTTGATGTATGTATACCGGTACTGTGAAATGATCTCATTAAATTCAATGATTTATTTTTTCCAAAGTAATAAGAATTATTTTATTATTTTTATGAAGGGATATGGTAAAAGAAAATATGATGTTATCATTGAATGAAAATTTTGTATTTTTTACATATCATTTGAACGTCCATTATGCATATAGATTACAATGATAACTAAACAATTTGGACCATCGGGATGCAATTCATTTTATCGTCTGAAAGTGTAATAATGTATGCACCAACTCTAGCAAACTATGGTTGGTGTAAATACAATTGGTATTAAAGGATGTTTAGTAAAAACCAATGAAAATATATTTAATAAAACATTTATTAGGGAATATAATGATATGATATATATTAATGATAATTATTGGAGAAAATGATATTGTTTATGCAAGGTATAGATTGTGTATTTTCTCTACTAAAATATCATTGTCAATATAATACACGTGGACATTTTTTCGGATGATATGCATCAGGGGGTGATTAATCTAAAAATTAAAGTAGGGAATGACTCAAACATTACCTGATAAATGAATATGATCCTTAATGTGAACCAGGTTTGACATCTATGGGGGTTATTATTTCGATAATTCACATTTTATATATTCACTAATAATATGTATTCAAAAAAATATTATTTAAATAGATTCTCAAAGAAATCATGTTTATTGATATTATATTATCAAAAAAAATTACAATTTATTTTAGGTGTTTATCTATTTTTGTATTATACATTGAAGTTCAAACAGTTTTCTTCTAATATATCATATTTCATTGCATATAAATGTGGTCTAGCTGATGAAATGGATACATTATCGACCCACATTTCTTATATTCGTATATCCCTCTTGAGAATGATTATGAAGTTTGAGCTAGAGGTAAAGGTGGTGCTAATCCTTTTATATCCATATTTGTGAAATAGACTCCTGTTATGATTAACAACCATTCCAATATAGAGATGAATTATGATACACACTGCAATGCAACAATTTTTAACCACATAATGTGAAAGGAACCTCCATTATTAAATGTAACATCAAATCAATTTGTAGATGAGAAATATATATGTTCCTTAGAAGATATATTTCTCAATTTTGGAAGAAATATATGGGAGATAATTTTTATGGATGTTTATCATATCACAATAAATACAAATAAATTGTGGTCATTTATTAAAAAAATAATAATGAAGAAGATTTTGAAATAATTTAATGAAATTAATGTAATCCATTCTTCATGGAAAATTATATTCCTCATTATCAGTAAAAGGATATAGAGAGACAATTTTAGAGAATTATAAAAAATAATAAGAAAATTTTAAGATATATAAATATGACATTAAAATGGTAAAAAATAATTCTAAAGACAACAAATATAATCCAAAGAGTAATATTGAATATTTTTATGTTGGTCACAAGACAATTCATTAGAGGAAACTAGTATCAAAAAAATTCTAATCATTTGAAGACAAAATATAATGAATTATGAATTTTGAAAAAAAAAATCAATGATATATGGATTATAAGGGAAGAAAGAGAGAAAAATGATGAATAAAACATGATTAATGGATGAAATTAAATGATAATTTCTTCCATTTGATAATTGTGGAACGAAAAACTATTGTACATTGTTGTATAAAATGTGATTTTTCTGTAACTATGAAGAGAAATTAAACTATGATCTTGATTTAATGGGAAGGAATCATTTTTAATGTATGAAATTCTTCAACTAGATGGATTGGGGGAAATATAATAATATATAACACACAAGTTAATGGAGTATATAGCCGAATAAAATAATCAATTATAAATAATATTAGATTAGTTCTATAGACAATGAAAAATTATTAATGTTATTGTACATTTGGATTCACGAGTTATATTTTAGAAGTATATTTAAATGATTTTATCATTATAATAACCATTAAAAAATCAATATTATAAATTAGTACTTTTTAATTATAGATGATTGAAAATATGTTTAATGGTAGCAATTAAAATGAAATGTTATTCAGTAGCACCCTAAGATTGTAAGGTATATTCCATTTTAAATAATTCAATAGCATGAACTACATGAAACACCATGTTCGAGTTCACCATGACCTATCAAACTATCCATTTAAAAATAAATTATGAATATTATTAACCAATTTATGAATTTATGAAATTGTAATTTTCAAAACTGACTTCTTTTTTGATTTCTAAACAAAAAAACTTGCAAAGGGTGAATATTAGTTATTTTTCTGAAATGATTAAAATTTTAATGAATTCTAAAATATTATATATTGTTCTTAGAAAGATGAATTTTTATTTAAATATATATATTAATTTAAATTTAGTTTTAATTAAAAATAACAAATGAATACTGATATTAATTTAATATACTTCATTTGAATAATTTTATAACCGAACTAGAAATAAAAATATATCCATCTTTTTAATTACTTTTTTACTCGACTTATAGCAACATCAACAACATTTTAATTAAATGTAACTTTCAACTTATGTGATATGAAATTCTTAAAACCAACATATGTGGTTGTAATAATTATGAAAAACGTTGTCTAATAGATCAATTTTTTGGGTGAATATTATCTTTTGAGTTTTATTTACCACGGTTAAAGATAAATATGGAAGTTAATGTTAAAAATATTATAATATTACCCTAACACTTGTCACAATTTCATTTGAAATGTTTTTTAAACCAATATAATCCTTTTATCGATAATATGATCCTTTTTAATCAATTTTTCTCTGATGAAGAAATTAATTATTTTTTTATATAAAGAATTTTTAAAAATATCAAATTCACATTTTAATAAATATATCATCTTTTTTATGAGGTCATATAAGTGATACATTAAACTATAAATATTATATTGAATGAAAATTTTTTATCTGTACAATATTAATTTATTTCTCCTTTTTTGATAGAAATAAATTAATAAAATGGTGACATAATTATGATAAAGTAATTGAATCATTAGAAGAATAATGAATTAAATGATATTAAAATATTAAAATAAGTATAATTTTACATAATCATTTGGGAGTTTCATGGCCAAAATACCACATACGAAATTTGTTTAAACAACGAAAATATTAAACATGTCTAAATTACATCATCATATTGCAATCCTACACATGAAGAAAATGAAAATCAGCTGGGATAACAACAAGAAATTTAATATATTGATTTACTCTCTTGTTAGCCATGCCATCTACAACCGTATTCACTTCACAATAAATATGAGATATAATGTATATGATGACTCGAGGCGAGTGGGTGTAGTCCATCCAATGCGTATTTATCGTCCATGAAAGGTGTGTTACACCATTCCAAATTTATTACACAATGGTGGTTGAGTCACATTCAATACATAGATAGTTCCAACCATGGATCCTTGAAAAAATAACAACATGAATCATGACCATCATCTTGGCTTCTAGAGAAATGGTAAAGCAGCATGATCCATAAAAAAATCCAATGATTAGCCATGATGATTTCTGAAGATATCTCCACAACCCGCAGGACCTAGATTGCATATGGAGGCACTATCCACATTAAAATTAATCCAACCAGGAAAGGGATATAGCCAAGAAACATCAATGGTGTGGAACAGTTGAATTTGTTTCCATCAAATTGAAGTCATCGTAGAATTTGGAAGTCATTCAATGTGTTATTTCAATAACCCCTTTACATCTACGTCGCTTAACGAATGGAAATAAGGATCTGAATCCGACCTGAATTATGATTGAGTGAGTTGTTTTTATGAATAATAGCATCTCAATAATACCATATCACATTAGTAAGCATAGAAACTGTATTAAATAAGAGGTTCTAAATTTGAAAAGAATTTTCCATTTCAGCACATCTCTTTAGTTGAATGTTAATAGAGTCAAGAATCAATAATCTGTAGTTAAATATGTCAAAAATATAATTTTGAATAGTAGAAGAAGTAGAACATGAATTAAATAGATGGTTAGCATATTCAATTTAATGATTTCAATGACTAAATTTATAGAAAATTAGAATACCAAACTATTGAAGGCATCTCACTGTCAAAATCGGTTGTGAGCAAGGCTCCAAATAAGAGTGAATCATGAATGTTTTATCTAGGTTTTGTCAAAAATATTTATCGAACAAAAATAAATTTAAGAGTATCATAAAAAATGATTATAGAAATATTTTTAATTAATCATACCATTATGTTAACTTTACCAAATTAAAAATTCATCGGTTTTTTAGAAGGTGAAGTTAATGATGACCAGAATAAGGGATTTAGGTAGATGATCATTGTAATAATTAAGCATATATCTATTTTAGTATTTAGTTCACTCTTAGATTTTGTTATGATGAATCATAGAAACAAAGGGGGATCATTTCCAATTATCTAACCATAAATTGATGGAGGAGTCACTGGTACCCATCCATAGGGAACTATTCATAATCCTAGAAAAATATTGTTTAACAGAATCCTAGATTGGAGATTTGCGAAAACTCAGAACTTTTTCCTTGTGTTTTCCAAGTAATATCATTTTGATAAAATTAACAAAATCATAATTATTGTAATGATGGTTCCAAGTGAGTATAGCATGAAGGGCCTCATTAAAGTACTGAATGATTTTTCACCCAATCCTACCCTTTTCAATAGGTTAGCAATAGGTTGACCAGGGGATGGTTACAAGTTTTTATTCCAATGTACTAGTTTTCCAAATGAATTTTTCAATTGATGTATTATTTTTTTAAATAAGACCAATGGGACATTTATACACTATCAAGGTGTAGAATATTTTAGACACCACATTGGATTTGAAAATACATATTCTACCTACCATATAGAGGTATTTAGCATTCCATGATGATAATTGGTTACGAACATGGTCAAATATTGATGAAAATGAGAGGAGTTGGTTGTTCCCAATGAAATGGAAACACAATGGAATGTAAAATGGTAAGTGACTTATTTAAGGCCCAAGTCATTAATAATATTACATTTCCTTCAAGGACATAATTTTTTCATGAAGAAGATGGATGATTTGTTCTAACTAATGGATTGACCTGAAACCTCTTCAAAATGAGAGAGAGAATCTTTGAGGGATAAAAATTTCTCTTATAACCCTTCAAAAATTATAATGGCATCATCAAAAATTAAATGGATGGGCACATTCACATTCCAAGAAACATGAATTTAAAAGAGTTTGGTCTGATCCACAATTCAAGGGAGGAGGAATCTAAGGTAAACTTATACAATGGTGAAGTGGATGTCCAGTTGGTGGCCACCATTCTTTACACCTTGGTGCCTTTAAAATGGCCCTTGGGGGATCCATTGACCAATATGGAAATAGGGCATGATGTAAAATGGGTTTGGATTGTATTGATAAAATAATAACAGAAGCCAATGCCTTGAAGAACCATGAAGATGAAACTTAAATCCATGGTATCAAAAACATTTTTGATGTAATGTTTGATGGAAATATAACATCCTCTATTAAATTTTTTTAGAGTATTATTACATTGAGAAGTAAAAAAAATACAATACTATATAGATCAACATTTAATAAAACCAAATTGGTTATAGGAGACAATTTTGTCTGTGATAGTTGAGAGTCTATTTGAAATGATTTTGGTGATGATTATATAAAGGGCGTTAATGAGGGAAATGTTCTTAAACAGTTGAATCTCAGAAGCGTTGTCAGCTTTAGGAATAATGGAATGAAATTGAGCATTATGAGCATGAGTTAGGACACCATAAGAAAAAAGATTTGACCATTTTTCAAATATCCAAATGTATAATGTCCGAATCGTATTAAAAAACAATTATTAAAAACATCTGGACCTGGAGCACTATCAAGATTCTGACTAAATACATTGTCTTTAATTTCATGACCAAGAGGTATACCTAAGAGGAATGTGTTACCTCATTATTGACCACCGTCAGTAGGACCTCAGGAATGGGGTCATTGTCGTAATTAGGACCATTAAATTTTGATTCAAAGTAAATGACAACATGATGGGAAATACTAGATATCCATTTAATTTCAAATGATTGTTTCCTCATATTCACTTTAAAGATGAGAAAAGTGTTTAGGTTTATTGAGAGGTTGATTTCATGATTTGGATGCATGTTGAAATCAGTGTTATTGTTATTATTTTGATGTTGCTTAAAATCTTATTCTAGAAAAATAATGTCTTTATAAATTTGTTCAGTTGTAGAATTTCACCATCTTTTGAGAATCTGTTTACGATGATTTAACTTAAAAGTACAAGAAAAATTATTATTGTAGTGGGACATAGAAGACCAATAACATTTGATGATATATGTGCACACATCCATAGAAAACCACACATTGTAAAAACAAATAGGTAACAAGGGTTTCATATTTTTGATAGAGACATTGACCAGAATGGGATTGGGGTTAGAGTGAAACATTTTATGGGTGATACTGGAGATGGTATCACATTTAACTAAATTAGGGATATTCGTGAAAGATTTATACAATTTGGAGGCAACATTACTGTTATAATGTCTTTTATACCGTGTATATTTTTCACAATTGAGATTAATTTCTTCAAGGTTGTTGTCATCAATGTATTTTTTATTTCCCTCGAGGAAAAAAATTTGAGACAAACCAAATTTCTCAGTAGAATTATGTGTATTTTTAAAGACCCCAATATAAAAACTAGGAGTATTAATATTAGTTCCTATGTAGGTATGATCATTCCAGAGGGGCCTCCTATCCTGAAATCTATTCATAGAATAAAAAAGGAGAAGAAGGAATGAGAACCAACAATTATTAATTCAAATGTAAAGGGTTACTTAGATACATTAAAAACATTGAAAATTTGAATAAATGAATTTGACAAAACACTATGAGATTCAACAATAGATGAATTTTTTGTTTAACCCAATAAAGAACAGGCATTATGGCATAGATGGGAGTATTTTGTTATAAAGATAGTAATGGGCTTAATAATAGAAAAAAAATTGGAATATGAGTGCTAATAATTCTTTTTAAAACAATAGATTTGTACGAATTGGAAATACCCTTAGAATTATAGAAAAAATTCTTCATTTAATCCAATTATTGGAGCTAGATCTCCAATTTTTTGTTTCCTAAACCCTTCAACCTAGATGATCATTTATGAAATTGCCTTTTTTTGGGCTGGTAATATATTTATACATAATACTAGGAGAGGGAGAGGGGAAATCCTTGGAATTATTCATGTAAAATTGAAGGAGAGTGGAATTCATATGTGAATATATAGAACTACTAGTATTAATATTAGTATGATCCACCTCTGGAGTAGTAATCAGATTTTCA
The DNA here is from genome assembly GCA_963277665.1 of Viscum album. Classification (NCBI taxonomy): domain Eukaryota; kingdom Viridiplantae; phylum Streptophyta; class Magnoliopsida; order Santalales; family Viscaceae; genus Viscum; species Viscum album. The sequence continues at coordinate 137,529,227 of OY728121.1, read as the reverse complement.
CATTCCATAGATGGAGCATTGATATTAACAGTTTTAGAACCTTGCACAACATTGTTTTTAATATTTATAGTATCATATACCGAAGCATTTATAAGAATAAGAGCAAGAGTATGTGATTTTGTTGAATATATAGGTGATGTATCTCCAATTTGTATGTTTAAAATTGGGACCAATTGGAATTTTTGATTATGCAATTACGAATCCTTCTAGAATACATGTTCAATATTTAATATGGGTACATTTGAAACTATTGGGTGATCATTAATATGTAGTTTTCCATTGTCATAGTTAGGTTTTAAAATACAAAGCTGACCTGAGACTACCAGCTCAGTGGTTTAATAGCCCTGTGTAAACTGTTTGCAACATACAGTTTTCGATAAAATCGAGGAAAATATTTCATTTTAAAAATCATGGAATGCATGGGGTATTCAGTGTTTTTAGAACTGTCAATATGAAAATTCGGTTACTCACTATGTGCGGCCATTGAAATAGAAAGACTGTGATTAACATCAACATGTTTATTACTACAAGAATCCTAATAAGACAAGGAAATATAATCATTTTCAGAACTAATTAATGCAATGGTAGTGGTGTTGCATACTAATTGAGAAGTATTGTCAACATATGTAATCTTTTCATCAATAATTGAGAGTTTTAGGGATTCAACAGTCAAGTCACTAGTATCATTAGTGTGTGGCACTAGAGGATTTGATGCAAACTCCAACACCATATGTAGAGTCCATGAAGGATCAATATCCTTCACCATATTTCTAGAAGAATTATGTTTTGAGTCCAAGATTGTGGCTTCATGATTTAATTGAGTTTGAATAAGAGCATCCATAACAATTGTTTAAATTTCATGAGAAATAAATTGGTCATCAGTCTCATTTTAATGTTCTTCCACTAAACCAGCCCAAAATATATTATCTTCAACTCCAAATCAATTCATGATCATGGGATTGATAACCCACTTTTCTATTTTCCTCATAGTGGTTCCATGTTTACCAGAGGTGGGGACTTTATCGTTCTTTTTTTAATCTCATACCATTCAATACCACTTGGTTGAGAGGTTTGTTAGTGAACTACTCTATAGTTTAGTATTTAGTGGACTATAATTTTACAATATTCAAAAAAATATGTTTTCTCTCATACTCAATCATTACATAAATTCAATAGTCATTAACATTAAGATTAATGGAGTGCAGTAGTTTAGTTTCCAGGTTCACTAAATCCTTTAATATAGAAAACAATCCTTACTCACCAGTTAAGGTTCATGGATCAATTTTCATGGGGTTCCAATGCATGATTTTAAATCGTTTATGACCATTAGGTTACAATAAACGAAAAGGGATTATGCAATGTAACAAATACCTGAGACGTAGTTTTCCTATGTCTGTTCAGATAAAAAGAATATTCCCATTTAGAGATTTCCAAAATGACATGTTTGAGTTGTAAATTACCTAATCTACAAACCTAGTCTAATTATTCCTACAATGATAGAAATTTATGGAAATAACCCTTACCCACTAGAACCATTTTCTAGTTAGAAAATCCCCAATAGTGTGCAATGCAATGGTTTAGATCAAGGTACGACCAATGTTTTTCACCCTTAAAATATGTAATGTGGAACATGATATAAAACATACTACTTTAGTCTACTGATGAATCTCTCCAGGAACAGATTTCTCAATAAATCCTCCATCACTTGTTTTTTAAAAATAGGAGGCATCCTCAGATTTGATTTGTGACGATCTTATCCCTTCAGAGCCTCGAGGAATGATATCCCCCAAGATTTAGCATTTAGTGCATATACCATGTCATAATTCATGAGGTTATTTCCCACATTAATGAAGGAAGTAGTGGAGATGAAAGAGTTCTCACATTCCTGATCCAAGGAAGCCATAATAAAAATTATTTAGCATGGTGAGATCCAATCATCTCTAATATTCTGTAACTTCAAGATTGAGGTCCAAGGCTTCACCGAGACTTTCATATATATAATCTACAATCAATCTATTTTATATGATGATGGAAGAATAATGACTACTAATTTTACTTAATTAATTACATCCAGTAATTTTATTGATAACATAGACATGTCAGTGACATATTGAAAGTCTTTTATTGAAGTTATCATGTTGTTCTAGTCATTTTAAATATGTACTTGTTAAATAGTATCAAAATTTAAATAAATGAAATATTAAAATAAATGATATTTTAATAAATGTTATCACAGTCATAAAATATAAGGATTAGGAAAATAACTAGGATAAGGTTATATATTTTACAATTGATCCAATTGGGGGTCCTTTGTTATTTTATATTAATATAATAACCTTAATCTGTAAAAATACCGGATAATAAGGTAAAAGTGAATCATTTTAACTAAGGGTTCATACAAAATGTTAAAGTAACATTTTTGAGCTAAAATTTTCTAAATATAAATGGTTATGATTATTTACATACATCTTATCGTTGCCTCAAAATATTTCACTTGAAATCTAGTTTAATCTAAAAATCAAGTTATAATAATTTAGTAGTTTTGGTATTTCTATAAATACACATCCCCTCTTTTATAAAAGAGAACATCCCCTTCTCTTTTATTCACACATCAAATCCCTTTGAATCATAAAAACCCTATCCAATAAATCTCCCATATTCCATAAATTCATCATAGAGGCAATATTTTTTGTATAAATAAATCCTATGGAGTCTTTTTCTGAATATCAAAAGGAGATTCTCAAAGAAGAGGAATTTTTTTCCAATTCAATTCAATTTACATTCTTATTCCACTTCCTAATCCTATTTTTTCCATACTAAATTAGTAAATCTAGAATTATTTATATTCTAATATTTTTTTATGATTATTAGTTAACCATATTCCTCCTTTAATGAAGTCGATGATTAACAATATCACCAAGCGTGAATGCGTATGGCTAGAGATCTCTACGTCATGGAGTAAATTTTTAAAAAACAATTCCTTATTTTCATTGGTATAATGATAATTATAATGGAAATAAATAATGAATATAACCTGATAATGATTATCTATAATTAATATACCATATAATTTCATACCATATAACTATCAAGGAAATGATAGTATCGCTCGTGTGTATGTACAACCAACCATCTCCATGACATGGTGGGATTTATTCTCCATGTTAAATATTATATAATTATTATAGAATTTATATAATGAGTGAAAATAACAATTATGAATATTGTATTATTTTATATATGAAAAAATACACCCTATTCATTACAAATATGACTTACACATCAAAGTCTGCATAAGAAAATTACGCAGTTAACAACCGAAACAATGGAAATAGCGGAATATTTTTATCAAAATTACATAATTGGATCATATAAGATATCATAAATAAATATATGGTTTTCATAAAATTTAATACCATAATATAGCCATTAAACAACAGGATAACACACCCTTGTCTAAAGTAATGTATATGGAATGGGTTAATTTCAACATCTCATTATTATTCTGGATTGATTGTACTGAATTATCTATTGGGACACATTTATCAACCACATCCATGTTTTCATAATAATTTATTTCAAAATATTATATAAATTTTTTAAAATTCATTATTACATTTATAATATTTTTGATAAAATGTTTTCAATTAACACATTTTTTCATTTCCAAAATATGGTACATTATGACATTTTTAAAAAAAATTATGAATGGAATATTTTATAATGTTATAATATGTGAGTTTATATTTAAATATTATGAAGACATAATGATTTGGAGATTCCATTAAAGACTTATGATATTATTAGAAATTAAAATATATTATTTTTAAATTTTTTGGTATTATAAAGATTTGTATTCAATTAAAATTTTACTTCTCTAAAATAATGTTTTAATTATTTTACTATGAACATTATCATCTATGTTAACAAAGTTTAATTGAACATCTTTTAAATTGAGGTTTATTTTTTTATGATACAATCTATAATATTTTATTGAAGAGTTTAGGAATAGTTTTATTGTGAATGTAATAATTTTTATACCACTCACATTTTATGGTTATTGTATTAATATTTAATATACATTTGTTAATACCAATGTTTATGTTAGTTATTTTTCACCCTTATCATATGCGGAATTCATTGGTCATAGTATGTGACAACTAGGAGCCACTATATAACATCAATTCATCAGTTGGTATCATTAGACAAAATAGTGACTTGTTATGAGGGATTTACGATATAGTTATATTAGTTATTGGAACAAGTCCATGACAATATGTTTATGATGTATCTCATTATGTATGTATTCATTATGCATTATGTTTTTGATATTTCATATTAATACATAACATAGAATATATCCATGTCAATGTTTTAATAGAATTATTTTATTTATTCATGAAATATCATGATGATTATTATGTTCAAAAGTCTAGTGTTTTAGTTTTATACCTTTCCTTAAAAATTTATGCTTATTTATGATAGGTTTAGATTTATTGTTTAAGATTACTGAGAATCTATGATCTCCCCTTTATTATCATTCAATTTTCCCAGGAAATGAATAATCATATTATGATTGACATTAAGATATCATCTGAGGTATATGATTGTTTTTAAAACAAACAATATGTGGTTTTACATTTCAATATGTATTGTAAATAACAAAAGTTTCTATCTAGTATTTCCATGGAATGTAAACTGATCGGTCCATCAGGATTTGGTTTTTAGTGATTATACCAATGAAATAATATAATAAAATGACTCTAGGAAACTAGGGTCGGGGAGTTATAGTGAGTAGTAGAGGTTTCTTACTAAAATACATGGAATCTTGATATAGAATTAACATTTATTAGGTGACACTACTCGAAGATATACCTTGAAGAAAAGTATATAATATTTTCCAAAAAGTTTCTTAATGTTAAGATTCTATATGTATACCTATAAAATACACCACTTTTGGATACTACAAGTGGGAATGGTTCTAGTACAGATGTAGGATTGAGTAATAAATCAAAGAATGTTTTCTAGGATTGAAAATAAGTAAACTAGTACAATATAATTAGACTAACTATGCCCCTCGTTTGACACTCTTAGGTGATATGCATAAAATGATTCATATTTTCTTTACAACCCATTATGAAGGATTTATGAATAAATATAACCCCATTAAAACAATGTTTTTGGTGATGTATAATACATGAATAGAATTTTTATTTTTTTTACATTATTAATAGTTCTTAATTATTCATTATTATTCATAACATAATCTAGTGTTTTCAATTTTTTATAAATGTCTCATAGTGGAAAGAATGAAAACCATAATAGAACACATATTCTATATAGTTATATTCCTCTTAAGAATTATAATGATAGTCGATCTAGTGATTCAATTGGTGATAAACATCTTATAACCATATTGGGAAAACATTCTAAGCTTATAAATAATAGCCTCACACAATTGAAGCAATCTGATCCACAATGTGGAGGATTAATGTTAGACCGCTTGATGAGACATAATCCTTCAAAATTAAATTGTTAAAATTCCCAATTATAGATAAGAAATGGTTATGTTCCTTAGAGAAAAATATTTCATTCATTGGGTAGTAATGAAAGGGAAAATGTCTTAATGACAGTCTATCATCAATCATGAGATACAAAAACAATGGTGGTCATTAATTCAAAACAAAAAGGACGATAAAGAGGATGAAAATATATAATAGAGGGAATTTGAAGAACACTTCCATGAAAAAAACATTCTTTGTGATCTATGAGAGGATACAAAGATTCATTTTATGATTCTATGTAATAAAGAAGGTTAGAATGATAAAAATTATGAAGATATCAATACAAGGATTATAAATAATGTGTCAGACTATATATGTAACACAAAATGTAATTTTAAATGATTCATTGATGTGTTGAACCCATTAATCTGATGGTAAATGGTATCAAAATAATTCTCATTGTAAATTGATATAGTCTCATGTGTTTTCCAGATAGAAAAGGAATTGTATATGTCATATTACTTTAATGCAAAGCAAGAGAAGAAGAGGGACACTTAACACAATGGAAAACGAAATTAGGGGAAGAAGGGAAATATTGACATTCAAACATGAATTAATTATTGGAAGAATCATCCCAAAACATTCTTAAATGGTATGGGAGTTTGTTATATGAGTGGAGAAAAAGGAAACGTCTTTTGGGATTGAAAGGGAAAAAATTTAAAAAAATTTAATGCTACAATTATAATGAGTTGAGAATTTTATGAAAATGAGTGTCATAATCCTCAAAGATGCAATACATAGAATATGAAATGGGAGAAAGGCTAGGAATTAATGATCAAAACTACTTATCTTGAAGTTCCTAATGATGTGTCGAAAGGTACATTTATCATTTCCCCAATTTTAGAAAATTATTTATTTGATTATGGATCCTCACATTCCTTTATATCTACCATGTTTTCTTAAGATATTTGATATTTTTAATTCACGAATACAATGGTGTTGTCAATCCAAACCCATAAGGGATGTCTCATTATAAAAAATATGTGTCTTTCCATTGCAATTTTGGTATATAAATATGCTTTAGATACCAACATATTCTTCATTCATATCGTCATCTTTGATATAATCCTTCGTACGTATTGGGTATTGAAATTTAATGTGAATTATAATTACACCATGTAGGATGTTATGCTATATGTGGACAACGTAGAAAACATTATCTATAGAGATGAAAAATCACCATATGATTCTTATCTTGATCTTATCCCAGTAGCTCTATAAGAAGAAATTTGATATATTTCTATATGATTTTTAGGCATCCTCCATAGCTGGGGATTGATTTTTATATTGATTGAATCCATGATACAAGGTTAATATCCCAAATTTCCTATACAAATGAAAATATGGAATTAGTAGAACTGAATAAAAAACTAGATGAGTTGAGTTATAAGGGATTTTTTCCCTATTAATTTTTGATAGAGAACCCAAGATCACATTGTTGATAAGAATAATGGATTAATGAAACTTTTCATTATCCATATGCAAATCAATGATATTAAAATAATAAACAAGTATCATCATCCTCACATTTATGATTTGTGTTATATATATTATGGACCACAATATTTTTCATAGATTGACTATAATTTTTAATACCATCAATTTTGTGTAAATTGGGAGGAAATTATGAATCTTACATTCCAAAACATGTATGGGATTTCTGTGTTTACAGTAACACCATTAAGTCTGAATAATTATCTGTATGTTTTTATAGATATAATGAGAATAGAGTTCAAGTAATATCATGATGATTATATATATTATATAATAATGATATCATGGTATAATCCAAAAGCTACATATAGAATTTGAACCACTAATAAGTAGTTCTGAAGAGTCTTATTAGAAATGAACTATATGCTATGGTTTGCAGGAATGAATTATGGATTTAAGAATTTTATTTTCCTGGTTATATTTCCTTACATGATGGAATTTTTATTCATCCTAGAAAGACAATGGCAATCAATGAATGGAAAACAAAAATGAGTATAACCATGCTACCCAGTTTTATTGGATTAGCAGGTTATTATTGTCATTTCATCCATAATTTTTCCTAATTGGAAAACCCATTTACAAAACTCACATGTAAAGGGGTTAAAATCATTTTCCCAAAGAGTGTGATGAATGTTTTGAGGAATTGAAGATAATATTAGTCAATGAATATTACAAAAAAAATCATTTGGGAATGATGAGTTTTTAATTTATAGTGATTCATCAATGAAATGACAATGTTGTGTTTCAATGAAAAATGGTAGTGTTATTTCATATTCACCAAGGTAGTTAAATATTCATCCTAAAAACTACCCAACTCAAGAACATGAGTTAATAGGTGTAATATTTGATATAACGATATGGATAAATTATCTATATAAAGAATTTAGTGAGATATATACTAATCATTAGTGTTTGAAATATATTTACTCACTTAAATAAATCATCATGCTAAAATGGAGATGGATTGAGCTACTAAAATATAAAGATTTCATAAAACATTAACACCCCCTGAAGGTAAATAAGGTGGTAGACACTGTATGTATGAAGGAACAATGAGTTATGAATAAAATGGGAGCTAAAATTGATCCTATGTTCATTGATCAAGTTAATATGGAAATGAGAATTGGAATTGAAGTTGAAACCATACATCATTTTCAAATAGTTTCCAACATATCATTACATGATATGATAAGATGTTTTCAGTCTAATGATGAGGAGTTTTTTTTAAAATTAATTCTATGAATGATGGGTAACCAATTTAATTTGTATTTTAAGATGGTATATAAAAATTTGTAAAGAGGTAGTGTGTTTCTGTTTTACCAAAGATAAAAAGTGAATCGTTGGATGATGTTCAAAGATCCAATTTCTATATAGTCCATTGTGGTAATAAGATGTATAAATATTTGAATGAAAATATTAGGTGGGCCAACATGAAGAGAGATATTTCTGATTATATGTTGAGTTGTATAGTTTTCCAATAATTTATTGTTAGAAGAAAAAATACCAAAGGAGTCACACTACCTATTCTTATTCATGTGTGGAAATTGTATGATATTATGATAGACATTGTCATGGAGCTACCAAAGTATACTAGAGTATATGATGCGATATGTGTTATTTTTGATCATCATAGAAAATCAACACATTTTATTATTATAAGAGAAGATTTACCAATTCAACATTTAACTAGACATTACATTAATGATGTTTGAAGACATTATGGTTTACCCCAATTGATTAATTCTTACCACATTCAACATATTATACAATGATTCTAGAAAACAATTTATATTTATTTTGTTACTATGATTTATTTGTTCACTTCCTACTAGCCTCAAATTGATGAACAATTAGAACAAACTATAAAAACATTAGAAGACATGTTATCATCATTCTCACTTGACTTTCAAGTTATGATGTATCAATATTTACCTATACTAGAATTTTACTATATAAATATCATTCATTCAAGTATTCATATTGAACCACGTGATACATTATATGGGAAAATATGTTTTATATCATCATGTTTGGATGATGATGGTGAAATAAAACTCATAGGTCTATAGCATGTCAAGGAAACAAAGGAAAGGTGAATATTATTTGAACCCATATCAAAACAGCTCAGTGTATAAAAAATAGCTATGATGATAAATGAAAAAATTATTTGGATGTTAAATTAAGGGATAATGTTTTCATGAAGGTGTCTCCATTGAATGGTCTAATACAATTTGGAAAGAAGGGTAAACTATGTCCAAGGTATATTGGAAGTTTTGAAATTATAGAATGAATTGTAGTTGTAGCATACGATTTTTATGTGCTTCTATGTACCTCCAAATATCATGATGTCTTCCACATATCACTTTAAATGAAATTCTTGTGAGACCCAACTAATGTACTCAACTAAAATGAAATCGAACCAGAACCCAAACTATCTTATTATTATGATCTTATCAAGATTCTTGATACCAAAAAAACATTTGTTGAAAAATAATATGGATTGTATAGTAAAATTTCATTATAGAAACAATAAAATGGTCGAAGTGACGTGGGAACCTAAAGAACATATGATGAAGAACCAACTGAATAATTTTATGTAGTAATATTCTAGAAATTTTAAGGTTAAAATTATTTGAAGGAGGGAATAATGTAACACCTCATTCTTTCACATTATTCATGTTTTCTAAATAATTTGGTTGCTTGAAATGCATGCATGATCGAGTTCAAGCGCACCTTAACATAAAAAAATATCAATTTAAAAATATATTATGAATATTTTTAAAACAATAATTGAATTTATAAATTTTATTTTTCCAAATAAACATCATTGTTTAATTTGGAACATTTATATCAGATTAAGATAATTTTTTTTTTAGTTTTATGAAATGTTTAAATTTTTTATGTATAGTATAAAATAATACATTATTGTTAAAAAAAATTCATTTAAATAATATTTTTAATATAAATTGATTTTAATGTCACAATAGATAAATAATAAAAATATTAGTTGAATATAGTTTAATGGAATAAATTTATAATATAAATAGATTAAAAAATTTATTAAACTTTTGATCATCTCTTTTACTTTATTCTATCGACATCAACAATATTTTCATTAGATGAAATTTTACCGCTTTTTTTAATATTATTTTAAGAAGAAATCATGCATGGATATATTCCGTATGAAAAATGTTGTCTAATAGTAACAAAATAATTTTTACTAAAGAAGAACATTCGGATTTTATTTTACACATTTAATTGTATTTTGGTTAATTTAATGTAAAAAATATTGTAATAATATAATATTTCACGAAAAAATTTCTCAATTTCATTGGAAAATTTTTTTAGACCAAAATAAACCTCATGTTTAAAATATGTCCCTTTTTATTCAACTTGTTCGATATTAATAATGTTCTATATTTTATTTAAGAAGTGTTAAAAATGTCATATTCAAATTCAAATAACTACCATATATTTAATAGGTGGTTATATAAGAAATATTGTCAAGTATAAATTGAATTTTTAAAGATAAATTTTTTTATCTATGTAATGTTAATTTATTTATAATTTTATGAAATATATATATAAATTAAATCGTGACACAATAATGATGCATTAATTAAATAATTTATAGATGAATCAATTAAATGATATTAAAAATATTAAAATAAATATAATATTACATAAATAATGGAATAATCGAATTTTATAGATATCATAAAAAATTTAGTGAAATTTGGTTTGATGTTATTATGTTTTTTTGAAAATTATTATAATTTAAATATTGAATATTACAAAAATTTACATAAATTATACTCATAATAAATAATATATTATTAAATGTTATAAAATTATTAAAAAGATCTAGTTTGGAAAACTAAATATGATAATGTTTAATATGTCAGATATGATCCAGTTGGGGTTATTTTTGAATATTAATATAACTATATTAAACCTCTATTATAAAAAATCAATTAAACCATGTAAGTGTTCATCTGTTTATCTAATTGTTAAATCATAAAGGTAAGGTTAATTTTGTAATGTAAACTAGTCTAAAAATCATTGGTTGAGAGTATTTATAAATATTCAAATATTATACTTTAAATAACTCACATTTTAGCTATTTGAAACTGAAAATAAATATATAATAATTTAATCATTTAGGAGTTTCTAAAAGTAACCATCCACTATATTATAAAAGCAGACCTCGCCATCTCTTTGATTAACAAATAAAAAGGTCATTGGATATCCAATTCTATGCCCAATGATCCTAAAAAATTCATTAAATTCATCTTACAACCCCTATTTAGTGTATAAATTCATTTATGGAGTGATTTTGTGAAAATCAAAAGGATATGCTCGAATAATAGGCAATTGTTTTACCAATACCATTAAATTTCCTTTATTTCTCCACTACCTCATCCTGTGTAGATTCCCTAATAATGTAATAAATACAATAATATCTATATAGTGATATATTATTATGATTATTCAAAAACCATATTCATCCTGTCATCCATTATTTGAATAACAAGATCACCTTGTGTTCATATGTATGGCTTATAGTCTCCACACCACAGTGTAATTTGTTATTCAACAATATATTACATTGATGAGTATATTGATTTATATAATGGTTATAAATAAATAATATAAAATTAAAATGATTATTTATATTTAATATAACATTCCATTCCATGCCATTTACACATCACAAAAATGATTCAGTCGCTCATGCGTATGTAGGACCTACCATCTCAACGATGCAGCGAGATTTATTGTCAATGTAAGGATTTGAAAATTATTATAGAAATTATATGACAAGTAAAATTAATAATTATAAACCTTATATCATTTTTTATATGAATAACATCCATCTTATTCATAACAAAAATCTCTTATAAAATAAAACATGTATAAGAAAAGATGTATTTAATACCCAAAACAATGGTAATACAGAAATATTTTTATCAAAACAACATATGAGGATCTTATATTATATCCTAAAAAAGGAAGTAGTAATAATATAATTTAATAAAATAATTTATCTATTATAATTCATGGTATCATACCATCCACTAATTGAATGTTCAATGTAAGGGTTAATTTTACAATCTCATTATTGTTTGAGATTGTTTATACCTAATTATCTACTAGGACACATTAATCATCTATGTCCATGTTTTCATATAAATGAATTTCAAAATATTTTTGAAAATTGTTTAAATTAATTTTTACCCTTATTTAAATGTCTATAAAATGTTTGGAATGGTATATTTATGTCATTATCCAAACAAGTTTCATTATGTCCTTTTTGAAAAAATTAATAAAATAATTTTTTTAACTTACGTATTTCCAGTAGATATTTTATCCATTGTGATGGCCTGAAATATTGAAGCTTCAATTGAAATATTATAAGATATTTTCAATTAAAAAATATTCTTTTTAAATTGTAAGGAATTTTAATGAATGATTTTCAATAAGACGTTTTATTTCTCTAAAAAGATGTTTTTAATGATTTTATTGAGAATATTTTTATCAATATCTATATCCTTTATTATACAATATGTTCAATTGAGATTGATTTATTATGATACATCCAATAATATTGTATTGATTGTATTATGAATTGTTTGATTGTGGTTGTGATATTTTTATACTGTTCATGGTTTATGGTTAATGTCAAAATATATTGAATTATATGTTATAATAGAAATGTTTATGTTGGTTATTAACACCCTTTTTATATACTAAATGTATTGGATTGTGTATTCAAATAAAAAGGAAACTATAACCCCTCAATGAATCGGTATGTCTCATTAGAAAATATAGATTCTTTTCACAAGGAATTGATGGTATGGTTATTTTTGGTATTTGAACGAGCCCATGATGATATCTTTATGATGTCTGACATTATGATGATACACATATTGTGTTTAGTATTTGATATTTCATGTGATTATATGAATAGTAAAATATCCATGTGGATTTTTAAATGACATTATTTTACTTATTCGTTTTTCCCCAGGATGCCAAAAAGTATATTATGACTGACTTATAGAGATAATATAAAGGATATGATTGTTTTCAATGGATAAAATATGTTTATTTTTATTATAAGTTGTAATCTAGAAATATATGTTTGTATCTAGTGTTTCAAAGGATATTAAACTAATCCGCCCTTTGTGATTTGATTTATTATGATCAATCCATTGTAATAACATAATGTATGGGCTCTAGGAACCTGGGGTTGAGGAATTATATAGTAATTGGGAAGTTGATATTTTTTTAAACACATGATTAGGAGATAAAAACCACTAACATATTAAAAAATTTAGAAATTAATGATATTGATATATTTATTTGATTTTATTGATAACCTATAAATTGGCTAGTTATTTGATGGTTTAGGATATTATTGTATGAGTTTAATGTATTTTTGGAAATATGGAATATTTTTTATTTACATTTATTTGATTTGGAAACATGTATGTTTTCATTAATGTTTTATGGTGATGAACATCTTCAAACATTTTTTGTGGGACATTAAGATCTACATTTTTTTGGCAGTCAAATGATTTGTTGGTTTTCTAAATTTAGCGATATTCCTTTTAAATTTTTGGACATTTAATTTTGTGAGAAATATTTTGGTTGAATCTCCAAGGAAAATATTTATGTATTTGATTATATTAAACCATGGTAGATACTATTTTGAATTTAGGGATTAACATATTATATGTGATAACATGTTCAATCTAAATATATTTTCTTGAATAATGGATGAATATCTTGTTACCCTTTTATGGATTTCATGATATGGGAAAATAAAATTTTATTATTTTAGTAAAATAATTAATTTTAGATATTAATTTGAATGAGTAATATATGATGTGGAAAAGGTTTGAAATAGAAAAAAGTATGAAATTATAATTATTAAATAAAAATATATCAAATATGTAAATTTCCATATATTATTAGATTATAAACGAATTATAAAACATTAGGAAAAAGATATTTAGTTAAATAATTCTTCTTAATTTCATAATATATGACTAGCCAAATAAAATTTTTAATAATAAAATAATTACAAACATGTAGTCCTTAGCATTATGTTGATCATTCAATTTATTACAATCCATTATCTCAATCAATCCCAATAAGTATTTACATTATTCCTATATGCCCATATATTTATATACAACAAATGTTATCCTACACGGAAAACAAATTATTTTTTATTATAGAGTTCCATTTCAATAAAATTCTCAATTATAAATAAATTTTTTTTTTAAATCCTTTTCATGGTGAGAATTTGAAATAATGGAATATTCAAATTTGAAACACTTTATTTCTGATAACAAGTATAAATTGTGAGGAAATTATGTTTTATGGTTGTAGAATATTACAAGATGATATTTTAAAATAATATAGTCATCCTCAATAACATATCTGATAAAAAACCCAAAATTAGAAGTCAATTTAACACACTATTATTTTTTGATATGTATATTTTAAAAAATTTCAATCTGTTCGATAACTTATGATGCACAAAATGTTGGTTTTAAAAAAAATAAGATTCGAAATTAAGAAATAAATATTGAAACATGACCATTATAACATAGACATTATTTAAGTAGGTTTGATTAAGAAATAAATATATAAAAATTATATTATTGACACATGAATAAATTAATTTCACTTTTTATCTATTTATTATTATTTAGATAAGAAACATTTAATTTGATAATTTTCTGAGAAATAAATTTTTACTAAATTATTTTTTAGTTATGTTTTGTGAAAATAATTTAAAAATATTAGTTTTCATTAATATCATTTCGTTAGAAATAATATTAATTTTTTAAGTCTATATGTAAAAATAATCATTCCATGAATTTATAAAAATTTTCTGAATATTATAATTTTTTATTAAAATTAAAAAATTGTTGTTTTTTATTGAAAACAAAATTTTCCATTTTATTATGTAATGTTATTATTATATGTGAATTTTTTTAATGAAATATTAATATATTTATTATAAAAAATTTAACTAACTTAGTTCATTAAAATTAATTTCATATTGAATTATAGTATTAAACACATTCGTCATATATATTTTTTTGGAAAAAAATCATTTCCAACACATCTTTTGGATTATTATTAAATTAAATTCTTAAAATTTTGTAAATAAATTTTTAGATATAGATTTTATAAAAGGAATCAAAATAATAAATCACATATGATAATATAAACATATTTTTTGACCATAATTTATATTAAAAAAATTAATAATTAATTAATTAATTTAATATATAATGTTTTTCACCAGGGCATTAGACTAAAATGATAAGTTTTATAAATTACATAAAACATTTCAAAAACCAATTTTATATAAACATTTATACCTTATCACATATAAGGTTTGATAATTACATAATTTTTAATCTTTTGTAATGTGAAAATGATGGTATCACATTATCCTTTTAAATTTTCAATATGCACTCTCTCCCCTTATAAAAGGCCACCACTCTCATATACAATTTTATCATCAAACCCCTATTTTATTGTCTACTACCTGACCATATTACTTCAATGTATAACTCCCCATAACCAATTGGAAATATTTTTTCTTGAGGTAATACCATCAAGTAAGGATCAATGTATATACACATAGGGGAAATCCAAAGGAGATGTGAAATTATTAAATGTCTATTTTTGTTTTATTTATTCCTCCTAATCCATTAAACTGTAATTTAATATTATAATATAACAAAACAATCCCCCAATATATATTAATAGACTTTTATTTTAATTTAATAACCGAGATTAATCTCCACTTCAATAAAATTGGATTTAAAACCATCAAGCGTGTGTGTGAAGGACTACCTCCATACGAACTCATGTTATTTATTTTCTGTCATGACCACTCAACGATCAATATAAATAAGTATTTAAAATATATATATTACATTTAATAAATTATTATTCTTTTGGAATTATTATATCACATATATAATCTATATTTCCATTCTGTTGTGGATATGATAATGCCGTGTGTGTCTACAACGAACTACCTCCTCACATAAGAATGTGATACATTATTCACATATGATATACATGGAAGTTATAAATATTAAGATTAATTAATATAGGTTATATTTATGACCTAAACATACGTATTGAAATATAATGTCACATATAACATCTTACAAACAAATCAGTTGCAATACAGTAACATAACTTTGTGTACCTGTGGACTACTACATCCACATAGCGATGTGAAATGATTTTTATTTATATTTAATATAGATTTTAATAATGATTTAAATTTTTAATATATATGTTATATATGAAATAATAATTTCTGTGTATTTTTTTTTTGAAATTTATCATCCTTTCATTCAGTCCATCAATGAAAAATAGGGACAAATTTCATTCGTACGTATAGTCTACCATCTCAATGAATTATGTAATCCATTATATTTTCCTACCAGTAATATATTAATCCAAATAAATATAGAATTAAACTATATTACATTAATATCATGTAAAATATTATGGAGAGGATGTAACCATTATCATATTAAATAGATCAAAAATTCAAACTCAAAACACAAAGGAAAAAATAAGTTATTACCCGAGTAAATGATTTTAATAATAAATTATTAATAAATGAGAGAAAAATAACCATAAGAAAATAAAATGTATTAATATATATAACATTATATTTACTAAATAGATTAATATTATTAAAATATTTATTATAATTTATTTCCAAATATATATAATGAAATACTATCCTATGGTAAGGGTTTCCCATCTCAGATTTTCTTCAGTGAGACATATTCAATGTTCACTACATATTAAATTTTCTGGATTGTTTGATATGCATATTGACAGGATATATAATAAATTAATTTTTAATCATTTTTGATGTTTATTAATTTATCCCATTTATAGGGTATATGAATCGATCATTACCATAATGTTAAGGGTGTATTTCAAAATTTCATCATTATTATATATTTTAAATGGTTATGAATCCATTTTGGAAATTATTTTATATTTATTAAAATCTATATATTTTTCCTCCTATTGTTTTTAATGATATTTAAGATGTAATGGTTTCATTATTCCCCCCATTGGTATGTAATGTAATTGAGAAAAATCATTATAAGAAAATACGACATTATTTATCTCTTGATTTAAAAGACCTTTTTAGAAAATTCCATTGTTTATTATAATTTTTTCCAAATTTTTGTTATTATTTATGAAATTACCTATTAAATAATTTTTTTTCCAATTTTTAATTATTATGAAATTTTTCTAAAGAAATCTAAATGTTGTTTGTAAACCAAGACCAGTTCAGATTTTATGGTAAAATTGAAATATATAATTTTTTATCATTTATGACAGGAATAAAATTTATTATCAAAATTAGTAGTCATTGAATAATGATTAGTTTATAATATTCAAATGTTCTTTAAAAATAAAAAAATTTCAAATAAATTTGTTATTTTTTAGATAGAAAAATATATTAGTCATAAAAATATTATTTAACATGATAATTATTTTAATGAAATTATTATTGTATTATTATTCCTTAATGTTATATCGTGGGTTATAGAACTCTCTCAAGTGAAACAATCATATTGATTAATGTACAATAATAATTACACTCTATGAAGCAGAGGCTACAGACTAGATGTGGGGTAGTAGTTAACATTGTATGGAAACATTATCGTCCAGTATAAAGTTGAAATATAGTTGAAATAAAAACACTATAGTAACATAAATAAGTGAAATATTACAAAATAGTTGATAAAAAAAGTCAACTAAAATTACTATATTAATTAAAGAATAATTTAATAACAATATTAAAAAGAATAAAAAACATGGAAAAATAAATATAGATAAAAGACCAAGAAGACACAACTAAACTCAAAATACCATTTTCCTAAACAAGAAATTAGTCTCTTCTCCAATATCCAATACATCTACCAATCAACAATAAAAAAATATCTTCTACACTTTTCCAAACTATCATCATTGTTATATGCTCATGTACCAAATGGTGGGCTATTTATGGGGTGATTAAAACTCATAGAATCAACACCATCATGTCTAAAAATCCAATATGATTGTAATTTCATGAAATATTTAATAAATTTTATTATTATTTTAAATGAATACAATACAATATTAATTTATATTATTTACTATTCCATGATATCTCTATGCATGTATCCTAACAATTCATACTATAACTAGATGTCCATGGAATAATTAAAAACCAAAACATAACCAATGTAGATATATTTTGGTATAACAAGTCCAAACACTATAAGAATTAAAATAAAAGGGGGATATGATCTGTTTGAAATACAACATATCCAGTACAAGCCCTCTATATAATAATTCCTACATAAATGATCCAATCTATTAATGCATTATATCAATACTAGGCCAATTCCCTATAATAATTACATTATAACTAGGAAAATTCTTTTTATAATAATAACATAACTGAGCCATTGCCTATATATAATCATTACAACACCACCTGTAAAAGCACTATATATGTTCATTAATGAATCTATCACAAAACGAGTCTTAACATTATGAATAAAAAAATATAACATCAAAACACCCAATGTCTACTTAATCCAAAAACCATTTTCCATTCACCTAACGTTTCAATTATCAAATTATATATTATCCCATTAACATGATAGTGCACGAACCCATCTCATATAAAATTTTCACCCATTATTTCAATAAACATGAATTACATTTTTAGGGTGAATATATCATATGAAATAAACTAAAGTGTCATGTCATTCAAAACAAAGTTTTATTACACAATATAGTTTATTTTTTGATCTATGGTAGGCTCACCCTTTGTGTAGATTCAAGAACGGTCTCATCACTAATGAGTGAAATGGGATCCAAGGAGTGGATCAAAACAAATTATCATCGACCAAAATTATTCTTTTAGTTATAACAGATATTATGTATTTTTAATAACATAATATTGGACAAAATAAAAGAAATATTATGTTACCAATAGTATTTGTTCTAGATTACATATCATTATCCTGTAATCAATGAGAATATATCAATAAAGAACACTGATGAATAATGATGTTTCATGAGATAAATGTTGTGAATAGATCTCAAAAAAACAATGATAAAAAACTACTCAATGGAAGTGAATAGATCAGACCACTATATCATTGAATAGTAGTAGAAAAAGTGAAAAAATTGAAGGAACTTAGTAGATTTTAAATGATAGACCGATTTTTCTAGATTGGAAGGAATCTTACCCAAATCACTTGGAGAAGAAATATGTTAGAGAGAGAAGGGTGAAAAAAGAAGGGAAATAATTATAATGTTTAACATGGTTTAAAAATATTTTTATTGAGTTATTCATGATGATAACCACATTAATGATATTAATTTATATATTTATAAAATACATTGAAAGACACATCTCCTCGGGTTAAAATAACACTAAATTTCTATTTCATTAGATGAATGGGTTTTTTAGTGTGTGAAATTCTCAGGCATTGAACTAGTTAATGAAATCTTCTCAAGAACTAGTATATATTGTGTAAAAAATTCATGATATGATATTTTATAACCGACAACTCCCATTCCATCTTCTATAGAAAGAAATTACCCAAATTAAAATGTATTTAGAACCGATAGAGAACTCTCTATGCCATGTAAAAAAATTTATATACATAATATATTAATTGAAAATTACATCCCCAAATAATTGTTTATTTTCCAAGGAAACATATCTTCATTCGTAAACCAAATTCTACCTCTAATTATTAATGATGAAAATAAAATAAAAAAAGGTGGATCAACCAAAACATTAGATAGATGTTCCTGATAAATGAAGGGATCGTTAGACACCCCACACTAGAGAAACTCATCCAAAGATTCTCCACGAATCAATTTTGTTTCTATGTGAAATAATTTGGCCATTATGCTCATTTTTCACATTCCCTCTCAGATGTCACCTCTAGGACAATCCCATATAACCACTACACTCAAACTATAGGAATCATCTTTCCCATGGGATACTTTTCACTATGGTTGACAATCCATACAAGTTGATCCTCAAAAGATGCATCTACACGATGATGAATGTCATTAATATCTATCACTTGAGGTGGATCAAGATGATATCTATGAGGTAGTGAGATATGAAGCACATCGGTCATGGAACTGTAGCATAGTAGCAATACCAATCAATACACCACAAGACCGCCCCATTAAACTGTCTCAAACTACTTAAATAGTGGGATCCCTAGACCCAAATATGCAATAATTTTCATTTCCATATCATGTTTATAGTTACTTATACATGAAGTCATCAAACCATTATGGTGTAAACTTTTCTTCATGAACTATTGAATTGGTAGTGTTCAAAGAATAATTGTTGTATCGAGAGGTTATAGAAGATCCCATGATATAAAAGAACCTCAAGATACTATGACCTTCATCTTAAATATATGTTCTATTGCCTAAATACATCATTCCAACTGGACATATTATATGTTTGGCTATCAAGTGCTAGGGAATCCTATGAATTGATAATTCCTCTCATGATGTTTGCACATGATGATCTCTAGTAGCGAGATCATGAGCACAAACACACTAATAAAAACACTAAAACTTTGGGGATTCATTAATGGCTAATATCCATGGACATGGGTATTAATCTCTTGACTTGAGACAATTAACAATGTGTATATTACTATTTTTTACATTGATTCAAGGAAAAAACCATGGTATTAAAATCATGGTGAGCTTTTTTCTGTTGGCTGTGTCAGTGGTTGTATGACATTGGATGAATGTTCCGGAAAAGATTTGTCCCTTCCATGTTTAGGAAGTTGTATATATCAGGCCCTGTTGATCGGGATGGTGATACATTCATATGTAATAGGACAAATTATTAGAAAGGTAAATCCATCTAGGTAGATCAACTAACAATAATTCATGAAATGGATGTTGAAACAAGTGTGTGTCCTTCTTTATAAGAAATTTAATGACAACGAGATTATAGTGCACTGTCAGTGTTCGTTGGTTGGTATTAATTTCATTGACAATCCTTATGTCATTAGGGGCCATGATGGGTATCTAGCCTCTTCTCTTGGACTATGGGAATTATTCTATACTATCAAGATATGATCCTTGAGTGTCACACTTAATAGCTTATTCAAGAATCCTCTTTATTCAGTTGAGTAGGTATATTGAAATAGTTGTCCCCACCATGCGGTTTGTGTGTTGTCCAAGATTCCTATCATCAAAATACTTAAATAAATTTATTAATATTCCAGTTATGAATATTTTGGATTTAATTTATTTATATAATTTACAATTTTATTAAATAAAATATTATATTAATCGAACGAATAATATTTTATTATTTATGGGTTTTTAATATTAATTAGTAAAGAGAATCGATTTAAATGGCCTATTTTTGTCACGTAATATATATATATATATTACATGTAATTGATAAAAAAATAAATAATTTTGGCGCAGTTCAGTTTGTTAAAACTTACTTATTTAGTGGACATTGAAATTAATGTGGGTCAGGATCCCAATTGGTTATTTTCTGAAACCACTATAAATAATGAAGAATGCTCTCTCCCATTAATATATACATTCTTTTCATTGAATAAAATGTAGAGAATCTCTCTCATCCTGCTCTCTAAAGATATGCTCCAGATCCATGAAGCTCAGATCATGATCTCTCTCAAGAATTAAAGGCATCTCAATGTGGTGATATTTAGGATGCAGAATAAGTTGTCGGATCTCAGTGATAGCATCTGTAATTTGATGATCGAAGCTCTTATGGGTTTTTTGAATCATGAAAGGATGATATAGTGGGTTACTTATTTGGATAAATTGAGCAATATTAACTACTGACAAGATGTAGTCAACAATGGATTTAGATTTGAAACAGGTATGTTTAGAGTTTAATTTTTGTGATCTTTATAATTTATACGAGATCTTCAGTCATCCCCAGGGCTTGGTTCCTAGATGAAAAATTGTTCTGTTGTACCGTAATAGTAATTTTTTATAATTCATGACCTACATACTTCCACTTCTGGCCCCGAACCCATTTAGTGGTATCAATGTGATTTCATTGATTTTCTGATCCTAGAAAATTAATGTTTCATTACAATTATGTAGTGCCTTCAACGATGGTCCCAACAGTGAAACCACACATTAATCTAATGTCGAACAACCATGTTATGTTCATTTTAAATTTATCGATTGGATAAAATTTGTGTTTTGATCCCAGGTTTTAAATTTTATTCATTCCAAAGGATTGATAATGTTTTTATCATTCATCAGATATGACTATAATTATATGAAAAATTATAAATTTTATAATTTAACAATTTTCCTAAAATTTTATTATTATAATATTATTTATATTATTATTATAATGATATAATTATAATATGATAATATTTAATTATTATTATAATATTATTATTAAATTCTAAAGGCTATTTAGCCATTATGAAATGTTTGATGTGTGAATTTTTTTGGGGAATACATGACACACACACAAAATGGGAAAAGGAGATCATATTCTTTTTAAGGCTGTAGGATTTTTAAATAAACGAAATCAATAAGGAGGGGGATATTATTAAAAAAAGGGATCCACATAGACCCCAGGTCATCATCATCATTGACATGCCAATGAAGGGTGATCCATCTACTATCAAGGCCAGAGGAGCTAGCCTCTTACCCCCCCCCCCCCCCCCCGACCATGTCTTCCCTGCATGCCAGTCACCTCCCTTCCCTGCCTCCTGGCCTCCACCACCACCCAGATCATGAGGCGCCACTCCCCTCGACGACACCCTTGCCCTAATTCTATGCCCTGCCCTCTCCTAGACACTACATACTACCATGACCACCTCTACCTTCCTTCCTCCCATCCAATGTGACCCACACTGAGCCTGCCACATGGACCACCCTCTTAGTTGTTTTAATCGCATTCCCACAGCAGGCTATCATCTTATCCACCACATGTGACCCACCACCCTCGACTACCCTAGACACCCTACAATAGAGGAACCCTCAAAGATACAGGAAACCTACTTCATCGGGCCACATTGGGGTTTATGGACATGTCATCCAGACACCCGCGTTGGTGTACTGCCCTCTAGGACAGATCTCGTCCACCACCAATTATAGCTGTCACACCACATGAATCTTGAAAGAAACTACTTCTCAACCACCCTCATGGTCACTTCTTCCTCCACTAACCTGGCCTCCACTATTCAGTTATACCATCACCCTACAACTCCCTTACCTCTCTGGACCTAGATGTCGTATGCTGCCTCTACCAGCCTCCCTAATGTCCTATACCTATTTTCCCACATGGAGGTACTCCATTAATTATCATGCATGTTTTCCTACATGGAAATATTGGCCCTGAAGTGGCACGGGCTAGTTTGATCAACATGGAATGGGTTTTGAATGGATTGGTCAGGCCATGTATAGCCCTTCACTGTCTGGTAAGGCCTTGCATGGTTTTTCCCGGACCCGCACATGCCCTATAGTGATGTTTCAGGGACCGACCATTAGAAATGATAAAAATAAATTTATTTAATTAGATTATATAAATTAAATTAATTAAAATTATTTTTGGTGAATTATTTTAGTACCTATTTTATAAATTAGATTATTTTATAAATTATATTTAATTAACTAATTAAATTAATTATGGCATATGAATTTAAATTAATTAGTAGACTAATAATTAATTTAATTATTTTATTTTTATAATAAATTTAATTTAATTAATAACTATCATACTTATTTGATACTATTTAGTTTTATTTCCCATTTTTTACATTCATTCTAGTCTTGAGAACCGACCCGTGTGTGTATCATTTATATTAATATTAATCTTACTGTGTGTAATGATTTTAATTTATTAAATAGACAATATGCACATCATCTTTATTTTCAGTTAAATTATATATGGAAATATGTGCCCAATTTTCCTAATGTACATTTATAACCCTAGTTCTCCTCGCCAGTTCCTGAGTATCTTTATACATTAGATGATGACGTTGAATGACACAAACCACACCAAGATGAGGTAGTACTCCAATACGTGATGTAGACCCCACAATATAGGGTAATACTTTAAAAGTGAAGCAAAAAAATAGGACGTGGTTAAGTATCAATATGAGTAACACATCGACTCAGGTATGATGCCCTTAGGCCATTTAGATGCTCATGACCAGTAAGGTAATATTTTTACATTATGCATTAATTTAGTATTTTATGCATTAATAAATAGTGGTAAAATAAATAAATTTATAAATAATAAAATGCATAACGATGCATCATAAATTTTTATATTAATTTTCAATTGTGAGCACGATAACATATATATAAAAGATTAATAGAAAAGGATAACATTTGTTAAGAGAAAAAACAAATTTCCTTAATGAAATATTATTTCACCACAGCCTTCCACCATTCATGTTTGAACCAAACTTGGTGTTTGTGGTGCTGTTCATGCCATAACATATAATGCCTCTTACTGGCAACGAATTCATATAAAAAGGGAGGGTCAACATAACAAAAATTTAAGAAAATAAATAGCTATATATGTCTTTTAATTATTATAAATTAATGCATTGAGTAAATGATGAAAATATTTCCAAGCAGGGAATTCACTCAACAGATCATTGAACATCGAGTTATTACGGTTGGCTACCCAATATCCTACCATGAACCCTCTGAGTAGTGGTTTAGCCAAATAATCTATACTTCGAGGGAGATTTTAGGATACCTTCCACTATAATACTCAAACTATAGTGTATTTCGATTCTTGTAAAGAGGGTTCCTAGAATTCGATAATTTTGTGGGAGACATATAAAGATTTAATTAATTGGTAATGTCATATTCGATAATCAGTATTAAAATTACTAATCTTCTGATCTTTATTTTTATATAATGAAATTTTATAAAACAATAAAACTATTATAAATATTATACAATATAAATGACCAAAAAATAATGAAATTTTAATATAATATAGTCTATTATGGATAATATTACTATATAACAAATTCAATGTGCTTGTGTCCCAACCTGGAATGCCACATTAGGCAGTGAGGGTGTAAACTTTTTTACAAGAGACACATGAATTTTTCATATTATGGTTCTATCATAATTATAACATAAATGATTGCTGTTAGTTTAGGATAGATAAATATTACATGGATGATGTTACATGTACTCTAATATCCAAAATTATTCCAAGGAGAAAGCATAGTAAGATATGAATGTGATGATTTCACACTCTTATTGTACATTGAAGGAATGACCATAATCATTCATGGGGTCCCATTCTTATTCCTTTTACACCCAATTTATCTAGTTCTGTTTAATGAAACAAACTAACATTATTGAGTAAGAACTAAATTACATTTAATGTAAAATTCTACATGTAATAAGAATTTTAAAGATCGCAACATCTTATGTTTTTATAGAGAATATATAGAAAGGAACGGTGAAAAGTCCTATGGAAATTAATGCAAAAGGAACCTTCATGATGTACTTAAATGAAAATCTGTTGGTTATTGAATATGATCTTATTTTCTATGCATATAATGATATAAATGAATGGATGATTAAAAATGAAATTAAGTGAAACACAAAAAGCAAGTACCTGCTTTTCATTTAGGTATATTCATCAATTTATATTAATTTTTTTGACGTAGTTCATGGTTATTGAATACAATATGATAATGACATATTTTTAGTTTAATACAATTACCATGTATGTATAGGAACAATGTTTGAAGTAAATTTTCTTCTCCATGTAGCTGATAAAGGGTGATTCTAATGTCAGCGGTGAGAAACACATAACTTCAAAATATCCATTTGAATGATTCTAGTTGAACATGTTTTTTATTATAAGAAAAAAAAATTATCTCTTGTGACTATTTGTTAATAATGAGACAGTATTATGAATTTTTGATTATTTTTTTTAGGTGTATCATACTCAACAAATTGTATAGGAAAACTTTAATCAACGACAATACATGTTGAACAAAAAATGTAAGACAAACTCAGTTATGGGAATAGTAATCATTTCCAGGTAAAATAAATATTTTAAATCATGTATATTCCTAGTATGGTATTTAGACTCATAATCACTAACACCTTCTTTATTATTGATATCATTAGTTTAAATAATTAAACCATTGAAATAATGGTGTGACACAAGGCTTTTGGGGTTAGTTCAACAAGTGAGTGTGAACAATTATAAGGGAATGATAGAGGTAAATATACTTTATAATATTATCTTATGTTATTAAGTAGTGTAATAGTTATATATGTTTTTACAGAAAATATGACTTTCTTCATATCAGCATGATGAAGAATATATTGGCATAACATGCATCGATCATGATAATTTTGGGTGGAGTATTTCCGGAATGCATGTTTCCTTATCTACATCACGGTATTGATGTTATTTATGAGGATAAATGATAAATGCTTACATGTCAGCATAGATAAATGAAATTTTTCATGGGTAAATTCATAAACACACATATTATACATCAATGTTATGATGTATGGAGTATCAACACTTCAACCTGCAGTAACTTCCATCGTATTTCAGGATGTTCATTGAAAATAATGGATTAAACCCATAACAAATATGCCAAATAAAATAAAAAATTGATATCATATGAGTTATATAATGATGGTCATCAATTAGGTATTTGAAAATGTGTTAAAAATATACAACGTTTGTTAAGATAAAAGAAAACCTGCATCATTCTAAACAAATGGTGCATCAATGTAAATATCCTAAAAGTTTCATAGGATGTTAAGTAAATCCGTATGGTAGAAAAGATTTGGTCAAGTGATAGACTAAATTTCAATATAAAGGTGTACATCAGTATTTGAGACAGTGGGAGCTTAATTGAATGGTATTTAGTCAATCCTTGAGACGAAAAAATGGTTGGCTTAGGAAAGAGTTTCTCTTGTTCTGGTGGAAGAGGCATATTCCATCGACACATTCTACATAGGAATAATGAAAACATGGTGATGTTTTTATATTCACCATGTTCAGTGATAAATTATTCATTATCAATAGTACGTCCTACACATTAGATTTATATGGGAAATATATAATATTGATAAGATCAACTTATATTCAATAAGGGATTCCATATATCAAATTTCAAAGGCTCTTATAAAATGAATACTACAGTGGGTTTTCATATGAAATTATACATGGATTGTAAAATCCTGGTACCAATGTGTCTTGAGTTGATTTACCATGTCTGTATTCCCAAATACATTATAATTATTCTTGTCATAGATACCATTTATGATCATTAAATTGGTCATTAAAAGCTATGATCATATTTTAGAGAAGGTGTATATATGACCCAACTAGAAAGGGATGATAACATCATATGATACCAATAATTATTTAATATTACAAAAATCATGTTTCAGATTAGTGTAGAAACATGATCTCAGAGTGTTAATTTAAAATTAATCATTTCTTGGTATCTACCAAAGGATAGTGGAAGATCCAATTCTATCAAGGAAAAAATATGTTTCGAAACATATGGAAAACTGATTTTGGTCAAACAGTTAGATAAGACCAGTATAAAAGTAATAATTCCGTGATTCACTTGAAGTAGCAACCTATGTTCTAGGGAACATGATATATCAATATAGATCCAACAATTCCTCTAACCTATTCAATCATATATATATTGAAATTGTATTGAGAAATAGAAGTTGGATCAATACTTGTTTAATATGGTTTTGTGTGCCACATGGCATAATCTCTTCTGGTTGAAATGTTCCGAACATGAGAATAGATTAATGTTTCGAGATTACTTCTATACACCATAGTGATAGATCAATCCCGTATGACAAAATATATACCCGAATTTATATTGCTAGGATATACATTATAGAAGGTAGATATCAATTATATCTAGGATCATAGCATGTGAAGCAGTCCAAACTATCATTCTTTACTTCGGGAATTTAAAATTATATGTACATGGAATATGGAGAAGAAGGTATACTAATTTTTTTGGGAGATGAACTAATAATCATTATATCAAATTGATCTAGTATCGTAGTTAGGCTAAGGTGATGAGCAAGTCAATCTCATGAAAGCCAGTGGTAGCTATATCTATTAATACCAAGTATATTGTAGCATCTAAGGAAGATTAAATGTAGTTTATTATAACTATATGTTTTAGTTATTAGAGTCGCAGCTAGTAAGTAATATATTATAATAATCCAAATTATGATTTTCTTACGTTCATATTTTTCAATTAATGATAACGAAAAAACGGATATACTCAGGGATACCTTATCTTGAGATATTTTACTCAAGGAAATTTGGTCTCATAAAGCTGATATCCCACACAACTAAAAGGTGGTAGGCTATATAGTTAAATCCATAACTTGACAGAAGCATGATCTTTATCATGCGAGTTTGTAAATATTTAGGTTTGCATGTTGGATCTAGTGAATGATGGAGTGTTGAAATAGTGGGTTCCATAGACCCATCATTTTCGTACAATTGATTAGCATATAATGCCTACAACTAGTTATAAATGATATCAACTTACCATTATCATGTAGACCTTTTAGCATCCACTATTGAAATGCTAATTTCCAATGATTAATTGTCGTATTAAGAGGATATAGATGATCTGAGGCTATAATGAGAACCCTGACATACTATGAAATTAATCATAAATATATGTTCTATGGTCTAGACACATTTTACATAATGGACATAATAGATGATTGACTATCTGGTATTAGGCTCATAATCACTGAAACTTAATCTCATATAGATTGTAATTGATGACCACTTGAGGAGATATCATGAGGACAAACCCACGAGTAAGAACAATTTTTTTTGGTTTCATTGGTCATTCATGTCTACGATGTTGTGTATTGGTATCCGAACGTGAGACCACTACTAATATGTTTCATTTGATTGTGTATTTTTATGGAAGTTAAAAACCATGTCATTTAAATCATGGTGAAGTAGCCTATGTTGGGTGCATCAATGATGTTATGCAATTGGTTGATTTTTCATGAAATTATTTTTCTACTAAATTTTTAGGAAGTAGTATATCTATCGATCGATTAATCAAGATGGTGATACCATATTAATTCATTTTCCAAAGTAGTAGAATGGTAGATCCAAATGTATAGATAAACGAATAATAAAATAAAGAAATGATGATGACACAAGTGTGCTTCCTATTTTATGATCATTTAAATGAAAAAGATATTTTAATACACAATATTCATTCATAGGTTGGGTTTATTTGATATGACAATCCTCGTCTCTTTAGGGGACATGATGGGTTGGTAGACTTCACTCTTGGAAAATGAGTTTTATTCACTGCTATCAAGACTAAAGCAAAGTGGTTCCCACACAACAGTATATTCAAGAATCTACCCTATTACACTGAATAGGTATATAAAAATAGTAGGCCCACCATGATTCCAAGTGTATTCCAACTTTTTGATCACCAAAATACTTAAATAAATTTTTAAATATTCATGTTATTAATATTTTTTATTGTATTAATTTAATTTACCAACATGCTTAGTAAATTCAAGTAAGTATTAATTGAACGAATGTTATTTTATTATTCAAGGTTAGTTTAATTATAGGAAGGAAAGTTAGTCGAGTAAAATGGCTCAATTTTTAAGATGTAATATATATTTTATAATTTATATTATTGTAATAAAATAATAACTAATATTGGCAATGTTTAGTCGGTTGAAATTATATATTTAGTGGATGTTGAAATAAATGGGGGATGGGGATCCTAATAGAGTATTTTTTAACACCACTATAAATAATAGTGGAAGCTCTCTACCATGAATCTATTCATTCATTTCATGGAATAAATTCATGGGAATCTCCCTACTCCCACTCTCTCGAGATAATCTCTCAATCTTAGATGGTCGGGTCATGAACTCTCATAATCATTAAAGGAATCTCGATGTAGTTATTTTTTAGGTAGTCGAATGCATCTTCAGATTTCCACTCTAGAACACATAATTCAAAGATCTATGATACCATGGGTTTCTAAAGTGTATGTAGATGATATATAGGGTTCTGGCTATAGATACATTTCTAAACAATCACCATCGATGAGATCCAGTTGACCACTACTTTAGATATGAATCATGTATGATTTAAGTATTATTTTTGTTCTCTTTATAATTAACAATAGATCATTGGACCTCATAGGGGCTCATATCATTGGCTACAACATGTTTTGTCATTCAGTCAATGAAAAATATGCAATTTCATCGAAATATAGTTGACACCAAAACGAAAACACTATTTCCAATAAAAAAGTATTATAAAAACCTATGTGAATGATTTCCATGTTTCCGAAAATGGTATTTTTCAAAAATTGGTGACACCCATATGAAAACACGATGACCCATAACAAAATATAGAGGTCATCTCCAATGGTCAATATAATACTTTTTCCTACAATGTACACACACAAACTATCTCTTAATCAAATAAATTTGGTCATGAAATTCCTATACAAGATAACATCCAAAATTAAAAGAATCATCTAACTCCATGCAATAAATAGGTGAATAGACCAGAAAACATTAAAAAATATCAAAAGGTTCCATATGGATCGATTCATAGAATCTGTTATTATTTGAAGACTCGATGAGTTCCATATTCTTAACTCATAGACCATCTATATCCAAAACATATATTCATAACATATTGTACATAATTTGAATAGTCTATTGATATTGACAATATTTTTGAGGATGATAGGATGTTCTTATAGGAACCTATGTTTTTCGAGCCTTTTGATGACCCTTTAATAAATCTTATGTGAAAATAGTATATCAATATATAATAATAATCCTTATAACACCATGAAATAAAAAAATATTACACATATAAATAAGACCATGATAATAAAATGTTAATCTAGGATTTATTTCACCTTTCACCACATCTCCAAGAATATCCCATACTTGAAATAGATCACCAAAACTATCTCATCATCTACTGAAGATGGTGTAATATTTGATAAGATATTGAAACATAGATCGCAGTAAAAAACTAACTTTTTATCCTTCATTATATTTTTATTATTGTGATCATTTTCATCCATCAATGTATCTATATAGAAGTGGTAGAAAAAATACACCATTAAATCATTCCAAAAAATCTATTTTTACTACCAATATTTCATTAAACTATTTAGCCAACACATGGTGGGTCCATAATGATTGTATACAGAAGCTTCAACCTCCAGTCTATAGGTGTGTTACAAAATTTTAAGATCTTATATACTGACTCAATACAAAACATAGATTCTTAGGGAACACCTCAAAATATAATTTATGTATTTATTATAACCATAACCCTATCATCATCGTAGGCACTGAAGATATATTGTAAACAATCCCCCTTTCAAATAATTTCATGAACTTTTGGATGCTTCTATGAAACTATAAATCCATCTAATCCCTAATTTCCTTAAAATTGTATAGTTCATATTTGTTAAGCACATGATGATATCCACTCTTGATATTGTAAATTCAAACATGATGAGGAGGAATTTTCCCTACAAGAAAAAAACACTTAGTAAAACACTATTTATCATAACGTTCGACCTAAACTGTTGACACAATTGATAACCACATGACCATGGTCTCTCTAAATACATCATAACAAGCGTATTGTAATAAAAAATTATTTCATTTAATTTTTTAGATACTATAGTGATATCATTTAATTGATCATACATGAAAACATATCACATGTAAAACGTATGAGAATATCATGAATAATGCATGTGAATACTTATCCCAATGTTCCTATCAGGTTGAATTAATAGACAACTCTTTTTGTACTATTCCATTAGTATAAATAAGAATAAACAATAAAATTTAAAAAATATTAATCAACCAAGATGAAATATAATCTACTATAATATGTGAGAATCATAAATGATAATCCACAACCATGGGAACATAGATTTCCCACCATACATTGGTTAACTACTCCCATATGTAATCTCATTAATATGTGTAATAACATTCTAGTTTCATATATACATTTCCAAATTATTAAAGCAATAGAATGAAACAATAATTCTCTGATACTACTTTGTAACATCCTCTTGTCCCAAACACATTCACATGTCCAAATTAGGTTGTTTACTGGATCATTGTTGTGCCTCCCCATATGAATTATTCTTCTAACTAGCTGTGGGGGGGGGGGGGGTTCAAAAAACAATATGGGGAGAATATACATGCTACATCAGTGATTTAACAATCTATAATTAATAAATTATCACAGAGTCAAAAATAGAGAATATAGAATAACACAATAGTTGAATTAAGAGATAAAAATAAATTTAATAATCCAATATAAATAATAATAACGGAATAATATAATTACAAGTTGGAATGTCATATAATTTTATGATAAAAGTAATAATGTTTAATAACCAAGCTGGAATAGTAGGACTCAATCGACCATGATCCAAAACACCACTTCATTTCAAACCCAAGAACCAAACCATATAGTAAGTAACAATAAAACACATGGTCCTATTACCTTATAAAACCCCACTCCATGTAATATTTTTGAGTAAAAAATTTCAACTTGATTAGGGTGGAAGTAAATCTCTGATGATTAATAACACTATGTATAAACAAAACAAATAATATAGTAACTGCATGAAATGAAGAGATATATATGAATATTAATTAGTCAATTGATAAAAACAACAACTAAATTAATATTGAATCCAATCTAGATATAACTATGAATTTATCTCAACTATGATAACTGCAACCAATAAACTATAAAATAACATCCTAACAATGTAAATCCATCTATATAATAATTTCAACATAATCCGACAATGAACTATAATCATTATAGTAGAATTGGTCCAATCATTATACGAAATACAACATATCATGGCCATTAAATCCAAATAATCATTTCATAATAACCATTAAATGACATAAAATCTTTACCAATTCACCAATAAAATCCCTCTAAGAATTATAACATAACAAAGAAAACCCTATAAAAATGACAAAATTTATAAGATAATGACTATATATAAGATTTATAACATATCCCAGCCAATCCCATCATATAATAATTACATCCTGAGTCACATCAAATGTCAAAATAGAATGAATAAAAAAATATGACATCAAAATCGACAATGATCAATTCTGCAATATATGATTTTCCAATCAATTACCCTTCTATTACAATAATTAAATTTTAATCCAATAACATGAAATAATAAAAACCCACATCATATAAAATTATAATCATTCAATTCAATCAAAATGAGACGAATTTTCCAATTTGAATCTATGACATGAAATAACCATATATATTATGTCATTTGAATACATATTTTATATCATTATCTAGTTAATTTTTTTCAACGGTATCCTCACATTGTGTGTATCCATAGGATAGATCACAATAATATTGGATTCCATGGGATTCAATGAATGGACCAAAAAATGATTTCTATGAACCATTATACTATTATTTAATATTATCATTGACTCTGTGAAATGAAATTATATTTCACACACATTGAAAAAAGACACATACCATATGTATTTATTGTAGACCACAAACCATTACTCGGATTTCAATGACACACTGTTAATTGGGAACACTAATGTAGTATGAAGGTGATGGAGAGTAAAATTAAAACCTAGACCCATAAAAACAATGATCAATGATTGATAAAAAATTATTCAATATATCACACTTATATAATTAAATATAGTTGATGAAAAAATAGAATAAAAATGAAATGCAACTCTTCAGAGATTAAACACGAGACTGATTATTCAAGAATGGAAGGAATTACTCCAAAATCTCTTCTACTTTTCATAGGGTTTTAGAGATATGGATTAAAAACAAATAAATATGATACATTTATGGGACATGGTATAAAAAACAACTAGTCTTGAGATATTTATGTAGTGAACACCCTTCGTGAGTTAAATATATCAATTTATAAGATATACTAAAAAATGTGTTAATATTGGTTAAAATTAACACAATAAAATGTTTCATGATTTGAACCAGTTAAATATATTAGAAATATTTAATGCAATAAAAAATTTCCTGAAAATTTTCCAATAATAGATTCATGTCATGTAAACCATTCATGATGTGAAATATTAGAGTAAACTAATAGCATCCAATCTTCTATAGAATGATTACTAGTGAACTATGAATATTTCTATACCGAAAATGAAGTATTTTAATGAAAATTTTCAAATTTATACATGGAATATGATAATTCTTGTGAAAAAAATTAATGAATTTTAGATTTTTTCCCATGAAAAATATCTTTTAATGAAAAATAATATCGAAAATTGTGGTTTAAATAATAAATGAAATTCAATGAATAGTGAATAAAAAATGGAAGTGCAACATAAATTGAAATGTATGAGGTATTACATTCATGATAATAAAAAATTTATAATATTTTTTCTCTACAAGAGATAATGTTATTTGATGTCATAATTATTATTTCTATTGATGTTATATCATTAGTTTGATGGTGGCTTTAGAATTTTATTATTTTTCATAAAATTACTATGGATTCATTATGATTGTCTTTATTATAATGGGGTAGTATTAACATTTCATCTATTAGAAGATCAATATAATTGTTCATATTTATTTTGACACATCCCTTTCTGGTATGGAAATATTTCAACATAATAAGTGATTGTATGTACCTTGTTATAGATTACCCATTGATGCATAGATTGGTCTCATGTGGAAAATATGATGGCCAAATTATATGTGTTTATACATATAGATTTATGAATCCTTGTCAATGGGCATGAATTATGTTTTATATATCTAGAATTATGAGTTACCTGATCATGATAATATTAATTAACATTCCATGTGAAAATTAAATTATTTAAATCGCTAGGGATATGTTTAAAGATCACCGAATTAGTTAGTTGTAATTATTTGATAATCATTTATTCCTAGACAATTTGGAAAAAAAATTATTGATTGGGATGTGTTCCAGATATTTACATTTTCATATTGGATATGATTATTTAGACATTATAGATTCCATTTTATGTATTACCTTACTTATAAATTGAGATCAACCCATACAATGTTTTATTTTTTCCCAAACACCAAGAATCCATTTATGGTTTATATGAAGGGATAAGATGAGGGGAAATATAATGTTTAAAAATAAAACATATAGTTTATTTTATGATTTTCTCTTTTAATGTGAATTTGATGTATAAATATAGTGTATTAAGATTATTAAACTATTTAGTCCTTATAGATGTGATTCCTTGTATCTTATGCCATTGTAAAAAAGTAACACTTTTTATGTGTAATTACTGTATTGGTCATTAGACATGAAACAATGCCATGTAATATAGTTACTATATGAATTAAGTACATGGTGATTATAAAGTGAAAAATAATAACTAGAAGTACATGACGTGTATCCCTTATACATGGTATGGACATTTAAATTTTTTTTGTGGGAAGTAAACACCAATTCAACAGGTGTGTACAATGTATAATTGTAAATTTTATGTAATCTTCCTATAGTTGTATTGTAAATATTCATCCAAATATTGTTTTTTGATGTGTAATAAAACAAATTTATTAATACATAAAACTTATAGAAATGAATTCCATGACTTAGTACATTGATAGTGCACGGCGATTATTAGGGTTAATATGATATAAAATGTTTCAACAATTGATCATTTTATTTGGGATAATTAATAATGTTTCATTATTATATACTAAAGAATCAACACATTAAATTTCCCAATATATTTAATTTTAATGTAATTTTAGGGAAATTATGTTAATAGTACACACAATGAAATTAATACATTTTTGGACAAAACATGTCATTTTAGTTTATAATGTATTTAGTTAATCCATTAAATTTTTTAATTAAAATTAGAGTATATATGAATTATAATTTTATTGGATAAAACATTGTAAATTTATATAATTAAAAAATAATATTATGAATTTGATTAATTTGTAGACATTATACATTATTAAAACAACTAATTGAAATGAAAACCAACTAATAATTTTAAATGTAAAATAATTGAATATCCATGATCAATCATGA
The DNA here is from genome assembly GCA_963277665.1 of Viscum album. Lineage (NCBI taxonomy): Eukaryota > Viridiplantae > Streptophyta > Magnoliopsida > Santalales > Viscaceae > Viscum > Viscum album. The sequence goes on along the minus strand of OY728121.1, from coordinate 137,492,905 downwards.
AATTGTCCTGGCCTATGAATAAGTCCCCTTTATTTAATATAAAATTTTAAAAATGAGTGTAATTATTTTTCATTATTTTAAATTAAAGTAATGTAGTTCATCTCTCCATCCATTATTATGTTAGTCTTTCTTTTCCATGGTAATTAATGTAATTCCCCTTTATCTAATCCTTATGATCTGCTCACATGCATTTTAGTAAAAAATAGATGTAATTAATAGTCTTTTCAGAGGTATGTGGAGGTGAATGAATATAGAACTCTAATGATTCCATGTTATGTGATATATAAGAGGATAGTTCGAATAATGTATATCATGTGATGTATAGGGAAAAAAGAAATTCCACTAGGTAATAGGTTGATTTATTTTTCACTCAATAAATCAACCAATATTTATATGCTCATGATAGGTTCATATGCTTATTTTTTTATAAATATTTTTTCTAAATTCAGGTCTGAAATTATTTATATATATAAATTATGGTGAAAAGTTGTAATTTAAATAAATGTATTAATTTTATTTAATTTATAAACAATTTTTTATTAATTAAGTAAATTTTACATAATATAAATAATAAATTAAAAAAATAAAATAATATAAAAATTAGTCTTAAAAAATCCATCAACTTAATATTAATTTATTAATGATTTATTAATTTGAATTATGATAAACGCATAGATTTACTCTCAGTTTTTCCTTTGTTGGGGGTGGTTTTAACAATTGGGAACTATTTACTTAGATAAAGTATCATCGTAATTAAATATGTATTTTTATTATTTGGTTCTGTCATTGTAATAAAAATTCAGTGGAAATTGTTGAGGAAATATGAGTCAGGTGTTCTAAATTAGAATATCAACACAATGTATCTAGGAGTTGAAATCCAATAGTTGGTATAAACACCTATCTAAATATGTTAAAATAATTATTAAATACTCTATATGGATAATAATAAAGGAAATATATATAATTTCCATAATAATATTGAAGAGTCTATACATTCAGAGTTTAATGGTGAGGTATATTAAGACTCCATTAAATTGATTGACAGTTATTAAAATTAATTTTAATTTTCTTACATAATTTGATATCAAGTAATTTACTAATTATCTATAATAATTTTTATAGAAAATGAAAATAAAATCCTTTAAACATTGTGATCATTCCTTACCTTTGGTCATGACCTTACAAACTAATGTTTTTTGGATATAGTAAAATTGTTTTTGTGATGCACTAATTTTTAAAAAATTATCATATGTGTCATAATAACATATTCACATTCTTCCACCACACAATGTAAGAAAACCTGAAAAGCTATCAATCTATAAATATGTTGAGGAGGAATAAAATTACCATTTTATTATAATATTTTCAATTTCGGGTGAGTTAATGGTACAACATAAATTCACAGATGTTTAACCTATGTCATCTCATCTCCAATATCTAAATAAAAAAGAAATAATGTTGTAAAATAATTATGGTTGTCAATGAACTATATCATCATAAATAGTAAGAATTATATTTAAGAAATATATTACCATCAATATTCTAGAGTATATTTATTATTGGTGAAATTAGGATTCTTATTAGATAATAAATTAACAATTAAAATTATATTATTATCCTTATTATCAAGAATATATTCATGTTTATACAATAAAAGTTAAAAGAAATGAATAAATCACTCATGAAATTTATTTCCATAGTTAAAAAAATATATAAGGATATGTTGAAAACTTTTTCTCAATTAATTTTATTGAAACGTTTGAATATAAAGTAGAATATCACATATATAATCTAAACCAAAAAGATACTTTACAATATCCTTTAATATGAAATGATATTTGAAGGCAGTTGAATGAACCAGAGGCTATTTTATATGGATATAATGGAAAATTGAAAATAAATATCCATTAATTGGATATGAATGTAGCAATATTTACATTAGTTAAATGCATATGGTTTTCACTTTCCAATAGTTTGTTAAAAAATTTATTTATAGAAAAATTTTACTTAAATAATGTAAATAAGATACAATGGAGTTTTTTTAGAGTGAATTAAAAATTATATGTGAATGGTGATTCTTATTTTATTCAAATAGTGCTTGCTGTTTTAATTTTCCATATTGGACTGATTGAATATGGTAATAATCATTCCCAAATAATTGTCTTAGTGTCCAAATAGTAGACATTTGAAATAATTTACGTTTTACAAAAATTGTTTTTTTGTTACATTAATACACAAATATATTTCTATATATATTGATGAAAATATTCCTATTTTAATGAATGATGAATTTAAAATGTAATAATCTGACCTAATTGGGTATTTATAAATATTTTTCAAATAAAACTAAAATTTTATTTCCTTTTTATAATTATATATGTCATTTAGTATCAATTATTCTATGATATTGAATATAAACTTATACTATATATCATGTGATAGAGAAAGAAAGATTTATAAATAAAGGTATGTCCCAAACTATTTTTAATTTGTTTAACAATGATTTTTTAAATACTATTCAAACAATAATGACATCATATTCATCATGATACATCATTATGATATTTTATAAACTCTTCATGATTCTAATGTATTAAATTTTAAAAAATACAGAATCTATATGATATATTATAAAAAAAATCATCTCCTAGTAATAATTGATCATATATGTGTATTAAATGTCATCCATAACTCAAATTTCCTTATGTAAATTAATGTCTTGGCCATAGTAATATAATTCCCAATGAAGAGTGTTATATTTTTTTCCAATCATCCATCATTCCGTCCAAGGAATGTTTTGAAAACAGATGTGCCCGAACTAAAAATATGAAACCCCTATTTTCTAATGGATATGAAATAAATTTCAATGTGATTAGAAAATTTTCGGAATCATCAAAATGTTTTGTTTTAAATCATTTTTTAAAATCTAGCCATACCTACAAAAAAACATAAATACATGAAGGTGAATCTTTGTTATTGATCACATCAACAAAAATAATATTAGTACATATAGATTATATTTACATAATTAATGTATTTCATATTTAATATATTAAAAGAATAATTTACATTGACAGCTTAATGATTTTTATTCACATGGGTTGGACTAGGAATACTATACTCAAATCTTCTTACAAGGTTGTGTACTTCCAATGACACATAATGTGTAAGAATATATAACCAAAGATGTAGTTTATGTTCACAATGGTGGGTTATATATATATAAATATTATTATTATTATTATTATTATTATTTTCAATTAATTATTCATAAAATGAAGTCCTAATATTTATTACAATAAGGTCGATATGTATGTATAAATTCATGTAATGTAATCCGTGTCTAATGTTTTCAGGGTAGTGTATTTTTAATGCACCTAAGGATTTATAATGGTGTTGATTATTAATTTGAAAATAGTCATGTATGTTAAAATATGATACTAATATTGGATGATAGATTAATAAATTGTTTAGAAAATGATAAAACCTCTTCACCACTCCTCATTAATAAAATCAATATCAAATTTCACTTTTAAATATACATTTCAATGATAATCATATTAGTCTATTTATTGTAAATCCATCACACTTAGAATAATCAATATAGATGATTTCTATATAAAATTACAGAAAATAAAAACCAATGTATATTTTTATTATACATAACTTAATGTGGTACGTGACACCAATATATACAGATAATATAAGAAAATTATATCAATTTATTTAGGAAGAATTCATGAATAGTGGTCATAGAATATGTTTTTTAAATAATTGAGTTTCATTCACCTCTATATGGTTAGTTGGTGGGATATAAATTTTAAAGATATATATTTTGTTAAAATATGGTAAAAATGGTGTTTGTAACATGTTTTTATGGATATGGACTGAAATTTATCCATGTATTACGTAACGTATAAAGTATGTTTTCAGGAAAAATATCTACAAGAAAGATTTATATGTTATCCCAATTTATTCATAGTACTTATTTTAATTAATATATGAATAATATAATTTTTAAAAATTTGGTACATGATTTTTTTTGGATATTTAATATTTATGGTTTAATAAGATTAGGAATGTGACAAATATATTGAAATTTTTATAACAATACAATTTATGTGATGGATATTTTTCTCATTTTACTTGATATGTGTAGAAGATTGATATTAATATTTTATAAGGATGAGTATGTTAATATAAAATAGATCCAACATAACTATATAAAATTTTAGTTTAAAATATCAGATGGTATATTGCTATGTAGAATTAGATGAGTTAATACTGTTTGGAGAAGTGGGTATACTAGTGATCAATTGAATTTAACACCTTTTTTGTATAAATTTTATCATTATTCATAGACAAGTAATAGGCAATACTCAATAGAAAATTTTTTCAGTCAGTTGTTTGCATATCAATAATAACTATAATTGTTATGGCTTCTAATGTGGCCTAAAAAGTCATCTTTATAATGTCCTATTTTGAGTTTTGGTTATACTAAAATAAATAGATTTATCATTTTACTATAATAATTTCCTATAGATTTAGTTATGATGCCTAGATTCTGATATATAAATATGAGGTGGATACTATGTTATATCACTACATAATGGATTTTTTAAATATAATAATGTTATTATAAATATATTATCCACAAATACAGATGTTGTTACCAACCCAATCAATGGTAACATGATATACCAAGTAGCTATATCCAATCTCAAAAAAACTCATGTCATTAATTCGAGAAAAACAAGTCAATGGTAGTTAGATATAGAGAATATGTTATTCTATTTGAGTTGGGTACCTAAAACCAACTACATTATACATCATATTATATGAATATTTAATAGAGTCTACAATAAAATAAATATATTATCACATATTGATTGTTCTACTTAATATCATTTATAAGACAATGTTATAATATATCAGTAAAATTGGGAAGGTTATAAAATTTATCCATTATTGTGAGAACATTGAAATTCCATGTTCATATTCTTAAAAATAGTTCTACATTCGAATAAAATACTTTGATAGAGAACAATGTATATATGTAGTATGTTTCCAATACTTATAAGAGGATTATAATTTTTCTCAGGATGTTTACTTTTGGTAATCTCTAACCTGGGAGATTATAGAAATAAACCCATCAACATTAATTCTCTAGGATTTGGTGTAATCGGGTATACCTAACTTTGAACTTGTTGTCCTTAAACATTTAGATTGTTATTAATGCATGTTATGACTCATCCAATTAGATGTATTTCAAAAACTATGATGAATACATTTCACATAGAATATGGAAACATGGGTGTGTCGAGATGAACATAATGTTAATTAATATTCCATTGATGTATTATCCCTTTACATATTCTTCGATGTTGATATCTTATACCTTTTATTAAATAAAACTATCTCAGTAAATTCTACAACTATGTTGTATTTTTTTTTTGATTTTTGAGTTAAAGAAATACATATCAAGGATATTGGTTAGTGAAACAGATGTTGAACCTTCTTCATGGGATATTGTGACAAAGGGATTATATTATTTAATGAATATTGAGATGTGGTTTCTGAAATTGTTGAATTATTTTCTTTATATTGGTTTCCTCGACACATTGCAAGACTACAATTATGGAAATTGTGCATACCTATGCAGTTACTGTGATAAATAATCCTAGAGGGTCACACACTATGTGTTTATGAGGATCATATTTTAAAATAATTTGAATTTAATTATTGTAATAAATATAATTATCAACTATCATGAAATTTTTTATTGTTGTTTTATTGATAACTAATATTTTCAAGTTATAAAACAATCATTAATTCAATAAATTAATATATATTTTATTTATATGAATATTTAATGAATATAGCATCACTAGGTTGTGGGTAATGTACTTATTTATATTATTGAATATATAATAAATAATTATTCTCTAATTTGTGAATGAAATAACTATTTAAGGGATACAATATTTTATATATTATTCTATCAACTCTGAAAAGTTCTAGTGGACCAATAAGAGGTCAATGAATATATATAAAATAAAAAGGTAGTAAAATAGTATTTATCATTGTGTGAGTTTGTAAAACCTATTAGATAATAATAAAAATATTATAATTTAATGGTATGGGATTATTGAGGATTATAATATTATTTATCGTCCTGTAAGAATTTAAAAAATATTTTAACCAAAATTATTTCTATACAAATAGAAGTATATTTATATGGAATTGGGTTAAAATATATTTTATGATAGAGAACCGTTGCATACAAAAAAGTTCTCCCTCTTTATTTTAGATTCATTCCACTTTCCTCACAAGAATGAGACGAAATTGTTTAATCCTGAAAGGCCTTTTAAAAATCAATAAAAAATATTAAAGACTATTGATTCATCATGATATCACCCAATAATCTATTGGTGTTACTATTATATCAATCACTTATGTGTGCTTCACCCCTAGATATATTATATACATTAATCCTTACAACATAATGTTGGTAGTACTTATGTATTTTCAAATGATAAAAAAGATCAATGAAAAAAGGATCCCATGATGAGGTAATAATTTATTACACATATGATTAATTAATTATATATTTTTCATGAATGATCATTTTTATTGGTTTAGTGATGTTTTATATTAAAATAAATTTAAATATATCTCCCACAAATAGTTCTTACACTATGTCTGGAACCATAATATTTTAGGTAGGATACATGAATTCTATAGTACAGATCAATTACTTATAGGAACTAATGTGATTAATTATATAATATCTATATAAATTAAATAAGATATGAGGATTATTTTGGATTTTATTGCTAGTATGTTGGGGAAAAAGGTTTCTACACAGAGTGACTTCTGTATTTCTCCCATTTCTCAGAGATCTGAGTTAGTAAGATGTGGAGATATTTTTTAATTGGACAATATTTTAATTATTATGAAATGTTTTTTTGAATCCATTTTATATACTATATTTTTCATTACAAGATTGGATATCATCACTAGAGATAAATATTCATATAACAATATGGGATGATATTATCCTTTATTGGTTTTATAATCATTTTTTCAAATTAATAAGTGATCTTAGGAAGGAAGTTGAAACCAATCTCCCACCAATATTCATGTTTTTTCCAGGGTGCAGTGGTATCTTTATACGATACTCATTTATTTAAAATAGAATATTTTATTAGAATCTCCCAAAAAAATTGTTGTTGCTGATTAAAATATGCATTTACTACTACCAACGGACTGTGCCAATATATCTTACATCATTTATAATATCCCCAAATAATACCATTGAGTTATGTATCCATATGGACAACAATTTATAGAAGGGATTTATCTAACCAATTTGTTCTCTTGGGGAGAATAATGTTATTTTCAATTAAGAATGACAGGATTTTGATGAAATTAACTAATTAATATTTCTTAAATACCATGAAAATAATGATTATTAATCACTTGATAAATAGTAAAAACATTTTTGATTGTTTTAAATTTGTACTATGGTTCTCAATTTTTGATTTCAGGTTTCACTGCCACTAGTAGTAGTCTTAAAACATGACATTCCAAATATAAAAACAATATGTCTTATTAAAAATTATGAGTCCTTACAGATTAAATATTGAGTAATTAATTCTCTAATAACAAATATGTTTATCATGAACCACATCATTGATCATTTCATGGAACTGATGAAGGTTTTATTTATTGGAAGTATTCTTATTTACTCTCTATTTTCGATGAAGTACTTACATAATTTTTGAAAAGACCATGAGTACATCTAGTTGAACTAGGTTACTTATACTGTTAGGGTAATATAAGAGGATTGAAATATACATTTCAAAACTTTTGGGACCATTTCATACCATTAAATTGATGGGGACTCTATTTTTGGAATAAATATTTCAAAACACATGTTGAAGATATGGGGATAAGGTTACAAATTCCACTATTTTTGACACTATGAGATAAGGGTATCAAGTAGGAAGTATTTTTTGTTCCCTTGAGATCTTTTAATGATCATTAATAATTCATTGGAAGGAATTTATTTATTATAGGTCAATAATGTTGAGACCCAATGGAAAAAACAATCTGACCTTGGATGTTGGATTGGTATGAGTAATCATATTCATGAATAATATAGGCATTATATTTTAGGTTAATTAATTGTCTTAATTTAAGATACTTTGAGTTTAGATTATATTTTTACCCATAATGAACTCAACTGGATAGAGTGAACGTTTTTTGAAATTCATGCTATTCTAAAACAATAGTCTATTCAATAATCCAGAAACGAGTAATTTTTTAACATATTCCCTTAGTAGGAAATCACATTATCATTAGGTGAGGGAGGAATCTGAGTATTTATCTCATTTTCCAATTAACTTTGTGGTGGATATAGTTGTATCATAAATATAGATGATTATGGAGATCCCCTTTATGAAGAATCATTCAAAGTATTCAATGTTAGGATACATCAATTGTAAATTTCTCTATAACCAAATACACATCAGAGATTCAGTATAAGTGAGTTGACTCAATCATGACATAAAGAAATATTATATCAATTTAGATTAATATTCTATGAGTATTATAATTTTACACATTCAAAAAACAATGGATTTATAATGTAGATAAACAATATCAAAAAACCCATTTCATGAAAGATATTTAATATATGAAAATATTGTTTTTCTTACATATTACACTTCATTGGCATACTCTTATAAAAAAATTTCATCATCACATAGAGAGTGGAATATAATAATGAGTTACATTTTATTATTATAATGGATAAACATAGAATATTCAAATAATTTAATATAATTTAAAATTAGTATAAGGATATGATAATGTAATCATAAATGAATAAATTCATACTTGTTAATTAAAATCACATTAATCTTGAATCATGAGATAATATTTTTTATTAAAAATTAAAAATATATATATGGGTGTAATCTCTAATAGTTAATAATTTTCCATGAGAATGTTTCTTATAAAAAATATAAATTTTTATGTAATACACATATGTAATGAAATCCATTTCCCTTTTAAATGATCACTATTAAGACTACCATTGTGAATAAGGTTCACTCCCCATTAGATTATTTTCATTGTTAATGTTCAATAAGAATAATATATTATAGGAAATATCCACTAATTAATTCTTTGTACTGACCATTATAGTCATTCATATCACTTGATATATCTATATTTAACCAATACAATATTGGGGTATAAAATCCATTCCCAATCAATCATAGAATGAAATTAAAATTTATGTTTTCCATAAGATAATATAATATTTATCATTTCATAATATTATAAATAGTGTAATGGGAGGGGGTTTCATTTATATTTAATCAGTTTAACATAGCATAACCCTATGAGAATAAAATGGTTTAAACCCTTTCAATTTGTACGAGTTATGAAAATATGTATACTAAATCCATTCAATTTGCATGAGTTATGAAATTATGAAAAAAATTAAAATTATATGAAACACTTTTCTTTTTCTCTTATTAGGATATGAGGAGATATTTCCAAAAAACATTTGTTTTTCCTTGGTTATGATATGAATAATGATTTATGTTCTTTTGGAATAAAATTTAAGGAATTATGTGAGGGCTGGGATCTATATATCCTTAAATTTAATTATATAATGGTTTATATGTCATTATATAATGATGGGAAATAAGATAATGTGATTGATCCACAATAGATAACAAGACAATGTTATTGATCTACAATAGAATATATGATTTGATACATAATATATTTTGAAAATGAAAACACGTTTTTTTAAATAAATTATGATTTTATAGTCTCCAATGATAACAATTATATATCAAATTATTACAATACATATGATGGTGCCATATATATAATTCATGAAAATATCTTTTATTGTTGATTTATAATGATTTATCACCCTCTTGGAACATGAATTTTCTAGAGGTGTTTTTTTCGAAATTACCCACATTAAATATACATGATTTATTTTTTATAAAATGTGTATGTCATATTCAAAATATCATACACTTATTCTAATCTTTTAATTTTATTTTATCATTGGTAGATATCATCAATGTTAACACTTACTGAACATCAACACTCAAATTTTTTTTCTTTCCTCTCTATAATTTATGAGGAATGCTGTTTTAGGGTCTCTATATGATGTGTACTAGATGAGAATATTCTTATTGGAGATATATAAGATCATTCATGAAAGAAGAATTTGGTGTATCGTCTCTATAGATACAATAGGAATTTATAATCTTGAAGATTGATTTTTTGAAATGTAATGATTAATCATCTATCATGGTGTGATTTATATGTATGAAAGACTTATATCAATATATGTGGGACTCGAGAAAAGGATAATTATTTCTTTGAAAGATGATGTGAAAACATTTGAGTTAATATTAAGGATATGGGTAAGGATAATTCTGGGCATATAAAAACATTCTACAATTTTTTTGAAGGATATATCGAGTTTTATCCATTAAATTAAATCCCTATATGATTACTAAAAATTTATGATAATATAGATTATTTACACCTAGGTGTAATAAATCTATATGGAAAACTTTGAGATAGACTAGATCATCACATGAATCATGAAAACATACCATACTGCACACCTGGTTTGTCACTCCCTGGGGAAAAAATTTGGAAATTAAAGAACACTTTATGAAGCATAATAAAGGATTTTAATATTTATAATGAAAAATTTATAATCCAATGAATTATTTTTTATGATTGGTTGATCTGGTTGTATTTAAATGACGTACATGATACCATATTTGTTATTCATTGTAATTTAATATATTGAGATAAGGACGATGTGGTAAAAAAATACCCAATATTTAGGTATCTTATTTGTAATTACATATATGAGTTAATTTATATCACCAAAATAATCTATGGTTCTTCATTTCGATCATTAAATTTGATGAACTGAATCTAGTCTCCATCCGAACCAGAACCTGACCGAGTCTGAGATAGAGCCTATATGGTATTACTAGTCCCCACGGTATGGAACAAGTGCCTGTGTATCATATAGTGGAATTTGGGAAATATTTAACTATGTTTATCAACACCAAACAACTCAAGAATCCAGTAAAACTAATTTTGACTATTCTTAGAAAACCATCTTTTACAAAATTTCATAATTGAGTTACACAATTTAATAAAATAATCAAATACACAAAAAAAAATATAGAAACCCAAAATGGATATCCCATGAAACTCATCATAGTATGATGTCCTGCCCTCATGCCATCTCGACAACACTACATCATGGAGGATAACTAAAAACCTGAAAAATAGGCAGAAAAGAGAAACCCAATATGCCAAAAAATTAACGAAGACTTCTAAATCCCAAGGGTGTAAGTAGGGTGTGATCTATAGCCCCATAGGATTTCACCACTAAAGAATTACATGTGATAAACATTCAAATAAGAAAATATTGGATGTTTTCATATACATGAAATAATAATAAGTATATTATAGATATTCAATATTAAATAAATAAATTGTTTAGGTGGGCTAGTTTAAAGAAACATCACATTTAATTTTTTTACACAGTTAGTTAACATTCCATCAAAACATCACTTATGGAATAGATAAGAAAAAATAATCCAATGAGGACAAACGATGGGAAAAAATCCTATGAACTAGCTCATTGGGGGTCCTAGGTTCTTCATATATTGGGGAAAGTAACTGTCACAATATATGTTCTAGTGCATATGAGACACTAGTAGGGATCATACACATAACCTAGGGGTCCCACATCATCTTCACCATAATAATAGTTTAGTTATGTTTTTCATCGTAAAACATTATATGTGAAACTGGTGCAAACCCTACAGGATCACTAGCATTCTAATACACCTCCCCCCATTTAGATTCATGGGTTTTCTCTATTGATAACAAAATGTTCCTCCATCCATGAAATATAAATTTTAAATTATAATACCACTTTCAAGTGACACACTCACAGAAAATCCCTCATGTATATCACACAAGTCACATAATCCCATTTTTTATTTAAATTAATTTTGAAATCACACTCACACCAAAAAACCCCACAACGCTTTTGACATATCATTCAAAATTAAAAAAATATATATACAATATTATCAAATCATTCAAAGATAGTTCATATCACAAAAAATCCCACACTACCAACACATAAAAATCCTTTCACAATCAAATTTCATTATTCACATCATACTCACCCGAAACATCCCACAACTGTGTTTCACACCGACATCATGATTTAACAAATCATCTCGACAAATTATAAAAAATTGTCAAAACATATGAAATCACAAAAAGCCACTTAATATTTACAAAACTTATTTTAGTATTATAAATCCCCTAGAACAATTCATGTACATCCATTGCCCACTTTTTTAACACAATAAACCATTTACAATTTTCTTAAAACAATCTTAAGGTGTATAACCATGTTTTGCACAAAAAACCCATTTCAAACCCCTATTTGAAATAAATAATCACACCAAGACCATACTAAAAAATAATTGGAATCCCGAATTTTTTTTATATACCACTATAATATGATATAAAATAATCCAAAATTATACCACTAGATTTACACATGGAAAACACCAAATTTGAAACAAAATTGATACTATATAGTTAACCTCTTAACAAACTTCATCAGAAATGAATTTAGAAAAATTAACAATATATAAGAAATATTAAAAATAATTAAAAAAACATTACAACTCATCATGAAATTCTTACTCGTGGAATAAAATAACATTTTTGCTGAAAAATCCCATTCTTAGAGCGAAACATAAACCACATCACCGCCGCACCACAAGGAAAATAATTTTTGACCTAGAAAAAATGATTTCACAGAAATACTTTGGGATAATCCATATGTATTAATCCTAATTGTTGGACATTTTATAAATAATTAATGGGTGAAGGGAACATTTATAAAATGGACGAAATGAAGGAGGGAAAGCCTTAATTCCAGGATTTCAAAGATTCCCCAATCAAAAATCTGTTAAAAGTTCAGTTCCCAGGGAGGGTGAGAGTGCTTCGTGTCTGTCCATTGTGGTAGGTCATGAAATTAAGAAGAATGGGGAAAATAAGGATTATTTCATAAAGGGATAATAATGAATATCAAAATAATTTTTAATGATATAGACACCCTGTACGGTTTGGCTGCATGGTTTAGTAAATTGTTCGGATTTTTCTAGATAACCACAAAGATTCCATTATCCTCCAATTTAATGGTGGTACAAGGGGAAAATCTCAGTTAAAAGATAATATATTTATATGGGAGAAACATTCCTAAAAAAAAGATCTATCTTCACTCAAAAAACCATCCAACACATGGGGTGCAAACTACGTAAACAACATACCCCACATGGGGTGACACTTGTAATGACACAAATCCAACTCCAAAACACCACAACCTCATACCATACCTTTGAAAAATAGGAGTCCATATACTTTACAATACTACCAAGTCTAAGGTTATAGATTAATAACACCAGAGACAGAAACATTTCAATGGTGAAATACTCAAAAACCAAGAGAAATATAAGAACCAAAAAGGGATTTGAAACAATACATGGGATTGAAAATCCTGGTGTGAAAATTCTCCCCTCCATACTTATTTTCACCGACATAAATCCACAGCATGGTCAAATATAAGAAGAAAACCCAACCGATAAACCAATATGGACTCACATTCCATGTTTCCTCCACCCCCAAAGGCAAAACCACCTTTAGTGATCAATTAAGGATGGAATAATCTCACAAACCCAAATATAAACTGCAATCCTAAAACAATCAACCCAGTTAAGAATTTAACCCTAAAGAAAAATCTTCAAACAATATCCGAACAAGACTCATGAAATATAACAAAATTAACAAAAACAACGAAAAAGGTAACCCTTTACTTCTTGAAATAAAACATTGGGAACTCTATGATCCCGACATTTACCCATGGAAGATGTTTTTATTTAAATAAATTCAAATTAAACTACCTACAAACAAGAAAATACCAAGGAATAATCTATGTTTCTGGAAAAGGGGGACACAAATGGGCTCCCCAACATAAGAGGCAATATAAATTTTTTCCATGATAGAATTAGGACACTAATAGGTGGAGGCCCGAACAGACTCCCTGACACAATGGGACGACTTTCATTATAAATTACAAAAATAACATAAACAAAACATGTAGTGGGTGTCCCGACCATTAAAATCAACCATCTTAACAGACCATCATGAGGTGACAAGAAAAGTCCCAAAAATATAAATAGTTGGGACAACCACAAGGGTAGTCTCCAAAATTTTGTAGTCCATGTGATAACTAGGGGGATCCTTCTATCTATATGGTTTTATGTGGAATGGTTACTACTAAATGTGTGCTGAACCTATCTATTAAAATATCAAATGTTTGTCCCAAAACTCAACGGAAACCAAATAAAGATGGAATGAAATTGTGTGATAACATGGGAAAGATGCCATTTACCTCTTCCCACCAAATGGGAACAACATAAGAAAGATAAAGAAACAATATGTTTAAACATATCACATTTTTTATACTGGGGACATGACATTAACCTAGGGTTTTAACGGCCCTACAATTTCCCCTAACTACGTTCCATATACACTCCGGGACATATGTCTTGAGCTCAAAACATTTATGCATATTAAACATCAATGTTAGGCTTTGCAAATCCCCTAAACTAAACCATCCCTTTGGGTGACATGAAAACTATAATATGATTCTATATGGTTTCACAAAGACATAACACATTCCAAAACACCATATTAAAATCCTTACATTTTTCTAAAACAAGGGCTTAGAAGACACATAGACATCACCCCTAGTTTTCTTTGGATGAAAAGCAGAAGGAGAAAAGGATATATAGAAACCCCTTCATCTATATATAGGATGGCAAGATTTTATGAAAAGAGACACAATTTTAAAAAATCAAATACTTAAAAAAGGATATAAATTATCAAATTTACGGTCAATGGAGTAGATGATATCACATGGCATATCCAAACATGAACATTATGACTGATTGACATAATAAATTGATAGGGACTTTAAAAAGTGTCCCTAAACATCCCATAATTCTAGAGATTGGCTATAATAGCCTCTAATGAACATATTCCACACAGTGGGGGTTTAATGTGAAATATTTCTTCAAAGAGACTATGAAGGACCCATTGGCCTTCTTAGAGACCATTCAGACACTCTTCCACACTAACAACTCCAGACCATTTCCACCATTGACAATCTAGGTAGCTTAATAAACAAAGGTCTCTTTAAAATTTCCACATGCACTCTCTCACTACAATAGGACCCACAAAAATAGGAATGGAATGGTTGTTGACTCAATCTACCCATCTCAACAAAATATTCCATATATTGATCTTCTAGAGGATCATCCAAGGGTTAAGAAATTTGTACAACACTATAGTCCTCCATTAACTCGTAATGGGGGAGTACTGTATCCAATGAGAGAACCCAAGGACACAAACAATATATTATATTGGTTATGACATGCCAGAAACCAGAATTAAAGACATGATGGAACCACCATAATGGCTTCTTGATGTTTTCTAAGAAGATACCACTAACCATCCCTTCATCCAAACTTACAGACCACACACAAACCCAAAAAACGATTCATACAAGATGGGTTCTTAGACACAAAACATCCCGCAACAACATTATTTCCAAAAACACACAATAAACACCATTCCAAACTATTTTTCATGACATCATGTTTTCCTTTAAAATAATATCATTGAATACAAACGGTTAAATGGTTAGTATATCCACCAACTATACCCCACAGGCGACAAACATGCATTTTTCTATGCCACCCCAGGAAAACTCCCCATATCAATACCGAAACACATCCATTCATGACATTAACCATCCATCATCCCATATAACATCATGCATGTGGCCACTATTTGAAATACCAATGGATAAAACAATCACTAATTCCACTTTTCAGAACCGATACTTTCAAGAAATACATACTTTTTTGAAGACCAAAAACCATGAAATCAAAATCCCAATAAAATTATTACAAAAATTATCATAAATAGACAACCATTTATATGTAAAAACACATTAAAACTATTAACATCAATTTCAAAACATCTCATCCCATTTCAAAACACTCCCGATTTTATGAAAGCTACCTTTCATCAAACTCCAATATTTTAAAACTCATCACTTATTATTTAAAACAAGGTTACAATGATTCATTAATATTTTAAAAATATCACTAATAATATAATAAAATCTCACCTTCAAGTAATGTACATTAATTTCAGAAAAATTCATCCATTTTCAAAACAATTCTAATAACATTACAACCTCTATTTAATAAATCCTTATTAAATTAGTATCTCAACTCTCCATATTTTAAAAAAAGATTCAAAAATTTCATAAAACATTTCAATAGATTTATAGCTACCAAATAATTTCAATAGATTTATAGCTACCAAATAAAATCTATTTCCAAACACAACAAGTGAAATAAAAAATAGTCCATCTCATTTAAACAACCATAAATAGTTTAAAAAACTCTGTTGGATGATTTTTTTAAATTCCAACATTAACATAGTTCCTTCATTCAAAATAGGTGTAAACACACAATTTTATATATGAAATCATTTCAGAAAATTTAGTTCAACCATTATTAAAATTAGATCATTCCCATATTATTAGAAAATAATTTCAAAAAAACATTACACATTATAAAACCATGTTATTTTTTAATTAAAACCGGACATCCAAAATTTCAAAACATATGTATATAAGTAAATTCAAGGTGAAACTAGAATCAGTGGGTGACTTGGACATATGGTTTGAGGCCATATTCCAATCACTTCAACATCATAGAGAGGGTTATTGTGAAATATCCCCAACTCCACATGCTTGTTAGGACCTGCATGCTCATTGAAACCATTAAACCAACTCTCTTTTCATTTCCCATAATCATCATCAAACCATGAAAGAAAAGGGCACAAGTAAATATCGACTTCCCATGGTGACCCGCTCCCAAGAGGTTGGAAAATGTTTTCGAGTAACATATAATGTAATTTGGGAACGATTTAACAGCTTTAATAAATATAAAACAACTCATTAATCCACCAAAAAATATGGATTTTTCATTCAAAACTTTCTTTTAAAAAATTTCTAAACTGATTTACACAATTTAAATAATCTCTAGAAGACCATAAAAAATGAATAAACCAAAAAAAAACATCCGCAAAAAATCCTCAGGGAATGTGGCAACACCCTCATGCAAACTCCACAACACTACCTCACAAATGAAATCTAAAAACATGAACCATTGGCCTAAATGTTATTCCCAACCTGTGAAAAAAATAACCAAGTCTACATACACCATAGGGTGTATGTACAGCGTGTTAGAATGCCTAGTAGGATCCCACCACTAATAGATTCTATGTGATAAACATTGAAAGATGAAAATAATGAATGTTTTCATAAACATTAAATGCAAATAAGAATTTTGGAGAGATACCATTTTAAATAAAAATAGTTTTCTAGTGGACTTGTTATAAGATTCAAATTTTTTTAATATTACTCCAAATCATATGAATTTTCCAGCCATGTGTAATATATGCCAACAGATAACATAAAGTATCTTTTGAGCACAAAAATGGGAAATAACCACTTGGCACAATCTCATTGTGTGTATGATTTAAGTCGTATCTATGTGAATATAACCATCAAAATATTTGTTCTTGTGCACATCAGCCACTAGTAGGGAAAATAACCATAACATAGTGTTCCCCCATCATCATCATCATTATTCAGTTAGTGTTGTCGTTCTCAGAATATCTAGGTGAAACTGTTTCCGAACCCCACATGGTATCAAGCATACTAGTACACATACACCCACCTAGACGTCCAGGTATTCACTATTGTGATCAAAAATGTTCTATCATCCATTAAAAGTAATTTTCCCATCCAAATACAACTTTTAATTCTCACAAACATCAAACAACCCACATTTATCTCACAAAATCACATAATCTCCTTTTTCATTCCACTTCATTTTGAAATCCCATACATAAATAAAATACCCACAACAATTTTCACATATCATTCCCAATGAAAAAAATCCATTAAAAATTTTATAAAATCATTCCATGATAGTTAAAATAACATAACATCCAACAAACATGCCACATAATAGTACTTTAACAATAAATATTCAATTTTAACATCATGATAACATGAAACATCCTATAAACCTATTACGCACCCACACCACAATTTAATAAATCATCTCAAAAATTTATAAAAAATTCTTGAAATTGTGACATAAAAAAACCACATCATCTTTAAAGAACACATTTTACGGAAACACCCCCACCAAAAAAGTACATTAACATTCTTTTTATCACATTGTTTAAATTAATAAATCAGTTAACATTTTCATAAAACAATCTCAATGCGTATAACCATGTTTTTCACCAAAAAAACCATTCCAAAAACCTCTATCCAGGCCAAAATCACACCAAGACCCAAACAAAGTATAATTGGAATAACATACTACATTTAATAAACCATATGCCTATAGTAAAATATAATCCCACATAATACTATAATAGTTACACATGGGATACTCCCAATCCAAAAAAAAGTGAAAATATATAATGAATAGCCTAAAAACTCCATCAAAAATTCTTTTCTCCCAATGTACAACATATATAGAACATTAAAAATAATTAAATAATTCATTATAAATCAGAATGGAATGCTTACATTAGTAATGACATACCTCTAAAAAAACTCCAAATCCTTGTGTGAAACATCAACCACACCACCGACACACCATTAGGAAGATAATTTAAGCCATAAACCACACTATTCAACCAAAATAAGTCAAGGATAATCCATATGTATGAACAATAGACATTAGAGACATTGGACTTCATGAATGGTTTAAATAAACCTTTAGTAATTGGATGGATTCAAGGAGATAAAGACTTATATGGTTTATTTTAAGGATTACCCCACTAAATCTATCCTAAAAGTTGAGTTCCAATGTAAGGTAAGAGAGAATTTGGGATACGTAGGGTGGTATGGCACGAAATGGGGTTGAATTTAGCTGCATAAGATTATATCTAGAATGGTAAACCTGGAATTGAATTTTTTTAATGTCTGAGATACCTCGTAGGGTTTGGGCACACAATTTAGTAAATAGTGTGGCGAAAACTGTCGCCTGTTTATGGGCACCCAAAAAAGTATCATTTCTCCTCTAATTTTAGGTGGGTCAGAGGGGGGAATACTAGGGGAAAAACAATCTATGGATAGGGAAGTATAATTACCAAAACAAATAAATATATTCACCCCAATACTCCAGAAACTTATATGTACAAACCACCACAACAACATACCCCACAAGTGGTGACACTAGGAGTGTCAAAAAACAAAATCCAATACACCACAAACTCATATTACCCCCATTGAAAAAAGGAGTCCAAGTACCATAAAATAAACCCAAGACCACAGTCATATATCATTAACACAAGAAAAACAAAATATTAAACATTGAAACCCAGAAACCGTGAGAATTCTAGGAATAGAATGTGGATTTGAAACTACCAATGGGATTGAAAATCTGGGTATGAAATTAATGATTAACTATTAATTTATTAGTGAAAACAAATAATGGTTATATGACAAGACATGATGTCTATGATTATTTTCCATCTTATATATATATGAATACTCCTCTTAATAATACAATTATTATACCTCTAGTTGAATTTGATGTTATCATGGAATATAATTTCATTCTCTACATAATTCAAAAATTAATTTCAATGAAGAAAATTAATATTAGTTATTCCTAACAGACCTGTATCAAATTATTAGTTTGATAGTAAATCAGAAAATACTATAAAAATAACATCCATTTTATTGGTTATAATACCATTTAAAATGGGTTTATTATCTCATATGACTTAGGAGAAAATAAAAATCAATGATTTGGCTATTATTCAAATGTTTTTAGTGTATTTTTTGAAAATATTTCTATTATTCCATAGAATCATGAAGTTGATATCTCAATATTAATAGTACCATCAACTATTCATATTTAAATGACTCCCTTTATAATGATACTAATAGATTTACAATAATTATAGAAGAAACCCCAAGAGAACCCTAGAAAGGGATTCATTTATCAAACTGTATAATCATGGGGTTCCCAAATTATAATATAAATAGATAATATGGATCAATGTGACTTAGAATTCATTATCTAGTACTGAACTAGATCATAATCATGAATATGTATCATAGAAATCATCTATATATTATGTTTGATACCATCAAGGAATATAAACATTTTTGCAAGACTGAACATATTTCATGATAATATCAATTAAAGGATAAGAAGTAGGAAATACCAAATCCATCATTAAATACAATGTATCACAACAATACAAATATAGTGATTCCATTTGGACTTACTAATTACCCATATTTATTCACCAATTTAATTAATTGAATTTTTATAACTTTCCTTGATCATATTTTTGTAGTTTTTATTAAATATATTCTTATCTTTTCTATGACAACAAAAGATCATGGGGAAAACATGATAATTGAATTAAAGTCCCGATGCAGGATAAATTAAATGAAAAATATAAAATATGGGAATTTTGGATAGGAAATATATCAATTTTTTCACATATATTATAAATTGATGGTATATTAGTTGACCATTTAAATACTGAGGCAATTGAATGTTTTCCCCAAGAAAATTATATGACTAAGATTTGATGTTTTCTATGATTGGATGTGTATTATTGATGTTTTATGCATATTTTATCATTACCATATAATATACTCCCAATGATTACTCATAAGGGATCTATATTTTTCTGGAAAAATTAATGTGAGGTAAATTTTGATGAAATAAAATGATTATTTTTTTTAACATGTGGGATTACATAACCTACAATTTGAAGGTTTTTTAATTTTTAGTGATGAATAAATTAAGGGGTTGTAATGAGTTCTCATTTAAAATAATAGGATGATATATTATACCAAATTTCAATTGAAGGCTCATCAAAAAAAATTACCAAATAATGAATTGATGTTTGGAATGCTAATTGTTCAATTATGAAATAGTTTCATTATCTTTATGGAGAAAGGTGTGATATATAATATTCGAATTAAAATTTACCAATTATATACCCACAAAAGAAGTTAAACATGAACCAGATAAATTTTTTAGAAATGATTTATGATAATTATTCCTCAATATATTAGTATCATAAGAAAAAGAAATGGTTCATAGTTATTAAGAGTCAAAAGGAAAATAATAGAATATATTTGATGAGTATCATAAAATATCCAATAATTATTGATTATAATATGACAGATATTTAAATTATGAATAAATTTAAATAATATAATCTTTCTCTAATGATTGAATAAAATATATATCCATATTAATATTAAAGCGGAAGTAAATGAAGATTTCAAGTATCAAAACATGGTGAAGAAATTTTCTAGTCTTCATTCACCATTATGAATGAATGATTTGGTTCTGAAACCATGTATGTGTTTCATCAATTAAAAATTAAAATAATGTTTTTTTGAAGAAGATAAACATTCGTCATTCATTATTAATTATGAAAGTAAAAATATTTAAAAATATTTGAAATATTATTTATGGTGGGTTGTAATGATGTGGGATATCTAACAGTTTTTTTCTCATTTCATGTAATTCCAGTAAGTTAACTGTGAAGGTAAAATAAATAAGGGGATGTTACAACCATTTCCATACAATAATTGAAAATAGAAGACATCAACATAGATTTTTTATTATACCCCCCAAAATGTCTGAAGGGGGCAATTTTATATGGGTTGTAGTAGAATGACTTACAAAGACTTCCTACTACATCTCAATCAGGGAACACATCACTATAGATCAACATTATGGGTTAAAAATTATTTATGTTGTAACTTTACATAGTGTAACATATTCTATTTTATTTGATCATTACATTAATTTTTCCTCATTGTTATGGAGATATATTCAACATCATATGAATAAAAAGGTATGATTCAACAAAATTAACATACTTAGAATGATATTCAATATTATATAATAATTCAACCCTAGAAGATATTACATTATATTTTTCTTTGGATTTCAATGATGCATTTTATTAGAACCATCCTCTAGATTTTTTTTCTTACACATTTAAATTCAGACTAGTATTCATAGAGCTCTTTATAAATCCCTCAATGGAATATAGTGTTTGTCAATAACATGTTAGAGTGAAGGTGGAGAAATTAATCTATTAGGAAACATTCTAAATGTGTAAATTATAATTAACTCTAGATTCATTCAATATTATATCATGGAATATTAGAGTCGAATGAAAATTTTTGGTGGGAATCGACGATGTGATCATGATTTTCTTGTCGTGGATAAGGTAATTATAACAATTTTTAAAGGGAATATGTTAATTTTAGTTTAATAGAATGAAAAACTTATCCCAATGTATATTAGTCCCTTTTAATTTATTGGACACTTATTAGTTGGAATATATTGATTAATGTTTCCATAAATCCCCTCCCAAATCCATGATGTGTTCCTTATAACTCACCTGAGGAAGTTCAAATGTGATATTTTACCTTTACTAAATTCAATGTCCATTTCACTAAAAAAGATGTATCATATGAAGATTTTTTTTTAAATTTTTAATCTTGGAGAGATTTTTAATCATAATTGGACCACTCACATGTTCAATGATTTATTGTAAAACCACCAACATGAGTAAGATACATGGGAAATAAATTATATGATGAGTTTGAATTACCGTCAATATATTTTTTACATAGATCAAATATTGATTTCAATGGTACCTTTAAAATAGGTAGAATGTAATACCCTGTTATTTTTTTTAAATTTTTATGAATAAATTTAATTTCCCTAATAAATTTCGTCACACGAACCATGTAGTTCTAACATACCACAATATGTTATTATTATTATTATTGAGGATTATAACCTTATTGTTATAATATTATATATTAAAATGAATAGAAACATATTTAAAATTTATTTTATTTTTTTAGATGAAGATTAAATTTTTTTAAACATCTACCTATTTTTATTAATGAATTAAAGTTATTCATAAATTTTTTTAATTTGTTTGTTTTTTTATGATAATATATTAAAACTAATATATTACAGTTTTTTAAAAAATTGTTTAAAAAAATTAAATTATTTTTCATAATCATTAAGAAAAAATAATTTTAGAGTTAATTTTTTATAATTTTATGAAATGATTATTTTATAATTCAAGACATAGAAACATAGATTTCTATAAAGAACTATTATATTAGTTTAATGGATTTAAAAATATCCAAATTGATAAAAAATGTGTAAAATTGATTTAAAAAATAGTTATATTAATAAAATTATTTTAGTCTTTAGAATAAAATTTATTCTTAATATATATATTGAAACATTCCATTCATATGCAAATTTTCTCATTAGAAAATATATTTCTCGACACATGCGTGGGGTTAGATAAGAATTAAAATTTCTAATTATAATAGCTGAAATTGGAAAATTGTATTCAATATTTTGAATAATGATTTTTAATATTATTTAAAATAGTATACTAATTATTTGGTTAAAATAATTACCAAAAATATAATAAATTGATAAACTTATTAAAAGATAAAATGGTCATTACATGGGATTAAAATAAAATGTTAAGTAAGAAATTGATAAAAAAAAACATGTCTCAATCCCATTTTATTTACATATTTCTAATTTATATAATATCTTGTTCTATATTGATACATTATTTATACATTTTCCTAGTGATATACATTGGTAATGATTATTTTTTAAAATAATTCCTTATGAGTCCTCTCTCTCATTTAAAAATGGGAACCATCTATCCTCAAGTTAATACAAAAAAAATTATTTGATTAAAAAATAAATAACCAAATAATTTCCTTAATTCCCTAATCACATCATAGTGTGCATTTTTTGTTATAAATATTATTATTTAATTCATTTTTTTAATATTAAGGTGGTTTTTCTAAGAAGAGGTATTGTTCTATACCGAGTGTTCCTATATTATTTCTTCTTAGAACTCCATAAAATTTTCATAAATTATGTTCAAATAGTTTCACCAATATCATCAATATACATAGATGTTATTATATTAATTTAATAACATGAATATATATAATATTCTATCTAATGGGAAATTAAAACATTGAGCCTTTGTATGGTGGACTACCAGCTCACAAACCCATGTATGTTGTTTTCAATCACAACCTCTCAAGAAAGGATATAGTAATGTATAACAAGAAAATATATAATATTAATTACAAAATCAAACTTATATAATGATAATATCATATATATCTTCATACTTTCCAATATGTGGGAATATGATAAAGATTCATGTCTGTACAGAGGACTACAACCTAAAGATGAAATGAAATTAATTTCACAATAACACTTTAAAAGTAATGTAATAACGAAAAAGATAATGAAAATTTTCTATATATATGATATCATAATTATCCATAATACATGATAAATTATTTACCTTTATTTGATTCCATACAACCAGAAAATGGAAACAACATTCTTCTGACCATACGGATGACTGTATCCATGAAAAGTGTTATTTATATTCTATATTTCGATAATTTGGATCTATATTATTATATATATAACGAATATATATGAAATTACTGTCATTATTAATTTTACCTACATTATATATCCTTGATCAATGATATAATTTAAATACTGAAGAATCCAACATATGAAAAACGTAGCAATTTTTTCCTAAAACGTGATTTTAATAAGTAATTTTTAATAAATTTGTAACAAAAGGTCATAGGTAAATCACATATGAAATAATATATAGTGTTATGGTTCAGGACTGGAATTATTGAAACATTATATATATTATAATTTTCTTTAAATGAGTTCAATTGAATTAAAAACATATGGTATGAGATTCCAAGTCACTCTTTTATTTATGGGAGAAATTATCCACAATCAATAGTCATTTGTGTAGTGTATATTCATCCCCATTAACATTTTATATCATGAATATAATTAATTTAATGACATTCAATATTTCATTAAATATTATATTTTACTGTGGAATACAATACAAATTTTTCCGAAGTGGTAAGAGATTTTTCCCTCTCTTTTACCACTATGGGGGAGAAATAATATTCAATAATTGTTTCATTTTTGTGATCCATGTAGAAACAATTAATGTATGTTATTATGATTATTTTGAATCATATGGGATATAAATAACCATATAAGGTAATTTCCATCATGTGAATTATGATTCAATGGTTAACAATGTGTTAAATGTTTAATGTTACATTATGATTGTTTATAAATATTACTTATGATTATGTTTTTTATGAATAAAATATAATGATTGAAATATTGATAATGAAATATATTTTTCTATACATGGTTTATATATGTAGAATAAAATTTTCAAAATAATTATACTATCATAAATAATTTATTTATGAAGACATCATTTTCATAAAAATTCATCTTTATTTCTCTATTCAGATGAAAACATTTTTTCTTCCATGTCCATGTTT
This sequence comes from Viscum album, assembly GCA_963277665.1. Classification (NCBI taxonomy): domain Eukaryota; kingdom Viridiplantae; phylum Streptophyta; class Magnoliopsida; order Santalales; family Viscaceae; genus Viscum; species Viscum album. The sequence continues at coordinate 137,467,179 of OY728121.1, read as the reverse complement.
TCTACACATGATTTAATGAATAATTTTAATATAATATAATGTTTCATTAATGATATTTGTAACCAGTTTTAAATTTTTTAAAATTTTATTTAATAGATGTTTAATTTCATTTTTATATCATGTCTCTATTAACCTTTTTAAAAAATATGAATTAAAGCTTCCTTTTAACATGTAAAACAAGACCATAATTTTTTTCATTCTATGAATGGAATTATATAAAAAATAATATAAAATATCATATGTTCCAAATCAATTAAAAAAAATTCAATCATATTTGGGAAATTTTTATACATTGAATATGCAATTTAAAATGTAATGTATATTTTCCTCACGAATGTTTTAAGGATTTTTTATGGATTTTTTTTCCAAAACTGCAACAAAATATCATGTTTCTAATGTTTTGATAGAAATACGATTAAATTGTATTATTATTTTTAATTATTTGGATATTTTAATTTATTTATTATTATGAAAATAGATTTTGTAATACCAATGATTTTCAAAGGGTTATAATATAATGAATTGATAAAATTTATTTAAATCCCATCTATTTTACAAGGGTTATGCTTTAATGAAATATTTATGAAACCCAATAAATTTTTCATTTTTTATGTCATGATTAATGTTTTATGATATTTAAAATAAAAATATGGATTATTTGATAAATTGAACAAATATACCTATCCAATGAATTGGGAAAATTTAATATCTCCCATGATATTGTTGAGAGACAAGATGATGTTCTATATATTATTTTGTAAACAAACTGGTGTGAATGATCTACTATAGGAAACATGGAATGTTGACTGATCCAATACAAAATTGATAATATGTGTTGATTCTTAATTCATTAAAATTTTATTGTCTTTTATGATAACAATTAAAAATTAAATTACTTCTATACATATGATTTTGGGAGATTTATATGAAATGAAAATTTTATTTATGATTGATTTTTGATGATATCTCACTATTATGATTCATATCTTTTGAAATGATGTTTTTTTTCACATGCATCATTTTTATGACCCATTACTTATTTTTATTGAAATTGTAGGTTACATTAATAATATATTACCAAGTTGGTTATCATTTCTTCATTTGATAATTGAATGATATCTTTTTTGTTTACTATTAATGAGAGTACGAGCACATAATTTTTTTTGTTTCATCCCCATATTATGAAGAATGTTTTATGTAGGGTATATATAAGAATTATAAATAATAGAATTATCATAATGGTATATTTTTAAGAACATTCTTGAAATAATACCATTTTAAAACTATTATATAATGAAACTATGCTTTTACATTCCATAGGTATGCATTTTTATAATTTATTGAATATTTACCATTAAAAATTTATTATATATTTATGAAATGAAGGTGTTAATTAATTTTATTCACATTCATATTAACACTCAATACATTGATATCCTCACTTGAATCCACCCTCAATTACACAATTCCAATAAATCATACCCATATCCCTGCTCACATTCCAAAAACAAATGGATCTCTCACTAATCCACATACATCAGTCCAATCATAATTAATTACTCATGGGTGGAAATCCATTAAACATTTAAAGAGACATGGTGTTTAACACACCCTTACTCAAAAATTTATATAGGTCCAATACCCATAATGACACAACCACTATAAATATCACCATGTACCAATAAATCAATTTATAGGACTAACCTATACCCCACATGATCATAACCCATGAGGGATACATCATTAATGTTGTCAAAAGACACCAAAAAACCGAAGGGTCATAGCCTTATTAAATAAAATATAGTAACAAAAAACTATTCATCACATCCAAACACTTCAAGTCCTTAAAACATATGATAAAGGGACTAAAAACATAGGCATTGTTAGTTACCATACATACCATAATAAAGGTATGATAAGAACACATGAAATAAATATTCATAGTGTCTATAATGGTTCCAACATATATTATTTACCTTTTATGAAAAACAATAAAATTTAAAATCCATGTATTCATCTTTAGAAAATTTTCATTAACCATATTTTTCAATATTCTCAGCATTATCTAATTTACCAAATCATATTTTTTGATAGATAAAAAATAAATAAAATTTTTAAATTGTTAAAAACCATATAATTTTTTTACAGAAACATTATTTAATTATAATTGTTACCTTATTTTTCTTTTATACCTACTTTCTAAACCGATGTCACATGAGTTATTGGTCATGTCGAGGGAAATCATACAATTTTATATTAACCATTTAGATAAATTAGAAAATTAAATGTATAACCCTTTAAATCAGTTATAACAATATGTATATGTATATGGTTAACAAAGATTGAGATAAATCATAAAACTGCTCTAACGAAATAATGAATAAACTAGAAATCTCACTCATTGGAAATATGAAAATGATCTCTCAATTATATGTGTTTTGAATTATGAATGAACACAAAACCTCATTCCATAATTTTCTATTTGATAAAAAACTCATCATATAGTGACATAACATCTTTGTGAAATATATGTGTTTGATAATTAGTAAACAATAAAAGCACATGGAAAAAAATAAATTTTTGACAAAAAGAAATTTTTTTTCCCTCATGTGTGGGGCTGTAGGAACCCATATAAAGGATTATAAAAAATATATATAGTGATTACAGTATCCTATTTATAATTACCAAAAATTAATACCTAATAAATATTTATAATGTCACATTGTTTGGTCTCAAGATTGTATCCATTAAACTGGTGCTCCATGACAGTTCATTTTGTGACCTATAGAACACATTATTGTATTACAGTGGAAACCGAATGGAAATTAGCATCTAACTAGGGAAATAAGTAGAATATTAACTATTAGCTATAGTTGAACTAGATTTGAAATAATTCCAAAAAGAAACATCATCCAAATAATGATGTAATGGAATAATCAAATGAAAAGAGAAAATATTAATTCATTTGAAACATGATATAACAAGTATATGAATACTCAACATGTCATGAAGACACATAGGAATAACCATTATTATATTAATGTTTCAAATATTTGTCAAATACCTAATTATTAACCCAATTATTAAAACAAATGCTCTCTCAATCAAACAATTTAATCCAAAATCCATGTCCATATCACGAATAAATAATTAAGTACATGTATCTTCTAATCTAGTACACTTGAGACATAGAAGTCCAAGATGGGTGTGAGTAAAACAAATTAGGGTACAACCAATATTTTTTATAGTAATAACCTGTAAAAATGGAAGTGAATTATTATAAACCATTGAGAAAAGAAATTCAAAAATAATAGAATCAATTTACCACTTAACATATATTAATAATCCATTCCAACATGTGGGTTCTATCATGTGACCTAATAAAAACCCTAGTTTAGCTACGCTAGATTAATAAATTATTATAAATTGGGGTATGATATTTTAAATAAATATATGAATTTAATTAATCATTTCAACACTTAGTTCCAAATATAGTTGAACAAATTACTAATACCATATCAAAATATATTATTTTCTGGGTCACCATGCTGACCCCATAAAAAAATATGGAGTGGATGGATGATGTCCAATATTCATAACCATGTGTTTATATAACCATATCCAATATTTCTCATTTTTACGAAGTGTAATTCCACGAACATTATAATAAAACCATTCCATCACGATCCATTATTCAACGATCATTGTCAATAATCTTTTTAAAACATTAAAAAAAATATGGCCAATGATTTTTTCTCATTCAATATTTATCATAGAAGTAATGAATTTTATCCTAAAAATATTTCCATGTAAAACTCATTTAAATTAACCTAAAAAAATCAATAAAAACTACATATATAAAATTTCATGGAGACACCCATCGATATATTGTTCCACCAATTTAATATTGAATCACTATGAAATTAATTCGATTCCAATAAAACTATGAAAAATCAATTATCCATTTTCTACAAAGGGGAAACTAGACACTGTTCAATTCATCATTTATAATATATTTAAAAACCCATTTGAAACCCATATGGACAACACCTATTTTAAAAACATTATTCAATTTAAAAGGAAAATTTCACTCACCAAAACTACATTCATATCAAAATCTAACTCAAAAAATTAAAACAAACTAAATAACCCCCTAGGAATTTTAAAAAAGATAATCATATAATAAATTTCAATTCAACCCCTTGGTATGCAATAATAAAATATCACCAAATTAAAATTATCCCCTTAAAAATGAAATCTTATGAATTAAAAATTACTGATATTTACTCTCACAAATTTTCTGTCGCATCATTTATAGTTTCATTATAGAACTCCAAATGGATTTGTATAACCATTATATAAACCTAGTCCAGTTAGAAATTATTAATGGTCCCAAAACAGACATTGATGTTTCTCATAGTTCAACATATGTCCCTATTCAATTTTCATTTTCAATGAATCAAAAATGAGGCAAATAATCACCTTAGAAAACAATATGGAAAATTAAAATGAATATGTGTAAATTATTATAAACTTCCTACACTATGTTCATTGAAAACTACTCATCCAACCACAACCCTCGATTTGAGGTAAAATAAATTTGATTAAAAATGATATTATCTTTCTTGAAATAGGGTTCATAAGAATAAGAAGAATAGAAAAACCATGTAAATAAAAAAATATTTAGTATAATAAAATGATTTCACATATATATAAATGTATTCAAATCACATAACAAACACACAAAACAACATAGAATATACGAATAACGACCCTTCAAGGGCTTAAGATAAAATGGATTGAACTCTTGGCTTCTAAATAAATAATGGTGTTAATAATCATGTGAATTGTATATTTTATTGGTAGGGAAATTCATATAATCATGAATTTAATGAGATACATGGTTTTAACACATATTTATTGTCACTATGAACCAACCATGTTATATCCTCTATACAAGAGGAACCTGCACCACGTTGTTGAGTCAATGGAAGCCACATATTATGAAAAAAAGTTATCCATTTGGTTCCACTTTCCAAGGGGTATGAATCTCGGTATGCTTCTATTCCCTCTCATCATAGTTTTTTAACTAATCATATCAATCCCCCATACTAAATTCATTGATCATGATAAGTACATACCATGTTCCAAGAATACTCCATGCATTGTATGATCATTTATCCATATTTTTAGTCTATGAAATCATGAGGACAATATCACGATCATACCCATTCATGGAGGGAATTAAATGAAAATTTATAGAGGGTTTTAAAAAAATAAAAATAAAAATAAACCTTGTTGAAGTGTGAGGATATTGAAAACATGTATGTAATTCCATTGTTAGGGTGATTTTATAAGTATGATGTCCTAATATATATACATTGGTTTTCTATAAGTTATATTAGTTTTAATGTCTTTTGTGAGTGATTGTTGAATTTACTTGTTTCTTAATTCTTGTAATTTGTGTCGTTTTCAATATGTGATGCCAAGACATTGTTCAATGACATATGATTTTTGAGTCAGGTTTTGTTGTATTTGAATTCGTTAAGTCTAGGAACATTAATTTTGTTCACATATAAATACAATAATATTATTATCTAATATGATGATAACATATTAATTATAATGGCCAACCTTATTAAGATTTTATTTTTACACATATTTAGTTTCCATATCCCAGGATTTCGAATAAAGAAATCTTTTTTGTATATCCAAATGTGTGTCATGTGTGGAGAATATTTTTTGAAATGTTGAAGAAATTACAGAAAATATTATGTTCTAGGTATAATAGTTAATTTCAAATTTTATGATAAGCAATGGTTGTGGATACATAAAGTTATTTTCAACATTACATAAAAAATTAATCAAAAATTTTCATCAGGAAGTAAATGATATAGTCTTTGATAATAAAAATTTAATTCTAGATGTTTATGTTTGGGTTTCATTAGTTGTTCTCAAATCCATTTTATAAATAATATTTTATATAAAAAATACAAGGGAATAATATTGTAAAATTATATATATAAATATATATATTTGAAAAATGAAATCTCAACATATTTACTTTTATTAGTCATAATATGCTTATCATTATGGAATCACTGCATATCCTAAGTTTTGGGATAAATGTTCTACAATGGTACAGATAGTTGAAACACATGTTTATCCCAAACTCATAAAGGTCTAGAAAATAATTGACATCATTTTGGTGAAACCTAATGTTAAATGATTGGTTTCCCTTATAATTGTTTTTCAATTAGTTTATATAATATATTATTAGTTATTGGTTTTTTATATTTTTCTATAATGTTTTTATCATTTTATGAATATTATTTGATAATATTTATGATTTATAACCATATATCATAGAATTCCTATCATTTTATCAATGTTTATTATTATTTAGATAGTTAATAATTTTCTTGTATATTTGTATATAGTATAGGTAAGATAATTCACAATCATTGTAGTTTAGAATTTATTTTCATATATTATCATATATCATGTTGTTTGATCATATATCCATGCAATTATTTTTATAAAATATATGTATTGTTGTATATGATCTTAATAAGGTATCCATGTGTTACATAATAGGTTTATCTCAAGGAATATTTTTTAGGAAGATGAACGATTTACATGATGTCAGTGTGGCCCATAATTCCATCACATGCCATACCCTTCCCCATTTATAATGGTATAGGCTGTGAAAATTCCCTTTCTATGTTTAAATTATTCCCAATCCTCAGGGAACGTTTTCTAGGTATCATAAGAATTAAATACATTAATTAATCAAAATTTCTTATGAAAAAAAATATAACAATAATACATTATCTTAAACCTTGTATGTTTAGTTTCATTTAAGAGTAGAAACACAATTAACTTAATTAATGAAAAATATTTAACATATTTTAAAATTTTCTTCTAACATATATTCCATCATAGATACATCCTATATAAAATATTCATTGTAACATAGGAAAATAAAAATAAAAATTTTTAACACATATTCTCAATAAAGGGAAACATCAGAGTAATATATCACTAGTCCTAAGGAAGGATAATATTTTCATATAATGATAAAAAAACATTAAATTTCCTAAATGATAACCAATAAGATAAAAATAAATCAATTAGAGCGTTGCAATAAGGATTTTTGATAAACAATACATAACTTATAGGACAGTGAAATCATCAATAATCAATCAAAATCCTTGAGAATATATCATAAGTATAAGTCATAAAGTTTATCCATACCCACCATCAAAGAAAATAATTTCATTAGTAAAGGAAACATTCTATGATTTTCATAGTGTAAAAATTTTCAAAATACATTGGATACAATCAAAATTCCATCATTTAACTAACCTTGTATTCATACCATGACTATCATCGCAGAATGTTTCACATTCATTCCTATGATCACTGTATTTAATTGTTAGTAATATTTAATGATATATCAATATTTATCCAACTAATTTGTGGGAAATATAAATCTAGTCCCACGAATCACATAATAGAATCCATAATTGAGTATACCATATGATTATTCAATTATCCATCAATTAATCATTACTAATCTAAAGGAAAATAAATGGGTTTCATATTAAATTTTTAATAATTATTTAACAGATTGAATGAATAGAGTTTCTTAAGAAATCTCTTAAAACACATTCTAAAAATTACATACAATTAGTTAATGTTAATGTAATCATAATATAATATCTCTAATGATATATATAAATCCATATATAATGATTAAATATATGGAAATTACATTTAAAAGAGAATTCACATATTTCTTCAAAAATATAAAAAATACCATTTAATTTTTTTATTTTTAAAAGATAATAACTTAAATATTTTTATGATTTTTTTACATAATATAAAATTTATTATATTAATATAAGTATCATAGAAAATATTGATAATGATAGTTATAGAATCATTTCTTGTCATATTTGATATATGAGAATATTCTTTTACCACATTGGTAAAAATTAAATTGATAGTCATACAAACTAAATTTAAATATAATCCTTATAATAATTTAAATGCATTTCAATGAGAAAATTTAATGTCTTGGATTTCTCTATATTTTATATTAATATTGTATGTGAATTATTTCAAGACTAGGCTTTCGGACGGCATGCAGTTCCGAGGCCTGGTGAGCCCAGAAAAAATGTTTGAATTTAATTGAATAATTAAATAGCATGCGCATGTGGTTTTCCTGAAAAGTGGAATAACATCTGAATAGTTGCTCAGATTAAAAATACTAGGTCACCGTTGTGTTCAGAGCAGCAAGTTTACCTTAGGAAAGGCCTAGCATCGGCTAGCACAATTCGGTGGTGAAAACATGTTTTTGGACGTAACAGTAATAAAATATTTAATAAAAATATTTTCTTAAATCTTGTTATAGAAAATATATTTTATCTTTTTAATTAGAGATTTGGGCAGGGGTCCAGTGTTACACACCTCATAACCCTGAAACCTTAGGAGGCTATGGAAGAAACCCCCAAAGCCTCGGCGACGTTCTTGATGAGTTTCGCCGGAGACAACAACACGATGATTGGATATTCACCAATGAATGCCGCAAATCCGGGTAGGATGTTTGATTCTGGTTTCCATTCCCCTTTCTTTATTCCTACGATGAACGTGGACTAATCGATGAACCGATTAGCCCGCAGATCTATCGTATTTGTAGGATGGTCTTTTGCGGGGATATTGGGGAAGATCTTCATATTTTTGAATAATATAATGATTATTTTGGATTTGATCTAACGGCAACGAACCCGAATCTTCATGAACAATGATCAAGGATCATCCCACTTGTTCGTTTTGCGATTAAATTCCCCATTCTTCATGGTGACTATTTGTTCTTTCCCGTACTTGACGTTGTTGGAGTAAATCGATTGTTGCATGTTTTTTTGTTGGCATAATGATCCGAGATTTTAGATCCAACAACCGAATGATGCTATGGAGGTGTGACTACAGTGGCAGTGGACGATTGGAAGAAGATTGAGAGATATAAGGTTTTGGGCATATTATTTCAGATGAATCAATACTTGTTTTCCGAGCAGATCGATGGTCCGAAACACCCAGATTATATGTTAGGATGATGAAATGAACCAATGTCTTATGTTTCACGGAAAATGGAAGACAGAATCGAGATCCGGAAGACCAGGTGAGGCGTGAGGAGAAAGATGGCGGTTCTGGAAAATTCTCCTCTACATGGCGTGTGGTATGATTTACACCACGTTTGTTCATCGGCGAACTACCTGGCATGTACTCGAGGTGTACACGGGCACGAGTTGGGTAAACGGCCATGGACACAGCATGTATACCCTTCCTCCGCCAGACCCGACCGGATACACCAGATACCTCGTGTATTGGTACACGGGAAACGCGACACAGACAGAGACCGTGTATGGGCATGTGGCCAGTGTACACGGAGTGAAATCCATGTGCTCGAAAATGTCGGTAATTATTCTACACTACATGTAGTTACATTTATGGAAAGTCAAGAGACATGGACCGTTTACACAGGTAGTACCCATGGTCAAGGAACATGACGTGTAACCATACTACAAGCTGTGTAACATGTTTTACACTGCTTGAGCCATTTGTCTTCTGTGACATGGGCTAGATTTCTTAGGGTTGTTTCTCATGTTCTTTCCCCTGATCGTTTTTGGTATCATTTCCTATGTATATGAGTATGATCCCTTTAAGAAAAATTATTGAATAGAGTTGTTGGAATCCCCTCTGTGAGACTTAGAGCTGGATCATCTATTCATTCATGGAACCCTCTGTTGAGTTCTTGGTATCGACGTGACAAACATTTCCCGGGCGCCAATCCTCTGCTTAACGGATTAGTTCATACTGAATTTTTGGAATCACCCCATGGCTATTGGTTGTTATCCTCATCTAAACATCATATTCTCAAGTATATGTGGATTGTGTTCTCTCGGAATGAGTACTTCATCTCTATCTATTCAGACCTAGGAGTGTGTTCTCCTTGTTACGTGCTTAGTGGAATCATAGGGCTGGATATTAGAGGTGATTTCACAATAGTCTACTTTGTATGAGTATATCTGGATATTCGTGTTATATGTTCTGTAAACATATACTGTGTAGAGCTGACTCTATCTTTTTTTGTGGTATTTTCCCTTGTTTTATTCCTTTGGGGCATCAGGGTGTCCTATTTAGTATTGTTATACTGACCCTTGCACGGGCTTTTCCCACACGTGTCGTGTCTTATGCAGACGAGCGAGCCTTTGACAAGATTCTAGGAGGACTAGGACCTGACTGTGCTCAGTGAGATCAGACAGGCTGATGTGTGTTCCTACTGCTATGGATTTCAGTCCTAGTACCTTTCATTACTGTTTGTACTTTGTTACAGACTCTCTTTTGGTGGGCTTCTACTTTTGGCGCAAGGTTCTACATTACTTCACTTTACACTCCTGACATACTTTGTTGGATGGGATTTTATTGTATTCATGCATTTCTATTTCTAGTAGAATTACTTTTTCATCTTTGTGGGCTTGGGGATGTCTGTGTGTGTCTACAGGTGGATAGGAAAAGCCTCTTATGTTAGTAATATGTCTACTCGGTGCTAGTCACTTGCCCATGGCCTATTACTGGCGGGTATGGGGAGTTGTGGCTCGGGCCCTACTGGAAAGAGTCGTGACAGAGTAGTATTAGAGGTTGTAGGTTCTAACTTAGGACCGTGAGCCTATGAGTTTGTTTGGGGAAAAAGTGTTAAGTGAATTGAGTTCGGCTTCCAGGCTAGGGACACTAGTGTCTGTGCGGGTGGACGACTTATCCATAAAACATGACTCGTAAAACTTTCTTTTCGACTCGGAAGATGAGAACAATAGTTGCAGGGGAAAATAACGGTACATGAATCACATGGGAATGGGTTTTGGTTTCTATGTCCTTCTTGAGTCAGCTCTGCAGATAAACTCACAGACTGAGATACGTTTTGTTTCTTTAACGGATGCCTCCATGACGTGCACCCTCTAGGATCCTACAGATCGATCATGAGGATGATCCCCTTAGTGATGAAGCTTTGATATAGGGACCAGATCACCCAGTTTTACCTTCGGGTGGTGTGCCAGCTATTCCGCCTCCTATGGAGCAGGGTTTAGTGTCTTTTATACTAGTAGAGGAGGGGTACAGGCTGAGAAAACTTCATATGTTTCAAAGAAAGAGAGACCTCAAGTTTCGATGCGATCCTAACTCTCAGGAAGTATAGGACTAGATTGAGGCAGTGGACAGAGTTTTCCATTTGGTTAGGACACTAGCAGACAAGATGGTGATCCTGGTAGAGAGCCTTCTGTAGGTCTTGGCATGATGATGGTAGAGTTCTGTTATCCATACCCACGACCCGGCAACTCGTGCATAGTCAGAGTTTTAGCATCTCTTCAGATAGGAGTTTTCACTAGTTACCCTGAGAGCGGTGCGTATACAAAAGATTTTTCATCATTATTAGGGGACCATGTCAGTGGATGACTATTCATCGAGGATCACCGACCTCTCACGGTACTCGATTGATATGGTCAGGATCAGTACTTTAAATCTAGGAAATTTGAGTGGGGATTGCGCAGAGAAATCAATGATTGCATCATCCCTATGAGCATTCCTACTGATGTTGGGGTGCTCAAGAGGGATTTGGTGGTCGAGAGCTTCTTGGAAGAGCAAAGACAGCCGACAGCTATTAGTAGTGAGCGAGTTGGAGCAGAGACCTCGGCAGCATGGAGCCGACGTCAGGGACCCAGACGTGGGAGATGTTTTCAGAGTAGATCTCAGGATAGGGGATCTAACTTACAGGGTTCACAGGGCGCATCGAGTCATCCTCGAGAGAGGTTATGCTACTCTTATGATGGAAGGGGACATCTCGCTTGAGAATTTCCGACCTATAGTAATGATGACATGGGAGTAGTGGATGGACAAACGAGGAAGAGTCAACGTGTGGAGCAGATAGATCCTCGAGTCGGCGGATGAGGTAGAGGAGTTGGGAGGGAAGATGGAGGTCGAATGCGTTTTTACCTTTTACTGCCACCCCAAAGAGGTCCATCCCAGGATCAGGGAGCTAGTGGACAGAGGCAGTGACAACTATAGCCAGCAGAGGCATATGACCAAGGTACTCCCTGAATAATTAGAGGTACCATCTGTGTATTTTCTACATCTACTACTTTACTAATAGACACAGATTCTAGTAAATCTTTTCTAGTGGAATTTCTTGTTTGAGACCTTGAGGTTCCAGTTGAGCCATTGACTCGACCCTTACACATAGAAACACTGATTGGAGAAGATTCAGAGATCACACATCTTTGCAGACAGTGTGAGCTGACCCTTGGAGGTGAGAGTTTCGGTTGGTACCTCTTGATGGTAGCATCTAGGCCATACAATGTCATTCTTGGCATGGATTTGTTATCCATAGTCCATGCCAAAATAGAGTATTTTAGTAAAATGGTGTGGTGTGTCCGCAGTGGTGGAATTAGGTTTTCCTTCATCGGTGAAAAATAGACCCATGAAACGCAGAATTGACTCGTGCGTAGCAAGGTATTGCCGATTTCACATCAGTTGGATATACTTTCCCTTGGAGGATCATATTTCATTAGTTTCTAGATTCCAGCAGTAGTGGTTGCATATGGGGACGTCTTTCTAGAGGATTTCCATGGAATACATCCATGACGAGAGGTAGATTTATGGATTGAGTTTCAACCTGGGATGACACTGATATTATAATCAGCATATCAGATAGATCCTGATGAGCTTAGCGAGCTAAGAGTGCAGCTGGAATACATACAGATGATGGGCTTTGTGAGACCCAGTGTTTCACCCTAGGCAGCCCCAGTGTTGTTTTCCATGAAGGTATATGGGAGTTTGAGGCTGTGTGTGGATTACCGGTGCTTGAATCAGGTCACCATGAAGAACCAGTTTCCACTACAGAGGATTGATTACCTCTACGACCAGTTAAGAGGGTCATAGTGGTTCTCAATGTTTGTTCTACGATTAGGCTATCACCAGTTGCTAGTACTGGATGAGAATATATAGAAGATGACTTTCAGATGTTTCTACAGTCACTTTGAGTACATGGTGATTCCCTTCAGCTAGACAAACTCCCTATAGTGTTTATGGGAATCAAGAACCAGATCTTTCAGCCCTGTCTAGATCAGTTCGTGGTGGACTTCATCGATGAAATCCTTGTGTACTCTACGTTTGAGGAGGATCACACAAGGCAGCTAAGGATGGTTCTGGACACACACTGAGAGCACCAGTTGTACGAGAAACTCTCGAAGTGTCAATTCATGGATACAAGAGGTCATCTTATTGGGACATGTTATCTCAACAGATGGTGTGGCTGTTGACCCAGAAAAGGTAGAGAATGTTCTAGCATGGGTGCCACCCCGGAGCATGATTGAGGTGTAGAGTTTCTTTGGGATGGTAGGCTATAATCAGAGATTCATTGCTTATTTCACTAGTATTTCAGAACCCATGAATGCTTTTACCCCTAAGGGGAAACTTTTCATTTGGACCGAGATATGCCAGTAGGATTTTCAGCAGTTGAGACAGAGTCTGATGAGTTCCCCGATCTTGAGACTACCAGAAGAGGGTGTCGAGTACGTGGTGTTCTGCTATGCATCAGGAATCGGTCTTGGTTGTGTCTTAATGTAGAGGCAAGCTATGATTGCCTATAGATCACTCCATTTGGGGCCACACATGAATAACTACGTGACCCATGATCTTGAGTTGGTAGTGGTAGTAATCACATTGAAGATGTGGTGTCACTAAATGTTGGTAGAGTGGGTTACCGTATACATCGATCACAAGAGTCTCAGATATATATTTTCTCAGAAGGATATGAATTTGAGACAGAGTCGGTGGATTGAGTTCCACCAGGATTATGACATTGAAATCGTTTATACTCCTGGGAAGGGGAATGTTGTGGCAGAAGCTCTCAGCAGGAAATACAATTCACTGTTTCTGGATGTGGTGGTGAGGTAGTTGGAATCTTTAAAATTATCCTTCATGGATAGAGATGAGAGAGATTACCATAAGTAGATGGTTGTTTCCCCTCCACTCCTACAGCATGTCAGGGAAGCGCAGCTCAAGGATGCTAGCTGTGAGACTCTACATTCTCAGATATCCACGTGTGATGCTGTCGATGGATATTCAAAAGTTTGGGATCATGTTTTTATTTTTAGAGGGCGCATAGTAGTAGTCATGATGTTGTGGGAGGAGGTTCTGAGGGAGTTCCATAAATCTCCTTTGGTGGTACATCTAGGTGTGGAAATAATATACCAGGACCCCTGACGTCAGTTCTAGTGGCTAGGAATGAAGAAGATTGTGGAAGAGTTTATTTCTCAGTGCCTTACTTATCAACATGTAAAGGTTGAACACCAGGTTCTAGAAGGTTTGACTCAGCCCATTGAGGTGCATGAGTGGAAGTGGGATGGTTTATCCATGCAATCTGTGACGGGATTACCACGTACCTCCAGGGGACACGATTCCCTCTAGGTGATCATTGACCAACTCACCATGTTGGCACAATTCCTAGACATATGGGAGAAGATTTCAATAGAGATATTTGGATGCCTCTACGAGAATGAGATAGGTGATATTCATGGAGTAATATACATGATCGTCTCAGATCGGGATGCATGTTTCACATCCCGTTTGTGGAACGGATTGCAGGAAGCTTTTAGGACTCGGTTACGCTTGAGAAAAATATTTCATCCTCAGACTGATGGTCAGACAGAGCGGACCATCTAGGTTCTAGATGATATTCTATGAGCTTGCATACTTGAATTCGGTCTTAGTTGGGAGGGTCACGTACCACTAGTGGAATTTTCTTATAACATCAACTATCATTACACTATTGGAATGGCACCATTTGTTTCATTGAATGGGAGACCTTGTAGGTCACCACTTTGCTGGACAGACCCAGGAGAGTCAGTACTCATGGGCCCTGAGATGGTGCGAGTGACTATAAAGACAGTACAGGTCATCCATGAGTGGATGAATACTGCACTGAGTCGGCATAAGTCTTATGAAGATAGGAGACATGAGCCCTTGGAGTTCATGGAGGGAGACCATGTGTTCCTTCGGGTCTCACCTCGATGGTGATTGCATAAATTTGGCTTCGTTTGAAAGGTATCTTGGAGGTTCGTAAGACCTTTTTAGATTCTGAGTAGTGTTGGCGAGGTGGCGTACCGCTTGGCTTTACCTCCTTAAATAAACCAGGTACACAACATATTCCATGTGTCGTAGCTGTGGAGGTACATGCATGATCCAACAAATGTTATCGATTGGGGCTAGCTGGACATCGATGATGGAGCGACCTTTGTTAAGTATCCAGTAGAGATCGAGGATCGGCAGGTGAATATCATTTGTGGGAGACCTATTCCCTTAGTGCGTGCCTGATAGTAGCAAGGTAATCTCTATGAGAGAACATGCGAGCGGGAGGCTCAGATTTGTGTGCAGTACCCACATCTTTTTGAGTATCCTTTGTTTTTTATTTTCAGGGACGAAAGTCCTAAGGTGGGTGTGATGTAATGTCTTTTATTTCACCATATATTATTTTAATATTATATGGGAATTATTTAAAGACAATTCATTGGGATGACGTGTAGTTTCGAGGCCCGGTGAGCCTGGAAAAAATGTTTGAATTTAATTGAATAATTAAATATCACACACTTGTGGTATTCTTGAAAAAGAGGAATAACTCTTGAACTGTTGATCAGATCAGAAATTCGAGGTCACCATTGTGTTCAGAGCAGCATGTTTACCTTAGGTGAAGACAAACATCAGGTGGTGCATGTCAGTGGTGAAATCTTGTTTTTGGACGTAACTATAATAAAATATTTAATAAAAATATTTTATTAAATATTATTGTAGAGAATATATTTTATCATTTAAAATAGAGATTTACATAGGGTTCCAGGGTTATAGTGCACATATCTCTGAATCCCTTGGTGTATCTGGAGGAAACCCCCAACACAGTGACGATGTTCTTGACGAGTTTCACTGGCGAAAACGACGCGATGACCAGATCTTTGCCAATGAACACCACGGTTCCTGGTAGGATGTTTGATTCTGGATTCCTTTCCCTATTAATGATTTCCATGATGAACGCGGACTAATCCACGAACACATTAGCCAGCAGATCGATCGTATTTGCAGTATGGGCTTTTGCAGGGATTCTGGGGAGGATCTTCTTCTTTTCAAAGAATCTATTGATTATTTTGGTTTTGATCTAACGAAGACGAACCTTGATCATCACAAACAAAGATCTAGGTTCGTCCCTCTTGTTCATGTTGCGATTAAATTCCCCTTTTCTCATGGAGACTTATCGTTCTTCAACATGCTTGATGTTCATGGAGGAAAATGATCATAGCACATTCGTTTGTTGGCACAATGATCTGATATTGTAGATCCATCCCCAGAACGATACTGTGGAGGTGCGACTGCGGTCTCGGTGGACGATTTGGAGCGGATCGAGTGATATGGGTTTTTGGGTGTTTTCTTTCAGATGAATCAACAATTGTTTTTTGAGCTGATAGACGGTTCAAAACACCTGGATTCAGTGTTAGAATGATTAAATGAACCAGTTTCTTGAGTTTCACGGAAAATAGACGATAGAATCGAGATCCGAAAGATTGGGCGAGGCGCTTGAAGGAAGAAGATGGTTCAGAAAAAATCTCTACTACACGACATATAGTATGGGCTACATGGAATGATTTTGTCAACGGACTATATCGCATTTACTCCGGGAGTACACAGGTACGGGTTGGGTACACAGCCAATGAAACGGTGTGTATACCCTTCCCTGGCCAGACCTGGCTAGATACACAGGATACCATGTCTTCTGGTACCCGAACAAGGTGACACTAAGAACGACCATGTATGGGCACAAGGCTAGTGTACATGGAGTGAACTCCAGGTGCTCAGAAACGGCATGTAATTATTCTACACGCCCTGTAGTTACTATTACAGAAATCATAGAGACACATGTTGTTTACATGGGAAGTACTCGAGGTCAAGGAACACTGCGTGTAACCATAATATGTGTCGCGTAACATGTATTACATGGAATGAGCCATTTTTCTTCTGTGACTTGTACTAGATTTCTTAGGGTTCATTCCCTTGGTCTTTCCCCCGAAGGATTCAGGTATCATTTCCTATGTACAGGAGTATGATCCCTTTAGTAGGACTTCCTTAATAGATTTGTTGGAATCCCCTCTGTTAGACATAGATACAGATCCTCTATTCAATCTCGGTACCCTAAGTAGAGTTCATGGTATCGACGTGACCAAATTTACCCGGGCGCTGATCCTCTGCTCATCGGATACGTTCAGATAGTGTTTTTCGAATCACCCCATGCCTATTGGTTGTGATCCTCATCTGAACATCGTATTCTCATGTACATGTGGAATGTTTTCTCACGAAACGAGTACTTAATATCTCGGTCTTCCGACCTAGGAGTGTGTTATCCTTGTTAAGTTCATAGTGGAATATTAGAGATGGATCTTAGAGGTGGTTTCACGATAGTCGAATGTGTATGAGTATATCTAGATATAATTTTTATATATTCTCTAAACATATACTGTGTAGAGTTGACTATACCTTTCCTTTGTGTTATTTTCCCTTGTTGTATTCCTTTGTTGTTTCGGTGTGTCCTACTAGGTATTATTATACTCACCCCTGCACAGGCATTGCCCGCACATGTCGTGTCTTGTGCAGACAAGCAAGCCTTTGATAGGATTCTAGGCGGGCCAGGACCGGATGGTGCTCAGTGAGATCAGACAGGCTAAGGTGTGTTCCTACTGCATTGGATTACATTCCCAGTACCTTTCATTACAGGTTGGACATTGATAACAACTATCTTTTGGTGGGATTGTACTTTTGGCCCAGGATTTTACATTACTGCACATTACTTTCATGTCGAACTCTTTTTGTTGGGATTTTAGTATATTCATACATTTCCATTTTTAGTAGCATTACTTTTTCGGCTTTGTGGGCTTAGATATGTGTGTGCATGTGTACATGTTTATAGGCAATGACTCTTATGATAGTAACATTACCACTCGGTGCAAGTCACCATCGCCTGGCCTATTGGATGCGGGCTTGGGGAGTTGCCGCTCGGGCCCCACTGGGATGGTTCATGATAGATAAAAAAATAATTCTCAATAATTTATAGGTTGATGAAAAGTTCTATAATTTTGATAATAACATGGACATGGAATAAGATGTTTTTTTTACCAAATTTTATATACATTCTGCTTTACAGGAAAATAATTTATAAAAAATTAGATCCATTGAGAGTAAAATTATAAAATATTGTCAACCATATTTGAGTTAATATATAATAAAATTATATATGGTGATTAAATAATAAATATTAGATAATATCCCCCAATATATATTTCACATGGAAAATCCTAAAAAGATCTTGTATTATAACTTAAAACAATCCAACATTGGTATCTTTTGAACTATAGCCTCATAAAAGAGGGAAATTTTAATATATTTTACACTATAATTAATATCAATAAATATAATAATTAAATACATTAAGGGGTATTATATAATCCATATTAAATAAAAAATAGATGAATATGGCATATGTCTCCCATAAATACATGTGAGATGAGAAAAATTTATCTTAGGTCACATATTTTATATTTGGTGTTAATAATTTATGTTTTAAAATTATATTTTATTACCATATTCAAATAAATCCTACTATATATCATTCCTTTATATTATTGTATTACCCTTTTTCTATGAATTCTTCATTAAAAGCATTATCTGAGTGAAATGTAGAAAAAATTTCCATCCTTATTCGGTTTGACGATTCTAGTCAATGAAGCTTGGTCATGCATTACTCATCTATTGACTCACAAAAATTTACCAAGATTCATTTTTACTCATTATATACTATTTATAACAAAAAATAATTGGTTGTTATTTTAAATTAGTTACACCACTTTGTGGATATATGATATTATATATCCACATAATTGATGTTACTTATTTGTAATGGATAATATGATCGAATCATGAATATAAAAAATTATATTTAAGATATTATTTATATTATAAATATCATATATATTTTATAAATATATAATTATGACCAACCATTTTATTCAAAAATGAAGTACAATTGGAATCACTACATAGAGGTGGTAGTACACACATATGCACGAGTGACATTATCATTTTCTAATTTTTATAATGGTAAAAGGTAAATAATAAAATATATTATGTACATAATAAAAGTGTCATAATAGATATATATATTAATTGTATTAATATATATGACCACAAAATAAAAATGGGGATGAAATGTAAAATAAATTGTTTCACTGTGATGGTATTCCCGATGAATACATGAGTGATTTTTTTATCTTTTAATTGATGGAAAAGGAGACGAAAAATGGATTTCATGTCAACATAATAATCAATATGTACACGCATGATACTAATATTATTATCTAATGCTGATTATTGACTATTTATGTTTTTTTGGAAGATTAAATTAATAAGAAGGGACTTTTCTAAAATATATAACTCTTATTTGGAAAACCTAATTTGAAGAGAACCTTACATATCCCTGATTGGGTATTTTGGAAATCCAAAAACATCAATGTCCTAGTGAAATATTATGAGGGAGTATTTTTTAACAATATTGTTGATAAAAATTTACCACTTTGATTATATAAATGTGTAGTGGAAGATCCCATTTTTATGTCATTAGAGAGAAATAATTAAAATTATAATGAATTTAAAAATTAATAACAATTTTACTCTTGATGGAATGTTTCTTGAATTTGATTATTATTAAATAAGGGGTGATATAAGATCTATATAGAGTCATAAAATCAAATTGATGAAATTTTCTAACTTATTCTAAAAATTATCTTTATTTTTTTAGAACATGGTAAACCAATTACACATTTAATGCAATGGGGACTTTTTCCCTCAGTTACAATTAATAATAACTAAAAATTAACATTACACAATATTAATAATATAAATTATTGTCAAATATATTTTTTTACATTATAATATTAAATATCTATATTTTTAAAATATTTTAATTCACAATAATTTCTAAAAAAACACAATGCTTTTTTAATAAAAATGCATTAATAAGAATAAAATTAAATTTACTCTTATAAAAGGTTTAGTAAAATATACTATATGATTTTATATTTATATAACTAATTTAATTACCAAAATATTTATATAAATCAATCATAAAAATTATATAATTTAATTTATCATGATAAAATACATTGGAAAAAATAAAATTAATATTTTAAAATTTTTCACTTTTTAGCATCAAATGATTTTATATTCATTTCTAACCAATTAATAATGAACATATGATTAATTATTTATATTAGAACATTGAAAATATAATATTTTTAAAAAATGTAATTTTTCATTACAGATCAATATAGAGAATATATATAAAAATACAACATAATGAGAAATGGATCTATTAGAATAAAATTATATTATTTTTAACCTTTATAATTGAGTACTTATTTCGTATGAATTTATCAATAAAATTTCATTAAGGAAATGAAATATAAATTATTTTTAAAATTCATCTATCCATGTTAATACACACTACTAAAATATCGTGGTAATTATATTCTAATTTAATAATAATATTTCAGTAGTATATCATGAATAATTTGACATTACTGTGTTATTTATTTCCTGATATAACATATATCTAGTTTATTTAATGTGAAATATATCTCAAAATAATAATATTTCAAAAAATTCATAGCTTGTATGAATTCATACCCAAAAATAATATAACCATTAAAAATTGTGGTAATATTCATCCTCAACACATCCTTATGTTCCAACATAGCTTCCTCATATTTTTTGTTTCAAAAACAGTTATTCACCTTGTGAGTGGTACAGTTCCACAAAAAATTAAAAAATTGATTGATAATATCCTTGTATTAATCATCATAAAACAATTAATCCCACTGTGTATTTAATTCATGGATATGTGAATGTTAATGATCATTTATATGATTCATTAGGAGAGATATCGAAAAAAATCATGAACTTGGAAAAGGTTATGTGGATGTTCCATGATATAATATATTAAGATAACATGATAAAGAATATAAAATGAGGTGTTATATATGGAGATAAATATTAAATGAATTCATATTCATATTCCCTTTATTATATGGATATATTTATAGGAATACAATGTCACTAATTTATAACTCATGATCTCATTGACAGATGTTTACAAAATGTTCCTATCAACTTTGAGTTTTCTTGATGTGATTACGAAAGAATCTAACAATCTCAACCATATCATTTGTTACATCGAGTCCCAATATATTTAATTCTCCAAATTAATCTCAAAATAGTTGAAATATAAACCTATAACTATAGAGGGAACCACAAAGAGCTATCTAAATTCCAATGTCATGGAATTATTGTATGAATATTAATAAAAAATATGTTTATTTTATTCCAACATCCTGTGAAATCTAAAAAATAAATATATAAAAATATTCTATGTATTGAATGGTCCTCTTTTTCATACCAATATTTTCAATATTATAGGGAATGTTAAGGATTATCCCGATATTCAAATCAATATAATAACATCTTTAAACCATCTATGTAATCCCTAAATATCAAATAACTTCCATATAATGTGGAAACATAAGTAACATTACGAAATCATTAATGTATATCAGGAAAATATTATCATGATATAAATATACATTGATTGTAAATATACATAAATGTTAATGGTATGCAGTATTACACAAATAACACTTATATATATATGTGTTATTGGGATCCCGAAGATGAAATCAATGGTGATTTATTCACATTAGTATTCTGGTATAGATAATGTTTGTATCATCCTCTTACTATTTTTTATATAAACTATGACTTTTTTATATATAATGAATAAATATATATACAAAAAAATATACATTCTTATGTTATACCACAATAGATACTATTTCATATCACTAAACATCATCATATATCAGAATTTAATAGAGATTGATAAACATTGAGATTTATCAATAAAACCATTAATCTAATATGGAATTGAAAATATTGAAACATGGTTTCTAAACAATATCTTTTAATCATAATCACAATTTTACTTTATAGTATTATTTACCTTCATATATAGTTTCACATCCTCATACTTTACCTCTTGAGACATTACAAGGATTTATTTTAGAGAATAAATCTATTTAACAGAGGATGTATCCCCTTTCATCATTATTATATGATCTGTATTTTATAAATAAATATATAATAGATCCCTTTTTATCCACATCATTTTACAAAATGCATGGTTTTTCCCCTCAGAGAACCAGCTTCCTTATCCAGCATCCAAGGGTGGCAGTTTATTGAGAAATAATAATTTTTAATCAACATTGACAATATCCTTTGGAACATATTCATCACATTCTATTCAATTATATTCTTTCTAAATTTTTTATTAGTATATATATCACAACATTAACCGTATTAACATTTTCACCATATATTCATTTTTGGGTATCTCCCCAACAATTTTATACAGGTATATGTGATGAATAATTATTATGTCCCATATATTGGATGTTACTTCTATTATATTTTCATGTTCAACCCTAATCCTATATTTACCATAACCTATTATGGAATATCATATATGGATATTTTACATTTAACTTTATCAAGTATTTATATAATTAGAGAATACCAATTCACAATATAAATTTTTAAACCATAGATGTAATAATAAAAATATTTTCATGCATCATAGTTTCTAAAACATTAATCGGACAACCCCAACTCTAGAATGGATGATATGTGTTCTTATACATCAATGATTATCCTAACACATGACATAACAACTTTCCATGATCAAGGATTTATCCCTAAAAATAGGAAATTAAATTAGATAATTCCCAGGTTCCCTAAATTTAATAAATTGAACAATTAATGGCTCCTTATGATGAATTTTATTTAACTCCATCTAAATAACTATTTAGTTCTATTAATTAATTTCTTTATGCTATTACTTTCTATACAAAAATCATATTTATGGTGCATGGAATCCTTTCTATCCATGCTTCTTCACTTCTTATTATTAATTTTTAAATTGAAACATCATTCATATTAAAACTCCATCAAATAAAATCCCATGAAACTCATTTTTCATCTTACTTGTTAAATCAACAAACTCTCCCATGATGAATTATTAATCAAAAATATAGATATATGGTTATGTATAAATATATTATTTTTCAAGCTAGTTTATATCCGGATTGATTTAACATTATAAATTCCACCCCATTTTCCTTCAAACCCAATTTTATCATAGTTCTTCATAGTTTCCAAAACATACTAGTACAATAAATAATATTCTGATCATTAAGAATCATTTATCAAAGTGGGAGGTCATACGGTTATGAATATCATCCATATGATGTAATAAATTATGAACCAATATTCAAACCCATGATACTTGAGAAAAATCCCAAATTGTATTGCATTTTCATTGGTTTTCAAAGATTCGATACCCTCAAGAATCCCAATGTTTTATAAAAATAATTTGAATTAAAAAAATCAAACTCCCTGAGAGTTTCATATAATATATTCAAATTTTCCTCATGGGAAAAAAGTAGGCGTATATATATAATACACAACCATCCTTTCAATAGTAATTACAAAAACATACATTTTTTTACAATACCACATCAATATCTTTATATCTGAATAGGATTTCATTGTTATGAAGAAACATAAAATATTAATTACCAAACAAGAAATTTTTATTCTATACATTGAATTATCCCAATTGTTATTACATTCCTAATATTAAAAATAACTAAAACCCACTCTAATACTATCTAATATAGCTATAGAATTGCAAAAAAAATTAATATGTAATTTTCAGTAAAATATCATATATAATGAAAAATAATATATTCTCGATAAATTTAATGGTTTATTATATTTGAAGACTAAATACATTATAATCATATTTGAGTAATGAACATAAAAATATCATGATACTTTTCCTCACATTGTACCCATTATTGAAATATTTTATTTGAAACAGTTATTAATTTCTAGGAAAAATGGATACATAGGAAAGGGTGAGTTTGTATTCAGATTTAGTGTTAACAAAGTACATTCAAATATGTGATCCTATGTTAGAATATATAAGAATGAGGGTGTGATAAAATGATCATAACTTATAAAAGTCCGAAAAAATTAGTTATTCATTGCTAATTATGAATCATATAAAATGGTTATCATAAAAAATGTAAACATTAATAAAAAGTAATAATCATAAATAATTAATCATGATCCATTATAACATATAATAATATCAATGAATATTTTTTTTTCATTTTAATTACCATATAAAATCTTTCCCATATCCAAATTTCAATAAATAGTGTATCATAGTGTAAAAATTCAAATATTGGATTTGGATTACTTCTTATTAAACGTTTTTATTACACAGTGTTCAATCTCAAGAATATTATATTAGAATAATTCCATTATTTAAATGGGTTCACTCCCAATTCTTATCTTTAGTATCTCTTGATATGTCAACAATTAAAAAATTATATGGATAATTATATAATTCTGATCCAACCAAGAACATACTAAAACCCATACAAAATTGTGAAACATTATCATAATTACATTTATCAAGACATCATTGTATAACATATAGGTAAGAAAAAAGTCACATAATGAATGTATGACAACATAATTATCCATTATGAAAAATGTGTTTCAAGGATACATTCTAAAAATATTATCATCATAATCAATATATTATGATACATAATATCGTATGAAGATATCATAACCCTAACGAATAATAATCCTAAATGGATGTTGACATTCATAAAAAGTTCATTTAAAATTTCATTTAAAGATTCCATTATAATTATCGACAATATTATATTTTAACATTTTTTTAAATAAAATTTCTAAAACAATAAAAAAATAATATTATTTTAAAATTAACATGGATAACAATAATTAAATACATAATTAAAAGATTTTTCTTTATGGTGGGAATTTTTTTCATTCTGTATAAATTAATTTATACCATTTTCACAATTTTATTGAATGTAAAATTTGATTTATAATTAAATAAATTGAAATAATTTTGGTAAGTAATTTTTAAATAACTTTAATTTAAGTAAAAATTAAATTTCTTTATAATTTATTTATTTAAAACATATATAGAAAAAAGGAAATCGATGAAAATTATCATTGGACAAAAATTTAGTATTGTTTATTTAATAAAAGATTTTAGTAATTTAAAATAAAACAGAGAAAATGGGCATAAAAAATTTATAATTCCATGATTAAAAATATAAGAATAAAATATATTTTATTAAAATGATAATGGTTATTAATGTTTTTTATTTATAATCTACAATATAAAATAACAAAATGAAATACAGTTTTAATGTAAAATATTATTGATATAGAATCTTATGAATCATAAAATCATATATTAGAGAACCATAAATGAATTTTGAAATGAAAATTATATTTATTAAAAAATAATAAACAAAATATATTATATATATATATATATATATATTAATGTTATGAAAATGTCATATGTCTCCTTAAAAAATAAGTGATAACAGAAAAAGCTATCTCAGGTAACATATTGATTCATAAATGGGATAACCCCATGTACAATAAATATATATAGTTTTATAAATTCAGTAAAACCCATATAAACAATTATATTACTATATAACAATCTATTATATTTTGAAATTACATTTTTTTAATTATTATTGATTAAAATCATTAATCTGGTGAAAAATAATCTGTTTTTTCATTGATGTTTAATATTGAGGATGCAAGTACATTTATCAGGTTCAGGGTTTCATCATCTAAAAGAACTATATAATATTATTAATATCATATTTAATAAATTTCTAATATCTTATTACCAACAATATATGGTGGTGATTAAAAATGATTTCCATTAAATCATTTATAAGGTAAACTATAAGGACACACAATATATGTTTCAACCTTTTTAATGACGGATTGAATTAGTTATATTAATAAATATACTTTATGTAATCATAATTATATCATAATAATAATAAATATAATTATTCATTAAATATATCGTCATGACTTTAATGATTATGCAGAATTTATAAAATATTCACATATCTTCATAGAGGTGATAATGCACTCCAATGTAAGGGGGATATTGTTATTTTTAAACAGATTGATGGGTATGATATTTAATTCCAAATTATATTTATATAAAAATAATTATTCTGTTAACATATTATATATCTATAAAATTCATCAATATACCATTCAAATAGAGGAATTGATGAGAAATTGATAACACAATTTCATTGAGAAGATAGTCACTATGTACAAATTGGGGATGTCTATATTTATCATTATATTGAAATCAAGGTATACATAATAATCTTACAAAACGTAGAATGGAATAATAAATTATTTTTTTCATATTGAGTTGATGTAACTCATAAGAAAAAAATGTTATCCAATAATCTTATGGGATGATCCTACATACATAATAATGAAACAAAATAAAATAAACCATGTATATACTTCCATGTATAAAAAAACACATACATTTTTACCACTATGTCTGAACTGCTCTATCATGATCTTTGGACTCCAAATGAGTATTGAAACTCAATCATAGAACATTGTGCCTACTCAAAATATTTTATTTTTTTTCTCAACCTAAAATCAAAAATATGATCTACTGAGTAGTAAGGAACTCATTTAGTTGGTGAGAAAAAATATAATATTATTCCAAAACATGTTTTTGGTCCATAAATTTATAGTAACAACATGTTCATGAAACTTGTTATATGACTATATTTCTCAAATACTAATTAGAATAAAAATTAAATACATTAATAATATTAAACAATAATGGATGGCCAAATTAAAATATAAATCACGTGTTCTATTATGACACACATGGAATATCCTCCCCTACTCTAGCCAAAATTTGAGGAATTATAAAACACAAATCAATCATTCATACAACATCTAAAATATAGGACACAAAATAAGGATCAACAGGATGTTAACCATGTTCATAAAAAATCAAAATGAGTACTAGGATCTCATCCTAGGCACCCAAAATATCATTAAGATAATAATGTGATCTTGGAATCTAATAACATAATATTAACATAAAAAACTATCCTCTATGTTTAAAAAAAAATATAACATTTCAAGCCTTTAAAGTCATGTAAACCTATCAACTACAATATAATCATACTGTATAGTGTCATGCCCAATATAAATAATATCAGGTGTAGGATCCTTATTACAACATACCCTCTCTGGGAATTCAATGGACAAAAATAATAATCCTAAGCAAGATCATCAGTTCATTATTAGGGGTTTAATCCTCAAAATAATCTAGTATATCTATATACCCATCATACACTAGAAAATAACATTAGGTGAGTAACCAAATTAAACATAGTCCTCAAACCCAATACATCATTACCTTTGATTTCACTACTATCATATGTTACATGTGTTTTAATTTAATATAATTTCTAAACAATAATCTATTTATTCAAATGTTCACAAACATGTAAACTCATTATCCCAATACATCCTTTATAATCTCTTGGTCAACAAAAAACAATACAATCTGATGGGTCCACGTGTGCAACATTATGAACTTGGAGTCCCTAAAATGGAATCCTAAAGTTATAAATCCTTATTATAAGGCTTCATATAAATATATACATGCCAAACTCACCATTACAAAACCCCATCCTTGATCAAAATCCATCATAAATAAAAGACATAAAATATCACCATTCTTGCAAGGTAATCCTTTGAGAACCTTTCCATTACGGGCATACTATATAAGTACATTAACCATATATATAAGTCATATATAATAAATTTTACTATCGATTCCACAATTTTATCCCAACCCAACGGATCTAACATATACCAACAACAAATGTGTAGTCTAA
Source organism: Viscum album (assembly GCA_963277665.1). NCBI lineage: Eukaryota > Viridiplantae > Streptophyta > Magnoliopsida > Santalales > Viscaceae > Viscum > Viscum album. The sequence goes on along the minus strand of OY728121.1, from coordinate 137,439,106 downwards.
AACCTCAGCCACTATGGAAAAAAATAAGTTGACTGAAAACCCCGAAACTATCATATAAAATCATCCAAGATTATAAAATATCATTTAATATATAAAATATCAAAATTATAATGAAACATTACTTTTTCCCCATTCTATGTAAACCGAAAATCCCATGCCTCTCTCTCGTATCTCACAACATACAACCAAACCATTTGTTGGATTATAAAATGAATCATCAATGAAATTTTCCCACCATGTCACCCCCAATCAAAAACTCCCCCTATAAGACCTATATTATCTAATAAATCCAACTATCATAATATATGGGAAACACTCATTGTGAACATCTCATTAGAACCATTAAAATTCAAGGTGTGAACAAATAGAAAAAACAAACACTACTAGAAAAACAGGTATTTGCGACGGGCTATTTGCGACGAGATCCCGTCGCAACTACACTTATTTGCGACGGGCCCGTCGCTAAATCCTTTTTTTGCGACGGTCATTCTTCCCGTCGCAAATAGTATTCCGTATTTTTGTAAAAAACTTTTAAAATAGTTTTTGCGACGGGTCCCGTCGCAAATACCTTTTGCGACGACACCGTCGCAAAAACGATTTTTAAAAAAAATAAAAAACTATTAATAATACTAGTATTTGCGACTGGCATCGTATCCCGTCGCATATACTGTTGATAGTATTTGCGACGGGACCCGTCGCAAATAATATTTTTTAAAAAAAATAAAAAACTATTAATAATACTAGTATTTGCGGCGGGTATAGTATCCCGTCGCAAATACTATAAAAAAATAAAAAAAAATAAATTACTAATAAATTATTTTAATTAATATAATAATATAATTATAATTTACAAATGAAAATAATAAATTATTTTAATTACTATAATAATAGTAGAATTATAATTCAAAAATAAAAAATAATAGAATATTAATAAATGATTTAATTAATATAATAATATTACAATTATAATTCATAAATAAAAAAACTATTAATAAGTTATTTTAATTAATATAAAAATAATAGAATTATTTTACATTCAAATATTAAAATAATTCAAGTATTACAAAAAATATAATTAAATTATAATATTATAAAATTTTAATATATATATAAAATTTTAATATATATATAAATTTTAATATTTTAAAATATAAATAATATTATTATTCATATTAATATTGTTTTTTAAAAATATAATATTATTAATATTTTATAATGAGACAGAAACTACGAATAGAAAAAAAAAATATTTTGATTTCACAAATTTTATAAAAAAAATACAAACTCTAATCTGAAGGAGGGGGGGAGGTGGGGGATCTGCAGATGGTGGTGGAGGAAACTCCATCCCTAAAGCATGAGTGAGTCGGCGCATGTACTCCATCTGCTCCTGATGCTGCTGCTGCCACCGACTCGTCTGCTCCTCGTACAACTACTGCTGGCGTCGACGCTCCTCCTCATGCTGCTGACGCATCTGCTCCTGCACCTGTCAGAGACTCTCTATCTATGCAGTCTGAGATCGCAACTGATCCTCATACTGTGTAGAAGAAAATGCACGAGCTCCTCTCGAGCTGGACGCCGACATCGCAGCACTTCCATAATAATCTCCGGGAGTCAGTCGAGAGCCGATACCAACTACCCGGCCCTTCTCGAAGGCATACTGGGTGGCCTGCATCCATGCCGCCTCATCAAACTGATGGGCAGTGGTCTGATCTGATGAATCGGCCTGACTCTCAGGCTGGGCCTGTGACGCTGCGGCCTCATATGACTCCTATAGTTGCAATTTAAAATTAAAATTGTGAATATATTATATGCAGTTAATTTTTAAACATGAAAACAAATAATACTAACCACGATGTGATGCTGACGATCACCTCTGAGCTCCCCAGCAGCAGGATCACTATACATCCTCTGATATACGTCGTACTCTGTAATATCGGGGTGCTCGACAGCCTATATGAATAAAAAATAAACTCTTAATATTTATAGTTATATAAAATATTTATAAATAATGTACGTACCAGATGCTGTCTAGGAGTACTGAAAGAACGACTCCCAGCTCGATGAGTCACCTCCTATCACCCCCGATTCTGCCTCCCCACCGATGACCTCCTCTGAAAGGCACCACTCAACCAGTGCGCACATAATCTATCCCATACAAGGGATTAAATGTACTCTGGTCGGTGTGCTCTACATGACTCCTCAAAATCTGACACTCCTGCTTTCTTCATCGCAGCTTTTCTTAAATTGTGCAAAAACTGACGAAGGCGATCACGCATGGCCACCTCCCATGCCTCGTGGATGGCGTCACTCATGGTATCCTCGATCGGATACCATAAACCCTACAAATAAATCAAAATATCAAGTTAGAAATGAAATAATTTTCAAAATAAAAATTATTTATTTACGTACGTACCAACCAATGGCCGAACATGGCCTGCTGCACATCAATGGGAATCTTCTCCCATGTGGTCCACGGCTGAGAGAAATAATTGCGCAAAATAGCGCTGCCCTGTCCGACTGCTATATGCGGAAAACTGAAAAAATAATAAACATTTATTATGTGAATAGATTAATGAAATCTTAGTTAAATCCACAGGTTATCACATAGGTTATCACACCTCTGGGTGCGTGGATCAAACCCAAGACGTGGACGTCGCTCAGGGACGGTGTCAGGAATCATCAATCGTGCAAGACCGCGCCCCCTCGGCGTACTCCCTGGAGCGCCTGCAGGCTGAGGGTCATCTGCCAGCAACTCATCCGCATCGAAAGGCAGGTCAGCCTCCGCCAACTCACGAAATGTGGCCTCATCCATCTGAAATAGAAAATGTTAATGTTAGCAAATAATTGATAATTACTATTATATATACATATATACATATTATGAATGTATATAAATACAATGGAATTCTATAAGTGTTCATCATCATCATCATCTTCATATATGTCAATGTCATCTTCATATTCTTCCTCAACATCATCGATGTCCATTCGAGTTGCAGTTTCTTCATCTCTTACCATTTCAAATTCATGTGTGACATCATTAACATCATCGTCATCACCGACTCTTAAATGTGGGGTGCCGTCATTGATACTCATGTCTCTTTGTAAAAAAGATTTATTTTGAGTACTCTCTTGAAAAACATCAATTCTTTGCACATCAGTGAAAGCACATTCACTTTGACTAAACTGATTGTCTCAAATTTTGATTTTTATTACACTCCACCAATCAGTCAAGTCTCTTGATGTTGCACAGTACTTTGCATAATAAACTTGATATGCCTGTTGAGCCAATAAGAATGGTTCATTTACTGCGAGAACACTTTTACATTTAATATCGATGATTCCATGAGTCGGATGAACACGCACGCCTCTCTCTGTATCCAACCACCGACATTTGAACATGGTTATGTAATGTTGTCCAAGATAACAGAGTTCAATGATTTCATCAAGTATTCCATAAAAGTCAACTTCATTTTCTCGATGATGAGATCCTCTCAAGCTAACTCCACTGTTCATTGTTTTTTTCGATTCCCCATATGCATGTGTGTGGAATCAAAATCCATTCACCACATATGCATTATAAGTTTTAACTAGTTTGGAAGGTGGGTTACTCAATACACACAGCCGTTTGTCAATTTTATCAGCATGTCGAGACACCTAAAAATTTGTGAAATAATTATCAATATAGTAAACTATACATTGAATGAGTTGCTAAATGATAAAGAATTTATGTTACCAGTTTTTTAAACCACTGAGAGAAATTTTTCAGTCGACGTTCTTCGAGAGCAGCTGCTGTAATTTGTGGAATTTGTTTCTTGATATGATTATCATACAACCTATAAAAACCAAAGTTATTTATTGTAACATAAATGGTAGAATAAGTGATATAAACACTTACAGTACAAATGATTTCATCTCTTCACAGTTGAGCAGAACATACGTATGAGCTCTATGATGTTCATCATCTGAAAGCCAGCGTTCAGAAACTCCACCAAAACCAAGATCTGACTGGTTGAAAACAGATAATTGATTGTCGATTTTATCAATATTCCTCTCATTCCGTCCCATTCTGTTGTGTTTTGAAGGATACTCAGATTCAAAATAATGGGAGCAGAAAAAAGATATTTCCTCTTGCAAATAAGCTTCTGCAATAGATCCTTCAACAGATGCTTTGTTGCGTACTTTTCTTTTCAATTTTTGCATGCATCTTTCAAATGGGTACATCCATCGAAACTGTACCGGACCTCCACATTTGGCTTCATATTGCAAATGTAACATCAAATGTTCCATTGAGTCGAAGAAAGACGGCGGAAATATTTTTTCCAGTTTACATATAATTACAACAACATCTTTTTCATGTTTTCCTAGAGCATCATAATCTTCCGTAGCCGCACAAATTTCCCGAAAAAAATGAGACATGTCTGTTATGGAATCCCAAATCACAGAATTCAACAGACCTCTTAATCCAATGGGTAGAAGTCTCTCCATTATAACATGACAGTCATGACTTTTTAATCCAGTAATATGACCATTCTTTACACATCTACCCAAATTGGAAGCACAGCCATCTGGAAGTCTCAAATCTGCAATCCACTGACAAAATAATAAACAGTTTTCTTTAGACAGCGTATAAGATGCTTTTGGTTTCAGTAACCTTTATATTCTAACATTCTCAAAGATTTCCAATTCTGGACGCCTGCAAATTTGGGCAAGATCTAAACGTGCATTTACATAGTCTTTGCTCTTTCCTGGCGTATCCAAAACTGTATGAAACAAATTATCAAAATAGTTCTTCTCAATATGCATGACATCTAACATGTGTCGGACTAACAAATCAGACCAATATGCAAAATCCCAAAATATGCTACGTTTAATCCAATTGTGTTCTTTCCCAAAACCAGAAATATTCTGTTGGTTTATTTTGGGACCAAAAGTGATGGGAGGTAATGAAAATACAACCGATTTTAACTCCAAACCTGATAGCATTTTTGGAGGTCCATCCCTTTCAGCTGTTCCTTTTCTGAAATGAGATCTGTTTCTGCGAAAAGGATGATCAGATGGAAGAAATCTGCGATGACAGTCAAAATAACAAGGTTTCTTTACATGAATGAGCATAAATGCTTTGTTCTCTCCCATACAGTAAGGACATGATTTCTGACCATGTGTACTCCAGCCAGATAACATCCCAAAAGCCGGGAAGTCACTTATTGTCCACATCAATGCTGCTCTCAGTATGAAATTCTGTTTTGTTGCAACATCATATGTACTGACACCAGTACTCCACAATAAATTTAATTTATCAATCAATGGCTTCAAATAAACATCAATATTTTTCTTCGGATGTCCTGGAATTAGTAAAGTCAAAAAGATATATGGCTCCTTCATCAACATCCATGGAGGTAAATTGTACGGAGTTAAAAAAACAGGACAACATGAATATTGACTACCATAAGATCCAAACGGACAGAAACCATTAGTGGAAAGGCCCAGTCGAACATTTCTAGCTTCTAAAGCAAAGGATGGATGCACTCTATCAAAATGTTTCCATGAATCACCATCGGCTGGATGATTCAAGATTTTATCGGTTGAAATATTCTCTTTATGCCATGACATCATTGTCACTGTATTCTTAGACATGAATAAATGCTGAAGTATGGATGTAAGCGGAAAATATCTCAACTGTTTTACAGGAATCAAACCAGACTTCCCGTGTTGTCCTTCTTTATATCTCAATTGCCCACATGTGGACAACTATCCAACGACTCATTTTCCCCAGAATATAAAATGCAGTCATTTGAACATGCATGAATCTTCTGACAAGTAAGTCCCAAATTTCGAACAAACCTCTTACTTTCATAGTAATTTGCAGGTAAAACATTTCCTTCGGGTAACAGTGTTTTCAGCAAAGAAAATATCTGGTCAAAACAGGTGTTTGACATTCCGTTATCTGATTTGATAGCCATAAATTTTGCAACTGCTTCTAATTTGCCCATCTTGCAGCCAGGATATAATGCATCCTCAGCATACTTCAACAACTCATAAAATTCAGACGGTCCCAACTCAGGATTTGAAGCTATATCAGCCGGAGTTTCTGTATGTTGAACAGATGAACCTGCAACATCATGTACTAAATCTTGAAACTGGGATGGATCCGGAATCAAGTTGGTATCACCTGCTCTGGAACTGCGTTCACCGTGTTGATACCAAAAAACATAATCTGCTTGAAAACCAAAACGCAAGAGATGTTCCCCCACTTTGTCAAACGTGTCAAACGTTCTCAATGTACATTTTCTACAAGGGCATTTTATCTTTCATTCTGAAACAAATTCTGGATTTGATGCCGCAAATGATAAAAAAATCTCCACACCCTCTATATATACTGGATTTAAACCAGAACCATTTGGATTTCTACGTTGATTTATCCATATGCGGTCATCTAAAAATGACTTTTGACGACCTCGTTGTTCCATATTTTTCTATAAAATATAAAAGCATTACTGGTTTTGAATAATCTGTTAGAAAAAACAAAAGCAAGGATTAAATATATTGAGAATAAAGCAAAACCTGTTACAAATATTGATAATTTTAATATTATATTGATTTTTATTTTTTTTTAATAATACTAATATAATTTTTTTCATATATATTAATTATATAATAATAACATCATTACATTATTAGAATATTTTATTATTAATATTAAAATAATATAATTTTCTATATTATATACAATTCTCCTTTCATCTGTGTGTTTCACATTCTGTCTCCACATGTAATATTGGCATTCACTTTCACCTCTCCATTGGCGAGTAGGTTGATAATTTTGAAAAAGAATGCCAATATTACATGTGGAGACAGAAAAAACACAGAAGAAAAGAGAATTGTATATAATATAGAAAATTATATTATTTTAATATTAATAATAAAATATACAAATAATGTAATAAGGTAATTATTCCTAATTATTGGTAATTATTTCAAATTATTGATAATTATTCCAAATTATTAGTAATTATTCCAAATTATTGGAAAATATTGGTAATTATTGGTAATTATTGGAAAATATTGGAAAATATTGGTGAATATTGGTGAATATTGGTGATTATTGGTAATTATCGGTGATTATTGGTGATTATCGGTGATTATTGGTAATTATCGGTGATTATTGGTAATTAATACTAATTATTGGTAATTAATACTAATTATTGGTAATTATTACTAATTATTGGTAATTAATAATAATTATTGGTAATTAATACTAATTATTGGTAATTAATACTAATTATTAGTAATTAATACTAATTATTGGTAATTAATACTAATTATTGGTAATTAATACTAATTATTGGTAATTAATACTAATTATTGGAAATTAATAATAATTATTACTAATTATTGGTAATTATTACTAATTATTCCTAATTATTACTAATTATTCCTAATTATTGTTAATTATTCCTAATTATTACTAATTATTCCTAATTATTTCTAATTATTGCTAATTATTACTAATTATTGCTAATTATTAATAATTATTGCTAATTATTAGTAATTATTGCTAATTATTAGTAATTATTGCTAATTATTACTAATTATTGCTAATTATTACTAATTATTACTAATTATTGGTAAATATTGGTAATTATTGGTAATTATTGGTAATTATAGGTAATTATTACTAATTATTTGTAATTAATACTAATTATTGGTAATTAATACTAATTATTGGTAATTATTACTAATTATTGGTAATTATTACTAATTATTGGTAATTATTACTAATTATTGGTAATTATTACTAATTATTGGTAATTATTACTAATTATTGGTAATTATTACTAATTATTCCTAATCATTACTAATTATTACTAATTATTACTAATTAATACTAATTATTACTAATTATTGGTAATTATTACTAATTATTCCTAATTATTACTAATTATTCCTAATTATTACTAATTATTCCTAATTATTACTAATTATTAGTAATTATTGCTAATTATTTGTAATTATTGCTAATTATTACGAATTATTGCTAATTATTATTAATTATTGCTAATTATTATTAATTATCACTAATTATTAGTAATTAGTGATAATTATTATTAATTATTGATAATTATTAGTAATTATTGATAATTATTGGTAATTATTACTAATTATTGGTAATTATTACTAATTATTCGTAATTATTACTAATTATTCTTAATTATTAGTAATTATTACTAATTATTCGTAATTATTACTAATTATTGGTAATTATTACTAATTATTAGTAATTATTGGCAATTATTGGTAATTACTGGCAATTATTGGTAATTATTGGAAATTATTGTTAATTATTACTAAATATTGGTAATTATTGGTAAATATTACTAATTATTGTTAATTACTGGTAATTATTACTAATTATTGCTAATTATTCCTAATTATTACTAATTATTGGTAATTAATACTAATTATTGGTAATTAATACTAATTATTGGTAATTAATACTAATTATAGGTAATTATTACTAATTATTGGTAATTAATACTAATTATTGATAATTATTACTAATTATTGAGAATTTTTCCTAATTTTTCCTAATTTTTCCTAATTTTAGGTATTTATTACTAATTATTACTAATTATTGCAAATTATTGGTAATTATTGCAAATTATTGGTAATTATTGCAAATTATTGTTAATTATTGGTAATTATTGGTAATTATTGGTAATTATTGGTAATTATTGGTAATTATTGGTAATTATTGGTAATTATTGGTAATTATTGGTAATTATTGGTAATTATTGGTAATTAGTGGTAATTATTGGTAATTATTGGTAATTATTCCTAATTATTGGTAATTATTCCTAATTATTCCTAATTATTGGTAATTATTGGTAATTATTGGTAATTATTCCTAATTATTCCTAATTATTCCTAATTATTCATAATTATTGGTAATTATTCCTAATTATTCCTAATTATTGGTAATTATTGGTAATTATTCCTAATTATTGGTAATTATTGGTAATTATTCCTAATTATTTCTAATTATTCCTAATTATTCCTAATTATTTGTAATTATTGGTAATTATTGGCAATTATTGGCAATTATTGGTAATTATTACTAATTATTACTAATTATTGGTAATTATTGGTAATTATTACTAATTATTACTAATTATTGTTAATTATTGTTAATTATTCCAAATTATAGATAATTATTACTACTTATTGGTAATTATTACTAATTATTACTAATTATTACTAATTATTGATAATTATTACTAATTATTACTAAATATTCTTAATTATTGATAATTATTGATAATTGTTCCTAATTATTAGTAATTAAATGAATAATTACCAATAATTAGGAATAATTACCAATAATTACAAATAATAACATTATTAGTATATTTTATTATTAATATTAAAATAATATAATTTTCTGATTTATATACAATTCTCCTTTCATCTGTGCGTTTTCTACCTCCACATACAAATAATACATGTGAAGACAGTAAACACACAGATGAAAAGAGAATTGTATATATATAAAAAATTATATTATTTTAATATTAATAATAAAATATACTAATAATGTAATAATGTTATTATTCCAAATTATTGGTATTTATTACTAATTATTAATATTTATTCTTAATTATTAAAAATTATTATTAATTATTCCTAATTACCATTAACTATGATCAATACTAATAAATTAAATTTATTAAGTAAGAAAACAATGTAAACATAATTAAATTACAACTAATTAAGAATAATTGAAACTAATAAAAAATTAAAAATAAATATTAAATTAAAATGAACATAAATACCTTGAAAATTGATCTGCTCTGATCGTTCTTCAAAACTTTAATATCAGCTCCGAAGAAATAAATTAAACTGAAAAAAAAACTCAACTTTAGAAACAAATGTTTGAGAGCGGGAGAAGGTAGAGAATGAGAATGATTTGAAAAAAAACGGATGGGGGTATTTATAGGTTAGATTATTTGCGACCAGTTTATTTGCGACGGGATTCCCGTCGGAAATAGTATTATTTGCGACGGGTACCGTCACAAATACATTAGCCCGCATTAATTACGGTCAATGAGTAAATAGTTATTTGCGACGGGACCCGTCGCAAATAACATACTATTAGCGACGGGAATACTTTCCCGTCGCAAATACCTTTTACCGCCGCCAGTTAAATCGCGGGAAAACATTTTGCGACGGGGAAACCAATCCCATCGCAAAAGCCTATTTATTTGCGACGGGTAAATACCCCCGTCGCAAATAAGTTTTTAACGAGACTATTTGCGACGGGATTTATTCCCGTCGCAAATACCCATTTTTTCCGTAGTGAAAGGATAATTTATATATAATAAGACAGATATTTTCAATGTGTACTTTGAATCATATTCCATGATTATTTTAAATTTCCCACTATATACAGATCAAATATTTTAGAAAATATTATTTTGAATAAAAAAAATTTCACGAATAGCTTTCATTACACACAACACCAAATTTTACCAAATAATAATATATAATATATAATAATTATTATTTATTATTATAACCTTTTCATTATAATCTATAATAATAATAAAAATAAATAATAATTAAAAAATAATTATAATGTGGTTTTATAGTGAAAATATGTTTATAAATATGGATATAATTAATATTAATTTTCTTATATACATTGAAAATTTTATTTTCTAAAATTAGGATTTTTATATGTTTATTTGAAAAAAAATTATAAAGACAATTCCTTGTGATTTTATAAATTTATTGGATTAAATTAAATAAATTTTTTCAATAAAAATTCCTAAATAATCATATTGTGATTTTATAACAATTTTTGGAAAATAATTATGTTTGGTGAATAGTGAAAATTTATGTTTTCAATTAAAAATATAATTTTCATAAAAAAATTTACAAATTTATATATTTTAAAAATATTTTAAATTTTAAATTATTTGAATAATGTTATTATTAAACCAATTTAGTTCATTTAAATCTAATTATTGTGAAATTTTCATTTTACAACATTCATTCCTTTAGAAAATATTCTCTTTAGAAAACAATTATGTTATTTCATCTATTGGTTTTAATATTAATTATATTATTAATTTCAGTAGTAATATTTTGTAAAAATTAATCCACAAAGTGTATAATCAAACGTATTATTAAATAACCGGGTAAACTTAATTTTTTTAAATATGAATTTTAAAATTAGTAAAGAGTATTTTCCACAGTTATGGTTAAAACGATTTTACTAAAACATAAACCAAAAAAATAAGGGGTAAAATAACATATAATCATTTCCAATTATAATAAGTATAACTAGTTATTCCTTATATCTTATAATATTTTTGTATGTGTAATTTTTGGAGCTTTCTATATTGTAAAAAAAATATTTCACTTTATTATTTTAAAAACATTCATATGTGTTATCTCCAATACTTATAAAAGGGATCTCCTCCCCTCTCTAATTCACAATTCTATTACATAATGGTTCGAAAAATAATAAATAATATAATATCCTAACATACATTCTTATTAATCAATATTCATTTTTTTGATCGATATGCCATCTTAATAATTATTTTATTGTGTTTCAAATGAGGTTATCCCTTGAATGGATATCGCTCTGAACCAAGATTTTATATTTTATCTCATCATAAAACATCATTACATTTAAATAAAATTTATTATACAATAACACAATTTTCTATAATAAATCAATATTTTATTAATTTTATTTTATAACCTACATCTATCTCCTCTATCAAAAAGGAATTGAAAATGTCAATCATATATACGAGAAACTACCACAATTCCAAGCGATTGAATTTTTTTTCAATCAATTCCACTGACAATAGAATATAATGTTGAAAAAGAATTATAAATATTTTATTTATAACATAAATATAGTTATGGAATCATAATATCAAATATAACATCTTACATTCCATTCTATGGGAATACAATAACATCCCTTGTGTGTATGAAAGACCGCCTCCAGACAATGCGATGTGATTTGTTTTACTTTTTCACAGTCAATGGAAAGTAAAAAGGTTAAATATAGTGAATATTGGTTATATATTTTATAATAATATGATAATTATTAGATATTATTTACTCATATATCCTTCTATATATCGATAAAAAATAAACAACATTTGTGCATACGTACGACCTACCATCACCATGAACAATCTTTTTAATTTTATATCCATAAATATTACCGATTAAAATAAATATATATATTAATAATATATATGATATTAATATTATGATAAAAATTATGGATATTATGAATCCATTATAGAAAATAAATACACTAAAACTACTGAACATAAAAATATGTGAAAAACAATGCAGATATCACAAGGAATATATATTTTAATAAAGAAATTTAAATGAATTGTTAATAATCGATAATAATAGAATAAAATTTTAAAATATATACATATATATGATAATTTTTAATTAATTTATCCATAATAAATTGTAATTTATTATACTGGAGGCCCCAATGTGTACCACTGATATTGATCCTTGATGTATGGGATTATCGTCTCAAATTTACTTCATGGGAGCATATGTTATGTTATGAACATATTTTATTTTATGATGTTTTTATACCAAAAATTTTAAATTTGGAATCATAAATTTATTTAATCATATAATGTTTATTATTTCATATAATTATATACATTTATCGGGTTTATGATTCAAATTTTATGAAACTAGTTAACGGATTCTCACCTCACATCTATCTCAATGAGTATGTAGAAATATTCACCACATGGTAATTTTTTTGTTTATATACTTCCAAAAAATATATATTATGAATAATATTAATAATTTTATGGTATTTGTAATATAAATCTAATTTTATTTATTTAATGGGACTTCTAGTTTTAAAATAACAATGTGTTAAAGATTTTTATGTTATAATCCCATTGTTTTTCGGGGTTGTTCGTGGTTATGCTTTTGTTGGTGAAATAATATGATAATCCAATAAGGAAAATAATGAATTTTATTATGAGATTTTATATTCATTATAATAATTTTTCCCTTTAATTTGACATATATTATATTCAAAATTTAGAGAATGAGTTTTTTATAAAAAAATTATTTCACTCATGAATCAAAAAACAATTTCTTCCAAGCCATGTTTTCTAAAAATATGTTTTAATGAATTTTTTTAAATTATATTTTTATTATTTTAATAATTTTAAATATATTATTGTATTTTCACAATTTTATTAAAATAAATAATGTTTTCTTTTTTTTCTAAATGTCGTATTCTTGAAATTTTATATGAAATATTAAAGTAGTTATTATTTTAACATGTATTTCATGGAAAAAACATTATACCATCACGACCACTAAAATATCAAATTATTAATTTCTATATTTTCAATTCTATTTTCAAGTAAAATCTTTCACTTAATATCTTGTAATTTTTTTAAGGAAGTTTTATCAAATGAAATTAATATATTAAACAAGAAAGATTTAATTATATTTTACTGAATTTATATTAATCCATGAAAAAAAACATTGGAATATATTATATCATAATGGGGATTTGATCCAATGTCTTATTCATTATTTTATATGGTCAATCTGGATAAAATGTGGAATATATGTTCATGAAACCGAATACATCTCCACTGATTATGATATGATAAAATGTTTTTGAATCCTAATCCATTTTATGTGTTATGATTTGATAATTATTTTATGATATTTTGGATAAAAAATATATGTATTATGTGATGGTTGATACTTATATCTCCCCCAAATTAATGGGGTGAGTATTTATATCTAATGATACATTGGTGGGAAAAACTCAATGATTTTGATCTTTGATGGGAACCAAGCTATTATGCTTGATCTATAATGGGAATCATGTGATGATTCCCAATCCATTATGAGAAGATAATAATTTAATGATGAAATCTCCATTAATAAATTGGAAATAGGTATTGATTCCTAATCCATTAGGATATTATGGTTATAGATGTTAACCTTTACTTCTGAAATAATTTCTATTCTAAAGAGTGTTCCACACATACATGAAATGAGATTATTTTACATGATTAATATATGATGATTCCCCATTCTTTGGGTTCATGTATAATAAAATGCTATTGTTTTATACCATGATTTAGTTTTATAATTCATTACATGTTGTTTATAATCTTTTTATGTAATATTAATAATCTCAATCCCCTATTCATATCATATGACTTCATATAATTATCAATTATAACCATCAATTGTTTCCATTATTGAGTTTCGGATAACACTATTTCATATTTTTCCTTTCCCTATTTTATAAATTTTTATTTATGAATTTTTTTTTGATGATTAATAAATGGGATGATCTTTATGAGAGATATTGATGATATTTTATAAAATATTAACATTTCGTAATGATTACCAAATGACAGTATAGATTTATGGTCCTCGGGTGAGAATTTAAGGAAAGCGCTAGATATTTATCTAAAGGGATGTAATATTTATAAACAGAAATCTAGAAATACTGTAGTTGTTATTAGAGTAATGTTCTTATTAACCATTGGAAGGTAGGAATGGAAAACATTACTAAGACCCCTATTGATAGTATTAAAAATAAGATTAAGGATAAGTCAATTTATATTAAAATGTAATGGAATTTTGGTGAATGAAAGAGTGATTAGTTCCCCATGAATTAATTCCCTCTCAGGATACAATAGGTGGAAGTGGATCTGTAATAGTAGCACCCATCGGTAATAAATACAAAAATTATTCATTGATATGGAATTAATCATCACATGGTGCAGGATAAATGGCCTGGTTGTACTGCATGTTTGACCATTCTAGGGGATATTATTTTATGTTTACAAAATCTTTTTGATCCAGAATGAATGAATTGAATAATTGATGGCCTTTATGGACTGTAACATCCAAGTATCATAAATGGAAATACAATGTTGGACAATTTACATCAAACACAACATTGAGCTTAAACGAATAGATAATTATTACTATTTAATACTGACTCTTATATCCAAAATTTTAATTTGGAGGGTACTTATCAGTATAATGAATTTAGTAAATAAATTTAATTTTCAAAATAAATATTAATTTTTTTGGTAAATGATTAGAAAATAACAATGTAACAAAACCCTTTAAATATTTATAATTATGTTTTCTTTAATAATGGGTTTTAATTTTATTTCTAAATGAATATTATAAATAATTTTTTGATGTTTTAGAAAATGTATTTCAAAAAATAAAATAAAATTATATTTTTATAATGTGAAAATTATATTAGTTGGAATTTATATATTTTTATATATGTTAATATTTCATTGAATAGTGAAAACAATGGGTTTTTAAATTTTTTTTTTCAAAATTAAATTATTAATTGAATTAGTTTTTTGGTACCCTTCATAACAAGTGTACCCCTCCTTGGGTAGAAATGTGAGATTATGGTCAATTACACTCGAGTCACACCTCTATTAGGCACCAGGTTGATGACTATTAATGAGTATATAGTAAACACACATATCGAGGGCATTACCCTATAAGAGAACACATGTAAAATAGAGAGATATGATAGAAAACAAAAAAATCTTCATTAGATGATAAGTAAAATTAAAAACCATCTAGACATATGTAATTTCTTGAAGTGACTACTACAACTGAAAAGAAAAACAATCAGTACTAAAAGGAAGTAAAAAAGTTGCATCCATTAAGTCCAAATTGCTCCAACAAAACCCCAAGCTAGAAGTAACCTGCCTGATCTCTTGAATACTCTAACTAAACTAAAAAATAGTTTATATAATCATTGTTTGATTATAATATTATACGTAGTATGATCCTCCCAAGATCCTCTATTGAAAAATTTAGGCAATGAATGATAATGAACAGTGAATAATGATTGAAACAAACTTATCACCTAAATGAGTATACAATGTTCCCAACCACTCTATGGATACTATTAAATAGTATCACATTCAATATTATATAATATAACATTGAATCTAAAGGGTAGCCATCCACCACTTTCCCACTGGTTTTCCTCTTTGTCACATTGTCACATTTCATGAGCTACTATCTCCAAAAAGGATAGCATGTAATCCTGAGAAAAGTACCACAACATGAACCTCATGAAGCATGATTCCAATTCCTCATAACCAAATTTAACCACTTAGTATCTATGGAAAACCACATCTAGCATAACATGTATCATTAAACAGGTTTTATACCTCATGCAATCGCAACCCATTCACTGAGTAATGATCCTCAAGACCACAAAAACGACAAAGATCCTACCTATAGTAGTATGCATGAAATTATATTTAAAATATATGTGGCTGAAATAACCAAAATACATTACATACCTCTACACATATATTTGTGGGAAACCTAACATTCATGATTACTAGAAAAATTAACTACCATGAGAAGTGTGTGGGGACAAATAGTTAGTTATACGTCCATCCTCCCACTGAGATGTTTGTGAAAATACCTGCATGGATCATATTCTATAGGGTGTTAGTTTCCCAAATTGATAGGGTGGGGTAGTGTTAAGAAACAACAAAATTATTGTACATTATATAGATTACAAAAACACAATGGTCGGAACATCATCTCAGGATCAATAAAATCTGTAATCTCTTTGACTCCTGGCTGAAAATATTAAGACTTGGTATCCTATAAGCACACTAAAATTTAAGGGATAAATTAAGATACTATATTACTTTTTTCATTTAAAAATTATTTTAATGGATTCTTCAACCTTTAATTAACCATTTTAAATTTCTACATTACATTTAATAATCACCACAACAACATTCCATTCCATACAGGCCTATCCAAAAAGAGTGCACAACTTCTTAGAGTCCCAAACATCACATTACATCACTGTATGATCCAACCCCTTATGTTAAACATATAGTAATATAATAAAACAACATCAGTACCCATAATTATTGTTTTTATATGAAAAAATTATAAGATACCAAACACATGTTTTTCAATAAGGTTAGTAGTTGAGATAGTCGTCGAGTATTTTCAACTTATAGTAGGAGTGTAGACTCTGCCATCCGTCATATGATAATCAGATAAAGAACATGGAAAATGAAAAGTGAATTAACCTATTTTGGAATGAGATTTAGAAAAACTCAATTGGATCAGGTAGTGGAGAATGTTAAAACTATAATCAAACAATTGGATAAATAAGAATAAACAATTATATCAATGTTTAAGGCCATAATCAACCCATTACACCATCTATGGTAGCTTCCCCGACACCAACATGCATAAAACAATTGATATCACTTTTTTTGGATTCAACTGAATCCACAACCAATTGGGCTACCTACCCCCACAAACCACAATATCCCTCCATGATCAGCCATCTGAAGCCCTGGTCACATCACATGATACAAGAAATATAAAAAAATAGCAACTGAGATAATGAACCTAAATAATAAAATCATAAATCAAACACAAAGAGCTCCCAAAGATCCATGGAATAAGGAAATTGTCCATTTAAAGAAGGTGGGAAACCTAGAACCCATAATTAATTATATTTATCACACAACCAATTCAATGTTCTAGTTATAATTAAGAGAATCATTATTTAGTAGTTCAAACTATTATCAATCTAATAAATAAGTTATCACTAGCTACCCAAAAAATTAACTGATTAATTTATCATGTCATTAATAAATTATCAACAAGAATCAAATCTCTTAATATTACTCACCAAATTTCATTAATCATGTTCATCATTATCAATTCTATCATCATCAAATTCCATCAACAAAAACAGTATTCATTAAATAAGAATCTTTTTCAATTGGTCAATTAATTATCAATTAATTCTTGATTGACATTCTTCACCAATTTCCATGATGAAAGCCATTATTAAATAATAATAGAATATATATTCCACTATCTAGAAAAATCATGTGGTAAAATGTGATAATGGAATAATGCAACAACATTGCGATGTGATAGATAAAAATTCATTAATTCGGTTATAGTACACTAATTGGTCAATTCCATTTATATCATAGGGGATAAACCATCTGAACACAATGATTTCACATATTTAAACAGATATGAAATGAATCCCCAACCATAAAAGATAATAAAAGTTCTTCAAAAGATGAAAAATAATTGAAATGGATCACGAATACCTCCCGTGTAATAACTGCATTCAACTGTTGATGCCTAAGCACAACCGTACCAACCATCCACTAAGAAAAATCCATTAAAACCATGGAAAATTTGTGAAATCAAAGGGATAAGAGATATAATTGGGAATCGATAGAATTAAACCAAAATAACCTTTTTAGATCATAACATTATATTGATGAAGGATCATTGTGGATAGATATAGGGAGGTAGGGATCATTCTGTGATGAACGAATCACCAAAACACTGTTGGGAGGATAATTGAGTCACTTGGGGTTAAGGGAGAGATATTGGCGCTATAGGAATAGAAAAAACCCAATCGACTAAAAAAACATAAAACCAAGAGCATCGGTGTTTTAAATGGTGTGTAACCCCCTTTCAAGAATTTTAGTGCCTCAATTTCGTGTTCTTCCAAAAAAACATGTCTCCTCTCAATTTTATTTTATTTTTCAATTCTTGAAGTATTTCATGCATTAAATCCATATTTGATACCCATTTATAGTCTGCATGTCATGATGCTTTCCATGAAAACCTAGGACACCTAATATTTTTTCGACTAAAATAGTTACACAACATGTAATCCCCCATTTACAGCTTTTAGTTAACCAAACTCAAACAAAAATCTTTTAAGCCACCTTCAAATACATCGATCTTTGAAAACCTATAGAAGGTTTGATCCTTGGAATCTTGTCCCATTCATCAAATAAATCTCAAAATATTATCATCCTTGGGAATCTAAAACTGACCATGTGGGAAATTAAATTTGTTCATCTGAACAACAACCCCATGATAGACCTCTTAAAGAATTCATCTCCATAGGAGCGCCCATATCCCTATAGGAACAATTGAAAAAACACAATATAACTAGAACTGCTTCTAAACAATCCCATAGGTGATTTAATACTCAGAAAAGTACAATCCATAATAAGAAAAATGAGAATTCCTTCTTATAAATAGAATTGTCCTACAACCACCAAACGAATTATTTTATAATAGGATAGATAAGAATAAATAATATTGGGTTCTAATCATGTATTTGTGACTCACGTTTCCATGTACTATCCTCCACTCCACTGTGTAACAACAATACACGAATGATGGGGATAACAGACCCGCACAACACATTTTCGTTGTGGTCCTGGATCTCTACACACCACAACTCAAATGTCACATCTTCATCAACATCAATCTAATCACGCTTAATGAAGTGAAATTTATCATGAAGTCAATGACAGAGCTATGACACTCAAAAAACATCACATATCCAGCTTATCCATGGGGTATCTAATTCCTGATACGCCACATATCTTGCACGAGACATCACATCAAAAGTCCCATAAAACCATGGAGAAATCCTATTATAGTGACAAAGTAATTGTTTACCTCAATGAGGACTCACCTTAAGGACCATAAGATCTTATAATCAACCATCATAGGTATCCTCCTTTGACTGGAATAGGGATATTAATGATCTTGTTCAACCTTCATCTGATCACGAATCACCTGAAAAATCTATGTCATGTTATACACTGTTTCATGCACATGGATATCTCAGTATACGTCCCTAGTCCATCACACTAGAGAATGGAAATGTCAGGCATACAAGGCTTCATATGAGTCTATTTTGATTTTCGGGTAAAAACATAGTTGTATGAAAACTCAACCAAGGGTAGGTTCCATATCCATGAACCACCAAAATAAAACACTCAAGGGAACAACATGAATTCATGAGGATGGATGGCCCACTCTTTCTGACCATCCATTTGTAGATGAATGGTAGTGATATGTTGTGGAATTGAACAAATAACATGTTTTCAACCTCTCCACATCCTTGAGGAAACATGTGTATATCGGTCCAAAATGATAATCTATGGAATTATGTGGGGTCTCACCAACTCCAAATGATAATTACCAGTAAAAACCTCCAATACGCATGACTCAATAACTGCTATAAAATGTGATGTGTTCATTGTATGTTCCACTACCACCCACATAACACCAGATCATTCCTGTTCATGAGGAAATATAGAATAATTTTCCATCGATGTGTCCTCCCACTTCCCCAGGGGAACATATAATGGTTGAAGAAAAAAACTAGTAGTGAAATGATAAAACTTCCCCTTGTTAAAGAAAAAACATATAGACACAAAATCTACAACTGGATGTTTCAACAGAATCCACCAAAAATAAACTCTCAAACAATGGTACATACGTGTCATACCGGGATGTACCACAGAGGGTAAAATATAGAACTCTCTGAGAAACATTTCATGCATCACCAATGGAACAAAATACATTACTTGAAACATAACTCGATGTTTTTTATCTTCAGAACACCCATCAGGGTCATCAAAACAAACAACATGGTCTCTCCAGAACTCTATCTCAAGACCCCCCAACTAGGACTCTTCCACCTACTACACAAGAGATAGTGGAACCATCATCTGAAAATGAAAACCTTTATCCCCACATCTCCAAAATCCCTATGTAATGATAAATTCCCTTCCATCACTCTCTAAGCATATCCTGATTTTAACAGTACACCACTACATGTCTACCTGGTAAATGCATCAGACAAAACATTTCAAATCCCAAGTGTGTACAATATCTCGACATTTTCATCCTTTAATAACTCCATCCACTGAAACTGTTTCATGTTCATGTTTTGAATAGTGAAAACTATCCATATTCTATAATAATTATTGAAGAATAAATTCTCCCCAATAAAGTAATGTCCCCCATTTTCTATGAAAACAATACTTCCTCCAACTATAAGTTGTGGGTGGAATATTTACATTTTGGGGGATATATCTATCATGATACATAAAAAATGACCGATATCTACTGTATCAGAAGATAGACTAACCCAAGATAAGAATCATCATAGAAAACCATAATCTTAAATATTCTTGTTTTCAAATGAAGATCCTGAGAACTGAAAAACATATCATACAGACACTCAAAAACATTCTAGACATTGAACGGTCCCTATAACACCTGATCATACCTGGTCCATGATGTAATTGAATTCAAAATTAAAGGGAAATTGGGAAAAACATTTTGAAATATAATGTTACACCACAAAAACAAAACACCTCTTTCAGTATCATTGGAGCATTGAATACAGAAATGATTTTACATTTGAAGGATCCATAGTACACTTTGATTGGATACAACATTCCCCAAGAAACAAACTACATGAGCCCAGAACACACCCCATAACAACAAACCAAATAGTTATTATTGATGATGAAATTCTTAAACACCACATAGATACATTGAATTCTCCTCCTCATATGTGTATTACAAAAGGATATCATTTATCAAAATCACCAGGAACATATCCAGGAACTCACAGGACACAACATTCATCAACCTAATGAACACAACTGGATCATTATTCACACCAAAGGACTTCACCATGAACTCTTAATTTTCATGATGAAAAAAAAAACTATTATTCAGGATATCCTCATCTTTCACACACATGTGATCAAATAAAAATGAAAAATCAATTTTTGACAACAATATTTCACCCTTCAAAATATCGAATAAATATTCAATACATATAAGGGGATAATGGTTCATCACTTTCACTTGGATCAATACACAACAATATATATAGAACTTCAAACATTCATTGTCCATAATCAAGAAAAAATATGTTCTCTCCATGTGGACACACATGGCTGAACAAAACAATAATGCAACAGACCATTGAGATATAAGCATTGCTCTCGCAACTCATAAGTGTTCATCATATATGGATACATCGAGATAGGACACACACCTAGATATATCTCAATATGAATCATAATATCTCTTTGTGTGTATAATTCTACAACTACTTCTATAAAGTCGCTAGGGTACACTTCAAAGTCCCTATGAAATGGAAATTGGTGGTCCTATGATGAACTCAAAATATGCTAAGTAAAAAATGATGTCATGGATGAAACATGCCTCTAACCCATCCAAGCAGCTCGTCTGCCAACAAAAACTATTGGATCCCCATCTTCATCGAAGAACCCCACCTAACTCGAACTACTCTATTATAAGATTCATTAAATACAATCAATCCATGATGAGAATGATATCATATGTTTTCAGTCATAAATATTTGATATCACCCCATTATAAGTGCTTCTCTAAAAGTGGATCATAGTCTCCATATACTACAATAATATTACCTCGACCTCCTACTGGCATAGTCATCACCAAGTGAACTCGTAGCCTCTCGACCTCATGTCCGGAGGCTTGGAAATAAGAAAATTATGTGAAGGTGTGTGTCTCTCCAGAATCAAACAAGGCTTGAACTGTGTAGAAAAAATGAAATTTTACTTTGAATGATGTCTCCCTTGCTAGGACCTAGCAATAGTAACACATGATGTTGACTATAACCATCACCAAAGCCTCTGCATCCGGTTGGTGAACAAATCCTCCTCCACACTCTATGTTTTGAGGATGGGGAGTGTCTCAGGTCTATCTTGGACCCATATTATATATAATGATCCTATTTTGGTGAAACATTCTATAGCTAGCTTGGCTATAAATTCCTCAATAGAGGCACATGGAGTGGAACAAATAGAACACAATGACTACTCAGAATTTATTGACACTAATGATTTGGATGAACGCATCCTTGATATGAAAAACTAATGCATGATCCATTATTAGATAATGAAGAGCCCCTACCCATGGATAAATTAGATATTGAGGGATGGTACCTACCCCTGGATGAACATAAACTCTAATTCCCTAAAACCATGGAACCTCTAACTAAAGATATTCTTCATGTAGAATCATGATGACTATCCACTCCTGATGATCTAGTTCGGTATATTGTCCTATTGATACCCACTTCCCTCACCAACACCTCTACATATTTCATTTGAATAATTAGAGTGACTTGGAGATAGATCTACAGATTCAAAGTGTCATCGAAATACGTAACCCTGGCATCATGCCTAGAAACAAGTCTGAATAATTTTATAGAAGGTTCCTAAAACAGATCGTAACCTCTCCCACACTAGTGATCCTCTACTAAACATTATGAAGCTCTTGTAAAATGAAAATATTTGCAGTATAAAAATAAAACTCAGTTCTGAACTACTCTCGAACATCTCCCATGAGAATTCCTACATCCCACAATCCCAAAGTATTAGCAACCACTATATCCTTACTACCACATGCAACATCATCACAGAAAACTACTCCCATTGATCCTTCTAATCATGGATCGAAAAAATTTCCATAAAAACCTTTTCAAACATTATTTTGAGAGGGAATATGAAATGGATCCCTTTTAATTCTATAGACTCTACTGATGAAACTCAATTTGTCTTCCAAAAAGTGTCATATTCATCAACCTCTACACTATAATGATCTTTTGGAATAGCTTGTTAAATTCTTGTACACAAACCTGAAGAGGACATAAACATGGAGGTATACAAATAAACAATATTTATAGATCAATAATGTCACATAAATGACATATTTTAAAGGAATTATTCATTTAATTTACATCTTTGGATTTTTTTTGGGGGTTTCCCAATTTTTTTGGGAGAATAGATGAGTTTTCATGAATTAAGCCAAACCGTGAGCCCAATTCCAGATTGAAAAATAAATTTTGTTTCATTTATAACTTATTTCGTCCATTAAAATTCCTACATGGCCTCCGCTAACCTATTAACACCACCAAGTCAATTTGGATCCTTTGGAAATCTATAACCATTGTTTATTTGGGTTTTTATCTAAGGGGTTGGGCCTGCCCGAAAGCCCAATTCCTAATTTAAAATGAATTTTGTTTATGTTATAACATATTCAATTTTTGGATTTTTCAGTGATTCCAAGTCTCACCCAAGACCATTGAACCCATCCGCGCGTCTGAACTCTCTACCCCTATTCGGTGCTCTCATTAATCGCGATTTGGTGACTAACATCATTGGATTCCTCAAATCGTCCAAATTTAAAGTGTTAAAGTCTTTCTTTTATAACACTCTAAATTCTCAATATTTTTCCTCTTTTCCAATTCCTAAATGAACTAATAAATCCTGTTTGAACGAATCCAGAATTTTGGCTGTTTTAAATTTAGCTACTTGTTTTTTAGAGTGATTAATTCAAGATACTTTAAGTAAATGAGTCTTTTTCTTTCCTCTTTCAAATTACATTGGGTTTCATTCATTATTCTTAGGGTTTATTCACTTATCATTGATTTTACTAATGTCAAGAAACATGGTTTTAGAACATAGGGTTTAAATTTGTGATTTCATGGCCAATCCTTGTGGTTTTAAGTTTGATCTAGGACTCTCTTGGTGTGGCGGGGGTGCGATTTTATTTTCACACGGAGATTCAAGGATTTTTTACATTGGTAGGTGATTCCATTGTATGTGAATTTTTTTTAAATTATCTTTCTATGTTCATGGTATATTAATTTTTATTTCATTTGAATGTTTCGGTAATCATTTTTTTTTGTTGCATTTATAATGTGAATGAATTTTATGTTCCAATTTTTGGAGAAATTGGGGGTTAATCATAGAAATATTTTAATGGTTCATTTTGGGCTGACCTATAATTACATAGTTGATTTTATTGAACTTTATTAGTACTGAAATTAATGTTTTTAATGTTTATTATTTTTGATTGTAGCTTCAAAAGTTTGTCTAAATGGTGTTCGGGAAGCAAATGTGCTTTAAGTGCCATGTTTGTGAGAAAATTGTTGTTTTTAAAAGATATAACTTCTTGGTTCACATTAGGATGCCCCATAATTGAATTTTTGGTTTAATTAAAGGTTATTTAACTGAAAATTTTGTTTTTATGTCTTACCAGTGTTCACATAGTGTGAAAAGTTGATATTTTAATGAGCTTTGGGTGCAAAAAATGTGATATTTTGAAAGGTTGTTTTATTCAAAGTCAAAATATTTTATTGTGTGTTTTAAATGGTATAAAATGTGTGTAGCTTCTGTAATCTTTTATTGTGACCAGTAGTGATATTTTATATGAAAAGGTATGTGTGTTGGTTGTTGAAATTTTTTGAGCACAAAAGGGGAATCCTGGTTTCTTAGTTGGGTGGATATGTACTAGTACAATTTGTGGACCAGATGGGTTGTGTCCCAATTTCACTGAGAAAATGGATAATGAAAAATATATCTAAACTATGTGGATGATATTTTTGGACCACTAGGTTATGGTTAAGATCCGTAATAGTGGCTCGTGCATGGGAAAGGACTGTGACTTGGATACTTTACACCAAGGTACGAGGAACATAGTGTCAGAGACTATCTATTTGCCTAGGGGTGTTCCAGTTTTGGTGCTGGAAAGATTTGTGGTATTTTCCCATGTTTTGGGTTGTTTTTGGCAGTAATTTATAGTATCTCATATTTCTATTTAATTGTGAGGACATTATGAAAATTTTATCTTGAAAACTATGATAAATTGAAAGTTTCATTTGTTAGATTTTATCACTACTTTTCATTGCGTATTAAAACTACATGATTTTTCACATTGTATTGAATTTTATTTGGAATCATTGGGTGGTATCCTATTGGGATTAGGCTCACACCCTAATTACACCCCTTGGGTGTAATTAGACTTAGTTATATTTGACTCAGGTAAAGGAAATGCAAAGGGTGATGGCAGTTCAGGGTGCTAGTCCCCATCCTTGGGACGGAGTTGTGGAGACGGCTAGGCGGTGATGACCCCTTGTCATGTGGAGTCCATGGGGCTGTTTTGTTTCTGTTTCATTGTGTCATTGGACCTTTTGTACTTCATTTTATCATATGTATTCAGTTATGGATTTTTGTATAAACCTTGCGGGTATGAATTTTTCAGATTTATTTTATGAAATATTTTTGACGTTTTATCTATACATGTTCAGGTAAATCATTCCCAAACCAAGATAATTAATACCCAGGAACTTGTGCTAGCCCCTGGGGATAGGGAATTCCCTTCGGTCCTTGCCATGGGCTAGGTTTGGTGTTCTTAAGGGTAGCGACCAGATCCGGTTCGTGACAAAATGGTATCGAAGGAGGTCAAATTTTTTGGGTAATATTGTTATTTTGGGAAGATTCGGGACAGACCAGAGCTAGGAATGTCGGGGATCTGGGTTTTGGTTGTGATTAGGGTGGCTGGACCACAACTCTCATGGAAGACCTAGAGTCCCTAGGGGATGTAGGAAATCACGGATTGACTTCACATCTAAGTGAGATGTGTGGGCTGCAGACCACATGTGGACCTCAGGCGGATGTGGAGTAGTTGTTTCTATTATTAAAGGAATGCATTTAGTTTATTTATATTTGATGTATTGGATTAAAATTTTCAAAATTTTGGCATTTACTATTGTTTTGTGACTGTTACATTTTGTAGCAACATGCATCCTCGAAAATCTCCCACGTGCCCACAAGAAGAATATGGATAGAGTTATCACACACTGATTGGTTAGAGGATTGTGGAGGCTATGGTTTGGGCAATCCAAGAATTAGGAAATGGACCAGATCCAGCTCCTATTCTTGTTAGAACAGAATAGATAGGTCCTAGAAAAGATAAATCACAAGTGTTTCTAAATAACAAACCTCCTACCTTCTCTGGTACCTCATAACCCTAGGAAGAAGAAGAATGGCTCAAGAAGATTGAGCATATGTTTCAGTTCCCGGAATAACTAGAAGAGATCAGGGTGAAGTGTGCCTCCATTCTGTTGGTGGGTCCCAGCTGTATGTGGTGGGCGTTAGTGCTTCAAGCTGGGAAGAATGAGCAGATGGGTTGGGGAGATTTCAAGGCTATCTTCAATGAACAATACTGCCCCGAGGTGTTGGATTATGCTAGGTCTAGAGAGTTGATGGAACATGTTAAGGGGAATCTATCTATGATGGAGTATGCCAACCATTTAACTGAGTTGGTTTGGTATGCTCCATAAATTTTCCCTAATGAGAAGGTGAAGGCCCAGAGGATTGAGAAATGCTTGTGAGCAGAGATATACTCCCAGGTGTTCTTGTTTAAGATGAGGACCTATGCTGAGGTTGTTGATCGGGCATGCATGGTGAATATTGATAGGAAATGCAGGGATGGTTTCTATGGTTTAGTATAAGAAGTGGGCAGTGGCAGCTCCTCAGAGAAGAAAAGGAAGCAGGACGATCATGTGGTGAAAGGAGGGAGATGTTCATGCCACTCTTCTAGTCAGTTTTCTTCTGCGGCATCTGATATGAGATTGGTTGTGTTCCATCAATGTGGTATGCCTGGGAAAATCTGAATAGCATTTCCACTTCCTCCTAAGCCTTGTTACTAGTGTGGAGGTCTGGGACATTTTCAGCACTTCTGCATTGTGGCACATGCACTCCCAAGTGGGGCAGGGCCAGTGGCCTCAAGAGGAATGCCAGCATAGTCCAATCTTTCAAGGACTGTGGGATCTCAATTTGGAGGTCGTGGTGGAAGGGATGGATCATATTCTAGGCAGAGCCAGTTTATAGAACAACCATAGACTAGCAGTCATCCTCAGGAAGATACTAGACATCTCCATGCAGGGGATTAGGCACTAGCAGGATCAAAGGCGGGACCATCGATAGATAGAGGTTCCATTCTTATAGCATCTTCTATAGCTACTATTCTTTTTGATACTGGAGCCTCTATTTAATTCATTTTTTCCCATTTTGTGGACATTCTGAATTTTCCAACCGAGTTGATTTCATTCTAGATGGACGTGGTGACACTGCTGGGAAAGAAGAAGGAGCATGGACTTAGGTGCCACTCGTGTGCGCCTTCATTGTCTGGGATCGAGATGTTGTGGGACCTCCTGGTCTTAGATATGGATCTTTTTGATGTCATACTCAGGTTGGATTAGCTAGTACACTTCTAGGAACACATCGATTTCTACAGGCGACATGTGCGTTTTACATCACCTGATGGGAGTTTTCTGGTTTTCCATGGATAATGTGATCCTCAGTTAGGTCATGTAGGGCCTCCACTCCCAGAGTTGAGAAGTGTTACCCTCCAGTAATCTACGCTCATGCTAAAGGATGGTATTTCACCTAATGTTTCACTACCTCATATAGTGAACGAGTTTCCGAAGGTATTCTCAGATCATTTTTCAGGTTTTCCCCCGGAGTGGGATGTGGAGATTGGGATTGATTTGGTGCTGGGAACATAGCTGATATCTCTTCCCTCTAATCGCATGTCCCCCATTGAGCTGAGAGAATTAAAGATATAGCTGTATGTCTTAGAATATAAAGGATTCATTTGCCCGAGCGTCTCTCCTTGGGCCACTCTTGTGTTTTCACAAAAAAGGCTGATGGATCCCACCAGTTGTGCATTGACTACCAGAATTTGAATTAGGTGACAATTAAAAACAAATACCCTTTGACCAAAATAGACGATTGGTTTGATCAGTTGAAGGGGGAAAAGTGGTTCTCAATGGTAGACCTGTGTTCATGGTGTCATCAACTCAGGGTGAAGGAGTTAGATATCCCAAATACAGCCTTCCGAAGCAGGTACGACCACATTGAGTATTTTCTCATGCCCTTCGGATTGACCAATGCTCCAGTAGCCTTTATGGAACTTATGAATAGGGTGTTTCATTAGAATATCGATTCCTTTATTGTGGTGTTCATGGATGAAATTCTGGAATACTCTAGCTCTGAGGAGGAACACGAACATCACTTGATGGTCATCTTGGGTACATTACGAGATCACCACATCTATGAAAAGTTGTCAAAGTGCACTTTTTGGATCAGGGAAGTGAGATTTCTTGGGCATGTGAACAAATTATATTTTATTAAGGGGGTGGTAGTTTACAATTCCATAAATAATGTAGTTGTATATCCACAATATGGAATGAATGAATTTATGAATAATATAAAATTTATAGTATATGAAATAGGTTATAATTTAAAAATTAAAATATTATTTGTATTGAGATATAGTTATAATACCCGCCATAAATGATGTAATGGAAAAAAACAATATTCATGGAGTTGATTAACCATCATAACATGGAAAAAAATTACATTTTATTGAATTTGAGGTGGTGAGAACCAACATGTATATTATATATTTCATTAGATTCATAAATTTAAATTATATATGTAGTTTTGGATTAATCATGAATTTATTTAAGAAGGAGGTGTGGAGAGAGTAGAAAAAGAAAAGAAATTAATAATAATAAATTGAGAAAATTACCTCTGAATATTACCTCCTTTAAATACCCATAAGGGCCATGGATTTGTCCTTTTGGTGAGTGAAGAATCACATGAAAATCGGGTGAGTTAGTGTAACTATTATGTGATGTGATTTGAGGAGATAAAAGGATTTGTCGGATAAAATAGGCTAGTGGAGGTGTAGTATTTATACGTGAGGATAGTGGGCTCAGGTGAATAATGTATTGATTATTTTATATTAAATGAAAACCATATAGAGGTGGCATTAAATTCCAATACATTGGCTAGTAATTAACGTTTTATATGTTGGTTAGGTTGATCCACACAACAACCAGCAATTTAATGTAGTACTTTAAAGGTATTTTAAGCTTTTGACTTTTAACATTAACCCATGGCCAATTTTTTGTTTCATTGCGGTAAATAATTTTTTTTAAATTGTAATATTTTTATAGAAAATAATTATATAGACCATACAACCTATATATGAAATTCATATTCCATATACGGAATACATTTTATCTAATTATTTTTATATAATTGGGGAATTTGGATTTAAAATTAATTATATAAGCCTGACTAAAAATCATGTTTTTAAGGTTTAATGTTCTAATGTTGACATATATTTTATATCCATTTGAAATTGAAATTGTTTTGAATGACTTAAATTGAATTTAACGATAGAATAATTGTCCAATTACAAATTAAAACAAAACAAAATACAAATATATCTATTTAAATAAATTATATGAATCAGTTGTTTTGAATTAAAATGAAATATTTTAACATTTCATTTTAATATTATTGTTATTGGTAAAATATAAAAACACATTCACACTAAATTCATTTGTCACACATATAAGAATGATGTTTATCTTGTCAATTTGGAGATATACAAGTTTCAATTATTGGATTCAAAAAATGGTTCACCCATAAAATATGGAAAAAATATTTTTTAAATTATTTTTTTATTTGAACAAATTGGATATTTTCAATTTTCATTCCTATAAAATAAATAAGATTAATATTAAAATTATTTAATTTTCACAAGGGGGTTAATACTATTCATAACATATTTTTTAATTAGCAGTTAATGGGGTTCTTTGAATCGGTGTTTCCAACAACACAAGGTATTGAATTATTTAAAAAGAAATATACCATGGAAGATTTTTGTGTCACATTCACCTATCATAAATTAATTTAATCCTCACAATTTAATCTCATGAATATAAAATATGCGATCAAAATTTTAAAATATCTTTTACCAAATCCCACATTAGAAAAGGATTAATGGGACACCCATAATAAAATAAATAAAGGGATGTATGAAGGGAACCCGAGATAACACATACATGGGTACCTTGTATGAAAACATTGATTTGAATGAAAAATCTAACCATCATATTTTTTTGGAGAGTTATCGATAATATTATTCTGATAAATATAACAACCAAAAAGTTATAATTCTATGATGATCTAACATACCATTTGATTTATTAAAAAAATTAAAATGATAGCATATTGGGTATCATGATCCAATACATAGTGTGGAAGAAATAATTTATGTAATCGACTAAGATGATAAGTAAAATTTGTTAATTGATAAGTCGAGATTTTTCATTTAATAAATTTCTACCACAAACTAATATTTCTCTCTAAAATATAATAAATTAATAAAATATTTAATTTATCTTAACTGTAAAGGGTTAAAACAGAAGAACTCGTGATTCATCTACCATTACTTTTAAATAAATAAAACTAGTTTCACTAACAACTACAACCCATAGGATAATGGTTGTTGATTCATCCCTCTCACCCTTTGGTTGTAGGATCAACTCTCATGGCCTTTCTATATTTGAGAGGTTTTCACCAAATACGTGGGTTGTCTTTCTCAATAAAAATAATTATAAAATTTGAAAAATAACTATAAGATTTTTACCTTAATATATAATATCCAATTTTAACCTTTAGGAATTCCAACCATTATTGTTATCCAAAATACTTGTTTTCCAAATAAATATCCCAAAAATGTTTTTATATTTCAAAAATATATTTTAAGATTAGATTTCCTCAAAAAAACATTTTATCACTTATTATAGCAGGCCAACTATATGATTAAATATATTATACTTAAACATGAATTATATCCAATATTATCACAATACATAATAAATTTACTATAGTGCAGTGCTTAATACATAATAAAATAAATAAAATTTTGAATCCAAAGAATTAAAATACTGTAATTTTTTCACATCAACTATTGTAAAAACATAATCTTTGCCTTGATCCCTTTTCCACTTCTAATTAATATTTTTTGGATTATGTGGGAAACCATTTCATTAATTTCCTATATAATTACAATTATAGAATTTCAGAATTAAATAATCATTCATTCCATTAAAATCACAATCATTGTGGCCTTTCTCTTCACATAAATAACAAACTACAATTACCTTTAGGAATTTACCTATGTGTTAGTTAACACAATTATCACATAAGTTGAAGATAATTTTTCTCCTTTTCATTTTACTTGAATCTTGCCACACTATTTAATTCTTATCATTCATTAAATTATAGTCACATGACTAATATCATACCACTTCCAACTTGATAACACATGAGACTATATCACTGTATGATTAGAAATATTTTGAGACCAGTTACCATTGGAAGAATTGTTTTAACCCATCAATGTATAATTTAATAATACATATTTAGTTACATATTTAGTCTAAAACATGCATTTATATCCTTGTGATGTTCAGTTCACACTCTTCAACATTCTCATCCACCTTAAAACTCATTCATTGAAATTTCTTCCCTATATCCACTCATAGAATATGAGGAATGCATTATTCTAAGAAAAGTTATTTAATATCCCTCTATTACATATTTTATACTTCTTCATCATATTTAATGTTTTGAATTATTGAGCAACATTGATCTACATCTCCTTATAAATGATAAACTATCATAACAACATTTTTTACCTTCATTACACCCCAACACAATAAATATTTTCTAAATGTAAATTATCAGTTTCTCATCAAAAAATGGATTTATAGTCCCATTGAATGTTTTAGCGTATGCATCAAGAAGAGGTTTAACATTGATCCTCCACATTGTGGTTTGGGATACTCCATACATATAAGGTTAGTTTTCATAATTTTAGTCAGCTCTCCCTGTATGGTTATAATCTATTCAGTAGAATAAGTATCAACAGCTCAATTATCATTATCTAGAATATCAGGGAATTACATACATGGATTAAATTCATTAATACATATTCTTTTCATCCCAATTGGCATCATTTCAATAAAATGGAATACATATTATTTGGTTATGAATCATAATGCATAATTCTAAAATAGTATAATAAATTGGAAATTTTATGCATATCTAATCCATATTCAAAAAAATTGCTTCACTAGGGACATATTTCTTATTAAAACATTTATAATGGTTTATAATAGAAATGTGAATTATCCAAAGCATATCCCCTAGGAGATTAAATCATGGTTCATAGTAAGGGTCGTTGTCATGTACCAGGTTACAAAGAGTTAGGCCTGGAATGACTTTTTATATTTTTTACTACTAGGTAAATTTGTACCCTATCCCTTTCCACTTATAGTTTCTATATTAGAATATCTTTTTCATGATCATTACCTTAGGGCCCGTTTCATGACTACACCATTCCCCCCTCCCATAGTCCAGGGGTTGGTGAGTAGTGATGAGAAGAAATTTACAATAAAATTTAAGTCATTTTCATTAGTACCAATATAAATGCACAGAACTCCATGTCATAGATGTTTGATGGTTAAACACTATGTAAACATACACAAGGTATGATGTTGGAAAACTGAAGGTAAATGGGACCAGAATAAAAAACCAAATGAAATGAAAAAGTTAGAGTACATGTTTGTGGAAATCCTCCAAGGAAATCCATACCAGAGTTGTGGGTACATAAATATCTTTCTGATTTCACAAAATCATGTCTCATCTTTTAGGTCAATCTATTCTGCACTAGGCCTTGGTCCACCATATAATCCAACAATGTAGTGATTGTTTACACAACACATGACATGTGTTGGTGAAGAACATTCATTGGTGAGTAAAAAAATATTTACTATATACCCCAAACAACAAAGTTATACCAGAAAGAAATAATTAATGTATACAACAAAAAAGGTACAGAAAGTGTAACCTCTAAAAATTATATTCAAGAGAGTTACTCGAGTCAGATCACACAGGTATAACCTAATGTATAGAAAGGAAGAATAGAGTTCGTAAGGCTTAACATCTTGTAATGCTGAGGGACTCATCCCAAATGACTCATTGTGTTCTGTCAGGCCATTGTTGTCCTCTTGTTAGTCGGGCCATTGAGGGACTCATGTCATTACTTGGGTATTTCTAGCCACTAGTGTCCACTCATTTTCCCGGAAACATAGGTCCACTTATCTTCCAGTCCAATGAGGTCGGGTCATCTATTGGGGAACTGATTTCCACTTGTCCTCTAGACCACTAAGGTTTACTAGGCTGCTAGGCCACTATGATCTGCACATCATCTAGTCCACTAAGTTCAGATCATCTCTCAATCAAATGTGGTGTTTTTTTCTTCAAGGCCAATACGGTCCACTCAAATGTCGGCCCAGAAACGTATGCTCGCCTTTTCATTCTCGTTTCAACCAATAGTATGATTGTCACTCATAGTGTTCTAGATTCTAGGAGATTTTACACCTCATTCCATCTGTCATAATTCATATTTCATGAAAAATAACTGTGAGTATGTCAAAAGGACGTTATCATAACAAGGGTCCCAATGCCACAAATTTCTCTTCAATCAAACAGACGACTTAGTTGATTATAATTCTTTACTTAAAAGGGGATTGTGGGGTCCAGGTTTGGTCCGACAAAGTCGGAACAACCAAACCCAACTAAACATGGATGACTTGGTTTAGCATGGTCCAAAGGCTATGCCCATTTGGCTTAGTGGACCTATCACATTAGGCTGAAGGTCCAGCCCATTGGGCCACCCAGTATCTAGCCCTGTGATGGCAGGCCAGATCAGTGCATCATAGGACATGGCACATGCCACTACCGTTCGGACCCCATTGACCTCTGCGTAAAATCCACATGGATTTTCTGAAAGTTTCCTACCATGATCAATCTAGAACTCAATTTATAACTAGTTGATGCGGCTCCCAGCTGTATATGACTTAGCCACCTTCCAACGACCCTCATCCAACACCCATGGCAGCTACTGCGTTTTCCACCGTCATTGGTCTTTGGGAGAGAAGACCTTTCCACTTCCATGGTGCTCTGTCGCAATAGATTCCTTCCAGGATTCTACCCTATATCTACATTATCAACTACCAATCCTATAGTCTCATAGCATTTAAATCTCCCCAAGCCACCATCAAGGGGCTATCATGCCACCTCAGTCCATCCTGGATTGTGGATTGTTGTCGCCACCAAGAACACGAAAGAGGTATTGAAGAACCATGCAAAACGAACATATGTAGGATAGACCATGATGTTTTTTGATGACTTCATTTTTGATCATTACTATTATTATCGACCAATGATTGAAAAAAATATTTAAATCCCACACCAATAAATCCCCGAATGTGAAATCGCATCACACATAACACACAATGGATCTTTTGGTCAACCTGTTCATGGATTGATCTGCATTCATTGCTCAAACCAACGAATGTGGAATCAAATAATTCAAATATAATCAATTCTTTACATATAATAGGATCAGTCTTCGATGATGAAAGGAGTATCTCAACTATAGTTCATTAATATTTGATAAGGAAATCTCATCGATGAAGTAATCATTCAATGTGTACAGATGGAACATGTAGAGATATGATATTAATAACCATTTCCCGCATGAAAACACCACTCCTACGATGTCTTGTATATAATCCAGGATCGTTCCAATGATCCAATTTTTCTATTAAAAAATTAAAAGAAGAAAACATGTTTTAGTGTTTCTATGGAAAGAACACCCTCACGAGCTCATCGGTACTCTCAAATTTCCATTCTCGATTACCATTTATTAGTTATAATTATATAAAATAAAATAATTTTTTTTATTAATTTTTTTTATGTCCAAATCCCAAAAAAACATTCCACTATGGTCCAGTGCAGGCCAATGTTATGATATGACTAAGGAAATCATGCACTCATGATGTCAATGGTGGTACCAGATTTTCAATCTGAGGCAACGTTCATGAGTATATATACTTAATAAATAAAAAAAACTTATTTAGTAGATATTTTATGGTTATTCCATTTTTGGGTTTTCTCACTGGTGACCCACAATGAATATACATAGGTCATGCATAGGGTAGAACTGCCATCCTAAAAATAACAATGTACTCATAATTATAATCAATGTAACTTTTTAATAGTTATTCAACATTTTAATGAAATATTCTCACATGAGAAATTTAAAAAAATAAAATTATTCAATGGAACACTTTTCTGACATCAGGTCTCAGAATTTCATGTCATATTAGTGTTTGTTCTCATGATTTTCCTGATATGTATTGAAAAATAAAACACAGAAAATAGGGGTCATTAAATTCTCCCCAACATAAGTATTTACATACCCAAAATTCAAATAATGGGATTCCCAAATAGATATGTTTACAAGAACGAACATGAGCCTCCCACTGTAACATCCCCTCATGTATATTTATGTGATTCCACTGATCACACACTTGAGTAATACATATCCTTGTTGGTTCCTCGCTTTTTGATTCTTGATCTCTATCCAAATCATCACAGATGTTGTCCCATCATCAACATCCCAGTCACTCCATCTATATATCTATATCCCATGTTATGGGGAGACATTCAGAAACACATTGTCTTACTCCAAGAACTCCAAGGGTATCTATCGACTATCCACATAAGACATTTGATAGCTATATATAGATTTAATCCATACTTTGATGACCTAAACCTTATTTGTTGTAGCCTACACTCTCTTTAGGCCCATAAGTGCTGACTCCTGGTGGCCAGTCCAAAATGGTGGCGATCTACATGGACACCCATGCAAGGCCTTGAACAGTTTCATACAGATGGTGTAGTAGTAGATGGTATTTTACACATAATCCACTAGAGGTAGGTAATCCTCAAAATAGTACCCAAAATTTATGATTTAAGAATTTAGTATGTCTTCTACGACCTGAATGGTTCTCTTCGTCTGACCATCTTTCAGTGTGTGGAATGATGTGCTCAAGCATAGTTGAGTTCCCAATTCCTCATTCAATCCCTTCTACCACCATAATGCAATTCATGAACCATGATCAGATACTACCATTGATTGGACAATGTGGAGTTGATCTGTCTCCTACATGTGTAGGTATATGGAGCTCTATAGGGGACTATTTTCAATAAAATCTAAGAATCTATCCACATGGTGAGTTTTCCATGAATCATCCAGATGGTACCCATATCCCTAAGATTTATGTGATAAACTTGTCACAAATTCCAACAATATCATTCCTCACCCCCTTCATGGAACCCCATGGATGAAACGTAAAACCCCTTGCAAGCTCATGGGATCAACACAATGTGTTGACGAACCATGAAACTAATTAAACAAGAAATTAACTCTTATTTATATAGATACGAGCAACCAGAAACTGTTCTACGATATCCTATGACTTCATTGACACCAACATTTAAATCATGATGCATCAAATCACTCTACGAGTCTACTACTACTTCTTTGAATCTTATTAAAGGAATATTGTGTTCTCCACCATTCAAAAATCAATATGGGTAAATACATTTAGAGAATTATGAACTTAATATCCCATAGTCGGTATCATCGAGATGTTCCTCCAAGACTCACTTTAGGAATGGTGGGATAAAAACCACTAATTGGATGTATGATGGATTTTCCCTATCCATGAATGATAAGTAAAATGAGGCCAACAACTCTATTTCCATGATCCTAATATCCAAACTAGATCTTCTTCGTAGAGATTCCACTACCACCTTCACCTTTCAAGGATTACAATCTACATCGATGAAATATACATATTGAAATCCCATCCATCATTTATGTATCAAGATCAAATATTTATAAGATAATATATACAAGAAAAACTTTTAGTTAGATTATACTATAATATTTTAACCAATAGGGTAGTGTCACGAAATCTTCAATGTGATGACAACTACTACCATCACATGATCAGGGAACTCGTCAAAAATTGTCTTAACTGATGAATTAACTATGAGAGCCTTTCTAACCATGAAAAAGATAGACACTTTTAAAAGATTGTTGGGTTGGTTGTCCCTTTGTTTGTGGGTACTCTTTCTCTATGTCACCGAGTTATTGAGACGATAATCCCCAAATATCCTTGAATAGTGGGTCCTACTAAGGATTTCCACTACATGTCCCCCTACCAACACTCTCAGCTCACAAAGCTCAGTGAATGCCATATGATATAAAATTATTGATATTCGTGCCATTTAGCATTGTTGAATGATAAAAAAGCCCAAATCCTCAGGAAGAGATAATATTTCAAACAGCTTTCCAGAATATGTCCTAGTACTCCACCACTATTTCTAGGGATACAAAATTTGAAACATATTTTTCAATAAGGGTAAGGATTTTTGACTCATTTGTGATTACAGGCACCTTCCCATGCATGAGTTTATCTAGTGCTTCCCAGGTTACCTTTTTCACTGACCAAGGAAAACCCAATTCTAATGCCACAGACATACCACATCCTTTGGCCTAAAATAGTAAATCTAATCATGAATAGTGGATGACCAGTCCATTCCCAAACTATCCTCATAATTCCTAGATGCTACCACCAAGTGGATGAAATCAGAAGTCTAACCTCAAGGGTTAGATTACACCGTCATCATAAGTTTAATTATCGAGTCTCCTCCCTTAGGTATCATTCATTGTAACTATCCAATTACCGATTTATATATAAACTATTTTCCATGAAAAATATTCATGACCCAACGGAATGATTATAACATAAATCTTTAAATACTATTTTTAAGTGTTGACAAAGACCATACCTGAAATATTTCCCGGATCCATTAGGTCATATTCCAAGACCCCATGCATCTACCCCTCCTCGTGTCCTCCTGATCCCTTATCATGGTTTGGAAAATATTTGGTGTTGGATGTAACATGTATAAATGAATACCAAATTTTTATGATCCCCTAGATCCACTGCCATTTCCTCCTCCCTAGAGATCCATTTTTCTATATCACTATTATTCCATTGTTGGCCCATCCACTAATCAATATCATCACAACAGGCTTTACAACCTCTAGAAATATTCCCTCCTATCATATTGCTACAAGAATTAACTATTTATGGAATGATAGGACTCTGCACATTAGCCTTAAACTGTAGATCCGCTATACTGGGACCTCTTCTTGGAATGTCTCACACATCCAAGTCTATGAGACTAACTTCAGCTTACTGATTTCCCACTACTGTAATTCACTGGCTATATCTACTCAGTCAATGGATTTCGACCGAAAAGTGTTCTCTCTATAACCATTGAAAAAGTAGAAATGCACAGATGAATAGTGTTGTCCTAGATATCCCTAAACATACCTCATTCGAATGTCTACTACCTAATTCAATGGATGTATCTTATTCATTATCTACCTGAAATTTTCAGTACACCTCGATGAGTACACAGCTATAGACATGTCATCCAACCGAATCTATAGAATCTATTAGTAGGTTCTTCATGTAAATGCCAAGAGACATTGAAACAATGTTACTACCATAGTCTAATCAGACCACCATTCTTTGTCGTGGGACACGGCTCCCAGCACCGTCTAACCAAACTTATGCCAGCCACCTTACTAAAACTCCGATCCTGCACCTGTAGTGACTATCATGGGTTCCACCACTGTCGGTCTTCGTGCAAGTGATCCTTTCCAACTAATGGTCTACCTAGATGGTCCCATACTAGTCCCTTCCCTCCATTGCCACAGCAGCCATTTGTCACCATTGTCGATTGTTGAGACCGAGGTCACCAAGAGCCACAATCTCCCATAGCCTCCTACCATAGTCTATCCCACCACTGTTTTCCATCCGGAACGAATGAATTTCGTCACCACCAAGAGCATTAAAAATGTAGTGATAAAGCACATACCACGAAAACATGAAATATGGAACATGGACTTTGATCATGTTTTCCTGGTTCTTCTTGTTTTGAGGATCTAAGAATGACCGATAACAATACATGAATCCAACTCACTTAAATTCCCACCAGTCAAATCCCATCTCGAGAAACACACAATTGACCAATAGTTCGAAATGTTCATTGGTTGATCTGAATTTTTTTCTTAAACCAAAATATGTGGAAGGAAGGAATTCACATAGAATTAAACCCCTAACTATAATCAAATTTCTCAACCTAGAAGAACAAAGTCGCTCAAACATTTTTTTCATTTCCCAATCTGCAACTCTCGTTGATTATTGGATCCTTCAAAGGGGAAGGAGGGAAGTTTTGGTGATATGTCATTCATCACCATTCTCGGCAAGCTAATGGTAGTTCTATAATGCTCTAGAGCCATTATGAGAACATTATAATGATCCCATCTCTCTGTTAAAAAATTATATAATGGATTCATGTTTCATCGTTTCTATTATACCGAGTCACCACATCAGTATGCTATTTAATTTATTAAATGAAATCATGTTTTTGTTACATTTTAGGTACACCGTCATTATTCAATTTTATTTATAAAATGAAAGAGGTTTATTTATGTTGCATTATAGAGATTTTTTTTAATAATATATACATTTTATGTTTGATTAAATTTTCATTAAAACACACCAAGATTAACATCAACCCTTGACCTGCGCCGGTCGTGGTCTAGCTCCGCCTATGGAAGAAAGACTCATACGAGATCAATGGTACTCTCATATTTCCAATCCACATTACTGATTTTGATATAAAAGTATTTGGAAATAAAATAATATTTATTTAACTATTTTATTTTCAGTTAGTTCCCATGAAATACATTCCATAGTTGGCCTCCACTGGATAATGTTATGCTCTTCCTAAGGATCGAACACCTTCAAAAGCATAACGATGGTTTAAAATTTATAATCAAGACAACCATTGATGAGTTATATGGACATGAGAATTAATATATTATTATTTAATTATTTTACATAATATTATGCCATTTTTTTCTCTTTAGAGGCCCAAACCAATAAAATGTAAGTCGCGCCTATGGTAAAACTATCATGCTGAATGTAATGGAGCCCTCATATTTCTAATAAAGAAGTTTTTAACGAGTTATTTTTCATTTTTGGAAAAAATCTCTTGTGAACTAATTAAAATCATAACATTCACCAACATCCCATTTTGAGAACATGAGGCCTCATAATTTCACGTCATCTGAGAGCCTGATATTGGAATTTTCAATGGAATTTTCTAAAAATTAAACCATAGAAATCTTTGTCATTTCATATTTTCATGGAATAAACATATAACCTCTATATAATTGAAATTCTAGGAAATTATTATATACATATCCTTAAATACTATCTTATAATTATGTTCCCAAATCTATATTTTATAAATCTAGTTTCCATGGTTGTTGCTAACCTTCCTCTGATAACAAATGCAACACCCGATTCTGAAAATAACAGTGCCAATGAACTATTTTAATATATTGGAATGATTACCAGGAATAAAATACCAAAGGAATGCTTAGTTTAGATGTCCTAGAATATATATCACGTACATGAAAATTACATTACAATTAAAATCTTCTAATACAACATGTATAACCCTATGAGAACACTATTATTATCCTTTATTAACCCTTCATATAAATCATAATACATATCATGGAATCCTAGGATAATAAATCAAAAGAAATGGGAGAGATCACATGCTCAGTAAGGGTAAAAATATAGTGAGATCTATCATAAATAAACACAACATTTTAATTAAAGGATTAAAAATTATACAATATCCTTTTAAACATAATTATTATTATAATAAAGAAATAATAAGTCAAATAATTCCATTTAAACATTCACATGTACATTCAACTAGTCTAATAGTAACATGTAATTAAAATAACTAATTTCATAATGAAGGTATGCCTAATTTCAGACATCATAACCATACTTTCATTTCCTCACATTGAGACAATAAATAACCATACCATCATGGCCTTATTCTACGAAACTAGTATAACTCATGAGACCTACCAATATATTGACAGGAAATAAATGTCCCCACCAATCACATTGTATGTCCAATTCATCACCCTTAAGAAAATGGTTAATCATAGCATAAAAATTTGTATTTAAGATACCATACATTTTTGATGCCTTAACCATAAACTATGAATGGTATAAAAATAGAACAAAAACAGATAAAATATCATAAATCATTCAATTCAATTTGGAATTTTATTTGAGAATAAATAATCCTATATTACAAATAAAAACAAATAACAGATCTTAACAGATATTAAAGTAATCTATAAAATCATTTAATCTTTTTGATAGAGATATCCAATTTTTACCTTGAAATCAACTGAAAGGCCCACAACTATAATAAAGAAAAATTTATTTTTGAAAAAAAAAACGTAAATTCTTATAATGAATGTTTTAAAATGATATTTCTTCATGAAAGTAGAAAATAACTTCTTGGGATGTATAAAATAAAAAACAAAATTTCCTAAGGTTTTTGAAAAATGTAATAAAGACAATCATTTTGATAAAGCCGAAAATATTCTTTTCAAAACAATTTATAAAAAATAAAATATTTATAAAAATGACCTTAAATAATTTTTCATTATATTTTTAATTATATTTCAAGACAAATTTAAATTGATGATAAATATTTTCCAGTAGATTATTATTTCTAGAAAAATATGAATAATAATGAAAAACTAAAAAAAAATTTGCGATTTATTTTTCAGTGATCATCCTTTAACTTCTTGTATATTTGATTAAAGTGTATTATTAACTTATTATAGAACTATAAACATGTTTATAATATTATATATCAACTTTTTATAATAATTTTATATCCATTTGTTAATAATCATTATTTATTTCCCTATTTTAAGTGTTTTTTGACTAGTTTTTTCATGTGTGTTTTGAGTTTTTATTTTCATATTATATTTCATAGATTATCATTTATTCATATATTGAATGTTAAAATTAACTTAATTATCTTATATATTGGTTACATATGTATTTAGAATGATCTATATTTTTTGGAGATAGAAAAGAAATGAAACGTTCATTGAGATTGTAAGTTGTATGTACACATGAACGCTACAATCATTTATTTTTTGACATAATAAATTAAAAATTGAATGATTAATATTTATATTATAATTAAATTATCATATCTATGTAATATAAATAAAAAACATATATTAATAATATTTTTAACTGTAGCAGGCCGGGTCATTAACAATATTATTCACAGAATGGGCCTTAGGCCAAAAAATTTGGCCTACGGGCTATGTAATAGGAAACACGCTCACTAGGACATTGGGATATTTAATGGGTCTCCCGCCACAAAGTTAAAAATAGTTAATTGATTTAATTTAATAATAAATGAGGCTTCGGTCCCAAAAATTAAAAAAATGGCAGTAAAAGATAAAGGGAAAAAACAATATTTAAAGAGTCGATTAACTGGCATAACATGTAAAACAATTTAATTTCCATAAATAAGAGGTGAGAAATGACATGGTTATCATATATTATATTAGAAACATAAAAATCTAGTATATAAATTTTTCATGTGATATCAATCATATATAGATGACGTAGGTGAGAATAAGGTAAACAAATAATAGATATTAAGAGAGGTACTTCAAGAAAATTATTTCTTGAATATAAACTCAAATGAATGACCCTTGTGGGACTTTGGTAGGCTATTTTGGTGGGAAAACAAGCTCATAGATGTAGGGATATTGAGGATATGTGGTTTGGGGTAATATTTGAGGATATACAATGTTTTTTAGTTGAAATTGGATGGTGGAGATGTGGTATTTTAACTAGAGAAGAGGTGGGATAAATTAATTAATTTATCGATTAATTTATATTAATATCCTACCATATATGGGTGGCATTAAATTCCAAAAAAAATTATTTTAATAAATGTTTTTCATTTTTTACTCGGACGAGCAACAAATCAAGCTTCAATTAAATTTTTAATTCTTTATATATGTTAAACTTTTAACTTTTATCATTATCCCTTTTCCAATGACAACTTTTACTAATGTAAAAAAATCTTGTACATGGGAAAAATATTTATAGATACAAATAAAATTTCCCATAAAAAATCATATGATACTTTTTAATCCAATTATTAAATCTGAATTATCTAATTCAATTAAAATAATTTCTAATACTGTACTTGAAATTAAATTCTGTAGATAAGATTAAAAAAACTCTTATATAAAGAAATGTTCAAAAGCTGATATAGATTTTATATTCAATTTCAATTTGAAATTGGCTCTAATTATATAAATTAATATAAATTTTAAAATAACAATCCATTTACTCAATAAAAACAAATAAAATTACAATATTTCTGTATCAATAAATAAATGAAAAATAAGTTTTGAATAAAAATACAGTATTTTTCATTATTCATTAAAATATGATATTTATCATAAAATCACAAAAAAATTACAAAATCCATTTTTATGTCCTTTTTATAATGAAAAATTTTCTTTCATAAAAATTACTTTATAAATGTGTAAAATATTGTATTTAAAAAGTGTTCTCAATTAAAATATGGTAAAACTATATTTAACTTAAAATACTTCTTTTATTCAAATAAAACAATTTTATAATCTCTTATATAGAAAATAAATATTTGAATATTTGAATTATATAAAATTAGAAATTATGTTAATAATTATCATTGTGTCTATTTATAATAGTTGTTCATGGTGAACTCAAACATTGTGGTGAATGTAGGACATGATATTGAATTATATAAAATACTGCACACAATGGATGATTTGGGTGTTACAATATTTTTGAATGTACATGATTGTTTTTAAAATAGTAATTTTATAATTTAGTTACTTTTTTCATAATGTAACCTTTTATGATTCTATGTCAAGGTATTTATTCCAAATATCCTCATTTAATGTTCTTCAAATTTCTATTTTTATAATAGTCAAATGATATTTTTTTCATATATACAACATGAAATTAATTTACCAAATTAGTGATTTCTTAATGGTTTAAGATATCAATTACTAGATTTCAATTTTGGTTTAAATTATTATTTTTTCATTGTTATTTGAATGGTATTTATATTTTAATAATGAGTTTTATAATAAAATTGTGTTTTTATATGTGAATGTGTTTTACACCTAGATTTAAATTGATTTCAAGTGTTTGATTCATGAATTGGTCCTTGGAATTGTTTATGATTAGTGAATCCATATTCCTCTAGGTTATCCCATAATATAATTCATGTTTTCAAATAGAAAAATTGTTTTCTTTTTCTATTCCCCACACTTATATAATTATTATCATG
The DNA here is from genome assembly GCA_963277665.1 of Viscum album. Taxonomy (NCBI): domain Eukaryota; kingdom Viridiplantae; phylum Streptophyta; class Magnoliopsida; order Santalales; family Viscaceae; genus Viscum; species Viscum album. The sequence continues at coordinate 137,394,194 of OY728121.1, read as the reverse complement.
CCTTATTCTGAAATGTTATTCAACAGAATATTAGAAGTTCTATAATGAATGACATATTTTAGGGACATTTTTAATGTTAATACAAGATGTTATTTTATAATTAATTTTTTAAAAATGATTTTGTGTATGGGGATAAATTAATCTTCAATAACCTTGAATATAAAATAAAATTTCTCTTATAACAAACAATGTATTTATCTAGTTAGTGTTTCAACCAAAAAATGTATATTGTTTTTAGAATTGAATCTGGAAATATAGGATCAGGCTGTGTCATTAACCATTGTTAAACTTAAGGTGTTATAGATCGAAAATATAATATATTTATTTAGACATACTATAATTTGATCTGCATTATTATGTGGTTTCACACTATTATTAATTTTCCCCATTCAATAATGTATGTATTCAGTTAATAGATCAAACGAGGAGGTATTATGATAACATAGAATGTGGGAAAAAAATTATTGATTATGAGAAAACGAATAGGATAATGACTATAGAGAATAATATTTGTGGCATTTTATAATCATATATCAAGTTATCTAATTGAAAATATGAAATCATAAAGAGATTTCTAATAGATCTAAAAATAGTAATATGGTAATTTATAAAAGAACATATGGTAATAAATATAAGGGAATTATATACATATTCCAATATATAAAAAATATGGGAAGAAAATTCCAGATGAATATATAAAATGTAGGGGGAGATAATTTTTATAATTAAATAATAGAGATTGAGTAACCCTTTCTAATGAATTCCTTACATTGTTTTTGGGGAACAAGGTCATTATCAGAGTTAATTCCAAAAATTGATGGTTTCCCCGAGGACTAAGGAAGTCCCAATATTAATCCAATCAATGAAGTGAGAGGATTAATTTTCGGTATATATTGTGATTCAATAATTATGTTATGTAATTAATTGTAGGGAATGCATTTCGGTAACAAGAATCATGAATCATCTATGGAAATTGTAAAATTTAGAAGCATATATGACTTCATATTGGATTATGGTAAATGTTATGGATACCATAACATGATTACAATTTTATGGATTATCATACATTAAAATTCATAGGAACCTGTATTATGTTTTTATATGAGTGTATTTGAATGTGACTAATGATATTTCGGTAGATAATTCTTTTTCTAAAAAGGTATATATGATTATTAGGTTTAACATTAAGTGTTATTTTTCGTATAAATGGTCTCACAAAAGTTAATCTTTACAGATAAATTTACAGTTCAATATAACCATTGATGATTAATGATGATCAAAATATATTTTTGGGACATTATATGAATTATATAATAATAGTTTTAGTAAAATAGGAAATCATCCATATATGGTATGTTTAAGGGGAATGGACCCAAAACCTATGGGAGATAAGTGTGTAACACATACCCCTTGATAATTTTAAGTATTATTCTAAAATTAATAAGAGAAGATATATATCACAATTATATATCATGGTGATTTCTGTGTCAGAAATTTTAGTTTGGGAATCAAAATTCAATGTATATTCTATAACCACTATCTATACCATAATGAAAATGAGAATACATCACAACATATTTTTCCATTGGGCTCCACAAAAAATATATAGGGAATAAATATGTATATGTTTTAGCCAATATTTATACAAATTTATAACATTTAATCACTATTATAGTGGATTTATCTCTGTACTAGCATTTTAGAATATACATTAATGATGTTCTATGATATCATGGAGTAACATATTCTGTTGTGTATAATTTGTATTTGAGGATTAATTGTATGTTCTGGTGATTTCTTCAACAATCTTTTCATATGATGTTATGTTTCACCAATTCAAATCAACAATATATAGATGTTTTAGATAATAGAATAATTCAATCCCTTAAGAATACAAGGAGAACATGTTCTATGTATTTTAATGGTGTTTTGGATCATCACGTTCCACTAGTAGAGGTTTCTAAAAATAATATCCTTCACTCATGTATCAAGTTAGATAATTGTTAATCCATCTATGAAAACAAATATATAACAATAATGTATTGTGATCATGTATGTGAAAAAAATCTATTAATACATGATTTATATAATTAAATGGTGAGATGGTTATAGGAATTCATAAACACAAAATATTATCTTATAGTCGAATGAAAATTTATACTAAAATATTCATTTTGATTAAGATCATGAACATAATGAGAAGGTATTCATTTGAATTTACACAAAATATAATGTTTTGAGATTAATTAATAAATGAATACTAAGCCATACGTATATATGACCCATTGAGATTAATGATCATATAGGGATGACATCTTACTGATTGATGCTTCCACTAAACCACATTCTTGTCCATGACGTTTTAAATGTTTCTTTTAATTCTATGTAAATACCTTACCATTAAAATTTTCTAAAAAGATAAGATATACTATTATAGAGTTATCATTATTATGAGGAATAGTAGGTCATTATTTTATATCATATAAATAACTTTCTATTCAATAAGATCACTCACTCGGTCATGGTTTTTGGTGAAACCCATAAATTGAAGAAGATGTGTGGGAGTTAATGATATTATGTGATATTTGTGTCCTAGATTATTTCAATTATAGTTAAAATTTTTACAGAAAATTCATTTTAGGTGGGGTAGAATTTTATACCCTGAGTTTTTATGAAATAATATTATGAAAAATATATATTTCTTTGATATATTTTTTAATATGAAACATTGTGTTCGAAGAAAATGCTATATACTATTTATATTATTTTTATTATTATTTCAATGATCATTATATCCAAGTTATTAAATATTATGGTCAGAATAGTAATAATCAATTTTTAACAATTATTTATAATTATTTTATAAATATAAAATATACTAATAAATAAGTATGTAATATTGAGTAATCATTATATGATTTGGAAATTATTTTTCTCAAAAGATGATTTCAATTTCATTTTTATAATAATTAATTAGATTAATTTTTTAATTATTTATAAGACTAATGTAAAAAATTAGTGTTAAATTTTTAATAAACATTTTAAAATTATCTTTATTTGAATTTCATTATAACATTCTAAAATAATTATTTTGGGTGAGTAATTAAAAATAATGATTTACATTAAAAAATAACTTTTTAGTTATTTAATTTAAAAAATTACAACATGGTTTAAAAAATATTAAAATTTAAATTTTTATACTAATTTTATTAAATAAATAATTCATGTTATTAGTAGCTTATCAATGTATAAATCTGGTTCTATAATTTTCAATACATAGAAAAACATTCTCTTTGGAGACCAGCTTTTTCATTTTGCAAAATAGTTTAAATTTATACATTATTTTTTCCAAGTAAATGAATAGAATAAGGAAAAATGGTTTCCATATTGGGAATCAAAATATTAAATACTATATAATAAAAAGATTATTCTTTTCAATGTAAATAGTAAAAAAGGAAAAATATAATAATAGTAGTTAAGGATTAAATGAGTTATTTGGAGGTTAATATAAAATTATAATTATTAAAATGACCTATAAACATATAAAAATCCCATTTAATTTCATATGTTGATATTATATATTATTGGGATTGGTATTGAAATGCTTTTGAGATTCATTTTTTGTAACGTAAATGTTTTACAACATTCTTTTTAAACATTTCATCGGTTTCCTCTCCCCCACATATAAAAGAGAACCCACACTCTTCTCCTATTAAAACATATAAAAATAAATCCCTCAAGGAATAAAATCCAAATTTTTTTTCCAAAATTTCATCACCAGATACTAGAATCTGTGGTTTTATCAAGAATCCAACATAGTAATGCTTTGGTGTAAATATAATAATGTTATCCAAATAAGAGGTATCAATATCTACCAAGTGTTTCAATTTTATTGAATATTCCAAATACAAAAAATGTTATTAAATTGTAATGATATAATAATTACATAATATAAAATATAATTATTCTATCATATTAATGGAATAACCTACATATTATTTTTCATTCATTAAAAGGAAAATAAAATGCTCAATCATGTGTCTAGATGACTACCGAGTTGTTAACCAATTTAATGTTTTTCGATCCCTAGCTCACATGAATGAATAAAATTATGGATATAATTTATATAAATGATCTTCATAAAATAATTAAAATTAAAAATAATAATATCACAAATATCATTTTTATAATCCATTCAAGTGGAAAATGACAACATCACTCTCGTGTATGGCAGAAGTCCTCCACATTAAGTGATTTGATTTATTTTTCACCGATGATTTAAATGGATGTTTTTATGGATAAGTATAATGAATATATTTGAAACATATGAATACATAATTACTCTATAAATATGATATATTATTTACCTCCTTCTATTACATCCATATTTAAAATAGAATCAGCATTCATGGAAATGTACGACCTCTATCTCGATGAATTGTGTAAATCATTTTATATATATAGATTTTATGGATTAAAATAAATTAATATAAAATGAATATTTATGATATTTTTAAAATTTATAACGTTCTATATATGATGATTTTTTGAAAAAAAATGTAAGGAACATAAATACGGAAACAAAATATACATGAAAAATGATGCAGTTCCAAACCCTAAACAATTATTTTTAGAACGAATTATTATGTTATATGTAATAAAAGGAAGCAAGTAAATCATATATTATATGATATGTATGTGAATATATCTAAAATATATTTATAATAAATTATTATTTTTAATACAAGATGAACCAAAATATAGGAAATATGTCGAGACTTAAGATAAGTGATTATTGTCTCAAAATGTCTTCTTTGGTAAACTTATTATGTTATGAGCCAAAATTATTTTTTGTGGTGTATTTCTGGATCCATTTATATTATATATCCTTAATTTATTCATCTATTTATATTTAATTTTTCATTTAATATTATTAATTCATGGGGATTATGATTCAAAACATACCAATGCAGGTAAAGGATTCTAGTATCACTTTTATCATATTGAGGCACATGCCAATTTCACCGCATGTTTTGTTATGGTGGTATATGTACTACTATTTTATGAATATTATAATTATTATATTTAATATTATATGAATTTATATGTCCATATAAATATATATCATCATGGGGAATAGGATTCAAATGATACCAATGTGGTAATGGTTCTAATGTTATAATCCAACTGTTTATTAGATTTTTTTTCAATAATTATGATTTTGATGAAAAAATATTGTGATATAACAATCTATAGTCATGGATAATTTATTATAAAATTGAAATTTTAGGAAAATTATTCTTTTAATTATAGTTTACATTATTTTAATAATCAAGATTCAAAATTAATGTATTTAGATGAAAAACTAAATTTATTTCCTTCATCAATTGAAGGCACATTCCCTCCCATATACAGGTTTTCTAAAAAATGTTTTGAAAAAATATTTAACAATATCCTGTGATTTTTTGATAAATTTATAACCATTTATGAGTTTTGTAAAAAATTGAAGGAATATTCTCTCAATTTTCGACGTAATGTTCTTTTTAGTATTTTTTAAAAAACGGAATGGAATCCTTGATTATCATTTAAAAAATGAATAATATTATTTTCCATCATAGACACAATTTTTTTTAAAATTATCTTACATGATTTAAAATATATTTTACAAAAAAATACTAATTCTTTGTGAGAACATTTCCTTTTAGTGATTTGATTTCAAATTAAAAGGTAAATTTCAACAATAATGATTCAACGATATTTTCTAGAATTTTTATTGATTAATGATAATTTTTTTGGCTTTTATTATGTTTTACTAGGGATATGATGAAATTGTATAATCCATTTTTTTATTGATATTTTATATTTATAAAACAATGACGTTATTTTTATAAATCATGTTTCTTCCCTATCTATTATGTTGTAAATAAACATTCATGATTCCCATCTGTATTCAGGAATATTGATATGATGAATTATATATGATCGTGTGGAACATAATGGAATGGATTATGAGATATTTAAAACTAATTTCTACCTCCAATGCATTATAAAAAGGCTTTTATTTCAAGGGATAATGGGGGGAAGCAATCAGTTGTTCCTGATATTCTATAAAAAATAAGACGATGTGCTTGATTATCAATGAGAAATTGGTAATGATACCTGACCCATTATGAAATTGGAAACAAGTATTGATGTCTAATACATTATAAATGAGTAAAATTATTTTGATTCATGATCCCTTATGTTATTAAGATATTTTATTCCAATAATGACACATGAAATTATTTCTATACATATGACTAAGTCACATTTATATGAAAAAACTTATGGTTCATGATTGATTTGTAATGAATTATCACACATATGGTTCATGTATTTTGTAATGCTGATGTTTTATTTAATGTATCATCATTATGATAAAAGATAAAATGGTTATTATCATTTTTTTATATTCATATTTTTATATCATTATACTTATCATATTTTTTCAAATTATCCTCGATGGATTACTTTAATTATAATTCTTAAAGGGATTCTATGATCATACATTCTAATGTTTTATTTCCCTTGGCTCTAAAGAATGTTTTAGGTCGGGTATGTTTATGAATTGGAATAAGTGTATGATCATTAAGTGATATATTAATTATATTTCATGAAATTAAAATACTGTGTAACTGTCCTCCAAATACACCAATAATTAGTTTTCCTTGTGAGTGAATTTGTGGAATTTATTAGATATTCATATAAAAATATTTATTATTTGTGTATGGAAATTTGGGGTCTTTGTAAACAAGCGTTTCACTTATTTTCTATTGAAATTTATTTTTTTACCTCACATGGAATGTTTCAAATATGGGGTACCTCACCATGTACTCTATATATTATTAAGTAATTTACCATATATTTTCATCGATATAGAACTATGTTCAATTTGATACCATATAGCCTAAATCTCTATATTACTCAACATCGTGTTTCAACAATAGTTTCTAAAAAAACCTCAAGTCACCCCTACATTCAATGTCATACAAAAAAATTATATGTCATATTCACCTTCTACCATACACCCAAAAAAAGAAAAAAAATCCCTATGATTCATGACCACACAAATTGAAATTAAATTCACTATAATTTAAAATTCCATTTAGTCCCCTGAAAATCATGATTTTTTAGAATTACACCAAGAGGCCTCACATTAAACCATAATTTGAAAAATAAAATAAAAAAATTTATATAAGGGGATATATTCGATGAAATGGAATTACTATTGGCATATAATTTTATAATATTTTTACTTGAATCAATGTGATGACACCTTGTATCCCTAATCTAGTACAAAATGTGCCAGCAAACATCTTCTCACTATCTTTATCTATAAAATGTACAACAAAAAATGGTGATGTAGCTATATATCTGATAAATAATGGAAAAATTATTGAAATAATATAGAGATCATATAAATAATAATGAAAATTAAAAATAAATGTAATTGAATGGTTCTTGAGCCCACTTCCAATGTTTTTATTATGCCTTCTATAGGGAAACCTCTTATTTGGTAGTCAACTATAGAGTCAAAATCTCAAACAATAACATCATTTAAAATTAAAAAAATTAAAGACAAGATTAATAAAAAAATTAATTAACTAAATAAAAAATATTTCATAAAAATTATAATAATATTTAATTCTATATAATTCATATCCTATGATTGAACCCTTTTTCAAGGATACAAACAATGGTGAGGTAAAATATATAGGATCATATGATAAGATAAAATATAAATTTCCATATCAAAACCCAACATATTAAAAAATTAAAATTACTTATGATTTTATAGACCCTATAGTATATGACTCAAAAAACCTAACATAATATCACCTATCACCAGCAAGATTCCTCAGAATTTAACCAGATACAATGATTTCCGCTAAAAACAATTCTTCATTTATCTTCATGAATATCTACCAACCAGTATCACGGTGATCTTGACACTCCCAAAATGTAAATTATAAATCCATGACTAATTGGATTCACCCCACCATTGTATTGTTAATATTTCACCCCAAAAGAAAAACAACAACCTCCAATTCCATGTTATATCCACCTCTGAATGTGGCCGATAAAATCATACATGAGTGGAATAGAAAAACCAATAACCACCCATTATCATCTTATAGAGATTGAAATAAAAGTTCACTATATTCCAAATAAAATGAGGACTATTATATCCAAAAAAGATGTGGTTTTATTCTCACAGTAAGGATTCAATCAAATAAGACAGGATTATCCCAAAAATCCCGACAAACTATAACATTCATATTCATGGTTTAGTGAATCTCAATGAAAATATCAATTTTTAGCATGATTATTTTTTCTATGAACCAATTATCTTAAGATAAACCTCCTCATGTAAAAGAAAATATTCCATATACAGGTCAGTTCCTTCAAACGAGACAAACCTAAATTCTCCTCCAAAAAATGAGGCATCTCTATCATTATTTGATTAAAAACACAACAACCCTCTAAATATTTTAATCCAAAACAACGAGCTCCTTCAAAATATCTCATCAGGGAATGAAATGTGCACCTCAAACTGAGAGGGGAACTATACCCAAACAAAACTACCCTAAGAACCCTTTCAGAGTACATGTAAACCATTCAGTGCTACAATTCCAAATTATAAGGAATCCTCATGTATAATAAAATTCCATTGATGTTATTACACCCATATTGATCCCCAAATTAAAGGATACGAAAACAATATTAATCAATCATAATATTTTATAATGGGAAATTTGGTCCCCAAAATAGTGCATGATTGATAAAACATAATTGGAAAATTAAATTCTCCAAATGGGGTTTGATAATCCATCCCCACTATCCAAACTGAGATCATCATTGACGAAACATTAATTATGAAAGTGGATCAAAATTCTACCCACCTATGAGGAATCAATGAATTCATCTAACCACCAATTGAAATATTTAACCAAAATCCCTCACCAACCCACTATTGTATCGATGCATCCATCTATAAAGGGACTATTTTTCCAACAGTTGATAAAATATCATTTTAAGACCCACAAAACACGTCATGAGAACAAAAATAATCATGAATAAATTTAAAAAACATAATCCAAGATACTCTATAAATTTCTTCTATATATATTATAGTTTAACATTAGATAAATGATGCACTATCCCCGGTAAAATCACATATTAATAAACACATTTCATTTCAACTAAACATTCATGTAATTTAAAAAGGACAATATCCTCTTCCTAATCATCCATGATCTAAAACACCATAAATCATAAATCTATTAATCCAAAATAATTGGTTATCATCTAAGGTGAAAATATTACAATAATAAAATCCTAGATCAGGAATTGGAATCAAATAATATACAATGAAATGAAATTTATACCATAAATGGGGTTCATGGAAGAATCATATAATATCCATCAATAACACTGAATAAATCATAATATTAATGTCAACCAACTCCCTAAAAATTATAAGAAATAATAAATAGATCCATGGAATAAAAATAATTGGATTAAATTAATTCATGACAATAGGATATCATCCTTGAAATATATAACAACAAAAATCAACCTATGTACTCTTTGAGTCTAATAGAATGATATGAATTTGTGACAGAAACCTCTATGGTTCATTATTTGAGAATTTTTAACATTAAAAAATCCTAATTTACAATACATGATAAAATTATCTAATCTGATGTCACCTAGTCTAAAATCCATAATATAGAATTATTTAGTAACATGTCCATATAACCATAGATAATAATTCCCTAGCCATGGATAAATAATCTATAGAATATCTACATGAACAATATGAAGTGGGACCTCATATTTATTATCAAGTGCCTCCCTATACCCATATAGCATTATCCAATAAAAATTGAAGAGTAACAAAATAAATCTCTAGGATAATGACCTATCAACACATATCTGAATATTCTCCCCCTAAACAAAAAACTAAAAAATTAGATATTGAAACAATGGTTGTCCAATGGCTATACACATCCTTAAATCCATTTTTATACCCATTTGGGAAAATATCATGGATAACTCACATGGGTTCATTGATCCTCAAGTTGAACTAGAACACACTTAAGGGGAACCTAATGATATAAAAACCTTGATTTAATCCCATCCATTATGATACATCAGTCATCCTAACCAACATGAATCCCATAACTCAATCAACATCTCACCCATAAGGGAAATCAAAACTGACTCTATTCCCAAAATTTAAAACCTATGATCACCACACCCATTACAAAATCCAAAATTGAACTCATATCTTATGTACATGATGATTATTATTAACCATATTTCTGAAATGTAATCCACATAGACATCAGTATGTTATTTTAATCACTTAATTTTATGTATAAAACATATATATAATGTATAAAATCTTGATTATTTTGAAATTTATACTACTATGTGTCAAGAAAATTTCACATCCTAGCCTATGAAAATGTATAATGCCTAGGGTCTAGTTGGGTACCCTAAAAAACAACATACCCTTACATGAGGTATATATATGAGTGTATGATAACACTTAAAACCTCCCCTACATAGTAGGTCTTGTAGAATAAAATATATTTTTTCTTCTCCTTCCACTATATTTCAAAATTAAGAACCACAATATGTTATCCAGTAAAACACATAATTAAATTATGTGGTAAAAAATTAAATCGCATTCCAGTCCATTGAAACCCTTAATTCACTTAAAAATTCCCAATAAGAGATTTCAAATAATCCCTTGAAATATAAAAAATTATAAAACTAAATCATATAGGTATATGGATAAAAAAACTATCGGATAAATCATGTAATAAAATAAAGAATCATCACACACAGATCATTAATAGATTTCCAATGACCATTGATATAGGATTAGATGAGATCCCTCGTACCACATCACATTCCATTTATCTCACTATCATTATCTGAGGACCACATTACATACAATGGAAATGTAGTAAATGTAAACAATAATCTATTAAATCAATGGAAAAAATAAAAAAAATAAAGAATGAAAATTTTAAAAAAAGAAAAAACTGTTAATGCTCAAACCTAGATCATAAAATGAAGTAATGAGTTCCATGGTAAAATTCCGCATTATATACCAATCATTAGAATATAAATTTCATTACATCACATTTTTCATAAAAATTCACTGGACATACATGAAGAAATAATAATTTTTTTTCAAAATATTAAAAAACATTTGAACATCCAATCATCTTGGAATAATGAAACACAATTATATCAGTATATAGAACTTATTTAGTCAACAAAATACATGACCAATAATTTATCTTAGATTATATATCTTGTGAAATTATCATTTTCCCTCTTCAAAAATACCAATATAAAAAATATTCAACTTTATAATTATTTTTTTACCATTTCAGAAAATTGTTATTGATTGGAAAGTGGATACAAATTGGGAAAACATTTATGATGTGGTATATTAAGAAAATAATAAATTCATTAAATATGTTATATACATTTTTTAGTTTCTTTTAACCCTTTTAAATTTTTATTAAACTATTTTTAAACATTTAATCATTTACCATAGTTTGAAATTTATATCATGGTTAACGTTTATAGTGAAAAAAATTAAATTGACCACATTAATAAATTAAAACATATTGATATTATATGTGGAAACCAATTTATAAATATAAATTTCTATATGTTCCACCAATTCATTTGAAAATATGTGTGCAAAACGAAAATAAAACGATTTTCACACAAATACATTATAAGCATAAAGAAAACATTATTCATCTTCCATTCAATATAAAATCACGTAGATTAATGTTAATATATTTTATTTAATATATTATATAAACATATCATAAAATAATTCATTAGTATTAATTTATTAAATTTATAATGATAAAATATATTTTTCAAAATAAAATAGTTTTGTGAAAAAATTGTCATTACATTCAAATAAACTAATCATGAATTCTGAAAATAATTAAATTCAATATATTAATAATTACACATTTGATCGTATTCAATAAAAAAAATTTCATTAATATATTTGTTAACTAGACTACAAAAGAATTCACAAATTTCACACATTGGATAATAAATCATTTACATTAAATTATATTATATTTAACATTTTAAATTCATTAATTATTTACTTGTAATTAATAAATATATTTTCCTAGTGTAAATCATATATATGTATATATATTATAATTTTTTATCCAAATTAATACACAAAAATCTAATCAATAGAAGATCAACATTGTATTTAACAATATTATTTCAATAGTATGTGATGTTTCCTTCAAGCTCATTGTTTATTGTAACAAAATCATTCCAAAATATCTAATTTATTTAATGAGAAATATATCATAAAATCATAGGGTATTACTAATTTTACCTTTTAAAGAACATATATATGTTTTGGTTAATATATATATATATATGGGGGTCTATATATGTGTTTTAATGAGATCATTTTATTGATTTTATGGATAATATGATTCAGAAAGAAAGATGAGGACATAATTAAAATTCCATGTAAGGACCTTCTCAGTATAAAGAGTTATAATTTTTTATTTTTCCATGTTAGATTTAACATTAATTCAAAAAAAAAATCTACAGTTCCATCACATCACACCTTACACTATTACAAAATACAGACTCATATAATATATATTTTTAATGTGTTCTTGGTATGCCCCAAATGGTTATGATATAATCATACTATGCAAACTTACCTAAGAGATACTATTATATTTATTTGAATGTGATAATGTTGCAAGAAAAAACATATTATACATTCTATTTAAATGTTTTTTAGTTGTAACATACAAAAATTTTATATAAATTTACTTTTCAATCAAAATAAATAATTTTATAGAATTAGGTATTCTATAAATTTTAAAAACATACAACATGTATGGATTTATTTCATTAAATTAATAAATTGGTTTTATATAATAAATATAGGGTTAATGTTTTTAAAAAAATACATATATAAAATTAATAAAATAATGAAAAATATATGAATTTTAAAGGATTGACCATCCTGATCAATTAGAATCATCACACAAAAAACTACATTGTAAAAATTATAGAGAAACATAGTTATCATATTTATATTTTAGAAATATATAATTTGGAAACATGAAAGTAATTGTTGTCTTTTTTTGAATGATGGAATTAAAATTTATTTAAAAAGTGTAATATGAAAGTGGGAATAGTAATATGATCATTATTAATAGTAACCAAATAGTTTGGAATAGTATAATTAATATTAGAATAGAATATGGACATCATTGTAGTGAAATTTCATATAAATAATATTTATCATGAATTTTTTTTATAATATTAATAGTCTAATTCAATGAAATAAAATTCCTGATTAAAAAATCAAAAACTATTAACATATTTTTAATAAACTACGGTTCAATTTATTTGATAAAAATCATAATTTTTATATTAATAATGGAAATAAAATATTATATAGTTTTATTTATAACATTAAATTAATTTTTATATATATTCATTCAAAATTTTATAGTTGTTATTTTTTATATCAATTTTATGATGAATAAAAAATATACTTTTTATATAACTAATTTGTTTAATATTAAATAAATCATTATGTTACAATGAACATTTATATTATAAAACTTATGGATATAAAAAATAGTTTAATACTTTAAGAAAATGAGGATATTAAAATTATTATACAAAAATATATTTTAAATATTGTTCGTGAAAAATATTAAATTAAAACCCCATTATCTGATTATTGAATTTCTATGTTAATAAAAATTAATTTGTATCATAAATTATTAAAATGTATTCAAAATATTTAGTTTTAATAAAATTATAACATAGTGTCAAATATAACACTATTTCAAGGATTATATTAGAAAAAATATTTTATAAAAATCATATATCCCTTAAAAATAAACACACCTCATCCTACCATTAGAAAACTATATTTTATACATATATCAAAACCAATTATATAAACATTTATAATCTATTATGACCCAGAGATTACTTAAGGACATTATAGAGTTATAAAATTATGATATTTCATGATGTAAATGGTATTAGAAAAGAACAAATATATGAAATTCTTATGGTAGTTTTGCCAATTTATTTAATTTTATATTTCAAATTACATAAAAAACTACTCATTAATACACAAAAACATCAATAAATAGAAATAAAATTCATTAAAAATAACATTTTAATGTTAAACACACATAAAAATATTATTTGTAATATAAACTTATGATATATATATCTCACCTACTCTTTCTGAAATGACCAATCATAATTTGCATAACTCTCTATGATGGTGGTCCCCACACTCACCTTATATAAAAAATTAGGAACTATTTTAATAAATTATAGAAAATATATAATTGTATAAATATGTTTATTTATATTATTTTATAGTTAATTTTATAAATTTATAAATTTAAATTATCAAAATGACCAAATTAAAAAAATATGTGATTATTTTAGGTGAAACATAATAAAAAATATATGTCCCAAACAATAAATGTTAAAAAAATAAATTTGGATTATAATAATTGATCAAGGGTGAAATGGAACATAATTTTAAATTGTTTTAATGTTTTATTTATTGTATATTTTATATACTAAAGTTGGATGTGTGATGAAATATCATGGTAAATTTTATTTTGGTAATTACATGACCTAAATCTTTTCATTTTTTTTATTTTCTATTTATCATTATTTTTACTACGGAATCCTCTACATTTTCATAAAAAATTCATTTCACATTATATTACATCTTATTAATAGGTGTATAAATAATTTATGTTTATTGAAAATATTTCAAATAAAATTAAAATTACTTTTTAGTGATACATTTTTTTAAAACATGTATTCTATCTAAGTTATGATTTTGGTTATGGTAAGAAAAAAGGAGATTTGTTAGAAAATATGATTTTCCTTATTCTTTTGGGATTAAAAATATTAATTATGTGACGTATGGTTTATGAAAACCTTATAAACCCATTCATTTTCATGGTTTAAATTCATGACCATGATATTTATACATATCCTTGCATGTGGATTGCATGGTTATTGTAATATTAATATTGGATGGGTGGGATGATAATTATATATGACTCCAATGAATTGGGAAATGTGATATATTCCATGAGATTATTTATATTATGTTAAAAAATGATTAATGGATTTTCCTCGAAAAAATTTATGTTATTATTTAGGAAACAATTTTGTGTATGACCATGTTGATACATTTTTTATAACAATTGTAGTTAAATTACAACTATGTTATGATGTTACATCCTTTTGGATGTAAAATATTCCAAGAAATTCTATAATAATTCTCTTGGGATTATTTTTTTCTATGATAATTATATTATTATGATTAATATCCTCAAACATGTATTAATAACTCATGTCTCTTATTCCATCCTAGTTCTGACCCTATGGATATTTTGGATCTCCCCTTTCAGTGATGTTTATCCTCTGGAGAATACATATCCTGAAGATAACATTAAAGGATTAAATATGACTCTATATAATTATTTAAATAATTATTACGTTTGATTTTGTTTCCAGAATTGATGACCATAATTTTCTTATGATAATGAATCCTAAAATTAGATAATGTATTATTATTATATTATTTAATATAATTATGATTTAATATTAATGTATAATAATGTTTGGTCGCTATGATTGATATCTAGGTATAAATTTGTTGAATTTTTATTTAGAACTAGACGAAATTATTGTAAACCCATAATGTTATATCCACGTCAAAAAACCTCATAATTGTTTTCATTATAATGAGTGTGTGGCCTTTAATAAATGACATCCATCATTTGAATATATATGTTGATGTGGTTCTGGAGCCACTACACAAAGGGGTAATAACAATAAAAAGGGATGGTTGGGTGGTAGCCTAATCTTATGACTACACCTGGTTAATTAGCCCTAATACATAGCTGGTTTGACACACTATGGATATATTTTTATGTTGATTACATTATCTTTACTTAATATTATAATAGATATATAAATAAAATAAATATTTAACTTAATAATAGAATATATATAATGTACGTGATCCTAGAAATAATGATTATGAATTATGATAGATTTATTCATCACATAAACAATTAATTAAAATTTATATTAAAATTATAATGATTTATTTATTAATGATATATTTAAATAAATTTTAATATAATATATTAATATATTATAAAATTATAGCAACTAGGAGAAACTGGGATAATAACCTATGTGGGGGACACTGTAATGAATTTCTGAATGACATTATAATTTCAATGGGTGGTGGAGTTCAATATATATTGGATAAAATTTCATTATTTTCTGAAGATAAAAATAATAACATGAATCACAAGGAATTACACCCTTCAATAATGAAAGTGAAAACAACTTTCAATTCCATTATCAAACAATGACAGCTAATTTTTAGTGGTCATATGATGAACATGTTATGTAATAATGGGATAAATCAAAAGGAATTGTTGTTTCTCTTCCTACATTTTAGTGATGTAGAAACCCACATTATCATATTATTATTTAGATAGTTTTTATGATCAATTGAAGTAATTGATAAAGAATACCAATCGAAGGGATTAAAAATAGAGTAGGAACATTTTTAAAATATATATCATAACATGTATTACTTCATATTGTATAGAGTAAGTATAGATAATGTAAATATATTATGCAAAAAATTTGTGAATATATCAGTTAATATGAGGAAAAATTCACAAATCAAGTAATGCATTCCATAGAATTTATTTTCAGCAATAATATATATATATATATATATATATATATATTGTTAATATATATATATATTGATCTACCTATTCAAATAATGTGGATTTGTAAAGAATTTTTTTTTATATTTTCTCAAAATATATATGTAATATGGAGAGTATTTCCATTGATATGGAGATAACAATATAATATTAAAGTGTCCAAAGAGGGGGATCAAACGAAAAATTATAAGATATTATCAAATTATATTTGAAGTAATATTAATAAAATGACTTCTATTTTATTGGAATATAAGTATCCCCAAATTGAATAAGTCAGGAATTAATTATTCATGAGTATGAATCTATGGAAGTATACAATTTAGTTCACAAAACCATCGGTCGTTGGGGGAAATTAATGAAAATATATATAAAATTCAAGGGAGAAACGAAAATCACATTCTATATCCACCCCTCATGTGGAACATGAAAACATTTTCATAAAATATAATATTCTTAATCTCTAAATAATGAAAAAAAAATTTTTCCCCAAATATATTTATATGATTTAATTTATATTTAATTTTTTATAATAATTTAATCGCATCCATGATACTGTTAAGAAGAGATATACTTATAAGAACATTTTGTCATGAGAATTGCAAAACAAGCATTAGAGTCATCTATTGTTATTTTATGTGGGAATATTACTCCATTTCATATCATAATATTTTCCATGGTTGAATTTTATGATGATCATAGCATGGATGATATCATTATAGTATCCTCTCATCAACTATTGAGAAAAATAAATATCCTTTGATTGTCAAAAATAGAAGAATTATCTTGTAAAAACATAATAATGATCAAGAATATTCATTGGAAAATATATCAATAGTTATAGTGTTTATAATCAATAAACAATAAAATAATTTTCCAAATATATTTTTATTAGGATATAATCAATATTAAGAAAATTACAATAATGAGGGAATATGTTTATATATTTCTTGAATGTATTATCAGACTTCACTGGGATCATGAGGCATGGTTCTCAATATACTGAATTACATGATCCACTATAGTATATAATTTACCATGGTGGATGGTATTAATATAACATGAGGTGTTAATGATGACGTTTCATGATAATTTAGACAAAGGGATCGAATATCCAAATTGTAATGACCCAAAATTTTTAATTAATCAACCTTTCCCAAAAATGTCGCTTATATCATATTATACACAAAAACCCATATTTATATAATAATTATGTGAATATAATGGGAATTATCACCATATGGAATCAACTATTATATGAGATTTAGTAAATTATGACAATTGGCCAGCATGAACATTGTTAAATATACTCCATGAAGTAATCTTAACAATATAGTGGGTGTTTATAAATAAAAAACGATAATGGATAATTATTTCAGAATGGAGATGAGATTTCCCAAACTAGTATAGTAATACCATATAATGAAAATATTTTATAACATGGGTGTGGAAGAATAACTACTGTTCACTGATGATAGATCATAATATAAGCTTTATAATGTGATACTAGAATGAAATTTACTAGAGGATATGTTCATGTTAGTGGAAATAACTCTTTGGAAATGTTTGCAATGCCACCCTATAAATATATCACCATAAAAAAACATACCCATCAGACATACATTAATATTATATGTGGTTACATGTATTGAACATTCTATGTAATTAATTATTATAAATTAAATTTTTATTTCAAACATTCCTCCATTAGAGTTGATTGGATTAAAAAAAATTGGTTTAATGGATATGGAATTCTGAATGTTGATGTTTCTAATGCGATTTGTATATTTTTGAAGAGATTTAATATTATATAACAATCTATTTTATTATGATATATACTTAATTTAATGTAACTTTATTATAAAGAAACTTTTATTTAAATCTAAATTATGAATTAATTTAAAAATATGTAAACTTAAGAGATTTTATAAATTATTTTTAACCCATTTTTATATTTAATAATTATATATTTTAATATTTATATGATAATATTCACATATTAATATAAATATAATTATAAAAAAAATTAATTTTGAAATCATCATATTTAGATTTAGTTAGGGTCAATTTATTATAATTTTCTAAAATATTTTGTTTTTTCTGCGAATATTTAACATACAATTTCTCAATATCAGTATGTTAAATGACAGTAAAATTATGTAATAAGGATGTAATAATTAATTAATCACTATAAATATCATAAAATATTTCATTTTATTAATATTTTAGATTTTAATATATTTTCAATAGTTCCAAAACATATAAGTTAGGTTCCAATGTATATAATTGAATTTGTAATAATAAAAAATGTTTTTTTTGGGATAACATTAATTTTCTATTACAAAATATGTAATATAAAATTATTGTCTACTGTTTTGTATATATTTTACATAAAATATGTCCAAAAAATAAAATAATTGGATATAAACCATGGTACATCCCACGATTTTTCATTTTCCAAAACATCAATTTACAAGGCCTATATTTGGATATTATTAAACAAATACTCAACTTTTACAAAAAATGTCCTCCCATTTATTCATATTCAATCAATATAAATCCATCCTCCTAGAATATATGGTATTTTTACTTACCAAGGTGTCCTACCAAGTGTTCCTCAATCCACAAGGTCCCAATAATCATGTTTTGGGAGTAAATCATCAAAGTAAGGGGATTTCCTTTTTTCATTTTGATTCATGAACATCATTTCATACACTTATACTAAATGTTATGGTTAGTATTTATATAATAAATTATATGATACCCTTACTTTATTATTATACATTATAAATGAGTTAACCATCCACCTCATTTTTTCCTTTTGGAGAACCAATTTTTTATCGTTAACATCACTAAACTTATATCTATAATTTCTATATTCTCCCGAAGAAATTCCACATTATTTTATTCTTGTAAATTTTAAAGAGTCTTTATATTATATGTGTATTACTATTAATGAAAAAAATGATTTATTCGATTTTCTCATTAACATATATTTAACAAAAAAAATTTGTGGGTTGAAAATGGCATATTATTTATGTTTTAAAGTTATTTAAAAAACCTTGTTTTGAAATGAAACCAACATCTTTTATTAAAAAAAGGATATTAAGGATAATCATGATTCTGATCAATTTTTATCATATTAATTAAAATATATGTTGGGTAATTCATATAGGGCATTAATATATTTGGTAATGAATTTAATCCCTGTAGTTGACAAGTTTTACGATTCCTTGGTGAATAACATTGCTAATTGTTGTGACATGTTAGTGAGAAAAATTATTTATATTATTATAAATATAACATATAAATATTTTATAATAATATCAACATTATGAATCACGTTATTTCAATGATATTTATCAATTTAATATTTTTCATTTCATAAGGACATTCTTCATGTTTTTATTTATATTCCTCAAGATCACATGTCAACTATTTCCCTTACATTCCCTTACTAGGTCTAATTATAATCCATTACTTAGATTTACTTCACTGTGTTTTGAGACTCATTAAATTTACATATTATGATTTGGTGATGGATATTTTCACTTGAATTATAAGAACATGTAAATTATTCATGTATTATATACCTTATTTTCTTGAAACTATACATTAAAAAACCATCATATTCTACAATGTAATAAATATTTTTTTGTAAAAATTAGGGGGGGGGGGGTTGTAGTTTGTATAAACTAAATATTTATTTATTTGGTGAAATAAGGCTTTTAATGTGTTAGGAAGATACCTATAGAATTTTTTAAATATATAAAAATATCAAGTTATATTGGTGAAATATTAAATAAGTTGTTTCCACAAAATTATATCCATATATGTATACAATAATATGGATGTAGATCTAGAATAGATATAATGAGGGGGGTAGAACTCGAAAACACCTCGATGAGATAGATTCTAATTGGAAGTATTTCACAATAATTGTATTTGATGCACTCTTATTCCAACACACCAGGGGATATGTTTTGTTAAAAAATTATTGTTATTTTCAAATATGAAGGACATAGAGAAAATTTATTTTTTGGTATGAATATCATTTTTATGTTTGAGGTTTTAATAAGAAAAATTAATTTATAATTATTATATAATATTCTAGTAATAAAATTTTATTTCACTAAGGTATTTTTTATTAAGAAAATTTTAGGATATTTAATGGAACATCATAAACTATGAGGGAAATAGGCCATGTGTTCATGGACCTCTAATAGAAGCTGTTATAGAAATATTCATGATAATAATGAATAAAATAACTCAACTAATTAATAATAAATTTAATTAATATAAGAGAACAAATTCCTTTAGAATTGAATGACATTTCATTGAGTCATCTCTACTTCAATGACCAACTTATTCCAGTGGAACTCTTATCCCCTGTAATTCATAAAAATTAATAATATCAGTAGAAATAATCTATTCTCTACTCAATTATTCAAAACTAGAGAATGTCACATGTCATGTTTGTATCTTAGAGGGAGAAGCTTATTAGTGGTTGAAACTGTCTAAAAACAAGAATCCAAAAATAATGTTTGATAATGTGAACTATGATGAGTACATGGGAATAATTTTCAATATATATTTTCCTCATTTGATGCCAAAAAAAATGATTAAAATATTCTTAGAGTAGAAGATGATGGAAAAATAATAAGTGGAACCTTATTAGATGTACATTATAATAATTGTTTATACCTATATATATATTTAGGGATCATAATGTAATGTTTTATAGGATTTCTGGGGGACTAAATCCCCATCCCTGTATAAATATAGTCAGTAGATACTGTGAATGATAATAGGAGATAGTGTAAAGTGTCATGATGGTTTTACATGAGTTCGAAGAGATGTTGTGGTCACACAAATCCAATGAAAAGAATATATAATTGGAGGACAACTGATCATGGAATTTCTGTTATGGAGGTAGAGTAAATCAAGTGAAACATCCTTCATGAAACATTTTTTTTGAAACATTCATGTTAATTATTTTGCAGGAGAGTAAAATCTTACATGTTTGGATGAAGAGACCTTATAGCTCAAAAATAGAATAGTAAGGTGAGGACTCAACATATCAAACCTAATGTCAAATGGAAGATGATATAGGACTTTCCTGATGTCTAATTCAATATGTGTGTACAACATGGTCATTGTTACAGTAACTTTTAAAATCGAAAGGTAATATATTGGAATCACCATAAACCCCATAATCAACCAATGAAGCAAGGTAAGATATATTCTATCATTACCACAGATTTAGAAACTCCAAATGATGTAGTGGAAGTCACATGAACTGTTTTCTCAAAAAATTAATTATTTTGATTGATTATGGTTTTAGACATTTCATTCTTTCCTATCTATTTTCAAATAATATATCATAAATAACTATATAGAAAAACGTTGTGTTACATATCATGACTCACTGGTAATTATCTACGTATTAATATTGTATGGAAACAATAGTGTGGAATTTTGTGAGAAGAATTTGATAATAAATATTTTATTAATTTTAATGGTGGAATTCTACATTATACTAATGTTGGACTAGACCTCAAGTTATATTTCTATTATCAACTATATAAGAAGTAAATTTCAATAGTAATGAATTGAAATAGTACAATTATTTTCAAAAAATATATATTACGACCCAATATTTATATAGAAGCACCAAATTTATCCATCTTCGTGGAGATGATCTATGATGAAGAATAATTTAATGAAAGTAAAATAATGTAAAATGTTCCCATCATTCCATAATACACTAATGTATTTCTAGAAAAGATACCTCACACTCTACCTGAAAGAGTGGTAGATATCACAAATAAAATAATACCTGGATCTATGCCGATATCATAAACCCCATATAGAATGGAATCACTATATATGGTAGAATTAATAAAAAAAGTATGATATTTTGGAGGAGTTATTTTTTCATACATTTTAATATCCTTGGGGGGAACATATTCTCTTTTTAAATTCTGTGGCTGAATCAATATAAATATTAATTGATTATAAAATATATAATGAGATCAATTAGATGGAAAAGTACCCACTCCCAATGATTGATTATTTATTTTTCAACCATTAATAGGATAGAATTCATCTTTATGATTTATCTTTGATTTGGTTATCATCAATTGAGGATCAATAAATAAGATATTCCAATGAAATTCATCCAATCACAATATGGACAGTATGATTTTCATTATGCCTTATAGAATAACTAATAATCATGTACTAATTATTGATATTATGAATATTGTCTCTAAGAACTATCATGATAATGTTTTGTTTGAGTTTATTAATAATATTTTGATATATTGTCAAATTCATGTGAATCATGAGATTCATATATATGTTTTATTGAATATATATAAGGAAGGATTTGATATATGAACGTTTAATTAAATGATAATTATGGTTACAGTATGTAGCATTCATAAGGAGAATTGTAACCATTGAAATAATCTCAGTTTACCCTATCATAAAATTTTTTTGTGGCGCAGTGTCCCCATCCAACAATAGTATTAGCTATTTGTAGATTCCTTGGTTTAGAATAATATGATAGGAGGTTTTATAAAAACATTTCATAACATTCTAATCCAATAACATAGTTAAAATGAAAATGGTCTATGATCATTCAGTCAATGGAGGATGGTGAAATTTTTCTAGAAGGGAATACGAGATTAGTTTCTGAACACATGTTATGTAAACCCCCTATCATATAATGATTTTTTATTATTATCGATGAATATACCAAATCGATAGGGTGCATAATCATGAAAAATTACATGATTATTTTTCATGTATAAAGATAGTTTAAGAATCATGATTGTAATTACCCAAAAAATGGCCAAGAGCTAGCTATGGTGATTTATTCTCCAAAAATATGGAGACACTATCTTTATGGTAATAAATATTATGTATACACAAAACAAAAAGGTAAAAAGTATATATTCACTAAAAATTAATTGATCAATAAAAAAATAAATCAATTAGTACTTCAAAATTAGAAATATTATTGAATTCATTATTACCCCAGAATAGAAAATAATGTTGATAATTCATTATGTAGGAAAAAAATATTGTTCTTTCAATGATAAGGATTCAAGGTTATCATGAGATCAAATATCTAGTAAAGATATACTTGGGAGTAATAATGAAATGGATGTCCTTAACCCCATCCCAAATGATTTCTCAACCATCATTAATTGATATGATCCAGAAACAACAATGAAAATACTCATTGTTACAAAAGAAGATATTTTCTATATAGAATGGTAAGCATCATTTGTAAAATATTAATCAAGTAGGTGTTCTAAAATATTGTACAAGGATATGTGTCTAGTTTAATTATGAAATAAATATGGGGCATGTGGATGAATCACATAGCGCTATAGTATCTATTCATCATTCATGCAATAAAATGTGGTGAGATCTTCCAGATCGTTATTAATTTGATACATGAAAATGGATATTTCTGACCACACTACATGGTGCATGGTCGGTCGATAAGTGAAGGTGCAAATGAAAAAATCCTACATGGTTATTAAAAATACTTCCCATAATCACATGGATGTGGTAAAATATCAAATGGAATGTTTCACATTACTCCCAACAACATCCTTAAAAACGATTTTCTATGGGTTATAGTGGACCGACTCACTAAAAATGTTCATTTCAATTCAGTTTTGGATTTTTTCCCTCTTGACCAACAATTCTAGATCTACATAAAAGAAGTTTTGAGGATGCATGGAGCCTTAATTTCTATCATAAATAACAGTGATCATTGGATAACATTATGATTATATATGATTTTTCAACATGATCTGATAATCGAACTGAATTTCTAAATGTCCTATCTCCATAAAAATAATTTCCAATAATAAAGAACATTTCAAACACTCTTGGACATCCTAAGAACCAGATAAATATAATTTAAAAGTGAAAAATACAAATATAAACCTTAATTTAGTTAGAATTTATTAATTGATTATACCCATGTGTTCAAATGGAACCCTAAGATTCACTATATGGGTAGTGATTTATATCTCAGACATGTTTAGATGAAGTTGGTTAGATAAAGCGTCATTGGATTGATCTTATAAAAGTGACAACCAAAAGGGATCATGATATCAAATTACTCATAAATTCTACTAAGAATCATTAGATGATCAATGTTGAAAACTATTGAAGGGAATTGGAGTTTGGTGTTTCTGACAATGTGTTCCTTCGAATATCACACTAGAGAGATATGTGCGATTTGGGAATCTATTTATTCTCATCCCTAAGTATATTGGACCAATGAAATCCATGGTCTCATAGACGTTTTTTCATATCTTCTTGTACTTCCAACACATTTAGATCATTATCATGATATATTCATGGAATCTCTCTTGATAAAATAAATACCTGACTCCTCACAGGTACTGAATCTGATGGTGTTACAACTATAACATGACCTCTTTTTTTAAAAGAATACCATAAAGATCATGGAAAATACATACAAGGTTCCATGAAAAAAATTATACATTCAACATTAATTTGTTTTGGATGAACCTTAAATATGAATTAGAAACATGGGACCCCAAGGAGACAATGATATATAAGTATAGAAATAATTTCTCAACTGAGAGAAACTATTCATACTTTTTTGATGAAATTTTTTAACAGGAAAATTATAATGGACATGAATTTTATTATGATAAATGTTTCCCAAAAATGTGTGATACAATATTTTATACACAAAAAACACATATCTTTTTAATAATTAAGTTAATATAATGGAAATTTTGACCATCTAAATTCAAATATAATATGACTATTGTTCAATATGACCATGGGAAACTATAATCTTATTAATAATTTTAACATTATAATTAGTTTTTATAATTAAAAATAAAAATGGGTAATTTTTACACAAAGGAGAAGGGATAACATCTACTTTTAGAGTAATTCTAAATGAATTCCATTTTTTTAACATTGAACGGAGGTTGAATCATAGTGGTTCACCCTTGTCCAAGCCCATGATGATCCTTAAAATGTGAATCTAGAATAAAATCGCATGTGGGATAATTTTATCACAGTTTCAATTACAAGTTGAGAAATGTTAGATGATCCCACCCATGAATATATCTCTTTCACACACCTTTCCTTTGGGTTATAAGTGGTTCTATTAAGTCAATACATATCACAGTTATATTGTGTAACTCTATTGAATATGTAAAAATTGTATTCCATCATTTCCTCATTAAGAATAGTTTTTATTATCTATAAACATATAAATTTTTATACTATATTAATTTATTATGAATAAATAATTTTTTAATCTAATAATTCCATAAAATACTTTTATTTAATTTTAAATGATAATATAATTTTAAAATATTTAATTTTCATAAATTTACAATGCATTTTTAATGTACAATAATTATTAAATATTTTTTTTATTCAGAAAATATAATAATACTATTTATAGAAAAATAAAATAAAATAAATAGAATTATTAAAATTATCCAGTAAAAATTAGGATAGGGTTAATTTATTTTAATTTTATAAAATATTATTTTTTTTGAATTGTAAAAATTCAGTTATTGGTTTATTTTATTTTAAATGAATTAATAATTATTTCAAAATGATATAATAACTAATAAACCACAATAAACTACCTAAAATATCATATTAAATTTATATAATATATTTTAATATATTTTAATCAGTTTCCCAACAAATAAATTACCTTCCAAATTATGAAATTGATACATTAACACAAATAACATTTTTTTTTTGGAAATCATGACTTTTATATGACAGAATAAGTAATATAAAATGATTATAAACACCATAGTATTAAAATAAAATAATATATGTCAAAATTTTAAAAAAACAAGGGAAAAACCATGGTGAATTCCATGGTTTTTCATTTCCAACAACCTTGATTTCAAAGGCCTATATATGGAAATTATTAAACAAATCATCAATTTTTTTGTAAAATACACACCAATTTTTAACAGTTCATTCACATAAACTCCATATCCATGAAGAATATTTATTTTACCTCACATGGTGTCCTAAATCCCCCAATGTCCTAGTCATCATGTTTTTTTTGTAACTCTTAAAGGTAAGAAAAATTTTATTCTTTTCTTTTCGATTCAAGAAACTATTTTCATATATGCACTATAAATGTTATGGCTAATCACATCCCATAAACTTTATATCATACTATTACTTCAGAATTATTTTTTATCAAGGGTTGAACTCAGTCCCATGCATTTGTACCCTTTTCTAAAACAATGTATTATACCTGTTATGTTGCTGAATTTACTTCACAAATTTCCCGCTTCTCATTTCGAAATTCACTTTATTTTATTTTTGTGAATACCCAAGAAAAAGTATATTCTATAGGTATTCACATAAATGAAATATTTATTTATTTTATTTTCTTATTAGAATAAATCAAATTCCTATTAAATTTTTGTGTGTTGAAAATGAAATAATATTTCAGTTTTTAGGCACATTTGAAACATCTTGATTTTTATATGAATCCCATTTAATTAATTCTTCATGGGATATTTGTGAAATGTTTTTAATGATATATGAGAAAAAATTTAATTAATATGTATTCTCTTTTCACTCTGATATTATTCTTAATAACTATATCAATAATTTAATCTATATGTATGACATGTTTTTTGACACCTTGGTGAATAAACATGGTAATTTTTATGACAACATGGTTACAATTATAGCGGATATGCTTATGAATGTCTAATTTATCTGTTTTATACAAAAAAATGTTAAGAATCATTTTTTATGATATTACTTACATTCCCATGATCATTCCATTATGATATTCCTCATTATCTTATTCATATTCCTCAAGATCATATGTTAACAGATTCCCTTTCTTGACCTTACATAGAATTATGCTCTCTGGTTATATTTATGAATGACTACAAGTTATGAGATTTTGTAAATTTTAATAGTATGTACCAATGAATATTATTTTCAATATTTTTTAGAATTATTTTTTATGTATTCATGTATTATATATCTTTTTTCCGAGATTGAAAAATTAAAAACATCCTATGTTTGTATAATGTAATGAATATTTAACATAATAAAAAGGCGAGATTCTATAATAATGTATCACTATGGGGTGAAATGATGTACATTTTACTAAATAAGGACAAAATAATGTAGTTATGAATAAGATACATCAATATCAATATTAACATATTGATCAATAATTAACTGCTTTCCTTGAACTTTTTACTTTTTTTTATCAACATCAAGAATATCAGTACATATCAATGGTGGTACTTCATTATTTATATCATCAGATAATAGTGATTGAGGAATATACCAAAAAAACAGTTGATATGAGATATTAATACTATGAGTTTTTATGGATTCCCATCATACATAAAAATACTTCTACAATATTAATGGACTCGATGAATAAATCCAAAAATATAGTACATTGAATAAATAATGGTAGTCTCTATTTTAGTAAATAAAATTTTATTCTGAGGGAAATATGGATCAAAAATAGAATTTAAGTATTATATTATAAATATTATGAATGGAGAATATTTAATATATATTCTTCAAGTGTTACTTTTGGATGCACTAAGACACAATCATGGGAAATATAATTACACTTGATGTATTATTTAAATTACACAAAAAAGTAATTTTAGGAATATCTGATACCACAATGTGTAAAAATATGTAGTTTTCATTGATTATGTAGGTACTAAAAATGGTATTTAAAAACATCTCACACATATTAATATCACTACCTAATGTGATACAGAAGGGTATAATGTATGTATGGATGGATGAATTTATATAAATAATTAATGAGTTCAAAAATAGGATAAGAACATTTTGAACAATAATACTACCATAATATGGGGATGGGTTTATGATAAAAAAAATTTAATGAATGTACTGGGTTTTTATATCTATTGAATGATGATATGAAATCCAATGCCTCAAAAAAGTCGAAAATTAATGAGGATAAATACTCTATGCTTGATTTATATATTGAAATTATGATCACCAGATTAATTATTTGAATACAATACCTATATGGTGATAATTATGATATATATATATAATGGTTAATTGTAAAATTTATATTCATATTAATTATATCAAAATGAATTAGTGAAAATGGTTAGATCTGATCACGGTCCATTATTGATCAATCCACTACCATCATGTATAGGGATATAAGGTTTCCGATGATAATATACTAAAAGAGACTTATACAATATCCACATTATAGAATATAAAAACATATTATAACACCCCAGGTTAATAAAGAATATGACCTTTTTATATTTATTTATATTTTTGAATAAAATATTAATATTACATTAAAGGGAACGCTATGCTCGATGGCGTACCCAATACACGACAATGAGTTCCTTTGAAATCTTATGTTGCACTCTAATAATAAAATATTATTATTTAAAATGGTAGATAATTCCTAGACAATGTAATGGTGGTAAAGAATGGAACTAACTGAAAAATAATTACATATTTTTTTCAAAATGTTTACTTTTATCTAATAAATGTTAGAGGCGTAAAATGAAAATGAATCCAATTTCAAGCATAAATCTTCTAATATTCATTAAAAGGTCGATTAACCGCCTTTTGATGGATAACCCTTTTTAAATATACTTTTGACAATTTTATAAGTTTTATTTGACAAAATAAAATCCTTCTTGATAATCTTGACATCAAAATATACTTTGTGTAATTTTTTGTTATTTTTCCGATAAAGAATATTTTTAGTGAAAATGTTGAATTTTAATTGAAAACATCCTTTTAATCTGATTTATTTATATGGATAGATTATATTATTAATTGATATTAAATAGTATTTAGAATATATTTTTACCTTTTAATCCAATGGTGGTCATTGGAATTAATTTCACTTTGAAGTTGGACTTAAACTTGTGTTAATCTTTTAAAAGATATTGTTTCTTAAAAACACGCAATTTGTTTTTACAGCGGAAATTAATTATTAAATTAATTAATGCAACTTATATGTTTTGAATTTTGTAAAATAGACATCATTTTTGAATTTTTAGTATCAAATATAGCTTAGGGTAAATTTTTGGTATTTTTCTGAAAAACATCAATTTTTTATGAATAGTGAAACCACTATGTGGTAGTTAAATAAACGGATTTTTCATTTCAATGAAAAATTACAACATTTGTGATTTTATATTCAAAAATACGTCATAAAAGGTTGTAATTAGTTTGTAAAATGTGGTTCAATGAGATTAAAATATTTTTTGGTGAATTGTAACTTTTACGTTTTATTAATCGCGATTAAAGGTAATTAGTGTAATTTAAGGTAAAAATAATGTTTTAATAATATAAAATGACCTTTAAACATGTCCTAACCTTATTTTATGAGTCATGTCCTACCAAGAAAATCCACGAGTCAACTTTGGGTCCCCATTGAGCCACTTTGGTTGGAAAATGACATTAATAAATTTTTATTTAAAGTTAAAATTAAAATGTCACAAACATGTGTTTCTTTACTAAAAAAATTTACATGGGGTAATAAATGTAATATTTATTACAATAAATATTCATTAGAAATATAAAATTATTTCCTACATCATGATATTTTTTCTATGATTTTTAGACTTTAGATAAATTAAATTATTTATGACATCGTGATGATGCATCGATTACCTCATTATTTAATTATTTAAATAAAATGAAAAGATAATGTAAAATCTAAGACCTAGACTTGTCAAAAACCTATTGGATGTGTGGATTTCTAAAAAATATCATCTTATCCTAGAAATAAATTTTTTTGGGACCTTTAAAATCCAAAAAACATTTTTATAATAAAGTAATATTTTATAACTTTTCAGGAGTGCTGCTCCTCTTCTATTATAAAAGGCCCCACCTATACCACCATACCCACACCTCTAAATCCTTTGTCTCGGCCAAACCCTGCCCATTTCATCTCTAAACATCCCTCTATTCATTATTGAAGCCTCACCTTTGGGCATAATCCATTCCAAGGAAGAATTTGAGCTCAAAACAAAAAGAGTTACACGATTTAATGGTAATGTCTTCTCTTGTGTTCTTTTGTTTTATTTTGTTCTCCAACCCTATAAACAATTTTAATTCCTTTATTTTTTAAACAACATGTATCTTAAATATACTAGGATGTTTTTAGTGAATTATTAGAAAAACAATTAAACACACCATTGTCTAATGGTTAATGAACATACTATTTCTGTGGATGGTGAATTTTTGCCTCACTAAATGATGATTGTTTAAGGAGAGTACATAAAAAAAGAGAGTGGTTGGATCTCTTATGAAAATTCGGCAGCCAAAAAATTCCAATAAAAACCTTCAAAATGGATTTAGGAGAGAAAATACTGTCTCTAATCATATGAAAAAAAATTACAGTAAGAGTAAAATTGCGAGGACGCAATTCCCAAAAAGGGGGGAGGAAGTAACACCATTGTCTAATGGTTAAAGAACATATTGTTTCTAATGTGGGGCTTTCAATGAAGTTTCCTAGCCCAATTTTAAAATTCCGAGGAAGCAATTCCCAAAAGGGGGGAAGGATGTAACACCCCAGGTATATAAAGCATATGACGTTTTTATATTTATCCATATTTGTGAATAAAATATTAATATCACTTCAAAGGTAATGCTATGCTTGATGGCGTACCCAATATGTGACAACGATTTCGTTTGAAATCTTACGTTACACTCTAATAATAAAATAATATTAATTTAAATGGTAGTTAACTCCTCAACATTGTAATGGCAGGAAATAACGGAACTAACTACAAAATGATTATATATGTTTGTGAAATATTATTACTTTTATCCAATAAATGTTAGAGGCGTAAAATGAAAATGAATCCAATTTTAAGCATAAATCTTCTAATATTCTTTAAAAGGTCGATTAACCACCTTTTGATGGAGAACCCTTTTTAAATATACTTTTGACAATTTTATATGTTGTATTTGACAAAATAAAATCCTTCTTTAAAATCTGGACATATAAATTTACTTTGTGTAAATTTTTGTTATTTTTCCAATAAAGATCATTTTTATTGAAAATGAAGCATTTTAATTCAAATCCTCCTTTTAATCTGATTTATTTATATGGATATATTATATTTTTAATTGAGATTAAAGTGTATTTAGAATATATTTTTACCATTTAATCCAATGTTGGTCATTGGAATTAATTTCACTTTGAAATTAGACTTAAACTAGTGTAAATCTTTTAATAGATATTGTTTCTTAAAAACATGCTATTTGTTTTGACAGCGGGAATTAATTATTAAATTAATTAATGAAACTTATAAGTTTTGAATTTTGTAAAATATTCATCAATTTTTTAATTCCGAGTATCAAATACTGATTAGGGTGAATTTTTGGTATTTTTCTAAAAAACTTCAATTTTTTATGAATAGTGAAACAACTATGTAGTACTTAAAGAAACAGATTTTTCGTTTAAATGATACATTACCACTTATGTTATTTTATTTTCAAAAATCCGACATACATGGTTGTCATTAGGAAGTAAAATGTTGTTCAATGTGATTAAAATATTTTTTGGTGAATAGTAACTTTTACGTTTTATTAATTGCGATTAAAGGTAATTAGTGTAATTTAAGGTAAAAATAATGTTTTAATAATATGAAATGACCATGTAACATGTCCTACCCTTATTGTATGATTCATGGACGACCAAGACAATACATGGGTAAACATGGGGACCCCATGGAGCCCTTTTGGTTGGAAAATGACATTAATAACTTTTTATTTAATGTTAAAATTAAAATGTCACAAACATGTTTTGTTTTACTAAAAAAAATTATAAATTGGGTTATAAAAGTAATATTTTTTACTATAAATATTAATTATAAATCTAAACATATTTCCTACGTCATGATATTTTTTTTAAATTTTAGACATTAAATAAATTAAATTATTTATGACACCATGATGATGCAGTGATTACCTCATTATTTAACGATTTAAATATAATGAAAATATAGTGTAATATATAAGACATAAACTTGTAAAAAACATATTGGATGGTTGGATTTAGAAACCTTATCTATTTATCCTCAAAATATATCCTTTTGGGAACTTTAAAATCTGAAAATCATTTTTATAATAAAGTAATATTTATAACTTTCCAAGAGTACCCCTCCTCATCTCTTATAAAAGGCCCACACCTATACCACCTTACCCACACCTATCAAGCCTTTGGATCGGCCAACCCCTACCCATTTCACCTCTACAAATCCCTATCTTCGTCATTGAAGCCTCACCTTTGGGCAGAATCCTTTCCAAGGAAGCCTTTGAGCTCAAATCAAAAAGCGTTACCTGATTTAAAGGTATTGCCTTCCCTTGTGATCTTTTGTGTTATTTTTCTTCTCCAACACTCTAAAATATTTTTATTCCTTTATTTTTTAACAACACCAGTATATTAAATATACTAGGATGTTTTTTTATGACATATTCCAGCAACACTTACACACAACTTCGTCTAATGGTTAAAGAACATACTGTTTCTGTGGATGGTGAATTTCTGCCTCACGAAACGATGATTGTTCAATTTTCTCTTAACACCTTTCATGGTTTACATTATGATGTCACTATATTTTATATATTATATATTATATATTTCTGTTTTATATATTCTTCTGAATTTTATATTTAAAACATGCCTTTATGCTTTTCATGTTGTGCAAATGCGATAATTTCGTACGAGGAAGTGTGGACTACCGCCCCCTCATGTGATGTGACTCGTTCATGCAATACATGGAATATATAAAGAATGAAATTAATGAACATATGTGACCTATATAACATATATATTATACTGTAATTATAATATATATATCTCTCAATTATTTTTAATTCAATTAATATGATAATGAAATGAAAGTAGCGTTCATGTGTACGTACGGCCTACCGTCTCCATGAACAGTGCATTTCATTTATTTTTATCTCCAAATGTTATGGAGTATTATAAAACGAATATTTACTGGATATATATGATATTTAAATCATTAATATTATTTTGGAGATGATTTAATTATAACTGCATGGACAATCATTTTCAAACAAGTTTATTTTTGACTCAGGTACCAAACATCGAAAAAAACTTATGATATGAACTCTTATTATAAACCAATTATTATAACATTATAATATGTGGTATGAACTGAATAATAATATTTAAAATATTTACTTACACATTTATAAATTGACCAAAGTTTATTATTCAGGAATATAAATAAACGAACAATACAAGTCAGACTTGAGGTAAGGGATCCGACCTCTCTCTTTCTTTTTATGTACCCTCTTTTATGTCATTTCATTTATGCTCCATGTTTTTATGTTATAGGATGCTATTTTAAATTAAACATAGTGTAATTTTTATTTTAAAATTATTAGATACCCCATATTACTCTCATCAATTCATTTTTATAATTTTTATATGGCGACGTTAGTCTGCCGAATTTTCGTAAGGGATCCTACCCATCTCTTTCTTTTTAAGTACACTCTTTTATGTCATTGCTTTTAAGCTCATATTTATTATGATTGGGATGTTATTTTATATTACTATTACTGTAGTTTTTATGTTCATATGATGATATACCCTATTTTCTCTTATCAATCGATTTTGAATGTTTTGATTTGCGTCGTTAGACTGCCAAAGTTTTGTAAGAGATCCAACCTCTCTCTTTATTTTTAAGTACTCTCCTTTATTTAACTTATTTTAAGCTCCTATTTGTTATGTTGGGGGATGTTATTTTATATTCCTCTTTCTATAAATTTTATGTTAATATGATGAGAGACCCTATTTGATCTCATCAATCCATTTTTTGGAACTTTTAAGTGGCGTCGTTAGGCTGCTGAGTTTTCGTAAGGGATTTTTCATCTCACTTAGATTCCGATGAGATTTATGCTACATTTTCCACCATTTACCTTTAGTGGTATATGTACTGCCCATTATTTTACACTTTGTGTAATATAATTTATTTTAGTAGTATTTACATCAATGTTTTTTTGTCCTTATTTCATGGGGTGTATGTTTCGAAAGATACCCAAGTCGGTAAGGGAACATTTCACCCTCCACTTTTTAAAAGAATTCACTTGTTGGGTCTTTTAATTTACATATTTTAATGTTGGGATATGTTCTTCTATATCCTTATTGATGTAAATTTTATTTCCAAGTGATGAGATACCCTTTTTATCTTTCATCAACTCATTTTTTGAATTTTGAAGTGACGTCGTTAGGCTGTTGAATTTTTTCAGGGGAACTTCTTAACCCAATTTTGATTATTTGGGATAAACTTGTACTCCATGAATATGTAGTTCTATGAATATGTGGGAATGACCTCTGATTTTTTTAAAATTAATATACACTTATATTTGGTGTATTCGTTTGTCACACATAATTATGTAATTGATTTATCCTTAATCCAAGGATACCGTCTTTGTAAGCGACTACATATCAATATCCTTTCATTAATACATATTTTTATTGTAATACAAGGATATATTTTATACGGTGTATAAACCCCATTGACTTATAATTTTATTCAAAAGGAATCTTTTCTATATGAAGCGTTTTACTAAATTTAAAAAAAGTATGTTTCTATTTAACATACACGGTGACACTGACCTTTCTGCCGCTATGAGTATTATTTGATCTTTAGATTCCTCAACAAGTCGTTATATATTTAAAAGTAAATAAATATGATATACTCTTTTTTGGGATTGAAAATGGTTTTGATAATGTATTTTTTATGTCAATATATTTATGTGATATATTGTGCTAGAAATGTGGAAATGATTTCTTTCCATTATAATTGTTTTGTATGTGATGATTTTATAATGGTACTTGGACATTTGACGGGTGGTTATGTTATAAACCATATGAAGGGTGGTGCCGTGAATACCCGGATGGGTGGTTACATTATAACGTCCAATGAGTTGGGTATGGAAGTTGTCCATATGGCTATTCCATTACGTATGTGTGGAAGTCGACCGTATGGTTATTCCATTTAAGTATGATTATGTCCCAAGATACCTTTATATGTTATGTGTTCTTTATATGGGTTTTATGGTAATATTTTTGTAACAAAAGGGTAAGTAATGGTATTTTATTCAGTGAAGAGTTTTTACTACTTCATAAAGGTGAAATGTTTTACTTTGGTATAGTACTCATAGATTACTTGTTGTTATGAAAAACTAACAGTTTTCCTTCTTTGTGTATCCTTTACTGGGCTTTTTATGCTCAAACAAAGCTTTTGAAATGTTTTCCACATGACTTAAAGATGAATAGGGTCAAGGATGGGATCAAGGAAATAAATTCAATATAAAACAGGGAACTATACATTTTTCTTTTTATGTGTTTTTTATTATTTTATGGAAACATAGTATAAGTGCCTACTATGTAATCTTTTGAGATGTAATAGTTATAACCTAATTCTCTAAAACTCTAAACTTGAAAAGATCCTCTATGTGAATTATCCATTTAATTCATGACTAAGTAATGTTTAAGGTCGAGGCCTTATACATATATTCATGGTTATTAAATTGTTGGATCTTGAAATACTAGTGGATTGAAATACATACATTTTTTAAATTATTTTCAACAGTATATGCAAGAGTTGATCAAAGAGGTAGAATATGTTTTTTTAGTAAATTATAGTAATTATATAATCATAATGGAGAAGAAGATTCATGAATTACTTAATGATTACCGATGGTTCACTTTGTAGAATCACAACTATGTATCCTTTAACAAATTATACAAATACGTTGATATTTTACATTACTCATAGCTTATCATTGTTCTACTATAATGGAAGTATCAAGATGTACCATGGTCAATATTTAATCTTTTAGATGGAAAATATAAAAAATGTTAGATCTAGGTACACATAAATGTTATTGGTGTGTCATTAAGTAAAATGAATTCAATATAAGTAAGAGGTCATTATGAAAACATTACCAACTCCCACTTGGAATGGCAATAAAATTACTATATACATTAACATTGTCCACAAAAATACATAAAAATGAAGGTATAAAATATATGTTTTTCTGGATCATGACACCAAAAAAGTAAATATATCATTATTATGGATAATATCGAACATAAAAACCTTATTTGATATAAATAATGATATGGATAGGCTTTATGGGGATCCACTTTAGATATTGCCTTATTGTGATCCATGTTTCAAATATACATTTTTCAAAATACATCCATATACTTTGAATGTTGTAATAGTATTTTAGATTGCCTATCACCCCAAGACATATGTCCAGTCTAAAAGAACCTTTGTGATTATTTTGGAAATTTTGGAGACTTTTTTATTTGAATTTATTTAAGGATGGGATCAACATTTCCTATTGTTCAAGTTCTCTAAAAAAAAATATACCATAGTACAAATATTTCCCCATTTGAAGAAATACGTGTGAAGTGAAATTGAACACATCCATGTTGGGATGTATATGGTGAATAGAATATAAAATAATAATTTATTGTATATATAATATCACATCACATTCCATTAATTCCAATACACATTAAATATGGTCGATGTTTCCAATATGGTTATATTGACAATCATTGAATGTACATGGAGATCAAAGTTGGAGAAATAGTTTTCATTTGAATTTATCCATCAAATCGAGTCATGTTATTCAGAATAATAGTAATATTTAACCCTAAAAACATTGGTACCTTTAATATCATTAATCACATAGGATTAGTGTCTTAATAACAATCACTTCCACTAAATTTGGATGATATTCATCATGTTCTCCACATATGTAATCATAAGAATAACATACACAATACATAAAATATACTTAATAGAGATGTGGTAAAATAACTACAGGATCTCTCCTATGAGAATAATTTAGGGATGTTCATTGAACATTGAGATAATATTCTATAGAGTAAAGAAATTATCTTATTTATTCTAACTTTTCAAATAAAATGTATTGGGAATTAGAGGATCCAATGTAACAAATATAACCATATCCATTAACAACAAGGGATATGAGTTAAAAATTATTGATGAAATATATAATGTGGGGAAAAAATAATATCTGAAAATTGTATATATTTTATTTTACATTTGAATAAATAACTCATCCAATAATTAGTTATACAATATAATTTAAACAATTGGAAAAAACATCAATTTATTTTATTAAATGAAAAAGTTGTATATATAGAATAAATATAGCTAAATGAAATAAAAAAATATTATGATATGTAAATATATATAAAGATAAATAATTTATATAATTATTAAAATTAGTATCACCTTGACCCTTAGAATCATCACCACGATGACCACTATAATAAAAAAGAGATATATCCTTATCAATCTCATAAAAATTAGAATCTAAATTTAAATAATATGAATATAATTTTTGTGGATATTTAATAAAGGATATTAATGGGTTTAGAGGATTGAATATGAATTTTGTAATAGTTATATCATTTTTTGAATAGTAAACGAACTGTTAGAAATAGTTCCATGATTAACGGGTACAACAACAGGTCCATTCGAATAATAATTATCCATGAAATATTATAATGAAAAATAAATAATTATTACCTTGATAAATTTAAGATTAATTTATATTTCTCATAAATGATTATTATGACTAAGAACACATGGAAAATTTAATCACATTGTTCATAAACACCATTTTTGATTAATTTTTTTCAAAAATAGGAATTTTTTTGTAAATAATTAAATTTGATAATGATTGATTTTTTTAAATAAATATTATATTTAGAATCAAAATTTAGAATTTATATAAAGGTTATTTATTTGAAACATTAATAAAAACATCATTTTTTTTATAAGTATTAAAAAATATTGATTTTATATAATTAGTTTGTTTTAAATAACATCATTAAAATTTACGAATGAAACGATTTATATAAAATGATGATTAATAAATATAATACTTTATATGTTAAATAAATAAACCAAATAAAATATTAATCATAATATTAATTTCTATTTACTAATTCCATATCTTTTTTTTAATATTCATTTGTACGAATTGCTTTTAAATTTGTTTTACTTTTGTTTTATAATGGTTATAAATGTCACAAAAAGTGTATTCTTAATAAAATTTAATCCAAATTTTACTATTTTCAATATAATAGGGGGTTTACTAATAAAATATAATATATTCTATAATTTATTTAAAAAACATCCCTTCCCTCTGGAATATGTACTCATTTCACTACATTAAGAAGACAAATTCCCTAGTACATATTAAATCCAAATATCTATAAATTTTAAATATCATTTATCCATTTCAATAAATATGGAAAAAATAGAGTAATCATAATCCATGAATTCATGAAATTAGTCATCATTGAAATGGAAAAACTGTAATAAATATGTAATGTCCTGTCATCTTTTTATATTAATATTCTATTCTAAATTGAATATTATTCTCATAAGTTCTAGAAAATAAATGTTAAAAAAAATAGCATGGTAAAATTTTCTTGACAATTAAAATATGAAATAAATATTTTATTTATATTATAATAATATAATATATAAATCTCATCTCCACTTTAGAAAAATACCATCAAAAATTGGTTTACCAACCATAAATATGTTTCCAAATCACTTATTATTAAAACCTCTATAATGGGTTATAATAAATTATATATAATATATAAATGTATAATTTAATGAAATTCTTATCTACTATATTTAATTTTATAAGTGTATAATTATAAATAATAAAATTAATAATATCAATACTATAATATACAATTTTATGTAAAACTTTATATTAAATCAGTTAACCTTTAGTAATAAAATTATAAAAAATACAAGGATTAAAATTGAAAAAAATTTATAAAATAATTATAATTTATTAATGTCACCCAGTATTAAGAAATTATATTTCATTATAAATGAGGTATACATGTTTAAAAATTACAAGGTACATGACTTAGAACTAATTCTCAAACATAAGTAATTACTTTTGGTGAATCTCCACATTAAATTTATTTATATTGATTCTTATATATTGTAATAAAAATGTCATATCACAATTCATTCCATATTATTTTTATGGATATACATGATTATAACATGTTCAATATATTTATAATCTTATTATAGTGATTTCTCAAATAGAATTTTCTTCCAAAACATCTCTCTCAGTCCTGTTGATGAATTTATTATTTAAATCAAAATGGACATTTATGAAATAGTGAGGTGAATGTCTGTTGGTGGCCTATGACCATTTTTTGTATATGAGGTCTGATGATTACAATTTTTACTCCAATATATTGTGTACTATTACCCAATATTTACTGTTGGGATTCGTTTCCAAGAACTTGTTTGTAGAGAGAATTTTTTGGTCATTGAATCATTTAAGAGGAGGAAGCACATGGTCACCAACATTAGCATGTTTGGATAGTTGGAGTTAGCGCTAGTTGTTTTAATGTGGTGTAATAGGATTTTGGTAAAATTATATCCCATTAGTAGTGGGTACGAATAATTTTCTTAGGTGGAGGAAGGTAGAGGGAGTCCGTTGTAGGGAGATATATGCATATATTGGCTAGAAGTAGGACTTGATCACCATGGCCAAGGGAGAGCATATTCAAATTTTTTTAGATGATGTATAATAATAGTGGTTTGGTGTGGATAAACCAATGTGTTAACATAGAATACTAAAATCCATACATCCATTAGACTATATAATAGACAACAATCCATTTATTTTATAGGACTATATTCCATGGTCCTGTAGGCCATTTAATGGGATCCTTATCATCCCTGTTTATAAGGGGGATTTACTTTGTTAATTAAAATATATGTAGACCCCTAACATATTAAAAAAATTAATTTTATTACAAAATATGATATTCTATATTAATTTATAAAAACCCAATGATTATTCTTTAATGTGATACAACCCTAGGAAAACTATTCTTTTTTATTATTATTTTAATGACTAAAATTTGAATATGGTCTCAATCGATGTGGAATGCATGATTATGATAAATTTATTATGTGATGCGAGGACCTAGAGTAGTATATCCCTAAAATTAATTCGTATGTGTGATTTGTTTTATGAGATTATGTTTATTATTAACTCCCATTATTCTATCCATTTTAATAATAATAATGTATCTATATATTCACATAACATATAAAGGAACATGATGTTGGATTTATACACCACTATGGGTGATATCTGAAAAGTATTTTAATATTTATCAATATTAGGTATATATGAAATTATAATTCTATCTAAAAATTTTCCCAAATGATAATTATGTTAATCACATTCCTATGATATAATGATAATTATTATGTTTATCCATTCACATCTCAAATTCCTTTTTTTATTCCACACAATACAAGGCTTTTCACTCATCATATTTTGATTTATATCCAAAAAAATATATATATAAAATTATGACCATGAGATCCTTTAATATTTTTAAAGAGATGTATTTTAATAATTTTTATGTTTCATTTAGTTAGTAATCATCTATGATCCAAATTCTCCATGATACAAAACCTTCTATATTGTAATGTGTCACTATAATGTTATTATTCATAAATATGGAATAATAGAAACATAATAAATATTTGATATAATATATCATGAGATTTAGAGTTATTAATGTAATTAATGATAGGAACATTCGGTGGATATGTTTGAGTTTCCCTTTAGTTGTTCGATTGTACTTACCACCCATAGTACATACCTATTTTTTCAATATTGGCCGCATTTGGATAATTTTTTTTAAACAATAATGATTTTTTTTCAAGATAATAATTTTTTATAACATGTAGATTTTTTAACCATATATTAAAGGTAATTTAAATACATATCTTAGTGATATTATCATTTTTTACATATCAAACTAAATATGTATATTTTTATAATTTATATATTAAGTTTACCTTGGTTAGATGACTCCATGAAATGTGATATATTTTCCCCCAATTAATTATCATGTTCATTCATTATTCAAAATTTAATAATGTAGATAACGAATATTCTATTAGTATAAAAATAATTTTTCATTATTTATTCCATTCATTATTGATGGAGTGGTGTAATAGACATATTTTATTGACACAACTCAATGTTTCTTTCATAATATAGTCTATGTAATTTTATCCTCTGAAAAAATATTATAATAACCAATTAATTTCATTAATAATATTTCATCACAATAGTGTATAATTTATAATACCATTCTTCAGGTACTTGTTGATTTCCATATGTTTTTTTTCATCATGAAATTTTTTGATCTATAACCCTAATGATTATATCCATCCTATTTTGGAATGAAATCATCTTCCTCATGCTATGAATTCAAATATAATGAAATGATAAATATTTTATAAATCATGAAATTCCATTGAGATTATAATTTTATAAAAACTCAATTTATTATGACTATGTAAAAATTCTCTTAAAAACCTATACACTTAATTTGAGGGTTCCTTTTAGAAATAAGATGGTTTATTTTCAATGTTAGGACACTATATATATTTTTTTTGTTATCTATATAACATTCTAATACATGGGAAGTGATGCTAATTTTTGTGTTTCAATATACTTAATTTAAAAACAATATTCAACTATTAAGTAAATACAATACCCATATCATAAAGAATCATCAAAACTCATTCATTTTATATTTGAAAAAAAATTGTTATTGTTAATGTTTATAAATTTTCATATGGTTTTAATTCCCATTGTACATATACATCACATATTTCTAGAATATAAATGATTTCTAGTTGTTGATAATTAATTTACTCTTTTCTCAGGGAATTCCTTATTAATAGATTCATCTTTGTCATCATTATATCTTTTAACATATAACAAACTTGAAAATTCCTATTAATTACATCACAATCATATATGACGTTTTTAGTCTCATCAATGATAAGAAATTATTTTAAGAAAACACAATTTAATTAGAAGAAGATCATGTTAGATAGGTTAGATGCAATGAAACAACATTAATTGAAGATTATATAGAACCCATAGTCTTTATTATTATTTTATTTAAATATAAATTTAATATTTTTGATAGGGTTTGATGAATATATCCATAGGATTAAATTAAACAAAATACTCTATTTATATAGTATTATTTATGCATAGCCATTATAACCTAGGAATTACGTTAGTGGATATGAATATTAATAACTAAATTATGAATATTATATGGTATACACATGTATGAAAAATTCAATGTTAATACATATGTTCAAATTAAAATAGGAAAAATTAGAAAGAGAAATAAAATATTTCTAAAAAAGTTTATTTATGTGAATAGATTATTTTATTCTCTTTGGCGACTAATTTTGAAAATACTTTTTACTAAATTTTAAATAATTTGTGACAATATGAACATAATATTTTAAATATACATGTCAAAATTGTCATTGGGGGAAATCAATATAATATTTTTTGATAAAATTAATATTTTCTTCAAAAATGAAAAATATATATTTTAATTAAGAATTAACTATTAGTATAATATATTAATAAAGATAATTTATAATAAAAAGAATTAATAAAGTTAAATTAATTATAATAATTTTAAATTTAACTATTTTATTTCATTTTATTCAATTTTATGTGGAATTTTAATTTTCAAGCATTCTATATATAAGAAAATTTTCTCATTGAGAAACTGATTGTTCCTCACACGTGCCATATAATTTTAAATTGAGTACTCTCACTTAGTATAATTCAATTTCTAAAAATTGATTCCATATTTGAAGTAATAATTATTTATATAATCTTATATGTCCATAATGATGATTTTCTACAACTAATAGTGAAACTAGTAAAATATAATTATCACATTTAATATAAAAATGGGATTACATGGGGCATAGTCTAAAAAGAAAATGGTTAAAAATGAATTGAAACATGTATACAATGATATATATGTACATATTGTTATCCTATATTCTCTAATATTTGATAATTGATAACTTTGAATTCATGGCTCTTGAGAAAAATATGGGAAACACTTTATCTATTCAAAAATATATTCTATGTCATCTCCCCAATTTATAAAAGGCCACACCATCTCCTTTAAATGAAAAACTTCATCCTCAAATTTAACAATTTTATTCATAAAAAATTGATGTCATGGTGAACTACAATGACAAATAGTATTTGAATCACTACATAAAAGATAGATGATATTTGATGGAATTGAACCCAGACACTGAAAAACAATAAAACATTCACTTGGGATGCAATTTCATTCTAGAAAATTTCCCATGAAATTAACATTCCTCTAAGTGTGAGTGTTATACATGATTTACCATTGATAATTTTACACCACCTAATAAATTATATTAAATCCCATGAAATTATTCCATTATCTTTGTGGTCCTCTTAAAAATAATTGATTTAAATTCCATTGTATCTAGACCCATTTTATAATGTATGCACATATAAATCCCCCTACCAAGGGATCTGACCTTGATCCTAAGAGAATTATATACACCATAGAATTATATGAAACCGATCAGAATTGATCCTCTTCCATA
This sequence comes from Viscum album, assembly GCA_963277665.1. Classification (NCBI taxonomy): domain Eukaryota; kingdom Viridiplantae; phylum Streptophyta; class Magnoliopsida; order Santalales; family Viscaceae; genus Viscum; species Viscum album. The sequence continues at coordinate 137,349,655 of OY728121.1, read as the reverse complement.
AAAGACCATACTACCTCCATACACCAGTCCCTAAAAACATGATCCATCATTATTCATCTTGAAACCTGTGATGGGGTTCTTCAAGAGAATCTATCTCCCAAATAAATCTGGACCATGTCCTTTATAATTTCTATAAAATTGTGGAATAAAACCTGTAAGATACATAAGAGATCGTCCACTAGTTCATTTATTCACACCATGACTCTAAGGATTGGGCAGTATGGTATGTCCCTAACCCTATTACATACATCCCACAAATCTAGGGAAAATGCCACAAAAACCTATCTGCATGATTTTATGCGAGAGTCCTTACAAGTTTTCCCTGGAAACCGAGATTCAATAAATATATCCTTGGAGTATCCACACAAAGTGATCCCTATCTTCTTTACAAAAATATTTATAATTAAGGATTCTCATTAATTCTGAAAAAAAAAAGATGCGAAGTGGATTCCCAAAAATAGTATTCAATTAAATGTCATCCAAACTCCATGGAAACAAAAATTGTATAGATATTTTCATCAGGGGTTAAGGTATGTTTCCTCAAAACCCATTAAATAAAAATCATAAAATATTTCCATTCATTTCTTGAAACCATTTCACTTATATATCAATAATCTTCACCTCACATTCCAAGGTAGAAAATTATTTTGTTTTGAAGAGTTCAGACAAAATGTAATTGAAAACAGACCAATCGAGATTCTTAAACCGTATGATGATATCAAATACATTCTTATTCTAAATAAAAAATTTCAGAAAAAAATTAAAACATGGGTTTCATATTTCCACTTATAAGGGAATATTTGGGATCAGACATGTAGGATAAAAGAAAACATAACCCGCCCTATAGTTCATCTAAAACCTAACATCACTATATTCTAACACCAATTCAACCACTTATTTTAGAGTATATTGGGTTTCATGTATATTTATGACTAGATTAGCTGGTCCCTTTATGTTCTAATCCCTTCCCTTCCTTTCATCCCCATACCTGTGTAACATGGAATTTTACTATTGGTATGAGGCTTGAATAATTTCACATGCCAACTGTTCCTTCATAACTTTCAAATTGTCCACAAGGTAAAAAAGATTAATACCACTTTCTTAAATTGGATTCTTTATCCTTACCAAGTCATCTCATGGACAATTTTTAACTTATTGTAATATCATATATTGCATGTCTTAATAATTTAAATGGTGTTGATACTTTCTTTTTGAGCTCAATTGACATAGAATTTTCATATGAATGGAGGTCAAAACAATGTTCTGAGGAGTAATTCTCCCTCCAATTGATATGTATATATTTCCCGATTTACAAATGAGGCATTATATATTAATTTGGACGCAATTAAATAACATGTTATTTATAATACCTTTCAATACGGGAGACCCTAAATAAATAGTTTGTAATCATTTTATTTGAATTATGAATTTTTCTTGGATTCGGTTTATATTGCTGTGATCACAGTATTTAGATATTCACACACTGAAACTGACATAGATAACATGTTTCACACTAAATTAATCACAATCATCCAATATCCTATTGAAACAACTGATTTATTTATTATTAACACTAAAAAATAGCATGTCATTGATTATCCTAAAGTTTGATATAATACACAATCCTTGTCAATTTGTAGAGGGAAGGATCATTACCGCTAATAATTCATGTTTTATTTTTCTGTTCATGGTGTCCATTTCTCATATTAATAGGCTTGTTCATAAGGGATCCCCTTTTATTATCCATCAACCTATCATAATTAATTCAAAACATTGTCCCATGATTGAAATTGAGATGCATGTAGAAGTGTAACTACTACAAAATAAGTCACATACCCAATCCTTGAAAATAAATTGATTCATGGCCATATAAATGATTCTTCATTTGTTCCAATCGAAATAATTATCCATATTCACATGAATAATAATTTAACAGATAATAATATTCTAATTATTATCATTATTAATCTTTTTAGGAATGCCAATATCCACATAAATTCTTATTTCTATATAAAATTCAATCTTTTAATTGGAAATAATACATAGAAATGCATTTCAAAAGAATTTCATCAAAATGAAATAAAGTGCCTTATAAGAGAAGTTACATATGAATATAGTCTTATAGGGAATAGCATAAGTGGGATTTGTGACCTTTGGGATAAACACCATAGAAGAATAATAAATGAATTTAGCATGTGCACAACCTCTTTGTTGTTCTTAATAACCACAATCATCATATCTATAACCATTGTCTATATAGATCTAAAGAATGAACTATGGAATCCATCAAGACCGGGTTCACTATCTGGAACTATATACCACACTACCTCTTGGATATCATTTTCAGTTAATACCACCTCCAAAAAACATTCTCACTATTTTTAAAAAGTTATAGAATATTTAGTAAAAACATCTCATCTATACTCACCATGGTCATGTTCCATTATCTATATTCATCATCCCAACTAAATGATACATAAAATGATCTTTGGAAATTCCCCCAAATATCAATAAGTCATAATTATATGTTCAATCATCAAGCTGAATATTGAATATTTTAGACACCATTTTCTCCATAAAAATATAAAAAGGTTGTCTTCCAATATTCTTCAAGAATCTATATAACTATTTTTTCAATTATATACATTTAATATCTATCATATTCTTAGTAAAAAAGTTCGACTTTCAAACCATGAAAGGAAAGATATAAACATCCCATTTCAATTACTACCTTGAATACATAATGTAAATTTCATTTTTGAGGTCATAGATATCGTACAATATAGACCTTTATTCTAAAATCCATTCTAAAATATTTATCATCCAATTCATAAGACAATTAGGCAGACCAATCCATAGCCCCCTAATTTGGAATATCCAATGTGTTCTTCACCAATTGAAAAAATAACTCAACCATAACCCAACATTAAGATAGATGTATAGATTTCACATCCATTCAACTTAAAATAATTTGAAAAATATCGAGTGTATAATCATCTAACAAAAATATGGGGTGATTCCTTATCTAGAAATGATGGAAATATTGATTTCCTCAAAGGTTTAACATGCAATGATCCATCCTATGCCAAATTCTTCTCCCACCATTTTGATAAGTATTACACATGAAAGGATCCCTCGAGACTCCCAATCCCAAAATATAGTTATGCATTAGAAATATCTTAATATATTCATTTTATTATTTAGCTAGCATTCCTCTAATTTCATCTCTTCACTATCCCCAATACTATTAAAATATCTTCTTATAAACAAAGGAATATTCCCCTATGCCATTCCAAAAATATGTCACCATAATTCATCCCTTTCCAAATAATCAAAATAGGTAAACCCATAAGATATTATAAAGGTAACAGTCCTAATAGTATCCATAAAGGTAATAATTTTATTCTTTCAATTTAACCATTCTGGTGTTATGTTATTTTAAAAAAAATCCATATGTGATTATTGTGCAGTCCCCCATGAATTTCATCATAAAGCCTATTCACCAAACATAGATTCCTATATTCATTCTATAAAACATAGGATTCACCAATGACAATATAGAATAATTAATCATATAATAATCACTTGAAATATAAATATTTTAATCCTGATACTTAAGACACATATCAATGCATATGATAACAAAAATCATTTATTTGGATAGAGAGACACAACCCTAAGGACCATGATGCAAGTCTTGGTCATTTTTTTTAGTCATGATTAATTTATATTTTGATCGAGTAATAAGTCACCCATGTCCTTACCAGAATAAAATATTGGCTACAAAACCCCTATCTAACACTAAAAGATCCATAATACCCTAACATTCATCAACCTTGAGTATTGAAAAATTATTTATCCTTTTCATTATTGAACATGGGGTGATAGGTTCCTTGTAAATATATTAAATCACTAAAACCATATCCATTTAAATTATAACCCTTTTTTATGTTTAATATATCACATGCGGAAACTAAACCATTTACAAATAATATCCTAATTTCTATAAATAGGCATCGTAATTGGCTAGTTCCTTAGACATAAACATTGAGAACATTTTCTACCCCAAAGAATAACTCCCTTGTAAAATAGATTTAAAAAACCATTCCCTATGTTTTCCATGATCAAATTATTCATCTTTATCTAGAGGATCATTTAATATCATCTTGTTTGAATGATCCTTACTTGGGGTAATGCCATCCTGTAACCCACACATCTGCAACACTGACTCGGGATTTATAAGAAATAATTTTCTATATCCCCATGAGATTTATGTTCCCTTGATTAACCTATGTTCTCAAATGCACTAGATTCCTCCATGCCACATATAGGTGGACCCTCATGAGAATATCACTTTATTAAAGCCTTATCTTTATCCTGCGAAAAAATAATAGGCTCCTCCACATTATGAGAAACTAGAGGCTATGTTCTAGAGATCGAGTCTGCAACCCAACTTGATGAATTTCAAACATCATACCTACATCAAAAAAAAATGTGCATTGTGTACATGGATATAATAATTCATAAAAAACCATATAGTTTCTTGATAAACCACCCTTTACCGAAATATAATCCTTTGAATAATTAAATAATAACATGTGATGGAAGGGTTACTGAAAGACCAAATTCAAAGAAAATTCCAAAACTGATGAAAATTGAAGACTCCTTATATATTTTACCATCACATAGAAAAATCACATGGAATCCCCCACACTCTTCCATAATTTAATGATTGTGTAATGGAAATTCTAATCCTGGTAGCTTCTCACAGACCATCACCGAGCATGAGTCTCTTTAGAAGGGAATATCCCACGACTATCGGAATAATAGGATGCATCATGATCAACATATCCCACCCTCTCATGACCTATAATCTAGAAAATAATCCTTTTTGATTTATTGAATATAGATGGGATACTAGTAAATGTCATAAACCCCCACCAGTATATGTATTCTACACAATATAACAATGTTTCTAAAAAAGATAATAATGGTCGATCACACTCGAACAACGCCATGTGGAACAAAAATTGATATTCTAAAGTATCATAGATATCCATAACCAATAGATACACTGAAATAAATCAATCCACTATTTATTTAAATAAATTATCCAATGAAATAATTTGTATTGGAGGTAATTGATCAACCATCACTAGTGTGGGAACACTAGTATGCACATATTTGACGGATATCCCCCTAAAAACCATCTCAATCCGACCACGAAGACTTCACCAATGAATCCCTACCAACCGCTAATTTTAATACAAATAGTGACCCTGAATACTAAACCCCCCCCCCCCAATTGGATATAGACCATCCAACAAAAGAATTGAAAAAACAGAAATTATTATAGGTGTGTAAGTAATGTTCAAGGAAGATCGCATATTTTTAAATAATTATATTAATTATCCACTCCACACTTAAAAATAATAATAATTATATATTTAAAATAATACCTCCAAATAGAGAATCGTAAATTTCCATCCTATATCATATAGGAATTATTATTATTTTTATTCCTTCTTAATGTAATTTTAGGTATAATCCTATATAGGATCTCTAAATAAGAGGTAAAAATCTAAAATCCACAAATTTAAATATTTATTCGTAATCCTCCATGATTCCATATAAATATTTATAATATAATTACACTGTTATATCCTATATATTTGGATCCTATAATATTAATTATATTATCATTATCCATATCTACTTTCATCAAATTGGAACCAAAATCTTCGATCTTTTGTTTGGTGGACAACAACCGTGCAAACCGATGAATATTTTTTTCATCACCACTATTAAAGAAATGATATAATGATGGATTTTAAATAATTATATAATTTATATTAATTTATTATACTTTTATAATTATTATATAATATTGTCATTCATACATATTATACCATGGGGGATAAAATAATGTCGCACTTTTGTAAAGAATAATACTTCCTTGCGAAGGGATGTGATTCATTTTTTCATTAATACATTACATGATTGTAATTATTGGAAACATTAAAGAGTAAATGTGATATCTCTGATAAAACCATTTATATGTAAATATATTATCTAGTCTATCTTCTTACCTTCTAATGAGTGTGAAAATAATAACACCGCTCGTGAACATGTGTGAACTACATCCTCTACATAGCGGTGTGAAATGTTTTTCATTTTATTTTTTCATGGTTGGTTATTAGATGTACATGAATAATATAAATTATATACATGAAATTATAATTATCCTAAAAGTATTATTATTTTATATAAGTGATTTAAGTGAAATTATTATTATTCCAACCATGAATGGTTTAATCCATTTTCTATCTCAAAATTATACATTACAATAAATAAATATATACTGAATATATATTATATTTTTATTATTTTTATCATTATTGACATGTTATAACGATGATCAAATTAAAATTAATAAAATTTAGGAAATAAATCACACATTAACAACGAAGAAATTATCATGTAAAAAAGGGATATTAAAACATTTATATAAAATTGATGATAAAATACTATTAATAAATTATAAATGTTATTAGATATGAGTTTATTATTTTTTTAATAAATTTATTTAAACCATATATTTTTTATACATGTGGTTGAGGCACATATGAATTATTTATATCCTAAGGTATGGGTTTCTCATCTAACATTTACTTCAATGAGACATACATCATATTAACCAACTATTAGTTTTGTGGTGTCTATAACACCAATTTATATATGTTTAGTCATGAATCTCATTAATTTATTTATATAAAATTTTATTTTTGTTGTATTTAGAATATGGTGATTATGATTCAAAAGTTCCCAATGTAGTGAGGGTTTATTTAAAAATCCCATCATTATTTGGGGAAAGTAATTATTATTTCTATTTTTATTCGACAATGATTTTTCATCCAAAACATTGTTATCTAAAAAAAATTATTTTTCTTAAAAAATATTTTAATAAATTATTAATCATATTTTTAACCATTTTGGGGTTTTTCATGTATTTTTAATGTAATATTCATTTCATTTTGAAAAAAAAAATCTATTTGTATTTTCCAGTCGATTTGAATGGAATCATTGTTTAAACCTGAAGAACATGATTGTAATTTTCCTCCATCATGAAGACCTGTTACTGAAACTATCAATTATTAAGTAAAAATTATTATTCATGAAGAATAATATTTTATTATTAATCTATTTGTTCTATTAAATAGTATGTTTTAAAACAAAAATATTATTTTCTTAAAAAACATTAAATAATATATTCATGTTTTTTCTATTCATAAATTAAATCAAAAATTTACTCTATTTTTGATCCACTATGTTAATTTTTGATGGATGTAATCGCCATTTAATATTTATTATTTTTCTTTTCAGTTTGAATTATGATGTCAAATTCTATTCCTAATCACTACCTCACTATCAATGGTTCATAAAATATTAGTGAGTATGGTACGATTTAAAATGTAGAATATATTTTTTCAATTATGATTTTTTTTTGATTATCTATAACCCATATCATATAAATAATTATTTGGAAATTTTATGTGATGGTTGTGGGTCATTTAAAGACATCTAATCAATGAATCTATTGGTCTCCTTAGACAAATAATTTGTTAATATTATATAGGATTCTACCAACATATTTAAAATTTAATGTGAATAGTCATTCTTGTATGTTTCAGATGTCTGACAGAATACATAACTCAATTATGTGATCATTTATTTATTTGCATGTGATTATACAATTAGTGTGAATATCCTTGGATATTTTTCAATCATATATGATATGGTTTGATTTTATGTAATCATTATTTATTTCATCTATTTTATGCTCTGTTTATTGATAAAATATAATTTTTCTCAGTTATATATTCTTCCAAATTGATTATGTTAATTTATTAATTATAGATTCTACTATATTATTACACATAAATATATTACAAGATCACCCTTTTATTATGTAATATTTTACCATGTATTCCAAGAAATATTGTATTATTGAAATGAAGGGAAACTAACAGAGAAATGATAATATTTTAAAATTATTCACATTGTGAATTCTATGTTTTAAAATTAAATGTGAGTCTCATTTATTTATCATTTTTTCCATGTCTAAAATGTTATCTATTAATTTTGGATATTGATAATTTTAACTAGTTCGAATATAATTATGTATCCATCATCTTTGTGATTTTGTAGTTTTTTCCTCAAATATTGAATGGGAGGGAGGTTTCCTAAAAACATTGGGAAATATATTTATGAAAACACTGATTATGGGATATATCTTTATGAATTAATTTAAGGATGATTATATATATTGGAAAAATCCTTTAGTTCTATTAACTTATATAATATGTGGTTTTTTGATAAACACATCTCAAATTTGGAAATACAACTAGACATTATTATTGAAATGAAATTCCAAGGGAATATAACATTGAAAAGGGAGTATTGGGCAAGGCATGAACATTACATGGTAAAATAAAATGAGCTTAGTAAACTTCATTATTGAAAATACCATGGGACATTATTTTGTTAATTATAAATATTCATTAGAAATTATTATAAGATATTTAAAAATTTAATTATGGTTTAATAATTTTCCCAATTAAATGATGTTTATAATTATGTGATTATTTGTGCATAAAATTTTTTATTTATGTTAGGTGGTTATACAGTTAATCAATAATACATTATGTTCATATTTTTATGATATAATAATGTGTTTGTAATTGTTTGGAATGGTATATTTTGGAATTAATGTAATCATTTTCAAATAACATAATCCGGATATTACATTTAATCGCTTCATTGTATCATTAGGTGAATATTTTAAAGGGAGATAATCTATAAAAAATTGACATCAAATGAGTAAATCGTATAATGTTCCATCTAGATAGAAAAATTATTAACTATAAATTTTTAATTATAATGGGAGTATTTGAAGAACATTAAGAATGGGAAAAAATGGATTAGGAGATGAAACGAAATATGTATTTTCCCAAAAGTGATAATTGGGGAAAGAATTAATCGGGTATATGTTTTAAATTAATAAGAGTATTTTCATGTTAATTTTAAAAGGATACTAGGGAAGTGAATACAATTTTATCTATGAAATAATTTATGTTCAGTGTTTCAAATTTAATGATGTGGGTCACAATGAAAACATATTCCCATTGTGTCATGGGAATATATCGCCTAAGAATGGAAAGGTATTTTGTTAATGTTTAAGTGATTACTATATAAGAAGTTTAATAATTAATGTTCCTAAGTTTTCATTCAATAATAATGGTATAAAATTATATAATAAATGAAATTATATTCATAAGAGTTATAAAATGTATAATTATTATACTAAATTACATTTCCATTCTGGATTTTAGAGAATATTTTGAATGGTATCCATGAAAAGGAAAGGTGATTTTGTGGAATGTAAAGCTTCGTATGAAATAGATGATTTTGCGAAGATACCCTGAATATATAATGTCTTTGTTAATATAATAATGAAAAAGTATAGTTTATGGTAAAATATTAGTGTCATTGAATTTGGATATAAATTTTATGGTATGTTTCATATTTTCTAATTTGTACAATGTGTATGGAATTATGAAATATATTTTCAAATAAAAGATTACATTTTTAGAATCCTTCGAGTTTTCATTACAGTTTTCTAGTTATCATAGAATTCACATATTTTTAACATCACATTAACATCCATGTTATATTGTTATGTTAATAAAACGTTTCTTTAATGACATTCCTTTTATATATTTCGGGCATTCAATTTTGTCGGACATTTTTTGGATAATTCATATGGATATCCATTGATGAAATTGATTATGATTAATTTTTACATTTATTATTTTATTATAATAGGATAATGTATTATATTGAATTAATTTTTTTATACTATTTGGTATTAGTAATTACAATATGATAAATTGATATTATTTTAGAGATCATGTGATTCATAAGAATTCATTTTTAGCGTTTTAGGAATAAAAAATTTCATCTTGGATATTTATTTCATAGAGTAAGAAATTTAGTCATGACTGCATGTTTTCTAATATTATATATTATGATAGTAAATTAATTTTTCATCTATAAAAAGATGTTATTGTATCAAAACATTTATCCTTTTCACTTCATTTATTATTAATCAAATAACCTTTAAAATAATCACATATTAATGATATTGTGGTCCTTAACATTCCATTGGATTACAAATTTTCTTTATTCAAGGATCTCTATCACATTACAAAATTTTATATACTTTTATTAAATTCTTATGTGTTCACTTCACACCAATATTATAAATAATTGAAATATAGTTATGTGTTAACACATATATCATTCATATTTTCACATTTATATTGAATGGGGGATCCAACATAATCCCTTTTTTGATGTGGGTTTCATAAAATTATGGTAAAAATAAAAACCATTAATTTTGAGATCAATATTATGTTGTAAGGATGAAACTTATTTATGGGGGTATAATGTAATGAACATAGATCATTAAATAGAAATATAATGATTTGTTGAATAATGTAAATAAATACAATGTTTGGAAGAGAATATAACATCAAGGAATTTTATGGAATGTTTGTTTTTTAATATATTCAATCTATTTAGTATCATGGGATACAAACAAAAAAATGTTTAAATGAGACTAATACTATGATAAAATAATTTTATTTTAAAATTACCAAAATAAAAGGGCTAGTATGTTGGTGGTTATTAATTTTAATAAATAAATTATAAAAATTATATTTTTTACCGATGTATAAAATAATTTCAATGTTAATATATTTAATAGAAATAAAATGTGAAAAATTAGAAAAATAAAGAAATGTTTGGTAAATAAGTGTCTTTTTGTAAAAGGTGAATTAATCATGCCTTTGAGAATATAATTTTATATTCGTTACTATATATTTTAGTAAAGTGATTGTATAAAATAATATATATTTTTAAATATAAATTTAAAAAATAAATTTGGGTGTCTTTTTCAAAATTTTATAAAAATATTAATTTTTTGTGGAATAGTTAAATATACTTATTGTTAGTGAAAACACTATTTTCATTCAAAATTATTAAATAAGTGAAATTATAATTTATAATTTTTGTAAAGGAAAATTTTTCCAGTTAAATTCAAAAAAATCGGTCATTGAAATCAATTTAATATTGAATTTTAATATTAAAACTATTTAGTATTATGAGAATTTTTTCTTTGGAATACCGCTCATTGGTCGGATTTGATGTTTCATTAAAAATATAATTCTACTAGTTTTGTAAAATTAATATGAAAAAATTGATTCCATATTATCAAAAATAATAGTTTATATTATATAATATGGTCATCATAAATATTGAAAATAATTATTATTGGAAGTGGTAAAAATTAGTTACAATGATTATGGTGAAAATTTATTTACGTGGAGGAGGGGGATAATATTAGATGATTATGGTTAAAATAAAATAATAGTTGTCTAAAACCAATTTTATGGACATATATAGTCCTTTTTATATATATTTATTGTCAATGTTCTATTTTTATGATTCATACATTATGAAAACGTGGATTTGAATTTTTCTTCACAAAATTCCATGTCCGTCCTCTCCGCAACTTATAAAAGACCCATATATTCTCCCTCTTCTAAAATTAAATATATTTCTAGTTAACCAATACTTACCCAAATACCTTCTTCAATTATATCCAAAAATCAGAGAGTCCATGGTTTTTTATAAATCCCTCCATTTAAGTATTTATGTATAATCCCAAAGAGTATCTCTAAAGAATATGTTCAATTTGTAAACGATTGTATTTTTATTTCCTCTCCAAACTCTATTAAACCATATTAATATATTATAATATAATTAAAACTATATATAATATATATTTAAATGTTATTATGTTAATGTAAAAACCCATATCCTACCCCACATCCTTTACATGGGAAATGGAATCGTTGATCTTATATACAGAGGACTACCACCTCATGAAGAAATATATTTCATTTTCCATCACAAAATTTAACCACTCAATAAAACATTGAATTTAACATATATCTATGTAATTTATGATAATTTTATAAGTTTGAATTATTATATAACATATTCAATCGTACATTTTATTCCATGGGGGATATGATATTGTCGATAATTTGTATGGTGGACAACCACCTTGCAATGCGATGTGATTTGTTTTTCATTCACACATTACATGAAATATATTAAGGAAATATTTATTATATATATATATATATATTATACATAGTATTGAACAATAAATATAAAAAATTACATCTCATCTATTTTCTTACCATATAATACATTGGTAACGTCGCTCATGCACATGTATGGGCTACTGCGACCACATAATGAAGTAAAATGTTTTTAATTAAATTTTAACATGAATGGTAGTAAGGATAAATTTTATTAATAAAAATTCTAAATGTAGAAAAATAATTAATTTATAAATACTATTAAATCATTATTTTCTATTAATCAAATTCATCAGGAAAAATGGAAACTACATTCATACGTATGTAAGACTTCCAATATACATTAATGATGTAATACAGTTCATATGTCTATGTTTTATAGATTACAATAAATACATATATAAATTTTATATAAGATATTTATATCATTTTATACATTTATTAAATTATTTAACAATTATTATATTAAATTGACCATGAATATTGAAAAAAACATACATGAAAAATGAAGCCAAAATCAATAGAAATAGAGATTTTAATAAATAATGGTTAATAAAAATGTGATAAAATAAAATAATTTAGTCATATATTGTATAATATATAATATTATGTTTCATAAATTGATTTATAAAAATTATATATTTATTATAATGTAGGTTCGACAATATATTGTGGAAGTATAAGAAGAGGTAATAGATTCTTATCACACTTTTACATCTGTGAGACATACAACATATTCTACTCTTATTGAATTAAGAGGAGTTTATAATAATAATTTTGATATTACTTATCAAAAAACAATTTATTTTAATTTTATTTAATTTTTTATTTTATGTTATTTCATTCATGGATAATATGATTGAAATGATATCAAAGTTTTATGGGTTTACTTCCCAATATCAACACCATTTAATAATGTTTTTATTTAAGTATCCCTTGGAGGAATTATTTTTTACTTATATAATATAAATAATATATTTATTTATACTATTTTTATTAATAAACACATCAAATAATATTACCATTTAATGATTTTTCATATATATAATTAGTGGGAAATGTTTTATGAAACAGAAACGTTATATTTTTTTCATTAGAAAATGGCCTTTTTCTAAAAAACTATATTCCAAAAAAAGTTATACTTTTTTAAATATTAAAAACTATTTTGAAATACATAAATTCCAATTTTTTACATTATAAATAAAATATTTAAACAAATAATCATATAATTGCATAATCAATTACAATTTGGATTTAACCAAAAAATTGAGTTAAAAATTTATTTTAACGTGTTCATCATGAACATTATTTTCATCCGTTATGAACAATAATTTTTCAAAATATTATTTTACATGATTTAAAGTTTAATTAAAATATGATTGTTTTCAAAATTTTATATGGGAACATTATTATAAAAAAATTATTTTCCAAATAAAAAAAAATTTCCTCCCAAATTATTTTACGGATTAATTCATGCTATTTATTTTCATAAATGACTTCAAAAATTTATTTTATTTATGATACCCAAGGGATATGTTGTATTTATATCATCCACAACATTTTTGGGATGGTTTATGATTAGTTTTTTTGATGATGTAAAATATTATTTTCATTAACCATATAACTCATGATGGATTATGGTAATGTTTATTGATTGGGGAAAGTATTGATAATTCATATGTTATGTTTTCAATAAAAACGATTTTGATGATGTTTTTAACCCATTAAATATGAGGAATGAGTTAGAAATACTATGTTTTGGGAGAGTCTGGGTTATAGACTTCCCCATGATGCATCAAAATCTCTTAGGAGACCTGTTAGTTGGAAAAAATAGATGGGTTTATAATAGCATATTGAAAATGTCTTTTGAATTATCTTGATAGTATAATAAAGATGATTTAAATTATGAATTAATTTATTATGATATAATTTATTTACTAATATGTGATTATTCTATTAGTTAGATTATTCTTTTATACGTGAAAATAATATGTGATTTTTTATTTGTCTTTATTTGATTAAAATTATTTCTCCCTTATTATTCATAGCGTAGTAAATAAATTATAGGAGAGTAATTTATTTAACTTCCCGTGTTTATTATTAAAAAATTCAATTACATATTTCGTTGTATTGGTAACATTAATGAGCTTTTAAGCTCACCCATTCCTTATTTTTTATTTTCCCAATGAACTAGGAACTATTTTGTGGTTGATATATATGGATAAAATATTGGGAATAATTATGTTCAAAATAAAATAACCTTCTAAATTTGATGTTTTTAAATGTAATGTGAATTCGGTTGGACTGATAGTATGATAGATATGATACTGATTTTATAATAAAACTATGGTTCATATACTCAATATAAAAATGGGGGGTGAATACCATACTTTAAAAATCCTTATGGAAATTTTTCATAACCAAATTTAAAAACACCTCTAAACTCAAATTACATTCTTGATCATGAAAAACAGATTCTGAAAATGAAACGTGAAATTTTTTACAACAACTAATATTCTACCTTAAAGAATATAGTATTCTATACAATCAGAGTACAAGATTAAAGAATTACAATATAGTTATCATTTCCTCAAAAAAATGAAAAACTACATGTAATAGTTATAACTCTTTTAAACCAAAGATAAGGGTATCCATCCTCCCTGGATACAGGTTCCTTGATTTATACTTTCAAGAAAGTCTTTCTTACCAAAACCTAGGTAAACCCTTAAACAGTAGATCAATATCTGTCTTGTTGTACCCACAATCCCTTGATTTGAATGTATATCGACACCTCTTACTTCACAACTAGAAGTGTTTGATTTCAATGAAAATTCACATCTTTATAAAGAAAATATGCATGATGCAATGTTCGAACATGGCGTTCAAACTTTTTACACGAATCCTGAGAGTTTATAAGAGCCCCTCTCTCTAGAAATCACTTCAAAAACATGTATGTTCTAGAGTCATGGAACTGTGTTGAGATCTTTCAAATAATCTCCTATTTATAGGCATGGATTCAATGGTCGGCTCCCTCCTCCAACGGTAATATATTCCTTGAATTTCGGAGGGGCGTGTACATGTGTCACTCAAACAATGGTTATTTACTATTTGAATTCATGACATCGTTTTATAAGCGAAACAATTGATTTGGGTTTTGTAAAACCTATTCATTAACATATGGTATAAAAAATTCTATGGTAAATGCTTCAAAAGAATTTTCATGGATATTTTCCTTATCAAAATAATCATCTAACATTGGTTGATAATAAGTTTTTAAAAACACATCTGATGATGTTGGTTGGGGTTTTTTATCAATAAAGGGAAATGTTTCATAAAATTTAACAGGTACTTTTTCTTCAACAGACCAACTGTTTTATAAAAAACTCTATATGCCATAAAAGTTGTGGAGTTTCCTAAGAAAATTCAGTCATTAGATTTTGCTACAAATTTGTGTAAGTTATCATTATTATTCAGAAATATTACTGTTAACCCCAAAACCTTGAGGTAGGAAAGTCTATTATTTCAACCATTACACAAATCATAATGGGAATTATTAATAAAATGTCTAACCAAAACACGATTTATAGTATAATAAGCAGTACTTACAGCATCCTCCAAAAAATGTTTGGCTATAGAATACTAACTAAACATTGTTCTTTCTATCTCTTGAAGAATTATATTTCTTCTTTCAACAACACCATTTTTTTGAGGTGTTCTTGGTTCTAAGAATTTATGTGTAATTCCTTTTCTACTAAAAAATGTATCAAAATCATAATTTTGATATTCTTCTCCATGATCACTATGAATAGTTATCAAAAGAATTTTTTCTCATTTTTTAATTGGGCTCTAAATCTTTTGAAATAAGAAATATATTCATATTTACTTCCTAGAAAATAGACTCAAGTAAATCTTGAGTAATCATTAACTATGAAAAATACATAATATTTTCCACCAATGTTTCAAGTTTGTGTTGGACCAAAAAGATCCATATGCACCAAAATTAATGGATTAGTGGTTGAGACTTCACCGACTGATTTAAAACTTGATTTATTTTATTCAAAATATGTCAAGGATCATAAAATTTTTAAGAGTCGAATCTAAGCTCTGGTAGATCAATAACTAGTCAATTCTTATAGAGTATACAGAGGTTCCTATGATTACCGTGACCTAACCTTCTATTCCATAACCAAGAATGATATTACATTTCACTAAGGCAAGGTAGTTATTGGCTTATAAGGTCTTCTTTGTTTAGTGTGAAAATATTTTCATGCCTATTAGAAGAAAGAATAATCTATTCCTTGCAATGGTGTACTAATCACTTGTCATTTCTAAAATTCACAAGGTAACATTCATCACATAATTGACTTATGATGATGAGGTTGTTCTTAAGACCCTTAAAGTGTATGATAGATATGATACTTATTGTCATATCAAAATGTGATAAAGATACTCAATATAAAATAGGGGTGATTTTTATACTATAAAAATCCATAAGAAAATTTTTCATAAACAAAATTCACAACACCTCTAACATCTAATAAGTTTCATGATTCTGAATAAGTGATTCCTGAAATGAAAATTGATAAAATTTACGACAACTATGATTCTACATTAAAATATATATAATCATATATAATCATAGTACATTTTTAATTAAGTAAAATATAGATATGCATTCCCCAACAACCACTATTACAGTGGAAAACACAAAATAAAACACTAAAAGAAACAAGTAGTATCTCATCTAACCAAAGAGAAGGGTATCCAACAACCCTGGATAAAGGTCCCTTGATTTATATATTCATGAAATTTTTTCTTACCCTAACCTAGCTAAGACCTCATTCTGAAGATCAATATCTTTCTTGATATCCCTGCAAGCCCTTGATTTGTAAGGAAATCGGTACCTCTTATTTCACAACATAAAGTCCTTGATTTCAATGAAATCACACCTTTGCACAAAGAAAATATGCATGAAACAAAATTTGAACAAGACATTGAATCTTTCAGCATGAATCCTAAGAGATTATAAGATCCACTCTCTATCTAGAAATCACATTAATAACCTTTATGTTCAATAGTCAACAAACTGTGTCGAGATCTTTCAAATAAGCTCCTATTTATAGGCATGTATTCAACGATAGGCTCCCTCCTGCAACATTCATATTTTTTCTTTTTTTCTGTAGGGACCTATATCACGAAGTGGCCTCGGGGCCCCTGTTGTGACTACCGCAAGCCCGCCTTCCATAGGACAGGGGATGGCGACTAGCACCAAAGGTGTAAATCCCGATAACTGGGAAGGCACTGCCTTTATAAATGTAAACTAAACACCACAGTGTACAAGCGGAAGAAAAACACTAAGTACAACAGAAAGTGCTGAAATGTAAATGGGCTACAATACAAATGAAACTAAAAGTACAAATACAACTGAATGAATGTACAACAGAAAAGACAATATCTGGAAGAAAGGAAGCAGCTCCATGGTCGTCCTCCTCAGATCCGACTTGAAGGGTAGGTATAGATTGTGCTGCTCCCGGATCATCCACTGCGGATCCTACCTGAAGGGTAGGTTCATATAGCCTCCACAACACTCTTGCCTGTAAACCTCCTCTGAGTGTCGTCTCTCATTTAAGTCCACCATCGTATACTGACTCGTCGTGTGGTCCACCTCTGGGTACCGTCCAGTCCTCGATCACTCGGCATCTGTCAGCACTGCCCGTCGTCTGCAACCAACACAACGAGGTGAGGGCATAGCCCGTGCAGGGGTGATTATAATGATACTCAATAGGGACGACATGACCCTCAAGATATCTCTAAAACCAACAAGGATAACCAAAAAGAATATCTTAATAGATTACCCTTACTTAGGTATAATATCATACTTATATCTAAGTTATCAAGTAACCCATCTCAGCCCTGAGTAAACACAAAGGTTATGAAATCAATGGACAACCACTACCTAGCTATATGCCCATACATACAACTAAGTGATCAAGTGACCCATCTCAATAATGAGGAAAAAACCAAGGCCATTGACTCAGCTCAACCAGGATTTCATTATCGAAACTGTAACTGCTGATGATCCTGTCTCTGGAGTGTACAGTGATCCGGTCACAACTCCGAGGTACTGCTCACTAACCTAAGACTACTGAGGTACTCCTCCTGTCGAGTATTGTGGGTCTGCCACATCACAGAGTAGGGCTCCCCCACCATGGGTCTGCCACCTCACACAGTAGTTCTCCCCCTCATAGCCTACAGAGGTACTCCTCCTATCGAGTACCGAAGGTCTGACACCTCACACAGTAGTGCTCCTCTGCCATGGGTCTGCCTCCTCACACATTAGTGCTCCCCCACTGGGCTATTCTAGTCACTCTGAATCAAATCAGACAAGTAGTCATTGGTCACAAGCAGCTACACGGTCTCCATACTCTGTATGCTCGTCTCCTGGAGGGTATTCTCCATGATCTACAGGTCGATACTACAAGTATCACAAGTCCCACTAAAAATTATCTCAATGGACCACCTAATAATAGGGGTCTCAATGCAACAGACGGCGCATCAATCGGACGCCCGGTCTGTGAGTTATTAGCCTTTTCGTCCAAGGGGCCTAGTTGGTTTCGTGTGTCAACCAACCTGGACGTATCTCAACTGTACTATGAACTCTCATAGGGTATACTCATTGGTACTGTTTCTCAACGTGATCACCAATGCCGCTGACGGTTCGTCAATCAGACGTCCGGTCTGAATGATATCAGCTTTTCCGTTCCAAGGGCCCGATGGATTTTGGGTACAATGCAACCCGGCCATACATCAACTGCATCCAATACTCGGGAGAAGATTTCCAAAAGTTTCGTCTCCTCATGAAGAATCTAACAAAGTCGACGGCATGTCAATCAGACATTCTGAGCTCAAGATATAAGCGTTTCTGCTCCGAAGGCCCGGTTGGTTTCGTGTACGAACCAACCCGGTCGCACACAAAGTACTCTGAAACCTTCAGTGTAATATATCAAAATGACCGCCTCGTTCCAAGGATCTCATCGCCACTGACGCTGTGTCGATCGGAGGTCAGGAGCCCATGTTATGGGGAAAAGACCGAAACAGTTCAATAAAAAGGGGGTTTGGGCCCAGGCCGACCCGGGCCGATACCCTCTAGGTCAGCCCGAACCGGGTCGACCCGTCCCGGGTCCAGGTCTAGCCTGCTTGGGCGTCGCCCGGCCCGGGCTGGTGGCCCGGTCTGGCAAACCAGCCCGGGCAGCCGGCCCTGCACGCTGGCGCCAGCCAGGGGCTCAGCCGTTTGGACGAGCGGACGAGTGGGGGGGGGGGGGTGCCTACCCCCCGTTTTGAAACTACGACACCTTTATGGGGTCGCTCAGCTGGCCATCCAGAGGTTTGTAACCCATGACTATTTTCTTGTCTGGTCGGCCCGCCCCAGGACTGGCAAGGCCTATCCCCCCTGCTTCGACGCCGGCTGCCCGGTACTGGCCGCCGGTTCCCCTGCTCTGCCGTGGCCCGGAACCGACCGCGACCTAGGTTCATCCAGCGCGGCGCGATGGCGCCACGGATTTGGTTCGTCTTCAACAGTGCGGCGCGATGGCGCCACAGATTAGCTTGTTTCCAACGGCACGGCGTGACGACGTCGTGCTTATCTTCCCTTCCTTTAACATTTTCCACGCGGTGCTTCAGCACTACGCCTCCTTACATGAACCGCAACAAAAATCAACCAACAAGGAGGAGGAGGGTCGGCCGTGTTTGTGCGGTCCGACCTCCTCCCGTTATTGCGATAACATGTCGTTCAATTTGGAAGGAAGAAAGAAACAGAAGTAATCACGAACAAAGAAATAAAATAATCCCCTACCTCGAATGTAGCATGAACGAAGGTTCGTCGCGGAAATAACAATCGCGGAAGGATGTGTCGCGAAGGGAGAATCGTCGTGGAAGAAGGCATCGTTGGCGTCGCGGTACACGGCGTCGCGTAGTCGATCTCTCAGGATTCGGCATTCTTCATCAATGATCGGTGTGTTCTTCGTGTTCTTCAAGTTCTTCATGTTCTTTGAAGAAAAAGACGAAGATCATCAAGCCTCCTTTAGATTTTCTTCCAAACCACTCATGAAACAAGTCTTCCACCCAAAAATAAAATAAGTTCAAAAATTATTTTATTAACATAACTTAATCATTTGAATTTCAAAAATTCAAATTAAACTCACCAATTAATTAACATAAGTTATAAAAAATAATGGTGAGTTGAAAGAGTTAGAGAATATGAAGGGGTGGGGTTCGAGTGGGCCCCACCACCCTCATAACCACCCATGGGAAGTTGGGTGGTTTCCCCCTACTTCCACCCAAAGGTTTTAACCATTTAGAAAATAAAAATTGTAGTTAAATTTTTTATTTTAACTTCCACAATTTTTATCAATTCCTCTCATGAAAATGCAACTCCGAGAAAGGTGTTCCTAAGAAAAAACCAGCGCTACGAATCCATTGGTGCCGTCAGAATTAGATTCCAAGCACCGGTTCAAATGTTAGAAAAACTCGCTCGTTCGTTCACTGAACGTACCCGAGCTAATCTTCGGAATATGATTCCAGGCACACCGGGCCTCTGAATCAGGCGCCGTCAGAAACAATGTTCTTGTAAAATCCCAAATAAAATTTAGAAAAAAATTTCCCTTGAATTTTATGGGTCTTTAAATTTCTCCCACCTCAGGTCTTTATGTCCTCGTAAATCATAAACACAGACTACGGATACAAAAGATATATTGAGCACGCATCTGATCATTCCACTCCCATGTGCTTAACTAGAGATTTCCGTTCTTCCAAAGAAAGTGCACCTGAGGAATCTACAGTCCTCTTAGGATCCACTCCTGTCGATCCTTGTTCCCCATTAGAACCTCCGAGAAAGTCACCCCATCGCCCAATTCCAACTCCCCACGGTCGATGATATGCGATGGGTCGAGCACGTATCTCCTCAGTGGAGATACATGGATGTCGTCGTGCACCTGGTGCAACTAAGGTGGATGGTTCAAGCGGTAAACCACCTATCCTACCATTCTGAGAAGCTAGAAAGGTCTGTTGAACCTCAGAGATAACTTGTCATCTCAGCCACATCTCCGTAATTCCACGTCGAGGTGAGTCCTATAAGAAAACATGGTCGCCATCCTTGAACTCTAGTGTTCTCTGCCTCCTGTCAGCATAAGGCTTCTGTCATCTCTGAGTTGTCCTTATCAATTCTTGGATGACCTTGACCTACTCTAGTCCCACAAGAGCTGGTATGATTTATTTTTTTTCCAATAAGAGAAATCTGGTCTCATCCCCTAGATGAACCATGTTCTTTGCCTAATACAGTCAACCCGGACATGAATGCTGTATTCATTCCATGGACGACTTTGTAAGGCCTCGACGTTACTACCAAGTGATCCAACTGTCACTCTCGACTCTAAGGGTCGAGTCACACTATCGGCATCAGCGTGTGTTCACTGGATCTCTTCCAGTAGGAATATCTAAAGTGAGGGTCATGTCAACAGTTCAAATCGGAACCTCATAGTATGTAAAAAGGAAGGAAGAAAATGTCACACAGGTAAGTGTCTTTATATTATTGCATCTCATGGTACAAAGACACAAATGTAGAAACAAAAACATTGAACTAGATATACGTAGAATAAAAGGAAACCAATAGTTCTGATCCTGTCCACTCGATTCCAGAGCTCCGTAGTCGTAAGATTCTGCTACATGAAGCTGGCCTCTCCCATGTCCACATATTCCCTGCGGTTGGGGTGGACCTCCTGGTGGTGGTGGTGGCAACACCTCGAAGAATCTTCCACCTCCAGCTGCACGACCGACTCCCATTCCTCGGCCTTCTACTCCTAGAGGTCCACCTTGATCGAACCTATGCCTCTGCCTGGTAGGATCTTCATTTAACTGTATGTCATTTTCATGGTGGGCCGGACAGTCACGTGACATTTGACCAATCCCACCAGAGGAGTAACACTGCATGGCAGGTCTGGCCTTGTCATTCCTATTGGTGCCTCGCACTACTGACCCTGAGTCATGTAGTCGACCACCTGTAGGTCTGGTCCTCTTGGACGTCAACGTCATCGGTCTACTGCCTGCTATAGAAGACTCTGCCGTATGCCGGCTAGTGGTGGGTCTTGCTGCTAGAGACTACTCCTCAAGGAAAATCTCCACTAAGAGGGATCTCTCCAACACCCCTGTCTGCGTCGGAATACTGTGACAAACAACAGAAGCTCTAATCTCTCGCCTGAGCCACTGCTCGAAGGTTGGGGACCTGATGAATGGGTGTTGTACCATATATGTGTAGTAGCGCGAGAGGTCTGTGAACCTCACTGAATTCTGTGCCACTATCATGGTGCCCTGCCGCAGCTGAAGTAGCTCTTGTATACGCACCTCTCGAAGGGTGGGTGGTACCAGCTCTGCCCAGAACAGGCTCTCATAGTCTGCCCATAGAAGTGTCGCCTCGTCATGCATCTGGAGCATCAGGCTCCACCATATGCCTGTTGCTGCCTGAAGAAGGCTGGCAGTAAGGATCACCATGAAGTCTGCTGGCGTCCCCACTAGCTTGAAGACTCTCACCACAGCCTCTAGGAAATCCCCAGCTTCCTGTGGGTCTATCTCTCCCCTGAACCTGGGTAGCCTTTGGCGCTGGAACTCGTGCAGTGCGCTTAAGCGACGTAATCCCTCTACTACTGGGGCTGGTGGCATCGGTGGCCCAACGGGTAGTTGTACCTCTGGTGCCTCAACTGGGTTAGGGCCATGTACTGAGGCCACGTTGCTCGGTGGGTTATCCGTACGAACAACTCTCGGGGCTCTAGCTGGTCGTCCGCGGACAGGCATCCCGAAAGAAACAAACATGAAACGGTAAAATGATTAATACATGGTGAGCTGACCTGGTGTGAGCTGTTTTAAGGTAACACCTTTGAAAACACACACGCAATCAGTTTTTTCATTCACAAAGTCAGAAATTAGTTGTCAATGTCCTGGTGTATGGATACTTCAGCCGCCCACACCAACACTGGACTCCATGAACTGAAAACTACACTCGATACCCTAAACACTATTTCTTCACAGAATGAAAATATCAGAGTTATAAGTTATGTGGTAGAACTGACTCCTCTGATACAAATTTATCATGACCCGACCTCGGGGCCCATGCCGTGACTACCCCATGCCCGCCTTCCATAGGCCAGGGGCTGGCAGCTGTCACCAAAGGCGTAAATCCCGATAACTGAGGAGGCGTTGCCTTTATAAAAGTAAACTAAACACCACAGAGTACAAGCGGATGCAAAACATTAAGTACAAACGAAAGTGCTGAAATGTAAATGGGCCAGAATACAAACCCAATTGAAGTTACAACTACAACTGAACGAAAGTACAACAGAAAGGACAACAGTGGGAAGAAAGGAAGCATCTTTTCAGTCCTCCTCCTCGGATCCTACCTGAACGGTAGGTACAGATAGCGCAGCTCCCGGATCGTCCACTATGGATCCTACCTGAAGGGTATGTTCAAATAGACTCCACAATGCTCTTGCCCGTAAACCTCCTCCGAGTGTCTTCTCTCATTGAAGTCCACCTCCGAATACTGACTCGTCATGTAGCCCACCTCTGGGTACCATCCAGTCCTCGAACACTCGGCCTCCGTCAGCACTACCCATCATCTCCAACCAACACAACGACGTGCTGGCATAGCCCGTGCAGGGGTGAGTCTAATGATACTCAGTAGGGACCTCGAGACCCTAAAGGTCTCTCTAAAACCCACAAGTATAACCACAAATAAGATCTCAATAGATAACCCTTACATAGGTATAAGCTCATACTTATACCAAAGTTATCAAGTAACCCATCTCAACCATGAGGAAACACAAAGGTTATGAAATCAATGGATAAACACTACCTAGGTATATTCCCATACATATACCTAAGTGATCAAGTGACCCTTATCAATCATGAGGAAAACACAAAGGTCATTGACTCAGCTCAACATGGATTTCATTATCGAAACTATAACTACTGATGAACCCGTCTCTGGAGTGTACAATGATCCTGTCACAACTCCGAGTTACTGCTCAATAAGCTAAGACTGCTGAGGTACTCCTCCTATCGAGTACCACAGGTCTGCCACCTCACACAGTAGTGCTCCTCCGCCATGGGTCTACCACCTCACATAGTATTGCTCCCCCTTATAGCCTTCATAGGTACCTCTCCTGTCGAGTACCATGGGTCTGCCACCTCACACAGTATTGCTCCTCCGCTATGGGTCTGCCACCTCACATAGTAGTGCTCCCCCTCTAGGCTAAGCTAGTCACTCCGAATCAAATCGGACAAGCAGTCATCGGTCACAGCCAGCTACATGGTCTCCGTACTCTGTATGCTCGTCTTTGGGAGGGTCCACTCCACAAGTAACAGGTTGATACTCCATGTATCACAATTACAATGAAGATGTATCTCAAAGTACCACCTCTTCATAGGGGTTTCAACAAAACAGAAGACGCGTCAATCAGATGCCCTTTCTGTGAGTTATTAGACTTTTCTTCCCAGGGGCCCAGTTGGTTTCATGTGTGAACCATCCCGGACGTATCTCAACTGTCCCCTGAACTCTCATAGGGTTTACTCATAGGGACCGTTTCTCAACTTGATCACCAACACCGCTGACGGTTAGTCAAACAGACATTCGGTCAGAATGATATCAGCTTTTCCGTTCTAGGGGCCCGGTTGGATTTCGGGTACAATCCAACCCGGCCATACTCCAATTGCGTCCAAACCTTTGGCGAAGTTAGCCAAAAGATCTGCCTCATTAGGAGGAATCCAACTAAGTCGACGACATGTCAATCGGACGTCCGGAGCTCATGATATAAGTGTTTCCGCTCCGAGGACCCTGTTGGTATCATGTACGAACAAACCCGGCTGAACCCAAAGTATTTCGAAACCTTGAGAATAATATATTGAAATTACTACTACGTTCCAAGGATCGCATCTACACTAATGGTGCATTGATCGGAGGTCCGCAGCCCATGTTATGGGAAAAAGACCAAAACAGTTCGATAAAAAGGGGGTTCGGGCTCAGGCCGACCCGGCCCGATACCCTCTTGGTCGGCCCGAACCGAGTCTAGGTCCAGCCCGCCAGGGCGCGGCTCGGTCTGACGGACCGGCCAGGGCAGCCAGCCCGGTGCGTTGGCACCAGCTAGGGGCTCGGACATTTGGACGAGCGATCAAGGGGGGGGGGCCTGCCCCCCGTTTTGAAAATGCGACCCCATTATAAGGCTGCTCAACTACCCAGTCGGGGGTTTGTAACCCCCGACTTTTTCCCTATCTGGCCGGCCGGTTATTGCCGCCACGGTACTGGCAAGCATGGTTCCCCCTTCTATGACGCCGGTGGCCCGGTATCGGTCGCCAGTTCCCCTACTTTGCCGCGGCTCGGAAGCGGCCGCAGCCTTGGTTCATCCGGCGCTGCGCGACGGCGCCGCGACACTCCGCCGCGGCCCCGCTCCGGCCACAGTGCTTTTGTGGTCCTCTGGCACAGCGTGACGGTTCCACGTCTTTGTTTCGTCATCTACGGCATGGCGCGACGCTGCTGAGGATTTGGTTCATCTTCAACAGCACGGCGCGACGACGCAGTGGATTAGCTTGTTTCCAAACGGCGTGGCACGATGACGTCGTGCTTCTCCGCCCATCTTTTAACATTTTCCACGCGGTGTTTCGGAACCGTGCCACCATACATGAGCCGCAACAAAAGTCAACCAACAAGGAGGAGGAGGGTCGGCCGTGTTTGTGCGGTCCGACCTCCTCCCGTTATTGCGATAATAGGCGGTTTAATTTGGAAGGAAGAAAGCGACAGAAGTAATCACGAACAAATAAATAAAATAAACCCCTACCTCGAGCAAAGCATGAACGAAGGTTCGTCGTAGAAATAACCGTCGCCGAAGGAGGCATCACGGAGGGAGAATCGTCGCGGAAGAAGGCGTTGTTGGCATTGCGGTACACGGCGTTGCATAGTCGATCTCTGAGGATTCGGCGTTTTTCGTCGGAGATCGGTGCGTTCTTCGCGTTCTTCACATTCTTCGTGTTCTTTGATGAAGTAGACGAAGATCTTCAAGACTCCCTTATCTTTTCTTCCAAACAACTCAAGAAACAAGACATCCAACCTAAAATAAAATAAGTTCAACACTAATTTTATTAACATAACTTAAGCATTTGAATTTCAAACAATCAAATTAAACTCACCAATTAATTAACTTAAGTTATCAAAATTAATGGTGAGTTGAAGGAGTTAGCGAATATGAAGGGGTGGGGTTCGTGTGGGCCCCACCACCCTCATAACCTCCCATGGGATGTTGGGTGGTTTCCCCAAACTTCCACCCAAAGGTTTTAACCCCTTATAAAATAAAAAATGTAGTTTAGTTTTTATTTTAACTTCCACAATTTTTATCAACTTCTCTCGTGAAAACGCGACTCTGGAAAAAGTGTTCATAAGAAAAAACTGGCGTTGTGAATCCATCGGTTTCACCAGAATTCGATTCCGAGCACCAGATCAAAATTTAGAAAAACCCACTAATTCGTTCACTGAACGTACCCGAGAAAATTTAGTCCCCATGTTCCACAAAAACCAACCCACTATATAGGAAACAAATCCAGCATACTAAACCTACAAAATAGCTCAGGACTATATATATTTAGTGGAATTTGTACCATATGTGTATGAACAACTCATAATGTATAAAATGAAAAATCCCTGAATTTATTTTCAAAAAATAATCCATAATCATTATTTTTAAATAGATTTACAAAAATGGTATTTCTGATTTCTATAACCCAACAAAAGATTCCCATTTATGATGTACACACATCACATTCATAATTTCAGACATTTTTTCATTTTATGAAAAATAATTTACCCACTGAAATCAAAAGAAGAATAAAATATTGTAATTAATAAGTGTATATAATAAAAAAGCGAAACATAAAATGCATGAAAAATAAAATAACACATGTAAAACAATGGATCAATATAAAATATAATATAAACAATGTAATCATGGTAATTTTTTAAACATCTCTAGAATTAATACTTAAACATGCTTAGTTTGAATTAACCTTTAATAGTGTGGTGAACCTCTATAGTTAGTAAGTAAATTCCCTATCCAAATTACATAATCAAGTGGAATATATGACCTGGTCTTTTAGAGAATATGGGGGGTGGTTCTAACCCATCTAATTGGTGTCATTAATGAACCCTCACTCAATCCTCTAAACAACATATAGAAATCCTATTATAGTAGTACATGGTGAATGGGTAGGTCCTCAGATTAATAGATCAATACAATAACCAACAATTATTATCACTTCCTAGAAAATAAATTGACACCAACTATGAGGTTTCCCTTTAATTGGAGGGATCACCAAAGATATTCCCATCACCATTGAGTAAAAGAGAAATTCTATCTGAGCCTTCACTTCTGATATGATTAGAAAAACAATTCCCACAAAATTAATAATTACAAACAAGTCCTTATTAATTAAATTTCAAATTTAATATTGTGAAACTATTCCATGATAGAGTGGAAAAAATAACCATGATCAGAAAAGTCAAAACAAGACATTCCATTAAATAGAGAGCAAACCTATCATCAAATATTCCATACAGTCTAATATTTAGGGATAAAACTTGAAATAAACTTATACCAATTAGATACCATTTTACAATTTATAAAAATATAGGGGTGTTATATGTACCATTTTGGGAAAGAATAGAAAAATAGGATATCAAATGGGAAGAGACAATTCTATTGATATTTGGGTGTTTTAGGTAAACAATTAAATATAAAGTCATTATCATTTATGTTACCATCCATATATTGACACCCTGAAGACATGTATATTCCCACATCCTAGGGAACATCAAGGATAATCCCTAAAATTTCACAGAAAATAAATTATCAAACTATCTCTATCATTCACTAAATTAACAACAACTAACACAATGAAACAAAACTATTACAATATATCAAAACCATTTATATAGATAATTGTATATTGTAAATCCATATCACCAATTCCCAATCTAGGACACCCAAAAGCCAGACACACACAATTTCATTTATAAAGTCCAAGTGGTATTTTAAAAATCACCATTTATGCATTTACTAAACGGTATTAAAAATTAAACACATTTGAAAGAATATTCCAAAAAAATTATAACATTAAATAGCCAAAATATGTGTATTATGACACACAATAATATAATTTATATAATATAAAATGTATTATAAAAAATATCAAGAATTAGTAGAATTATTTTGAAAGGAAATTGAAGGATACTCATACCTAAATGATGTGTAGATGCGACAATACATTAGTAGATGTGAGAACACTCTTCAATAGATAGACAATAGACATTAAAACAAATTCAAAACAAGTTAGACATCAATCATATACATTAGAGGGATTCCCAAGAGATAACCCACTAATGCAATATTGAGAAATCATGAATGGAAAGAGTAATGAAAATGAAATTTTCCAATAATCTAAGGTAATATTACCTAGGTTCATTTGTGGCGATCTAATAATTATATGAGAGAAATAGAAGATGGTTTTTGAGAGCCCCCTGGTGCACCTAGGTCGAGAAAATGATGAGGAAACTAATATTGGGTTAAAAAATAAGAGATTAATGAAATGAATTTCATTATTTTTATTGATTTGTTAAACACATATGGTTTGATCGGATGGTTTGACAAACCATACGCCTATCATGAACTCCATGCTGATGAATACAGACACCCTCATTGTTTGACTTCACAATTTTCAAAATCATGCCCCAACCATGATAAATCGATTTACCAAATTGTAGATATTTACTTTAGGATTTAATCATGTATTTTTTATCATGTGTCATTTTCCTTTTCCCTATCACCAATAAAGCTTCAAATATTTTTCATGGACATGCATAGTTTGAACCATATAATATGAATATAAGCTATGAAAACAATGAAAGATGTAATTGAACTCGAAATGACCTTACCTACAATAGAGCACGTGGTTAACATTGAAAACATGTAAAAAACCATAAACATAACCAAATGCCTCCTGAAAAATCTATGACTCTATAATTATTCAACAGTAACATGACCCAAACCTTAAATATACGTTCCAACATTAAGAAAAAAATAAAACAATATTAAAGTTTGGGTTAGGGTGTGGGATCTATATCACATGGATTGATTTTATAAGTTTAATTAAATTAGTATTATGTTATTTTTTATATAATATTTATTATTTCATTTAATAATAATTATTACATTCATTCACTCGTATATTTTGATAAATGGAATAATTACTAACGTGTTTGTACATCAGAATTCATCCATGATTGAAAGGTAAATAATTATTCACAACCATCTTCCATGGAATATTTAAAAAGAATAATTGATGTAAAAAAATAATAGTTATGTAATTATAATAATTATATACCATATGTAAAAATGAATATTTTACCTCGTTAACATACCAATTTCAAGTTTCAATTATGAATTGAACATACTTGAAACACCAGACATATAATTATGTTATTAACCAATTAAATACATGCGTAATATAAATGAAATAAATTATTTAACGGTAGGGGAATAATAAATAATGAAGTTATTAAGAATGATAAAACTTATATAAATTTATTATAAATTCGTTTAATGATATACATAGAATGTATGGACTCGAGGTAAGAGATTATTCATCCCACATTTGTCTCTATAAGATATATTTAATTTTCACAACATGTTTATTTTTGTAAGTTTATATATCTCCAATGAATGTAATTAAGAAATTATAACATTATAATTATGTGGATTGAAATATACATATAAGGTTCCCTCTTTCTAAATGTTTTGAAATAATTATTTCAAAATTGGTATGAGATTTAAGATTTGATATCATTGTAATCATAAATTCATAAGCCTGAATTTTAATTGAGGAAAATTATTTAATCATTATATGATAAAACAATTCCATTTTTTCTAAATATTTTATTAACATAATTTTAAACTAATAGTACTATTTTCCTCTCTTTGATACACAAAATTAAAGGGAATTAGTCTAAGAAAAATATAATATATTTCCACTTTGGTGGGGAATTGTTTTCATTCATTTGAATGTTTTCATTTAAATATTCTCATGAAATTTATTAGTTTTGTACTATGATTATTTTAAGTAAATATTATCCATGTTTTAGTTTCTATAAAAAATTAAATTGAATGTTATAGTATTTTTTAAATGAGGTCATTTTTTCTTTTTTTAGAAAATTGTAAAAGAATCATTATTTTAACATACTCATCATTAACAACACATTCATATGCCAGGAATTATAAATTATATATTGTCTAAATTAAAAATTACCGGGGTTATTTTTAATGAACTTTTTTCCATAATACCTTCTATATTTATAAATTTTAATTATTTTATTTCTAAATTAATTTTTTGTTATTCACATGAAATTTTATAGATATCATTTAAATAAAATTTTCAACTTCAATAAAATACACTTATTTTAATTTTTTATAAATATGTATATTATTCAATGATATCTACCTTATTATATATGTTAATGATTTATGATTTTGATTTTAAAATGCATACTAAAACCATTTTTCACATTTTATGTTGTGATGAAATATTTATGAAACTCATTTCCAATGGGTTATGATATATTGATATTAAGAATGTTTTATAATCTTATTGAACTCATATTAATGGATTATGATTATGTGATTGGTGATGAACAAATTATATTTCCCTCTAATTAATTGTTATATAATTGATAAAACCATTTATCAAGTTACTCAAAATATATTATTGGTATTAAAATATAAATGATATTTCATATATAAGGGTTCCATAAATATTATGTTCCATCATAGAAACATGTTTTCTATTTTATTTCTATGACATTAAAATGAATGATTTTCTTTAGGATTATTCTTTCTTGGATCATTATTGTTGATATATATGACCCTTTTATTATATTAATATGTATTCTATGAAATGTGATTGATCTGTATGAATTCAATTATTTAATTTTTTAATACATTGAGTATGTAAAAGTACAATTATTCTCATATTATGATCGTAGATGAAAATTAATTATCAATTGTTATGTGTATCCTTATACAGAATTTGAGCTCACCATTCTCTTATATTATATTTGACATGGATTTGAGTATGTTAAACAAAATAATTAAAATATACATGATTAACTTATTCATATATGATATATATTTTTATGATTCATTTTTTATATATCACAAAATTCTTGGATTATTTTTCCATAATTATCTAATATTATATACCTAAAATACCCATGAGAATTTAAATGATCCATTTATTCAATTAAATTATATATATATAATTTAGGGTAATATTTGGGTCAATAATGTCATTATCCAAGAAAAAAATGTATAGATTATGTTTTTGCACTAGATCAATGAGTTTTTGTTCAAGATTAATATATATTGCATTAGAGTTAGTTGTAGATAACATGAGATATTATGCACCTTTCCAGATTTTTTATCTTAAGAGTTATGGATACAATCAAGGATTACAAATTTTTATACGATCATAATTTCCAAGGCCACGAAACCCATATCGAGGTATCATGAGATGGTATTTTTGAAATGATTAATCATATTTTGGGTGAATGGTAATTTTTTTGAGGTATAGGTAACCCTTAACTATAATGTGAGTGATTATTTGAGAATAATAATATTAATTTTTGGGGATGTAAGCTAAAAAGTATGTGGAAACATTTGTGCATAAATTTTCAGTAAAGCTGATGTTATTGAAATTATTTGTTATATAAGGATTTTTATTTTATGAATGAATATAAAGAACATTTTATGTTCTTGATTAATTTTTGTGATTAATGTATTATTTTACCATTTGAATGAAATTCATGGTGTAGCTTAACATATAATATGCTAAAACAATTAATTTAGTAATGATAGGAAGACAATATATTCATCCATTTATATATTTCATTTTAATTATGAGATTACCATATTTCAGAGATAATTAAATATTCAAATTCATCATTTAGATTATCATATGAGATTAAGTTATAATATTTTTAAAGGACAGAGTAAAAGGCAATATTTTAGTCATTGATATGATAATAATCAAGTTAGTATTTTCATTACAACCTTAGTCTATATGTTAATATAAGTCCTCATCATTAGGGAAAGAGTATTCATATTAAAATATAATTCTATTACATTAATTTTTGTTCTATATATTTCCTTTTTCAAATCAAAATTTTTTATGGTGGAGGAAATTAAAATTCCCACTATCATTAATATCCTTCAAATAAAAGTTCTAATTGAGTATATATAATTATTTATACATAAATATTTCACTCGGTGATTATATATTTAAATCCCATTATTTTGATACTCAATAAATACATAGTTCTATATTATTTCTATATGTTCATTAAATTACCATTTCCATTTGTTAAACAAAATGTTTATTAACAAGTTTTATTATGTTGCTTAAAAAAAATTATTTTGGGAAAAAATTTATCAGGCCCAAGTTAAAATTTTAGGATGAAATATTATATGTGGGGGTGGTGTAACGAACTGTGATTTTTAAAAGGAACCCAATTTTGAAATAAAATTCATCATTTAACACTTGGAATAAATAAAACACGAAATATAATTATTTTAATGTCCAGCATATCCTATTTACTGAATTGTATGATATGAATAATTGTTACTATATAATGATATATATATATATAAATTTATTACAAAATAGAAATATTATTATTTATTTTTAACATCTAATCACTAAATTTTCTTGAATATCAATTTATGATTGGATATTATGTTTTTTTAGGAAAATAATTATAATAATTATTTTAAATGTATATTATAATTAATATATCAAAAATTAATAAATTGTATTTGATAACATGTATATATATTTTAAAATCAATGTATAAAATTTTACTTATAATGAAATTTGGTGTTTTATAGATAATGGCAATTTTGTAGTGTATAGTTTGAATACATATTTTTATATAAATATTATTTATTTTCATTGAATTTTATATTAAATAATATATTTTGATATACTATTAAAATATTTGTACTTAAAATATATATAATATAATTAACAATAATGAAATCATAAATAAATATGATTTTGGTATATGATAGTTTTTTTTCATATAGAAGGCTTTTTACCTTTAGAACTAAATGTTTATGTATATATTGTTTTTCTATTTTAATTTTTTAAAATGTTACATACAGATGAATAATATAAAAAATTATAATAGATTAAATATATATCAATATTAATTTCAATTTAAATACTGTTGATTATTAGTCATACTATTAATGTAAAGTTAGCTTTTAATTGTCAAATGCATTTTATAAAAAATTATGTTCATAACATTTTAATAGTTTAGTTATAATAAATTTATTCAAACTATTACAATTTTGTCATGAAAAATTATATATATATTATGAATCTAGATCATTATATTTTTTAATGAGTCCCGTAATTTTTTAATTGTTAATATTAACTATGCTAAATATTTGTTTCCTTGTTAAGGGTAAATCAAGTAATTATGGTTAAAAATAATATATGAAGGGAAAAAATAACCCAAACCTTTGAATTTACTCTATTTAATGATTTTTTTATTTTGAAAATACCCATAAAATAATTTTAAATTTTATAAATTTTAAAAATAATTATTTAAAAAAATATATAAATTTTTTATAGAATGTAAAATAAATTTATTAAGGATTTTTATTTAAAATTTACCCTATATCTTTTACAAGAGATAATAATATTGAATTCATTAAAATTAAATATGATTCTTTGAATAAAAATTTTATTTATATGATGGTAATTTATTTATATTTTATATAGATTGCATAATTGTGAATAAATGTTATGTAACACTGACCTATTTTTTCTACAATAAGAGAAAAAATCATGTAAATTATTTTAAAAATTAAAAATATTATATTTTTGGGAATGTTATTATGGCTTAATAATATTATAATTACATGTGTTATATTATAGATGTGTATATATTCAATATTTTATTTTTTTTTAATTGGAGTAATTTAATGTAAAATTAAATAAATTGTTTCAATAATTAAATTAATTATATTATATAAAAATGATATTTATTAAATTGTGAAAATTTAAAAATACAATATCATTATCAATAACATGTTTATTTAGTCTTACTTTTCATCCATGGAATATGTATGGGCCTCATGACCTTATATAGTAACTCTCACATCCCAAAAGTGTACAAAATAATTATGTTATAAAAATCATTATCCAAATAGATAAAGGTAAAATAAATGCATTAAAATGCATAAATTTTATAAAATGATAATATTTAAAAAAATACCAGTTCTATATTATAAATTTTTTATTTTTTAAACGTTTCATTAAACATTAATTTATAAAAATTTCATTAATTAGGAAATCCCTCAAGTTCCCCAACCAACATTAATAAAATGTCACACCATCTCCATTCATATAAATAATTGATGTTCCATTTGGATCTTCCATTCACTGACCATGTATCATAATAACATTTTTAACAATTTCCAAATGAATTAAAATATGAATAATAAAAAACATTTTGTGATTAAGGTATAAATTAAAGTGTTATCTCTAAAAAATTTGAATTGATTTTAAGATATATTTTTTTCTTTTACCTCGACCAACATTATTGAAAA
Organism: Viscum album; assembly: GCA_963277665.1. Lineage (NCBI taxonomy): Eukaryota > Viridiplantae > Streptophyta > Magnoliopsida > Santalales > Viscaceae > Viscum > Viscum album. The sequence continues at coordinate 137,314,668 of OY728121.1, read as the reverse complement.
CATTAAAATATAAAAAATTTAGTATTTTATACATACTGATAAGTTATTGTGATAAAATATTATCCACATTAATTCTTCTTCTTCAATCAATTGGTAAATATACCCATCATTCGTGTGTACAGAGAAATTTTTCCTCATTATCTTATTTAATTAGTTTTCCATGAAAAATTCTCATGGCATGTTATAATGTTTTTTTATAATTGAAAAATATTATTATCATTAAATTATAATAATTTTCCACAAATAATATATATTATATTTTCTTATAATCTCATTTATTGTAAAATGGTATCATTAGAAATTCGTATGTGTGAGTTACAACAAACAAAATAGATATATTTTCATCACCACATCACATCACTAGTATATATAAGTTCATTTAGATAGTTAATATGTTATTTATGATATAATAATTATTTTATTTAATTAAAATAATGAGTACCCTCATTCAGTCTTATTTTATGAAAAATTTAAATGATTATCAGTTTTACATATGACATACAGTCTCAATAACTGTAATGTAATTCACCTTCATAACATATTTTCATTATTGATTTTAATAATAATAGTAAAATATAATATTTTAAATTATTTCGTGATTATTATTTTCTCTATTATAGAAAAATTAATAATTTTTCCATGATTAACAAATTGAAGTCATTATGATGCAATGAACTGAATATCCTCAAAACACCCATTATCAAATTAACAGATTAAATAATTAAATATTACATTAAAAAAATAAAATTAATGTTTTTAAGATAAGTAATAAATCATATTAAATATTATTTTTTATATAAAAAATTTATATTATATCAATATATAGGTTTATAAGACGTACATTGAATTTCTGTACTTGATTGATGAGATTTCACATCTCACTTTTTTTGTTTGACATAGTCTGTATTCCCCTATTATTTTTCTTATGTGTTGATTATGGTACATTATAATGTATTTAATGATTCAAATAATTATATTTATGGGGATTAAAAATTCAATATTATGTGTTAACATTTATGTGGTTAGGATTCTTAGATTACTAATGCAGTAAGGTATTTATGTTTCTATCTCATTTTTTTGATATTTATTATTTTTTAATTTCCATTGATGCAATTTATATAATAATTTTCATATAAGACTAATTTATTTTCATACATTATATATAATTTATTATTCACTTAATTATTCTATTTTTTTCCTTTTGTTATCAATAAGGCTAGAAAATATTTTTTCAGAAAAATAAACTTTATTTTCTCATTATTCTGGTGTCAATTTCATCCACGTCAATTTTTTGTTTAAACTTTTTTTATCATGTATTTAATAATATAATAGTATTTTTTTATTAAAAATAGATCAATATTTTAATTTCTATAAAAAAAGTAAAGGAATATTCATTCCATTTTATAAATGAAATACTTTTTAATTTTTCTAAATAATATGAAATGAATCACTGTTTTAAAGTACCTAGAATTGAAAATATTTATTATTATGATGAAATCCATTATTATTTAATATTATATTAATATTTTAAACAGTTTATTTGAAATAAAAATATTTCTATAATATTTTTTGAAATATTCTTTTGTTATTAAAAAAGTTATTTTAAAATTAATTTTTCATCGTGGAATGTAAAATTCCAATTGCATTTTAATGTCAATTTTAATATATGGTAAAATATTTTCTAATAATTATAAAATAATAAAACTTTAATCCAAACATATAATCCTTATTATCTCATCAGATATTTTATGAATATACTAATTGGATTTTTACAAAACCAAAATAGTTCTTTTGTGGTTTTAATTGAATAAATATTTATTAAACAAGTTTATTTTAAGAGGTTTATTATATATTCATATGATGAATGTTTTATGATATGGTGACACAAATATTAAGATATTATGATTTTGTGGTGGGTGATACCTCTTATTATTTGGGTAATGATGATAGTGGTTAAATAATATAAATAACAACTAAATATATGAAAAGGTACATATGTTATCATGTTATGCCTAATATATTCTATGTTTTAACTGTGTATTATTAATATATATAAAATATATTTATATGTTTTCAATAAGTATAATAATCTATGTTGTCAAAAATTACTCTCTTGGATTGAAATAATTTTCTAATGGAATCTATTCACTAGGATTACATTCACATGGATCATGATTGGGGTCAAATATGAATGATGTCTAATGTTAACAATTTATGGAATATTGTTGGATTGAGGGTCTTGAATTCAAATTTTTTATTCTCATGTTAATATATTAAATTTTCAAAACTCTATTCTCATATTATTTCATAGATGAAATTAAATGTCAATGTATATTTTTACCCATACTATTATTTTGAACATACTTTTATTATTAATCCCATTTCCCTAAGTTTTATTAGAAATGTGATAATTATATAATACCAATTTATGATAGTAATTTTGGTGAACATTGTGGGATATGATGTCTATTTTTAAGAAGTAGTTTTTTATTTAAATATGTTTCAATTTAAGAGTTTTACATAATGATATAAAATATAAAACTATAAGGACAATGGGTTTGTAAGTGATCTAGTTTTTAATTATAATGTATTCTATTTTAAAGGGGATATATTGGGTCATTATTATTTGTATCAATGATATAAATTTTAAGTTTATCATTTTACAACCAAATTTGGGTGTGAAAATTTGGTGTTCTTATATAGGACATCATAAAAAAAATTAAAGAATACATGAATATATGAATTACATGGTGTAAAATAGTTTTAATTTATATGTATAAAATAATAAATAATATTAATTATTTAATTTTTTACTACGGATCACTAGAAAAATTATACTATTACATAAATTCGAATTTAATTATTTTTTTGTGTGCCAATTTGTGTATATATTCAAAATATGGTTGTTATTATTCAATAAATATCTATTATAACACATCATATTATATTATTTCTAGGTGATTCCGATTTGAATAAACAACACAGATTTATAGTTGATAATTTGTTTAATGTCTTGTTAACCATAATAGCCAAATAGTTTTAACAAATTCAAATTCAAAACCATTAATCCTTGGAAATACATATATTCACTAATATAAAATTAAAAATAGATAGAACCATGTTTTTAACACCTTCTTTGTAACAATTACAAAACATATCCACAAAAATAAACATAAATGGTTTAAAATATCATTTCAATTCCTTTTTCAAATTGGTAATAAAAAGTTTGAGATCACATATTTTTATTTAGAAAAAAATAGTACCGAAAAAGTCAAATATAATTTCCCTAACTTCAGTGATTCAAAATGTTTTTATATATAAATTTATAAAAATATTATATGTTGAAAACCTTATATTATTATTATGAATATACTTCAAGATATATTTTTTTCATATGAGTTGAGAATCTACTATCCAAAATCCATGAATTTTATTATTTAAAAATCGTGGAGTCCTCCTAATCCACCATATTTTCTATTTGTAATAATTAATATTCATATATTTGGTTGCGTCCATTAATATAATCTAGTCAAGTAATATAATATTATAATTTCTTCCGTTTTTCTAATTTTATCCAATCTAATACATGTTTCCAAATTATTTTCAAAATAATTTTATTGTTTCACCTATTATTTCTTAGGTTAACTCTATTAGATAATTTTTTTTAATATTTTACCAGTAAAAAATTATATCATCTCTTTGATTCAGGGAATATAATTGATCCCAATAACATAAATTATCATTATTTACACACAAATTAATGCCAACATATACATTCAAAAAAATATATTTTTTTAAGTGGTAAATAATAATTTCTAGAATATGTTTTTGATTAATCATTAGATTTAAAAACTATTGAGTTTTAATTTATACCTCATATATAAGAGTTATAGTTTTCATATTTTATTTAACAGTATGAATAACAAGGATTTTTTTCTTGGTAAAAATCATTGCAATGCGAAATATTTAGAAAAGGTAATTATTAATTGAAAATTCAACTTCATTTTAAAAAATATCACATTATTTACTTTTTTCACATTGCTTTTTTGAATATATTGAAAATATTTGTGCCCATAATGATGGTGTGTTTCTTAACTGGAAAAAAAATAATTATTATTTTTAGTAAAAACCTTATATATATTCCTGAAAAATATTTTTTTACATCCTTAACAACATTTTTGATCTCATACATCAAGCTATTCATGATTTTAATACTTCAGTCGATATCAACTTAAGAACTCTCACATATTATTTATTTGAGAAATAATTTTATATGGTAATAGTAATTTTATATCTTGATTCATCAAGAATTGATTGGAGATATAAACCATTCCTTACTAAATATATATCTATCATGTTTTATTGATATTTTATATTTCATGGGTCTTCCCAAATTATTTATTCTAATTTTTTATTTATTATTTTCTATTTATTGATTCTAATTATACTATGTACAAGCTATGTCTTCATCTATGATTTAATCTCGTTTTTTGGTTCATTAACACTAATCAATTAGGTAATAATATTTTTCATGGGATTATTATCAATATTTTAAAATATGCCAAAAATGTTTGCCTACATTCAACCATTGAGTTTTCTTCATCACTATTAATTTCCACAACCAAATATGAACAACCCTATTTTCAAATGATATATTTTTTTTTATTGGATTGTATTTTTTGTTATCTTTGTAAAATATTAATCACATAAATCCCATGAACTATCATCTCTCTAGGAATATATTTTGAACTGATCATCTGCATCCTCACATTCATTATCATAAAGATAACTAATTTAAGGTGTGTATTTTTTCTTCAATTTTGACCAATAGAAGTGATTTTTCAATTTTACAGACTATTTACATATTGAATTCATTATGTCAACATGAAATAAAATCCTTAAAAATTTAGACATCAAATCCATGTTATGATTTGTATAGATTTTAAATCATTCTGTAAGTAATATTTTTTCCTTTTAATGAATTTATAGAAAATATTTTTTTCCCATTTATCACATGTTTCAGAATATTTTTTGTCATATATTTTATAAATATATTGTTGAGATTATATTATAGAATCGCAGTCTTAATTCATTAAGGTTCTTATATAAAAAAATTTAAATTTGTTTATCAATTTCTTTTTACTAGTAGAGTCTTCATGATGTTCCCTATTATATAAAATCAATATAAAAAATCAGATACCAAAAAAATGAACGAATCAGTAAAATCATCTAATATGATACCCATAAATATGTATTATTAAATTAATTAAATAACATTCACATGACCTACATTATATGGTATGATTTTATTGGCTTAGTTAAATGATGCATAACCACATAGTGGTGTGTGGGGGGGGGGGGCTGGTTGAGTCAATTAATAATTTCTAAAAACATAGATTATTCAAATAAAATCATTCATCTACTAGTGTATTTTTAAAAAACATATGAACTTATAAAATTTTATTTTTTATTCATTCGTAAGTTGAAATTTAAAAATATTTATTACTGTATAAGTATATAAGTAGTCTTTATAGAAAATAATGATTTTTAATAGATGGAATAGTAACATTAGTTTAAGAAATGTAATATGGGTAAAAAAATATTAACCTCAAAATTGAGAGTATAAAATGTTTATGTATCTTATATGTGTAATAATGATATATTTATATCATGTAATTTATAAATAAATGTTTTGGAAGTGATAAATTATATGTTTCTATTTTTGTATGTCATAAATTTTATATTAAAATCTAATAATTAATAAAATGTTTTCAAAGAAAATATATTTTCATAAAATATATTCAGAAATGAATATTATTATTCTAATATGATTATAACATTATTTTTTGAGACCTTCATAATATTTTCAATGACTCATAAAATCTGTTATAATTTTAAAACTAGTATTTTTTTGAATAAATTATGATTTTAATTAATAATTAAATTTATAATATATACAATTAATATCATAAAATTTATTTTATTTTTGAAATCTAGAGGTCTAAAAAATTGTTAGAGTTAATTTCTTGGATTTTTATGAAATAGATGATTTTTTTGTTAATATTGAAATGTGATAATTTACCGTATAAGCTATATACATTAATTATTAAGTCATAAATGATTTAAGGATGATACAATCCCAAAATCCTGAATAATTATTCATTATTTTAATATATTTAGTGATAATTCTCAATATATTCATATTCATGAGCCAAAATAATAAACTAATGAATATAATAATAGGAAGACACACCTCTCATCCACTACAAAACAACCTCTCACCACCGATTCTCCTAACACCTAAATTAATAGTTGGATGTTTAATTTCATCCCAATTTCCTCCCCATTACTATTACCCACATCTAATAACTTTTTATCTCACTAAATATCAGAATCCAAAGCCCTTAATGAGGTTACAATGTATTATAATTCAAGATGTAAAATCCCCATTATTTTTTCTTTTATATTCATTTCTATTATTTTATTCCTTATTACAAATTGACCTCCACCTATACAAGTATAATGAAATGTCTACTATCAAATATACAATTGAATGTTATCCTATTTATTGAAAAATTATTCATTAAACATCCTCTCCTTTCCATTTCTTTCTAAAAAAGAAACCATTATCCCTGATGTTTTGATTTTCCGCCTTCAAGGTCAGTACACATTAATATGTAATTATCGCTATAAATTATTGTCAAGAAACCATTATTATTGTCAAATAATATATTATTATACATATAATATGTAATTTAATGTTATAGAACCAATATATAATCATTCTACTTAATAAAATGATACATGGTTTTGATGATCATAATAACCACCAAAATAAGTAAATAATTCTCCATAATGATTTATCTCATGATTCATCCTCATATTAGAAAAAAAGATATATCGAATCATTTCAATTTATGCAAACCTATTATCATAATTTAAATCCACTTATTGATTTTTAATTACATTTTACCAGAATATCCATAATGAACCCACCATTGAAACCATGAAATAAATGCATTAAAAATAATAAAAATTAAAAATTTTATTATTAAATGAGTCTAGGTATTTTATAATAATATCATATTAGTAATTGTATATATGAATATGGTTTTGTAATATATTAATAAAAATCATTAATAATATATTAATGATTTTAGAACATATACGATGTAAGAAGAACCTATGGTAAGAGAATTCTTAACCTGGTTTCCATTCATTGGGCTGACCATCTACTTCATCGTGTATTCATTAATAATATTATATTTTAAATTATTAAATTTTAAATTACTTTTTATTATGTTTAATTAATATTTATAAACATATTACATTATTTTTTTTAATTTTATATTCAATTATTTGATATTTATATTTGACTTTTTGTTAATAAATACACTTCTAAATTTCTAATATTATAAAAACCAAATGGAATGTTTTTATTCAAGTATTTTTATATTATGATTATGGTTCGTGGGAAATGAATATTATGATGTATTCAGACTATATATTTCTCAAATTCAATGGGTAATTTTATGTTTGGGGTCAAACATATGGTTACTGCAATTGTAACTATGATGGTTACACCATAAGTAGGCCATTAGGGTTACAACATAAGATAGATGTAAGGGTTAACTTTTAAGGTAGTCATGAAGATTACCAATCATATGGTAGCTATGTGAGTTTGAGACTTGTGTATATTACGATTTTATTTTCATTCATGATATTATTTATTTTATTTATGTTTTATGGAAATCTCTTGTTTTCACAATGAAACTATATAATACTAATTTGGTGAGAGGAATATATTGTTGAAAAATATTTTATAATTATTCATGTACTAATAGTTTCTCCACTTATTTTTATGTTTATTATGGATTAATATTTGTTAATCCCAATTTTTAATATGATTCTATAGTTTTTAATGATGGATAAGAGAAAAATACAATCCAAGATGAATGTTTTGAAGACATTTCATGAAAATATTTGACGTATATATTAACATAATTTGTAATATTAATACATGTATATTGTTTTAGTATTACAAAAAAAAAGCATGTAGATTATTATATATGTATTAGTCTAAATTTTATAAATCTCGAAATTTAAAAGATATTTGGGTATGAAAATAAGTGATTTCTATTGGAATTTACTATATTCTAAAATGTTTATGGCCTGATCCTTATATAATTTAAATCATTACATATTAAAATATAGAAACTCAAAGTGTACGGAGATTACATGATAAAATTAATTCATGCATGAACATATATATTTTACATGTATAACATAGTTATTATATCAATGGAATAACATGTGGTATTTATATGATATATTATATCCTCCTATACCATTATTATTTTTTCAGTGAATAGTATATAATATAAGTAATATTATTCATCATATTAAAAAAATAGTGATAAAAATTTAAAAAAACATTTATATATTCTATAATTATTCTCATGTTACAATATTTATTGGATAAGAGGTGGACCTTTACTCATCTCATAAATTTAAATGGAGATTCTAATAAAATTCCTATAAAGTGTAAGATTATTCCCTTTTCTAGTGATGTGTCCTAATAATTTACAAGTCTTATATAAAACTTTCAAAGTTATAAATTGGTTAAGGAATATCATGGATTCATTTGGTAAAATGATGGCTGTTTTTAAAGGGGTGTTTTATAGTTTAGGGTTAGCGCACGATTATCCAAAACCATGTTCGCTACCCCAAAAAAACAATAAAAACAAACATAGAGGGATTTCGTGGTTGGATCATTGTTTTTCAGAACACTAACCCTCTGATGAGTATCGATGAACACCATCAGTCGAGGCCCAAAATTAAGGAACATTGATATGTAATTCTATTGGACCTGTAATAGAAGCCATGTGAGAGGGATTTAATCCTTGTAAAATTAGTATTAAAATTTCCTAACCCCCAAAATTCTCCCAAATTTGACCCAACTCAACACTATAAAATTTACTCACATTTTTAGAGGATCCACGATTAATTAAAAGGCCTTCCAAACTCCCTTCATTATGAATCAATGATGGATTCATGAATCTACCCCTATCCTAGTATGATATTATCAACCTCATTTTATTACATCATTTTTCTTATTGGTTTATCATATTATTAAGTGATGTTTTCACAAATTGGTTTTTGTTTAAACCTATTTCTTTAGAGAATTTTATCCATTAAATCTAGTTTTTAGGATTTTATTCAATATATTATCATTAATTATCTTATAAAATGATTCAATTCAATTAATGAATTCATTGGAAAACCCTCATAAATAATCTATAGGTTGGTGGTGTAAATTAAAAATAAAATAGTATTGATGAAATTGAATATATGTAATTATCAAAATGATATTTTCATTTTTCAGAAATTGCATATGGAATATAATTTGATTAGATAAAATTTCTATGGGTTAATAGAATATGTTGAATTTGGGTAATTATAAATTTTTTGAATGTCATTTATTAAGAGGTAAATTAATTGTTGTAATGATGTGATTATGATATGATGGGATATTGAAATTGTGGAAATTTGTGAATTAAAATCTTATATAAAAATTATTTAATTATTGGGATATGGAATTCATTGATAATGGGAGTAATGTAATTTTTTTATTAAACATGAAATGTTAATAGTTTATGTGATTAAATATTAAGTAATAGTTTAATAATGAATTTTTCATATTATTAGATGTGATTAAATTGTTAGACCATGATCGTTTTGGTAATTTAATTGGATACAATGTTATGAATTTTTTGTAACATGTTTAGTGTTGGTTTACCTTACTAAATGATTAATTTATGATACATTGTGATTAATTGATAAATATGTTATAAGAAATGAAAAAAACAACTCAAATATATATTTGGACTTATTCATGATGTTCTTGGCCGAAATGAATGCATGTAGTAATTATTGTGGGACACAAACCAATAATTCAAAATAAAAATTGTGTAATTGATAGCTAATGAATGATGGACATAGAAAAATATTTAAAAATAAAATATGTGTGATTGAATCATATAATGGTTTAGGGACTCTAACTGACGAATCAAATAACATGATGGTATTATCCTTGGCATTATACACATTAAATATTGGCGTTAGACTACAATTCCTAATATCTATGATATGAATCAATTTTAAATTAACATTGAAAGACCTTGTTTAAATTAATTTTTAATCTCTATATGATATGTGATATCCATAGGGGATTTCACCCTCTAACTTGTATTAGATTAGGTATCAATGGGTTTGGTGTCTTTGTGAACCCGAGATAATATTTGGTTAATAAAAAATAATGAAATGTGATAACTTTTTACGTTATGAATTTTAATTTCATCATTATTCCAATTAATAAACAATTTTTTACTTGATATTATTTTAGATGTGTTTGGTGGTGTATTACTGAGTTTTTATCACAACCAATCCAGGGTGCTTGATTAGTACCGTAAAATAATTCATGTTTGTAGGAAATGGTAAGGAAAAGAGCCCAATAATTGATTGTTGAGTAAGGATGAAACATTGATGAAACACTCTGAGATTTTTATGAGAGTGATTTTTTTAATTTCATTGATGTGTTGGGTTGTACACTACACTACTAGAATCTTGTGGTACTCATAACACTATATTAGTTTAATGTATACAAAATACTTTGATTGGAATGTGTAATGCACAATGTTGAGTTTCTTCTATACCATATGTTTTAAACAAGACAGAGTTTTACCATACCGTAGAATATTGTTAAAATATTTTTTTTAAAATAATTAGATAAAAAGTATCCATTATAATTATGAATAATATTTTCTGACCTATTAAAATATATCGATTACATGATGAATTAATTTGTTACCAAATAATATATATAAATTCAATATAAAGGTAATATATTAAATTTTAAACATCCAAATTCATTATGTAAAATAATATAAATAAATTAAAATTATTAAATGATATTAATTTAATATATGATAGATATTAAACTAAATATTTTATTATATTCATCAAATATATTTTATAGTCATAATATATGAAAAAATCAATTTTATGCATCTATAAAAATATTTTTCAAAAGTGTATTTTTTCACCTTTTAATGGAGAACCCATTTTATATTAGATTCATGAGATATTTAAACATCCAATTTGAAAAAAAAATATTTAATTAATAATATAATAATTAATTTTTTTTCATTTATGGTGTTTTTCTGATATGTTTCATGTTTTGATGAATAGTAAAATATAAAAAATTATATTTGAAAAAAATTATTAAATTAGTGTTTATTAATATGTTATATTTTTTTATGGATTTAAAGTATAATTTTATTAATTTTTATTAATTAATTCAGTGTTTATCTTTGGAATCAATTTCTTGGTAAAATTTTGTATAAAAAAATTATAAACATTTGAAGGTTTTCCTTTTAAAATATTATTTTCTCATTTAGTCATGTGGATTAATTTTAAAATAATTTATATCAATTATGTATTTTGAATTTTCATAAATAGATTTCAAATTTTGAATCTGGGGGGTATATTTTTTAAGTAGTTCCTTTTATTTTTTTCCTTTGTTAATAATATCATTATTAAATTTTTTATTACCACGGTTAAAGATATATAATGTAAATAAATGTGAATATAATATTAGAAATATTATTAAATTACACTAAAAGTTGTCCAAAATACATTTTATGTGTTTTTTGAGTCTGAAATCATCTTTGGGCCTATTTTGCGACCTTTGGATTTAACATGGTTGTCAGTATGACATTTATAATTTTTTTAATGTAACAACAATGATGTCAAAATCATTATTCTCATTCATATTATAATTTAAATTTTTAGTTATATAAGAGATATTTTGGTATATAGGTAGTATTATGTAATATAAAATTTTTACGCACCTCGTGGTTATTTATTTATAAATTTACTCAAATAAATAATTAAATTATATGGTGATTCAATGATTATGCAGTAATTTATTATTTAATAGAATAATCAACTAAAAGATATTAGAATATTATAAATTATAGTTTGATAAGAATAATATCACGCAATACCTATATATAATTATTTTACATGTAGTTGATAATTAATTGTAGTTGGTTCAATCATATATTAATTTTTTTATATTTTTTAAACAAATATAATGATTTGTTTCATAATTCACACAATTTATATTTTATCATTTATAATATTATATTAAATGAAAGAAAATTCATAAAAATCTCTATTTTTCAAAAATAAGTATAAAAATGTTTAAAATATAATAAATTATTAAATTGGGGTAATTTTTTAATATTTATTATAACAATATTAACTAATAAGTAGTTAAAACAAATTTTGTCGTGGATAGAGTTAAAGAGATTAATTAAGTGTTAAATCTAAAATATAAGCGTAATAATATGAAATAAGCTTGTCTAAAAATTATTTTCTCTGATTATTTTGATAAATACTCTTCCTATATTAGGAATATATAATTTTTGGATCATTTGGAACATAAATTCAATTTTTATTAATTAATTACATTTATATTTTCCCAAAGATCCCCTGAACCCATTTCTAAAAACACACATCCTACACAACTTATTCAAATAACATTGATAATTAATTATAGGTCATAACGAACCAATAATCATCATAAAAATAACTAATAACATTATCAAGGTTATTTTAATATCAAAATACCACATCGTGTGTCCCTAATAAGTGATTTAGGGAGAGATCCTCAATCAAAAGTAGATAACCTTACCAACTCATTCAAAGTTGTTTCTTATTATACATACTATTAATGTGTTTATTCAATTAAATTGTAATACCTCTGATATCACTATTATTATGAGATTTTATAATGATTATGAAACATCTATATGCAATCATTTATTCATCCTATGAAAATCTGATGTTCCACATGTGTGTACGTACGTGTAATCATCTCTACATTGTAATGTAATATATATTTCACCACCACGTTAATTAATTGAGTATAATGACAGAGATTTATATTATATATTATTATTATTATAAAAATGATATATATTTTTGAAAAATATATATAACATCAACTTCCTTACATTTATCCTCAAGAGAATGATATCATCCCTCGTGCAAAGTTACAACATTGCATCTCCACAACATGATGAGATTCATCCATCATGATAAATATTTGAAAAGTGACTAAAAAATATATAAAGAATAAATATAAAACCTAAAAATTATAATTCTAATATAATAATAATATATATAAATATTTCATTTCCACTCATACATTAAGTGTTATTGAAAATGAAAACAACGTTCACTAATACATACGAAATACCATCTCCATAAATGTTGTATTTAATTTCACATATAAATATATTATATATTTTTTTATAATAAATATATAAGAAATATAAATCATGTTTTAAATTATTTATGTAATGAAAATATTATCTATATAATTGGAACAAGAAAACAAATTCAAAACATGTACGATTAACATTGAAAATGTCACCCGAAACATAACATTTACATGGAGTAAATAACAAAAAGGTAATAAAATTTACAATTTTAAAGATATATTGTATTATATATATGAATATAATTTTGGGATATATTAATAAAAAACATATACTTATTGTATACCTATTTTTAACGAGTATAAATAGAGTTAAGACACAAGGTACAAGAATTTAGTCTCATTTTTTATTTCCATGAGATTGATGTGTTATTCAAACTCATTAATTTTATGGGGTGTAAAAACATCCCAATGAATGTATTATATGAATTATATAATTATATTTAAGGTCATTTATATATAAATTTAATGATCAAATTTTCAAGTTTTTTTTACAGTTGAAATGTTTTCAATGGAGTATGATAGTGTTGTCTTAATTTATCTTCATTGGAAGACATGTTTTATTATTCACCAGTGTTTTAAACTAGGAATATATACTTACATTTTACATGTTACATCATTAATATATTTATTTTTATTATATTTTAACAATCTATTAATATTATTTTTTCATAGGGATTATGTTAAAAATGATTCAATGTTGTATGGGAAACATTGAAATGTTTGAAAATTATTATCTTCATGAAATGTTTTTAAAATAAATATTAATCACATTTTCCAGGAAAATGATTCTAAGGAAATGTATAATGTTTTAATTTATTTTAAAAATTCATTATCGATATATTTAAAAATATATTTTCAAATAATATGTTTTAATTTCCAATTTTCATTACTTAACGGGATTTTTTATACATAATTATATACTAGGACATATTTATCATCGATTTACATGCATAATAAAAATATTTTCTTCTATATTCAAAATATTATTATAAAATTTTTTAATCTTAGTTTTACCAATATATGGATATTTCTTAAATGAGTTAGAAGAAATATTTAGTCATTTATTTATGAGTTTCTTTTTAAATATTTTAGAAAAATGTATGAGAATAACCATCTATGATTACATTGTTATATGTTAGTATTGTTTTTCTAGGGATGTGAATAACTATTTCAATTATTATTATTTTTACGAATGAATATTTTTTTGATGGAATGTTATTTACAAAACACATTTCCTATTTTGGGGATATGATATGATTTGATATAATATTTATTTTTTACGGTATATATATATATATATTAATGATTACATTATGATATGGGTGGGACCCATATCTCGTTCCCATGAATAAGGTGATGGTTTATATAGTGGGATATAGAGATAAAATATCTTTTCTTAAAATATGGTTACGGATGTGAACCATGTCTACCATGATCGTTATGGGAATAAACCATGGAAACCAATATCCTATGGGATGTGAAACTGTACTACAATGATGGACATAGCAGTGATACCATTACTAATATGAAAATCATTATTACAAGTTTATGTCACTTCCAAAGTTCCCTATTTTATTCCTATGTCATTATTTCATGCATTAGGTTTTCTATTTAATTATGATTCATTTTTTATGAATTGTCAATATTTATGTCAGGAATATTGGGGATGATTTTCTGTTATTTGGGGTGTGATCATAAAATGTAATGCTTATATAATAATATCTTAATGTTCTAATTATGATTACATATCTTATTTGTTTACCCATATTGAGAATCATTTCTCAACCTCTTCATTTTTTTCTTTTCACTGGGTTATAAGGAATGGTTTTAAGTTGGAGTACTATATATAATGATCATGGTGGGAAACATTGATGATCATCTACTAGACTAGATGTTTTTATTATATGATTCCAAGGGAACTAAACTAATACAAAATTTTGGTTTTGGTTTTTTTAATATAATAAGTATTAATCAAAATATATTTAATGTTTATGTATGAAATATTATTCTATTATAGTTGGTATTATTAATTTTTTTTATTATTATCAATTAGAAAAAATGATGGAAAAAAATTATTGAGAATGCTATGGACATACATAAGGATATGTCATGGGATAAGGAAATGTTTTGTAAAATTTCATGGAATTATAGTAAAAGATGGATCTAGTGGGATTCTAATAATAAATCCCTATCTTGATACTATATTTTTTGGTGGCACTAGAATAGATTTGGAAAGGGGTAACAACACTAACAAGGGTTGTGGATCCTGAATTGATCACAAAATTGTTTAGGAAAAATGGGTATTTCTGTACACCTGGTTTGACACTCATGGGGGATATTCTTTGGACATTCACAAACTCATAAAAAACATTATGAAATATTTAAATAGAAGTTAGATATAGAATAACCATGTTAAACCAATGTTTTCATGTATTAAATAAGTAAGTTTCACGATTTGGACATTCTATAAGTTGGTTATCATTATTATGTGGTCCCAAAATATGATAATTTTATTTTTCATTGATTTTTAGATTTAATCAATTTGGGGAACCAAAAGAAATTGTGATGACATTAAATGTGACTGAATATTTGTTGATGAGAAGTAAAATTGGACAGTAACTGGAATGAAGGATGTTGTGATAATTCCAATTGTGTTTTTGAAAAACATGTTTAACAACACGTATGTTAACCACTTCTTAGACTATCCAAAGAAGTGGATAAAATAGTTTACTGAGAGTTCAGGTAATGGAGACCATTTAAGGATGAAGATGTGGTTTCCTTTTTTCAATAATGATGAAATAACAACCTATGTGAATGTATTATATGAACAAAAATATGTGTTGACTAATGAAAAATCATTACAAAAAATTGGTAAATGAAAATGAAAAATATAGTTTTCAATTAATGAAATAGACAAGAATATTGGTTTCTCTAAGACACTATCAATGAGCTAATACAATATGCATGATATTAAAGGTCATTATGAAAATATATATCCTGAACACCCAAAGATAATAAAAATGGTTTTATGACTAATGTTAATATTGCAGATGAGGATAATTCTACATATGATACGTGTATGGAATGATGTATTATGTAATAAGATGATGTAGCCTTCTTATGGGATAATTATTAAGTGTAATAGTCATTTTTTTTATTTAATGGGATTCAATAATTATGTTATATGAATGTAGAAATATACAGATATCAATATATTTATATTATTCCTTAAGTTTTTACAATTTAATGTTTCATGTTTCCAATAAACTAGAAAAGAGATTTAATGTTCATGTGAAGTTTTGACTAATGGAAAGATAATTCTTAATATGATACTTATGTGACTATAATTATGTTTGGATAAATATATATAGGATATCATATGTAAATTGATAGTAATTATTTCTTTGTCACAAATTAGGTATTTGTTGATATGTGGGTTATGATATCGTGGATTGTGAGTAATAATATTTTAGACTTAAGGAAAATATAGATAAATCATTATAAAAAGGAAAAATATATGTTATAAAAATATATTATGGTATTTTAGGTTATTAAAATGATTCAAGAATCTTTAAGATGAAGTTATTTGCATGTTTGGAATGTGACAACCAAGAGATAACCTAGGTTAAATGGGAGTTATATGTTAAAAATAAAAATTACAATTCCATATATAGATTTCAATTCTCAAATGTATAAATTATTATAAGGTAAACAATTTATAGAATTTTTTATGTTAATCATAAGATGAGGTTTTTGTGATTAATTTATTATCTCTCAATTTCAGGATTTATACATATTTGATAACTTCTGAAAAAATAATTTGTACGGAAAGATGGAATGAAATTTTATTCTATTTATGTATTTAATTATATCCTTACACTTTATGAATGAAAAATTATAAAACATTTAATGTAATAAAATATGAAGTGGAAATAAGACAAGGAACTATAGGGGATGATGTTTTCTAAAAATAATGTTCATATATCTTATCACGAAAATTCATTTACATTTGAAAATGTGTATTTAAATAATATGTTTTTATGTTATGAACATTATTTATGATATCATTGTCATATTTCATGTATCTTATGTTTATTTAATTTTTTGAATTTTCCCTCGATCAACTAATTGCTTTTGATATTTGATCTTTACTAATATCCATGATTATTTATTCCTTTCCTCCAAGTCCCAAACCTCATGTTTGTTCTCCTATATTGAACCAAAGTTATGATTTACATTGGTAAAAGTTATTTTTCGGTTTTAAATATTAAAATGATATTTTATCAATCTATTTTTTATAATATGGGTTTCAATGAAGGAAATATTCTTGTATTAGTCATTTAATAACGTATGCCAATATCGAGTGCTAAATTCATTTTAATGGGGTTGAATGTAACACCCAAATATTTTTATGAGGGATTTTTTTAATATCGTTAATCTCTTTTGTTTTACAATAAACAAAGATAATCTATCACTACATACAACTTTATTATATCTTGTGGTATACAATACCCTATTATTGTCTTTTTGTTACCCACAATGTTTATTTTTTTTGATAGCATGGGTTTCATGTAAGGCTGAGTTTTATTAAATAATTGTATATTACAAAATTTTTATTATTTAATATAATATGAAATAATATATACAATAAATTAAGTAATATAATTAAATATCACATGAAATCCTATTGTTTAAAATATAAATTAATTTCTCAACAATTAATATATTAGAATTTAATATATATGTAGTATTTTTATTTTTGAGACCCAAAGAGATCTCGTATTGATAAATTATGATAATTACAATTATCAAAATGTAAAAACAATATATATATAATATAATAAATTTTTTAAAAAATTATCCATGGATTATATTTTATACGCACAAGAAAATGACCTATAGAATTTTATGCACAAATCAATATATTTTTCAAAAGGGTAATTTCATCACCTTTTAATAGTGAACACATTTTAATCCAATTTATGACAAATTTATATATAATATTTTCAAATTATAAAACATCTTCAATAAATTAGGGACATAAAATTTTAATTTTTTTAAATTTTCATATTTTTTATAAAGTTTAACGCTTTGATGAATTGTATGAAATTGATAAATTTTAATTGAAAATAACATTTTTCAAAAAAATAATTTATATGAATATATTATATTTTTGATTTGTATTAATCCATAATTAGAATATATTTTTTTCAGTTAGACCAATTGTGTTCATTGAAATCAACATTCATTGATATAATCAATAAAAACATTTTTAAATTGTAACATTTTACATTAAAAACATGTTTTCGTGTTCTGTCAATGAGATTAATATTAAAATGATATCTATCAATTATGTGTTCAAAAATTTGAAAATTCGACATCATATTTATAATAATAGGTTCAAAATGTAGTAAATATGGCACTATTATTTTTCATATTTATGAATTATAATGTTAGCAATTATTTTTATTACAACAGTTAAGGGTAAATCCGATGATTATAAGTCAAAATTAGTTTATAAATTTTATAAAATTACCCTATAACATGAAATAAAGTCCTTAGATGATTTTCTCTAAACAAAAAACATCATTTGGACTAAATTATTAAAATTGGAATCCACTTGGATGTGAGTATAATATTTATAATTTTCTATATATTTTTATAAAAATAATTCAAAATAAAATTTCTAAAAATTGTATAATTTTAATGATGGCGGAATATAAGGGATATGTTTCACATTTAATCATATTTAGGAATATAAATTTTATTAACTATATAATTTTTTTATTAATAATTTTTAGGTAAAATTTAAATATATTTTATTCTGACACTACGATGATGCGTTAATTTCTTCATTAATGAAATAATAAAATAAATGATATTAAATTTATCAAGTAATTTTTTTTTTCTATAATTCTTTTCGTATAAATTATTAGGGATTTCATTAACATGAAATTGATAATTAAAAGTCTTATTTCTATAGTAATCTTTTTTTATGATATATTTAAACATAAACTAATGAATACTTTCTAAATTGACCAAATTGATATTATATAGTAAATTTTATTTTCCATATTGATATAAAATTCATCAAAAACAATAAATTGAGAATATAACTTAAATATTTTTTAAAAAATAGGCAATTATCTATTTGTAGTTAGTTTTACATATTAATGTAACTATATTTACTCATAAGTTGTAAACACACAAGTTGTCATGATAAAGGTTTAATCGATTAATTTAGGGAAAGAACCAAACTATAAGGCTGTTAGTATTACCGAAACATGACTAAAAATTATTTGATGATTTCATTTTGACACAAAAATATATTATATTTATAATAAGTTTGTTTTGAACCATTTTTAATATAAAATAAATTTGTATTATTTTCATATTTTGAGTGTTTCCAAAATATCCCCTACCTCATTTATGAAAAGGAACCTTCTACCTAACTTGTTCACTTCACATTAAACAGTAATGATCATCATTTTCAAGAAAATTTCACTTCTCATCTTCTCAAATAATATTATATAGTTTATGGTATTTTCAAAATTCTACCTCTAGTGTACCTAATATGAGATATTGAGGGAGATTTCTAAATAATAATTAATCATCTTACCAACAATTTCAATTTTTTTATTCTTATAATTATTATTTAGGTAATAATTAAATTATAATGTAATAAATCCATTATCATTTATATTATAAAATGTTTTTATGAAAATTTACCTGAATATTCCTCCATTTATTCATTATATGAAAAATGATATTACCACACAAGTATACATACAGTTTAGGGTGTATTATCTAAGACAACCATGGCTACAGAAGAGTTACTACACCTACTTCAAATACTAATGAAGGCCTTATCTCGACTCAAGATAGGACACACGCTTTTAAAAAATGATGTTTAAAGTGATCTTGAGTCCTCTGATCATAATGATACTCCGGGATAGATTGAAGATACCTCTCTAAATTATTTTTAAAAAAAATTTAAATATCCATTTGTGTTTGAGGATGGTTTCACAATTACACATCCATGAAATACTAGAAGACGCAAAGATTACTCCAACATTGAACGCACAATTGTGCCGAGATCAGTGAATGATTCCATGTCTGAACCTATTGAATCCCCTTAGGAAAAAATTCTTGATGATAATTCCAAACCTCAACCTGGAGAGGACCCTCAATAAAACTCTTAGGTTGCTGCCTCTCGTACTGTATTATATTACTTTTCTCAGAATTTTGACGAATATGAGCTACAAGAGTGGATTCAATATATGGATGGGCAATAAGAAATATGCCATAAAGAGTTTCAGGATGGTATGATATCAGCTGGAGAGTATCTTAGTATAAAATAATCCATCTCCCTTGAAAAATCTAAGATGACCATCAAATCATCCTAAATATGGCCGGATTAGTCTGCTCTTATCTAAAGAGATGGCTGGTTTTTGTGGTTCAACTTTCTTGGATAATCTTACAGCATTAATGTTTCAGGAAAAATATGATTTAATGGCTGTTTATGTTTTGTTGTGACTCATGTTGCAGCATTATTCCTTTGAAGATGGTTCCTCTTGAAGTCTCGGTCCTGAAACTCTATCTGGCTACTTTCTATGTTCTTATTCCTGCATGATGTTCTGATCTTATCATGATCTTTGCACTACTATTCTGCTTGATGTTCTATTCAGAATCTTGATTCTGATTATGACCCGTTAATATCCCTTTTGGTGGAATTGGATTCATGTAATCCTTGGCCTTGAGACTCCTGCTGCAGCAATATTCTGATGTTGGACTCTCTTGAAGTCCCTATTTTAATGCTCACTCTGGCTGGTAATGGCGATGTAAGTTGTTTGGTTTCTTTTTTTGGGATGATGTTGTCATTGTATTTTTTTATCCCCATTAATTCCCTTCTGGTGTAAGTGCATTACACCTTGTGTTTGTATTGTTTCATTTTTATTTTAATAAATTCCATTGGCTGATTTAATTGGGAAACCAGTTCATGTCTCTGCCTTCATCAAAATAAATACACCCAACTTACTGTCTCTTCATTGTGGTGTAATATATGTCATCTCTTCATTTCATTGATGAGTATAATGATGAAATAAATAATTAAATATTATGATAATAGAATTATATTTATTTTTTAGAAAATGATATACATTCCATTTCATTTATTTTATTATAAATGGAATGATATTTTCTCCCTTGTGTACATACAACTTATCATCTACATGATGCAATGTGATACATATTCCTTGCTAACCATTTAAGAAATGATTATAACGACATATATATTGATTAAATAATAAATACATGGAATAATAATTATAATAGAAATATATAAACATATTTATACATTTAATTTTCATTTTTTCATTCATTAAGATATGAAAATAGAAACAATGTACATGAATACGTATCACTTACTACCTCCATGAATTTTTTATTCAATATCATATATATATATATATGATTTATATATATTCATATAATAAGTTAATATTTTTTATAAATCATGTTTTACATTTTTGATGTAATTAAATATTGACATATTCCATATGACGAAGAATAAGAGATAAAACATATACGATTAACAAATAAAATATCAAACAAAATGTAAAATTAACATAGAGAAAATAATAAACGGGTAATATAATGTCTATGTAAAAAAAAATATTTTAATAAATATTAATATGGTTATTATTTTGTGAATAATAAACATACCATAATTATATTGGAGGTTTTTATGATTACCAGTATAGTCAAGACATAAGGTAATTAAATTTCACCTCACTTTTTTATTATGGTAAGATAATGCCCTATTCCCCAAACATATCGTTAGTGTAGTGTACATACTACCCATGAATGTATTCTATGAAATTTATAGTTTAATTTAATTTTATTTACATCTACATTTAATGATCTAAATTTCACGAGTTTTTATGATTCATAACACACCGAATGAGTAAAGTAGTTTGGCCACTATTTTCCTTTATTGAGAAACATGTTTTTATGCGTATATGTTCTTTTACGAGTTGTATGTAATGAAAAAAATGAAATTCTAAATAGTAAATATTATTTATTTAATGATATTTGAGGCTTTATTGTTATTATTATTTAATGAGGTTTTAAATGAAATTTTTCAAAGTCGTGTTGAATATATTGTAATTTTATATTTATATTCTACTCAAGAAATTTTCAAAAAGATATGTTAATATTTTTTTCATGGAAATAGATTCTGAAGAAAATTTTAACGATTATTTTTTTTAAAATATTAATTTATATGTTTTAAATTCCAATTAAAAAAGGATAATTTCATAATCTCATTACTTTTTGATATTCTTTATATTTATGTATTTATTATTGTATATTTAACAACCATGTCCATATTTTATAAAATTATTTCCAAAATATTTTTACTATTATTATAAAATTTGTTAATGTATTTTTTCCAAATTTATGTAATTTTATTAAATATTTCAAATGAAATTTTTATTCATTTTCATAACATGTAATGATTTGACTTTTTAAAATAAAATTATGATAATGATGGTTTATATATCTTATAAAACAAAAAAAAAGATTTTTATGATTTCATCGAAACATAATGACTATAATATTCCCATAAGTTGTTTCAAGGATATTTTTTATGAAAATTATTTCTTTTAAAATAAAATGAAATTTCATGGAAGAATTATGTTTTTAAACCAGAAATGATATTTTCCTAAAGAATTGTTTTCATGAGTTAACTAGATATTTTTTCCATCTATGATAACATTTTTTGATTTTACTTATATTTTAATTATGATATGATTAAATGTTTCAATTATTATTCATTATATTAAATTTTATGTCTGTGTTGGAATAATAAATATAAAACCATTCATTTTTTATGGGTTATGATATGATACCTGATTTATCTTCTTGTGGAACATATTTGTAAGATTTTAGTTTGAGATTGATGGGAACTATATCTACATTCACCACATTTGGTAATGATTTATATCTTATGAGATAATCATAATCGACCTTGTCTACCAAGACAATTATAGAAGTGAATCATGACTAGTAGGTTGTTTTTGGGAGTAAACCGTGGCGACAAAGATAGTGTGGGAAGCTATCCCATGCTACTATGATGGCCTTTGAATTGATTACATGAATACTATGGAAATATATATTATATGATTACGTGTCTTTCATAGTTAAATATTTATTTTGTTATGATATCATGTCTCATGTTCTTTTATTCCATATGATTAATGTATTGTAGAATGATAGACATCATGTTATGACTCATGTTGATATTCTTTTTAATGCATGGTATGATCATCGTAAGTTATGCTAATGTTATCACCCTCGTGCGTTCTTATTATGCATAAATATCTTAAATGTTTTCCCTTATTGAGCGTCAAACTCTATATTTTCTTATGTTTCATTTTACCTGGTAATAAGGAATGGTTTTATGTTGGAGTACAAAAGGGAAGGATCTAATTGGGAAATGATGAAGATGATACACATAACAAGAAGCAAGTGTTCCATGATTCCAAGGGAACTAATCTAATACAGTTTTTTGGAATTTGTTTGTGTAATGTAATAATTATTCCCAAAATGTGATGTAATTTCCATTAATAGAAATGTAGCATCTTTATAATGGGTCATGGATCCTTACATGGATTCCAAACAAGCATAAGAGAGTGTACGTGTATTAGTTTTTAATAATTTTGAAGCATGACACTTTTTGGGCATGAGATGTCTATCGTTTAGTTAAGGATATTGTTTTCAATTTTTTTTCCAACATGTGATACTGTTTTGTTTTTGTTTTTGTATTGTTATGGTTCTCTGATATTTTTTTTGTATATTTCATTGTTATTTATGTTGTATTTTCAGTTTTGATAAATATTTTAATATCCCCCATATTATATATATTAGGCATTTAATTATCATTTATTTCCTCTAGAATACATGGATATATTCTTGAGGTCATGTTACCGATCGGCTTGGTGCACCAGTATGTAGAACCCAAATCGAAAAATTACAAAGTGGTATCACATGACATTTATTTTAATATTTTTTCTTATTCTTTCTAAAATGTTGACAAGGGATTAGGATGAGTCATACCTTGATCAGGAGTATGTTCAAGGTATTAGATAACCCTTTTATGATGGTAAAGGCCAAGTACCATGGGCGGGATTAATATTAATAATTTTTGATGTTATAGTTGGATGTTATTTCACCTTGTTCCATGGGTATATTGTTTTATCTAATGGATTTGTGAGGATTTTTTGTGATTTTACTCCTGGATTAGAAATATAATGTGAGTTTTACATACACGAAACATTATAGGCATCTAAATATTACTATGAGGTGCATCACATTAGGAATGCATTAAATAATATGTATTTGGATGAGTTATTAATATGAAAGTTAATTTTTTTAATCTATAATTTTTTTTAAAAACGATTTATAATTTGGATTTGTAAATTTTAAACAGATGAAATATGTGAAAATTTGGATTTTAATTGTTAACATGAAAGTGGGAGTTTTTTACTCTTATTATTCATAATGTAGATGTAAAACGGTCATTGGTTATGATAATGCCCCAATCTAGACCATGTGGCACGAATATTGGGAAAAATATTATTACAAATGTGAATCTATATTATATTAATGTTTTTATGTTTTATGATGTGTAATAATATTCTTGTTTATAATGGTATATAAATACCTCCACGATGAAATTTTATGATTAGATAAAAGGCTAATATGGATTGAGATGTTCCTCCAAATGTGGATCATTAGTCTCTGATGGATCAAGATGAGGTAGATGGAATGCTCTCCCTTGTAATGTTTTATCAGTAATTTTATTTTTTGTAAAGAGTCATTGTATTGATTGTGATGTGTATGTTTGAAACGAAAAAATAGTTTTAGGTACAACACCATATCACTCTTACTGGAGTGAGAGGACCTGATGTAGATGGGTTATGGATTGTTTCTATATATATGATTCGTGAAAACATTGGGACTAATGACAAGAAATGAGTCAAATTAGATACATAAATGTTACATGACCATGGGAATTGTTAGAGGGATATCTAGACTCAGGATGGAAAACGATACAATATGATATGGATCGACATCCAAGAGATGTTCCAGAAACACTTTTATCATGAGACATTGATATAAGAGAGTGGGGAAAAGATTATAAGGCTATGATATGGTATTATTTCTATAATAGACTATTCTAGGGGATTTATGGATTTTTACTTCTTTTCTCCAAGGTTTTTGGGGATGAATCTACCATTAAAAATGGTTTTAATATCTACTTGAATGAGAAATTAATCCCCAGGTGAACATCATTATGATGAATACGTTTTCTGATGTAGTGAACAAGGATGCAATTTTTTAGGGTAAACTGAAATTGTATTCCAATGGAGAGAAATTTATATCTTTGTGTTGATTAGAGGGTGCATCCTATGAGAGGAGGAATCTGTAGTGTGTGAATTCCAGACATGGTGTATCAAAAATGGAGGCTAGGGGGAAGGGTCAGTCACAAAAGTCATTACCTGGGTGATCTCTCACTAAAATAGTGGGCCTTTTGATTTTAGTAGACATTTCCCCCAACCAAAAAATGTGTTTTGACCATTAAGAAGGATGAGATATCTTAAACGGTTTTACATAAACACAATATATATGGGTTGTGATGGAGAAGATAGATAGAACAATTATATAGAGAGGGGGGGTTACACCTTACTAGTATAAAAGATATAATTGTACTAGAAATGTTGGTTGAATAAGTGGATGTGGTAAATATTGGAATGAGAACTCATATCATCCATGTTGTGTAGATTATTTGACTCATATTACATCACTACGAAGACGGAATGAATTATTTCAAGCAGTTCAGCCTATACTGTTTGATGGTGAGGCTAGACCATCAAAATATATAGGTATTATTCTTATATCTTAAAGAAAATCAACAACCTTATTTGATACTTCTTCCACACAATATTTTATATATCATAAACATGTGAATTTTTTAGATTGTATATAGTGTTTTTCAATGGGGTTATGTTGATCACTACTACTTTTGGAGTTGGATTGAGAGACCACTATTTGGGAAAAGGATTTTCTATTTTTGTAGAGGATTATCATTTCTTTGGGGAGAATTATATTCTAGATATGTTTTGAATTGACCAATTAATGGTTATTTACTAGTTAGTTTCATTCCATTCGCACATAGAGTGTCACTATAGGATAATTCCTTTTATAACTCCTAAAGGTGAAAATTATATTCACTATATAGAGTGGGATATCTAGGCTGACCAAAAGGGGATATTACCACGAAATTCGGAGAGCTCAGTGCCCCTGATTCGTGTCTGTTGCAAGAAGATGGGGGTGTAATCAATTATTTATTTCCACCCACATTGTAAATTCACCATGATGGTATTCATGATGACTTCCTAGGTCTTCCAACTAAGAGTGGTTTTAAATTTACTGTTGAGATCATGTATGGGGATAAGTCATTTTCTGATCCCCCATAATTAGTGGTAGTAATATACCTTCATGGGCTTAATTATCAAATGGAATAATTGATGTACAAGAGTATTATAATCTGAGTACGATGCCAAATAGATCCCAAGTCATGTTTTATATTATGTCCAAAGGGAAATTGTTATTGTGTGTTGACTACAGAAAGTTGATCTAGATTTCTATTAAGAGTTGATATCCTCTTCCATATATTAATGATCTATTTAAATACAGTAGAGGTGATTATTTTTTATCCATGATTGGATTGGGAAAAGGGTTCCATCATTTGAGAGTACATCCTCTTGTTATACCTCATACTACATTCAGTAGAAGGAATAGAATTTATGATTTCTTGTTATATCGTTGGAGATTTTGATCCCACCAACAATTTTTATGTCCCTTTTGATCCAAATCAGACATCAATTATACGATCAGTCTATGTTATTAAATGTGAATAAAATCTTGGTTTTCTCAAAGACACATCATGATCATTCCCAACATCATTACATCGTCTTTAATGTAATGAGATATAATCAGTTATACACCATACTATATTTGTGCCAATTCTAGATCGATTAGTTATATTTATTGGGTTACATAATCATGGATGAAGGTGTGTATGTGGACCCAGAAAACATTTAGGAAGTCATTTCATGGGACCATCTAAATAAGGTTTTTGAAATCTACTATTTTCTTGGTATATGGTCATATTATCAGAGCATCACATATGGATTTTCCTTCTGGGAATCATGTATATCATGATTGACCAAGAGAAATGTTCTTTTTGAATTGTCTGGAGCATGTTAGAGTTCATTCCAGTAGTTGAAATAGCATTTGAATACCACAACAGTCTTGATCCTAGTTGAGTGAGGGGAAGAGAATACAATTTTCAAGGACGCATCTGTGATTGGATTTGTCAGAGTGTTCATAAATGGGGGCCAATATCATGAATATGGGATGTGGAAGCTGAATCTCTGGGAATGAAACTATCATACACACAACCTCATGTAAGAATCTATTTTTAATTCCATGATGTGTTGTCGGTACTATCTAGTGGTATAAAAGTTTTCATTGTATATAGATCATATGATATTAAATTATATATTCTACCAAAAATTATAAAATATATTGTTGAGGGGTGGGATTGGTTTATGTAAACCATTGATTTTGAGCTAGAATATGTGCCCTGGAAGGGAAACAATGATTCAGATGAACTGAGTTGGAAAATATAGAATGATGATGTTTATAATTCTAGCTATGAGTGGAAGATGATGCCATTTCTAGCTGGCATGAATATTGTGGACTGGTAGGGAAATGATAATATGACCCTTATATTAGTATAAATAGAGTATAAAATTATAATATTGTTCATGGAGAGGTATTATGAGAATCAATAATGTTAATATATCATGGATAACTAGAATTTTGGGGAGACATATTTTGATTGTAGAATTAGTGAGGATGAAATCATATTTGTGCAGGGTTGTTTTGTTGTTCCTTCTAATATAAGAGAGGATCTGATGCAAGAATTTTATTCATTGATGTGGGTGGTTTATACATCATTGACCAATACATACGAGGACATGAATAAACAATATTGTTCATTAGGTAAGAAAAAGATATAATTTTGTTCATGACATGATGATACACATTTTAATAGGTAAAGGATGAGTAGCAATGACCTGGTGGTTTATTATAGCCATTTCTGATTATATAATGGATGTGAGATGATGTAACAATGGACTTTTTGGGGGGTCTCCAATGGATGTCATTAAAATTACATTATTTTGTTGATTTTTTATTTTTTATTGAAATAACAACATTTCATTCTTTTCTATGAAACTCTATCATTAGATCATTTGAGAGACTTATATGATCCTATGATTGTACATCTTCACATGGTGCAATAGAGTATAGATTTAGAATAGGACTCACATCATATTTTTCATTCTTGTTTGGTGTTACATAAAGATCAGGGAATATAGATTTTAATGTTTATGATATTCCACCCAATGATTGATGGGATGTTAAAATGATAAATACATCTAATTTAGGTAATGCACTGGGTATATGTTCTTCACTTTGGAGATCAATGAGAGAATAAACCAAAAACTTTCAGAGATATCCTATAAAAATTGTTAGTATATTACTATTCATATGGAAACATATGAGAATAATTATGGTATGACATATTGGTCACCTTTATGTTGGATATAGGGAGGTGAGTCATAGCTATTAAGACCAACTTTCATTTATGAGACATCAAAGAGGGTTCAATAGATTTAGAAGGGAATGGATATATATTAGTATAGACATAAGTATATGTTGATAAAAATCAATAGCCCATATAGTTTATAGAGGGTTATCTCATTTTCCATTGGTTTTCATGTAGACTGGGTCCTGCACGATTATATGAGAGGGAAAATTGGTTACCAAGTTTGTTGGACCATTTATGTTTATGGAGAGAATCAAATCAGAGTCATATCGATTGGATTTTACATATTGATATAGTTTAATAAAATTTTGATTTCTAGTGTCACAACATCATTAGTATCACTCGGACCCTTCTCATGTGATCCTTGTTGTTGAATTTGAGTTTGAGAGCAAGGACTTTTTACATTGAATCTGATATTTATGTTAGATCATTGTGCGATTCTATAGTGGGAAATGTATATGCTGATAGATAATGTATTCAAGAATTATGGTTGTGTTTAAGAAGAATAATTATAGATTTAAGAGGATATTTGGGTTTAATATCTCAATATTTAACCTCTGAATCTTTGAGAAGGATGGGGGTAAAACAAGAGGAAGATCATATATAATGTGGTGAGATTATAAGATCTCATCCATTTCCGGTGATGCCACCAGCTCATTTATAGCTAATTCATTTTCATGTTTAGGTTATACGTTGGTTGAGGCATGTCATAGGTTAATTTGGTGAAAATTGGATGTTTCTAGAGGGAATATGGGAATTCATTAATGGTTCATGGCTCTCCCAAACCTTGTGGCATGTCCGAGAAACCGTACAACCCTATACAGATAAATATAGGGATTGCATGTATTGAAAAAAAATTTCAATCAATGCATCCTTTTAAGAGTTACCACTCACACCCTCATGTAATGTGTGTGGTAAAGGAAAATGATTATGAAATAATATGAGAAACGTTAAAAAAACCACCAACATAAGATTTTAGCATCCAAAAATTTGTTTTAAAATTCACAATCACCCCAACCATCAACCTAATTAGACTGAACTCAACCCTATATGATTTATCTGATTTTTATAGGTTCTCATATGCATTAAAAGGTGATAAACCACATTTCTTGGAAAATCAAATACTATATCGATTAATATAGATGACTTATATTAATTGTTTCACATCCAAACTGATTTCCTTCTTATCTCCAATTTATTTTTCATCCTTTAATGTGATGTTTTCCTCCATTGGAGAGAGATTAAAGGTACATTTTCATTTATATTGATCTATTTGATCTTTTTTTGTTGATTTGGTCCATGTTCTTGTTATTCATCATGTTCATGATCATTCAAAATCTATTGGGGGTTTCATTTGCGAAATATCATCTAAAATCATGGTGTCGAGGTTATAAATTGAAAATCCTATTTTTCCATATTTAATAACATATTTTTAATTTCTAAATTGAATATCCATGATTTGGGAATTTAAATAAGAATTAAATTTTAATAAATTGAATTTCCATGTTATAATTGAAGAGGGTGAATTTGGGGAAATTAAAAATTTATTGATTTGGATTAATTCATTGGTAATTTATTTAATGGAATGATATGATTATAGAAATTATTGGGTATTTGATTTATGTAATTGGTTAATTAAATGATATTTTAATGTGTTAACAATTACGATATTGTATTTATTGATAAAGATAATATAAGTATGTTTTTCATAACATTGACTATTTAATGGGTTATTTAATTAAAATTTGATCAATTTTTTAATGATTAATGGTTCATATTATTACATGTGACTAAATTTTTGAACATTATTCATTTTTGTAATTGAAATGGGATACCGTGTTGTGAATTTAGAGAAGAATGATAATGTTGATTAAATTTGTTAAATGTATAATGTGTGGTATATTTTTATTTATTAAAAAATGTGTTTTAGGACCTAGATTGATGCTTCAAATGCCCATGGGTTAGTATAAATGGTGTTCTAGGGACACATTTATGAATGTGGTAATGACTATGATAGATGTTATAATGATTAAAAAACCCACTTCTGTGATTTATTGATAATTATTTTGGGACCCAAAAAGATTATTCAAAATTCCACTAGTTTTATTGACTGATAGATGGTTTGTGGGAGAAATATTGATGCATCAAATAACCACAAAGTCCAAGTGATCACATTTTAGGCCTAAAATGATGTCATTAGACTATGGTTCTAATTATCCATCATATGAATTGAAATTTAATTGATAAAGGAATACAATTCTTTAATGAATTTTTATTCTTTATATGATATGTATTATCCCTTGGGAATAATTCAAAATTTCCCATGGGGTGAGGAAGGTACTGATTTTTTGGGTGTCTTCATGATCCTATGAAATTATGTAGTCATTTAATGAATAATAAAATGTGATAATATTTTTGATTATGCATTATAATTTATTCCTTATAACACTTCATAAACTTATATTGATTGGATATTTCATTATACATCATTCGTTGTGGCCAATGGAGTAATAACCACAACCTACATAGGATTTCTGATTGGTACCCGAATTTATGTTATGTTATTGGGATAGGATATTGGAAATATACCTATATTAGATGTGTGAGAAGGGAAAAATAATTGATTAGGGAACTAGACATGGTGTATTGTCCTATATGGGGGTGTTTATAGTGTCTTTATTTTTTGTTTTTAATTTTTGAACATTATATATAATTTAAAAGTCTTATCTACTACTTAATTATAGATATATTTTTAGTTTCGGATAACAGGTGTTAGAAAATTCCTCTTTTTATTAAATTATTATTGTTGTTTGATATTTTATTTGGAGAAATTTTCTGTTGTTTTTGTGTTATATAAATTATTGTAACACTTCAGTAAATATTGTATAGCATCCCCATGTTACATATATTATACACATTCATCTAGTTGGTAGGCTCTTGTGTATTGGGATGATTTCTTGAAGTCACGTAACTGAATATCTTGGTTCACTGATATGTGGCTCTTGGGTAGGGACGTTACATCATGGGATTTTTAGATATATTATCATTTTAACACAAATATACTATGTAATAATATATTTATAAAGAGATTACAAAAATCAAATCAAAATAAAATAAGATAGGAAAAAATATATTACCAATCAATATATATGAAAATTATAGATCAAATCAGTGATTAAATATTATCAAATATTTATAAAGATGTTGGAATAATAATAATAATTCTGTAATTTTTATTTATAATATTATTTATTGTGTTGTATATCATTTCATTAACTCACTAATAGGTAATCCTAAAAAAATAATGGTATGTACAATAATATTATGATGTTTAATGTTTCTCTTAAAATCTTGTAGAGAATAAATATTCTATGAGATGAAAAATTATGTAATAAAATAATCATTTGTGGAATAGTAATATAAATTATAATTTTATAATAAAACCACAAAAAACATTTATACAGATAAACATAGCTCCATTATCAAACAATAATATTGACCATGGGTATATTTATGATGCATTAATTTTGTTAAAGTGTAATTCCTCATGATTTTATCTTAGTGAAATCAATCATCACCAGGTTTGTACTATAATTTATGCGAAATAATCCTTATATCTATTTCCTTTTATGGGTTTTTAACACCCAAATATTTTTATATAGCCAATAAATATATATTAGGTTGTACTATTATATATCTTATTAATCGCTAACACATCCATTATCATGTTAATAATAAATATAACATAAAACTATTATCATAATTTATAAATAATGAATTTCATGAAATATATCATATAAAAATACCAACATAAAATACCAAAATATGGGGTAAATTAATTTTAAAATTCTCCACATGTTGTGTATATACATATTCCATTATATAATATTAATGTTGAATGTAGAGTTTTTAGAAAGGTAAAAAAATATATTCTAAATTGTTTTCAGTTGATTCATGTTATAGAGTTATATTATCAATTGAATCTACCTATATTTAAATTTTTATTAGATAAAATATTATATTAATTTTAGTTATTGATGTACATCAATTATAATTATCATTTTAATGTCTATGTTCAATTTAATCAAGAGTAAGATGAAATGTTAATGGAGAACCATATTGAGATTTCAAATTACAGGGAGAAGGTTTTATGGAATCTAATATTATATTTATTTGAATGAAATTGAGACATAGTGGTGTATACTGGAGTTGACACCATATACTCTCATTGAAAATTAATTTTATTTATGTTGATAATTTGAATCCAATTTTTATTCTACATTAATCAGTCGTAATTAAATTTTTATAAATCATCATTTAGAAGGATTAAAAAATAACCTCGAATATTTATATCTAATAAAATGAAAAAGGATTTTTCAAAAAATACATACCCCATTCGGAATAACTAAAATAAATAAGAAAATTAGACATTTAAATATAATTTAAAAATAAAAATATTTTATTGATTAAGGTTCTTCACATAGGAATGATTCTTGTTTTATTGTGTTATTAGAAAATATAGGCTTGTTTTTCTAATAAGTGTATAAAAAGTTCACATATAAAAAATATTTTATAATAAATACATGTATATGTAGGATTTGAAATAGACCTAAAGAGCCTCTGGGACCCATTATGTTTTTTCACACAATCCTTCATTAATAATTTCATTTATAAATCATGGTAGTTATGTATTTAATAATAATATATAGTATAAATGAAAATTAATATTACAGATTGAAAAAATGAAAAAACAAATGAAAACTATATTAATACATGATAATTTTGGTAACCCAATATAAATGATGTTTTGTGACCACAATAAAATCAAAGCATGGCCATCGCCAGCCACATTATATCACAAAAACATATGACACCTCAACTAAAATTTAGAGAAAATAATTTATATTTCCATGATAGGGAAAAGTAATTGGAATCTCATTCCAATTTTAATAATAACTATCTATAAATATGATAATGATCATGAATAAAAGAATACATAATAAATTATTACCTATATAACATAGTAGTAATGTGCCCAGTAAAATAATAAGAGTGATGATGGTTATCTAAAAAAATTAATGTACTAGGGTATAAAGTATCTATGAGTGAAGGTGTGTACTTAGATAAAGGGTATATATTGGAAACCATCTTATTAACCATGTGGCTGGTTAATTATTAGTTTATCATGATTATCCATTAACAAGGAAGAGTCCCTTAGATAAGAAATCCTAATTGGGTTTCATTGGTGAATAAGGAAATTAACATTTATAAGTATATGTATTGATCTTTATTACGTGGGATGGTGTAAGAAATGTTTTAGCATTACTTTATTTTTAAAAATCAAATCATAGAATAATTATTGGTTAGGGAGGGATAATAGTTTTTATGGAAAAACCGGGTTTCGTAGTAGTGTTCTCAGCATTTATTGGTGAAACACTGATTTCTTGGTAATTAAATAGATCATTTCAATAGAACTATATGGTTTGGTCATAACACACCTACTGGCCCCTTCTACCCATAAATTGTAATTAATATTGAATTCATACACTATATCCATTTGATATATATGTAGATATTTTTCATTTTTTTCCCACAAACATTTGAATTTTCAGTCCATTAAATCCATTTAATATATTTTTAATGCCATTTTTTGAATTATATATTTTATTCCATGATTTTTATGGAAACTAGAAAAAGTAAATTTATCATGGTAATATTTTTTATTAAAAAAATTAGAAAATAATAATATAATCTTTTGAGACATGTGATATTCTAATGAAAAAAATAAATTAATGAATATCTCAATTTATAAATTTTTTAATGTAATTAAATTATATTTTTAAAATAATATATATCATTGATATATAATTGGGAACCATAATCTTGACTATGACTATGATCAATCATAATGAATGATAATTTAGTTTGAGACAATTTAAAGACTGAAAATTTGACGTAATGAGAAATAAATAAATTATATTGAGGGATATGGTTATGAAGTGTTGATTGGGATCTATTGGGAAAAAATATTGTTGGGATTAGTATCAAAATGAGGTTATTTGATTCATGGGTCTGTTGTGTTATTTATGCTACGTGATAATACTTTTCTCATGGTGAGGTTTTTTAATATGTAAATTTTTTCAAAAATTACATTATGTAATAAATATGATATAATTTATATGTCAGTGATATTGGATTTTATGTATCATCCTTTAGAAATATAGAATGAACAAGGTAAATGAATTAAATATTATATCATCAGGATATTGTCATTCTAATGATTGGAGATAATATTGACAAATCTAATATCCCAATGATTTCATTCATAAGCACACACATCCAATAGTGATAATCATTTATGAAATTAATTTCATATTATTCAATGATCATCCATACAACCTATTGAGATCATATCATAATATTGACCACCTAGTTGTATATAATTCAAAAATTGTTTCCATTATTAAAAAAATTAAAATGATGTATTAGGGTGGTGATACTATTAATTATTTATATAAATAACTCCATGAATGATTTGACATAACAGAATTAACTATTAATTATTTTAATGATAGGTTAGTACAATACTTCCACCTTCACAATTTTCTCTTTGGTACCCTAATAGTGGTAAGAGAGTCCATTAGACATGAGTTTGGATTTTTCACCCTAGAGAGTAAGGTAACAGACTATGTTCTAATATATGAATTTTTAAAGGATTAAATATCTAAATAATATAGTTTTGAAACCACTTTATTTATTATATCTATATAGAGTTTTAGATATGCACATCCAAATTCTAGTTTCCCATTGATTATTACACTGTAATATAAAATAATATTTATTGATATTTTCCCATTAATATAGAGAATAATCTATATGACTCCTTAAATATAATAAATCCCACATCATTAAACATATTGTTTCTTAATAGATGTGTTTTGGATTTTTTATCTTCAAATTATTTATTATAATGTAAGATTTATTTATCTCAATAATTGGAAATCATTAAATTGATTTGATTGATTTATTGATGATCTTTAAAGTATCCTAGGATTATCAAGTATGGAATATAATTTTGTATTAGATAGTTATGATGGGATAGTCACATTGTGGGTTATTAAACAAGAATCCATTCTTTATTGAATTGACAATTGAGGTGAGGAATTTTTATTAATATTTCATATCCCAATATTTTAATTTAATATGAGACAAAAATTAGAAGTTACATATACATGGTATTCCTAACATGGTTTTTCTAGGGAGACATATAATAAAATTTATATAGTCACATTCCTTTGATTTTATTTATGACTAGTTTTAATAGAGATCTATAAATTAAATTTGTGAGGGGTATTAGATAGTACATCAGTTTCTATGGTGATCATGTATATGTCAATGGTGGAATAATAAATGTGGTGTTTACCATGTGTTTTCATAGATAAAATTTTTTATCATTTCATATATGGTAAATTTTATTAATTTTAAATTAGGTGATATGAAAAATTTTTCCTACATAATTTAAATGTATCATATATTTAAATAAATTTTGTTATATAATATATTTTCAAAAAAATATTGTTTTATAGTGACTTATTAGTTATGTATTTTGTTAGGCTACATTTGTGAATACCCCCATTATGTTCATAAACCCAATTTGGGGTTTTTATTATCACAACATATTTTGGTAGTAAGATCCTAGATAATCTCTATATCTTATTATTAACCATTTGTATGTACTAGTGATGTGGGGAATGATAGCTCATTCTAGGGAACATTTTTAATTGATGATGGTTTATTACAAATTATTATTTTTTATATTATCCCCATTCATAGGTTATAAATTTTTTATTTTTTATTATTTTGTTTGTATAAGAAAGTGATATATATTTTGGTTGTTATTCAAGTGGATTTTGTTGATTCTAGATCATTATTTCATTCAATTTTTGGTTTCATAGTCATTAAAGCAGTTTTTTTTTAAAATATTATTGGTATCCTAGGAGCACTATTGGTAAGAATTTTAAAATTTAAATTAATTGATAACAATATTGAGAACTTTAATTTTTTTGTTTAAATGAAGATGACGAGTTCTTATTTAAGAGGTATCCTTTTTTTCTTCTCAAATATTAAAATAATTTCATCATTTGTTTGGGGATAATATTTATATGTTTTTATTAATTATGTTTTAGATAATAACCATAATAAAGTACATTTATGCCAAGGATGTATCATACATTAGTAAATTGGGGAATTTTCTATTAGGGAATATCACACTATGATTATTTAATGATGTATAGTTTTTTTGAAAACATATTTCTCATTCTAATTTTTTTCCATATATTATTTTTAAGAGTTATCAGTTTTATTTTATTTGATTAAATTATTCAAAAAATATTGAAAATTTATATTTTAAAAAGATATATTTATAAATATATGAATTTCAATAACCATACATCTTGTTAATGTGATGTTCAATAGTAATGCATTAGTATGTGTTAATCAATGAAAAATATAATTTACTATGTCATAAAGAACCATGTATAATATATGGTAAATTGAATGTTTTATTACAAAATGACATTTATACCTATATTATTTCACTTATAGAATAATATTTTATTAAATCATAAAGAGAATGTATAATTATTGTAGAATCCATATAGATTACAAAATGTTTGACTTCTGATTTATTTTTTCAAATTTATATTCTAGCAATACATTTATTAAGGAAATGATATTTTTTAAATTTATCTGGAAATAAAATATCAAAATATTAAGGTTGTGGTCTATGGATGATGAATGTGGAGGTAGTATGATGATAACCTAAAACAGGTTAAATAATTCATTAGGGACCATCTAATCATTTAATTAGATGGTGTTGGGTGTAAAAATATATGTATCATTTATATATGTGGAAATATTTAATTAATTTTTTTAGTATGTACAATTAATGGTAATATATAATAGAGGGTATATGGATTGACAAATCTAGGATGTGAATTAAATACCATTCAATGCAAAATTTAGGGAGAAAAAAATAAAATTGATTAAAACTATGATTCGTTCTCGTGGAAACATGCATTGAAGTATGTGGATTGTCACATAATACTATTTATTAGATTATATATATGTATGTATGTATAGTTATGTGGATGGATATAAATTTAAAAGGATTTTTTTGATTATGTTAATTTTGAACAATAAATCATATTGTATATAGATTTGGGATATTTTTATAATGGTATGTGAACTAATTTAACTATAATATTTCATAGAAGTTTTATATTCATATGTTGACATTCTAACATGTGATGTATTGAAAAAATACTATGTAACAACATTAACATAATTGTAAAATAATTTCATGAAATAATAAAATAACTACATTACCTATATTCCTAATAAATTTTAGAATTATAGATTAAGAGTGTGAAAACTAGGTCTTGGATTTCCAGGTACCACCAGTTTCCCCGTAGACATGTGGTCCCCAGCAAGGGGCCCACCCTCGTGCTTAAACGGGATATTTGAGTAATGAATATACCCACAAGGACAACACTTGT
This sequence comes from Viscum album, assembly GCA_963277665.1. Lineage (NCBI taxonomy): Eukaryota > Viridiplantae > Streptophyta > Magnoliopsida > Santalales > Viscaceae > Viscum > Viscum album. The sequence goes on along the minus strand of OY728121.1, from coordinate 137,276,018 downwards.
AATTTCCAGTGTAATTTTTCATCACTCACACACACCTGAGAAACATCCGAGAAGTTCACCCATCCTTATCACTACTCTAGACCAAGAACGATTAACTGTGGAGTTATAATTAGGTAGGCTCTAGAAAAGGAAGGTACACCTTGTTGACATGAGTCATGTCATTTATTCATTTAACCCTTTATCATTAAATTGTGTTACAATCACCCCCTCCCCTTTAGAGAACAACTTTCTCGTTGTGGGTCCTATATCTCAACCCAGGTAGTGCACCACACTTAAGACTAGGTACCACCTCTGATACCAAATGTGACAACTAGGTCCTGGCTTGCCATGTACCACCAATTGCCCCGTAGACACGTGGTCCCCACCGAGGGGCCAACCCACGTGCCAAAATGGGTTATATGAGTAATAACTATCCACATAGGCCAACACGGTTCCATTCCTGTGTGCCTTTCCTCACTCACACATGACCCATGAAACATCCTAGAATGTCACCCATCCTGATCACTACTCCAGGCCAAGCACACTTAACTGTGGAGTTATAATCATGTAGGCTCTCGAAAATGAAGGTGCACCTTATTGACATGATTCATTTCATTTAGGAATTTAACCCTTTATCATTCAAGGTTGTTAAAATCACACCCCTTTAGAGCACAATGTCCTCATTGTGGGCCCTACATCTCATCCCACGCAGTGCACCACACTTAAGGCTGGCCACCACCTCTAATACCAAATGTGATAGCTAGGTCCTATTTCGCCATGTATGTAACATCCCATGTAGGTAATGAATAATAGATATTTTTATATGTGTCTACTAATTAATTAGATAGTTTTTTGGAGGCGTAAAATGAGAATAAATCCAATCATAAGAAAGGAATACACTAATATTATTAAAAGATTGTTTTACTACCTTTTGATGGAAAACCATTATTAAATAAATATTTTGACAATTTTATATGCTCTATTTGTCAAAATAGACTTATTATTTATGATTGGGATATTGAAATTTATATTGGATAATTTTTTGTAATGTTTCTGACAATGTTCATTTTTTAATGAATAGTGAAAAATACTGCATTTTACATCAAAAATGCTTTTTCATATAATTTAATTATAATGTTATATTATATTTTGAATTGGTTATAAAGTTCAATTATAATATATTATTACCATTTAATCCAATAGTGGTCATTGTAATTAATTTCACTTTTAAATTGGACTTAAACTAGTGTCAATCTTTTGATACTTATTGTTTCATAAAAACATACTATTTGCTCCGACAGCGGGAATTAATTATTAAATTAAATAATGTAACTTATATGGTATGAATTTTTTAAAATATACATCATTTTTTTAATTCGGAATATCAAATATAGCTTAGGGTGATGTTTTCGTATTTTTCTGAAAAACATTAATTTTTAATGAATAGTGAAACCACTGAGTGGTATTTAAAAAACTGATTTTTCGTTTAAATGAAATTTTACCACCTCTATGTTTTGAATTTCAAAAATCCGACATACATGGTTGTGAATAAGAAGTAAAATGTGGTTCAATGGGATTAAAATAATTTTTTGATGAATAGTATCTTTTATGTTTTTAATCGCGATTAGACGTAATTAGTACAATTTAAGGAAAAAATTATATTATAATAAAATGAAAATACCTAGACACATATCCTACGCTTATTGTATGTGTCACGGAAAACCAATACAACACATGGGTCGATTTTTGGGACCCCATGGAGCCACTTGGTTAAGATAAAGACATTAATGCATTTTATTTTAAGTAAAAGTAAAAATGATACAAACATGAGTTGTTTTACTAAAACAATTTTTAAATGGGGTTATACAAGTCATATTTTTTACTATAAATTTTCATTAGAAAGATAAAAATATTTAATACATCATGATATTAATTTTATAATTTTTAGACATTAAATAAATTAAATTATTTATGACACCATGATGATGCAGCGATGACCTCATTATTTAACGATTTAAATAAAATGAAAATATAATGTAAAATCTATGATCTACACTTGTCAAAAAGCTATTGGATGGGTGGATTTATAACCATTATCACTGTATCCTCGAATGTTATAATTGTGGGACCTTTGTTATCCAAAAATCATTTTATAACAAAGTATCTTTTCATAACATTCCATGACTTCCCCTCTTCTCCTCTTATAAAAGACCCCACCTCTACCACCTTACCCACACTTCCAAAGACTTTGGCTCAGCCAACCCCTGTCAATTTTGCCTTTAAAAATCCATATCTTACTCCTTGAAGCCTCACATTGGGCATATGTCTTCCCAATGAAGCCTTTGAGATCAAATCAAAAAGAGTTACCTGATTTAAAGGTAGTGTCTTCTCTTGTGTTATTATGTTTTATTTTGCTTCTCCAACCCCCTAAACACTTTTTATTCATTTCTTTTGTAACAACTCCAGTATATTCAATATAATATGATGTTTTTATAAGATTTAATCGAGATAAACTTACAAACACCTACATCTAATGGTTAATGAACATACTGTTTCCACGGATGTCGAATTTCAGCCTCACAAAACGATGATTGTTCTATAATCTTTTAACACCTTAAATGGTGGCCATTTAGATGAAATTATATTTTTATATGAAATATAATATGTTAATTTTTTACTTAAGATAATGTATTTTTCATTTATTTCATACCTTTATGGTTTCCATTATGGGTAAATGCGATATATTTATTTTAGGAAGTGCGGACTACCACCCCCTCAAAGTGATTTGATTCATTAATGCGATATGTGGGATGTATAAAGGATGTAATTAATGGTTTTATATATGATATTTTCACGACCCCCTCCCCACAAAGTGTACCCCTCCTGGGTCGGCAATATGAGAAGGGAGATAATGGCTCTCGAGTCCTGCCTCCAGTAGGCCCCGGGTTGGCGACTACCACCGAGGGTATAATAAACATAAAAATGAGAGGAATTACCCTCTAAGAGAACACATGAGGAAGAGAGAGATAAAATATACTCCAATCAACTCCAACTTAGAACTAAAATATAAAAGAAATCCATATACATATATGAAATGTCATGAAAAAGTACTACAACTGAAAGGGGAAACTAAAAGTACCCAAAAGAATGTAAAGCGGCAATGACCACAAGCCCGAACAGCTTCTCCTACAACCACAAGCTAGTAGTAACAAAATTGATCTCCAAACTGCTCCAAGTGACCTGAAAAAATAGTTTATATATACATAGGGTGAGTATATCAGTATACTCAGTAAGATCCTCCCCAGGCCTCTCGTGAAAAAGTAAAGAAAGCATGCTAAAGCCCAGTGAACAACAAGTGAAACTAACTCATCACCTAAACAGGTATACTAAGTTCCCAACCTCACCATGGATACTCTCACCAAGTAACGCATACAAGAATATAGCATATAGTAAAGATTATAAAGGGTACCCAGCTACTACTTTTACACTGGTTTGCCGCTTTTCCCCAACGACATACGTCTTGTGCATCTCTCTCCAATGCTTGCCTGCAGACACCTGGGCTTTGATCCACAATCTGCACCTCGTGCACCACAAAGGCTTTGCCCGCAGACACCCGGGTGAAGCACCACACCATCCTCACAACCAATAGTAACCAGGTATGTTCTGGGTTCCACCACAGCTTGCATAACGTGTAACATACGTCGGGTATAATACCTCAAGCCATTATAGCCCATACTCCGAGTAAGGATCCTCAAGACATCATAGCCTATACATGTTACACCTATAATAGTCCATAGGATACTATATCAAGAATATATGTGTGTGAATAACCACAAGCCATTATAGCCCTCTACACACATTTATTGGCTAACTAACCGTTGTGCCTCATGGCACAAGTATCTACCAAGAGAATAGAGTGGGGCTAAAGGGGGTAGTCAGCCATTCGACCTCCCATCAGAATGTTGTGGAAAACACCCCCCCCCCAGGCTCAGAATCCCCGGGGTGTTAGTTTCCCTTACCGACAGGGTGGAGTAGCGTATAGAAACACAAAAAGTATAGAATATATAAAATAACTCACATCCACACTATGGGCATTACCTAGTCTTAGATACAACTACAACTAACGTCTCTCAGACTCCAGGCTGCCACTTCTAAGACTAGGTATCCTCTAAGCACACAAACATTTAACGAGCTTTATTAGATTACTCTGTTATCATTTTATTAGCTCCACTGTACATTAATTAATTCTTTAAACATTAATTAACCATGAACAATTCCACATCAAACTGAATTGGAATCACATTCAAAACCAACTACTCCTTTTAAGATTCAAATCACCCTTTAAATTCTAGTATATCCATCCTCGTGTATTTTCACCATTCGTTGCAGAATTACTTTTCCATAATCCCAGGAATTCTAGAAAATCATCCTTTGCATCTAAACACAAAGGAGGCTCAACACAGTTAGTAGATATACTACCCATCGAGTCTTTTCCGCCTATAGAATGAGCATAGACCCATTCTCCCTCGAGAGGTTAAAAACGAAAAGCACGTGGCATACCCCGCGCGTCTTCGCCTCCTTCGGAAGATGTGTAGCAGGACCAGATGCCTTGGGCAGTGGGGAAAAGCAAAGCAGATTAACATTCAATGAAAACCACAAGCATTCAGAAACCACATACATCCCATTCCATCACCCCTAGTGTCATCCCCGACACCCACATGAATAAACTGATGCATCTCACCACTCTAGGCGTCATCTACAACCAAAACCACAAGGCCTACATGCCTCCACATATCACAATAGCCATTCATGCTCGCATCATAGCACAAGAAGCAGGAAAACAAACATCACATCATGGGCTCTTGACCCTTTAACAAACAAGAGTGTAACTCAGAACCTTTTTAGAAATTCCACACAATCTGTTCTTTAATCCATATTGAATTAGCAGATTTTTTATGCGTAGGTTCCAATTACGTGATACCTAATCAGTAAGCTATCACAATTAAAAAACCATGCTTACTTCCCTAATTTGATTATCCTCAAATTAGAACAACTACAACAACGACAATAACCATATTAATTTACATGACTCTTTATCGTTAGCCAATTAATTAACAATTAATTCCGTATTTATGTTCATTACAAACTTCTATCATGAACGAATAACAAATCAAATAAAACATAGATATCACTCTATCTAGAAAACATGTGGCAACCCGTTATCGTGGTATAAAAAACAACATGCGATCAACCAATTATCTTAATCTGTTTCAAGTATTTAATTAGGTCGATTTCATTGTGATCCAAAGGGATAAATCATGCATATTATACTATTGCACATATACAATTAGAGAAGCCATGAATCCCCTACCAGGAAGAGTTCATGACATCCTTTATCCACACAACGGGTCACAATCCTCCTCTCACGACAATTGCATCCACCGGAGGATGCCACGATACGAAAGCACCAACCAACCCCAAGAAAAACCATTTAGAATCATGGAAATTACATGGTATAATATGGAAGGGAGAAACAAGAGAAGATGATCCCCAAAGGAATGATGATAAAACATACCGTAATGGGAAGATTGACCGACATAGTTCGGTTGCATCCAAAACAGAGCAGAACCAATCCTAGGAGTAAAGATTAATTGTACAACTCCTATATGATGGATTGAATGGTTCAAGCGTGTCTTAGTTGAGAAAAATGGGAAAGAACAAGGGAGAATGATATCTCATCCCTTTTTGAAGATTTAATGGGGAGACGGTTTAAGATTCAGTTAATTCTCCATTAAAAACAAATCTCATTAACCCATGCGGTTTGACCAAGTAAATACATACCACCCTTAGGAATAATTAATATAGGATTTATGGCATTTGGATCGGCCTTATGAGTCCTTTAAATAAGGCTTTAAATGTATTTTTCGTCAAAGGAAACGTTAAAAGGGAAAACCTGTAGGAGCCTAGAATCACTGTTCACCCAACGTTACTGTACATGAAACCGATCTGTCAGACCGATCTGTGAAACTGATCTATCAGACCGATCTGTGAAACTGATCTGTTAGACCGATATGTTACTGTTCATAAAACTCGAAACACTGTTCACAGAACTGGAAAATTGGAAAAGTGTTGGGGATAAGTCCCCTTGACCTCATGGAACACCTCCGACACCACATTTTCAAAATGTAATTTACCGAAGAGGTCTGGGCCATTACATTAGATAACTCTCAAAACATTCTCGTCCTCGAGAATTAAAAACCAACCTAGAAGAAAAAAGGGGTCCAAACGACCACCCCATAAGATACCTCTCAGGGGAAAACCACTATGAGTTGTTCAAAAGCTGGAACAAAACTACGACATCCGAGTGTATGTAATCAAACAATCCATATCCAATCAATTCAATCATAAAATCACATCAAAGGTACATAAATAAAACATGAAAGTTCTAACTATACAGGAAACATCATTACATGAATGGATTTAAACATTAAAGAACTCTGGGTACTGAGCACGTATCTGTGTCTCACACTCCCATGTACTCTCCTCCATGCCACCGTGTTTCCACAAGACGCGAACTAAGGGGATAGAACGCCCACGCAACAACTTCTCCTTGTGGTCTTAGATCTCCAAAGGTCGCTCCTCGAAGGTTGCATCATCATAAATATCTATATCTCCCCAATCAATAACATGGGATTCATCATGAAGATAAAGATGGAGCTGTGATACATGGAAAACATCATGTATCTGACTCATCTGAGGGGGAAGTGCTACTCGATACGCCACAGCTCCAACACAAGCTAACACCTCGAAAAACCAAACAAACCGGGGAGAAAGCTTACTTCCATGCCAAAACCTTCGCTGCCTAGGACGGGGAGTCACCTTCAGATATACATGATCCCCAACATTAAACTCTAATGGTCTCCTTCATTGATCAGAATATGATTTCTGATGATCCAATGCTATCTTCATCCTCTCATGAATCACCTGCACCATCTCTGTTGTATTCTACAGTAGTTCTGGTCCGAGAATTGCTGACTCTCCGACCCCAGTCCAGCACAACGGAGAACGGAATGGCCGACCATACAAGGCTTCAAACGGCTCCATACCAAGGGTAGAGTGAAAACTATTATTGTAAGCGAACTATACCAAGGGTAAGTGCTTCATCCACGAACCTCCAAAATCAATAACACAAGTGTGCAACATGTCTTCAAGAGTCTGGATGGTTCACTCTGTCTGACCATCTGTTTGAGGATGAAAAGCAGTGCTAAGGCACAGTTGAGAGCCAAAAGCATGCTGGAGACCTCTCCACACCCTGGAGGTAAAACGAGCATCTCTATCAGAAATGATCATCCTAGGTACTCCATGATGTCTCACCACCTCCTCTAGATATTGCCTCGACAAAACATCCCCTATGCTCGACTCCTTGATTGCTATGAAGTGGGCCGACTTTTTTAAATGATCCACTACCACACATATACCATCATGTCCTTCCGGAGCTCGAGGTAAACCTGTAACAAACTCCATTGAGATTTCCTCCCACTTCCACTGAGGAAACTCTAATTGCTGGAGAAGACAACCAGGAACACGGTGTTTGGCCTTCACCTTCTGGCAGACTAAATATCGAGACACACACTATGCAACCGTACGCTTCAGCCCAGGCCACCAAAACTGACTCCTCATGGATCGGTACATCTTCGTCACACCAGGATGTAATGCCAAGGGTGCACTATGGAACTCTCAGAGAACCGTCTCACGCATCTCCAAGGGAAAAAAATCCTTCCATGATACAACACTCAGTGTTGTTCATCCTCCGACCAACCATTAGGGGCCTCACCACAAACAACTCTATTTCTCTAGACTTCCACCTCTAGATCACCCAACAGAGACTCTTCCACCTTCTGCATTAGGGATGACTGCACCGTCATCTGGAAAAGACAACCTCTACCCCCAACTTCTCCCATAACAATATGAAAAGCTAATAGCTCTTCCATTACTCTCCAGGAATCCCCAGATTCATGCACAACATCATTACGTGACTTTCGGCTTAGTGCATCAGCTATAAAATTCCCTTTTCTAGGTGTATACAATATTTCAAAGTCGTATTCCTTCAAGAACTCCATCCACCAATGCTACCTCAAGTTTAAGTCACATTGGGAGAAAACACACCTCAAACTCTTATGTTAGGTGAAAACCACAAAGTGCTCACCAATGAGGTAATGTCTCCACAACATCAGAGCAAACACCATGGATGCCAACTCAATATCATGGGTGGCATATTTTCATTCATTGGGACACAACTGCAGAGACCCATAAGAAACAACTGACCTCTGCTACATGAGAACACAGCCTAGCCCCAGATGTGAAGCATCACAGAAAACATCAAATTGGACTCCCTCCGCTGGATGACAAAGGACTGGAGAACATACAAATTCTCCTTTAGATACGTGAAAGCTGCTAACACTGATCAATCCATATGAACGCTAGATCCTTCCTAGTCAAATATGTTAGAGGAGTCGCAAATCGGGAGAAATTGGCTACAAACCTCCTATAATATCCTACGAGTCCAAGGAAACTTCTCACCTTTGACACGGTCTTGGGAGCTACCCAAGACACCACTCCTTCTATCATCGACGGATCCACAGCTACTCCCTGTTGGGACACAACATGTCCCATGAAACGAACTTCTCGTGTCCAAAACTCACACTTGGACAACTTCCTAAACAATTGAAGTTGGCAAAGAACTCCCAAAACGGCTCGTAGATGCTCTGCATGCTTTTCTTCAGATGTGGAGTACACAAGGATGGCGTCGATGAAAACCACAACAAACATGTCCAGGAATTCACAGAACACAGCATTCATCAAACAAATGAAAACAGCTAGAGCTTTCGTCACGCCGAATGGCATTATAACAAACTCATAATGCCCATGAGGACAACGGAAAGAAATCTTTAGGATATCCTCATTCTTTACACGCATTTGATGATATCCTGACCGCAAGTCGATCATTGAGAACTAACTTGCACCATTCAGTTGATTGAATAGGTCATCAATTCGTGGAAGAGGATAGCAGTTCTTAATTGTCACTTTGTTTAATTGACGATAATCAACACACAACCGCAAAAGACCATCAACCTTTTTCACAAACAAAACTGGTGCTCCCCACGGTGACACACTTGGCCGAACAAAACCACACCACAAAAGACCATCCAGATGAATACGTAGCTCTCGTAACTTAGAAGGGGCCATCCTATATGGAGACATAGAGATAGGAGATGCTCTCAGCTATAGCTTGATCCCAAACTCGATCTCTCGTCAAGGTGGTAAGGATACAACCTCTTCTGGAAAGCCGTCAGGGTACTCCTCTACGACCCTAGGAAACATGAACTCTTGAACCTCTGATGAACTCAGCATCATCCCAGCCATCATGGATGATAAGGATGGAACTCGTCTATGACTCATCTGAGGATCTCTCTCACCAACAAACACCACTTTCTCTCCATCTTCATCAAAGAAAACGACCTTATTCCTGTAGAAATCCACAATAGCCTGCACTAAATACAACCAATCCATGACGAGTATGACATCATATGGTTGTATTCGGAAACATAGGAAATCTCTCCAATAGCGGTGTTGCCCCAACACTAGCTCATAGTCTCTACATACTTCAAACAAGTCGTCTCAACCTCCAACTGGCGTAGTCAACGCCAAGGGAACTGGAAGCCTCTCTACCTCAAGTCCCAAAGCATGGGCAAGTGTATGTGATATGAAGGAGTGTGTTGCTCATGAATCAAACAAGGCATTCACCAAGGTAGAAAACAAGCAATGGGTACCTCGAACGACACCTGGCTCGCCTGGGGATGGAAACTCTAGAGCATGAAGCTGACCATGACCTCCTCCACGGCCTCTCTAAGCCTGATGATGACCACCACCATGGCCACTCTATTCTCTCTGAGGACGGGGAGAATCATGGGGCTGTCCTCTTCTAACTCTAACACCCTCTGGTGATCTAATGCTAGTGCAACCTGCTGCTGCTACCTTGGCTAGAACTGCCTCAACGGAGGAACCTGGAGTTGAGCGCCCTGTGCACGATGACTGCTCTGAAAAGCCGGGCACTCCCACTACTGATGACCATGACCACCACAAGAAAAAGAACCCCCTGATCCCTTGGCATAGGCCTGAGAGTTACTGCCTATAGAGAAACTAGATGGGAAGGGTTGGGACCTACCCCCAGGTGAACAGAAATTATTCTTCCCAGAAAACTGGGAACCCTAGACCATAGCTCTGCTTCTTGAGGAATCATGATGATTCCCCTCCCATGAAGACCCAGTCCTGGACAATGTCCTCTCAACAACCTCTTCCCTTTTCAGCACCTCATGATATGTCTTTAGCATAAATGGGGTGACCAGGCGCTCGATCTCTGGATGCAAAACCTCCTCAAAATGACTCGCCCTGGCCTCCTCATCTGGTAACAGGTCTGAAGCATATCGTAGAAGGTTCCTGAAATGGATTCCAAACTCCTGAACACTGGAGCTCCCCTGTCTAAGGGTAAGAAGCTCCTAGAGGCTGGACTCCTTCACAGTAGAAGAAAGAAACTCGACTCTAAACCTGTCTCGAAACTCCTCCCATGAGATCGCTGACTCCTCACGATCCCCGAGGAACAAGAACCACCACTGCATCGATGCACCATGCAGCATCATCACAACCAAGGACACCCAGTGTTCCTTCCGAGCACGAATCGAACTGAAGCCTATCTCGACCTCCTCCAACCAGTCTTCTGTGACTGCATCTGAAACGGAGCCCTCATACTTTTGTAGACTCTGGGTCTGAAACTCTCGTAGTGTCTTCCTCCAAGTGTCATCATCGTCAACCTCTACCCGACGCTGATCTCCTGGAACAGCTTTCTAGGCATCTTCTGCGCAAAACTGACAAGGACGTCGACCTGGAGCCATATCTGTAAAATAACAACTGTTAGAGCTCCTAATCTTGGAATATGGAAGACTCGACATTAATTAATTAATAGTTTTGTATTATTAAATTTAGGTTACCTATCCCAAGGTCTACCCATTCTAACACAGGTGCAAAGAATAATGATGCATGATCCTTTCCTAGGTATCTACACTGCAACCGGTATCACTTTGTTTAGTAGCAATCGTAAACTTAAAGGTCCGTGCAACAGATCATAGGGGGCCCTAAACGCCTATGTCTCTGCCGGTCTCCAGTGTTTACCCCACTTTCTAAACATGAATGTCATCGTTGCCCTACCATCCCATGCATCCTCACCTGTGCCTAACTCCAAACTCCATCCTATCCCTAAATCAGTCCTTTGATACCACTCTATCACGACCCCCTCCCCACAATGTGTACCCCTCCTGGGTCGGCAATGTGAGAAGCGAGATAATGACCCCCGAGTCCCGCCTCTAGTAGGCCCCGGGTTGGCGACTTGCACCGAGGGTATTATAAACATACAAATGGGAGGCATTACCCTCTAAGAGAACACATGCGAAAGAGAGAGATTGAATAGACTCCAATCAACTCCAACACATAACTGAAATATAAATGAAATCCAAGTACATATATGAAATGTATGAAAAAGTACTAAAACTGAAAGGGGAAACTAAAAGTACCCAAAATAATGTAATGAGGCAACGGACACAATCTCGAACAACTCCTCCTCCAACCACAAGCTAGTAGTAACCAACTTGAAATCCAACCTACTCCAATTGACCTAAAAAACAGTTTATATACACATAGGGTGAGTATAACAGTATACTCAGTAGGATCTTCCCCAAGCCTCTCGTGCAAATGTAAAGAAAGCATGCTAAAGCCCAGTGAACAACAACTGAAACTAACTCGTCACCTAAATAGGTGTACAATGTTCCCAACCTCAACATGGCTACTCTCACCAAGTAACTCATACAAGAATATAACATATAGTAAAGATTATCAAGGGTACCCTGCTACTAATTCCCCACTGGTTTTCCGCTTTTCCCTAACGACATACGTCTTCTGCATCCATTTCCAATTCATTCCTGCAGACACCTGGGCTAACCTCCACAATCTACACCTCGTTCACCACAAAGGCTTTTCCCGCAGACACCTGGGTGAAGCACCACTCCATGATCACAACCAATAGTAACCAGGTATGTTCTGGGAGCCACCACAGCTTGCATAACGTGTATCATACGTCAGGTATAATACCTCAAGCCATTACAACCCATACTCCGAGTAAGTATCCTCAAGACATCATAGCCTATACATGTTACACCTATAGTAGTCCATAGGATACTATATATAGAATATATGTGTGTGAATAACCACAAGCCATTACTGCCCTCTACACACATATATGGGGTAACTAACCGCTGTGCCTCATGGCACAAGTGTCTACCAACAGAAGAGAGTGGGGCCAAAAGGGGTAGTCATCCATTCGACCTCCCATCAGAATGTTGGGGAACCCCCCCCCCCCCCACCCAGGGCTCAGAATCCCCGGGGTGTCAGTTTCCCTTACCGACAGGGTGAAGTAGCATATAGAAACACAAAATGTACAGAATATATAAAATAACTCACATCCACACTATGGGAATTACCTATTCTTAGATACAACTGCAGCTGACGTCTCTCAGACTCCAGGCTACCACTTCTATGACTAGGTATCATATAAGCACACAAACATTTTAAGAGCATTATTAGATTACTCCGTTCTCATTTTATCATTTCCACTATACAATAATTAATTATTTAAACATTAATAAACCATGAACAATTCCTCATTAAATGGAATTGGCATCACATTCAAAACTAATAGCTCCTTTTAAGATTCACATCACCTTTTTAATTATAGTATCTCCATCCCCGTTTATTTTCACCATTCATTACAGAATTACTTTTCCATATTCCCAGGTATTCTAGAAAAGCATCATATTCTGCTAAACACAAAAGAGTCTCAACACGGTGAGTATATATACTACTTTTTGAGTCTTTGCCGCCTATAGAAAGAGAATAGACCCATTATCCCTTGAGAGGATAAACACGGAAACCACGTGGAATACCCTGCACGTCTTCGCCTCATTCGGAAGAAGGGTAGCAAGACCAGCTGCCTTGGAAAGTGGGGAAAAGAAAAGCAGATTAACATTCAATGAAAACCACAAGCATCCAACAACCACATACATCCCATTCCATCACCCCTGGTGTCCTCCCCGATACCCACATGCATAAAATGATGCATCTCGCCACTCTAGGCGTCATCTACTACTACAACCACAAGGCCTCCATGCGTACACATATCACAACAGCCATCTAGGCTCACATCACAGCACAAGCAGCAGGAAAACAAACATCACATCATGGGATCTTGACCCTTTAACAAACAAGAGGGTAACTCAAAACCCTTTTAGAAATTCCACACAATCTGTTCCTTAATCCATATTGAATTAGCAGATTTTTTATGCGTAGGTTCCAATTACAGGATACTTAATCAGTAAGCTATCACAATTAAATAACCATTCTTACTTCCCAAATTTGATTATCCTAAAATTAGAACAACTACAACAACGGCAATAACCAGATTAACTTACATGCCTCTTTATCTTTAGCCAATTAATTTACAATTAATTCCGGCTTTACGTTCATTACAAATTTCTATCATGAACGAATAAAAAATTAAATAAAACATAGATATCACTCTATCTAGAAAACATGAGGCAAACCATTATCACGGTATAAACCAACAACATGTGATCAACCAATTCTCTTAATCTATTTCAAGTATTTAATTTGGTCAATTTCGTTGTGATCCAAAGGGCTAAATCATGCTAATTCTACGATTGCACATATACAATTAGAGAAGCCATGAATGCCCTACCTGGAAGAGTTCTTGACGTCCTTTATCCACACAACGGGTCACAATCCTCCTCTCACGACAACTACATCCACCGGAGGATGCCATGGTACGACAGTACCAACCATCCCCAAGAAGACCCCATTAGAATCATGGAAATTACATGGTATAATATGGTAGGGAGAAACAATAGAATATGATACCCAAAGGAAAGTTGCTAAAACATTCCTTTTTTGGGAAGATTGACCGACATAGTTTGGTTGCATCCAAAACAGAGCAGAACCAATCCTAGGCGTAATGATTGATTGTGAAACTCGTACGGGTAGGATTGAAAGGTTCTAGCGACTCTTAGTTGAGAACAAAGGGAAAGAACAAGGGAGAATGATATCTCATCCATTTTTGAAGATTTAATGGGGCGACGGTTTATGATCTGGTTAATTCCCCATTAAAAACGAATCGCATTAACCCACGCGGTTTGACCAAGTAAATACATCCTGGCCTTGGGAATATTTAATATAGGATATATGGCACCTGGATCGGCCTTAAGTGTCCTTAAAATAAGGCTTTAAATGTATTTTATGTCAAAAGCAATGTCAAATGGGGAAATACTGTAGAAGTCTGGAAACACTGTTCACCAACCGTTACTATACATGAAACTGATCTGTGAAACCGATCTATCAAACCGATCTGTGAAACTAATCTGTCAGACCGATCAGTGGAACCGATCTATGAAACCGATCAGTGAAACTGATATGTCAGACCGATATGTAAAACAGATATTTCATACCGATCTGTGAAACCAATCTGTGAATCCGATCTATGAAACCGATTTGTGAAACTGATCTGTGAAACCGATCTGTGAAACCGATCTGTGAAACCGATCTCTCAGACCGATCTGTGAAACCGATCTCTGAAACTGATCTGTGAAACCGATCTGTGAAACTGATCTGTGAAACTGATCTTTGAAACCGATCTGTGAAACCGATCTATCAGTCTGATCTGTGAAACCGATCTGTTAGACCGATCTGTGAAACCGATCTGTGAAACTGATGTGTCAGACCGATCTCTGAAACTGATGTGTCAGACCGATCTCTGAAACTGATCTGTCAGACCAATCAGTGAAACCGATCTTCCAGACCGATCTATTAAACCAATCTGTCAGACCGATCTGTGAAACCAATCTCTCAGACCGAAATGTCAGACCGATTGGTGAGACCGATCTTTTACTGTTCATAAAACTGGAAACACTATTCACAGAACTGGAAAATTGGAAAAGTGTGGGGGATTAGTCCCATTGACCACCCGGAACACCTCCAACACCACATTTTCACAAAGTAATGGACCGGAGAGGTCTGGCCCATTACAAATATTATACTGGAATAATAATATACCTTTATATCATTATGATTCTATTCAATAAAATACGAAATAGAAATAAAAGTAGCATTCATGCGTACGTACAGGTTACCGTCTCCATGAACGGTGCATTTCATTTCATACCTCTATACGTTATGTAATATTATAAATTCATGTATATACTGGATATATATGATATCTACATCATTAGTATAACTCTGTATATAATTGATTCCTAAACAACTTGTAATTATAAAGGGTTTATTTTTTACTCAAGTACCAATGATCGTTAAAATTGCCGTTATTAACTTAAATAATTATATAGTGTTCATGACATGGAAATAAGTGATATAAAAGAAATAATGAACATAAAAATGGATCTTAAACATGTAGAAATTAACTCAAGTTTATTATTCAGGAGATTAAAGAATGATCAAGTCAAGTCGTATACGAGGTAAGGTAACTTCTTAACCCAATTTCCATTCTTTGGGTTAATCTACTACGTCCAAATTATGTCATGATATTATAATGCCTTATATTGTATTTTTACTTTTAGTATGTGTACTTATAGGGAATACATATAATAGATATATTTTATATAAAAATGTTCTTTGTATGGGACTTCGTCTCAATATCCTTTCATTGAGGCATATTTTGTTTTATACACAACCTTCTTTTATACGGTGTATAAACCCCTTTAACTTTTACGTTTATCTAAAAGGTATCTTTTTATATGAAACGTTTTACTAAATGACAAAATGGAATGTATTTGTCATACGTATGTGGCGACAGCGACTTCTCTGCCGCCGTGACTGTTATTTGAGTATCAGCTTCCTCTACAAGCCATAGATTTTTTTTAAAATTAAAAATAAATACCATGTCTTACTTTTCATTTATTTTGGTATTGAAAATGGTTTTCATAATTTTTTTATTATATAAATGTTTTTATTGATATCTTGTGAATGAATTGTGGAAATGCTCTGTTTCCTTTATGCATGTTTTATGTGATATGATTATGTTTTGGTTCTTGAGAATTATTATGAAGATGGTTGGTTCCGTGATAAACTAAGGGCGGGTGAGCCCGATATAACTCTCCAATGCATTGGGTAATGCGAAGGAGTTAAACGTTAATGTTCCTCCTAAGAGATATATGGAATATACTGTGATGGGTATTACAAACGTAACCAAGAGGGTTACTCCCTATGTAAGAATGTTATGAATGCCTCAAGTTAACTTTATGTATTATGATTTCTATGATTTATTCATGATTTGATGAGGTATGTTAATGTTCTTATGTTTTATGAGTAGATTATGATTTCATTTATTCTTATGTATACATGTACTCATGTTTCCCTTCCATATTTTTATATCCCATACCGAGATTTTTATGCTCATCCCATGTTTTTGAAATGTTTTTCACAGGTCAAGGGAAGGGTACATGATATGATGACAGTGTCAAGGATGTGTCAATAAAGAATCCATGTTTTATTTTAAATATGTTTTCATTGTTGGGAAAAATGAATACTATCTTTTATGTAACCACTTTGTTTAAATGTGGAATGTAATGCATGTATTATGGTATATTTCTCTAAAACTCTATACCTGAAATTATCCTCAATGTGTAATCTTGTAATAACTCAAGATTAAGTATGGTTTAAGGGTGGGGCCTTATAGTTGGTATCAGTGGTCGGTTTAGATAACTTTTGGAGTTATAATTCTATTAAATGATTACCCAAAAGTGTTTTTTTATGGTCAAATTGAAATGATATAGAATTTGATGATTACCATTTTGCTTTATCTAAGACATGTTTGTTCAGAATGGTTTTCCGCAGAGGAAACATGGAAGAAGTTCTAGGAAGACATACAGATGAAAATATCCTTCTGAATCAGCATCATGAGATGGTCGGAATTGGAACTGAACAGTTTGTTGCAGTAATGGCGTAGTTGACTCAAGGGATAAATGTTGGCAGTATCCATGCATGAGATCACCCAGATCAACCACAGAGGAACATGTATGTGGTGGAACATTTCATGAGGCAACATCCCCCATAATTCAGAGGATCATCTGACCCTGTGCTAGCTGAAGGGTGGATTAAATAACTGGAGAAGATTTTTGATGTCATGGGGTGTTCAGACAATCAAAAGGTTAGTCATGCTATTAACTGATTGGAGGGTGAAGACGATCAGTGGTGGTCGATGGTTAGAAATATCTGGGACGCTGATGAGATTGATGCTCTCGACTGGGTGAATTCAAAGGTATGTTTCTTGAGAAGTATTTTCCTAAGGCTATTCGACTTAGGATGGAAAATCAATTCTTGGAATTGTGGAAAGAAGAAGACTCAGTGGTTTCCTATGAAGAAAGGTTTACTCGATTGGCATGGTATTCTCCAAATTTTATCAGAGAACATGATAGTAAAATCAAACGTTTTTACTCAGGATTAAATCCAAAATATTGAAGGGAATTAGATTCTCGTGAGATCAAACGTTATGAAATGCTTGTTTGATGTGCTGAGAAGGTGGAAATGGAGTTTGATGATGATCAAGTGTTCTATAAAAACAAACAGAGGAAGAGACCTAGGTGGCAGGAGAAAGGAGAGAATTATTCAAAAAAGTATGATGGTAAGAAAACTAAGTTTCCAGTTTGTGATAAAAGAGGTAATAGGCATGTTGTGGAATGTCTTCTAAATTATGGAAAGCTCTACCGATGTGGTAAGATGGGACATAAGTCTCTTGATTGCACTGAAAAAGATCAAGGCGACGGTAAGACCAAATTTGATTTACAGTTAGTGAAATGTTTTAAGTGCAATGAGATGGGTCACTATGCAAACGAGTGTCCGACAGAGAGCTTGAGTGATGGGAAACAGTTAGACTACAAGAAAAAAGGGGTGGTGAAATCCTTTGCAACTACTTCAGCAGATGTCTGTCCATCAAATGATGTTGTATCAAGTACATTGTTTGTTTTTTCAGATTATGCCAGTGTGTTGTTTGATTTAGGGTCTACACATTCTTTCATCTCTGAAACCTTTTCTAGTAAAATGGGAATAACATCTCAAGAAATGTCTCCTGAACATGAGGTAAAAACTCCTGGGGGAAATGTTGAGGCAAAAAGAATTTATAAGAATCTTCCTATCCTTATCCGTGGAAAGAACCTACTTGAAAACCTAATTTTTTTTACCTCTAGTAGAGATTGATTTTATCCTGGGTATGGATTGGCTCTCTATCTACCATTCTAAGATTGTCTCTAGAGATAAAGAAGTTTCTATTCAGAAAGACTTTCAGTTTGTGTACAAGAATGAACCCTTACTGTTGATAACATATCAAGAGCCTGAGAAACTTGTAAAAGATGGAAATGAATGTTACCTTGCACACATCATTGAAAATAAAGGAACTGTTCAGATTAATGATGTGCTAGTGGAAAATGAGTATCCTGATGTTTTTCGTGATTAGTTTCCGGGAAAAATACCAGATCGAGAAGTTTAGTTTATTATAGACTTAGTTCCTGATGCTAAGCCAATTTCAATCCCCTTATCGAATGGTTCAAATTGAACTTTTAGAGTTGAATGAGAAATTGAATGATTTATTAGACAAAGGATTCATTTGGCCTAGCACATCACCATGGGGTGCTCCTGTTTTATTTTTTAAAAAGAAAGATGGTTCTATGAGACTTATCATTGATTACAGAGCCTTGAATAACATCACTATTAAGAAAAAATATCCTTTTCCTCATATCGATGATTTGTTTGATCAGCTCCTGGGAGCTCAGTATTTTTCAGAGATTGACCTGAGATTGGGGTACCATCAGTTGAAGGTAAAGGAAGCAGATATTCCAAATACCGCGTTCCGTAAAAGATATGGCCATTATGAATTTGTAGTAATGCCTTTTGGTCTAACCAATTCACCTGATGTATTCATGGACTTAACGAATAGAATATTCCATGAGTTCATTGATAAGTTTATGGTTGTTTTCATTGATGATATTTTGGGGTTTTCTAAAAGTAAATAAGAGCATGAAATACATTTAAGGTTTATTTTTCAAACCTTAAAAGAAAAGAAATTGTATGGGAAATTCAGCAAGTGTGAGTTTTTGTTGCAACAAATTTCATTCCATGGTTACATTGTTTCTAAAGATTGGATAACTGTTGATCCTACAAAAACAAACGTTGTGTAAGAATGGCCAAGACCCACAAATGTAACTGAAATTCGTAGCTTCCTTTGTTTGTCAGGCTATTACTGAAGGTTTGTTTGAAATTTTTCATGGTTATCTAGTACAATGACTAAGCTAACTCGGAAGGGTGTTATTTTTATCTGGACAAAAGAATGTGATGATTGTTTTCAGGAGTTGAAATGATTATTGGTGAATTCTCTCGTTTTGGCACTACTATCCAGGAATGGAGATTTTGTTATCTACAGCGATGCATCAATGAAAGGACATGGTTTTATCCGAATGTAGAATGATCAGGTAATTTCTTATGCTTCACGTCAGTTGAAAACTCATGAGGTAAATTATACTACACAAGATTTGGAATTAGCTGATGTTGTTTTCGATTTATAAATTTGGAGGCATCATTTGTATGGAGTGAAGTGTGAAATATATACTGATCATAAAAGTTTAAAGTATATATTCACTCAGAATGAATTGAACATGAGATAGAGGAGACAGTTAAAATTAATCAAGGATTATGATTGTATAATTCATTTGCATATGGGAAATGAAAATAAATTGGCTGATGCTTTGAGTCGAAAAATTAATGCTTCATTAACAATGTTGCATTTGGAACATGATCCTTTGGTTAAGGATTTGATGAACATTGGCATAGAAGTTGTTGGTGTAGGATTTCCTTCTTTTTTGTTTTAGGTATCAGGGAAATCTTCTATATCAGACAGAATCAAGCAAGCACAGAAGAAAGGTAGTGAGTTGTAGAAAAATGTAGAGCTGGTTCAGAAAGGTATGTTGCCTGAATTCAACATTGATTTTGATTGTGTTTTGTGATTTGGGAAGAGATTGTGTGTGACTTTTGATTCACAGTTGAAGAGATAGTTTTTATGTGAAGCTCATAGCTCTCCGTTTTCAGTTCATCTTGGTAGTACTAAGATGTACAGAGATCTGCGTGAGTATTACTGGTGGGATGGAATGAAAAGAGATATTGATGATTTTACTATGAAGTTTTTGACATGTCATGAGCTTAAAGAAAAGCGGTAGTTGCCTTAAGGGATGCTTCAGCCTTTACCAGTGACATAGTGGAAATGGGAGAATACCTCCATGGGATTTGTTGTGGGATTACCGAAGACATCTCGATGTAATAATTCATTCTGGGTTATTATTGATCGCTTGACTAAATCTTCTCATTTCCTTTCTATACAAGATAATTTTTCCCTAGATCAACTTTCTCGTTTATATCCTAAAGAGATAGTCAGGTTACATGGAGTTCCTCTCTCCATTGTATCTGACCGTGATCTCAGGTTCACCTCTAACTCTTGGAAAGGCCTTCAGAAGTCGTTGGGTACTGAATTAAATTTTAGTACGGCTTTTCATCCCCAAACAGATGGGTAGTCAAAATGAACAATTTAGACATTGGAGGATTTTCTACGTGCTTGTTCGATGGATTATTATGGATGTTGGGACCATCATCTTTCTTTGGTTGAGTTTTCTTATAATAACATGTTTCATTCCAGTATATAGATGGCACCATTTGAGGCGTTATATGGGAAGCAGTGTCGAAATCCAGCTTTTTTGGATGAGGTGGGTGAAAGGAAGCTGATGGGACCAGAATTGGTAGAAGAGATGGAAAAAAAAGTTCAGCTGATACAGAAACACATGAGAACAGCTCAGAGTAGGCAGAAGAGATATGCATACAATAGGAGGAAGGATCTCTCTTTTGAGGTATGTGATCTTGTTTTTCTCAAAGTATCACCATGGAAAAGTGTGATGCGATTTGGTAAGAAAGGAATGATGAGTACAAGGATCATTGGACCATATGAAATTCTAGAGAGAGTCGGATCTGTTGCATACCGAGTGGCTTTACCTCCGAGTTTATCTCATGTACACAATGTTTTTCATGTTTCAATGTTAAAGAAGTACATGCTAGATCCATCTCATGTTTTGAGTCCAGAGGTAGTTCAGTTGGAAGAGAACCTATCTTATGAGGAACAAGCGGTCCAGATTCTTGACCACATGGAGAAAGTGTTTCGGAATAAGGTGATTCATCAAGTAGAGGTTTTGTGGAAAAACCACATGATTGATGAGGAAACATGGGAATCTGAAAATGAAATGAGGGCTAAATACCCCCACTTATTCGATAAGTAAATAAATTGCGGGGATGAAATTTTCTAAAGGGGGGAGGGATGTAACATCCCAAGTTAGTAATTAATAATAGATGTAACGGCCCAACCCTAGTTACCCAGAGTCGGTGCATTATTACATAACATTGGCATGATCACAAGAAAGATCAAATCTCGAAAGACCGATTGGTTTAGTAGCCGTGGAAACAATAGATATATTCATAATGTTTTACATCATTTAAATGAAAACTACAACAATAGAGTCTCAATAGACCACACTCTTATCCCTTCATACTATCCCTGTAGGTCATTCATAATTTACTTCTTCATATCCTGGGAAAAATAAAACATAGAAAAGGGGTGATCTCAAATGCCCAGAAAGGATAACAATATAGCGGAAACATTTATAAATAATAATAAACATTTAAGGCAGTGTATAACTAAAACAAAAGCCTTTTAAACTTGACCTTCAGCATAGTATGGAAAAAAAAATTAAATAATTCCATTTACTTATTCACATGGATATTCTATTAATCGAATAATCACATTCAATATCAATAACCACTTTCATAATGATGGAATGCATAATGCCAGACTATCATAACCACATAAACAATGCCTCATGCCAAGACTACAAATAAGATTTTTCCAAGGCCTTGTGCCAAGACACTATTTTGTATCATGAGACCTACCGATGAATCAAGGAGCTATAGCGGTCTCCACCTGTCACATATTATGTCCAATGCATTCCCATATGTAAGGGTTTAAAACATAACATAAACATTCGTATTAAAACTAGCATAAGAAATGTCAATAATTTCACCATAAACTATGAACGGTATAAAAATAGCACATCCACAGTCAAACATATCACAAATCCTTTAATAAAATATAGAAGTTTTGTATCATAATAAATCAACTTCAAATAAGAGTAAAATCCATCAAAGGATGTTGACATAGATGAAATCAAAACTCTTTTTAGAGAAATAACTATTTATATTTTGAAATCATTTAACTGTCATATATTTATAAAATAAAACATTTTCATTGAAAATATTCTTATAATCTTGTGAAGGAAGCTTTGAAGATTTTATTATGGCGGAAAATTGCCGCACCCTCCGTATAGGTTAAAAAAACATTCTTACCTTAATTCTGTCGAAAAGGTTAAAAAGAACCTTGTTTGGAAAACGACGGAAAGATTCCTTTATAAAAATCTTATAAAAAAGTCAAACAAGGGTATAAATTACATTAACCCATATTATTTTAAATAGAAAAAATGTTTTTAAATACATTTTTAAGAAACATGGATTAGGATGATAAAGAGATCCCAGTAGATTATTACGTATAAATAACCTCGGATAATGAAGAGATTGTGAAATAACCCTTACCTTGTACTTTTCCTTGGTTGGGGTAGGTTAAACTCCTATATAATAGTGAAATAATTGTTATTAAATTATACAAGAATCATATACATTCATATGATATCATATATGATCTTTTATCATTGCTTTGTTAATAATATATTAGTATTATCGTCGTTTCGGGTGTTAACTTACTCGTTTTCTTTTATATGTTTTGTTACATAAGCCATGTTTGTCATGGATAGGATGTATATTATTCATATATAGAATGATATCAAGTCCTTAAAAAGTATTTTTAAATCATAAAATGATAATTATACTTGAATGGATACGATGGAGAATGAATCTCGTCGTGTTCGTGGAGACGGTAGTCCGTACATACGCACGAGCGACAATATCATTATTTTGATATTAAAATAATATATAAATGGATGATATATCATGTATAAAGAATAATTATCATGTTACATTTATTATTTACATTAATTACACATCATTATTATACCCATCCAAATAATAATTTATTGAATAACAATTACACCATGACGTGGAGATGTTAAGTGGTACGTACACACGTATGTTGATATGTTATTCAAAGGATGGATATAATACTGAATATGGTTGTACCATATTTATAATAACATCACAGTATATATATGATACTGGAGTATTATTTTAGAATGGTAACAACAAAGGAGGAATAAGTGGAAGAAGAAAGGAACATGGAAAAGGGTGGTGAAATCATTACCTTTTCTTCGGGTTATTCCTTTTGATTTGATCAAAAAGGCTCCATAGGTTGGATTTCTGATCAAACTAAGGCCTCTAAGTTGTAGTGATGGAAGTTGGGAGATTATTTGGGAAGTGTTTGGCCGATCCAAAAGGCTATGAAGGTGTGAAGAAAGGAGAAGTAGGAGTGCCCTTTTATAAGAGGGGTGAGGGGCACCTTTGGAAAAGTTAGAAATATTAATTTATAATAAATTCATATTCGGTTTATAATAGTTAAAAAGTTTATTATTAAAAGGTAAAGGTGGGGATGGGTCGAAAAACACTCAACAAATAGAAATTAGACAGGTTTGCTTCATTATATTAACATTATCTTTAAATATTAACTCTTAGTTAATTAGTTTCACTTTTACGATGACTCTTTGTATTTTTATATTATATGGTTAATAAACTTACTATATACCTCCAAGAGACCCCCAAGTAGTCCATTAATGATACAACAATCATTATATAAGTCTTTTGACCGATCCTTATATTTTTAGGAATTTAATATCAATTAATAATATAATATTGTTTTTAAAAACTCTTTTATGTCAATTTTGACACTATTCAATTGTTGATTTTTGGGAAACTCATAACAGATTGATTACATAGAAAAACGTTAATTAAATAAATAATAATATGTCATATTATCCTAGATAAATATTTTAATTCATTAAAGTCTCAAATTATATTTATTTGGGTATTTATAATATCAATTATTTTAACTTTTATCTATTATGTTAATTACTACATCATCATTGTGTCATAAATAAATTAAATTATGTAATCTCTAAAAATTATAAATAAAATAGAATTATGTTGTAAATCTTTTTATATTTCTAATTAAAATTCATAGTCTAAAATCCAACATATATAACCCTATGTAAAAATTGTTTTGATAAAAGATATATGCTAGTGTCATTTTGTATTTATTTTATCTTAATTAAAATAAAGTGTCCCTATCACCTACACGTGGCTCCATGGGGTCCCAAATTGGACCCAAATATTCCTGTTGTCGGATATGTATCCAAAAACAAGGTTAAGACATGTTTTAGGGTAATTTAGTATTATTATAATATTATTTTTTAACCCTTATTTACCAGATTTACCCTTAACCATGGTAAATAAAATATTTACAGCAGTAATTATTCAAAATGTCTAAAGATAAAAGTTACCTATTTACACAATTTGAACATACTGATTCCAAATATTGAATCTATTTTTCCAAATTCAAAATACAGAAGTGGCTGAAATTAATTTAAAATTAATTCCCACTGTCAAAACAAAAAGCGTGTTTTTAAGATATAATAACTATCAAAAGATTGATACTTGTTTATGTTTGGTTTAATTGTGAAATTATGTACAATTACCAACATTGTATTAAATGGTAATAATATATTCTAAATACACTTCAATACCACTCAAATTAATAATATATCACTATTAATTATTTTGATTAAAAAAGTTCTTTTTAATTAAAATTTAGTAATTTTCACTATTCATCAAAATATGAAAGTTAACTGAAAAGTACCAAAATTTCACCCTAGGATAATTTCGATATTCCGAATCCTAAAATGTTTTCCATTTTTAGAGATATAATTTATAAAATTTCAAAAAGTAGGTATTACTATTCATAACGGCTAGTTTGATTGGTTGTGGTGTGTGTTAGAACTCGAAGTTGCGTACACCACATGCTACTGTATTATTCAAAGGAAAGCGTATCGTAGAAGCTGGAGATGTTTCATTGTAAATTTTTTATGCCCCAAAGTAAATTTATTTAGTCAAATCAAATAAATAAAAGTTTAAAATATTAGATTTAAAAAGGGTTCACTATTAAAAGGTGGTAAAAGTGCACTACTGAAAATGAATTTGTTCTTACATTATGTCTAAGAAACTCAGAATATGGATTATAAAATTATAAAGATTATAGAAAGTTTAAAATTTAGTTAATACTATTCATAACCTCTTTGGAACAGCTTGTTTGATAAGTCATGTGCGCTTGGACTCGTTGTTGCATGTAGTGCAAGTTATTGAATTATTTTAAATAAATAACACACTATGAAATATTGGGGTGTTAAATTAGAAATTTTTATATATTTATAATAATTAATTAGATAGTTTTTTAGAATACTAAAATGAGAATAAATCCAATCTTAAGCATGGAATACACTAATATTTTTAAAAGATTGTTTTACTGCATTTTGATGGAAAACCATTTTTAAATCAAAATTTTGACAATTTTATAAGCTGTATTTGTCAAAATAATATTATTATTTATGATTGGGATATTGAAATTTAAATTGGATATTTTTTTGTAATTTTTCTAAAAATGTTCATTTTTTAATGAATAGTGAAAAATACAGCATTTTACATCAAAACTACTTTTTCATCTAATATAATTATATGGTTAGATTATCTTCGGAATTGGTTTTAAAGTTAAATTAGAATATATTTTTACCATTTATTCCAATAGTGGTCGTTGGAATTAATTTCACTTTGAAATTAGACTTAAACTAGTGTCAATCTATTCATACTTATTGTTTCAAAAAAACACGCTATTTGCTCAGACATTGGATTAATTATTAAATTAATTAATGTAACTTATATGTTTTGAATTTTTTAAAATAGAAATAATTTTTCAATTAGGAATATCAAATATAGCTTAGGGTGATGTTTGGGTATTTTTCTGAAAAACATAAATTTTTGATGAATAGTGAAACCACTAAGTGGTACTTAAAAAACTGATTTTTTCTTTAAATGAAAATTTACCCCCTCTGTGTTTTGAATATCGAAAATATGACATACATCGTTATAATTATGAAGTAAAATGTGGTTCAATGGGATTAAAATAATTTTTTTGTGAATATTAACTTTTAAGTTATTAATTGCGATTAGAGGTAATTAGTGGAATTTAAGGCAAAAATGATTTTATAATAAAATGAAAATACCTAGACACATGTCCTACCCATATTGGAAGTTTAATGGCCGACCAAAACAACCCATGGGTCTATTTTTGGGACCCCATGGAGCCACATGGGTAAGATAAAGACATTAATGCCTTTTATTTAAAGTAAAAGTAAAAATGACACAAACATGAGTTGTTTTACTATAACAATTTTTAAATGGGGTTATACAAGTCATATTTTTTACTATAAAAATTCATTAGAAAGATAAAACTATTTCATACATCATGATATTTTTTTATAATTTTTAGACATTAAATAAAGTAAATTATTTATGAGACCATTATGATGTAGTGATGACCTCATTATTTTACAATTTAAATAAAATGAAAATAAAATGTAAAATATAAGACCTGAACTTGTAAAAAACCTTTTGGATTGGTGTATTTAGAACCCTTATCACCTTATCTTCGAATTTTATAATTTTGAGAGATTTTTTATCCGAAAATCATTTTATAACAATGTATCTTTTCTTAACATTCCAAGAGTGCCCCTCCTCTCCTCTTATAAAAGGCCCCCACCTCTACCACCTTACCCACATTTCCAAAGACTTTGGCTCGGCAAACCTCTGTCCATTTTGTCTATCCACATCCTTATATTACTCCTAGATGCCTCACGTTGGGCAGAAGTCTTCCTAAGGAATCCTTTGAGCTCAAATCAAAAAGAGTTACCTGATTTAAAGGTTGTGTCTTCTCTTGTGTTCTTATGTTTTATTTTGCTTCTCCAACCCCCTAAACTCTTTTTATTCATTCCATTTGTAACAACTCCAGTATCGAAAATATACTAAGATATTTTTATAAGATGTATTCAAGATACACTTACACACACCTACATCTAATGGTTAATGAACATACTGTTTCCGTGGATAGTGAATTTTCGCCTCACGAAAGGATGATTGTTCAATATTCTTTTAACACCATAAAAGTTGGAAATTAAGATGACACTATATTTATATATGATATATAATATGTTTATGTTTTACTTAAGTTTCTGTATTTTTCATTTAAGGCATACCTTTTTGGTTTCCATTATAGGTAAACACGATATCATCATTTTAGGAAGTGCGGACTACCGCTCCCTCAAAGTGATTTGATTCCTAAATGCCATATGTGGGACGTATAAAGGATGTAATTAATGGTATTATATATGCTATTATACTGGAATTTAATAAACCTTTATATCATTATGATTCCATTCGACAAAATATGAAATAGAAATAAAAGTAGCGTGCATGCATACTTATGGCTTACCGTCTTCCTGAACAGTGTATTTCATTTCATAACTCTAAACATTATGTAATATTATAAATTCATGTATATACTGGATATATATGATATCTAAATCATGAGTATAACTCTGGATATAATGGATATATGAACAACTTGTAATTATAAAGGGTTTATTTTTTACTCAAGTACCAATGATCTTTAAAACAACAGTTATTAACTTAAATAATTACATAGTGTTCATGACATTGAAATAAGTGATATAAAAGGAATAATGAACTTCAAAAAGGTTCTTAAACAAGTAAAAATTAACTCAAGTTTATTATTCAGGAGATTAAAGAATGATCAAGTCAAGTCAGATACGAGGTAAGGGAATTTCTTAACCCAATTTCCATTCATTGGGTTAATCTCCTACTTTCATATTATGTCATGATATTATTATTCCATATCTTTCATTTTTACTTTCATTATGTGTACTTATAGTGAATATAAATAATAAATCTATTTTATTAAAAATGATCTTTGTATGGGACTTCGTCTCAATCTCCTTTCGTTGAGGCATATTTTGTTTTATACACAACCTTCTTTTATACAGTGTATAAACCCCTTTGACTTTTATGTTTATCCAAAAGTAATATTTTTATATGAAGCGTTTTACTAAAAGACAAAAGGGAATGTTTTTGTTGTACGTATGCGGCGAGAAGAACTTCTCCACCGCCGCGACCATTATTTGAGTTCCGGATTCCTCTACAAGCCTTACCTTTTATTTAAAATGAAAAATAAATACAATGTTCTAATTTTCTTTTATTTTGGTATTGAAAATGGTTTTCATAATGTTTTTATTATATCAATGTGTTGTGTTGATATCTTGTGATTGAAATGTGGAAATGTTATGTTTCCTTTATACATGTTTTATGTGATATGATTATGTTATGGTTCTTGGGAATTGTTATGAAGATGGGTGGTTACGTGATAAACTTATGGCGGGTGAGCCTGATATAGCTCTCCAATGAATTAGGTAACACGAAGAAGTTAAACGTTAAGGTTTCTCCGAAGAGATTTAGGGAATATTCTGTGATGGGTATTCCAAACATAACCAAGAGAGTTACTCCATACGTAAGAATGTTATGAATGCCTCATGTTACCTTTATGTATTATGATTTCTATTATTTATTCATGATTTGATGAGGTATGTTAAAGTGCTTATGTTTTATGAGTAGAGTATGATTTAATTGATTCTTATGTATACATGTACTCATGTTTCCTTTCCATATTTTTATATCCCTTACTGAGCTTTTTATGCTCATCCCAAGTTTATAATATGCTTTTCACAGGTCTAGGTAAGGGTAAATTATATGATGATAGTGTAAAGGAAGTGTCAATAAAGAATCAATGTTTTATTTTAAATATGTTTCTGTTGTTGGGAAAAATTAATACTATCTTTTATGTAACCACTTTGTTTAAATGTGGAATGTAATGCATCTTTTATGATCTATTTCTATAAAACTCTAAACCAAAAAAGATCCTCAATTTGTAATCTTGTAATAACTCAAGATTAAGTATGGTTTATGGATGGGGCCTTATAAAGTACCACCAGTTGCCTCGCAGACATGTGGTCCCTACGATGGGGCCCACCTCTGTGCCCAATCAGGTCATCTAACTAAAGACGGTCACCATAGTCTAACACTTTTCTTTTCCAGTGTTTTCTTCCTCACTCAAACACACCCTGAGAAACTTCCCAGCAGGTCACCCATTCTAATAACTACCTCAGTCCAAGCACGCTTAATTGTGGAGTTATATTCAGGTAGGCTCCTGAAAATAATGGTGCACCTTGTTGACATGAGTCATTTCATTTAGTCATCTAACCCTTTATCATTCATGGGAGATACAAATATAATTGGAAAAAAATTTATTATGAAAACCCAGGTTTTTTAATCAAATTGGATTTATTCCCATTCTATGAGAAACTTCTAAATGCATAATAAATATAAAATTTTTTCCAAATTTTTTCAACATAATTTATAATCGTAGATATTTCATGTATAATAATTTTGATCATAATGAAGGGAAAATGAATCATTATAAGGTGTGAGAAAAAATTTAATTTTAGGGTAAACATAAGTGATAATGTTCAGATATCCTAAGGATTCATTAGATTAACATCATGGTATGATAATAAATATAGGGAACATATTCATGAAATATAATATAAATATCCAATAAAAAGGATGATCATAATCGATAATACAATACATAAGATAATGATATCATAAAATATTAGAATCATGTAATATGTAAAAATAACTAAATACATGACTTCATAAGAATAAAAAAGGGACACTACCATGATAATCATAGTGGATAGAGACCCATGGAGGCTTGGGATCACTATCGTTTCCAATATTCGATGATTAATAAATCCCAAATTTGAATAGGATCCCCCCAATACCATAGCTAAATCCTAATGGAAATTAATGATTTAAAATTCCATTTTATGAAAATCTAATTCCTTTCCCATATATTAAATCTCATAATAGTTATTTTTATTAATTCACCACATGTATAAAAACCCATATCTAAAATATAAGAATGATTACACACATGATAATGAAGTGTGTACCCAAATTTCTCTAAAATGAATACCAATGAATGCATCATAAATATTCCAATGATAAGAAGGAATTTAATAATTATGTTTTTTATTCCAATATAGTTACATAGGTTCTAGTCATATGAGATAATGTTGAAATACTCTTGAGATGGATGAGGGATAGAAATAATTAACCACATAGGTGTTGAATTTGGAAATTATCATAGATTCTTTAAATTAAATAAATATATTATTATTTCTATTTAAGTTGATACTAATGTGGGATAGTTTTATATAATAAATTTACTTTTAAAAAACATATTCGTGCTAAAAGAACATATAATGTTTGATAAACATGAGAGGAAATAATATATAGAATTGTTCTCGATTTATGTTGAAAAAACAAAATAGTTGAAAAAGGAAATCCTTAAATGTATTACAATATAATTAATTGAAAATATGATATTGGAAACCTAAAGGTCACATGAGTAAACAAATATTTTTTTTATTGTTAATAAGGATAACATTGGTATGATGTGGAATTATTTACAAGGAAGTGAATCCATCCATAAATAGGGTGAAAATTATTCTAAATAATATTATACATTAGTTAATTAAATTCAACAAGGTGATGATTTAAATAAAAAATTCAATCTTAAAAATTGCTTGGAATTAAAATAAAATCATATAATGGAATAAGTAAATATTTTATAAGAATATTAAATTTATAGTCAATATGTCTAAACAATTAATTTTTGTCATGAAAATTTGTTTGGATATTTAAAATTTATTTTTAAAAACCTCATGAGAGAGAATATTTAATTAAATGTTGAATATAAATAAATTTTAGATAATAATAATTAAAATATAGTATATTTCATTAAATACATTATTCAATAAAATAATGGTTTATTATATGAAATTATTCATCAAGGGAGAAAATTAAGACAAAAACCATTACCTTTTATCATTAAATGTACAAATACAATATAATATTACTTATTAACAAAATTATTATTTTTAATATGTATTTTATAACAATAAAAATAAATTATACAAGTTATACAACTACTTTTATTCTATAATTGTATAATAAGTAGATTTTACATATTTTCAATACTTGAAGTGTGAGACCTGGATTTTTTAATGACATATTTTCTCTAAATTATTTAAATTCATCTATAGAATTAATTTCACATGATTTTGAATAAAAGATACCATTAAATTCACCTAGAATAAAATGAAAATATTAACAAGGACAATATGTTAGAGGTAATAAGTATAACAATCTTATGAAAATTTTTGGTGAATCCATACTCTACAAATTATTTAGGAAAAATTTAAATCAAATAATATTTGTATTTTTTGTATTAATAAATATATTGAATTACTATTAGTATGTGAAGTTAATGAAATATATTTACTAAAAATACTAATCATGGTTACCCTTCATGCCATGTTTCTTCACCCTATTACTCCTAGGCCACATGTCATCAAAATATTCCTCCATAACCCTCATATGCCTCTGATTATATTCATTCCATGCTTCGTCTCTCTTTCCATCAGGCTCTTCTACCCATCCATGTCTCCATCACCTCGACCACTAATTCGACACTATCCCCTCTCCCACACCGCTCCCCCACTATTAGATCCCCTCTCGTGAAATACCATTTCTATCCTGACTCCCACTGTAATCCTCTACCTCTTCTTTTATCCTACCGGACTACACATTCTTGCTACCTACTTCTGACTCCAATTCCGCCTTTTCCTTTTCCTCTACCTCTAGGATACCTATCTACACCTTCCAGCCACCTACCTATTCCTTTAGGCTTCCCACCTTTTCCAAATTCTATGCCCTCAGTCTACCAGTTGACCATTTCAAATAGAAACTGAGGGTGCATCCTTTTTTCCTTATTAAATTTGTAAAAAATGGTTAACCCTATATGGCACATCTAGGTTCTCGAACAAGATCTAGAACATGTTGATAAAGTATCAAATGATTTTTATAATATAATTTATAGGTAAATGGTTTCCTTTTCTCATGAATTGTCACTCTATATTATTCTTGGTCATCCTACAATAGCATATTTCATTCAGGTGTTGTCTTTAATCTTACAATAATGATGTCAAAATAAGTTCTATTAATTGGATTCCAGCATTAACCATGAAGATATCAATGTAAGAAATTTATTGTTAATAATCAATTAATATTTGTTTATAAGGATATGTAATTAGATAGATCTAAATCCCTATTGAATGGATTGGGGTCAGTTTTGTTGGACTCGCATCATGGGGGCCTTTTTCTGTTACATGATGAGGTTCTACAACTGGCGGGTAATATGGATTGCTCCAAATTTGATTAAATTATAAACATTTTTACCACTATAGTTATTGTGGAGATGTAGTACAACTAGAAAACAAAAGGGGAATAATCAATTCATCAATATATAGGGATTCATGTAATAATAAAAAAACCAAGGCCTCGATCTAATTAATCAGGTAGGAATGATTTTAAATTTAATTCTTATATTCATATGTAATGTATTATTATTTTTATTGTATATCATTGAATTTATTTATTTTTTATTCAATATATTAATTTTTAATAATATTTGGATTTTTTTCCAAATCAAATTTTTCTTCTATTCATTCATCAAGAAGTATAATGATTATGTCATTTTTCGAATTTCTATTTCATGATAATTTTCTGAATAAATACATATATATTCATATATATTCATATATTAAATAGTTTATTACATGAATTATATTATTACATATTATATTTACATTCAATTTTTTTATACCTTTCTTGAAATATTGTCTTTTAGAATTAATGATAAAATCCAAGTCTAAGGATTTGGTATTAAACATGACATTAATAGGTGACTGTGGATGTAACAACAATTTTTTATGATATTTCACTTCATTTTTATGTAATTTATTTGTACAAGGGTTAACATGTTCATAATTGTTCATAATTGGTTTATATTTTATTTTTCTCAAATAGGTTCGTATTTTTTTCCATAAAGGGATGAAGCTTTTGTTTAACATTACTGTCATATTTTCTGTTTTTTAGCATTTACGGAGTGACAAGAGTAAATAAAGTTTATTTCTTTTCAATGAATATGAGTTTTACATCATTTTCACTTTTTGACACATTTTTTTCCTCTAAATGTTTAACATTAATTTTGATAGATGAAAAGGGGAATCTAAAAGAGTCCTGATGTATGTCAATGATTTCCCTTAGTTTTGTTCTCCAAAATGGTTTTTACCCCATTATCTATAGAACATGTTCTGGGTTTTTATGTTCAATTCAATTGAAGAGGAGGATGATATCATGTTTCATTTTTGATGTTATCAATTTATTATCATGTATTGTTATTTATTTTATCACGTTGATAATTTTATCAATATCACTAAATCATTTTGAAATAATCCCCCACCTAATAAATGAATATGTGATGAGTTTAATTTTGTTGTTTCCATACAATCTATTTCATTTTTTTGGCAGAGGTTTTTTTTAATTTATCTGTAAAGATGTTTGTTTTAAAAGTGTGTAAGGTTGATGTTGGTAAGTGTTTATGTAGATCCTAAATCCTTGGTTGTTCCTCCTTTTTGATGACCTATTGATTAAGTGATTTAGTTAGTGTAATTATATTGTTAGTGTATTTAATTTTAACCCTTTAATTGGGAGATCTAGGATTCTCAATGATATCATCAGGAGAACATTGCATATATTAGTTTTCAGACAAAAATATGAAAACATTTAAGAGAATTTCATTCAATTTTCATTTGGAGGTTTTCAACTACACATTATTTTATAAGCATCAATCGAATTATTCAATAATATACATACATTGAATACGAATTTCAATATTTACTATTTATTTTAAAATTTATCCATTTCTTAAATTTCCTAACACCAAATGACATTGGTATATCAGAATTGGACTTCTGGGTTAATTCAACTTTTAATCAGTGTACTGGTAAAAGTCTTATTTGGGAATAATTTATATGATTTTACAATGTGGTAAAAATGTTATCATCTAATTATTTTGATAAAAAGGTTTGTAACTACTATAATGAAATATGTATGTTTTATCATGTGGTAAATTCACTCTTTCTCCATGGGACTCTTATTTGATATTATTATATCATAGTTCTATAAGAATTTCAATATCATCACTAATATATTTTTTATTTGAAAAATATCTATTTTAATTGGTAGTTTTTAATTTATTATGAGATGATAATTATTTAAATTCTAATTTTTTATTCAATATTTTGAAATTTTTAATTAATATTCATCATGGCTTAAGATTTGTACAGGCAAGAAATTCTAGAAGTGCTTAAATATATTCATGTCATCCATAAGCTTTTTGAAACACAATATCATGAACAAGTGAAAATAACATGTATTCTTAAGGAGGCTACAACCAGTAATTATGATTATGTGGGTTTCCTGAAATATACATTAATAAACCATCATTAATTTTTTTTGTAAAATAATAAGCTGAAAAATTGTACAATGTATTAATTTTATCAATTATTTCAAATTAATAAATATTTTCGGAATTAAATAAACAATCAAGAAATTTTTAAATTTGTCTAGCTTTATTAATTCATTATAATAGATTGTTTTTTGAAAGGTTTTGGTTCATGTTAACAATTATCCACATTCCTATCATTAAAATTAATGATTAGTATGTATTATGTAATTGAGGTATGATTGACTTCAATAATGGAAAATAATTATATATTATTCACATTATTTCAAAAAATAAATTATAACAAAATATTCTCTCACTAATTAATTATTTATTCCTTTTTCACATTTTCAATACATATATAGTTTCTCATATTAGATATTCATACCCTATTTGATTATATAAATTCCATTTTATAACATGACACCTCATCATCAACTTAATAACTATAATTAATTTTGAAGATGATCATAAATGTAAGGATATATTCATCTAATTTATGTTTCATAATCATTTTAATATTATGAAATGATATATAAATCTTATTCATTTCTCAAATTTCATGTACATTTCCATTTTAAAAAAACATTTTCTACAATATATATGTTTCAATTATATTATAACAAATAAATTCTCCATTGTTTTTTCCACATATACAATATTTTTCTAATAAACTATAAATTTTTTATAAAAATCCTAAAATCAATTTTGTTGATGGGAAAATTATATAAGGTAAAATAGGAAGTCCATGTTTTGATATGTAATGATAGTATCCAGTAATTATGATTTCCCATAGTATAATTTTTTTTATCTTTTTCTCAAAATGAACATATTTACCATTCTAGAAATTCTCACCGTTTTTTCTCATAAAAAATATTTTCAAATTTTTGAGTTTCCAGGTTTGTCTCTAGTAAAAGATATTTATCATTATCTTAATTATGATGTTTGTTTCTTATATAACATAATTCTAATATTCTGAATTATTAGAAATGTTTCTAGTAAAAATATTTATCAATATTGTTATTAAGCCTATTTTTTCGACTTACACAGATTTTACTATTTATGATTTATGATTTTTATTTCATGTAAAAAATCATTCCAAATTTATGAATTCTATTTTTTGGTTCTATTAGTTTTGATTCCATATTTTTTTATTTTGAATTTGTTTCAGTCAATTCTTTTGTATGCTAATTTATATTGTATGATTATTATAAAACTGAAAAAATATTTTATTAATTCAAGTTGTGTAACACCCCAGGTAAATAAAGAATATGGAATTTTCACATATATCCATATTTGTGAATAAAATATTACTATTACTTTAAAGGGGATGCTATGCTCAATGGCGTACCCAATACGCAACAACGAGTTTCTTGGGAATCGTACATTCCACTGTAATAATAAAATAATATTTCTTTAAATGCTACTTAACGCCTATCCATTGTAATGGCGGGAATGAACAGAAATAACTAAAAAATCATTATATAGTTTTGTCAAATATTTTTACTCATTACAATAAATGTTAGAGGATTAAAAATGCGAATGAATCAAATTTTAAGCGTGAACATTCTAATATTCTTTAAAAGGTCGATAAACCGCCTTTTGATGGCGAACCTCTATTAAATCCACTTTTTGAAAATTTTATGTGTTATATTTGACAAAATAAAATTCTTCTTTAAAATCGGGACATCAAAATTTACTTTGTGTAAATTTTAGGTATTTTTCTGATAATGTTCGTTTTTAAATGAATAGTGAAAAATGTTGTATTTTAATTAAAAACCACTTTTTAATCTAATTTATTTATATGATTAGATTATCTTGTTAATAGGTTTTAAAGTGAAATTATAATATATTTTTACCATTTAATCCAATAGTTTCCATTGGAATTAATTTCACTTTGAAATTGGACTTAAACTTGTGTTAATCTTTTGATATATATTGTTTCATAAAAATACGCTATTTGTCATGACAGCAGGAACTAATTATAAAGATAATTAATTTAACATATATGATTTTGATTTTCTAAAATAGTAATCATCTTTGAATTCAGTTTTTCAAATATAGCTTAGGGTGAAGTTTTGGTATTTTTCTGCAAAACATTAATTTTTGATGAATAGTGAAACCAAGAAGTGGTACTTAAAAAACTAATTTTTTGTTTAAAAGAAACTTTACCACTTCTGTGTTTTGAATTTAAAAAATCCAATATACATGGTTTTCATTACGAAGTAAAATGTGGTTCAATGTGATTAAATTTTTTTTTGGTGAATAGTAACTTTTATGTTTTTAATCGCGATTAAAGGTAATCAGTGTAATTTAAGGTAAAAATAATGTTTTAATAATATGAAAAGAACCTAACACATGTACTACCCTTATTGGATGTGTCATGGTAGACCAATACAATCGATGGGTCAACTTGGGGACCCCACGAAGCCACATTTGGCTAGAAAATGACATTAATACCTTTTTATTTAAAGTTAAAATAAAAAAGTCACAAACATGTGTTATTTTACTAAATCAATTTCCAAATGGGGTTATATAAGTCATATTTTTGACTATAAATATTCATTAGAAATATAAAAAGATTTACTAAATCGTGATATTTTTTTTAAATTTTTCGACATTATATAAATTAATTTATTAATGACACCGTGATGATATAGTGATTACCTCATAAATGAACGATTTAAATAAAATGAAATTATAATGTAAAATATAAGACCTAAACTTGTCCGAAACCTATTGGATGTGTGGATTTCAAACTATTTTCACCTTATCCTCGAAATATATAATTGTGGGACAATTAAAATCCGAAAAAAAAATTATAATAATGTAATATTTTATAACTTTCCATGAGTTCCCCTCTTCTCCTCTTATAAAAGGCCCCCACCTATACCACATTACACACACCTCTCAAGCCTTTGGATCGGCCAACCCCTGACCATTTCATCTCTCCACATCCCTATCTTCATCATTGAAGCCTCACTTTGGGATGCATCCTTTGCAAGGAAGGCTTTGATCTTAAATCAAAGAGAGTTACCTGTTTTAAAGGCAGTGTTTTCTCTTGTGTTCTTATGTTTTATTTTGCTTCTCCAACCCCCTAAACACTTTTTATTATTTTATTTTGTAACAAAAACAGTATATTAAATACACTAGTATGTTTTTATGTGAAGGATTCTAGCTACACTTACACACACCTTCGTCTAATGGTTAAAGAACATACTGTTTCTCTGGTTGGCGATTTTCTGCCTCACAAAATGATGATTGTTCAATATTCTTTTAACACCTTTAAAGGTGGACATTATGATGTAAATGTATTTTATATATGATATATATGGTATTTATGTTTACTATATTCTTCTGTATTTTATATTTAAAACATACATTTATTCTTTTCATCATGTGCAAATGCGATAATTTCAAATGAGGAAGTGTGGACTACCCCCCCCCCCCCCTCAAATGATGTGACTCGTTAATGCAATACATGTAATGTATAAAGAATGAAATTAATGATAATATGTGACCTATATAACATATATATTATAATTTATGTATAATATAAATATATATATCTCATTTATTTTTAATTCCATTAATATGACAAAAAAATGAAAGTAGCGTTCATGCGTACGTACGACCTACCCTCTCCATTAATGGTGCATTTAATTTTTTATATCCAAATTTTATGGAACAATATAAAATGAATATGTACTGTATATATATGATATTTTAATCGTTAATACTATTCTGTAAATTATTTACTTACAACTACATGGGCAATCATTTTCAAACAAGTTCATTTTTTACTCATGTAACAAATATCGGCAAAAACATATCATAAGAACAAACATTATTAAACAATTATTATAACATTATAATATGTTATATGAACTTAATAATATTATTTAAATTAGGTCCTTATGAAAATATAAATTGAACAACGTTTATTATTCTGGAATATAATGAAACGAACAAGACAAGTCGAACTCGAGGTAAGGGATCTGACCTCTCGCTTTCTTTTCAAGTACCCTCTTTTATGTAATTTCTTTTATGATCCATGTTCTTCTGTTGGAGGATTTTATTTTATATTAACAATAATGTAAATTTTATTTTTATTTGATGAGATACCCCCTCTTACTGACATCAATTCTTTTTTTTAGAATTTTTACGTGGCACCGTTAGACTGCCGAGTTTTCGTAAGGGATTTTTCATCTCACTTTTATTCACATGAGATTTATGCTACATTTTCCACCAATTTATTTGAGTGGTATATGTAATTCCCATTATTCTACTCTTTCTGTAATATACATTCATTTATGATTATTTACATCAATGTTGTATTGTCCTTCTTTCATTGGGTGTATGTTTTGAAAGATACCCATGTCGGTAAGGGAACCATTCACCCCCTCTTTTTAAAAGACTTCTTTTTTTATGTATTTTAATTCACATAATATTTAGTTGGGATATATTATTCTATATCCTTATTTATGTAAATTTTATGTCCATGTTATGAGATACCCTTTTTATCTCTCATCAACTCTTTTTCTGAATTTTGAAGTGATGCCCTTAGGCTGTCGAATTTTTGCAAGGGAACTTCTTAACCCAATTTTGATTATTTGGGATAAACTTTTACTCCATGAATATGTCGTTCTATGAATATGTGTGAATAACATGTGATTGTTTTATACATAATATCCACATATATTTTGTGTATTTGTTTGTCACACATAATTATGTAATTGATTTATCCTTAATCCAAGGATATCGTCTTTGTACGAGACATCGTCTCAATCTCCATTCATTGAGTCATATTTTGTTTTATACACAACATTCTTTTATACGGTGTATAAACCCCTTTTACTTTTATGCTTATTCAAAAGGTATATTTATTTATACGAAGCGTTTTACTAAATGACAAAAGGAATGTCTCTTTTTCATACGTATATGGGGACAACGACTTCTCCACTGCAATGACCATTATTTTAGTTTCGAATTTCCCTACAAGATATACCTTTTTTTAATGAAAAATAAATACCATGTTTTACTTTTCATTTATTTTGGTATTGAAAATGGTTTTCATAATGTTTTTATATCAATTTTTTGTATTGATATCTTGTGATTGAAGGGTGGAAATGTTATGTTTACTTTATGCATGTTTTATGTGATACGATTATGTTATGGATTTTGGGAATTATTATGAAGACGGGTGGTTCTGTGATAAACTATGGTCGGTTGAGCTCGAAATAGCTCTCCAATGCATTGGGTAACACGAAGGAGTAAAACATTAAGGTTTCTCCGAAGAGATTTAGGGAATATACTATGATGGGTATTCCAAACGTAACCAAGAGGGTTACTCCCTACGTAAGAATGTTATGAATGCCTCAAGATACCTTTATGCCTTATGATTTCTATGATTTATTCATTATTTGATGAGGTTTGTTAAAATGCTTATGTTTTATGAGAAAAGTATGATTTCATACATGGACTAATGTTTTCTTTTTGTACTTTTATATCCCTTACTGGGCTTTTTATGATCATTCCATGTTTTTAAAATGTTTTTCACAGATCAAGGGAATGGTGCATAATATGATGATAGTGTCAGGGATGTGTCAAGAATGAAACCATGTTTTAATTTAAATATGATTTCGTTGATGGGGAAAACCAATACTATCTTTTATGTAACCACTTTTTTAAAATGTGGAATGTAATTCATGATTAATGATAAAATTCTCTAAAACTATAAACCTGAAAAGATCCTCAATGTGAATTATTCATTTATTTCAACATTAAGTAAGGTTTAAGGCTGTGTCCTTATAGTTGGTATCAGAGGTCGGTTTAGACAAAATTAGGGATTAGGAGTTTTTGTTAGACACATGATTAGTCCGTATATATATTATTTCAGTTAAATCCTTGTTTTCTAAATTTTTTCAGGTCATGTTAAGTCGGTTACGAATGGAAAAAGAAGGATCTCAAACTACATTCCTATCTCTTCTTGATGACATGCTTGCAATAATTATTGTAAAGTCATGTTCGGATGATTATGAAACTTTTTCTAGAATACAACTCACTTGCAAGCAGTTTTTTGAGATATCAAACATTTCCATAATATCTCGTTATCATCTTGGATCATGGGTTGTATATATACAAATAATATTTTCACAATATTCCCATATTTTCAAGAAAGGTAAATATTATCAAGGTATTTTTAAATATTTTACCTTATCACAAGAATATGAAGCATATTATGATTTTAAAAACGGTGCTGAGGAAGGATACCCTTGAACAACCTATTTATATTTTCTTTTAAAATATAGTCTCTCAGCACATACTAATGGTATTTTAAAAGGACCAGTAATAGAAAGTTTCAAATCAAATTCTATCAGACTATTTTATAGAAATCATGTTTTATCAGATGTTTTGGAATTATATGTCATACATGATTATTTTCTAAAACTTTATTTCTGTGAAGACTCATATGACCCATGTTGTACAAGGTGTATTTGGATGGAGGAAGCAAATGATTTTTAAGGATCTATAAATCATTATTGTAATGCATGGGACTTCTTCCTACGTGAGCAAGATGACGATTAAACCGAGTGGATGCCATGATCAAGGTATGATGTTAATCATTTTGGTAATCATTTTATTTAATCTTATGGTGGTGAAATAAGACTTCAAGAATTAAGATGTTGAGATCGTAATGAATTTGGATGAAAATGAGAGGTATAAGGAAACTATTGAGGTTAAAACATGTTAGGGTTATTTTTGGAGTTTTATAAAAAGGACAACACACAGACCGTGTGACAACCCATCACGTCGGACAAAGTTGCAGGAATAGAACCCACAACCAAAGTGAGGCATGTATTTATCACATACAACTTGACTATGTGAAGTCCCTAGTTAGTATGATGTATTATTTTTAGTTAGATGATTTTATGAATTAAAAGAAAGTTGATTTTGGATTATCTATGGAAATTATTAACCTATCATAGAGGATATGTGATTAGGGTAATTACTTTTCAATATGAGACTTTAAGAGCAACTGATGTTATTTGGATATAAGTGTTAATTTGTACCTTGGAAGACTATGTGATTAAATCCTTCAAATATTTGGGTTTCAATCATTGTTTGGTTTACACTGAAGAATTTTATGGAAAAATTGTTTATTAAATGGTCTTTGTTGAACATTGGGTATTGTCTGAAAAATTTTGGAGATTAAGAATAGATTTTTTATTTTATAGGATTATCCTTTTTGGGTATTATCTGATCTCATTCTAAGCTTTTAGGTTTTAGTTTTGGTTAAGGTCTAATTACATGGGAAGTATATAGTTCTCTTTTTTGGATTATCTTATTCTCTAGTAGTTGATTATATCTCCCTTAATGTAAAAAAGTTTTCCTAAATACTCATCATTTGGGGAAAGTACAATTTTGTGTAAGAAATCTAGTAAAATTTAAAAGACAACAAGAAAAGTAAGTATGTTTCCTTATGATCAAAAATAAATTCCTCAATGAAAAGTAACATAAAACAAAAATGTTTTATGTTAAATTTTCTTACGGGGGAATCAAATACCATTTAACCCACCATAAGTATGTTATTTTCTTGTGGTTAACTTTCTCCTAAAAATGTTTTCTATCACTCTCCCTCAGAAGATGACCCTTTTTTTCCTCCATATCCATGTTTTCCTACATGGAATCCTAGTCTGGGTTAACTCAGGTGACCTTTGTACTTATCTTTCTTTATATTAAATTGATTGTTTTACTGACTCTTGTTCCGATGTGGGATTTTCAATGATGTTTCCAAGACCAATTTTAAAATTGCAAGGACGCAATTCCCAAAAGTGGGGAAGGATGTAACACCACATGTAAGTAAATAATATAACATTTTCACATTTATCCATATTGGTGAATAAAATATTAATATTACTTCAATGGGTACGCTATTCTCGATGTTGTACCCAATATGCAACAACAAGTTTCTTGGGAATCTTACGTTGCACTCTAACAATAAAATAATATTATTTTAAATGGTAGTTAACGCCTTGACTTTATAATGGCAAGAATGAATATAACTAACTACAAAATGATTCTATTAGTTTCTAAAATATTTTTACTCTTTACAAGAAATGTTATAGGATTAAAAATGCGAATGAATCCAATTTTAAGCGTAAACATTCTAATATTTTTTAAGAGGTCGATTAACTGCCATTTGATGGAGAACCTATTTTAAATCCACTTTTTGACAATTTTATGTGTTATATTTGAAAAAATAAAATTCTTCTTTAGAATCAGGACATCAAAATTTACATTGTGTAAATTTTTGTTATTTTTTCCGATAAAGTTCATTATTTAATGAATAGTGAAAAATGTTGTATTTTAATTAAAAACCCCTTTTTAATATAATTCATTTATATGATTAGGTTATCTTTTGAATTGTTTTTAAATTTATATTAGAATATATTTTTACCATTTAATCTTATATTGGTCATTGAAATTAATTTCACTTTGAAATTGGACTTTAACTACTGTCAATCTGTTGATATATATTGTTTAATAAAAACACGCTATTTGTCATGACAGCGGGAATTAATTATTAAATTAATTAAATTAACTTATATGATTTAAAAATTTTAAAATAGAAAACATTTTTTAATTCTGAATATCAAATATATCTTAGGGTGATGTTTTGGTATTTTTCTAAAAAACTTCAATTTTTGATGAATAGTGAAACCACTAAGTGGTACTTAAAAAACTGTTTTTTCATTTAAATGAAACATTTCCACTTCTATGTTTTGAGTTTCAAAAAATCTGACATACATGGTTGTCATTAGGAAGTAAATGTGGTTCAATGGGATTAAAATAATTTTTTGGTGAACAGTAACTTTTATGTTTTTAATCTCGATTAGAGGTAATTAGTGTAATTTAATGTATAAATAATGTTTTAATAATATGAAATTAATTTCACACATGAACTACCCTTATTTTATGTGTCATGGCCGACCATGAAAATCCAAGGGTCTACTTGGGGACCCCATGGAGCCAATTTGGTTGGAAAATGACATTAATACCTATTTATTTAAAGTTAAAATTAAAATGTCACAAACATGTGTTGTTTTACGAAAACAATTTTTACAAGGGGTTATATAATTAATATTTTGGAATATAAATATTCATTATAAAGATAAAAATATTTTCAACATCATGATATTTTTTTATAATTTTTATACATTAAATAAATAAATTTATTTTTGTCACCGTGATGATGCAGTGATTACCTCATAAATGAACGATTTAAATAAAATGAAAAGATAATATAAAATCAAAGACCTAAACTAGTCAAAAACATATTGGATGTGTGTATTTCGAACTATTATCACCTTATCCTCGAAATATATAATTTTGGGACCTTTAAAATCCGAAAATAATTTTACAATAAAGTACTTTTTTATAACATTCCAAGAGTGCCCCTCTTCTCCTCTTATAAAGGCCCCCCACCTCTACCAATTTACACACACCTCTCAAGCCTTTGGATCGACAAAAACCTGCCCATTTCATCTCTAAAAATCTTTGTCTTCATTATTGAAGCCTCACTTTGGGCAGAATCCTTTCTGAGGAAGCCATTGAGCTTAAATCAAAGAGAGTTACCCGTTTTAAAGGTAGTGATTTCTCTTGTGTTATTATGTTTTATTTTGCTTCTCCAACCCCCTAAACTCTTTTTATTATTTTTTTTGTAACAAAAACAGTATCTTCAATATTCTAGGATGTTTTTATGTGAATTATTTGAGCTACTATTATAGCGACATTCGTCTAATGGTTAAAGAACATACTGTTTCTGTGGTTAGCGATTTTTGGCCACACGAAACGATGATTGTTCAATATTCTTTTAACACCTTTAAAGGTGGCCATTATT
Source organism: Viscum album (assembly GCA_963277665.1). Lineage (NCBI taxonomy): Eukaryota > Viridiplantae > Streptophyta > Magnoliopsida > Santalales > Viscaceae > Viscum > Viscum album. The sequence goes on along the minus strand of OY728121.1, from coordinate 137,231,268 downwards.
ATGTAAAATTATTTTATATATTTTATATATGGTATTTATGTTTACTATATTCTTCTATATTTTATATTTAAAACATACCTTTATTGTTTTCATGTTGTGCAAATGCGATAATGTTATATGAGGAAGTGTGGACTACCGCCCCCTCAAGTGATGTGACTCATTAATGCAATACATGGAATGTATAAATAATGAAATTAATAAATATATGTGAAATATATAACATATCTATTATAATTTAATTATAATATATATATATCATTTATTTTTAATTCCATGAATATGACAAAAAAATGAAAGTAGTGTTCATGTGTACGTATGGCCTACCGTCTCCATAAATGGTGTTTTTCATTTTTTATCTCCAAATGTTATGTAATAGTATAAAATGAATATATAGTGGATATATATGATATTTTAATCATTAATACTATTCTGTAAATGATTTTCTTATAACTACATGGGAAATAATTTTAAAAAAAGTTCATTTTTTTACTCATGTACCAAACATCGTCAAAAACATCTGATATGAACTAACATTATTAAAAAATTATTATAACATTATAATATGTGATATTAAATAAATTATAATATTTAAAGGTGTTACATAATCAATTATAAATTGACCAAATTTTATTATTCAGGAATATATAGAAACGATCAAGACAAGTCAGACTTGAGGTAAGGGATCCGACCTCTCGCTTTCATTTCAAGTACCCTATTTTATGTAATTTCATTTATGATCCATGTTCTTATGTTGGAATATTTTATTTTATATTAACCATACTGTAATTATTATTTTTCTATGATGAGATACCCCCTCTTACTCTTATCAATTGTTTTTTTAGAATTTTTATGTGGCATCATTAGGCTGCCGAGTTTTCGTAAGGGATTTTTCATCTCACTTTAATTCTCGTGAGATTTATGCTACATTTTATACCATTACCTTTGAGTGGTGTATGTACTTCCCATTACTCTACTCTTTTTGTAACATAAATTTGTTTATTAGTATTTACATCAAGGTTTTATTGTCCTTCTTTCATGGGGTGTATGTTTTGAAAGATACCCAAGTCGGTAAGGGAACCTTTCACCCTCCTCTTTTTAAAAGACTTCTTTTGTTATGTCTTTTAATTCACATACTATTATATTGGGATATGTTCTTCTATATCCTAATTAATGTAAATTTTATGTCCAAGTGATGAGATAAAATTTTTATCTCTCATCAACTCTTTTTCCGAATTTTGAAGTGACTCCATTAGGCTATCGAATTTTTTCAATGGAATATCTTAACCCTATTTTGATTCTATTGGATAAACTTTTACTCATTGAATATGCCGTTATATGAATATGTGTGAATAACCTGTGATTGTTTTAATCTTAATATCCACTTATATTTGGTGTATTCATTTGTCACACATATTCATGTGATTGGTTTATCCTTACTCCATAGATACCATCTTTGATAGGGAAATTGTCTCAATCTCCATTCATTGAGGCATATTTTGTTTTATATGCAACTATATTTTCTACGGTGTATAAACCCCTTTGACATTTATGCTTATTCAAAAGGAATATTTTTTTATAAGAAGCATTTTACTAAACGGCAAAAGGAATGTTTCTTTGTCGTACGTATGCGGCAACAATGACTTCTCCGCCACCGTGACCATTATTTGAGTTTCGGCTTCCTCTACAAGCCATACCATTTTTTTAAATAAAAAATAAATACCATGTTTTACTTTTCATTTATTTTGATATTGAAAATTGTTTTCATAATGTTATTATATCAATGGGTTGTATTGATATCTTGTGATTGAAATGTGTAAATGTTATGTTTTCTTTATGCATGTTTTATGTGATACGATTATGTTATGGTTCTTGGGCATTATTATGAAGACGGGTGGTTCCCTGATAAACTAAGGGCGGGTGAGCCCAATATAGCTCTCTGCTGCGTTGGGTAATACGAAGGAGTTAAACGTTAAGGTTTCATCAAATAGATTCAGGGAATATACTGTGATGGGTATTCCAAACGTAACCAAGAGGGTTACTCCCTACGTAATAATGTTATGAATGCCTCATGTTTCTTTAATTACTTTTGATTTCTATGATTTCTTCATGATTTGATGAGGTATGTTAAAATGATTATGTTTTATGAGTAAAGTATGATTTCATACATGGACTAATGTTTTATTTTCATACTTTAATATATCTAACTGAGATTTTTATGCTCATCCCATGTTTTTGAAATGTTTTTCACAGGTCAAGGGAGAGGTGCATGATATGATGATAGTGTCAAGGATGTGTCAAGAATGAAACCATGTATTATTTAAATATGTTTCCGTTGATGGGTAAAAACCAATACTATCTTTTATGTAACCACTTTTTTTAAATGTGGAATGTAATTCCTGATTTATGATCTAATTCTTTAAAACTCTAGACATGAAAATATCCTCAATGTGAATTATTCATTTAATTCATCATTAAGTAAGGTTTATGGCTGGGGCATTATAAGTTGGTTAAATTTTTAGAATTTTATAAAAAATTATATTATTCATGTTTCCCTTTAGTGAAATTGAATTCCCATTTAATGAAATATTATGATCACGACCTGTTAAAAAGAATAACTATTTTTTAATAGTGGTATTAGTTTCTAGATTTCCATTTTTTTATTATTCGTGATTAATTAAAAATAAATGTTATTATATTTTATGAAATCTCATGATTTTTTTATTCATATAATATAATAGTATAATGTAAAGCCAAAATTCAGGTTTTTAGGATGCAATTTAGCATCATGTAAAAGATATGGATTTGAAGATACACATGAAAACTATTTTTACCCCAATGGAATGATTCTGATTGTATCGAATATTACGTTATTATGTTTCAGGCCACCTATTTTAATTTAATAATAATATGTTTCATTTACTCAAATATATGTTTAATTAAAGAATTTTGGGATCAATATAACATTCTAAAAAATTGACGAACTACTACTCCTCTCCATCGACGGATCATGACTGTAGAGTGAGGTTATTGAATGTTCATTCTGATGACATGAACTAGACATTGATTGAATGTGCTAATGATATTGCATACCATGGTTCAAATTAATATTATCATTCATGTATCTTATACAAACACTGTATTTATGTTATGTTACCATGGTGACTGAACATTACATAGTTATATATCCATGTCGACAGAACAATCTAGACTTATGTTTCTTTTCTAACATATAACCATGGTGCTATTTCCATTTTTATGGTATGTTTCTATGTTTTTGTTTCAATATTACATGTAACTCATCTATCTCTATGTTATGTCTCGATCTTTTGTTTCTATTTAACTTCATTTTACATAATTAAATGTCTACTTTTACTTATTCATACTTTAGAACATTGGCCAGAATTGTAATTTCAAAATATTTATTATTAATTTTCATTAATCTCTCCTCAAATTAATAATTAATTATAAAATTAAGATTTGATTTATAGTGACTTTTGTATTCATGGACATGGTACTAGTTTGTTTTAAAATTAATTAATTTTTTTTAATCAAATAATAAATGTTTTCTTCATTGGGTATGAATAAACCCTATATTATATATAAGATGCAATATTTTAAAATGGGGCGTTTTCTACATTTTAATGGGGAAACACATATAAATTATGACTTTGACACATTATTACATTTTTCATGTAAAAAAATTTAATTGGATGTGGAATATAATCATATACTTTGTATGAATTTTTTATATTTCTCTGAACACAATCATATTTAGATTAATATTTAAAATACACAAATACTAAATGAAAAAAAAAATCATTGAAATAATTCATAATGATAAATTATAATATTGAATGGTTTTAGTGATTAAAAAATAATATTTTATCAGTCAATATAATGTATTTAATTATTATTAAATTTAAATGGAATTCATATTTAAAAAAATTTCCATCTTTTGTAATGTTTTAACATTTAAAAACATATTTTATCTTTCATATAACGGGAATAATTTTAAATCAATTACTGAACAATCTATTTTGGAAATTTTAAAAATCAATTTCATATTTGAAATCATAGGATCCAAATTATGTAAATGGAATAATTTTATTTTTGTAAATTATGAAAAGTTACATTGGTAATATTTATTATTACTATATAAAATTAAACTTCTTAATTAAGGGTAATATTACTATTATAAAATTTCATTAATACTTGTATTAATATCATTTTATTATTATTTATAGACATATAAAATCCTTGGGTCAAAATGGTGTTCATTTGGAAACCACATGGATGAGATTAGGAAAATTAATTTATTTTATTTTGAGAAAAATTTAAATATGTCATTCTTATATTAAAAAATATCATTTTATATATAAGGTCATACAGAAGGTAAATTAGATTATTAATTCTCATTTAAAAGATAATATGTTTCTATTTATCATGTTCTTTATTTATTATAATTAAGAAATAAATAATTACAATAAAGACCTATAATTTAATGCTGTATAAAATAATATTTTGATGAAAAATCTATAATATTTTTTTTAAAAAATGAGAATAACCATAAAAAGACCCAAAAACTTGAACAAATATTATTGGTTGAGTATATCTCAACCATACCCATACAATGGTCTAATTAGTGACCATTTGGATTTTTATAGGAGATATAGTGAAACTTATATTAATTTATTTAAAGTGATGTTTATGTTGCCACATTCATAGTTTAATAAATATATCATTTTAAAGGTTGGTTTTTCTAAAAGATAAAAATGAATAAAAAAATTCTTATAAAATATAATATCTTTTTATTTTTCAGAATTGTGTATTTTTTGTTTTTATTTACCAAATATGTATATTAAACAATTAAACAGTATTTATGTAGTAAATATTTTATTAATAGAGATAAAAAACAATTATTAGTAAAAAAATTAAAACAAAAATAATTTTGGATATTTAATATAAATTATAAATTTTATAGATAACCATAAATTATTAGGAATATAATAAAATATTTAGTTTAATGATAAATTTTTATCTAAATATTATAAATATCAATGAATTGAACAGGGTCAAAATTTACAAGATTGAATGTTGATCAAAATATTTTTTTTTTAAATTCTTTAATAAATAATAACCCAATATTTAAAATATAATATAATTATTATATGGTAAAAAAATTCAATTTTTTTTATTTTGTGTTTAATTTACATGAAATAATTTAATATTTCATAATTTTAATATTGAAATACTATTTATCTTAATTAAAATTAAATAGAATAAATAAGTGTTAATTAAAAATATAATATTTAAATTAACATAAAAATATTGTACTATTTATTAGTTGATGATATTAGAGTCTTATTTCGTATTATCATTTATATTGGTGTATTTTGATTTTTCGGATGGGGTTTTATTTTATAATAAATTAATATTTCTAGATATCCAATAAGATCCCCTCACCTATATTATAAATCGACACCTCCTCCCACATCTATTCACTTCTTATATACCCTTAAAACTCTACCATACCGTATAATATTTTCATCTCATCTTCCCCCGTAACATTCTAGAGATTTTTGTCTTCTTAAAAATATATTCCAGTTCTCTAAGAAGAGATTTCCAGGAAGCACATCGAATAAGAGGTAACCTCCTCGACCAATTCTTTCAATATTAATTCTTATTCTACATCCTCATAATGAGTTGTTTCTTTATAAATTAATAACTCCGGAATCAATTATATTATGTTATTTTATTATAATTATGTAACCACCATATTCATCGTTCTATCCATCATATGAACAATGAAATCACCACGCATGTTCACATGTGACTTGCTGTCTCAACACAGTGGGGTAATTTTTTTTTCACCACAACCATACTGGTATTGGTATAATGATTGAAATAATAATGATATATGATTATTATAACATAAAATTAATTCTGAAATATTAGTCACCATCCAATTCAATAACATTCAACAAATAAGGGAGTGATATCATCGCTCGTGTGTAAGAATGGCCTTCTATCTCCGCGATGCGATGTGATTAATTAGTCCATATATTTAGTAATGAATGATTATATAAATTTATATATTGAATAAATATGTTTTATATTATTTTAATATTATTTTTTAATGATATAACGAGTCTTCTGAAGAATAACTGGAACTTATTCTTCAAAACATGCATAACCAAATGAAGTAGTTAGCCCCTGAATAACATGTAATTATAAAATTTTATAAACAAAATGATGTATATATGATCATATATGATATCAAAAAATTAATATTATTCTAAAATAAGTTAATTAAATTATTTAAATCATTATTATTGAGTTTGGGATACATAAAAAGAATGTATGACATATGGTTAAGGATAATACCATGATCTCATTATTATCTGAGATTGTTTAAATTTTTTTATTTACAAGGGAATATATACCATACACATAGATGTTTCAAAAACATGTAATATTATTTCTAATCATATTCTATTTTTATTGACATTCTTTATTATGGGATAATTTTTATTAAATAGTATGGAAGGAATATTTTGTCCTTATATGATACGAGGTATATTTTTGACATTTCTTGTAAAAGTGGGAGGCTAATGTTATTTTAAATTATATAGAATGTATGGATTTATATGTTTTTATAATGAATTATTTCTTTTATGATTATTATACAAAATTACATGTTTATTTTAAAAAAAAATCATTTCTTTTAAAATTTCGTGCCATTTTTAAATAAGATAATTTTATAGAAGAAGAAAGGATATATTCATCAAGAATTAATTTCATGTGTTATATCAGAATAATTTCCCATCTATGATGGAATTATTTAATAGGTTCATGTTTCATGTATACTATAATTATTTTTCCATTAATATTATTATATTTATTATTAATAAAATTTATTAAATCCATTTTTAACATTGATTATGATATGAATGTATGATGTCTATGAAACCCATTTTATTCCTTGGGTTATGATGTGATAAATGATTTATCTTTTTTTTGGAATGTGTAAGAATTATTTCATTATGAGATAGTTGGGAACAATATATCCCTCCAATGCATTGGGTAATGATTTATAACTCATTAGATAGACATAAATAGAATGGGAAATGCTATCAGTTCAGTAATAGTTGGATAGAATGAGATGAGTATTCTATTAATTAATGAGCATTCTCCAATATGATGGAGTTGGAAATGATCCTAGACTAATATTATATTATTTTATATGCTTATGTGAATTAAAATGATCTTTATTTATTAAGTTATTAATTTTTTTAATGTTCATTGATACTTATATACATTCCAGATTTATCATGTGTCCGGATATGACAATCTTATCTATATAAGATAATATTTTCAAATTATATGTTCTTAAGTCATATGATTATAATATGACCGATATTTTCATTTTTTCCCTAGCAAGTCATTAGAGAACACACATTCATATGTTTCTTTTCCCATTGTCATAGAGAAGGGTATTAAGTATGATATGAACATAGGGGGTCAAATTATAGGGAAATGAGTGGTTGAAAAAGATGATCTATTATGAAGCATTATTTTAGGTTTCTCAGTTGGATAAGACACCATTCATATACGGTCCTACCATAGAATTATTATAATTTGTAATGAATATTGTTAAAATTTGAGGTAATATCAATTTATGTAATGTATGGATCCTTACATTTCGTATTTAAGGTAATGTATACATTACCTTTGGAAACTAGGATGATAAAATATTAGAATGAACCCAAATTATATGTCGATTTATAGGATACAATCATAATATTTTATCGATTATCACTGATAACATAAATAAACCCTATCATATCATGAATTTAAATTGTATTGATGATTATGTGGCTTTACAATAATGATTTTTGTTTCACAAAATATTATTCTTATTTTTCATCAATGGATGGATGTTTATGGAACCGTGTTAATGGTAAATGTGATAGGAATGTTAATGATTATTCTACTTGGTAACCAAATGTTGTGGTAGATGGAATAAAAAACATGTTACTACACTCACACACCAATCTCAAGATATGAGTTAGGCAGAACATCCATATGGGAAGAAGAGAGAACAACATTCTTTTGATTTTTTATGAGTAAACATCTACCTTCTTTCATTAGGTCTTCTGATCCATTAGTGGATGAATAATGTATATGTACTGTTGGTAATTTTTTTTGTTCTCAAAAGTTCACAACATGATAAATCCATCTTAGCGGTCAATTGTTTGGATAGAGAAACATACCAATGGTTGTTCATTATCTGCAATATGAGTCAATGAGATGAAATTGAATCCATGGAATGGTATGTGTTCAAGATAATGATTTTTAATAAGAATTTTCCATATAAAACTAAAAATATGATGGATAAGGAGTTCCTTAAACGTGTGAAAATGTATGATCAATCACTTGGTACCTAAGATGAACATTTTACATTATATCCTAGTAATGATTCTAGAATTATTATCCAACATATGTTCTAAACTGATCATTCTATAGATGATTAAAATTATGTCGCGTAATGTAATTAGCTATAAAGGACTTCGATAACTATAAGGAAATTATTTTATGTTCTCTCAAGGATAAGAAGTAGATTGAAGTAACACTTAAATCTTATGGGATTCATAAGAAGATAAAAATTTAGTACAAGGAATAATATAAATAACCAGCTTAAAACATATTAGTTTCATATTATACCCAATTTGTGGAATGAATCATAAAGTAACTTGTCATAATGGGACTAGTAAATGTTTTATGTGTGGAAGAGATGGTTATAGGGATGTTGAATTTTGATGTGATGGGAAAAATATATCCAATCGTCTGAATAAAGACAAGGCTGCACAAAATGGTCCTCCAACACATCAATGTTATAGTTGAAAGAAAGTTTAGCATTATTCCAATAAATTACCAAAACAATGTGATATTGATGATGATCGATGTCTGCAAAATCTTAAGGGAAACAAGAATATTAAGTCCAATGAAATCACTCTATGTCAAGACCCGTCCCCCAGGGCCCGTATCAGGACTACCCAAAGACTGCCTTCCACAGGCCAGGTGCTGGCGACTAGCACCAAAGCAATAAATCCCTAAACAAGAAATGCATTACCATTATAACTACAAAAAAACACATCAGTGTACACAACTGGAAGTAAAGAACTAAGTAAAAACTTTATACAAATAAGTGTTGGAAAGTAAATGGGGCCAGAAATACAAGCCCAACAGGAATGAACAAGTATAACTAAAGAAATGTAAAGCAGCTACTGGGTCATCCTCTGGGGTTACTACCTGATTGGTAGTTACAGATGGCCACTTTAGCACTCTCGTTGGTCCGTCTCCTTCGTGTACCATCACACCGATTGGTCCACCTCCAGGTACTGTCATGTCCTGCTACTCTCTACCTCAGTCAGCGTTGTTTGTAGTCTACATCCAACACAACAAGGTGCGGGCATAGCCATTGCGGGTGTGAGTATAACGATACTCAGTATGGACCCATAGACCCTCAAGGGCTCCCAAAATCTATCAAATATAATATAAAAAGTATGAAATCAACTAATATCCATTACTTAGTTATATTCCCATACATATACATATGTAATTTAGCAACCCATCTCAATCATGGGGAAAACACAAAATTCATTAACATAGACCGAACCAAGATTTTCATTTTAGAAACCATGGACGATTTTGTACTCCTCCTCTATCGAGTACAGTGGTCCTGATGCATCACATAGAGGTGCTTCCCACTATACATGCACTACTTAGGTACTCTTCTTGTTGAGTACCATGGGTCTGCTGCGCTCAAACAGAGGTGCTCCCCACCACGGGTCTGTCGTTCTCGCATAAAGTTGATCCCCTTAGTATCCTGCTGAGGTACTAATATTATTGAGTACCGTGGGTCTTCCATGCTCACACAGAGGCACTCCCCAACGCGAGTCTTACGCATCATACAGAGGAACTCCCCACTGGCCTAGTCGAGTCACTCCTAATCGAATATGTCATGTAGTCGTCAGGTCTCAGCCAGCTACTGGGTCTCGATACTCTGTTCGCAAACCTCTAATAGGATCTACACCACGAGCTACTGGTCGATACTAAAACATTCACGAAGTGACACGAGTATGTATCTATAAGGATCGCCACATCATAGGGGTTTCAACATAATAGATGATGCGTATATCAGACACCCGATATGTGAGTTTTTAGCCTTTTAGTCCTGGGGGCCCGGTTGGATTCATGTACGATCCAACCTGTCCAAATATAAACTATACACCGAACTCCAGTGGGGTATTCTCAAAGGGATAGATTCACTCCAAGAATACTGGCACCATTGACTATTCGTCAAATAGACGTTTAGTGCCAATGATATGGCCTAAGAATGTAAAAGATTCAGTAATGGGCCTGGGCCTGATCCGACCCGGTTAGATCATCTCAGACCAACCTAGACTGGGCCGACTAGGTTTGGGTTACCCCGGTCACACCCACTGGGTCTGACCCGGCCCGTTGGGCTGGTCAGCCCACTATGTTTGTCCGAGTCCGCTAGATCTGGCGCATCGTACTGTGAGGGTGGTTTGGCCTGGAGGTTGCCACGTAGGCTACTCGGCCTGAATATCGGGACTGGTTCGGCCAACACCACAATGGGTGCGGCTCAATCGACTCAGCCTGGGAGTTTGTTCCGGTTGAGAGACCAGCCGCAGGTCAAGCGTAGTGCGGGTAGGATGTGAGTGTGTTGGGGAGGGCGCGACAGGGGTCGGGAAGGCCGCGGGTGTGCCATCAGGGCGTCGGGCGGGGCGTGGGGGAGCCGGGTAGGGCGTGGCAGTGCCCAGGCAGTCCGCGAGGGTGCCGGAAGGGCACCAATTAGGGCGCCGACCAGGGGCGGGCAGGCCGCAGGGGCGTCGGGCAGCGCACCGGGAGGCTGTGGCAGGCAGCCGCGCGTCGGGCAGTGCATTGGGAGGTCGTGGGTAGTGGGTCGGGCACCGCTCGGTCCGGCGGGGGTCGGCTGGAAGTCTCGGTGCATAGCGGGGGTAGCTCGATTTGTGAAGGCCACGGGTATCCCAACCTTCATCGTTTCTCCTTTGTCGTCGTCGCCTCATCGCCATGGAGAAGAATGTAACATGAAAGAAGAATCTACATAAGATGTTGGGCCATGTTATGTTGGCCTGTATCTTTTATGTTTATAGTGATATAAATTGGTTCATCAAAATAGGAAAGATTAAAAATAGTTATTTACAACTAGGCAATGATTTCTTTTTAAGCGATGATGAGAAAAGAAAATGGATAAAAACAAAAGTTAATCCCCATACCTTAGTTTCATCATTCTCCGTTCGTTAAATTCATGCAATGATGGTCATAGATCCATGGTAGAAGAAAACGTCCCACATCAAAGGAGTCCAAATAATAATGTCGGAGGGGGTAGTTCTTCATAGTTGAAGGCGTCCCTTATCGGCGTTCTTCATTTAGAGAGCGTTCTTCTCCTGGAGAGCGTTATTTATTGAGGATAGGTCTTAATTGGGGAGTGTTATCTCTTCTCCCAAGCCCCACCAAAATGCCAAGGGAAAAATAATAGAAGAAAGAATTGTCTATTAATTGTCGGAACAAAAATTTAAATTGTGGTGTTTAATTAAATGAGACAACTCAAATAATTAATCAGGGACGAGTTGGCTCAATTAAGTGAAGAGGGATGGAAAAAATAAAAAAAAAGTTAGTTGAAGATTTTCTCCACCTTAAATGTGGGGTTTGGAGGGGTTACAATCTCGGGTGGTCCAAACCAAAATTATCCTCCCAAGGGAGGTTATGTTTTGGTGGGCCCCACCACCATAACCTCTCATGGGAGGTTATGGGGTTGTGGCCCCCACCTATAACTTTCTATTGGAGGTTTTAACCTCCATGAATAAAAATAAATTCACTCTTTATTTTTATTTAAATGAATCATAAAAACTCAAAAACTAACTTTCTTCCTCAACCAACTACCGTCGAGGTTATAGTCTTCTTAAGTGAATACCGTCGCTTCATGATTAACAGTGCCCTTATATTTTTGTTCTGAGCATCGGTTCATATGTTATAAAATCCCACTCTTACGTTCACTGAACGTACCCTAAATAAACTATAGAAATCGATTCACGGCACACTGGGCCTCAGAAGTAAACACCATAAATTTTACCGGACTCATAATATTTCCATGGATTTAAAAAAAAAATTACATGGGATATCCGAGTCTTTACATTCTCCCCAACTCAGGGCTTAACATTTCCTTTAGCTACAAATCGAAATAAGGTACAAAATGGGTGTACTGAGAATGCATCTGATTTCTTTCACACAAATTTAAAAATCTTTCATAATAAATATAAATTATTATAAACTTATTATAGAACCATAATCTTATTTTTCAACAATATATTTTTTAATAATGATAATTTATTAAACTTTTCTCAATAATTAAATGTTAAAATCATGTTTGGGTAATATCTGGTATTTTATTATATGTCTTGAATTATTATTTTTGGTCTTCTTAATATGATCATGTTTCTATTATATATATGATTTTATACTAGATATAAAAATTATATGTTCAACATATATATCATTAAATTAATCTATAAAAGTTAGAAATAAGAAATTAAATACACCATTCAACTGGATAGAAGGTTGTATATATAGATGAACGTTGTTTCAATATCATCGATGGATGAATTTAATGATATATAAATAATATATTACGATTTAAAAAATTTATGTCATATATATATCGCGTATAAACATTAATTTTTATCTAATTTCCTTCTATGATATGTGTTAATAAAAAATTAATCACATTTCTTCGTGAAGAGGTAACAACCATTTACATTATTAAAGGAATCATATCTCCCATCAAATGAAAAAAAGGTGTATGTTATAACATAATTTCATATGTTTAATAATATAAAAAATAATATATATATTTATATATATTTAAAATAAATTATTTTATCAATCCAGGTATTATATTGATAGAAGACAAATATCATTAGTCATCAATGAGGTATTATGTCATACATAATAAAGAATATTTCAAATCACATTAGATATAATACAAGATAGATTTGGGTTATGAAATTTTAAAAATAAAATATCCATAAATATAAGATACTTTTCAAACAATATTAGAATAATTGAAGAATATTTCAATAAGGTGGAGGAATAATGAAAAAAATGTGGACTAGTTAAAAAAAATACACCATCATCAAACAACCCCTTACATATTCAGCTAAAGGATTCATATGAGGAATTTATGATAAAAATAATGGATCTAAGAAATGAGAAGGAAATTTAGGACATTATTTGGAATGTATTGGAAATTAAAAAGGGTTATGATGGTGTGATGAGGATATTATGGAGGGAGGTTGTTAATATGTGAGGTGAGTGTAAAAAATTTAACATTTTAAAAGAGAATGGTGTAGCCATGTTTTTCACATTAAAAAAGAATCCAAATTTAAAAATTGTCAAAAAATATAAATTATATTTTTGATATAATACTATGAAATTTGATTCTATAAATGGTTGTAGGTCATTTTAATCCATATAATTTTCTATTAACCCCAGATAAATAATTTTTTACCTTAACAATAGGAAAATATTTTTATTATTTTCGTTATTTGTTATGACAAAAAAATTATGTTAACCATATTAGATAATAAATATTATTATGATTAAAAATATATAACTCATTTTAAAAATTCAATTCATATAATTTTAATAATTTAACATAAAATTAAACTCATAGATATGATGAAAAAACTATTTTCCAAAATTTTGTTTTTCATTAAAAAATGATGAAATTTTATTAAATATATGACTATTAATAATCAAAATTTTAATTTAAATAGATATAAAATTTCTATATTTCATAAATATGATTTAAAAAATGAAATAAATTTTGTATTTAAATTATGTAAATCAATAAAACATTATTATAAATAAAATAGTCTTTATAGAAATCGTGTTTTAAAAAATGAAAATGAACTTTTATTAATATCCAATATAATGTTGATTAAAAGTAATTAAGTGGATAAAATGTTATAAAATAAAACTAATTTTTATTTATATTATATTTAAAACATTATATGAATTTTTTTACATAATTTTTTTAAATAAAATTACTCTTACTAAAATAGACATTTTCATTATTCAAAGAGAAAAAGAATTTTATAAAAAATTCTATAATCGCACACTAATTAAATTTTTATTTGTTTATTTGAAAAATGAATTTTAATATTTATTGATATAATTTAATAAAATATTTTTTGAGAAAATAATATTTTTGAAACATATATTCAATTTACTAAAAAACATTCCCAATTTAATCATAATTTGTTCATTATATAATAAAATTATAGTAAATATTTAAAATTTGGAAATATATATTATTTATTCAATGTTTAATTTCTATGTATTATGGTAAATGATTATATAATTATATTAATAGTTTTTAGTGGTTTCTTAAAACTATATGTTGTGTTTAATGGAAACTATCGATGAAAATAAATTTATTCGTAAAAAAATTATTTCATAAAATATTTTGGATTTAACAAATTACATGGTTAAAATGAAATAATTATCGATTCAAACATTTAAATTAGTGAACATGAAAATAGTGATTATTACTATTATTTTGGTGTTTTCTAATAAATGTACTATTATATGTGTTATGATAGATCAACTCACTAATAATGCTCACTTAATCAATATTTGGTAAGATTTATCACAGGGAGAACATTCCATAAATAAATTAAATATGTAGAGAGTATTCATGAGAAAACACATTCAATCAATTGAGATCATGATCCATGGTTTTCTACTAAACTAAAATGAATTATTAAACAATATCCAAAACGTAAATAAATTTTTATTATAAACAATCACAAAAAACTAATAGAAAAAATAAAATAACCCCTCACACAACCATGCACATAATGATATATTATTCTAATTATTTTAATGTGTTTTTGTAAAAATATAGCTCGTTAAGATAGTTCTTATATAATATCATAATCAACAATACTAATCAAATGGTATAATATATTGTTGTATAATATATGGGATGATCGAATATGATATGTTTCAATGAATTTAGTGAGAAAAAACATCTCATTCCTAATCATGTCTATGAAATGATAAATATGGTTCATTTCATTTAATAACCCATTAAATAAATGTGTGATTGTAAAATGTTCTATGCAGTCAATCAATAGATGGAATATGAGTTTGATCTTATAGTCAAGTTATATATTCAATTAAAACATTTTAATGGAGTCAGTCATATTGGTACGAAATGAGTTAATATACCCATGTATTTAAGACATTTTAATATAAATTATTGTAATAAAATTGTGGAATATTCAATATCACTTTCCCCAAATATGTAATATATTTTTATTTTGTGGATTTTATCTATATTAAATAAGTACATAACCAAACCATAAGATGTTTCAAATCTAGAGGGTGTACCATTGGACAATTAATTCTCTTATGAGGAGATTATAGTTATGTTCATAAAATGTTGTGATACAATTTTTCAAAAAATTATAAATTACATCAATAGACTGATAAGGGGAAATATTAACTCAAATGATGAAAAAGGACACTATAGGAAGATATAAATTTGAAGTATCCTAGTCTATTATCTATAGATGGGTTAAGGTATAATTTTGGGATAGTAATTTGTAATGGAAGGATGAATTTAATAAATCAATAATTTGTATATATTGAATTTCCAATATGAATAAACTATTATTTTCGAAATAAGGTATATAATATTGTTTAATTACATGTAACTCAAAATTTATTTTTCTTTAAAGGTGAAAATTGTTGTAATATAAAAAATATATCCAGGATTATTGAAATTATTACAATATGTAGATAAATAGAAATAATAAATAATGAATTATTTTTTTTTATAATCGTGTACCCCTAGATTCCTTATAGTAACAAACAAATCTATAAAATTAAAATAAAACATCATTAATACCAATGGTAATATAGAAATTAAAAAGTATAATTCTTATAATAATTTTGGAGAATGTAAAATGATGGAATTAAATAGTACTTATGAGAGGTAATAAATCAATTTGAGTTTTTATGAGGCCATTGGAATGATAAATTGAAATAAATATAGGAATATGAAATATAAAAAAATATTTAAGATGAGTAGATTTAGAAAATATATATTTTTTACATAAACTAAATAAACAACATGATTACAAAATAACTTAATTAATAACCAATTTTTATTTAAATATATTTTATTTTGATAAATTAAAACAATTTTTTTAATATATCAAATTAAAATTACCAATGCATGCCTTGTTTTCAATAAATTAGTTTAACTTCAAAATGGTCACATAAATTTATGTAGTGGTGATTCGTTTTATAATTTGATGATAAACAATGATTTTAAATTAATGTAAAAAAATAATATTTTTTCAATAAATCCATTTGAAATTTATATAATTTGATATTTAATTATTAAATATTTAATTAAAAACATGAGGCTAGAGTTAAAAATGATTAAATAATTAAAAAATCAGGAAATTTCAATTTTAATAACAGAAAATAAATTTCCAATGACCAATATTAAACTTATTTAACAAATTTTCTTTTACTATTCCACATTCCTTTTTAAAAGATATTGATTTCTATTATAATGGGTTTTTAAGTTATAAATTATTTATTTTTAGTAACATGAAATTCAAAATTTCAATAATATCACTATTAGGTGGTTTACCATGTATATTATGTTTTATTCATTGTTTTATCCTAAAATCATCTCCAACATCAATTATAAATCCCCACTATCCAGACGCCTCTAGAAAAATATCCTTTAAAATTATCAAATACAAATATCTAGCCAATTCCAATTTAATTTAAACATTATCATACTTTGTAGAATACTATAGAAATCAAATTTCCAGATTTCATGAACATAAAAATCATATATATGATCCAAAAAAAGAATGATATAAAGTCCTTCAGACTTTTTATGTCATCATAATTTTATAATTTTGTATCATTCACTCCCAATGAAATCCAAAACATCAAACCAAATTAAATACAATGATAAAAATATCTTGATATCATAAATAACAAAAGAATATTTATAATATAATATTATATTATAAATCTCTCACATCCTCAATAGAAAATATATCATCATATGATTCAAATATTTCAATGATTATAATGGAAAATCTCAACACAACACCACCATTATAGATTATAATATCAATATATTTATAATACATAAATCTATAAATATATAAACTTCTATTCGTTTAGAGTTAATTTTTTCAATTTAAAAATTCCAGTAATGTAAACCCCATAATCAAAAAAGATTATAAAATATTATGTAATATGAAATCATATCACCAATGTCCTAATCTAACCTATAGAGGATTTTTGTCCATCAGGGTGTTGAGTGTGAGTACCACATTTCTATTATTAATTAGCTAGGGGTAGTTGAGAATCACTGAATAGGCACAATACTACAATGGGAGGACCTATACTAATGATTCTGTGAGGACATAAACAACTAACTCCACCAAACATCGATGATGTATGCTAAAATAATAAACCATGGTATAACCAATAATTTCATAACCTATATGAGAAAAATAAATCAAATTAAAAATGTACAGAAAAATTGAAAAAGGGAATATTAGACACCCATTCATACATACTAGGAGAATACCAAACTGACATCAACTATAATGATTATATAGTAGGATATATCCACTCAAGATTCGATGCCCCATCATCGAACATGGTCATCCCCACATTTTATGTAACACCCCAAGATTTTATGAAAAATATTATTTTTATTGTCATTGATGTCTTTTGTTTTATGCTACACCAAAAGAATCATTCACTAAACGCATCCCTGACTTGGCTTTCATTACACGCAATCACGACCTTCCACGATAGCGTGTGTTGTACGCAATACAGAGTTTCACTACAAAACGATTTATTATTAAAATATTATATAAACTAGCCATTATGATTAGTAATACCCACTTTTTGAAATTTTATAAATTTTATCTTTCAAACAATACATCATTTTTGGATTCAGAATATTGAAATTAGCCTAGGGTAAATTTTTCTATATTTCTGAAAAAATTCTATTTTTGATGAATAATGAAAACACTAGGTTATTATTTAAAACCCGAATATTTATTTAAATAACTATTTATTTTATTTATATTTAATTTTGGTCATAAGTGATACAAAATACCTATATATGTTCAATGTAATTCATTGGTGTCATTTTATAATAATTTTAGATTTATAAAAATTTTATTGAACTTTTGACCGTCTTATAACCACCTCCTAGGAGAATTGGCAAATTTACATAAAACATAATTTTAAAACTTCTATGAGTGGAATTTAAAAAATATGAGAGACACGGTTGATATTTGTATGTAAAATTTTGTTCAATAATATATAATTATTTTTTGGTGAATAGTAACTTTTTACCTTTATTTAACACAGTTAAAAGTAAATAGGGTAATTAAGGGTGAAAATGATATTAAAATTACCCTAACATAAGTCATAATTCTATTGGAAAAGTTTAATTCGAACAAGAACAACCTTAGGAATAAAATATTACCCTTTTTGTCCACTTGAATTTTATTAGGACATATATTATTATTTTATTTAAATAAGAATTAAAATAGTTAAAATAAAAGTTTAATAACTAAAAATTTTTTAATATAAGGATATACAAAAGATAAATTCGACTATAAACATTCATTAGAAATATAAAAACTATTCCTACATAATGGTTTTTTATTTATAATTTTTAGACATTATATATTTTCATTTATTTATGACACAATGATGATACAGTAGTTACCTTATTAATGAAATATTAAGAAAATTGATGTTATAAATACCCAAATAAATGTAATTTTAGACTTTTTATGAATTAAACTATTTTTCTAGGTTAATATGACATGTTATTATAGATTTTATTAACCTTTTTATCAATTATCATGCTGTTATGATTTTCAAAAAAAATCATGTACCAAATAGTGTCAAAATTGTCATAAAATAGTTTTTAAAACAAATATTATATTAATAATTGTTATTTTATTTCTAATAATATAAGGATCTTAAAAATTACTTAAATAAGGATATATATATTAATAATGAACCACTTGGGGTTATTTGGGCTTGTTATACTATGTTTATTAACCATATAGTGTAAGAAAACAAAAAGTCACTGTAAAAGTTAAATTATTTAACTTAGAGATAAATCTAATTGATAATAATAAAATAGTATCCTAGACTTTTTATAACCTATTTTTTGAGAGGATTTATACCCATACCTATCCTATAATATAAATAAATCAATTTTTAGCTATTAAAATCCGAATATGAGTTCATTATAAAATAATATTTTAAGATCTTCATAATGTGCCCCTCTCCGCCCTTATAAAAAGGGCACCACTCCCCTCTTCTCTTCAAACCTGTTTGAGCCATGAAGCTCGGACAACCCATGCCAATTCCTCTTCTCATCCTATATAGTAATATCATAGTGTTTCTGGTCTTCTCAAAAGTCCTACTATAGTGCCCTAAGAATATGTCTAAAGGAGGTGCATCAAAGAAGAGATAATTTTTTCTACCGACTCTTTCAAGTTTCTGTCTTCTTCAACATCTTCTTCATTGGTTGTTTCATTATATAGTAATAAAATAATTATCACTAATATACTGATATGTTATTATAAATATTAATCAACCCAATTTCACCTTCAATCTATCCTATGGAAAATGAAATCACCCCACGTGCGTACGTACGGAATACCTCTCCACACCATGGTGTAATCAGTTTTTTCCAAGACCACCTTACTTGGATGGGTATAATGGTGTAAATAATAACTATATATTACTATTATAACATCATATTTATTATATGATATTATATCATCCACGAAAATTCCATTCAACAAAATTGGGAATGATATCATCGCTCGTTCATACGTACGGATTACCATCTCCACGACGTGATGAGATTCATATTCCATGTTAAAAATTCAAGAATGATTATAAAGTATATATAATATGTAATAATAAAATGTATGAAATAATAATTATACTGGATTTATGTATATATGTATATGTATGTAATCTACTTAATTCCATTCAAGTCAATAAGTAATGGAAAACAAAGTTCATTCGTACGTACGACCTACCATCTCCATGAACAGTGCATTTAATTTAATTTATCTATCTATTATATATATATATACAGAATATATGTGATATATAAATCATGATTTAAATTATGGATGAAAGTAAATCATGATATAAATAATATTAATATCATGAACTACAAGTCCAAACATGTACGATAAATAAAACGATTTTACCCAAAACACTGCTTTAACATTGAATTTACAAAAGAATGGATAATATAAAGTCATAAGTGAACAATATATGATATCATAACAATGTATATGATTCTATAATAAGTAAATAACATTATTTAAATCATTATACATGAGTTTCTTATATGTTTGAAGCATATCAGACCTAAGGTAAGGGATAATTTTGCAATCTCATTTTTATCCGAGATTTCTTATACGTAAGTATTTACTGGTGTTGTATTTTTCAACCATGCCCATAAAATATTTTTCATAATGTGGTTAATATTCTTCCATGTATGTTTAATGTCATGTTTAACCCTCTTTTTCTTTTACATTTTTTTATGAAATGAATCATTCTTTTGTTTACCAATTGAGAAATTTTTTGACTTTTCTGACAAAAATACAAGGAGAAGGGTTTTTTAACATATACAGCATGAACAGATATTTACTGTTTCATAACACCATGTTTTCATGAAGATTACTCTACAAGATTTCAAAAAATTTGTTTGAAAAAAATCCATTTCTTTTAAAATTTCATGGCATTTTTTGAAAAGAAAATGATTTTTAAGAATAAATGATATTTTCATCAAGATTTCATTTCAAGTGTTTTATCAAAATAATTTTCCATCTAATATTACATTATTTGATATGTGTATGTTTCAAGTATAAAGTCTTTATGAATTACATGGTTTCACTTTTTTTTATGAAGAAATTATATCCATTTTTTTATGTTGATTATGTTATGATTGAATGTTGTTTATGAAACACATTTTATTCGTTGGGTTATTATGAATGGCGTATGTTTATTTTTGTGGCACACGAAAACGTTATTTCATTATGAGATGGGTGGTACCTATATCTCCCTCCAATGCATTTGATAATGATTTATATCTCATGAGATAGACATGGCTGGAACGGTAAGTTAATCAAGTTCAATGATATAGGATTGGAACGAAGAGTGAACTCGATTTAGAAAGGGACTTTGTCCACTAAGATATGCTTGGAAGCAATGCCTTGGCTACAATTGAAATCATATCATGTGCTTAATATTTTGCCACAAATAAAAGTATTATTTCTAGACTATTTTATCATGATTGAGTTTCCATTATGATCTATGCCTTACGTACTGCCATGATTTATGTCATTGCTCATGATTTTAATGATTAAAAATTATGTTCATGTTTTTATGTTCAAATGTATTTGGATTGTTAAATTTATCTGTGCTTACCGTTATTGTGCATTTGAGCACACCCTTTATATGTTTTATATTCCCCAGGATATAGAGAATGGTTTTAGGTATGTAAACAAAAGGGGAATATTTTATAGGAGATGTTGAAGATATTTCACCACGATTAGAAGATTATGTTCCGAGTTTTCAAAGACACTAAACTATTACGGTCCTTCGGTGTTTGTTTTTGTTATATATTAATTATTCCGCAAAAGTAATGTAATGTTTATGTACGTCAAGCTTTGGGTCTCTACAGTTGGTATCATAGGTTTGGTTTAGTTAACCTTTGTAAACTAGGATGTGAAAACTTTAGTGAGATACCTATAGATATTTATAAGGTATGTCTAGGGATGTCCCTAAGGTTAAGTATGCATATTGGTTTGAGTCCAAGAATTATGTTGACGATCATGAATTACTTATGGTGAACTTAAGGTGTCCTGGATTAAAGAATTTTTGATAAGTTAGACATCACATAAGTGACTTTTTATGATTATGTTGTTCCTTGTTATTTTAATTGTTTCTTACACTATGGATTATGGTCTTAGTCAATGGAGGGAACAAGATGAAATTTAGTAAAAATTGATTCCAATAGACAAATTGGTGACTATGATCAATGAAATTTTATAATTCCTGGAGATAAATATTTTGTGATTATGTGGAATTAGTCATCTCAATATATGACTAACAAGGTGAACTTTATTTGTATTCCTAAGTCATCAAATAATAGGAATATGGAATTTAATGTATCTTCGCATGGTGAGGATCATAGAGAAATGAAGATTTATATTTCTAAAGATGAGAAGAAGAACCTTTGGGAATTCCTCAAATGGTGGGGATGATGTTATCTATGTTGAGAAAAGGGTCATAGTGTGACATACTGTTATGGAGTCCAATGTCTTATCTGTGGAGAACATGGGCATTACCCAACTCAATGCCTTGACCTAAGAGGTTACATATAAAACAAGGAAGGAATTATTCCTCAACAATCATTGAAGAGGATGTATTGAAGTGTATATGTATTTTTATTCAAGAATAATGTTGTTGAGGTACTTTTATGGTATATTGGAATATCTATGTATTGGTCCATAGTGGTTTTCTAGAATAATATGTCATTGGTAACCATGAAAAGTGGTTGAAATATTTTTGGAAAGCAGATGATATGCGCATAATTAAGGGATAAAGAGAAAATAATATGTTTGATAGTATTCATGAGCTCATGACTAATATAAAAAAAGTAATATCATGGTTTGAGTATATAGAAATTTTTGGGATTTTGGTATGTGGAAAGTGTTAAATTTTGACAGCATTAATGTTTTCACTAAGGATCAATGGGTATTCATTTTTCAAGATAATAAATGATTAAGGTATTTACATGTTTTGAATTTTACCATCAAGATATATCGTATGATAAATTATGGTATTCACATGCTCGACAGATGACATTTCATGTAAATTTTTTCTTTATACAATGAGCTTGGACAGAAGTGTTTTAGATAAGCCTAAAGATTAGAATGGATCATGTTGGACATAAGTCAGTATTATTTTAGGGTAGAACATTTTTCGATATTATTTATGGAATGTTATAATAATTTTGTTTTCAAAAAATGAAAATCTGCAGGATTGGTGAAAACCCGTCCTGTCGGACAAGGCTGTGGGAATCAAACCCAAAATCGAATTGCGACATTCCTTTATTTCATAACACTAGCCTACAGAAAGTCCCTGGTTAGTAGAAACTAGTTTTATTATATTATGCAGTATTATATATGAAGTATAAGTCCATTTTTGGAACCATATATGATTAATCTCACTACAGATGGACTTATTTATATTTGATAACTTTTGCTAACCTTTTGTTTGAGACAGATGGAATGAACCATCATTCTAACACATGATCTTATAACATATCACAAATGAAAAATTCAACATCATTTCTTTAAGAGATGAAGTGGAAATTGATCATGGTACAAACAACAGTGATATTATACCAAAATAAAGTAAGTATTTCTTCTATTTCAGATTATTCAACTTTGGGGAAATGATCTTGAAAACCAAAAATGTTGTCATAGTGCACTTATATACGATGAATTAGATATTACCTTAGATCATCAAAAATTTATTGCTTTGTGATTGTTGGGTTTTTCCTAGCCATGTTCTCTACCACTCTCCATCAGAACATGATGGTTATATTTCTTTTCCATATCCATATTTTTACATATGTTCTCCTATTTGGAAAACCAGTGATTAGTTAATTTGGGTAACCTTTTGGTTTCATACATTATTTTAAAAAGATAAGTATTGGTATTCCTTTTTATGATGTGGGTTTCTTTTAAAGAAACTTTCATGTAGTAAACCATTTGTAACCCTGATGAATTTCGAGGGCGAAAATCATTTTAATGGGGGTAGAATGAAACACCCCAAGATTTTATGAAAAATATTATTTTTAATTTCATTGATGTCTTTTGTTGTATGCTAAACCAAAATGAGCTTGCACTACACGCATCCCGGAATTGGATTGCATTACACGTAATCACGACCTTCCAAGATAGCGTGTGTTGTACGAAATACTGAGATTCACTAAACAACGATATGTTATTAAAATATTATATAAACTAGCCGTTATGAATAGTAATACCCACTTTTTGAAATTTTATAAATTTTATCTTTCCAAATGGACTTCATTTTTGGATTCAGAATATAAAAATTATCCTAGGGTGAATTTTTGGCATTTTACTAAAAACATTCTATTTTTTTTTGTAAAGTGAAAACACTAGGTTAGTATTTAAAAACCAACTTTTTATTTAAATAATTATTAATTTTTTTTAAATTTATTTTTGGTCAAAATTGATAGATAATACCTATATAAGTTTAATGTAATTCATTGGAGATATTTTATATTAATTTTAGATATATAATCTTTTTTTTAACTTTTGACCATCTTTTACCCACCCCCTATGAGAATTGGAAAATTTACATAAAACATAATTTTACCACTTATGTGAGGGGAATTTCAAAAATATTAGAGATACGGTTGATATCAGTAAGTAAAATGTCGTTCAATAAGATAAAAATATGTTTTGATGAATAGTACTTTTTTACTTTTATTTACCACGGTTAAAAGTAAATATGGTAATTAAGGGTAAAAATGATATTACTATTACCCTAACACATATCATAATTCTATTGGATAAGTGTAATTAATCCAAAAAAACCTTAGGAATAAAATACTACCCTTTGGGTCCACTTGGATTAGATTAGGACATTTATTATTATTTTATTTAAAGAAGAATTAAAATAGTTAAAATCATTGTTTAATAACAAAATCAATTTTAATATAGCGATATACATAAGATAAATTAGAATATATATATTTATTATAAAGATAAAAGTATTTAATATATAGTGGGTTTTTATTTATACATTTTAGACATTAAATAATATAATTTATTTATGACACAATGATGATGCAGTAATTACATTATTAATGAAATATTAACATAATTGATGTTATAAATACCCAAATAAATGTAATATTAGACTTTATATGAATTACACTAATTTTATCAGTTAATATGACATGTTAGTATTGAATTTATTAACTTATTTCTAACTAATCATGCTTTTATAATTTTCACCAAAATCAAGTACCAAATAGTGTCAAAATTTACATAAAATAGTTTTTAAAACAAATATTATATTATTAATTGTTATATTATTCCTAAAAATATATGGTTCACAGAAATGACTTAGATAAGGAAATATATATTAATAGTGAACCACTTGGGGTTCTTTAGTCTTGTTATAGTATGTTTATTAACCATATAGTGTAAGAAAACAAAAAGACACAGTAAAAGTTAAATTATTTAATATTGAGTTAAATCTAATTGATAAAGATAAAATAGTAAACTAAACTTGTCTAAATCCAATTTATTGATAGGATTTCGACCCATCCCCACCATAGATTTTAAATAAATCAATTTTGAGCTATTAATATCCGAATATGACTTTATTATAAATTAATATTTTATGTTCTTTCTATGGTGCCCCTCTCCTCCCTTATAAAAAGGGCATTACTTTCCTCTTCTCTTCACACCCTTTTGAGCCTTGAAGCTCGGACAAACCCTGCCAATTCCACTACTCATCCTATCTAGTTATCTCATTGAGGTTCTGGTCTTCTAAAAATACTAACTCTAGTACCCTAAGATGATGTTTAAAGGAGGTGTGTCGAGGAAGAGATAATCTCTTCTACCGACTCATTCATGTTTCTTTATTCTTCAACTTCTTCTTCTTTAGATTCTTCATTAGAAAGTAATAACATAAGTATCACTAATATAATGATATGCTATTTTAATTTTTAAACAACCCTATTTCACCTTCTATCCATCCTACGGAAAACGAAATCACCGCACGTGTGTATGTACGGAATACCATCTCCACGCCATGGTGTAATCAGTTTTTCCACCACCACATTACATGGATGCGTATAATGGTGTAAAGACAAACTATATATTATTATTGTAAAATAATCCTGATTATAAGATATTATATCATCCACTAAAATTCCATTCAATAAATATGGGAACGATATCATCGCTCGTGCGTACGTACGGATTACTGTCTCCACGACGCGATGAGATTCATTTTCCATGTTAACAAATAAAAAATGATTATAAATTATATATAATAAGTAATAATTAAATATATGACATAATAATGATACGGTATTTATGTATATATATATATATGTATTTCATCTACTTAATTCCATTCAATTCAATATGTAAAGGAAAACAATGTTCATGTGTACGTACGACATACCGTCTCCATGAACGGTGTATTTCATTTCATTTATCTATCTATTATACATATATATATATGTACTGGATATATATTATATATAAATCATGATTTAAATTTTTGAAGTAATTAAATCATCATATATGTAATAATAATATCAATAACTATAAGTCCAAACACGTACGATAAATAAAAGGATTTTACCCAAAACACTGCTTAAACATGGAATTTACAAAAGAACGGGTAATATAAAGGTATAATTGAACCATATATGATATCATAAAAATAAATATGATTCTTTAAAAGTTATTTAAATTATTTAAATCATTATACTGGAGGATCGGATACGTACGAATCATATCGGACCTAAGGTAAGGGCTAATTTGGAAATCTCATTTTTATCCTCGATTTCTTATACGTAAGTATTTACTGGGGTTCTATTATTCATATATGCTCATAAAATGTTTTTCATAAAGTGTTTAATATTCTTCCATGTATTTTTAATGTCATGATTACACCTCATTGAATTTTATATTGTTTTATGAAAGGAATCATTGTTTTATTTACCAAATGTGGAAGTTTTTGACTTTTCTGACAAAAATACTAGGAGAATTTTTTTTTATAATATAAAGCATGAATTGATTTTTATGGTTTCATAACACCTTTTTCTCATGAAGCTTAATCTTAAATATTTAATGAATATTATTTTAACAAAAATATTTTGTTTTAAAATTTCATGGCATTTTGTGAAAAGAAAATGATTTTTAAGAAGAATGGATATCTTCATCAAGAATTCATTTCAAGTGTTTTATCAAAATCATTTCCATCTAAGATGACATTATTTAATATGTGTATGTTTCAAGTATAATGTATTTATGATTTACATGGTTTCACTTTTTTTATGATGAAATGATATCCATTTGAAACATATGGATAATGTTATGATGGAATCATGTTTATGAAACTCATTTTATTTGTTGGGTAATTATGAATTGTGTATGATTATTTTGTGGCACACGAAAGAATGATTTCATTATGATATGGGTGGGACCAATATCTCCCTCCAATGAATTTGGTCTAGATTTATATCTCATGAGATAGACATGGCTGGAACAGTAAGTTAATTCCGGTTCAGTGATACAGGACTGGAACCAGGAGTGAAGATGATTCAGAAAGGGACTTTTTCCACTCTGATAGTCTTGGAAGCAATGCCATGGCTACTATGGAAATAATATCATGTGCGTAATGTTTTTCCAAAATTAAAAGTTTTATTTCCATGTTATTTTATCATGATTGGTGTTCCATTGTGATTTATGCCTTACGTACTGCCTTGTTTTTTGTCCTTTCTCAAGATTTCAATTTTTAAACATTATGTTCTTGTTTTTATGTTCAAAAGTATATGGTTTTTTTATTTTATCCATGCATACCCTTACTGAGAATTTTGGCTCACCCTTTAAATGTTTTCTTTTCCCCAGGATATTAAGAAAGGTTTTAGGTAAAAAATCAAAAGGGGAAGATCTTTATGGGAGATGTTTAAGATCGTTCACTACGATTAGAATATTATGTTCTGAGTGTCCAAAAACACCATACTATTATGGTCATTCGGTGTTTGTTTTTGTTATGTATTACGTATTCCACAATTTTTATGTAATGTCCATGTATGTCAAGCTTTGGGTCTCTACATTATACTCCTATTCTCAAGTAACATTAAGAAAATCATAGAATATTCTATTTATCTTGTCATATCCATAAAGAAAAGCATGTGACATAAAATCCCATGTAGGGGATACTATAAACATATCTTATAGTATAAATATAAATCATTAAAATGAATAATCAATAGAGTGTATGTAACTCATCACTATCATATCATGTCGATCAAAATATGAGACTATAACTATATACATAATTTCCTTAACACATATATTCGGACAACGAAGCCCAAATTAAGAGTTAATGGGGATCTACATCTTTATATCCTAGTTGATAATGAAGAGTTAGTGTGCATCTGTAGTGCTCAATCTATTATTCCCAATATCATTCCCGACCAATAAGGAATGTAATTAAATATTCCCATCAATCCCTGATGCACTACCCTATCGAGGGATCTAAAACTCTAGTTGTTGATTCAATAACTATAATTCATTGAATATGGGTAAATTTCAATCCATATATAGAGGAACTCAGACCATATATAATGTGTTGAAGTACCAACTCAACCATGGTAATGAGATTGTGGAAATATTCACTAATTCGATATGAGAGTATCAACCCCAATAATCCTATGATGATCACAAACAATATCTAACACATAGATAAACATTATAGTGAAATGTTTCTTATTGTGGAATGCGTCTTTCCAAAAATGGTGTCTCTCGATGGGTCAATCCAAATCACGATAATATAATAACAATCAATAAAATAAATTTCACACTGATATCACCATTTGTTATAAATCTGATCCCACAAAAAAATTCTCCAACATATTCTATATGGAACACTACTCTTCATTGAATACTTACGATCCAAAATTTATATCATAAATGGTTGATATAAAAGGTGGAGGAAAAGGACTCATGATTTCCCTAAAATGAATACATTGATTTCCCCATGGGTTACACAATGTGTCTGTCTATATCAGGACTTAGGGTGTCATGTACAAACATGGAATGTCTTCCTCCATATACATGGCATGTCAACTACGAATATATTGTTCATAGAGGTCTTCCCAACACTGAAATTGTGTTATATTCCCATTACCAGGCTTCTTTTAATGTAAATGACATTATTCTCACCATACATGGAATGAATGGAACCCATTATTTCCTATGAATATACACCTAACACTTGCTAAGCCATCTGAATTTTTAAGTACACCATGTGTGATCCAACAGCATTGAATGTGATATCACACAACTACCCCAGGAATTTACTTTTTATACATATTAAGTTTGCATACCATGGTTCACTCTATGTGTGGTCACACCAGATGATGTCTGATATTTATCTCCATGCATAAGTGATATTATCTTATTCGAGGGGAATACATGACATGTGTTCCAAAATTACACAAAGTGTGTTTTGGATTTTACATTAATTATAGAAACATCATGTATCATTTGCAAACTCCATCACCACTCTCAAATCTACCATCAACCCCCTGAAGATTGATGATCTAGGGCCTACCTTTCCCGATCAATTATTGGTTGTTGGATTCTTGATTCATATTCTACCTGCATACAAATTCTATTATTCTATATCACCTAATGTGGTTACCCAACAATGTATTGTTCTGATTCATCACCAAAACCACCCATCACACACCAAAAATCATCGATTAGCAACAAAATATCAAATAAATACCAATATAAAAAATTCTACAAGACAAATATTAGTTGTGAAATGATATACTTTTGAATATTCGTCTAAATATAGACTAATGGTAGTGTTGAAGAAAAAATGCAATGAATGATTACAGAAAATTACAGGTCATAAACTTGCATAATGAGGCTTATCCATATGATAGGATTTCCTATAATATTTTTTTATTAAATTAATTTTTAATATCATTAATCACATAATATCAATTCATCCTCGTAGGATGATTAATTGATATGTGGAAATCAATAATCGATCTATGAATAAATATTGTTAGAATGAATGAATCGTATCTAAAACGGGATAATAAAAATGTGGTAAAATACGAAAAATAAAAATCATTACAACATGATACAATTAGTTGATAGTGAAAAAAATATCTATGTTGTAGTCATTGGTTAGATCCACAAAGTCCATTGGCATTGGATATCATTTATGTACTCAGATTTCGATCATATATGATGATGTCGTCTAATAATCCTATATTATCTTGTCTAAAATCCTTATTTAAGGGTAGATTAAACAATTATTTTCCAATAAAACATATTAAATAGAGTATTTTGAGGTCACAAATAAAATTTATATAAATTGAATAAAATAGTAATTTAATATTTCAACCATGACCACTTTTTAACCAATCCACCAATAATGAGAAATGATATTTCATTCCTTGGGTATATACATCATTCATGATTAAATTGATTTATATTATTTAAGATATGAGACTCCATATATGATTTATTTTATTATATTTAAAAACATTATATTTGGGATATAATATAATTAATATTTTAATATTATCATTAGAGAACCGTCCGAGGTGATATAATTTCCCACCAAATTTGCATCAAGTATAAAAAAATATTCATCAAACTGTTCCAAATATATTCAAGGTAAAAAATTGATTTGTTATATTCTCCACAACTTCATGTATTATTTTTTGAGAGAAAAAATCAAACATATAAAATTGAAGGTACTAAGCTCATGTCATGGTTTCCCACTCACATGAGTTTTCCTAAAGGTTCTCATGCTATTAAAAACATTCCCAAGGGAATCATTTTTCCATGAAGAGTCTTGACCTAACAATTCTAAAATCCCATAGAGCTTCTAAAATAGGTAACTCCACCATGATGGTTCTTCTCAACAAAGTAGATATCATGTATGAATTCATGATTATATCTCTATATATATGAATCATTGGAAATCGAATAACTGATTGTCATAATGGTCATCAGGTCATGCAGTACACCACCTCACTAACCAAAACACGTATATAAAAAATGGGCCTATGAGCCTCAAAGAATTCATGATGTTAGAGCCAAATATTGGGGATCCTTAAATAGGTTGGATCCCATATAACAAATAAACCCCCAAAAAACTCTAAATTACTGAAAATTCGGTACATAAATTATTTTTATGTTTTTTCAGAAATCCTCATCCACCAATAGATGAAATCCATAGTTCACAACCCTCACTAGAACATACACAATTACGAAACAAATTTTCTCCAACATGTTTTGACCAATATATCAGTGAATCATACGATCAATATATGTATAGTGATATATAACTACTCCAAATATGGAGTGGAAACTACCAGAATATACAAACTCATCTAATGATATA
Organism: Viscum album; assembly: GCA_963277665.1. NCBI lineage: Eukaryota > Viridiplantae > Streptophyta > Magnoliopsida > Santalales > Viscaceae > Viscum > Viscum album. The sequence continues at coordinate 137,199,825 of OY728121.1, read as the reverse complement.
TGATCATTCCATTTATGTATCAATAGTATCAAGAAATTGTAAATAATGATCTATAGATAAAAACATGTATTCTTTAGTAATCCATCTATTTGGTATATAAGAAATATAATAAGTCACATCTAAACCCCATGTATTATCAAATAATCTATATAATCATTAAATGGATTCCGATTTACCATATAAAATTATTATTAAGGTGACTCAATTATGTCTATATAGCACGTTCATGAATTGACATCATAAAATCAATACTATCATCTCTTCTTAGATGGTCAGTAAGTGGGTTAATGTGGTTATTTGAGATATATTCACCAAGATTGAATCATGATATCTCATTGATCAAGGAATATACATCGTGAATATCATATTCACCCCCCTCTAATGGAAGATGGGCACCTCAAACATCGCGTACACAGAGGTGAGGCATCAGTAGACAAAATCAGCAACATTATACAACATACATGGAAAGGAAACACAGTTTTAATGTATATTAGTACATTCTAACCACTCCAAGATATACTACCATTGTGAAAAATACCCCACAATATATCCCCTAGTGGAATGGTTGGTTACATCATTCGTCTTATAAAATGATGACATGCTCATTGCCCTCTGAAAATTCATCAAGTAAACGTAAAATAGATAGATTCAAATATACTATATATTATTCTCTATCTCAATGCTGAGCCTCCCTAACACACTGTATCAGTAGTGAGTTAATGTCAATTTTCTTGAGGCATGTTGATCCTACCACATCCATAGTATTCAACTTCAATGTGGTAAACTAATCATCCACATCACTTAATAAAAAAGAAAAAAATCATCATAGTTATCATCTGTCACAATTTCAAAACCATTTTATAACCCTCATGCTAGAAAAACCTCATCCATTATTGTTTCCAAATCATAACAATGTCGATGAAGTCATATCTCACTAAACTTTGATGCCCAAAATATAGAACATTCTATACAAAATCATCCCATAAGACTAGTAATATAAGAGTATATATTGATCCAAACTCATGTGTCATCCATTCACCACCACTGGAAAATAGTACATGGGTGTTTCATCGAATAATACTACCATGAACCAATATATGGAGGGTTTTAATGCCATGTTTATAATACTCAAAATAGATATTTGTGTGTTCCACAAACTAAATGGTTTCACAATGATATTAATAATGATTTATTGTATTTAGAAATCAACCATAGAAACCTGATCTTTTCGAACCATGGGATTTGGATGACCTATAAAAAGGTTAAATTATGTGGATAAGTTATCCTTTTACAAATGGTTAATGATGTCATTTGTTTAGGGAGGTGGATACTCAATTTTGATTGTAACTATATTCTCATGGTGGCAATCCACACCAAACCTTAATGTCTCATATTCCTCTTAGGAAAATAGGATTTAGAGGGGCATGTAGTCTCAGTAGTTCTAACATTACCATTCAATTATGACTATGAATCCCCCCAATTTACTCTCATAGCTGAAGGAGGTAACATAATATACTATCATAGATATCTCTTAATCCATGATGCATGTTAATGTTGATAGATAACTATTGATGGGGATTTAAACATAGAAAACCCTGAGGGAAAACATAATATTACCTCTCAAGCATCACAATAAACTAAATGAACACAGTATACATTATTCCAAGGGTCATATTTTCCAACTAATTATGTATCATTTATGCCCTCAAATAATATATTTCATCCATATATGGTTTGGATAACTCCTTTCAAAGGAGGAAAAATACATCCCATTACTATGACATGACAGAAAATTTTTTGGTAGTCGGGAATTGGGAATCAAAACATAGGAAACATGTCAATACCATAGAAAAATCATATGGCTTCATCACTAGTAATAGACATATTCAAACAAATTCACTCTCTCCTCTATGATTCATGTAAAAATATCAATAAGTTAGTGGGTTAAATGATTACCTATATAATATCCTTTTATCCCATGAGTCAAGTAGATATTATACGCTGATTTAATTAGTCCATAAAATAGGGACACATTCATGTTAAATTTACATACAACTACATTACAATACTAAAATAATAGTATAGAATACATAGGTCATATTATGATTACATCTAGATCCTCATGGTCACAATCATATACCGCTTGAAGCCATCCCACTCCTTTCCACCCTATCCTCCTAAACTGGGACATAATTAAACACCATGAAAAATAATAATCTCCCTAACAATGCATGTCATCGAATATAACCCACAAGACATCAACACTATTCACATTAGGTGGATCTGACTCACCAACATGTTTTTAGATCACATAAAAATAATGAATCTTGGTGAGGGAATTTTCCCTCTAACATTCATGTATCAATCCACAAAAATAATAACCAATTAGTGTTTTACTATATACATGCTTCACACAAGATAAGTCTCTCAAATAGGACCACCCCTAAAAGGGGTTCTATCAAATGATGGACATTCATACCATAGGCACACTATAAACATCTATCACCATATAAGTTGGTCTACATCACTATTATGTCAGGGTGTTATATATCCCATGATACGAATATAAACAATAAATATATGTGTTCGAATAATCTATAATACTCATACCACCACCACAATCCAATTCCCCAATACATGAGGGTATACCTCATCTAAAAACCAGAGCAGTTTCAATCACTAAAACTATCACAATGAACTATTCATTCATGCTACATCATACCATCCTTCTAGTGATTCAACAGTCTTGATATTCAAAAATTAATATACATGCACCACTTATGGAGGGCCCATGTGCTAATAGAAATTTCGGAGAACTTTTCTATTCATATCTAGAGGAAACACCTCTTTTATTGGTCCATGAAGTAAATAATCATTTCTTTAATTGGGATTACCATGAAAATTTCTCAAAATACTATCTTACATTCATCATGGTGGAATCATGAAATTTATTAATATTTACCATCGCCAAAGATAATATATTTGAGATGGATCATGATGGAAATCGAAAAAAACCAATCCTATATTATCGATTTACCATTGTTTCCATGAATATATGACCAAAATATATTGATCCAACAAGTATTTTATTATCACCGTAATGAATAGATATATCTATGTAACACCCCGAGATTTTATGAAAAAATATTCTTTTTAATTTCGTTGATGTTTTGTGTTGTAAGATACTCTAAAAGGAGATTGCGCTACACGCATCCATGACTTGGCTTGCATTACACGCAATCATGACCATTCATGATAGCGTGTGTTGTACACAACACCGAGTTTCACTAAACAATGATATGTTTTTTAAATATTAAATAAAATAGCCGTTATGAATAGTAATACCCACTTTTTGAAATTTTATAAATTTTATCTTTCCAAATGGAATTCATTTTTAGATTCGGAATATCGAAATTAAATTAGGGTGAATTTTTGGTATATTTACAAAATCATTCAATTTTTGATGAATAGTGAAAACTCTAGGTTACTATTTAAAAACTGTCTTTTTATATAAATAATTATTTATTTTATTTAAATTTATTTTTGGTTATTGATGTTTTGACTGTCTTTTACCCACCTCGTAGGTGAATTTGAAATTTTATATAAAACATAATTTTAGAATTTCTATGAGTGTAATTTCAAACATACGAGAGAAACATATGATATCAGTAAGAAAATGTGGTTCAATAAGATAAAAATAATTTTTGGTGAATAGTAACGTTTTACTTTAATTTACCACAGTTAAAAGTAAATAGGGTAATTAATGGGGAAAATGATATTACAATTACCCTAACACTTGTCCTAATTCTATTCGATAAGTGTAATTGAACCAAAAATATCTTAGGAATAAAATATTACCCATTAGGTCAACTAGGAGTTGAATAAGACATTTATTATTACATTATTTAAAGAAGACTTAAAATAGTTAAAATCAATGTTTAATATCTATTTTTTAAAATTTAGGGTTATTCATAAGCTAAATTTTTCTATAAATAATAATTATAAATATAAAAATATTTCTTACAAAATCGTATTTTATTTATATTTTTTAGACAATAAATATTTTAATTTATTTGTAACACAATGGTGATGCAGTAATTACCTCATTAATGAAATATTAACATAATTGATGTTATAAATACCCAAATAAATGTATTTTTGTACTTTTTATGAATTCCAATACTTTTAATGGTTAATAAGACATGTTAGTATTGATTTAATTAACAATGTCAGAACTAATAATGCTATTATTATTTTCACAATAATCTACTACCAAATAGTGTCAAAAATGACATAAAATAGTTTTTAAAACAAATATTATATTATTAATTGTTATTTTATTCCTAAAAATATGATGTTAGGCCAAATGACCTAGATAAGGATATATATATTAATAATGAATCACTTTGGGTTCGTTTGGCTTGCTATAGTAAGTTTATTAACCTTATAGTGTATGAAAACATGAAGACATGGTAAAAGTTAAATTTTTTAACATAGAGTTAAATATAAATGAAACGGTAAAAATAGTGACCTACACTTGTCTAAAACCTATTGGTTGAGAGGATTTCGACCAATACCCACATTATATTCGAAATAAATCCATTTGAAGCTATTATAAACTAAATATGTCTTTATTATAAAATAACATTTTAAGTTTTTCCTAAGGTGCCCCTCAACTCTCTTATAAAAACAGAACCCCTTCCCTCTTCTCATCACACCATTTTAAGCATTCAAGTTGAGTGAACCCCTGCCTATTCCTCTTCTCAAACTCTCTAGTAATATCATAGTGGTTCTGGTCTTCTCAAAAGACCAAATCTAGTGCCTTATGAAGAAGTTTAAAGGAGGTGCGTCAAAGAAGAGGTAATCTCTTCTACTGATTCATTCATGTTTTTTTCTTCTTAAACTTCTTCTTTATTAGTTGTTTCAATCTAAAATAACAAAATAATTATTAATTATATAATTAAATGTTATTATAAATACTAAACAACCCTATTTCACCTTCTATTCATCCTAAAGAAAACGAAATCACAGCGCGTGCGTACGTACGGAATACCGTCTCCACGTCGTGGTGTAATATGTTTTTCCACCACCACCATTCTTGGATCAGTATAATGGGGTAAAGAAAAACTATATATGGTTATTATAAAATCATACTGATTCTATGATATTATATCATACACTCCAATTCCATTAAATAAATATGGGAGCGATATCATCCCTCGTGCGTACATACGGATTACCGTATCCACGAAGTGATGAGATTCATTTTCCATGTTAACAATTCAAGAATGACTAAAAATTATATATAATAATTAATCATGAAATATATGAAATAATAACGCTACTAGATTTAAATATATATATATATATATATATTTATTTCATCTACATAATTTCATTCAATATAATAAGGAAATGAAAACAGTGTTCAAGCGTACATACGACCTACCGTCTCAATGAATGGTGTATTTATTTCTATTTATGGATATATTATATATATATATATTCTGACAATATATTATATATAAATCATGTTTTATATACTGGAATTAAGTAATAATGAACTAACTAATCATATTAATAATTACAAGTCAAACCACAGAAGATAAATAAACGATTTTACCCAAAACACTGCTTTACATGGAATTTTCAAAATAACGGGTAATATAAAGTCATAAGTGAATCATATATGATATCTTAAATATTATTATGGTTCTGTTACAAGTTAATAATATGTTTAAACCCACTATATAGGAGTCTCAGAAACATACAGAAGAAAATGGACATAAGGCAATGAATAATTTTTCAATCTCAGTTTTATCTATGATTGCTTATACGTAATTATTTACTGGGGTTATATTTTTCATCAATGTCCATAAAAATGTTTTTCATAGAGTTTATAATATTCTTCCATGTATTTTTTAAGTCATGTTTACCCCTCTTCGACTTTTAAATTGTCTTATGGAAAAAAATATTTATTTTGTTTACCATACGAATAACTTTTTGACTTTTCTGGAAAAAGTACGAGATTAATGTTTCTTTACTTATACGGCATGAATGTATTTTTACGGTTTCATAGCACCATCATTTCATGAAGAATACTCTAAAATATTTCATTACTATTTTCAAGAAAAATCCTTTTCTTTTAAAATTGCATGAAATTTTGTGAAAATAATATGATTTTGATGAAGAAAGAATATTTTCTTCAAGAATTCATTTCAAGTGTATTATCAAAACCATTTTCCATATATGATGAAATTATTTCATATTTTCATGTTTAAAGTATAATTTCTCTATTATTTACATGGTTTCACATTTCTTATGATGAAATGATATCCATTTTGTTATCGATTATGTTATGATGGGATGATGTTTATGAAACCCATTTTTATTCTTTGGGTTATGATGAATGATTTATGTTTATGTTGTGGAAAAATTAATAATGATTTTATTATGAGATATGTGGGACCTATATATCCATCCAATTAATTGGTTAATGATTTATATCTCATGAGATAGACATGGCTGGAATGTTAAGTTAATCTGGTTCAGTGATATAGGAGTGGAACGAGCAGTGAACTCGACTCAGAAATGGACTTTGTCTACTAAATGGTCATGCAAGCAATGCCTTGGATACTATAGAAATGATATCATGTGATTAATGTTTTTCCACAGTTAAAAGTTTTATTTCCAAGATATTTTATCATGATTGATGTGCCATTATGATCTATGCCTTACGTACTTCCATGTTTTATGTCATTTCTTAAGATTTCGATGTTTAAACATTATGTTAATGTTTTTATGATCAAATGTATATGGTTTGTTTTATATTCTCCATGCTTACAATTATTAAGAATTTGAGCTCACCATTTATATTTTTTCTTTTCCCCAAGATACAATGAAAGGTTTTGGGTAAGGAAACAAAATGGTCAAGATCATTATGGGAGATGTTGAAGATCTATCACCACAATTAGAAGATTATGTTTAGAGTTTCTAAATACAATAAACTATTACCGTCCTTTAGTGTTTGTTTTTGTTATGAATTATGTTTTCTGAAAAAGAAATTTAATGTCCTTGAATGTCATGCTTTGGGTCTCTACAGTTGGTATCAGAGGTTCGGATTAGTTAACCTTTGGAAACTAGTATGTGAAAACTTTAGTGAGATCCCAAGAGTTATTTATAAGGTATGTATAGGGATATTTCTAAGGTTAAGTATACATATAGGTTAGAGTCATAAATTTATGTTGAAAATCATGAATAACCTATGCTGAACTTAAGGTGTCCTAGATTAAAGATTTTCTGTAAAGTTAGACATCCCATAATTGAATTTTTTTGATTTTGTGGTTCCTCATTATTTTAATTGTTTCTTACACTATGGTTTCTGGTCTTAGTCAATGGGGGGAATGGGAAATAATTTAGTTAACATTGATTCCTATTGACAAATTTGTGACTATGATCAAATTTTTTTTTAATTCCTGGAGAGAAAGATATTGTGATTATGCAGAATCAGTCATCTCGATATATGATTAACAAGGTGAACTTTAGTTGTATTACTAAGTCATCAAATATGCGGAAGATGGAATTTTATGCATGTTCACATTGGGAGGTGCATAGAGAAAAGAAGATTGATATTTCTAAATAAGGGAAGAAGAAACATGGGGAATACCTCAAATAGAGGAGAAGATGTTATCTAAGTGGAGAAATGGGTCATAGAGTGATAGACTATTATGGAGTCCAATGTCTTATCTGTGGAGAACATGGGCATTACCCAACTCAATACCCTGATCTTAGAGGTTACTTCTAAATCATCGAAGGACTTATTCCACGAAAATCATTGATGAGGATGGATTGAATTGTTTATGTATTGGGATTCAAGAATAATGTTGTTGAGTTACTTTTATGGTATATTGGAATATCTATGTATCGATCCATTGTGGGTTTCTATAATAATATGGTATCGGTAACCATGAAAATTTATTGAAATATTTTTAGAAAGTAGATGATATTCCCATAGTGAAGGGATAAAGAGAAAATAATATGATTGATAGTATTTATGTGATCATGACTAATATAAGGAAAAAGTTATATCATGGTTTGAGTATAACAAAATTTTGGGATTTTGGTATGTGGAAAGTGTTAAATTTTGACAGCATTCATGTTTTCACTATGGTTCAATGAGTATTCATTTTTCAAGAGAATACAGGATTAAGGAATTCACATGTTTGTAATGAGAGCAAAAAGATATATTGTAAGATAAATGATGGTATTCACATGGTCGGCAGATGACATTTGTTGTAATTGTTTTCATCATTCTATGACCTTAGACAGAAGTATTTTGGAGAAGCCTAAAGAATGGAATGCATTATGTTCTAAATAAGTCATCATTGTTTAAGGCTATAATTTTTTTAGATATTATTTAAGGAATTTTCTAATAATGTTGTTTTAGAAAAAGGACAACCTGCAGGATGGGCGACAACCCATCGCTTCGGACAAGGCTGTGCGAATCGAACCCACAACCGAAGTGCGACAAGCCTTTATTTCCTACCACTATCCTACAGGAAGTCCACAGTTAGTAGAAAATCATTTTATTATATTATGCGGTATGATATATGATGTATAAGTCCATTTTAGGGACCTTATATGAATAATTTAATTATAGATGGATTTGTTTATATTTGATATCATTCTCTAACCTTTTGATTGAGATAGATGGAATGTCCCATCATTGAGTCACATGTTCTACTAACACCTCACGAATGAAAAATTCAACTTAATTTCATTACGATATGAAGTGAAAATTGTTCAAGGCATGAACAACGGTGAGATTATACAGAAATAAAGTAAGTATTTCTTCTAATTCAAATTTTTTAAATTTAGGGAAATGATCTTGAAAAACATAAATATTATCCTAGTTCCCATATATCCAATGAATCAGATGGTACCTTAGATCATCACAAATTTATGGCTTTATGATTGTTGGCTTTTTCCTAGCAACGTTTTCTACCAATCTCCATCAGATCATGATGGTTAGATTTCTCTTGCATATCCATATATTCACCTATGTTCTATTATATGGAAACCCAGTGATTAGTTAATTTGGGTAACCATTATGTTTAATACTTTAGTTTTTAAAGATAAGATTTGGTATTCCATTTTACAATGTGGGTTTCTATTAAAGAAACTTTCGAGTAGTAAACCATTTATAGCCCCGACGAATTTTGAGGGCGAAATTAATTTTATGTTTGGTAGAATGTAACACCCTGATATTTTATGAATTTTTTTTTATTTCATTGATGTCTTGGGTTGTACGCTACACCAATAGAAGCTTTCACTACACGCAATCACGACCTTCCACGATAGCGTGTGTTGTATGCAATACCCAGTTTCACTAAAAAAGGATATGCTATTAAAATATTATATAAACTAGCCGTTATGAATAATAATGCCCACTTTATGAATTTTTATAAATTTTATCTTTCAAATGGACTTCATTTTTGGATTAGAAATATCGAAATTAGACTAGGGTGAATTTTTGGTATTTTTCTGAAAACATTTATTTTTTGATGAATAGTGAAAACACTAGGTTGCTATTTAAAAATCTACTTTTTATTTAAATAATTATTTATTTTATTTAAATTTATTTTTGGTCAAAATTGATAAATAATACCTATATATGTTCAATGTAATTCATTGGAGTAATTTTATAATAATTTTATATATATAAGAATCTTATCGAACTTTTGACCGTCTTTTGCCCACCTCCTATGAGAATTTGCAAATTTACATAAATCATAATTTTACCACTTCTGTGAGTGGAATTTCAAAAATCCGAGAGACATGGTTGATATCATAAAGTGAAACTTGGTTCAATAAGATAAAAATAATTTTTGTTGATTAGTAACTTTTTACTTGTATTTACCATGGCTAAAAGTAAATAGGGTAATTAAGGGTAAAAATGATATTACTATTTACCCTAACACATGCCGTAATTCTATTGGATATGTGTAATTCGACCGAATACAAGCTTAGGAATAAAATATTACTCTTTAGGTCCACTAGGATTATTTTAGGACATTTATTATTATTTTATGTAAAGAACAGTTAAATTGGATAAAATCGAAGTTTAATAACAAAAACATTTTTAATATAGGGTTATATATAAGATCAATTTGACTATAAAAATTCATTAGAAAGATAAATATATTTAATACATAATGGTATTTTATTTATAATTTTTAGGCATTAAATAATGTAATTTATTTATGACAAAATGATGATGCAGTAATTACCTAATTAATGAAATATTAACATAATTGATGTTATAAACACCCAAATAAATGTAATTTTATAATTTTTATAAATTACACTAATTTAATTGGTTAATATGACATGTTATCATAGATTTAGTTAAAAATTTTCGAACTAATCATGATATTATGATTTTCAGTCAAATCAATTACCAAATAGTGTCAAAATTGACATAAAATAGTTTTTTAAAAACATATTATATTATTAATTTTTATTTTATTCCTAAAAATATATGATTCATCAAAATGACTTTGATAAGGATATATATATTAATAATGAACCACTTGAGATTATTTTGGCTTGTTATATTATGTTTATTAACCATATTGTGTATGAAAACAAGAAGACACGGTAAAAGATAAATTATTTATCTTAGAGTTAAATCTAAATGATAAAGTTAAAATAATAACCTAAACTTATCTAAAACCTATTGTTTGAGAGGATTTAGACCCATCCCCACTTTAGCTTCGTAAAAAATCAATTTTGAGCTATTATAATCGGAATATGACTTTATTATAATATAATATTATAAGTTATTCCAAAGGTGCCCCTCTCCTCCCTTATAAAAAGGGAACCCCTTTCCTATTCCCTTGACACAATTTTGTGCCTTGAAGATCAACCAATACCAGAAAATTCCACTTCTAATCATCTCTAGTTATATCATAGAGGTTTTGGTCTTCTCAAAAGTCAAACTCTAGTATCCTATGAAGAAGATTAATGGAGGTGCATCCAAGAAGATGTAATCTCTTCTACCGATTTTTTCATGTTTATTTCTTCTTCAGATTCTTCTTATTTAGTTGTTTCGTTATAAAATAATAACATCCGTATTACTTATATAATTATATATTTTTATAAATATGAAAAAACCCTATTTTACCTTCTTTATATCCTACATAAAACGAAATCACCGCGCGTGCAAACAAACGGAATACCGTCTCCACGACGTGGTGTAATCTATTTTTCCACCAAAACCTTACATGGATTTGGTATAATGGTGTAAATAATAATTAGATATTGTTATTATAATATAATTATGATTCTAAGATATTATATCATCCACTCCAATTCCATTCAATAAATATGGGAACGATATCATGACTCGTGCGTATGTACGGATTACCGTCTCCACGACGTGATGAGATTCATTTTCGATGTTAACAATTCAAGAATGATTATGAAGTATATATAACAAGTAATCATGAAATATATGACATAATAATGATAGTGGATTTATTTATTTATAGATGTATGTCATCTACTTAATTTCATTCAATTCAATAATGAAACGAAAACAACTTTCATGCATACATATGGCCTACCATCTCCATGAACGGTGATTTTATTTCCATTTAGCGATCTGTTATATATATATATATTATAAATATATATTATATATAAATGATGTTTTATATTACTTAATTAAGTAATCATGATCTACGTAATCATATTAATAATTACAAGTAAAAACATCGATGATAAATGAAACGATTTTACCCAAAACGTGACTTTATCATGGAATTTACAAAAGGACGGGTAATATAAAGACATAAGTGAATCATATATGATATCATAAATATTATTATGGTTCTGTTACAAGTTAATAATATGTTTAAACCCACTAAACATTAGTCTCGGACAAATACCAAATAAATTGGACATAAGTTAAGGGGTAATTTTTCAATCTCATTTTTATCTGAGATTTCATATACCTAAGTATTTACTAGGGTTATATTTTTCATCCTTGTCCATAAAAATGTTTTTCATAAAGTGTTTAATAATATTCCATGTACGTTCAAAGTCATTTTTACCCCTCTTCAACTTTTACATTGTGTTATGGAATGAATCTTTCTTTTGTTTACCACGCAAGGAACTTTTTGACTTTTCTGAAAAAAGTACGAGAAGAATGTTTTTTTTACTTACACGGCATGAAAGGATTTTTATGGTTTCATAACACCATATTTTAATGAATCTTTCTATACAATTTTTCATGACTATTTTCAAAAAAAAATCCTTTTCATTAAAAATTTCATGGAATTTTGTGAAAATAAAATGATTTTGAAGAAGAAACGATATTTTCCTCAAGAATTCATTTCAAGTTTATTATCAAAACCATTTTCCAAAAAAGATAGAATTAATTCATATGTGTATGTTTCAAGTATAATTTCTCTATGATTTACATGGTTTATCTTTTCTTATGATGAAATGATATCCATTTTTTGTATGGATTATGTTATGATGGGATTATGTTTATGAAAAACATTATTATTCTTTGGGTTATGATGAATGATTAATGTTTATGTTGTGGCACAAGTAAGAATGATTTCATTATGATATGGGTGATACCTATATATCCTTCCAATTCAATGGGTAAATATTTATATCTCATGAGATAGACATGGCTGGAATAGTAAGTTAATCTGGTTCAGTGATACAGGGCTGGAATGAGGAGTGAACTTGATTCAGAATGGGAATTTTCCCACTTAGATGGTCTTGACTGCAATTCATTCGCTAATATGGAAATAAAATAATGTGCTTAATGTTTTTCCAAAATTACAAGTTTTATTTCTAAGCTATTTTATCATTACTGATGTTCTATTATGATCTATGCCTTACGTACTATCATGTTTTGTGTCATTGCTCAAGATTTTGATGTTTAAACCTTATGTTCATGTTTTTATGTTCAAATTTATATGGTTTGTTTTATTTTCTCCATGATTACCCTTACTGAGCTTTTGAGATCACCATTTATATTTTCTTTTCCCTAGAATATAAAGAATGGTTTTAGGTAATAAAACAAAAGGTGGAATATTTTTATGGGAGATGTTGATGATATTTTACCACGATTAGCATATTATGTTCTGAGTTTCCAAAGACACTAAACTATTATGGTACATCGGTGTTTTTTTTGTTATATATTAAGTATTCCTAAAATGTAATGTAATGTCCTTGTACGTCGTTCTTTGGGTCTCTACAATCTAACAATGAAGAAATAAAGGGTTCCTTGGATTCAGTAAAAACTCTATATGTATGATCATTATTTCCCTAATTCCCAAACCAGATATTACTACAAGAACATTTATAAAATCTGGTCCTATGAATAAACTAGATCTGATATCACTATGTCACGATCATAACCATTAGCCCATATCTATCTTGTGTTATGTCATATGTGATTACCCTAAGGCTGACTCCAAGGGGATAGTGGATAATGATACAGGTTTATCAAGAAAAATAATAAAATTGGATACCTTTTCTTAAATTACCTATATTCTCCCACACAAATAAATCCATGATGCAATGTAGAGGTATGAAAAAATAACTAATATCTTGGTTATAACTATTCATTTAACATCATCTAGAATATATTATAACCAGAGTAAAAATTTAAAATTATATTAATAAAAAAATTCAAAATACAAACCCAAAATAGACTACAAGGGACTCCAAAATTGAAATCAATTGTAAATTTTATAGTAGTGGAGATCCAGACTTTAGTTCATAGAGAATAATTGCCAAAAAATGTCATATCCTCTACATACTTCTACTATCTATAGTCACTAGGTACAATATTGTCACAAAAATATTTCATATCATATTCATAATACTTATTTTTTTAATGGAAAATAACAAGTTGGGGTGGGTTTAAACATAACATTTAGGGCATCATGAAATCACCCAAAAAAACATCATGTTGTTTTAGTAATCTCACCACCATGAGGGCATGCCAATAAAAATATTATACAATATCCAACCACATAAAAAACACAAAAAAAATATTATGAATAAGAATAACAAATGAATAGATAAAGTGTATTTTCATCTCTAAAAATTATATAATAATGAAAAAAATTACGACCCTCCATAATATAATCTCTAATGATTTAACATTTGGAAAAATAGCACAATAATATATTTTTTGTGGGCTGCAAGTTTTTTTTATACCATCAATAAGATGGACATATAAATATACTTATGTAGTAAATATCCACTATAAATTGAAGGTGGAGGAGTAACCATATATATATAAATGACCCACACACTTCAATATATTGGGGGATTATGAACCCATTTATTTAATGGGGTTGGTGGATAAGCACCCTAATACAATATGGAAATTACCACCGCATCAATCCTCTGTGATCAAACTAAATCACTTCAAAATTGATAAAGGGTATGGGGAGCGAATAACCTAGTGTGATAGCTGAGTTACCAAACATGATGTCTCACTAATGATCAACCATGATCATTATTCTAAGAAAATAATCATTTATTGATTAATAATTCTCAAAACACGTAATTTAATAACATGGATGCCCCCAATGAAGCCCACAATCACATTCTAGATGGAAAAATACTCAAAATAGGTGACTCACTAGGAAAAATCATGGTCAAAATGGTGGATATACTCAATGATAATGATCTAGGACTACAATATGCCCTGAATGGACTACATGTTCAGTCCCATGGTTTTCATTGCATGATGTTTTAGGTCTAGCACTACACTTGTCTCATTCTCACGTAGAATTTCATCTTCCAAATACATGGTTTGTCACACGAGATACATGAAAAGTATATGATGTCCTAGAATTTATTAGATTTATATAAACAAGCCCATAAAACATCTAATGTAAAAAAAGTATATCCTACAATACATATTTTTATTGATCACAAGATTTTAAGGATGTATACTTCTTGTACTCACTGAGCCATTAGTAATATGGAAAACATGGTGAGCGGGATAAAATAACCACCCTATGCTTGTAATATATATACATGTCGAGCCATCTAACTTGGATTAAGACAACATGTGGTCCCACTTCAAATTTATATATATTTATATCCATGAATAACAACTAGAAACTTCTTATAGGGGATCACATAGTGTGTCCTCTTTCAATACATGCCATGTTTTTGGAATTCCACCAGAAATCTGGAACATCATGATTCATCCACTCACAGAACCCCAATCATTGAATCTACACTAAATTATGATAGATAGTGTGTGAAGATTAATATAAATGATAAATAATTGGTGCGAAAATGTCTACCACCTAAGCCACCCAATGAAAAACTCCTTTACTCCACACAATCAAATGTCGAATCCAATGTGTGGAGTACTATGATTCATCATGAAAATATCAAATCTCACCACAACACAAATTGATATTACTCTCAATCCTAATTATTAACCTATAGAAATAAACTATGAAAACAAATATTGGATAAACAATGATTGGTTTTATTTTATTCATTAGACTATAGTCTAAAAGAAATGATGATGATGATTGTGGAAACAATGATGGGTGAAATGAAAAAATTAAAAAATTAAGAAATGAACTAAAAAAATTGTTCAGGTTATCCTTCATATGATTTCATAAGAATGATGACTGATGGTAAAAAAATAATCTCTTTCAATCAATATAAAAATGGATATAAAATGTTATCTGTATATCATTTGTTGATCCATAAATAAATCATGTTAGAAGGAATAACTCACATTAAAATTTGGATAATAAAAAAAGGTTAAAATACAAAAAATAAAATTCGATATAATGAGGTTGGATTGATTATTAGAAATGTACATTTATATATTGTATTAATCATTGATATCAAAAAACTCTATTGGTGATGGTGATGTATATGATTTTTTAATAATTAATCCTTGTTCCTTAAATCACCTGATGATCTACTCTAAAATCTATAGTGTTTTGAAGGTAACCCTGGGATTTTAATTTGAATGGGTTTCATGAGTGGAGGGTCAAGTCATGAAAAAATAATAAAATAAATAAATAAATGATTTACCATTTAAAACATAACAACTTTTTATCACATTTCCTAATACCAAAAATAGTTATGGAATGACATTGGTAAACCCATAATTACGAATATAATAGAGGGGTCAAATTTTGATACTGAGACACCATTCCTATTAAAAACCATTTTCCCTTCAAAATTGTTCACATGTGATATAATTTATATAATTTTGTAATAATATCAATTAAATTCCTCCATATTATATGGAATTCCATTCCAACTTAGCATAAATCCTATAAAATATTTGGCGATATAATCTAATGAATAATATTTATGGAATTGATTCAATTAAACAATTAATAACAAAAATTTAATAGTAAAAACAAATGATTATAATATATCAAGTGTGAAAAATATTAACATAACTAACTATTGTAATCATGTTCTAATAAATATATTTTTATTATAGTAGTGGTAGGAAATTGATAAAATAACATGAGATATATTGTATGGGTAATCCTACAACATGATTATATTGTTATGTGATCTCTACACATTCTCATTTATTAAATATATAGTGTTCTTTAATTTTTTCAAAATATCATTTCTAATTCCATTATATATTATTTCTTGTGATTTACATGCATCTCCCTTGTCGAAAATATTTCAGATACAATTCTAAATAGTTTAAAATAGACATTATATACCAAAACATCACATTGAGACATCTTGAGTAATAAATTCTTAAAATAAAAACTATTAATCAATAAAAAAATTAGATCTCAATTATTTATTTGGGAATACATAATGGTTATTGCATAATTTTTTATTTTTGGCTTCGTTATGAAACCCATTATAAATCTTGGGTTTAATTTGTGATTATGACTTCGATATATTTTTTTCTTGTCACTTGCATGACTATGATCATATTAAGATGGGATGAGTGGGAATGAAATTATATATCCTGATAATGAATCAGATATTGTGACATATCAGCCACGATTATGTGAATTATATTTGGTCATAATACTTATATTGTGGATAATTATGATGTTATGATTTATTCATATATTATATTTATGAACACGATACTAGATATGTTTTAAACTATATATTATGTTTTTGCATAATGATTGGATTTTTTTTCTTTAATAACCTTCCATACAATCAGATGGATCTATAATTATTAAAATAAAGATCCCATTATTATGATACGATGATGATGATTACACTTACAGATATAGTATTTATTAATTTCTATTATTCCTTCAATGTAATTACAAGTCCTACTAGGGTATTAAGTGGGAAATTTTTTATATATTTCATAATGTGATTACTTTTAGAAATGTAACATTTGATCTTTTATGATGAATTCATTTAAGAATTTACAAAATGATTATTGTAATTATATTATTTTGATATATGAATATAATTCTCAAGTAAAATATTTATTATATTTTGTATACTAGTTTTTAATTATTATAAAATTTCATGTATAAGTAATGTAATTAAACATAGATCACTATATTATGTTCACTATTAGTTGTGGTTCATAGTGATGATCACTTTATCTAATTAAAATTATGCTCCCCATGTTACCACTTAGTCACTCATTTATTTTTTTATTTGTAGAATAAACATTTTTATATATTCTCATTTGATATGATATGTTGTGGTATATTTATGATGTAATTTAGTAATTTATATTAAGATGTAAATGTGAATGAATTGTTTTAATTTCATGATCATTCATTGTGTCATGAACCGCCTCACCGGGATATGAACCCTGTCATCTAACCCCACGGGTCTCCTGTAATACTATGGCTTCCTTCCTAGTACACCATTGGCTATTACTCACTAGGGTCACTTATTAGACTAATGATTGTTCCCACAGGCCATCACATGTTCTTTAAGTGTGTTTTATCCAAACTCACACACACATTGGGAAACATCCCAGAAGGTCAACCATCTTTATTACTTCTCCAGTCCAAGAATGCTTAACTATAGAGTTATCATCAAGTAAGCCCCCGAAAAAATGGTCCTCCTTGTTGGAATAGGTAGTAACATATATCCTTTTAATTATCCCTTTTCGAGGGGTGTTACATTATCCATCCCATTAAAGAACAATGCCCTTGTTGTAGACCCCTAGCCTCAAACCCAAGAATTGACTAAGAACTTCTGGCTGGGTATTAGCTCTGATACCATTTGTCAGACCCAATACCCACCCCAAAGAGCATAGAAACTGCTTAGGTTTGAGTCATGGGGTCCACAATAAGGGAATTATGCTTTAATGGGGTGGATAATGTAACACCCCAGGAAAAGTGAGGCTTAAAAGGCTAAATGTTACTACCCAAGTCAACAGGGTTAACCATTATTTTCAGGAGACTACTTGATTAGAACTCCATAGTTATACATACTTGGACTGGAGTACTAATCGAGATGGGTGTCCTTCTGGGAAGTTTCCCAGTGTGTGTGTGAGTGAGGAAAAAACACACTGAAAGAACTTGTGTAGGCCTGTGGGGACAGTCATTAGTCTCATAATGGAATCTAGTTAGTAATAGCATATTTTGTGCTGGGAAGGAAACTATGGTATTATACGATACACATGGGGTCAGATGATAGGGTTCATGGCCCAGGGAGGCGGGTCATAACAAATCGTATCAGAGTGCTCTGTTGTACAGCAAAACAAAGAACATTAATCTTTCATTTATGTGAAGCAATAATGTTAATTGTACTAAGTGTGATTTTTAGTCCAGGTAGTCCAGTTTTGATGTGTGCGTCCAAAATATCCATACACCCAGACCCTAACTTCTGATTTCTAACTCAGTGCACGAAAACACTAATTGCGTGCATGTTTCCAAATGTTTTCATTGCGCCAGCTCAACCAGGTCACCTCACAAGGTATAATCTTTTGAATTACAGATGACCGGTTAGATCCTCGAGATTTGTACAAATTGATATCCCACCAAGCGAGGATTTCTCGGTTCAGGACCCTTTTCTGGTGGAGGCAGCAGCAGTACTACTTCCTGTTGGGCCACCGATGCCACCAGACCCAGCTGGAGACCATGCACGCCACATGAGTGCATTTCACAAGTTCTAGTTCCAGAGTCCACCCAGTTTTAGGGGAGATATGGACCCACATATGGCCGAGGATTGGCTGGAGGCTCTGGTGAGAGTCTTTAGGATAGTAGGGACACAAGTAGACCTCATTGTGATCCTTGCCGCGAGTCTCCTTCCGGCAGTAGCAGGCAGATTGTGGAGCCTAATGCTCCAGGTTCATGGCGAGGCTACTAAAATCCGAGAATACTTCAAGGGCCTATTCCGGGATAATTTTGAACCATCCACCCATCGTTCGGTGTGGATACAAGATCCACTGCACAACAGCAGGGTACCTTGATGGTGGTGCAGTACTCAGTGTGGTTCACCGACCTAACGTACTACTCCAAATATATGGTGTGTGACCCATTCATCAGAGCCTGGACCTTCTAGAAGGGGCTCATATGGGATATCATAGCATCGATGATCTCACGCAGTATTCTGACATAGGTTGGGGTGTTAGAGAGAGACCTCCACGTGAAGAGTTTCTTTGTTGCGCATTCAACAACAGTAAGACCCACTACAAGCCGACATGTAGTAGAGTCTTCTACAGCTGGTAGTAAACAGATGTCACAGAGGTCTAAGAGGACCATACCAACATGAAGATGACTGCATGACTTAGATTCGGATGTGTGGGGCACCCATACTGGAGACAGAGCCAAACATTCCAGGAGGAGACAATGTAACTCATGCAGCGGCAGGGTCACATGGCTCGTGACTCTCTGGCCAGCTATATAGATGATCAAAAGATAGTTGAGGTACCTCCTAGGAAGAGGAATAGAATCGAATGACGTGGTCCACAAATAGGAGGAGGACATGGAAGAGGATCTGGACATACAACTTGTGTTGGACGACGTTACAAGGTGTTACCACCACAACCACCCAGAGGTCCACCCCGACCGTAGGGGGCAGGTGGACAAGGGAGAGCTCATCTCCAAGAAGATAAGTCATACTACCGTTGTTTCTCATATATGATTCAAGGTACACACTGTGTCTACTCCACCATAGAAACATTTCTTATAGAAATAGGTTCAGGTCACTCTTTCAATGCCACTTCCCTCGTTCAGAGCTCGAATATTCCAATGGAGTCATTGGCTCAATTCTTATGCCTACATACACTTAAGGGTGATGATAAGAGGATTACACACTAGATATGGTTGTGATAGATTACTCTAGGTGGTGGGATATTCGGTTGGGATCTCCTAGTAGCAACATCGAGGCCTTACGACATCATCTTGGTTATGGACTGGTTATCTACATTCCATGCCCAGATCGACTGTATTAGGTGAAAATTATGGTGTGTCCGCACATATGGGACTAGGAATAACTTCACTAGTGAGAAGGGATCCCTTTTAGCATAGGATAGACTTACTCCGAAGAGGGTGCAACCGCTCACTCACCAGTTGGATTTCCATAACCTAAGAGAAGTTGATGTGGAGAGTCTGACATATCCTATAGTGGTGGACCAGTACGTGGATAATTTCCCGGTTGATGATCCATGACAATATCTTCATAGAGAGGTGTAATTATACGTTGACCTGTATCCCGGGTCGAAATTAATATCTAGTTCAGCATATCAAATGGCTCCCACAGAGCATTGTGAGCTTCGGGAATAGCAAGAGGACTTGTAGGGGAAGTTGTTAATCTGACCTACTCTTTCTCCAAGGGAACCCCTGATTCTGTTCTCCAAGAATGGGGACAGGAGCATGAGGCTTTGTGAAAACTACCGTCGCCTGAACTAGGTGATCGTGAAGAACAAGTACCCACTCTTGAGGAATGACGTCCTCTTTGACTAGCTTAATAGAGAATAATGGTTCTCAAAGATATTCCACAGATCAAGCTATCACCAGCTCAGAGTTTGAGATGAGGATGTGCAGAAGATGGTCTTCAGGTGTCAGTACGACCAATATGAGTTATTGGTTATACCCTTCAGTGTAACCAACTCTCCAGTAGAGTTCATGGGACTCATGAATAGCATCATCCAGTCATACCTCATCCGCTTTGTTGTAGTCTTTATAGATGACATTCTGGTCAACTCGACTCCAGATTTTGAGCATGCCTACCATTTCCAGGTAATACATGACACATTACGAGAACACCAGCTTTTTGTTAAGCTCTTGAAGTGCTAGTTTTCGATTCAAGATTTTCACTTCTTGGGAAATGTCATCTCAGATGCTAGTGTTGCAGTGGTTCCAACGAAGATTGAGGTGGTACTTTCTTGGGATCCACCCAAGAGTGTGACCGAGGTACGAAGTGTATTGGGTTTGGGTGAATACTATCAAGGGTTTGTTCTAAACTTCCCCGGAGATGAAAAAACACTATCAGCCTTGACGAAGAAGGGGAAACCCTTCGTGTGGTCGGAGAGATGATAGTAGTGCTTTCAGGAGTTGAGGCAGAGGCTGACTAGTGCCCCCATCTTGAGGCTTCCAGAGGAAGCCGTATGGTACAATGATTACTGCGAAACATCAGGGACCAGACATGGTTGTGTCATGATTCACGGTCGAGAAATGATCTCATATGGTTCTCGATAGTTGAGATATAATGAGCAGAACTACGCTATCCATGACCTAGTATTAGCAGTTTTTGTATTCACCGTGATGATGTGGAGACACTATTTGTTGGGAGAGCGTTTTACCGTGTACTCTGATCACATGTTTCTCAGGTATATCTTCTATTAGAATGACCTAAACCTGAGATAGAGATGTTGTATTGTGTTCCACCAGCACAATTACGTCGAGATAGACTATACTCCTGGGTAGGGTAACATTGTTGCAGATGCCCTTTGAAGGAGGACTGGTATACAACTAATAGGATAGGCGACAAAGTATCATGCTGCTTTACAAATATCCTATGTGGATTGAGATGGAGCAGCATTCCATCAGTATCATATGGTCAGTCCCCCACATTTTCAGTGAGTCATGGAGTCACACCTTGGGGACATTGACTATGAGACACAACATGCTCAGATATCCATAGGGTCAGAACCTGATGATTTTTTTGAAGGTGGGGAGCACCCCATCTTCTTTAAAGGACATAGCATGGTACCAGTGGTACTTCAAGAGGATGTTTTGAGGGATTTCAACACATCCCCTCTAGAGATACATCCATGTGGGGAGAATATGTATCAGGACCGTTGATGGCAGCACTGGTGTCCATGTATGAAGTGGGAAGTAGAAAATTTTGTCTCGCGATGCCACACATTTCAGCAAGTAAATGAATCCCACCAGGTACCATCTGGTTTGGTTCAACCCATAGAGGTCCCAGAGTGGAAGTGGGATTGGATATACATGGACTTCGTGACGTGTATTCCACGTACATACATGGGTCACGACTCGATTTGGGTGATCTTCGCCTGACTCACCAAGTCGTCCCACTTCCTACAGATGATAGAGCAGTGTTCAGTAGAGAGCTTGGGATGCCTCTACTTGTAGGAGATTGTGCGTTTTCATGAAGTACCTTATTTGATTTCCTATGATCATGATGCACAATTTACTTCCCGTATATGGAAGGGGTTGCAAGAAGCTTTCGTGACACTGCTTCGCTTGAGCACCACCTTCCATCCTCAGACGGATTGTCAGACTGAGCGGACCATTCAGACCCTCAAGGACATTCTACATGCCTGTGTCCTTGACTTTGGTTGCAACTCAAAGGATCACATGCGTTTAGTGTATTTTTCTTACAACAAGAGCTATCACTCAACCATAGGGATGGAACCTTTTGAGGCCTTGTACAGGTGACCTTTCAGATCACCCTTGTGCTGGACTGACCCTGGGGAATCCGCACTGGTGGGACCAAAGTTGGTATGAGCTACAACGGAGAAGGTGCAGATCATCTATGAGAAGATGGAGACTGCACAGAGGAGCCAGAAGTCGTTTTCTAATAGAATACGGACACTTATGGAGTTTGAGGATGGTGACCACGTAATTCTACAGGTCTCAACTTGAAAAGGACTATAGTGATTTAGTCGATGAGGAAAGTCATATCCGAGATTCATCGGTTCTTTTCCACGTCCTCTGAAGAGTAGGCGAGGTGGATTACCTCTTTTCACTTCCACCTCAGTTGCACCGGATGCACGACATCTTCCACGAATCTTAGCTGAGGGGATACATGCATGACCCATCCCACATCATCGACTATGGAGAGATGGATGTCGATGATGGGGCCACATTAATGGAGGATCCAGTGGAGATTGAAGATCAACAGGAGAAGGTCCTATGTGGATGGTCGATACATATGGTGCGCGTTCGCTGGAAGCATGGAAGCCTTCTGGAGAGAACATGGGAGTGGGAGGCTCAAATGCATGCTCAGTAACCACATTTTCCCCCATAGTTTGAGTAGTATCTTATGGGGACATAAATCCCTGAGGTGGGAATATTTAAAAGACCCAAAAATTCCGTGGAATTTTTTCTTTATATTCATGGGAATTTTACGAGTCCGCAAAAATTTACGGTGCTAGATTTTGAGGCCCGGTGTTCCTGGAATCAATTTCTGATGTTTTGTTCAGGTGTGTTTAGAAAACCTACGAGCAATATTTTATAACATTTGAACCGGTGCGTGGAATTGAAATCCAAGGGCACTGTTGAACTCGCTGCTCCTGTATTCACTTAAGAAGACTTTCACCTAGACGGCATATAGTCGAAAATAAAAGTTAGTTTTTGGATTTTTATAAAAAATTATTAAAATAAATAGTATAACAATTTATTTTATTTTGGAGATAACATGAGTGTCAGTGGTTTTTGGTTAAAACAAACACATAGGAGTTTGATTTATGTCCAGAACAACCTAACCTCCCATGAGAGGTTATGGTGGTGGGGCCCACATGAACATAACCTCCTGTGAGAGGTTACGTTGTGGGGACCACACGAGAATAAAACCCCCCAATTAATGGGGGGGTGGAAAATATCCTAACTCCCCACATTAAATAGGGTGGTGTCCCTTGACCTCCTCTACCATTAATTGGTGCCACCTATCCCTTTTAATTAATTTCACCAACGTGTGTAATTAAATTAAGGGGAGCCTCTTGACCACCCTCTTAATCAATTGCACCAACGCATGTAATTTAATTAAGGGGAGCTTCATAATTTATTCCTCCATTTTTAATTTGTTGTTCCAATAAAATAATTGATAAAATATATTATTTTTTGGCTTGGAATTTCTAATTTTGTGGGAGATTGAGAGGAGAGATTGGGAGAAAATAAGTTATCCCAAAAATGAACGCAAATAATGCCACCAAAAACCGTCTTCGACTGCCTTCCTCAGATCCTTCGCAAGGACATAAACAAACCGATGCAGCTCAAAATTGGAGATGTGCGGTGGGCACGACGAATGACGGTCTTCATCGTCTTCCTTCCGCGACTCCGTTAATGAGCGATTATCGATAAGAGGTAGGGGGTTTATTTCATGATATTATTGTACCATTTTATTACCTTTTTCATCGGAAAAAAGGGATTGTTAAGAATTTTATATTGATCATCCAATTTTCATGATGATCCAAATGATACCTCAATAAACGCGGAGGGTGTGGGCCAACATAACATGGCCCGACTGCCTCCGTCAGTTTTCTTCCTTGTGGTGACATACTATGGCTTAGTGACACATCAAAAATGTGGCAACGGAGGCGGCAACGCCAAAGGCAGTACTACCCGCAGCCTCAGTAAATCTCGTCGTTAGCTCGTTCCATCCCGAGATCCTCCAAACTGGCATGAACATGGATTTTGTGAATTGCATTGCTAACCCTCTTTGTCCTGAGCTCCACCAAGCCCCCCACCCCCCTCTGATCGCTTCCCGGCACCCAACCGAGTGCCCATGACCCCCCGACGCCCTTCCCGCGGCCCTCCCAGTGCCATGCCCGGCGCCCCCACGGCCAGCCTGGTGCCCTGTCGGCGCCCCCGCAGCCTTTAGCAGCATGCCTCACCTTTCCCGATGCTCCAGCACCCTGTTGGCACCCCAGCGGCCCGCCCGGTGCCCTTCCATGGCCTACCAGACTTCCCTCGAGTCAGCCTCGACACTTACCTACCTGAACCAACTGCCCCTATGCCGACTTCCGTGTGAACCACACACTCCCAGACAAGCCGATGTCCAGACTCCATCACACCATATGGGTTCAGCCATTCTGGGCCATGCCCTCACAATGCTCTGTGCTAAACAGGCCCCGAGTCTTGGCCAAACCTCCCCCGCAGTTCGTTGGGCTGGGCCCAGCGAACTGTGCCAAACATAGCGGGATGACCCACCCAACGGGCTGCATCAGACCCAGTGAGTCTGAACGGGTCATCCCAGACCAGGTTTTCTAAGATTGGGCTGGGCCTAGTCTATCTGACTGTGTCGGTCTGGACCCGGGCACAATTTAGAACCATTAACTTCTTTGGCCATATCTTTTTCACTAGACGTCCTTTTGGAGAACCGTTAGCCACGCCAGTATTCTTGGAGAGAAGCTGTCCTATTGAGAATTACCCACTAGAGTTCAGGTTATAGTTGGGATATGGTCATGTTGGATCGTACACGAATCCAACCGGGCCCCCAGGACTAAATGAAAAATAACTCACAGACTGAGTGTCCGATTGATGCCCCATCTGTTTCATTGAGACCCCTATGACGTGGTAGACGATTGTGACAAATTTTCGTGGGACTTCATGATTTTTGGGTATCGAGCAGTAGCTTGTGGAAAAAATCATCCAGAGATGAGTATTCATTTGTGAGGGAACCTAGTAGCTTGATGACACTTGATGATTGTTGACCGATTAGACTCGGAGTGATTCGAGTAGCCTAGTGGGGAGAACCTCTGTTTGAGCTCCACTAACCCATGGTGGGGAGCACCCTTGTGTGAGCACAGCAGAACCGCGATACTCAACACCCAGAGTACCTCATCAGGCTACAAGGGGAGAGCCTCTATGGGAGAACAACAGACCCGCAGTGGAGAGCGCCTCTGTGTCAGTGCAGCTGATCCATAGTACTCGACAGGAGGAGTACCTCAGTAGTCCAAGTTAGAGGGAAGTGCCTCTATGTGACATAGTAGGCCCACTATTGTCGATAGATGAGGGGTTATCCAACAGTAGAGGTTTCACATTAATAAAAATCCTGGTTTGAGCTAAGTCAATGATTTTTGTCTTTTCCTCATGAATGATATGCGTTATTAGATAACGTAGGAATATGTATGGGAATATACCTTAGCAATGGTTATCCGTTGATTTCAAAAATTGTGGTTTATCCTTTTTAGATTTATTAAGACCTTGAGGGTCTTGGGGTCCCAACTGATTATCACTATACTAACCCCTAAATGGGATATGCCCACACCACGTTGTGTTGGTTGCAGACAACGGACAACACAGACTTAGGTAGAGAGTATCAATATTGGACGGTACCCATATGGGGATGACTCGGTGTGATGGTGCACGGAAGAGACAGATGAACATGGAGTGATGAGGAGGACAACGGTGCCTACCCATCAGGTAGGAACCCTAGAGGATAACCTAGTAGCTAGATTAATTTTCATCAGTTGTACATGATTTGAGTTGTAATTGTATGATCCTATTGGTCATGTATTTTCATCCCCTTTTACTTTCCATCACTTCTTTTGAATACAATTTTACATAGTGTTTTGCTTCTAGTTGTGTACTCTGATGTGTTTGTTTTCAGTTATAAAGGCCATTCCTTCCCAGTTTAGGGATTTACACATTTGGTACTAGCCTCCAGCCACTGGCCTATGGAAGGCAGGCTTGGGGTAGTCACGATATGTGTCCCTGGGGACGGGTCGTGACACATTGTGAAACTAATCCGGCAAATTCAATTAAATATTGAAATTATGGGGTTCATATATAATATTTAGTTCATTTATTATTTAATAATTTGGATATTATAAAAGGATTTTTATATAATCGTGGGAAAGTGATATTCTATTAAGTTTGATGTAGGTTTGATAGTTATTTATGATATATATGAAAATGTGAATTTTTATGTACTACCCCATCATTTTACTCAGTCATGGAAACCAAAAGGGGATATTTTTTTTATAATATCCCCCACTAATTTCATTTTTTACTTATAAATTTTTCACAGTAATGAGAATGTTTTAGTGAAATTTGTTTAGGATATTATCATCCATTTCACCCATTATCCATCCTCTTCTTGAGTTTTTTCAATTTTTAGTTCTTTTAGCCATGTTTTGATGTATTATTTCACCGAAGCATAGTGATATCCGTCATAAATGATTGGGCATGTGTTAGTGATGGACAAATGATGAAATAAAGTAAAATACACACCCCACTACATGTTATTTAATTGGATGTAATATTATAGTTTGGATTTATAAATAAATATGAATTATTTCAGTTAAATGTGATTACAAATATTCTATCTAATGAAAGTTCCATTACCCTAAGAGTGTTATATGTAACTCCCCATTATTAAAAAAGAATTATGTATGCTATATTATACAATACACTATCCTATGTTTAAATAAACTATTATATACTATTGAGAATTTGTTATTTAAGAAAGGCCAATTTAATTAATAAATTATATATTTTTTAATGAATGGGAATATGAAAATTTTGAAAATATGCATGGATGTTAATGAAAAAATATTAATAATGATGTACATAATTATAATCAATGTATTTTTAGGTTTAAAAAAATTATTTTTTGGCATCTCTGTGAGATTTTTAAAATGTATATTTTTAACTAATTTAATCTTTTCGATATTTTGAATTACATGAAAAACTAAATATATCATGTGAAAGCACTAGGGTTGGTTTGAATATCATGAAATACCAAGTTAATCATATGTAACATGAAACACATATATTATCACTGTATTCATGATTAAATTTTGTAATATTGTTTTACGTAAAAAAAATTCTCCATCGGTGGCTTTTGTTATTGTCAAGGTTGAGTTTTTCAAAACAACAATATTCTATTTTTTTTATTAAAATAAGGTTATAATGTCCAAATATCCATCAGAAGGGATGTTATGAATAGTATTATGTAAATTTTGAAAATATGATTTAATAATTTATATAATATAAAACTTTATTATCATTTAATATATTTGAATGTTAGAACTATTGGACAAAAGTTAATTATCTTTTGTAAGAAAACTATTTTTCTATTTACCGTCAATATCTTATCTCAATAAGTAAAACCAACAATTGATGATTAATTATTTCAGTTAAATTTATATATATTATATATTTCCAGCAAATCCCATCCAGAAGCGATGCTTCTGACTATTTATTAATAAAGGAAAACAGTACATAGGAGATGAGTAGGGTCAAACAAAGGGACTTCCCCTAATCAATAAAATAATAAAATTAATGAGCAAAATAAGACATATCATTCCCATAACAAGAGTCATCTGTAGTTTCTCATTTAGATTTGGACTTTCCATGATTAAAGATCTTAAGAATATAAGAAATAAACATGCCTGATAGCTTATAAGATCGAGTACACATAGTGAGAGGTGTATCATAATATTCCTCCCTCGGCCTTCGCCTTTAGGGATTAGGAGTTTAATCAACCTCCCTTTTAACAAACATGATTGCGTCTTTGAAATATGTAGGCCCACCGCTACCCGCTGAAACCCCTTCCACCTTCATGATACCACCCCACTTCCCAGATATCCTAGAGGAATTCAAGAGATTTTTAATCTCCTAATGACAACAAACCTATTGACCAGTGCTAGAAGTCATCTCAGCAATCTCTTCATGTAGCAAACATGAACCAGATCTATAATTAATGTAGGTATTTGGGGGATCAGTGCAAGCAAGAGACCCTACAATAGAGAGAATAATATTTTTTCCAGTCCCAACTAATCCAATGGGAGTAACTGGACAACAACATGTGCTTGTAATTCCCTTGGAAACTCCATCCCACGAAGTAGAAGGACAACTCATCAGTGACATAGTGTTTTTCCTAATATTAGAAGGACCACTATTGGATCACAATGGTGACATGTCCACCATCAGTCCCTTATCTGTTGAAGGAATCTGAAGTCCTTCTACAGAATCTAGAAAATCATACTTATTGGAAGAGGTCTTGATGTTATGATCAAGGGATTGTGACATATCCACATCATTCCTCATTTCATTCCTTTTACAAAGATTTGATGGATGACCCTTCATCCCATAGTTATCGTAGGAAATACATCTATGAAATTGTTTCAATGAATTCCCAACCTCCATACATTAATTATAAAAAAGTGTCGTTCATTCATACTCAACATCAATTTGAATGTCATCTGTTGGAGTGGAAGGAGTTACATTGTCAATCAGGGTGGGGCTATGTTCAATCCCCACTAACATCATGGTGATGTGTCCAAATTGAACATTCTCAGTCTCCTTATCAAGTCGATAGGAGTCCCAATTTCCATGAAAATGTCACGCAGAATCTTTGGGTTCCAAAGGACCCAATTAAGACCATGAATATGAACCAATACCTGGGAAAAATCATTCCTTGCTCGCGAAGCATTGACATCCCAACCACGCGCACCTCCATTGCCCAAAAAATAATGAACCAATGTTCGAGATCTGAGGTCAATGCCGACAACCACTAGAATGAAATCACAATCCCGCAATCCACCTTCATGATGACCACAGACAACATGCTCCTATACAATGAAATCCTCCGAGTTCGTGCAGTCACCTGGATTTGTCGCTCCGTCCTTCTAGGCAACAAAATAGAAATCAACGTCTTGAACAACATCGAGATGACATGTAAGAAGAATAATCATAGATACGAAACCACTGAGCCACTGTGGACCTTCCTCCCTGACATATCCAACCACACCAGCTATAAGCACAGAGCCGAGAAAGTGGGGAACCAAAATCGAAAACCCTAGGAAACTAAATCGTCATTGTCACGGAGCTCCCGCACCACCCAAAACGCCATCTAAATTCAATTATAAACTTGTTCTTGGGTAACTAGGTATTGGGATGGCCTACCCACCTGTGTGCCGCACGTCCCCAGCAAGGACCATAGTTCCAACCCTTGTGCTTAGGCTAGTTCCCTATGGTGTCAAGGTTCCCTTGAGTGGTTTTCTTGCATATAGTGTATGTTGCCTTGTGAGGACTCGAACCTGGAACCTCGGGGTCAGGATTCCCCCTACATTAATCTATAATTTTATACTTTTATAATTTAAAATTGAAAAGAAATATTTTTGAAATTATAATATAAATATTTACATTGGGTTATGTTTTTGTATTTTGGGGAATATTTTGTGTTATGATTTATATTGGAAAATATTGACTTTTAATTACAAACTGATTTTTCATTTAATTTTTCGTATAGATATATTATATATTAATTCATTTTTAAAATTAAATTATATAAATAAAAAAAATTAATCCAATGTAATTAATTATAAGTAATTTTAATTTTATATTTTTGATAGAAACATTTAAATATTTTGGACGCTTTCACTAAAAAACATATCATCACATTATGTCAGCTACAATAATATTAAATTATCTAATACAACTTATATTTCTAAAAATTTGATAAAATTTTATCCATATTTAGAATTGAATAATTTCTAATTTCTAATATGTTTAAAATGGGGTTTGACAAAAAAAATGTGTGCATGTAATTAATAATAATTACATTGATTAAGGTAATAATCATTTTACAAAATGGAAAAACAAAAAAAATCAAATGAAAAATGATCATGGAAAATTTCAAAAATAAAAATTAATGAAAAATTTAGACCAATCACTGTATTTTATCTATAAATTAAATTTTTTTTCGGGCCACGCTATAAAAGATACCTCTAAATAGTGCTTACGTTCTTATATTTATAATAATGTCAGTCGTCCATCAATATAAAATGAAACATACATCCCTCGCTTCCTCAAACCTACAAGGAAACATTGTATTATCCATATAATTACATATTTTTCTCAATAAAAACCTCCCTTAATCCCAGAATACTCTATTTGGGATGAAATCATTCCAACGAATCCCATTGGTGCTAACCAAGAAGAGTTACCCAAAGAATGGGTAACATTCTTCCACAAGGTATTTCGTATTATTTTCATTATCCACCACTCTTATTATTAATATTTAATGATTATATAATAAAAAAATATAATAAAAAAATTTGGTGTTTGTTATATGAATTTTTTCCAAACATACACACACTTCCATTTAATGGGTAACAATATAACTGTTCTAGTGTAAAACTAACTACATCATCACAAAAAATGTCATTCAATTTCCCTTTACCAAATATCCTGGTTTGGAATTATGATTGAAAAACATTTTATATATGATATTTATGATATTTTTTATGACATTAATTTTCATTAATTATTCTCTAATTCATTCCATCATTCATTCTATTCTATGTAAAAGTGATAACTTCTTTTGTGGACTATTGGACTATCAGCTTCTCAAGAAGGCATGACTCAATCACAAGGAACATGGAATGCAATAAGGATTGGTTTAGTGAACATATTTGAACTAATAATTCTATTTTAATGGTAATATATATATATATATATATCTAACATTCATTCTTTACATATGATAACAAAATGGAAACAACTTTCATGCATACGTACGACGTATCGCCTCCTTGAATGGTGCATCCCATTTGACATTTTAATATTATATATATTAATATATATAAATATATAATTAATAGATATTTTATTAGTATAATTTTCTATATTTATTAAATATTTGAATCATACTCAAATTATTATGACTATGAATAACAAGAAAATACATGAATTAAAAACAATGGGGATATTACCTAAAACGTAACAATAACATGGAGTTGTTAATTAAAAAGGTAATATAAATTCACAACGAAATAATAAATTTTATTATATATAGAAATATTTTCTTGTCTTAGATCTAATATAAATTTATATTTTTCATACATGAGTTTTTTACATATATGAATAATGTCAATACATAAGATATGTTATTTTTCATATCACTTTTTATATCTATGAGACACATTCCAAGTTCGAAACAAATTTTTGTGTGTGGTGTATATAGTTCCCATTAATATATTATATTAAAAAAAATTCCTACTTTTATTGGTATTTACATATACATTTCATCATATGACTTTCATGTGGTTTATGGTTTGGAAGTTACCAAATTGGATAGGTAATTTTTTCCCAATTTTCCATCAATGAGTCACATGTTACGTTATGAACATATGTTATTTATGGAGTGTATATAATGAAACTATTACACGTAATTTAATTAATATTAATCTTTTAATTATATAAATGATTTGAGTAATGTTATTCTATCTTGGGGATTATGATATATGATTATCAATGTTGTATGTGTTTATTTATACAATCTCATTGATTATCATTATTGTTTAATTATTTATTCATTGATAAAATATTATGATCCATATCTCAACAATGCTCTTGTAGTTTTTTATACTTAAACTAGCATAAATTTTTCAATTTATTTATACCATCATAATAATTTTAATAAAAAAGATATTTAAGAAAGTTTTTTTAAAAAAATTATGACTTTAATTCAATCATTAGTCAGAAAAAACATTATTTCACAAAATAATGTTTACTGAAAATGTTTTAAATTATGATTTAATATTATGTTTAAATGAAATTTTTTATCATGTTTAAAATATTTAATAAAAAAAATTAATGGAAAATCCATTTAATTTTATGATCAAGGAACATTTAATATAAAATATGGTGTAATCTTAATGATTTTCATATACAGACTTACCTACATTTAGGATCACAATTTACATAGTTCATATTATTCTGGTTTACATGGATAATTCTAAATATACTATTTTTTAAATATTTTTTTATATCCTTAATTTTATTTTTATTTTCATATAATTATTTTCCAAAAAAATATTTTTCAATATTATTTTAAATTTTTTAAACCCTTCTTTATTTATTTTCAAAGTAAATTATAATAAAGTTATTTTCAAAACGTCTTCAAGATACCATTATATGTTTTCCAAGCTATTTTAATACAAAACTATCATCAAAATGATATATGTTTAAAAAAAATTTCAATGAATAAAATATATTTTCCCCATGAATTTTTTTAATGAAATTGTAAATCATTCATTATAATAAAAGAATTTATAAAAGTGATTTAAAAAAATAAAAATTATGAAATGGTATTTTACGAAAAAATTGTTGCAAAAGATATTTTGAAATTATTCACCATCTTTGATTACATAATTTGATATTTTTTAATCTTTAGTGAATATATTATTCACGAATTCCATTCATATTATTTCGTTAATAACTTCTGTTTTGACGGAACAATGTTTATGGCACCTATTTAAATTCAATTATGTGTGTATTTTTTAAACATACTAATATTCATGAGTTGTTACTTCATTAAATGATTTAAAAAAAATATTAATTTTACAAATTTAGTTATATGATGATATGTTTATGATACCGATTTCATTTCAGGGGTTATGATTTGATGTATATTAAAACCATCATTTTTATTGGTAATTATATGGTTCATGATTTAATATATTATTGAACAAGTATGTATGATTTTATTTTTATCATATGGGACAAATATATAAATCAAATCCACCGGATATAGATTTATATCTCAAGATATAATGATGTAAAACAAGTTGAACTGCTGGATCCACATTCGGAAGCATGTTTCTTCTTATCCAAAATTGGAATAGTTGTGTCCTAATCCAAAATGTTAAACATATGTATCTAGATCCAAAATTGGAAATAGGTGTGCCTTGATCCAAAACGGGGAAACTAGTGTGTCCCAGTAAACTAATTTTATGGCATTGGAATTAAATGTTGTCACATAAAATTATTTTATATACATATAATGTATGCACACTTATAATACTTTTTGTTTCGGTTCATGATTAATTTATGATGATTTATCACCCTTATAATTCATGTCACTTGAACAAAGAATATTTATTCCATGACCATGATTATAATAATTGATATTCTAAATATTATCTTCTAATGATAAAATTAGGTTCTCATACTATTATGTTCATTTTATGATTACATGTATCCACTATTTACCCCAACTGAGAATCTAATCTAACCCATTTCTTATTTTACCATTCCTCAATTCATGAAGAATGTTTTTATGTAGGATTACTAAAGGGAATGTTCTTTGAAGGATATTTTGATGATATTTAACCATGTTAGAATATTAGGTTTCCATGATTCCAAAGGAAATTTACTATTATGGCACTCAATCATATACTATTGTAATTTAATTATTATTAATCTAAAATAATGTAATATTCATGTATGTTAGGAATGAGTCGTAATAATTCAGATCAAACAAAATATTTAGTCATCTTTTGGAAACAGTTAAGATAAAATTGTAGTGAGATCCCTTGGGATATTTATAAGGATATGTCTAGGGATGCCTTTATGAGAAATCATATTGTTTTATAGATTAACGTATTAGGTGATATGATTTATACATAATATATGTAATTTTTCATGATTATGTGGTATAATTAATGATCTGTGATTATTACACTATGATTTTATGTTTTAATCAATGGATTGAACATATATAAATCATGTTACCTTATAATTTAATGGAAAATGTGCTGATTTTCCTCATAAAAAATAAAATTATGTGGAATATTTAATTAATAATCACATTAATGTTATCTCACAACATTAAAAACCATAGAATTATGTTTAACCCACAAATAAGAAAAGGGAGGAAAAATGTTCAGTTGAGTCTTTTATGATGGAATATCCACATACTTTTAGT
Organism: Viscum album; assembly: GCA_963277665.1. NCBI lineage: Eukaryota > Viridiplantae > Streptophyta > Magnoliopsida > Santalales > Viscaceae > Viscum > Viscum album. The sequence goes on along the minus strand of OY728121.1, from coordinate 137,164,926 downwards.
GGTTCTACAGATCTAATAGTATCTTATCAAAGGAACATTACAACTAAAAAAATGTATTATACTATTCAAAGCTTGGATAATTAAATAGAAATTTGGATACTTACCATTTTAAAGGTAAATATGATCAATTTTGGAATCTTATTAATGTAATAAGGTAATAAGAAGAAATAGAATCTATTGAATGGGAAGAGTTTACGTGAATATTTTTCATTAATTACTTACCTCATATTCTACAAAAAAGTATAGATAATAAATTCAGTGATTTAAATTTAATGGATGATGACTCTATAGGTACATATGAAGTTAATTTCACAAGACACCCAATGTATTCATATAATCTGATCATCATCTCTGAATAAAGAATCGATCATCCATTTTTTGGCCTTAATCCATCAATTCAAATGGCCATGGATACAAGAGACATTAGTAGTCATAAAAAATTTGGTTGACGTCTACAAAAGGTATAAAAGGAAATTATATATTACCACTATTTCAATGGGGTTGATAATAATTGTATGGTAAATCTCATAAGAACTCAAATAGTGTAAATAAATTTCTCAAAAATCTGTGTTATAAATATGGGAAATTAATCATGTGAATTTCTTGAATGGAAGTAGGAGCTTCCATAATGGTGCAAATTCATGTCATAAAATCTGTGAATACCGAAATACAACTAATGGGATAGTTAATGTAATGGAAGAGAGTATAATTTCGACTAATTCACCACCCACACTCCATCGTTTCAACATCATAGAGTTTGGGAATTATTCAGATAAATTCCATACTAAAAGTGAATATATTTATGATAATCCAAAAAAAAACTCAACAGAGAAATGATAAATTGGAATCCTATTCAATCGCAATTGATGGTATGAATCATGATAATTAGGTCACACATATCTTCCCCCTTTATTTGGGAATATCATGTTTTATTTTCATTGAATAATATTTATGAAAATATAATTATTCATCCCTTATTGATGTTTCATGTGATTACCTCCCTCTAAACGGATTTTTGAATAATAAAATCACAATATATATTCAAAATTTTCATGTTTGACTACATGTATTGAATAAAAATGTTTTTTTGTCTAAGATTAGATCATATTTAAGGATTTAAAGATGAATTATATTATGGAATTCTTATAAGGTTAACCATAAATGGAATTGATTAAGATAAACATCATATTATGATTTATAAATTAATATATTATCTTTTAATATGAATATTTATGTGTATTTGATTACATGGGACAAAATTTTTATATTTATAATGTGATATTTAATTTCCAATAATTCTATTTACAAAACTCATTATATTTAATGATTTAAGAATGAAAAATTATCCTAAATTTATTGGAATTAGATATTATGTGGAAGTTGATCTTGCCACTAAAAAGGCTAAAGTTTTCCTAAATTCATTTAAAAATATATTTTCATGATAATAATTCATATTTAGTAAAAAGGATCTTTAAATAAAATATTTTCACATTATAATCATTTTTGAAGATATCATTGATCTTTTTAAAGTCTCTGTAGGTTATGTCTTTGGGACTATTGTAATTATCCTAAAAATGTTTTGTATCTTGATCCATCAAATCATTCTAGTTATATTTATCATTAATATCCATGTTTTTTCCTGATTTCTATGATCCCATATATGGGAACCTAGTTATTTGTTTCGTTCGGTAATCGTAATGTTTCGAAAATATCATTTTTAAAGGATATTCTGGTATTAATTTTTATGATCTGGGTTTATATGAAATAAAAATTAAATAATTTAACATATGATAACCTATATGAATTTTAAAATTGAAACCAATGACATAGTGTTATTATGTAACACCTTGTGATTTTGTGAAATATTTAATCAAAATTAAAATAACCATTTTAATATTTTTTACCACATGGAAATCTAAATATATCATGTGAAAGTAATAAGTTTGGTTTTAGTGGCATGAAAAAAATATTTATTATTTTTCAATATGAAATAATTAGATGATATTTTGATACATGAAACACTGTGTTTGTCTTGTGTTACATAATATTTTAGTTCCTTTAATATTTTTCATTACACGAAAGAATATGTTTTCCTAAACTAAAATTTATTATTAATATTGACATTAAAATAGGGTTATAGTTACCACCTATAAATTTGAATGGATGTTACATTCAAGATTAAATAAGTATTGATAATATTATTTATACATATATATATAATTAATCCTTAGAATATCAATTAATATAATTGAATGTACAAACTATTTTAAAATTAATAAATTAAATTTCTATGGAAATGATTTCTATTTGTAAAAAGAAAATTTTATCTTAATAAATTAATGAAACCGTTCTGAATGATTTTATAAATAATATTTCTATATTATATAATCCTAAAATAATTTTTCTACAAATGAAATATATTTTATTGGTATTGAAAAATAATAAATCCAATTTTATGAAATTATATGTATTTTTTCTATAAGGTAATTTTACATCCCATTAATAGGGAAAAATTTTATGTCTAAAATTTGAAACCATTATATTATTTATTTGTAAAAATAAATTTCTTATTTGAAATTGGAATATTAAAATTGTATTTAGGTGAATTTTTTATATCTTTCTGAAATATTTAAATATTTGATAAATAATGAAAAATAATGAACACTACATCAAATTTTTTAATATATAATATATACAGATATATATATTATTTTAAATTGGTATTAATTTTTAAATAGAAAAATTTAAAATAATTAATATATGGGTTATTGTAACCAGGTAAATATTTAAATTGTAAATAAAATCATTTCAAATATTGGTCTTTTTCAGTTTGAAATCATGTTGTCTCATCCTATCTATAGGATTATATTAATATAAAATTTTGACACCTACATGATTTGAATTTTAAAAAATTTATTCCATATTTGAATTCATAATAATTTATTATTTCATAGAATGTAAAAATACTTTTAAAAAAATGTATTATTTATGGTTTTAAACATAATTACATCATTTTAAGAAATGAATTTGTATAAATGATGATTAAACAATAATATTTTTTGTCTAAATGAAATTAAAACAGGCCCAAAATACATAGAATGTTTTTATTTAAATTACTACCATTATTTTCATGTAAATGGATATTTATTGGACACTCGTGATGTATGGTATACCTCCAAATATTTTTTACCTTTTTATATTTACATGAATTCCAATCCACCCCCACTATAAACGACCACTCACCCCTCACCTATTCACACCTCTCAATCCACATTGGAACAAAACAAAATTTACATGTATCCTCAAAACTTCTCTCCCTTCGTCATATAATCCCATATTTTGATTAAATCAAACAATTGAATCCCTTTTTGGAGAATCAAGCGTAGTTAACTAAAGAAGAGGTAACATCTATCCAAAATTTAAAAGCATTATCACCTCTATTATAATTATTACTAGTTTATTTAAAAACCTTAATTAACTAAATATACTAATTATTTTTATTATAACCTTTCTACTTATATATACATAAACATCCACATACTGTGTATTGAACTTAATATTTATCTGTGTGACAGCCTACCATCCCACATAACAATGTCATTCATTTTTCCTTAAACACCAATTATGGAAAGAATTTATAACGGAAACTTAATTTTTATATGGTCAATGTAATAATAGGATATTTTATAAATCTATAATTATTATATAAAACATAACTTCATGAATTCAATTTTTTTCAAATTAGAAGCTTTGTTTTTTGTCGTGTGGACTACCACCTCATCAAAGCGATGTGATTCATTCAAAATGAACATGGAATGTATTAATGGTGGGTTTTGTGAATATATTATATATATATGACATAATAGTTATAATAGAATTATTTTATATAAATAAATGCATATATATGTTATCTACCTTCTTTCTTTCAATATGACCATAAAATATACCCATATTTTTGGCGTATGTACGACCTACCATCTATATGAATAGTGAATTCAATTTAATATTTCAATATTTTATATATTGATAGAAATAAATTTAAACTAATTATATGCGATATTTTTTTCATGTATTACATTTTCGAAATATGTAAATCATTATCAATGTAATAGGATATATACTGACGAACCAAAATATATATGAAATATGCAGCAATTTTATGAAACATAACATTTACATGGGGTATTCAATAAAAGAATAATATAAATTCAGAAACAAATCATATATATTATTAGATATTATAAATATTTTATATTCCATATTTTTAAGTAAATTTTTTGTATTACTCAAGAGGTACTATAAGGCCCCAGCCTTAACCCTTACTTAATCTTGAGTTATTACAAGATTACACATTGAGGATCTTTTCAGGTTTAGAGTTTTAGAGAATTAGATCATGAAACTTGCATTACATTCCACATTTAAAAAAAGTGGTTACATAAAAGACAATATTCATTCTTCCCATCAACGGAAATATATTTAAAATAAAACATGGATTCTTTTTGACACATCCTTGGCACTATCATCACATCTTGTACCTATCCCTTGACCTGTGAAAACATTTCAAAAACTTGGGATGAGCATAAAAATCTCAGTAAGGTTTATAAAAATATGGAAAGGAAACATGGGTACATATATACATAAGGATGAGATCATACTTTACCCATAAAACATAAGCACTTTAACATACCTCATCAAATCATGAATAAATCATAGAATTCATAAGACATAAAAGTATCTTGAGGCATTCATAACATTCTTACATAGGGCGTAACCCTCTTGGTTACGTTTGGAATAACCATCACAGTATATTCCCTAAATCCCTTTACAGAAACATTAACATTTCACTCCTTCACATTACCCATCACATTGGAGAGATATATCGGGCTCACCCGCCTTTAGTTTATCACGGAACCACCCGTCTACATTATAATGCCCAAGAACCTCAACATAATCGTATCACATAAAACATGCATAAAGGAAACATAACATTTCCACCTTTCAATCACAAGATATCAATACACCACATTGATATAAAAACATTATGAAAACCATTTTAAATACCAAAATAAACGAAAATTAAAACATGGTATTTATTTTTCTTTTAAAAAGATGGTATGGCTTGTAGAGGAAGCTGAAACTCAAATAACGGTCACACGACGGCGGAGAAGTCGTTGTCTCTGCATACGTACGACAAAAACAATCTCTTTTGGCATTTAGTAAAATGCTTCATATAAAAAGGATTCATTTTGGATAAACGTAAAAGTCAAAGGGGTTTATACACCATATAAAAGAAGGTTGTGTATAAAACAAAATATGCCTCAATGAAAGGATATTGAGACGATGTCCCATACCACCTTGATGATTTTAACATTTTATACCATTAATATCCATATAAATAAATCCTTAAAACCATTTTTAAAATATGGATATTAATAAGAACAAATCATTAAAACATTTAAAGTGATATTTTGGTTAAAGGGTTTTTACCAAAATTAGAGACACTTGAATACAACAATTGAGGAATAACATTTCATCAGAACTTTATAATATCATGAGAATAAATGGATTCATGATATAATATTCAAAAGGACAGTATATACACCATATAAGAGTGAATTGGTGCATATCAACAATGAAGTCTCAATAGAGATGTAAAATGTGATGAAAACCCTTATAAAGAAGGTATCCTTAAATTAAGGATAAATCAATCTCAAAATTATGTGTGAAAAATATAAATACACCCAATATAATTGGATATTAAGTGTAAAACAATAAAAGTTCATTCACACATATTAAGAAGATGACATATTCAATAACAACATGTTGAACCCAAAGAAATCGAAATTGGGTTAAAAAGTTCCCTTGGAAAAATTCGACAGCCCAACGGCGTCACATAAAAAATTCAGAAAATGAGTTGATGAGAGATAAAAAGGGAATCTCATAACTTTGACATAAAATTTACATCAATCATTATATATAATAACATATCCCAACATAATAGTATGTGAATTAAAAGACATAACAAACGAAGTCTTCTAAAAAGAGGAGGGAGAAATGTTCCCTTACCGACTTGGGTAACATTCGAAAAGTACACCCCATTGAAGAAGTGTCATACAATGAATATGTAAATACCCATAAATGGAATTATATTACAAAAGGAGTGTAATAATGTGCTGAACATAAACCACTCAAATAAAATTGTGGAAAATGTAGTAGAAATCTCACGGGAATAAAAGTGAGATGAAAAATCTCTTACGAAAACTCGGCAACCTAACAGCGCCACATAAAACATCAAAAAAAGAACTGATGGTAGAGAATATGGTCTCTCATCATATAAAAATTACAGTAAGAGTAATATAAAAGGACATCCCAATAACAATAATGTTGAGCTTTAAAAGGAATGACATAAAAGAGCGTACTTAAAAAGAAAGAGAGGAGTATGATCCCTTACCTCGGGTCCGAATTGACTCGATCGTTCTTTAACGTCCTAAATAATAAACTTTATTTACTACATAATTGCTTAAGAACCTTTTTCAAGTTCATTATTCCTTATATACCATGTTATGAACTTCATGTAATCATTTATGTAAATAATGTTCATTTTGTCGGTATTTGGTTCTTAAGTCAAAAATAGACTTCTTACACTTAGATGTTGTTAATTTGGTCAAAGGTTCATTATATCCAGAATTATATTAATGATTTGGATAACATATATATCATATATATTCATCATATACATGTATTTATAATATTACATCACATTTAGTGGTAAGAAGTGAAATGCACTGTTCATGGAGACGGTAAGCCGTACGTACGCATGATCACTACATCCATTTCTATTTCATATTTTCTGGAATGGAATCATAATTACATAAGAGTATATTATAATTACAGTATAATAACATATATAATATCATTAACTTTATCCTTTACACATCCCACATATGGTATTAACGAATCAAATCACTTTCAGGGGGCGATAGTCCGCACTTCCTAAAATGAAGATATCATGTTTACCCATAATGGTATGCCATAAATGAAAAATAAAGAATCTTAAGGAAAGAATAAACATATAATATATCATATATAAAAATAGTGACATCATAATGGGCACCTTTGAAGGTGTTAAATGAGTATTAAACAATCATCGTTTCAGGAGGCAGAATTTCGCCATCCACGGAAACCGAATGTTCTTTAACCATTTGATGTAGTTGTGTGAGAGTGTAGCTCGAATAAATCTTATAAAAAAATCCAAGTATATTGAATATACTGGTGTTGTTACAAAGTAAGTAAATAAAAATAGTTTAGGGGGGTTGGAGAAGCAAAATAAAAAAAATGAACATGAGAGTATGAATTACCTTTAAAAGTGTAACTCCTTTTGATTTGATCCTAAAGGCTTCCATTGAAAAGATTCTTCCCAAAGGTAATCCTATAGGATGAGGAGAGTTATGCGAAGAGAGTAAATGGGCAGCGGATGGCCGAGCCAAAGGCTTGAGGAGTGTGTGAAATGAGGAAGAGGTGGGGGCCTTTTATAAGAGGAGAGGAGGGGCACTTTTGGAAATCATGAAACAATTATTTTATTTTCAAAAGTGTTTCGAATTTATAAGGTCCCACATTGATATAATTATAATATAAGATGATAAGGCTTCGAAATATTCCCATCCAATAGTTTTGTAAAAGTGTAGGTCTTAGATTTTATATTATCGTTTCATTTTATTTAAACTATTCATTAATGAGGTCATCATTGCATCATTATGATGTCATAAATAAATTAATTTATTTAACATCTAAAAATTATAAAAAAACTATCCTGATGTAGGAAATATTTATACCTTTCCAAATAGTATTTATAGACAAAATTATGATTAGTATAACCCCTTCTAAAAATTGTTTTAGTAAAAAAATTTATGTTAGTGTCATTTTCACCTTTATTTTTTAAAAAAGCATTAAAGTCATTATCTCACCCAAGAGGCTCCATAGGGTCCCCTAAATTGACCCATGGGTTGTCTTGGTCGGCCATGACTCATCCAATAGTGGTAGGACAAGTGTCATGGTGTTTTTAGATTTTTATAATATCATTTTTAACTTAAATTACACTAATTACCTCTAATCTCGATTAATGAAAAAAAGTTACTATTCACAAAAAAAATTATTTTCATCCCATTGAACCAAATTTTACATACTAATGACAACCATGTATGTCGGATTTTCAAAATTCAATACACATTAGTGGTAAACTTTCATTTAACTGAAAAATCAGTTTGCATGATTACCACTTAGTGGTTTCACTATTCATCAAAAATTGGAGTTTATCAGAAAATTACCAAAAATTAACCCTAAGCTATATTTGATATTCCGAATTCAAAAATGAAGTCTATTTTAAAAAATTCAAAACCTATAAGTCACATTAATTAATTTAATAATTAATTCCCAATGTCAGAGAAAATATCATGTTTTTATAAAACAATAAGTATCAAAATATTGGCACTAGTTTAAGTCTAATTTCAAAGTGAAATTGATTCCAATGACCATAATTGGATTAAATGGTAAAAATATATTCAGATTGCACATTAAGACCAATTCAAAATATAATCTAATCATATAAATAAATTAGATTAAAAAGAGGTTTTGAATTTAAAATACAACATTTTACACTATTCATTAAAAAAATGAACTTTATCAGAAAGATACCAAAAATTTACACAAAGTAAATTTTGATGTCCCGATTCTCAAGAAGAGTTTTATTTAGTCCAATTGAATGTATAAGAGTGAACAAAACTATATTTAATGACGGTTCGCCATCAAAAGGAGATAAATGAACCATTAGTGAAAACTATGTCATATACGCCTAAAATTGAATTCTTTCTGTATTTTAAGCCTTTATCTTTTATTGGATAAATGTAAAAACATTTAAAAACATTTATAATCATATTTTAGTTATTTATATCCATTCCCTCCAATACAACGGCTACATGTTAAATAACATTTAAAATAATATTATTTTATTATTAGAGTGCAACGTAAGATTCCCAAGAAACTCGTTGTTGCGTGTTGGGTACGCCATCAAGCATATAGTCCCCTTTAAAGACATATTAATATTTTATTCACAAATACAGATAAATATGGAAATTTAATATTCTTTATTTACCTGGAGTGTTACATCCTTCCCCCCTTTTGGGAATTGCGTCCTCGCAATTTTTAAAATTGAGCATGGAAACATCCTTGAAAGTCCCACATCGGAACAAGAGTCGGTAAAACAATCACTTTAAAAGAATGGGAGAGAAGTGAAAATGTCACCCGAGTTTTCCTGTATGTATAAAAACATGGACATGGAAGAAAAAGCAAAGGGTCATGTTCTTGATGGAGAGTGATAGTAAACATGTCTAGGAGAAAGTGAACCATGAGAAAATCACAAACTTGTGATGGGTTAAACAGTATTCGATTCCCCAGTAGGAAATGTTAATAGACAACATTTTTGGTTTATGTTACTTTTTATTGGGGAATTTATTCACATGTAAACATAATCACTTATCATGTTGAATTTCAACTTTTACTAGATTCCTTAATCAAACTCATATATTTTTTTTCCAAAAGAAGACTTTTTAGGGAACTTGTTCGCATTAAGAGTACTATAATCAACTTATAGAGAATCAACTAATCCACCAAAGAGAACTATATACTTCCCATGTCATTAGGCATTAACCAAAACCAAAACAAAAAAGTTTAGTACAAGGTCAGATAATCCAGAAAAGGATATACCTTTAAAAACAAAATCTATGCTTAATCTCCAAAATTTTTCCAACAAAACCCAAAGTTCAACGAGGACCATGTGATAAACAATTTGTCCATAAAATCCTTCAAAGTAAACCAAAATAATATTGAAACCCAAATATTTTAAGGTTTCAGTCACATAGTCTTCCATGTGAAATCGTAACATTTATCTCCAAACAACATCAGTTGCTTCTAAAGTCTCGTATTGAAAAGTAATTAACCTTATCACATATCCTCCAGGCTAGGTTAATAATTTTCATAAATAACCAAAAATAAACTTACTCTTAATTCATAAAATCATATAACTAAAAAGAATCAGTCAAACTAACCAGGGACTTCACGTTGTCCAGTGGTAGGTGATAAATACCAGTCACACTTTGGTTGTGGGTTCGATTACCGTAACTTTTCCCGACGCGACAGGTTGTCACACGGTCTGCGTGTTGTCCTTTTTCCAAAACTATATAATTCTAAAATCCTTCCCCAAAAAGGGATAAAATCATAAAAAATAACAATAACATAATTTAACCTCAATTTTATCTCATGCCTTTCACTTCAATCATAACATATAGTAACCCATAATTACCTCAAAATTAAGGAACATATAAACCCAAATGGTTCTTTATAACAATGTCCACAAAATAAAAGATAACTATTCCTTGAATAAAATTTTTCTATATTAAACATCAGGGTTACACATAATATGAAAAGTCTCCTAATGTAACCCTATCATCAAAAGAGACTTAATACGCTTAAGAATTTCACCATAACTCTTGAAGCCCTTATATGTTGACATCTTACTCATTCAACATTCTTCATGATCCATTAACCATTCATTTCCAACTTATTCTGAAATACCTCTTTCCTAAAAAAAAATCATGAATCATATCCTAAGATTCTAAAATTGGAAAACAATAGTCATGAAATAATACATTCCTTTGATTGGTCATTATCAGTTTCTTCATCCTCAATCGGAATGGCATTAGGTATTGGTAAACGAACATTTGTACGCTCTTGGTGACCCCATTCACGAAACTTCTTCATAGGACATGTGTTTTCATAATGACCATGCACACCACATTTAAAACATACAATTGATCCCTTAGAAAGTACTTCTTTCCCTTTCCTCGAGTCAACTGGATGCTTCCTTTTTCCATGGCAGGTTCTTGCTTTATGACCTTCATTTCCACATCTATAGCATATTTCTGTCCCTTTGAAACATTTTCCTGGGTGATTCTTTCCACATATTTGACACATAGGTTTTTGGACACACTTACCTTTATGATTATTACCTGTACTTCCATAGGGATTTGTTTCTCGCATATATGATGCCTTAGAGAAATCACAAAGGTTTAGGTGGTCAATCATGACTCCAGATAGTTGGTTGAGGATAATCACAAGTGTTCTCATTGTAGCTCCCATATCATTCAGTTGCTTGCTAAACAAACTGTCACAGTTTCCTTCACATCCACTGTTACTTTGGTGCCTGCTAGATCCAGCCATTCACTAAAAACAGAAATTTCAGTGTGAGTATATCAACAAAACCATCATGTACTAATGAGGAAGGTAAACACTAAGATATACTTACTCATTCACTTTATCTAAAACTAGGACTCTTTCTGAAATCCTAACCATTATTGTAATGTTACTTATGCTTAAAGAATACCCTAACCTCTAAAGTTATCTAAACCGACCTTTGATACCAACTATAAGGCCCCAGCCTTAAACCTTACTTAATCTTGAGTTATTACAAGATTACACACTGAGGATCTTTTCAGGTTTAGAGATTTAGAGAATTAGATCATGAAACTTTCTTTATATTCCACATTTAATCAAAGTGGTTACATAAAAGACAATATTCATTCTTCCCATCAATGGAAATATATTTAAAATAAAACATGGATTCTTTTCTTGACACATCCTTGACACTATCATCACATATTGTACCTTTCCCTTGACCTGTGAAAACATTTGAAAACATGGGATGAGCATAAAACGCTCATTAAGGGTTATAAAAATATGGAAAGGAAACATGGGTACATATATACATAAGGATGAGATCATACTTTACCCATAAAACATAAGCACTTTAACATACCTCATCTAATCATGAATAAATCATAGAATTCATAAGACATAAAAGTATCTTGAGGCATTTATAACATTCTTACGTAGGGAGTAAACCTCTTGGTTACGTTTGGAATACCCATCACAGTATATTCCCTAAATCTATTTGGAGAAACCTTAACATTTCACTCCTTCGCGTTACCCAATGAATTGGAGATCTATATCGGGCTCACCCGCCCTTAGTTTATCACGGAACCACACGTCTTCATAATAATTCCCAAGAACCTCAACATAATCGTATCACATAAAACATGCATAAAGGAAACATAACATTTCCACCTTTCAATCACAAGATATCAATACAACACATTGATATAAAAACATTATGAAAACCATTTTCAATACAAAAATAAAAGAAAATTAAAACATGGTATTTAGTTTTCTTTTAAAAAGAAGGTATGGCTTGTAGAGGAAGCCGAAACTCAAATAACGGTCACACGGCGGCGGAGAAGTCGTTGTCACTGCATGCGTACGACAAAAACATTCCCTTTTGTCGTTTAGTAAAACGATTCGTATAAAAAGGATTCCTTTTGGATAAACGTAAAAGTCAAAGCGGTTTATAAACCATATAAAAGAAGGTTGTGTATAAAACAAAATATGCCTCAATGAAAGGAGATTGAGATGAATTCCCATACCACCTTGATGATTTTAACATTTTAAACCATTAATATCCATATAAATAAATCTTTAAAACCATTTTTAAAACATGGATATTAATAATAACAAATCATTAAAACATTTAAAGTGATATTTTGGTTAAAGGGTTTTTAACAAAATTAGAGACACTTGAATACAAAAATTGAGGAATAACATTTAATAAGAACTTTATAATATCATGAGAATAAATGGATTCATCATATAATATTCAAAAGGACAGTATATACACCATATAATAGTGAATTGGTGCATATCAACAATGAAGTCTCGATAGAGATGTAAAATGTGATGAAATCCCTTATAAAGAAGGTATCCTTAAATTAAGGATAAATCAATCTCAAAATTATGTGTGACAAATATTAATACACCTAATATAATTGGATATTAAGTGTAAAACAATAATAGTTCATTCACACATATTCAAAGGATGACATATTCAATAACAACATGTTGAACCCAAAGAAATCGAAATTGGGTTAAAAAGTTCCCTTAGTAAAATTCGACAGCCTAACGGCGTCACATCAATAATTCAGAAAATGAGTAGATGAGAGATAAAAATGGAATCTCATAACTTGGAAATAAAATTTACATCAATCAGGATATAGAAGAACATATCCCAACATAATATTATGTGAATTAAAAGACATAACAAATGAAGTCTTTTAAAAAGTGGAGGGTGAAAGGTTCCCTTACCGACTTGGGTAACTTTTGAAAAGTACACCCCATTGAACAAGTGTCATACAATGAATATGTAAATACCCATAAATGTAATTATATTACAAAAGGATTGTAATAATGGACAGTACATAAACCAATCAAATGAAATTGTGGCAAATGTAGCATAAATCTCACGGGAATAAAAGTGAGATGAAAAATCTCTTACGAAAACTCGGCAGCCTAACAGCGCCACTAAAAACTTCCAAAGTGGATTGATGAGAGAGAATAGGGTATCTCAACATAAAAAAATTACAGTAAGATTAATATAAAATAACATCCCATTAACAATAAAGTTGAGCTTTAAAAGGAATGACATAAAAGAGCGTACTTAAAAAGAAAGAGAGGAGTAGGATCCCTTACCTCAGGTCTGACTTGACTCGATCGTTCTTTAATGTCCTGAATAATAAACTTGAGTTGATCTCTACTTGCTTAAGAACCTTTTTCATGTTCATTATTCCTTTTATACCATGTTAAGAACATCATGTAATTATTTAAGTTAATAATGTTCATTTTGTCAGTATTTGGTTCTTAAGTCAAAAATAGACTTCTTACACTTACATGTTGTTAATTTGGTCAAAGGTTTGTTATATCCAGAATGATATTAATTATTTGGATAACATATATATGATATATATTCATCATATACGTGTATTTATAACATTACATCACATTTAGAGTTAAGAAATTAAATGCACCGTTCATGGAGACGGTAAGTCATACGTACGCATGAACGCTACTTGCGTTTCTATTTCGAATTTTCTGGAATGGAATCATAATGATATAAGAGTATATTATAATTCTAGTATAATAACATATATAATATCATTAACTTTATCCTTTACACATTCCACATATGGTATTAACGAATCAAATCACTTTCAGGGGGTGGTAGTCTGCACATCCTAAAATGAAGATATCGTGTTTACCCATAATGGAAACTATAATGGTATGCCATAAATGAAAAATACAGAAGCTTAAGGAAATAATAGACATATTATATATAATATATAAAAACAGTGACATCATAATGGCCACCTTTGAAGGTGTTAAATGAGTATTGAACAATCATCGTTCCGGGAGGCAGAATTTTTCCATCCACGGAAATCGTATGTTCTTTAACCATTTGATGTAGTTGTGTGAGAGTGTAGCTAGAATAAATCTTATAACAACATCCTAGTATATTTAAGATACTGGTAATGTTACAAATGAAGTAAATAAAAAGAGTTTAGGGGGGGTGGAGAAGCAAAATAAAACAAATGAACATGAGAGAATGAATTACCTTTAAAAGTGTAACTCTTTTTGATTTGAGCCTAAAGGCTTCCATTGAAAGGATTATGCACAAAGGTAATCCTCTAGGATGAAGATAGGGATGTCTAGAGAGTAAATGGGAAGGGGATGGCAGAGCCAAAGGCTTTAGGAGTGTGTAAAATGAGGTATAGGTGGGGGCCTTTTATAAGAGGATAGGAGGGGCACTTTTGGAAATCATGAAACTATTATTTTATTTTCAAAAGTGTTTCGGATTTATAAGGTCACACATTGATATAATTATAAGATAAGATGATAAGGCTTATAAATATTCCCATACAATAGTTTTTGGACAATTTTAGGTCTTAGATTTTATATTATCGTTTCATTTTATTTAAAATGTTCATTAATGAGGTCATCGTTGCATCATCATGATGTCATAATTAAATTAATTTATTTAATGTCTAAAAATTATAAAAAAATATCCTGATGTAGGAAATCTATTTATCTTTACAAAGAGTGTTTATGGACCAAATTATGAATAGTATATCCCCTTCTAAAAATTGTTTTAGTAAAACAATTTATGTTAGTGTCATTTTCACCTTTATTTTTAAAAAGGGCATTAAAGTCATTATCTCACCCAAGAGGCTCCATAGGGTACCCTAAATCGACCCATGGGTTTTCTTGGTCGGCCATGACTCATCCAATAGGGGTAGGACATGTTTCATGTCATTTTCTCATTTTTATGATATCATTTTTACCTTAAATTACACTAATTACATCTAATCGCGATTAATGAAAAAAAGTTACTATTTACAAAAAAAAATATTTTCATCCCATTGAACCACATTTTACATACTAATGACAACCTTGTATGTCGTATTTTCAATATTCAATACACATTAGTGGTAAACATTCATTTAACTGAAAAATCAGTTTGCTTGATTACCACTTAGTGGTTTCACTATTCATAAAAAATTGGAGTTTTTCAGAAAATTACCAAAAAATCACCCTAAGCTATATTTGATATTCTGAATCAAAAAATGAAGTCTATTTTACAACATTCAAAACATATAAGTCACATTAATTAATTTAATAATTAATTCCCGCTGTCAGAGCAAATAACGTGTTTTTATAAAGCAATAAGTATCAAAAGATTGGCACCAGTTTAAGTCTAATTTCAAAGTGAAATTGATTCCAATGACCACCATTGGATTAAATGGTAAAAATATATTCAGATTACCCATTATGACCAATTCAAAATATAATCTATTCATATAAATAAATTAGATTAAAAAGAGGTTTTGAATTTAAAATACAACATTTTACACTATTCATTAAAAAAATGAACTTTATCAGAAAGATACCAAAAATTTACACAAAGTAAATTTTGATGTCCTGATTCTCAAGAAGAGTTTTATTTGGTCCAGTAGAATGTATAAGAGTGAACAAAACTATATTTAATGATGGTTCGCCATCAAACAGAGATAAGTGAACCATTAGTGAAAACTAGGTCCCATATGCCTAAAATTGAATTCTTTCTGTATATTAAGCCTTTATCTTTTATTGGATAAATATAAAAACCTTTAAAAATATATATATTCATATTTTGGTTATTTCTATCCATTCCCGCCAATACAACGACTACATGTTAACTACCATATAAAATAATATTATTTTATTATTAGTGTGCAACGTAAGATTCCCAAGAAACTCGTTGCTGCGTGTTGGGTACGCCATCGAGCATAACGTCCCCTTTAAAGACATATTAATATTTTATTCACAAATACGGATAAATATGAAAATGTCATATTCTTTATTTACCTGGGTTTTTACAGGTACAATCATTTACAAAAGAAATAAATACATTAGGTAAGGGTTTTTTTTGTCTCACTTATTATATCCCTAAGATACATTCCATGTTCACCACTTGATTCTTTTATGTGTTTTATATAATAAAAATTAATTTATTATATAATCATTATACATAAAAATATTGGTATTTATATATCTATTTCATGTTCACTCATTCATGTGGTGTATGGTTCGATAGTTACCAAATTAGTTAGGTAATTTTGTTTTGATTTTAATTCTATAAGACACATGATATGTTATTCAACAACATTTTATTATATAATTTATATAATGAATAGTTTCCATATTATATAATGAATATTTTTAATTTCTATTATATTATAAGTTTCTGGTAATGTGATTGTCCCATAAGGATTATGATTCAAAAATACAATATTATAAGAGTTTATTTCTACAATCTAGTCATTTAACATAATTATTTATGATTATTCCTCCTTTCATGAATATTATGATCCATATCTCACAAAAAATCAGGTATTTTATTCTAATCTAGTTATCTATGGTGACTCCATATATTGCTCATAGTTTAATTATCTTGGGTACTTATTATAGTTTAACATCATGGCCCATGTTCCATAAACCAGTGCCTCGTGTGGCTGAGCTACACATCGTAGTGAATTCCTCCATGTATGCCAGAGGATTCCAACTAGTGGGAAGGGTATAATACCAATCTCAAGGATACTAAAACTTACATATCAGAGCAATATCTCAGGGGAAATAAATAAACATTGATAACCAACTGATATAATCAACAACCAAACCAAACCAGAATCACCTGATGACAAAAACTGGATATGAAAAATCAAAAATAACCTATAGATATGTCTTTCCTATATTTTTCAAGTTTCAATAGGAATAACTAAAAATAATAAAGCCACTAAAATATCATATATAGGTATCGACATGATGCCTAGTTCTGTATTCCATGATTTATCCCAAATCATACTTCTTACACATGGTCATTTATCTTAACTGATCCAATATTCATGAAATGTACTCATGTATCTATCATGTAACTATATTAGGGTGTGAGCCTAACTTAGTATCCACGACCAATGGTTTATAAAACCATATCTAGTTAATAATCGCACATTCTGGTGAATAAATAATGCATTTCAAGTAATAATGAATCTAGTTTACGTTGATTGAATTAATCATTAATTAACAACATAAATCCAAAGTTGCTGAGGACAACATGACATTTATTACCTACTTAATCCCTTAACAGTGTCTTAACCCTATCTAAAATTAAAATAATAACTTATTATAACAAATGGTATTTCATAATCTATTTCAGTTGAATTAATAATCATGTAATATTTACCATGAAACTGTGCTAAAATTTTTCCTATATGTCAACATTCAAAGGGCCCCTCAGTGTTTTTTGTAGCAGTATGTGTTCCACACTCATTGACCAATCAGTTTATCACTATAGGTTTTGATTCATAATGGCATTAATCACACACATTCATCCATGAATTTATCACTATGGGATTTATAAGTAGAATACCATTTCCTACACACATTTATCTATCAAATTATCAATATATGAATTCGATTTCGCATGCCATGCCTGATTCATTTTTATCAATCAACTTATCACATTGGGATTTGGAATCAGATAAATACATACCACAAACATTTATCAATCAACTAAAATATCAAAAGTATTATTTAAATCAATTTTAATCTTTGTTAACTTTAATATAATACTTCACAATCATTAATATTATTAATATATTCCACAGTTATTTAATTCATATCAATCTACATCATAATCTGAACAATTCCCATTAATTAGTTCCAAAATTAATAAATTCATCTAAACAATCTCAATAAACCAATTATTAATTCAATAATTTATTACATTTATAAATCCACAATATCGATATCTCATCAATTCCATAATCGCATATTCCATTATTTAATTAAAAAATTAATTAATTGTAGTTCACATTCACAAAAATCCATTAATTAACCCAAAAATTAAATAACTCATTCTAATCCATTTTCACAATAACAATATATCATTAATTAATTAAATAATTAATTAATTTAATTTCTCAAACACAATAATCCATTAGTAAATTAATTAATTAATTAATGTTGTAAGGTTTCATATATTCTATGTATTATTTTTGGATATTATAAGTAGTATTTAAAAGGATTGTCACAAATTTGGATAGATATTACATTTCCCTGTGTTCTGAAAATAAATATATGAACTATTCTAAATATATTAAATATCATGTGCAATATGTTTCCATAAAAAATATGAGCACAATCTAAATGTTGGAATAGATCAGAAATATGGGGACACTATTGTGATTCGAAAGGTGGTTTCACACTATTTGAGGCATACCATTTGATGGTGCTGGTAGTTTTTGGAAAAGTAATAAAAAACATAAATAAATAAAATTATTAAGTGAAATTGTTTTATTTAATTCATTGATACAGAGACCTAATATTTTTTAAATACGTGTTTATTGAAAATTTATAGGGGTATCTAGATAACTATGAAAAAAATATAGATACATTAGAGATCAAGTTATTTCACTCAATGAGTATATAATTAGTGATTCATTGATCAGTGATCGATACACAATAAAATCGAAGGATATCACCAAAGATCACATCATAGAACCGTTATTCATTATTTATCCATCCAAATCTTGATATGGAATTATTTTATATTTTTCTTTACCAATTAAAAATTTATATGATGAACATGAATCAATAAATAATGTTATTAATTCAGGGTTTGATCATCTTACATGATTGGTTTAATTGAGGAGTTATTTTGGGATAATTTTCATTATGATTATTGATTCATCAATTTTCATTCTAATACCAATGAACTGATGTCATCAAGAACATCGATCAGGGATCATTCCTCATGATCATTCTTTTGATTTTTCCCATTATTTCACTATTCAATACATGTGTTTTTTTTTGGGATGGGATTCGACATATCCTAATGAGTTAATAATTTTTCACATGTTTTATAGTGACACAATATGATATTTTATATATGGAATCATCATGAAATGATGTTTGTGAAATGTAATAAATAAGGATGAATGAGACAACATTGGATAACAAAATTAAATTTCTTGGGTGGATAATGAATAATTTTGTATAAATTCATTATAAGAGTGGAGTAAAGGGATGAATAATATTATTGGGTGATCGGAATGTTCATGTGGTCTAGAATCAGTATTTTATAGAATGGTGGACCGAGGATTAAAGTTTGGTTGAATAGATATAAATATAGAAACTATATCTGTATTTTTTGTAAAACATGTTCTACATGGCAATTGATGTATAGATACATGTCGTGTGGGCCCTAGTGCAATGACTTGGGTTTTCATAAGAATATTAATATCACAAAACCTCTGACCCAAGTCATATTTTGTTTTATCCCTCCCAATTTCCTCGTAATGTACCTTAGAGGGTACACAACCATGAGGTGGAGTGCAATGGTCAGATCACACTATGTACTATCCTACATGTACATCGAAAAGTCCAGTATACGAGCTTTGATGTTTATCAGTAAAAAAATAGGAACATGTCATAGGCTTGTACTATCAACTAGGTATAGTACAAGGAAAACCTATAGTTAGTGTACATATAATTATACATGGGATGAGATAAATGTCATTTAAAAAGGTTCGAATCATGGTCACATGACATATAGGGTAACCCTACTATATGTTGTGCACCAATTAAATATTGGCATGAATCTGTTTTTCACTATATCCTGGACATTTTCCATAAGGATGTGTTCCTCATATAAATTAGATGAGGGTTAGTGTGGAATTGTGTTCTACTACTTGTAGAATTATTATTTCAACAAGACTTCTGGGATATTGTTATTGGAATCCTCTATGAGGCATTGGTTAAGAACCTCTTTTAATCATTATGAGATGGGGGGATTTCATGGTATCTTTTTTACCTACACTAAATGTACACTGATCCTATACATAACAAGTTAATCTATAATGATTTTTTATCAATCCATGACCTTTGGATAATTAATCACTTGTGTATCATATCTCTCCAGACCTTATGTGTGTTATTTTAGTTGTGGGACCATATGATCATAAACTCTCAAATAAAGATCATCAGTTCCTTCAGATTCAGGAGTGTGTTCTCCCGTAAGAGTTATATGTGGAAGCATAACACTGAAATCTTAGGCTGTAATACTATAGTTATGAATCATCTTTAAAATGTGTTTATTTCATGACTATATATATTTATTCTAATTATTGGGGATATAGAAAATTACCTAGGTTGAGATGATTGTATTTTAGGTGTTTTATAACTTGTGGTCTAGGGGTGTCCTACTAGGTATTTTTTTAATCACCCACACACAATATTTTATGAAACACATAATATCTTGTGCACAAAATGACCTTTTTATAGTCCTAAATAGACCAGGACCAGACAATTCCTAGTGAGAGAAGAAAAACCGAGGTATTTTGCACTAGTATTCATACTGTAGTCGATGTTTTTATTCATGTAGTACTTGTGTTGCATAATTTTTTTGTGGGATATTATTTTGGTTTGTTTTAATTCCATTACATCATATTATACTCAGGTAGTGGTATTTTGATATATGAATTCATGGTTGTTCATTTTTTTTACATTTCACCACTTTATATGATTATTGATGTGATTTTGTTTAAAGGTACATAGATAATGGCCTCCCATGTTAATGATACACCTACATGGATCTAGTTGAAATCCCTTAGAATATTGAAGGTTCTAGGGATCCACACCATGGACCCCTATTGGATTATTCTTGATAGAGTGGTATTAGAGTAGCCAGATCATCCATAGAAATAAGTGTTAAAGAGATTGTTTTGGGGAATCCATTTTATGTATCCTGAGTAAGGATTTCTGTCCAAGGACTCCAATTTTGGTGCAGAAGCTAACAAATCCATACCACATGAATCAGATCACATGCTTTTTGACTTAAATTATAAGAAAATTGGTTTTTAGGAAACAATTATTCCTGAATCATATATGAATGGGTTGTGGTTTTCATGTCTTTCTTGGAGAGACCCATCCCCAGATAACAAAAATCTGATGTGTGATACTAAATAAATTGTCATGAAAATAGTGAATCAAGACATGGAGGACCAATAATTTTAGTAGTCTTGGTAAAACATATACATAATTAGAATTTTATAAAAGAATACATTGATTATAATATACATTTATCATATTTATAAATAATTTATACTAAGGACAACTTTAATTCATCTTGTAAATAAATGAATTTATTTCCATGTAACATTAATGGATTCATGGGGAATGAAATATTATAATGTTGTCTTTGTATTCTCAAAAAGGTAAAACTAGAGTGGAAGCAATAACAATTTAGTGAGAATAGTCTGTATGGAAGGGAAAATAAAACGAAATACATGTCATTAAAAGAACTAGATAAGGAAATATCAAAATGAATGTTTACGAAAATGAAACTCATATAATTTATTCAATTAATATACAATTAAATGTATCCATATATAGTTTGACACATTTTCACATTGATCAATAAAATCTGTATCATGAATATGAAACACATCCATAGATATTTCAACACAAAATATCATCGAATAATTATATAAAAATATAAATGAAAGAAGTGCATAATTATTTTATTCCATTAGTCCTAGGTACATGGAACCTTTAAAGTCAACACATTTCATAATAAGGTTTTAAAAATTTATCGAAAAACCTCATATAATGCAACCAAACAACTGTCTCATCCTTTGAGACTACCGATGGAACAATGGAAATCTATTACTAGGCCCTGCTCATGTCATACCATTCCAAAACATTCATCATATATCAACTAATAAATTTAACAATGTTATATATCTAGTATACTTATGGAGTATAATATATGTATTAATAAAACAACATTCAATGAATACACTGTATATAAAATGGTTTATAGTATATGCAATAGTAATATCCCTTCTAATTAAAATGTACAATTTAGGGGAAATTCAACATTCAATGTTCATAAGAGATTGAATTTTTTATCGGCACCTATAAATGAACGAATTATGTGAATATGAATACTATCCATGGACAAATAAATAATAAACAATTAATAGAATTATTATTTATAATTTCAATACAATAAATCCAATGTGTAGTAAAAACAGTGGGTTGTTGTTATTGATGAAATAAAAGAAAATCTTATAAAAATATTATAGATGAAAATTACATTTTATTATGATAAAAATTTTGAAAATATTTTTTTCTAAAATAATTCCTTGATAATATAAATGTATGCTTCAAATAAATGATTGTCATTGAATCTTTACAAGTCATACCACGTAAAAAATATTAATTTTGTATTAAAAATGATTAGAAAATGCCTCATTTGAAAAAAAACAAGATTATTATTTTGAAACATTTGTAAAAGAAAAAATGGTAAAAATATCTTTTATAATTAATTTTAGGATAATTTTTTAAAACACTAATATAAATCCGAGATTTTATAAAAAACATGTTCTCTAACTAAAGAGTGAAATACTGTCGTGTTTTCAGAAAAAAAATTCTAAATCATTCTCAATACAAAAACATTAATGATTTTAACTAATAATAGAAAATGGTCATGAATTAAAAGATAATAAAGAATGTACATATTTACAATTGGTTATATTATTTCATCAAATGGAAATTCCATTGAATGATCATTATCATTATTTTTATGGAAAATAATAATTAAACATCCAAAAGTGTCATATACCACATTGAAATATTTTAAAATGTAATCATGATGAATGAATATAATTATGTGAATGTTTTATATATCCTTAAATTATGGATATTAATTATATATCATGTATAGGGTAGTATATACACTATGAAAATGAAATTATGTGAATAACAATTATTCCATAATAGAATGTATATTGGGAAAAAACACTAAACAATGTGGTTAAAAATAAATTGAAAACCCCAAAATTATTAATAATTAAATAAGAAAACTAACTAAAATAAAAACAATAGGGTTCCTAATATTATATTTCATTGTGGCAGTAAGTGCAACATATGTAAGAAATTATGGGCAAAACAATTATATATGCCTCATGGAATGTATATGTGACTAGAATCCCCTAAAATTAGTAATAAATTTAATTTAAAAACACAAAGTTATTAATCATTAAAAATTTAATTTAAATTACATGAAGAAAATATTTTTCATGCTATTATATTGCAACATGTCCTTGTGTACACCATATATAAGAAATTATTTTTACTAAAATTAAGTGTCCCTCACTGAATGAAAATTATACAAGAATCTCATACCTTGTGTTTCCTTTTATGTGAACGTCTATTATATTATTGTATAATTTACTTATGATTATTTTATACTTTCTTAATAAACATTTTTTATCTAATTAATTTTATTTCAATTATTACCATGTTTTTTAAAACTATAGAAACATAATGGTTTACATCAAAGGTTGTTTTTACCAAATTCAGTTTATGTGACAAAATTTTTTTTGGTCAACTCGGGTCATTGGGATTACTATATAGAATAATAATCTATAGAATAATAACCATGAAATAATTATAATATTTTTAAATCAATTATTAATTTAAAATCAATAATTTAATTTGGTTATTAAATCATAAATAACATTACAATCCTTGAGATGGTATCCGTATATGCGAATGAATAATGTTCCCATTTTTCAATGGTAAGTATGCAAAGAAAGTAAGTAACAAGATATAATATAAAATGAAAATGATATAATAAAAACCGTATTATATAATCATACATACTAATATAAATAATTTTTTGATTTAAAAGTAACCACGTCATTTCAAGGAGCAGGTAGTCCAGACATCCAAGAAAAACATAATCTATTTTTAGGAATGTGAAATGGTAAAAATGGAGATGATATATATATCTTTATTATATATCCAAAAGATAATTACTTCTAAAATATCATAAATATATATATATATTGTGTATGTCTAATAAGTTTAATTAAATACATCCTTTATATGTTCCATGTTTAGTGTGAATGAATCACAATGCTTTGAGGGGGTGGTGGCCCATAGTTCTTTAAACGATTTTTTCGTATTAATGTAAAATGGATAGTATTAATGGTTGGTGTAATAAAAGTATTACATAATTATTATGAAAAAATAAATATCATATGTAATATAAATAAACAAAATTTATAAGATAATGGCCACCAAGAGAGGCGGTAGGAAAAAATTGAACAACCATCATTTCATGCAGAAATTGATCTCCCTACATAAAAACATTATATACATTACCCAATAAATGGTAGTGTGTGTTAGTGTAGTTAAAACTATCATAATTGAATCATCTTTCTATATTTTGGATATTTTTTTGTTACAGAAGAATATAATAAGTGGGTTTTTCGGTCAGTATAATAGAAATGAATCTATAATGATTGAGAATAGACGTACTTTTTAATTCGTTATATTCATTGGGTTTATCCTAAATGTATTCATGGACGTTTTTCTTCCCAAAGAGAGGATTATAGGTAAATATGAGAGATTATGGGAGTTAATTTTGGCGGGTATTTCCCTCATCTATGAAGCATATGAGGTGTAAGGAATTTTTAGAGGTGGTATCCTTTCCTAGGGATAAAAAATGACGCAATTCGTATTCACGAATAGTTGTTAGGTGTACACATGTTCATATGAAAATAATGTCATTAAAAAATACCAAAACAAATGAATTTAATTCTCATAGATGATATATTTTTAGACAATGGGGTTTGTGAAAGTGGATAGGTCATTTGGTCCCTTAAAAATGGTTATCAGTCCAATATAAACATCATTACACCTTAATCAACATAATTCATTTTAATCATAGTCACTTATAATTTATTACAGAATATAATTTTTTAAGAAAACAATTATTCACATTGTTAATTTTTTTTGTCATATTATTAAAACACTAATCACAAAACCAGAAAATTTGGGATTATTTCTTATCTTGTAGATGAATGATTAATTGGTTTTATAAGATAAATGTTATAAATAATATTATGTTTTTATATAAAAATTAAAATGTTATATTGATTATAATGTAATAAATTTTATTAATAGGATTATTATAGATACTATGTGAATTTAAAAAATTATAATATTATTTATAATAAATAATTATTTTGAAAAAATAGCTATTAACTAAAATGCAATATTTTAAATATTCATTAAAAATATTTATTTCATCCAAAAATCAATAAATTCACTATAGAATTATTTTTAGGTCTAATTATTAAAAATGTTGTTTATTCTATAATTTAATACATAAATGTTTCCAAATTAAAATTTAAAATAGGTTCACTATTAAAAGTACGTAAAAATGAATTTATAAAAATATATTTTTTTATGATACATATTTGGATTTCTCTTATTTTATGTTTATCAAAAATAATGGATGAATATAAAAAATATTTTGTTAAAAATATAAAATATACTTTCTATTAAAATAATTAATAAATATTCAAAAAAATTATTTATTTTAGTAAAATAGATTCGAGAGCATAAAAATATTTTTCACTAAAAATATCCTTTTAATATTCAATTGGTTATTTTTATTCTTTTATTATTTTTTATAACGTAATATTTATTTGTATAAAAAATATATTTTTATAATATAGTTAATTAAATTCATAGAGTCTTGTTTATATCAAAAAATATTCTAATGTTATATTTTTTATTGGGGAAACTATGTATTGTATAAAATGCGAGCTTTTGAGGAAGGTTGATCATGAGTGTATTGCAAGCTATCATGAAAGGTGGGTCTTTCATGTAACAAATTCTAAATTTATTTTTAATTCGTAGCATCTATAGTAAATAGTAATTTGTATATACATTTTCCTAATATTATATTACCTTATATTCTTTAGGTAACATGTTACACCAGATATCGAATACAAGATTCTTACTATTGTTTTTCAGGGCTTCACATTATACCCATATTTTTTAAATTGCATCCCCGTAATTTAAACACAGTCTTGGTAATTTATTAATTGATATTTAGTACATTGAAATCCTAAATAGTGAGAATATTTCATATGAAATATTATATAAAGTAGATAATATAATGTACTAAGATCACATGGACTACTATATAACTAGGTTTTTACGTAAGAGAAAATTAGTGGAAAGTAGAGAAACATACATACGGGAAAATTTTAAATATTTATTACGACTGAACGAGGTGATCAATTAAAAATAAGTTAATGATCAATGTGAATATGTAGACCATAATCCCATAAATATTATATGAATTATAAGACAATCAGTTCCACAAAAAAAATTTAATTAGGAATATATTTTACTTCTAAGAAATTTTATCATTATATGGTAATTCTTTTACTGAAAAAGAATATAAAAAAAATTAAAGTATAAGGTTCAATTTCATTTGACCAAGCTAAAATTTTGGTTTTTATTTAATGAAATCCTAATACATTCCTTTAAAATAATTAATTAATTACTCTAATTATTTTTTATACTAGGATCACTAAAAGAAACATTTTAATGATCTTAAGAGTGAGATGTCAAACTATTTTTCCATCACAATCATAAAAACAATTTGGATATTTTATTAATACAAAATACTCAAATTTGATACAAGTGGTTCATCGTTAACATTTATTTGATTAATTATTTAAGTTGATAATTAAAATTAACATGGAAATTGTAAATGTTAGTGATTGGTGTGAAACCCTCATCGTCCTTCGGTTATAGGTTCGAATCCAGCAGCCTTGTCAGCTTTTATTGGTTTCCACCCAACATACATGTTTTACTTTCCTAGAACCATATTAATATAACATTTATTTAAAAAATATGATAGACATAATTGAAATTATTTTAATATCTATATGGTATTTTAACTAAAGTTTTAAATAAATCCTCATTAATTCGATTCTTCATCCATTTTATTTCAACATATGACATTTAATAATCTATGGTTAATCTATAATATCATTAGTTGGATTTATAAATATTGAATACTTATCATCAGTCTACATCTCCTTATTTTTATCCTAGATTAAATATTATGTATCCAAATCCATCATAATTGTTTATAAAGAAAAAGTGGATTAACCTATGAAAATCACCCAAGAGTGTCAAACTCGGTCCATATTAAGGCTCATTATCGTGTACCAGGTTACACCATATAATTTCCATAACACCAGATAAGGTAGTTACTTCTATATACATCAGTTCCAAAACAACATCCACTTGTAGTATCTAGATAGGGATGTATTTAAAGTAAAACCCACACAATCTTTCCGTTAGAAAAATTATATGGTTTTCACATGTGAATATATAAATTATTCCTTAGGTATATGTTTTCTAATCTAGGTTTTCCCCAATCTAGTTCCCTACGGTGATACTATACTTTCTATGATACCAACTGTAGATACCCAGCACTAGATTTCCCAAAGGTGGTGTCTTCTACTAAATACATTTTAATGATTACAATGAATTATTCACTGAAGGATAGAGAAATATAGTGGTCTCGGTAAACTAGATAAATAAATGAATATTTTTAAAATTAATACATTTATTTAAATAAATTTTCTTATTATTTCTACAAAATAAACTCTAATGATTACTCTAATCAATATAGTAAATCCATGAATATCATTCATAGTATGATTCCTTAATTCCAATAGAAAGAATCATAATAAGGGTGACCTCAATTCAAGAGTAAGGGGAAATAATGAAAAATAAATAATGAATCATTAAGAATATTATATATGGAATGGTAAAAAACTACAAATACATTCCAATCAAATAACTAGATAATGAAATATTATTATTGAATATAACGAATCTAAACCACATTCCATTTTTTTCATTGAACTGAAAATTATGTGCATCCATAGATATATTGGTGCATTATCTCACAGATGAATAATAACTCAAATTCTAAAAAACAAATGAATCAAATGATATTTCAATGAAAAATCTCATTGATGTATAATAACATAATATAAATGAAAGAAATTCTCAATTATTGGATTCCGTGAATCCTAGTTACATGGTACATATTTTTCCACATCCTTACAAAACATGGTTTACCAAGTATTGTGTAAAAAACCATCTAAGGTGACTAACCAAATGAAAATTAACATGGGAATACCAATTCATTGAGGGATATCTACAATCAGGCCCCATCCATGTTGTACTAGTCCAAAACATTCCTCATCATTAAAATTATCATTTTAATAATGTTAATATTCATATTCATATTGATTATTAGATATATAAAAATCAATCAACATTAAATGTATACACTATATCCAAAATGGTAGAAATTTTAGAGAACAGTAATATCCATGATTAATGAGGCGGATAATTTAAGAGAAATTCAATGTTCAATGATCACAGGAGATTGAAGATTTCAAGGGGACTAATAAAATTAATAAGGTTGTGAATTTAAATACTATATTTGACAAAATGAAACATAAAAAATATTTATAATGATTAGTAATAGTATTAATACCATAAATCCATGGTGGAGTAAAAATATTGTAACACCCCATGATTTTGTAGTACGGTATCTCTTCAATGTTATTCAATAACTTGAGCTACACCCAAAGACCGAGTTCGGGCACACCAAAACTTTCTAAACTAGTAATAAAAAAAGTGGTTATTAATAGTATTGATAAAATTTTTAATTTTATATACAGCATATAATTTTAGAATCCATATTATTTGTTTCTTATACATAATATAATAACAGATAAATTTTTTTTCATATAAGATATGTATTTTTTTCAGGAAATGAAATTTTTCTACCTTTTAATAGAGAAAAATTTTTAATTCCAATATTTTATACTTATATATATTAAATTTGAAAAATAAATTTCATCTTTAAAATTATTATCTAAATACTATTGTTATGTTTTTTTTCTGATATCTTTAATATTTTGTTGACTGGTGAAAAATACCAAATTTTAATTGAAAAAAACATTTTTAATAAAAATAATTTATAATGTTAAATTATTCATTTTAATGTATTGAAAGTATAATTATATTATATGTTTACCATTTAATACATTATAGGTCAATATATGTAATTTTACCTTTAAATTTTACACAAAAAACTATCAATATTTTGATAGTTATTACTTTTTAAAAAAGACTGCTTTTTGTTATTGACAATGAGAATTAATTATAAATTAATTAATGAAACTTTTAAGTATTTAATTAGGTAAAATAGATTAATTTTTTAAATTTTTTAAATGACAATTATCTTAGAGTGAACTTTTGGTTTTTTCTTGAATACTTTCATTTTATGATGAATTGAAAAAAATACTATAATTTAATTAAAAACGTCCTTTTTAATCAAAATATTTTATAGAGAGAAAAAATATATTTGAGTTTTTTTAAAGTATAATTAGATTATATATTTATCCTTTAATAAAATTTTGGTCATTTTATGTAATTTAACATATCAACTGGACGTAAACTAATGTCAATCTTTTGATAGTTATTATTTCTTAAAAACACATTTTCTGTTTTTAAAAATAGAATAAATTAATATTTAATTTCTGCCACATAATTATTTTGAATGTGGAAAATGGATTACATATTGGGAATTAGGATGTCCATATTGTGTAAATAATTAACTTTTATTTTTATACATTTTTAATATTTACTAGTGTAAATATTTTATTTACTATGGTTAAAGTGAAAATATGGTAGATAAGTGTGACCAAATATTATTTTAATAATAATAAATTAACCTAACACGTTTCCAATTCATATTGGATGATACATGTCCAACCATGGTCATCCATAGGTCTATTTCTTGACCCCATGGATCCAATTGAGATTGATAATGACAATTTATATTAATTTAAAGTTAAGAAAACAATAAAATAAACATATATCTTATAGTAAAAAAAATTACACTGCGATATATAATATGTATATTTCACTATAAATATTCATTTGAATAAAATAACTATTTCCTTAACTATTTAATTTTATTATA
Organism: Viscum album; assembly: GCA_963277665.1. Lineage (NCBI taxonomy): Eukaryota > Viridiplantae > Streptophyta > Magnoliopsida > Santalales > Viscaceae > Viscum > Viscum album. The sequence goes on along the minus strand of OY728121.1, from coordinate 137,134,502 downwards.
ATTTATATACAGAAAATAAATAAAATTATTTATGACTCAATAATGATGTAGTGTTTACCTCATTAATGAATTAATTAAATAAATGAGATTATAAAATTTAGAAAAATCTATAAAACCATTCCAATTAATATTGGATGATTTTATTTGGAAAATGAGTCATCTTATCATTGAATTTAATGAGTTTTGGACCTTTTTAAAAACCAAATAATTATATAATAAAATAATATTTTCAATCATTCTTAAAGAGACCCTCCTCTCCTTAATAAAAATCCATCACCACTAACCCTTTACTCAGACCTCTCATGCCCCATGGGTCATCCACACTCTTCCCAATTAATCTCCCTATATCACTGTCTTCTACTGAGAATCCTTTCCATTGGCCCGAGGAACTTCAAGGAAGATTTTTGGTTCAATCCAAAGAGAGTTACCCGATTTAAAGGTAACCTATCCTCTTATGTTTTTTCATTCATTTTACTTCTCTAACCTTTAAACTATCTTGATTCATTTATTTTAAAACATAGCTGATATCATAAATATTCTAGGTTATTTTTATGATAAGGATTTCAACTACACTTTGAAACACCTCCATCTAATGGGTATAAAACATAATGATTTTGTGGATGGTGAACTACTTCGCCACGAAATGATGATTTTCAATCTTCTACTACCACCTCTTATTGTGGCCATTATGATGGAGATGTAATTATATATGATATAAATGATAATTATTTTATCTCTATGAATATGTAATTATCTTTTAATTCATAACATTTATCTTTTCATGTTGTATATATACGGTAATTTCAGTTAAACAAGTGCGAACTACTGCCCACTCAAGGTGATATTACTCCTTTTTACCATACATCAAACATATAATGAATTGTGATAATGATAATACATAGAAGATATTAAATATTATATTATACTTGAATAATAATATTCCTATGTATCATTGGGTTTTCATTCATTTTAAAATAAAAAAATTGAAATGGAAGTAGCATCCCAAAGTATGTACGGATTACTGTCTCCACAAATGTGATGAGACCCATTACCCTTCTTAAAAATTCATGCATAATTTTCATTTGATTATTAAAAATAATATTTAATACCATAATATCATTATGGATATAAATCAAATACATCCAATACATAATAGAGATGAATTACTTAGTAAAACAAATAATGGGAAATGAATTAGTTAACCCCAAAAACAATGATACTACTAAAATATTATTAACAATGAAATATTTGAAGATAAAAAATTATAAAATATTTCTGTATGTAGTTCTTGTAAAACTTAATAACAATTATTTAACTATTAAACAAGAGGTTAATTTACCATCAACAATGTAAAACTACACGGTACAGGTTAATTTCACAATCTCTTTATTATCTGAGTTTATTTTACATAAGTATCTACTACGACCTCTTTATCATCCACATTTGTGTTTTTAAAAAATGTATTTCAAAAAATTTTGAATGTTTAATATTCTACAGGTTAATGTCATTTATAATTTTTATTTTCTTTTTGTAAAATTATTTTAAAGGAATCCTTCTATTGTTTTCCAAACAATGTACATTATGACATTTTCGACAAATTAAGGTAAGAATGTTTTTTTAACATTTACGGAGGGTGAAATCATTTAGCACCACTATGACATCTTTGAAGCCTAACAAAAAGTATTATAAGAATATTTTCAAAATAAATGTTTTCTTTTATAGTTACATGACTTTTTAATGATTTCATAATAGAAAGAGATATTCCTCTAAAATAATTTTGATTTCACTTATGTCTACATCCATTAATGGATTTTATACTTTATTGAAATTTATTTATTATGATACATATCGTCCATATTTTATTTAAGGCTTTTTTATATATATGACTATAGATGTGTTTTTTATATGATTCATGGTTTATGGTTAACATATTTACATTTCGTTTTCTAGTTTTAATATGGATGTTAATTTTAAGTTTCATCCTTTTCATATGATGAATGAATTTGACTTAGTAAGTGATGGGTGGAGCCTGCAATATCAATGTGAATATGTAATTGGAAATATATGATATATCGTTACCATATTATGATGATGGTTAATTTTAATAGGCATTTGTTTTTGTTTAATACATTATCTTAAATGTTTTTTGCGTATTTCTGAATGCTTCTGCTATATAGTTATCCTTACTGAGCATATGATCTCACCCAGTTATATGTTTTATTTTTCCCAGGATGTGAAGAAGTAATTTATTGTTGAACTATAGTTATAGGCAGAGGTATATAAATATATTCAAAAGGGAAAAATATGTTGTGGTAATTTTTATTTCATGTTGTAATGTTAAATTCATTTTTTTAATCTATATTACAAGACAACTATACTAATTGGTCCTTCGAGAAATGATTCCTTGTACCATGCCAATGTATTAAAATATTTCAACGACTCTGGGTAACTTGGTTCAAGTCGAGACATGTGGAATCAGATGATGTTTGGCACTATACTTGAAAACAAGATTTAGTTAAACTTTGATTAGAGAACATTATCCTAAGATAGACATTATTTATTAGTATATAAGAAATTCATATAATTTTGGTAATGTATTTATTTTATGTATTTCCCATGAAATTAATCCATTTCTGGATATGATCATGTATTGGAAGCTCTTAAATAGAGTAAAATAAGTCTGAAAACACCGAAATAGAGTTTCATGCATAACCCAGGGCATCCTAGTACATGACAACGACCCTTGCGACACTCATGTTTATGACACTCCCAGGAGATATGCTTAAGATAATTCACATTTTCTTTTCAAGACATAATAAAGCATTTAGAAGTAAATACTTCATCAAATACGTTTTTTATATTTATATACTATATGCATTGTCCTTTCAATTTACATTTGGTATTTTTCATGTTTGGAAATATGCATTGTGATTCATAAACTAACCTAGAGTATGCCATTATTTAGAAATGGAGCCCAATAGTAGAATTAGAACATCAGAAATATGCATGATCTAATGAGAAATAATAATCCTATATTTCATGGAATTTATCCATCATTTAGAAAGAAGATAGTCTCCCAAGTTTTCTCAACATATAAAGAAATAATATCATGTGTTAATATGATAAGTAAACAATTCTTTGTGTCCTATGGCTTTTATGGGAAGAAAGTGAAGAAATTTATGGTAGAGAGAATGTTGGATAAACAAAATAGGAAAAATAAGGACTTTCCCATATTTCATAACTGTGGAAAGAATCACCTCGGTATATTATTGAAGGGAATGGTAGTTTGTTATAGGTGTGCAGAAAAAGGACACCATGCACTTGATTTCATGTCTAAGAAAAAGGTTTCAAATGTATAATGATTTAACTACAAGGAGATGGAACACTACGTGATTCATTATCCAAATCATCAGAGTATACCCCAAATGAAACTATTGGATAATGATAACGTTATGATACTACAACAGATGAAGGGGAATGATTACTATTCATATGTTGTTATTAATGAATTGTGTCATTTGAGTATTGTATTAATGATGTACAAGTTATAAGAATTATCGTGTATATAAGGATTGTACTTTAGTATGTTTTCATTTAGGATTTGAGATTTTATGGTACCATGTAATGAACACAGTTTCGTGTTAAAAATATTAAAAAAATATATGGTTAGGGGAAACACAACCCTTAATTTGTTTCTAAAACTGAGATAATGACTTCCTAATACGATATAATTTAGTTGGATAATGTAATTGAATATTATTGACTACCTTGGAACTAATTAAATTTTTCTTATTTCATCATTGATGGTGTTTAAAATAATTTAGATATAAGTAGTATATCCAATATTCTACATTTAATAAGGGATCATGAATATAATAAATTTTTTTATTGTAATTCAGGGTGTTATCATTATTTAATAGAATACATGATGAATGTATTCTAATGTAATTACATGGAAAAAAGTTATCTTCTTTATTAATAACATCCTTATAAATTATGGACGTTGAGTTTAGACATAATTATTTTGGATATTTCTAATGGATGGAATGATTTAATTTATAGATTTAATTCTATTTCTTAAGGATAATATATTATTTAATATTTTTATGTATTGTTATAAAAAGAACAACCTAGAAATTGGGTGATAACCCGTCTAGTCCATCTAGGCCGTGTGACTTGAACCCGCAACCGAAGGGCGAAAAATGTGCATCACCTACCACTGGTCTACATGATTTCGTGGTTTATATAATTTATTTTTTAAAAATATTTAGACAAAATAATTATAAATTCATTATAATTGGAAGCCTATACGATTAGGATAAATATAATATATTTTTAATTCTATTATCTTATTGAGTGAAAGATGAGTTTGTCGTAGGAATTAGATTAAGGATGAATCCATACATGTCATGTACATATTTTTACAATTGCTATATGAATAAATAAATTTCTAATCATTAGGTAAGGGTTTTTAAAACCCAAAATGTGTTATCATAATAACTTATGTTATGTTGAACCGATGGTATTTTAAATCATCATAAATTGATGGCTTTGAGGGCCTATATTATACACGTGTTTGTGATTGATAAAATAAATAATTTCCTATAAATTTATATGTTTTCATCCAATTATATGTATCTAATTTCAAAAAAAAATCTCCAAATCATGATGATAATTTGGTGGGGACATTTTCAGTTCACATTCTCTTTTATTTAGACTAAATTATTTAACCCAATTTCTAATGTGGTTTATCAACAATGGTATTTTTCTATATTTATCCTATTATTTTAAAAGAATAATTTAAAATTACATGGATTCAATTTATTTTAAGGATTAAAGAATGTAACACCCCATGATTTCATATTATGTTATCTCTTCATTGTAATTCATTAACTTGCGCTTCACGAAATCACCGAGTTCGAGTGCAACACGGCTTACCAAACTAGCCGTTTAAAAAATAATTATGAATAGTAATAACTAAATTTTAAATTTTATGTACTCCATATAATTTTTGATACCATATAATTTTTTTCTTAGACATTATATAAGAATAAATTAATTTTTTTCAGATAAAATATTTAATTTCAATTAATTCATGTTTACTATATTTTAATGGGAAACACTTTTTAATTCCATTATTTGACACATTATATTTTAAAATTGACAAAATAATATTCATCATAATAATGGGGAAAAAAGTTTTTTTTGATAATTTTGTTTTGTTTTTTTTAACATTCATATTATAGTGAATTGTGAAAAATACTAAATTTTAATTGAAAAAAAAATTTAATCTAAATAAATTATAGTATTAAATTGTACATTTGAGTAGTTCTAAAGTATAATTAGATTATAATTTCAAAATTTAATACAATGTAGGTCATTATATGAAATTACCCATTTAAATTTGATACAGACAACTGTCAATCTTTTGTTAGTTATTACTTTTTAAAAAACACTACTTTTGGGGTTTAGCCTTGGGAATTAATTTTAAATTAATTAATGAAAATTATAAGTTTTTAATTATTTAAAATAGAATTAATTTTTTAATATTTAATATAGAAATTATCTTAGTGTTACCTTTTGGAACTTTTCTGAAAACATTAAATTTTTGATAAACCGTGAAAAATACAAAATATAAATTTAAAAAACATTTTAAAATGAAAATATTTATAGTGTTAAATTATAAATTTGACTGGTTTTAAAGTATAATTTGGTTATATTTTTATCATTAAATATTATTTAGGTCATGTTATGTAATTTTACAATTAAAATGGACATAAAAAACTGTTAATCATTTGATAGTTATTATTTCGTAAAAATAGAGTTTTTGTTTTGACAACATTAATTAATTTTAAATTAATTTTCATCACATCTGTTTACTTAAGATGGGAAAAATGATTAAATATATATATTTAAGAGGTCAAAATTTTGTTACTAGGTATCTATTATTTTAATACATTATCTATATGTACATTAGAAAATATTTTATTTACCAATGTTAAAGGGTAAGTATTTTAAATAAGTGTAAGAAAATACTATTATAAAAATATAAAATTACCCTAAAATGTGTTATATTCCTATTGGATGATACATTTACAACCATGGGCATCCTTGGGCCTATTCTGCGAGACCCTGAAGCCCCTTGATTGTTATAAATACACTTTATTTTAATTAAATGTTAAGAAAAAATTGATATATACATATATCTTTGAGTTAAAAAAAGTTTACAAGGAGTTATTTAAGTCATATTTTAGAATAAAAATATTAATTTGAAATCCATAAAATATTTCCTACATCATGGTTTTATTTAAAATTTTTATAAATCAATTAAATAAATTTATTTATGAAATAATAATGATGTATTGTTTACATCATTAAATATTAATTTAAATTAATGAGATTATAACAACGAAAAAAATATCCCAAACCAGTCCAATTATTATTGGATAATTTAATTTAGAAAATTATTCATATTATATGTTATATTAATTAGTTTTGGACCTTTCTAAACTGAAAATCATTATATAATAATTTTTTTTCAAACATTCTTAAAGATCCCATCCTCTCCCACATCAAAATCCATTAACTCTAACACTTTACTCACACCTCTCAAGCCCCATGGATCATAAAACCCAAGACTAATTATGCTCCATAAATCCTAGTATTCCACTTAGGGTCCATAACATAGGCATACAGCACTTCAAGGAAGCCTTTTGGTTCAAACCAAACAGAGTGACCTGATTTAAATGTAACACCTCCTCTAATGTTCTTTTCTATTATTTTACTTCTTCGACCACAGAAACTCTGTTTATTCATTTTTTTTAAAACGAAACCATTATTTTTAATATACTTGGTGTTTTTTAGGAGACATATTTGAACTAAATTTACACACACCTCTATCTAATTGGTATAAAGCATAATGTGTTTGTGGACGATGATCTACAACCTCACAAAACAATGATTGTTCAATCTTCTACTATAACCTTTTCTGGTGTCCATTATGAATGAACTATAATTATACATTATATATATGTTTCTTTATCTATATGCATCTGCAGTTACATTTAATATCATAACATTATTCTTTTCAGTTTGTTTATATAATATAATTGTTCTTGAGGAAGTGCTGACTACCATCCCATCAAAGTGATATGACTCGTTCATACCATACACGGAACATATAAAGGAGGATGTAAATGAACATATGTAACATATATAAAATAATATATTATACTAGAATATAAGTATACCAATGTATCATTATTTTTCTTTTATTTAAAATTGAAAAATGAAATGGAATTAGTGTTCATGCCTATGTATAGATTACTGTCTCAATGAACACGATGCAATTCATTCCCCATCGTAACCATTAAATAATAATTTTCATATAATTAATATAAAAATATTTAAGAACAATATATAATTCTATATATTATTCAAATACATCCTATATATAACAAGCATGATTTGTGTAAAAAATTAGATATAGGAAAATGAAATAGTGATCACCCGAAATAAGGATTATACTAAAATATCCTAAACAATGAAATATTATAAGATCATATATGATTTCATATTTTTGTATGTAGTTATTTATTAATTTAATAACAATTATTTTAACTATTATAAAGTAGGTTAATGTAACCTTGACCAAGGAAATGTACTCGGTAAGGGTTAATTTCACAATCACATTATTATCCAAAGTTGTTTTTATGTAAGTATCTAATGGGAACTCTTTATAATCCACATCATTGTTTCCTAAAAATATACATAAAACTTTTTTTACTATTAACATGACTATGTGATAAATTCAATTATACCATTTTTTCTTTTAATAATGTTGTTTGAAAGTAATTTTCCGGTCATTTTCCAAACAAGGTACTTTATGAACATTTCGACATATTAGGATAAAAATTATTTCTATTATATATTGAGGGTCCAATAAATATCATCCATTATAACACCTTTGAAGAATCCCTTAAAATATTATACGATATTTATAAAAAAAATATTTATTTATTATTTAACATTTAAATGATTTCCAAATAGAAAGAGATGTTTCTCTCAAATAATTTTGATTTCATTTATGTCAACATAATTTAATTGATTTTATTATTGTTTGAGTTTGATTTATTGTGATACTAATATTCCATATCGTATTGATAGTTTTGTGATATTTTAGACTATATATGTATTATTTTTAAACCATTCAAGGTTTATGGTTAACGTATTTACATTTTGTATTCCAGTTTTAAAACAAATGTTTATGTTATGTTTAAACATTTTCATATTACAGATACATTAGACTTATAATGTTATGAGTGGTGCCCACTATAGCATCCCGATACATTGGTAGGTCTCATAATACATACTAGTGTCTTGGAATAAGGCTATGAAAAAAAATCTTATTTGAAGTATTAGCAGGATGGATTGAATATGTGGTTATGATGTCCAACATTATGCATTCCATCATAATGAAATTATCTATTGATATAACATGAGATTATTAAACTATTAGAATATCCATGTTAATAATTAAATTTAATTATTTGTTTTATCTTCTCCATATTATCATGAATATTATTTCTAGAATTAATTTTTTTTTGTTTTATACATTTCCTTAAATTTATATTCTTAGTTATGAATGATTCTGCAATATGGTTATCCTTACTGAGCATCTCAACTCACCTCTTTATAAGCATTTTTTCCCTAAGGATTAGAAGAAGTATATAATTTTTAACCTGTAGGGATAGGCTATGGGATATAAGTGTGATCAAAATGATGCAAAAAATTTTGATTTTTTAATTTCATAAGGTAATGTAAAATTCATATATATAACCTATTTTTCACATCTGCGAAATTGATCGGTCCTTTGAGACAAGATTACTTGTATCATTAAAATGTATTAAATTAATTCATCAACTCTACGTAAATGGGGTAGGGGAATTACAATTAGACTGTGGTTGTCATTGGAGAAATTAAAGAAAATATTTTAAAAAATTTTTAAGGAAAATAACCCTATCTTTTTGAAAAAAATTCAAATATTCTTAATTAAAATTAAATCATTAAAACATGTAAAGGACACATCAACAAAATGTTCTATGATGAAACTGTACATGTCATATGAGGAAAATGGAATATTCGATTTGTATGCCAAAAAGAATGATAAACCTTCATTAAGAAATAGACAAGAAGAATAATTTTAAACAATGGTAAATGAAAATTATTGTAAAAATGTCTTTACCAAATCATTTTAGGATCAATTTTTAAAAACATTTACTAAAAATATATTTTTAGGACAAAATAGGTTCTTCGACTAAAGAGATAAGTTTAATTTGGATGTTGTAAAAAACATTTTCTAAAACATTTTGAGTACCAAAGAATTGAAGATAGGTACTAATATATGAAAATGGTATTGAATAACCAATGAATAATGAAATGGTATATTGAATATTGGTTATATAATTTCATCGAATGGAAATACCATTGAATGAACATTAATGTTTTTGTTGAGTAAAATAATCATTAAACATTCCAATGTGATTGATACCACGTTGAAATATTTTAAAACATAATCATAATGAAGTAATAACATTATATAAATGATTAAAATACCATGAAAGTAATATTTATGATATATCATATAATTAGTACTAAATAAAACATGTAAAATAATATAGGTGCATAACAACAATTAAGCCTTAATAGAATGTAAATTAAGATGAAAATCCCTTTACCAATGTGGTAATAAATGATTTAAAAACCCAATAGTAATAATAATTAAATAAAACATTTAAATTACAATAATATAGTAGGTTTATTTATAATGTATTTAAATATGGAATTATGTACACCATATATAATAAATTAGGTGTATTGAAATTTATTATACCTCACTGAATGAAAATGAATAACATATCCCATACCAATGTTGTATCAAAAGAATTGGAAAACCCAGAGGTATTTTTCATCAAATAATAAATTTAATGAACATGAATATAATATGGTGCATGATATTATATTTTGAATCTATCACTATGTACTCCATATAGAATAAATTAAGTGTTCTATAATTAAGTATTCCTCACAGAAAGAAAATGAGACAAGAATATCTTAAATTATGTTTTCTTTTGAGTGAAATTATTTTAAATTCAACTATAACCATGATTTGTAATTATAAAATTGATAAAAAACATTTGTATGTTTAAAATTACTTATATTTCAATTATTACCATGATGGGTACAACTATTCAAAAAATATAGATTACATGTGGTGTTTTTAACATAATTAAGATTATGTGTCAAAATAACTCTTATTGGTCAACTATGGTCTTAGGGTTCATTATATAAAATATCCAAAATAATAAAAATTACATAATTATCATATTTATATATTAATTATACATTTAAAAAAATATATATATGGGTTTTAAAAATTAATTAATGTTTCAATCTTATAGACGGTGATATACGTAAGCATGAGTAACGATTCCATTTTTCTATATTCGTAATGGAAATAAATTATGTAACACCCTATAATTAAACAATTAAAATTATATAATAAATAAAATATTATTTAATCATACATACTTATATAAATAATTTTGTGATGTCAATGTAATCACAACATGATGAGGAGGCGGTAGTGGACATGTACACGATTGATGTTATATCTTTTAAATATTGTGAACGAGTAACAAAATATATATATATATATTTATATTATTTCCAAAAATATTATTATTTCATGGAAAATTTCTAGATGTTGTGTATGTATCATATTTTTTATTAAAATCATACTTTATAAGTTCAATGTTTTTCGTAAATTAATCACAACGGATTAAGTGGGAAATAGTCTAAACTTCCTCAATCATTGTTATCGTATTAACATAAAATTGAAGGTATTAAAAATATGTGTCATAAAATTTTTTAAAAAGTATAACTACACAATATATATATTTTATAATATTTTTAAATATAGTTTCCATCAATAAGTCCAACATGATAGGTTGTAGGGAAAATTTGAACAATCATAGTTACATGAGGTCGTAGTTCGCTGTACACAGAAATAATATGTTCGTTACCCATTAGATAGTAGTCTATGTATGTGTAGGTAAGAATATAATCATAAAAAAAATCCTATTATATTGTGTAAGCAAGTTTAATTACACAAGAACATATCAAATAGGTTTTAGTGGTTGGATAATAGAAATGAAACTAGAAATATACTGAGAAAAGAAATTATGTTTTAATATAGAAATTTTTTTGGTTAAAAACAAGGAATCAGTTTATGGTATTCAAACAAAATGGATGATTTAGGGTATAGGGGAGGTATTATGGATTCCAAATGATAATGGAGTTTCCATTTTTAATATGATTGATAGGTGTAAGGAATGGGTATTTGAGGTGGACTCTTATATGGAAGGAAAATGACTCACTTGCTATTATTGAAAAGAATAAAGCTATACACATGTTATTAAAAAAAGAATAATGAATATACCCCAATAATTATTTATTTATTGATCATGGTCGATATATTTCTATAAAATGGGTGTTGTGAATGTGGCTAGCTCATTTGGTCCCTTAAACATTGAGTTTTTGTCCTTTATAATTTCAATTACACCTTAATCACTGTAATTATTTTTAATCACATTCAATAATTATATTTTTCAAAAATTATGTTTGTATTATTAGACGAAACATATTATACTGAATAAAATGGTGTATGTTGGATATTTAAAATTATAATATTAGAACTGAAAAAATTAGGAATAATTCTAATCTCACAAACAAACCGCTGAGTTGTTTTTATGAGAAAAATGGTTTAATGATTGTTATGTTTTAATAATCAATTTAAAAAGGTAAATTTATGATAATGGACCAAATTTTATTAATTGAGGTATAACTAATCTATTTTTTCATTAAAATAAATTTATAATATATTTTATAATTAATAATTAATATTAAAAAAGATGATTTAATCATAAAAGATATATAATTCTTTATTCATTAAGAATTTATGTTTTTCAAAAAATTCAAATAATTCTACCATGTCTAATATCTATGTACTAAATTAATAAAATTATTTTATTAAATTAAATTCATTAAATTTTTTAAATTAATATTTAATATATGTTCTCCATTCAATGGGGGTAAAAATACCTCAATAAAAATGTATGTTTTAGGTGAAATATTACATTTCACCTTGTCAAATGATTATAAAATGTAATGGATTAATATAAAAAATACATTATTGAATATATAACATATACATTCCACTAAAATAATTAACTAATAGTAATTAATTTTATTTATTATTGTAAAAACTATTTGTTATATTAACATTGTTTTCTAAAAAATAAATTTTTAAAATTCAATTGGTTCTTATATTTTTTATAATATATTTTTAACTAATAATTTAGTTTTCTAAAACATATATTTTAATAAGTTTGTGAAAACAATTCATAAAGGCTGGTTTATATCATATAATATTTTAAAAATAAATCATTTCTAGGGAATCTTTGTCTTGCGTAAAACACATGATTTTGAGGAAGGTCCCTCATATGTTTTATTCAAGCAATCGAAAATGGTCTCTATAGTGTGTAACACATGCTATCTCGGGGTTTCGTCCAAATACCTAGTTTAAATAGTAAATATATTATAATGTATTGAGATATTGTATTACCATACAGGATTTTTGTCACACTTCAGACACACTATCGAATACAAGGTTCATACTTTAGTTATTCGAGGTGACACACTTCGTGAGCCCTATCCCCATACACACTCTTTGAATGTGGGAAATATTTTCAATAAAAACTATTTCCTCACAATACATGTTATCATATATTCCACAATTGAATCATGTGGATGATCTCATCAATTATAATCATTGATATAGGGAACAGTTTTATAGGACCTTCCTCTTTGTGGTTTTCTAGCTATAAAACTCGTTGAGAAGCATGTGGTAACTATAATACCAGTGGATCTGGTGCAAAAGAAGAGTGAACACAACATGTTTCAGCAAAAGAGACCCCTATTACTATGAGTATATTTTAACCTATAGGTTTCCGAGTAATATCTAGGGGAGGGTATAAATAAATTCAATCATTTCTGGTCACCATCATATCTGATAGTGTTCCGGGAGGAAATCCTTCTTAATGGATCAACATGAAAATTGTGTGGTTTAGTAACCAATTATTATGAAGAGGCCACTCTTTCATGGATAGAGTTTGGGAATATTTTTCGAGAGGAGTTCACTCTCGTTATTCAAAGGGTTATATGTAACTAGGATCATGTTATACTCTAGTAGGTAAGAATGATAGTAGTTCAGTATTAATCATGTTATATCAATCTAGGAAGGAATAATATTATAATGGTTTTTGATTATTTCATTTAAGATCATAAATATTAAAATGTTATTTATATAGACACCATGGTTATTTTTTTCATCTATGTATTACCACAAATGATGGGGTTCTACAAAAATAGCTGGTGGTTGAGAATTTTTTAGATGGGATGATAAAATTGGTTTCCAGTGATGGGAATAAATGAGAAAAAACAGCACAAGTAGGGAGATGACTAGAGTCATATTAACATGAATTTTCTAGACAATTCAGTACGAGGTCCTGGGTATGATGGTATATGTTACAGGGATTACAAGGGGGTTCTAGACTATCCACATAGAGGTAGTGATAATCATGGGATTGCATGGGAAGTCATTCATTCGAATTTATGACCCATAGTATGACGAATAGAGATAATGTGGGTGGATCATTAAGGTAGAGGTTGTGGAGTAATCAAGTAGTATTTTCAAGGTCGTTCATATGGAAGAGGATATGGGAGAGTAGTAGGATATGGTAATCTCTTTAACATTCATCCACCAGCACCCTATATTATCCACACCATCCCCATGTAGCTAGAGGACATGAGAGTGGATAGATGCAGGAAGTTGAATCTTACGAGAAAAAGCAGTGATAATGAGTCTAGGATCAATCATTTTTCATTTCTAACTTGCCTATAGTACTGACTGACATAGGTTCTAGTCATTATAATCTATCCACATACCATTTATAATACATAGAGATTTTTATTATGCCCTTGTCTCTACCTTTATTCTTGGACAACCATTCTAAGGAAGACTATGTGAAAACACACATGTGGTGGTGGCATGATATAACACACGGAGGTTTGTGTTTCCATCGGTACCTATTATTTCCATGTTGATACCCTATGAAATCAGCATATATGTGTTCTTATTGTCTTAAATTCATTCTGATATTTAATATTTTAGGCAGAGGAAGTGGTGTGGTTGTATGGAAGGAACACATTTTTTGTTGTTGTTGAAATGGAATCTGATGTAGTGTAGGATGGACCATTGCATAGAAGAATGGAGCTGATTAATCCCCATCTCGCTAGCCTGACACTTTGTGTTGTGGATTTAATGATTTAATAAAATCATATAATGTTGGAGGAGTATTTGGATGTATTCCCTATGAATGTTCTAGGATTTCCTCTACACCGAGTGACAGTATTATGTATTGATATAAACTAACGTACAACAAATATAACACCCCAAAATTCTATGATATATTTCTCTTTGAATAATACTATATCTTTAAATGTACCCAACATTGAGTTTTAACAGAACACGACTAATCAAACTAGCAGTTATGAATAGTAACACCCACTTTTTGAATTTTATATAATTTATTTTTCAAAATGGCCTTCATTTTTGAATTACGAATATCATATTAGCCTAGGTTCATTTTTTGGACTTTTTTCTAAAAACATTAAATTATTGATGTATAGTAAAAAATAATGAATTATTGTTTAAAACCATATTTTCATTTAAATAATTAGTTATATTATATTAATTTATTGTTGGTCAAAATAGATACATAAATCTTATATATGTTCAATGAAATTCATTGGATTCATTTTGTAATAAGTTCAGATATATAAAATTTAATTTATCTTTTTACCGTCTATTACCCACCTTCAAGGAGAATTTGTAAATTTTCATAAAAAATATTTTTTCCACTTCTATGAGTTGAATTTCAAAAAACTGAATGACACAGATGACATCAATATGTAACATCGGGTTCAATAAGATGAAAATACTTTTTGCTATATATTATCTTTTGAGTTTTATTTACCAAGTTTAAAATTAAATAGGGTAATTAAGTGTAAAAATAATATTATAATTACCCTAATATATATCCTAATTCTATTGAATATGTGTAGATCGACTAAAAAAACCCTAGGAAAAAAATGATCCTTTTGGTCCAGTTTTATTAGGATTGGACATTTATTATTATATTATTGAAAGAAGAGTTAAAAGATTTTAATTCAATGTTTAATAACTGATCCAATTTTAATATAGGGATACACACAATATAAATTCACTATAAATATTCATTAGAAAGATAAAAAGATTTAATACATAATGATAATTTCTTTATAATTTTTATATAGTATATAATTTATTTAATTTTTGACACAATGATGATGTCGAATTTACTATAATAATGCAATATTAAAATAATTGATATAATAAATATCAAAATAAATGTAATATGAGACTTATGATGAATTATTCTAATTTTATAGGTTAATATTACATATTAGGATTGATTAAATAATTTTTATTCGTAGCGATAAAGATTTTATGGATTTAAAAAAATCAAATACCAAATAGTGTCAAAATTGACATAATTGAGTTTTTAAAAACAAATACCATATTTTTAATTGATATAACATTCATTAAAATATATTGTTCTTCTAAAAGACTTATATAATGATATATATTTTAATAATTAACCTGATGGGTTTCTCGTGGATTGTTATATTATGATTATTAACCATATAATATAAAAATACACAAACACATAGAAAATGTCAAACAATTTAACTAAGAGTTAAATCTAAAAGATAAGGTTATAAGGTGAAATAAACCTATCTAAAACCTATTGGTTGAGATATTTTTGACCCATCCCTAACTTATCCTAGAAATAAATCATTTTTGGTCAAATAGAAACCTAATATTATTTTATTATAAAATAACATTTCAAGGTTTTCTTAATGTGACCCACACCTCTATAATAAAATGATACTTCACCTTCTTTAAATTTCACACCTCCAAAACTATTGGATCTATAAAATCCGGCCCAAATATCGTCCAAAAATTCCTCCATTAATCCTAGAGGCCTTTTATTTGTCAAAAAGCTAACCTATAGACCCATTTTTTTCAAATCATAAGGAAGAACCCAAGAAGAGGTAAATATTTCATCATCCCTTTCAAGTTCATTTCATCTTCCAATTCATCATTCCTTGTTATTTACATTATAAAATAATATCTCCCATATATTATATATATTTTAATGTTATTATAATAATTTTACAACCATATTAATTAATATATTCATCATATGAATGAAAAATTCAACTTACCTGCGTACGTACGACATTCCATCTCCAGGTACTGCTGTAGTTTGTTATTCAAACACATCAATATATGGATGGTTATAATAATGAGTATAACTAATTTTAATAATAAATATAACATGAAACTAATTCTGTATATTTGATATACATTCCAATTAATCATTCTTTCACAATAAATATAATGACATTATTGCTTGTGCATATGTACGGATTAACGTCTCCATGAACACGTGGAGATTCATTCCGTATTGTAATCATTCAAGAATAATTTTAATTTTATGATTAAAAATAATGTGTGTGAAAAAAATATAATTTTCTATATGAATAAAATACATCATATCTATAACATACAAGGCTTACATAACAATGGATATAATGTAAAATGAATCTGTTAACACCAGAAACCATTATACTACTAAAATATTATTAAAAAACCACTATTATAATATCATACAAGATATCAAATTTATATATATTTTTATTTTATAATTTAATATAAATGTTTTAAAAATTATATTGGAGGTTAAGATAACATCTAAAAAAATTACAAGGTATGTTTTAATTTCAAAATCTCTTTATTATCCAAGTTTGTATTTATGTATCTACTAGGACCTATATATCATCCAAATCCATATTTCTAAAAAATGAATTTGAAAACATTTATAATATTTACTATACTATGGGTTATATTCATTTATAATTTTTTTGACTACTTATTAAATGGATTGAATGGAATCCTTTCGTCATTTTCCAAACAAGGTACTTTATGACATTCTCGAAAAAATTATCTTAAGAAGGTATTTTTTTTAACTTTTATGGAGGGTGTGGCTATTTTTTGTCGATATATAAATTTTAAAGCTTCTCATACAAGATTATAAGGATATTTTCAAAATAAATTTTTTCTTTTATATTTATGTGGCTTTTAAATGATTTTGAAATAGAAAGAGCTATTTATTTCAAATCGTTTTCATTTCATATATGTAAACATTATTTTAGGGATTTTAAACATGTATGAAGTTGATTTATTATGATAAAAATATCCCTTGTTGTATCTATGGTTTTTGATATGTTTGGATGTGGATGTGTTATTTTAACAATATTCATGGTTTATGGATAATGTATTGACATTTTATATGATTGTTTTAATATGAATTTTTATGTTAGGTTTAGAAATTTAAATATGAGGAATGAATTTGGCACATAAGTGACCGGTGGAGCCCGATATAGCTCCTCTATTCATCGGTAGGTCTCAAGAGTCAAATTAGTGTTTTGGAACAAGGCCAGATGATATCTTATTTGTATTCTTGGAACAAGGCCTTGATTATGTGGTTATGGAGTCTGGAATTATGCATCCCATCATTATGAAAGTGGATATTTATATCGCATGTGATTATTTGACTAGGAGAATAACCTTGTAAATAATTAAAAGGAATTATTTTCTTTTAAAATTGCCATATTATGATGAAGTCTATTTCTAAATAGTTATTTTTAGTCTTATATATTTCCATAAAATTTATATGTTTTTTTATTAATTTTTATGCTATTTAGAAATCCTTAGAGAGAATCTGAGCTCACCCCTTCATATGTTTCATTTTTCCCAAGATGTGAAGAATTTTTTTATAGATGACATCTAGGGATAGGCTATAGATATAAGTGTGGTAAATGGGGAAAATGATGTTGATGTTATTATTTCATGATGTAATGTAAAACATAAGAATGTATCAAGTAATTATAAGGTTACTAAACTGATCAGTCTTATAAACATGGTTCCATGTATCATGAAAATGTTATGCAATAATGCACCGACTCTGGGTAACTAGGTTTGGGGAATAATAGTCATCATTAGAGGATTTATTGTACAATCCTTGGAATCTAGATTTAGATAAACTCGGATTAGAGTACATTTATATAAGATAGACATTGAAGATTGGTATAGAAGAACTTCCTAGAATCGTGGAAATTTTTATATTTTGTGTATTTTCCATCATATAAATTCATGTCTGGATACGAGCTGGTAGAGGAGGCTTTGGCACAGATGTACTTAGGAGTGAAAAATCTAACCCGAAGTTTTGGTCTTGACACAGGGTATCTTGGTATATGACAATGGAAATTACTACACTCTTGGTTACAACACTCCTGAGGGATATGCTTAGGAAAATTCAGATTTTCTTTACAAATCATTATGATGTATTTATGCATATATATCTCCTAAAAGTAAACAATTTTTTCGATTATGGATTATATACATAAAATTTTCAATTTCGGTAATGTGTTTTACATGTTTTGAATTATGTACTGTGATTCATAAACTAATCTAGTGTATTAAATTTGTCAGGAATTATGCCTAGTGAAAGGAATAGAAATCGTATCAATAAATGTAATACTTATAGGGATTTACCTTCAACTAAAGATAATTATAGTGGATATAGTCATACAAGTGGTGCACATCAGCTTATCATTATATAGGGAACCCTCACATAGGTTTTGAAAAATAACATTATTTGTATGGAGAGCCAGATCCACAACTCGGTGGATCAATGTTAGACCTCTTCATGAGGAAACAACCACAAATATTGAATGGTAGTACAAATCCAATAGTAGCTTAGAAATGTATAAATTCCTTAGGGAAATATTTCATTATTTGGAGAGTAGAAAAAGAGGAAATGTTTTCATGGCAGTTTATCTCCTTATGGGTGATGCAGATCAATGATGGTCATTAATCAAAAACACAAAGGAAGATAAAGAAGAATAAAACATGGAATGGAGGGAGCTTAATATGATTTGAATAGAAATATAATTTCCACGTGACCATCAAGTGGATATGGAAATACAATTTCTAAGTCTGATACCAATGGAGAATGAGAATGTCACATAGTATGAGGATAACTTTGCAAGGTTAGTATGGAAGGTAACATATTATATACATAACGAAATGAGTAAGATTGATTGATTATTTGATTTAATAAATACATTTTCCACCGATCAGTAGTCTCAAAATCCTTTAAATTATACGATGATATGCTCTCATGCACTATGAAGACAGAAAACTAATTTTCTATGTCTTATGAATTCAAATCAATGCAAGAGGAGAAGAGATCTACTGATCACTCTGGAAATAATAATAAGGGAAAGAAGGGAAATGATGAATATCCATTTGGCAGTAAATGTGTGATGAAACACCCAGGTACTTGCCTAAAGGGAATGTGATTCTGTTACATGTGTTGTGAAAAAGTCCACCAAGATCAGGATTCCATGGGAAATAATGAGGTTTTCTTTGTTTTATGCTACAATTTTACAGAAAAGAGACATTATTCAAATTAATGTCCTATGCACCAAGGGAACGTACCATAGAAAATACCAAGGGTCAAAAGTCTTGCTTATGCGATCACTAATATTGAGGTTAATGATTTGAAAGACGTAATGGCATGTAATTTAATGGTTTCTTAATGTTTAGACAATGCTTTATTTGATTCTATATAATCTCACTCTTTCATATCTTCCTAATTTTCTATGAAAATTAGATATTTTGAATTTGAACTTACTAGGGAGTATTCAGTCAAAACTATTAATGGATGTATCATCACCACAATGTATTGTGAATCTATTCCCATTAAGGAATATAAAATGTTATTTATCTGATGATATCATCATCATACACATGATTGAATTTGATATAATCCTCGTAATGGATTGGATTTCAGACAATGATGTAAATATTTATTTTAATAAGAACGAGGTTTGAATTTACAATGATTATAATGAGTAACTTATCCTTAGATAATAAATTTCACCACATGATTATTATATTGATATACCCTTAGTAGATCCAATAAATTCAATTATTAGAGAGGAGGATAATTAAATAATTAGGGGTGAGGGAAAGAATGATCTAATAGAGGATGTATATATTGTTCAATAATATGTTGATGTGTTTCCATAGGATTTACCTGGACATCCTCTAGAAAAAGAAATTGAGTTTTCTGTTGAATTAATTCCAATATCAAGGCACATATCGAAGACCCCTTATAGAATAGACATTGTGAAATTAGTGGATCAAAATAAAAAACTAGAGGAATTGTGTAATAAGGTATTTATTCTTCAAAATATTTAACTATGGGGATCCCCTGTCAATTATTTTAAGAAGAAATATAGATCTATGAGTTTGTGTATTGACTACATGGAGGTCAATGATATAACATTAATTTACGTGTATCCCCTACCTCGCATTGATGATTTATTTGGCCAAATTAATGGATTTCAATATTTTTCATTGATTGACCTTCGATCTGGATATCATCTGTTGTACGTGAATAAAGAACACATTTCGAAAATAGCATTTCAAAATAGGTATGTGCAATACGATATCATAGTAATTCCTTTAATATTGACTAATGAATCCTCATTCTACATGGATCTATTAAAATATAGTTTTCATAGAATATCATGATGACATTGTAGTGTTATTTATTGATGATAGCATGGTATACCCAAAAATCTACAAAGATCATAAAAATCACTTGCAAATGATTATGAAAACCCGGGGAAGAAATGATTTATACGGGAAGATTAGAAATTCTGAATTCTGGATTCATGATATTTCATTTCATGGGAATATTTCTTAAAATGATTTAATATCTATTGATCCATCAATGTCCAAGGAAATCCTAGAATGGCCATCACCAACAAGTATAACTGAGGTCCACAATTTTATTGGTTTAGCATGTTATTATCGATGTTTCATTCATAATTTTGCCCAAGTGGCTAACCCATTAGCCATGTTCACACGTAAAGGGGTTAAATTTGTTTGGAAAAAAGGCTGTGATGAATTTTTTCAAGAAATGATGAAATGATTTGTCAAAACTTCTACCATGAATCTATCATCAGGGAACGATGGGTTTGTTATTTATAGTTATTCTTCAATGAGAGGACTTGGTTGTGTCTTTATGATATATGATACAGTTATTTCCTATGCATCACGAAAGATAAAAATTATTGAGAAAAACAATCCCACAAAAGATCTTGAGTTAGCAGCTATAATCATTTCCTTGATGATATGGAGACACTATCTCTATGACGATTTTTTTTTGATTTATTCTGATCACAATAGTCTGAAATATATTTTCTATCAAAAAGAACTCAACATGATGAAAAGTATATAGATTTAACTCTCAAGGATTATGATTCCACTATAGACTACAACCTGGGGATGTCAAATAAGGTTGCAGAAACAATGAGTTTAAAGGATCATGACTTTTTGAATAAGATGAGAGTTGAAAGGGATTATATTAGCATGGATCTAGAAATTATGGATATGGGAATAATCATTAAAGGTGAAACATCAATAATTTTTCAAATGGTTGTCGATCCATCTTATCTATAAAGGATAAATTGTCCTCAGATTGATGATGGGGAGTTTCAATTGAAGATTAATGCTGTGAATGATGGGATATTGAATGACTTCATATATGAAGATGGAATTTTGAAATTTGGGAAGATACATTGTGTACATAACATACCTGATCAAAAAATGATATTTTTGGATGATGCTCATAGATCCAATTTCTATATACACCCTGGGATCACCATGATGTATAGAAATTTGAAGGAACATTTTTGTTGCGACAACATGAAGTGGTAGATTTCTTATCTTGTGTCAAGATGTATGGTTTTTCAACAAGTGAAATAAGTAAAGAAACCTCCTAGAGGAGACATGCAACCATTTCCCAGACCTAAGTTGAAATGGGATAATATTACGATGGGCTTTGTCATGGGGATACTAAATATTCCTAGAAGAAATGATGAAATCTGGGTCATTATTGATTGTCTTACAATGTCATCACATTTTCTGGAAATAAGAGAATATTTACCATTTAAATATATAGAAAGAATATATATTAATAATGTTGTAAGACTCCATTGTATTACCCTATCGATTGTTTCTGATCGTGATCCCAATTTTACATCAGGATTTGGAAAAGTCTTCAGATGTCGTTGGATACTAAACTTCATTTGAGCACTTCATAACACCCTTAAACCAAATGAAAATCCAAACGAACTATTCAAATCATAGAAGACATGTTGAGATCTTCCTCACTAGACATTCATGGTATGTGGGATCCATATTTACCCCATATAGTATTTTCCTATAAAATAGCATCCATTCAAGTATTAAGATGGAACCGTATGATGTGTTATACGGAATGATATGTCGAACACCATCTTGTTGGGGTGATATTGGTGAATTAATACTCTTTGGCCTAAAACATGTTGAGGGAACAATGAAAAAGGTGAAGATTATCCAAACCCACATCAATGCAGCTCAATGTATGAAAAAGAGATATGCTGATAATCAAAGGATGTATTTGGAATTTCATGTAGGAGATCAAGTTTTCATGAATGTATATTTATGGAAGGGGGTTTTATGATTTAATATGAAAGGTAAATTGAGTCCCTGGAAAATCGGACGTTTTGAAATTCTAGAACGAGTTATGGTTGTAGCTTACCATTTGGCAATTATTCCAAGTCTCTATAATGATCGTGATGTGTTCTATTTAGCATTATTGGGAAAATAAATGTCTGACCCAACGCATGTGCTGACCTATGTTGAAATTGAAATGTAACCTGATCTGACTTATTGTGAACAGAATGCCATGATTCTTGATACCAAAAGAACAAGTGCATCGAAACTGGATGACTCATCTAGTAAAAGTTTGACATAGAAACCATAAGACGGAAGGGACAATGTGGGATCCCGATGAACATATTATGAAGAACCACCCGAATCTTTTTTATGTAGTGTTATTCTAGAAATTTCGAGGTAAAAATTATTTTAAGGAGGGGAGAATGTAATCCCCCAAGATTCCATGGTACATTTCACTTTGAATAATGTAGTAGCGTGAAATATACCTAAATAGAAGTATTAATACACCACGACAAATAAAACTAGCCATTATAATGAGTAATACTAGTAACACCCCAATCTTCTATGGTAGACTTCTTTTTGAATAAAAGAGTATCATGTGTTGTATGCAGCTTCGAGTTCTAATGCACACCACAACCAATCAAAGTTACTATTATGAATAGAAATACCCTCTTTTTGAAATTTTATAAATTTTATCTTTCAAAATGGAATTTATTTTAGGATTCGGATTATCTAAATTAGTATAGGGTGAATTTTTGCTATGTTTCAAAAAACATTCAATTTTTAAGGAATAGTGAGAAACACTGAGTTATTGGTTGAAACCAACTTTTTTTTAAATAATTATTTATTTTATTTAAATTTAATTATAGTCAAAATAGATACATAATACCTATACAATTTCAATATAATTCATTGGGGTTAGTTTAGAATAATGTTAGATATAAAAATATTTTATTTAAGTTTTCACTGTCTTTTAACCACATCATAAAAGAATTTGCAAATTCACATAAAAATAAATTTTACCACTTCAGTGAGTGGTATTTCAAAAATCCAAGAGATATGGTTAATATAAAGCAGTAAAATGTGGTTCAATAAGATTAAAATATTTTTTGGTGAATAGTATCCTTTTATTTTTATTTACCACGGTTAAAAGTAAATAGGGTAATTAAGGGTAAAATTGATATTAATATTACCCTAACACATGTCCTAATTCTATTAGACAAGTGTATCTCGACCAAAAACAACCTTAGGAATAAAATAATACCATTTAGGTCCACTTGGATTAGATTCCGACAATTATTAATATTTAATTCAAAGAAGAGTTAAAAGAGTTGAAATCAATGTTTAATAACTAAAACATTTTTAATATAGGGTTATACATAAGATAAATTTGACTGTAAATATTCATTATAAATATAAAAAGATTAACTAAATAATTGTATTTTATTTATAATTTTTAGACATTATATAATTTAATTTATTTATGACACAATGGTGATGCAGTAATTACCTAATTAATGAAATATTAATATAATTGATATTATAAATATGTAAATAAATGTAATTTGAGACTTTTTATGAATTATAATAATTTTATAGGATACTATGACATATTATTATTGGTTATATGAAAGGTGTTCGAATTAATAATTCATTTATGATTTTATCAAAAGCATAATACCCAATAGTGTCTAAATTGACATAAAAGAGTTTTTAAAAACATATTATATTATTAATTCATATTTTATTCCTAAAAATCTAAGGCTCGGAAAAATGAATTTTATCATGATATTTTTAACATTATTGGACCACTTGGGGGTCTCTTGGATGTTTATAGTAATTTTACTAACTATATAATATAAAAATACGATGTGACATGGGAAATGTCAAACAAATTAACTAAGAGTTAAAACTAAAATAAATTGTTGATATAATGATCCAAACCTATCTAAAATCTATTTTTTGAAAGGACATTCACCCATAACATACATATACTTTTAATAATCTACATTGGATCCATTAGAACCCAAATATTAATTTATTATAAATTAATACTTTTTATTTTTTCAAAAGAGCCCCTCCTCCCACTTATAAAAGGACACCACTTCTAACCAATTATTCACACCTTAAAAGCCTTTTGAATCACCCATCCCCTGCCAAAATATTCTCTCAACTTCCGTCAATTAAACCTATAGGCATTATTTTGATTATAAAGTAATCCCAAGGATCCCTTTTGATCCAATCAAAAGGAAGAACATGCAGAAGAGTTAATGTTTTCCCCACCCTCTTTCATGTTCCTTTCTTCTTCCACTTCTTCTTTCTTTGTTATTTACATTCTAAAACAATAAATCCAGTATCTTATATATATTGTGATGTTATTATAAATATGTTACAACCATATTCAGTATTCTATCCATCCTTTGAAAGACATGTCACCATACGTGCCTACGTACGGCTTACCGTCTCCACGTCGTGGTGTAATTGTTATTCAATACACTATTATTTTGATGGGTACAATAATGATGCATAATTAATGTAAATAATAAATATAACATGATAATTATTTTTTATATATGATATACCATTCATGTATAATTATCATTTGATTATTAATAAAAATGTATAAGGACTTGATATCATCTGGATATGATGAAGATACTTCCTATCTATAACAAACATGGCTTATGTAACAAAACATATAAAAGAAAACGAGTAAGATAACACCTGAAACGACGATAATACTAAGATATTATTAACAACGCAATGTTAAAACTTCATATCATATTAATGTATATGATTCATATATAATTTAATAACAATGTTTTAACTATTATACAGGAGGTTAAAATACCATTTACTATGGAAAAGTAAAAGGTAATGGTTTATTTCACAATCACTTCATTATCCGAGGTTGTTTATATGTAATTATCTACTGTAACCTCTTTATCATCCACATCCATGTTTCTTAAAGATTTATTTATAAACATTATTACTATTTTACAGAATATGGGTTAAATTCATTTATACCCTTGTTTGACTATTTATAAGAATTGTATAATGGAATCTTAATGTCATTTTCCAAACAAGGTCCTTTTACCTTTTCGACAAAATTAAGGTAAGAATGTTTTTTTACTTATACGACGGGTGCGGCTATTTTTCGCCGTTATAAAATCATTGAAGCTTCCTTTAGAATATTACATGGATATTTTCAATGTAAATGTTTTAATTTATAATTATGTGACTTTTAAATGATTTCAAAAAATGAGATATTTCTCTCAAATAGTTTTGATTTCATCTATGTCAACATCCTTTGATGGATTTTCAGATTATTTGAGGGTGATTTATTATGATAAAAAACATCCATATGGTATTGATGGTTTCATGATTTTTTTATTCTGTATGTGTTATTTTTATACCATTCATTGTTTATGGAGAAAGTATTGACATTTCATATGCTATTTTTAATATGAATTAATATGTTATGTTTAAACATGTTCATATGAGGAATGCATTGAAATTAATAAGTGATGGGTGGAGCCCGTTATAACTCCTCGATGCATCGGTAGGTCTCATGAGACAAACTAGTGTCTTGGCATGAGGCCTTGAAAAAATATTATTTGTAGTCTTGGCACGAGGCCTTGACTATGTGGTTTTGATAGTCAGGCATTATGCGTTCCATCATTATGAAAGTTGTTATTGATATTGAATGTTATTATTCGACTATTAAAATGTCCATTTGAATAAGTAAATGGAATTATTTCATTTTATCTTTGCCATATTATGTTGTTTTTCAAGTTTAAAAGGATTCTGTTTTAGTTAAACATTTGTCTTAAATGTTTATGCTTATTTATGAATGTTTCTGCTATATTGTTATCCATTCTGAGCATCTGAGATCACCCCTTAAATGTTTTAATTTTCCAAGGATGTGAAAATTTATTTTATGAATGACCTGCAGGGATAGTATGAGGGGATATGATGACATGATTTTGTAGAAGTATTTTTCACTAAATGATGTAATTTAAACATTATGAATGTATCTAGTTATTCCATTGATACTAAACTAATCGGTCTTTCGAGACTTTATATTTTGTTATCATGCCAATATTATGTAATAATGAACTGACTCTGGTTAATTGGGGTCTGGGTGTTACAGTTGGTATCGGAGAATGTTTAGTATAATCCTTGGAAGCTAGATTATGATAGACTCTAATTAGAGCACATAGACCTAAGATGGACTTTGAGGATTAGTATTAAAAAATATCCTAGAATTTTGGTATTGTTGAGATTTTGTGAGTTTTCTGAGAAATACGTCCCTCTATGGATACAAGCAGGTAGAGGCAGCTCTAGCAATGATGTACCTAGCTGTAAAACACGAAAACATTGCTTTGTGCTAGACTCGAATGGGAACTGGTGCATGACAACGGGCCCTGCTATAATCATGGTTAAGAAACTCCTAGGGGATGTTCATAGGATAATTATCAAATTCATTACAAACCATTATGAAGGGTTTATGAGTATATACTTCCTCAAAGAATTTTTTTTATGATATAGATTATATCCATAAATAGTTCAATTTATGTTAAGTGTTTTACAAGTATGGAATTATGTATTTTTATTCATAAACTGATCTAGTTTATTCCATTGTTTAGAAATGGAACATAGTGTATGGAATGGAAACTTCATTAATGCATGCACTCCATGTTGTGATTTCTCTCCATCTTAATATAATTATAGTGGAGCCTGTGATGCAACTGGTGCTGATCAGCTAATCACCAAACTAGGACAACTCACTCAGGCTTTGAATAATAACCATACTCGTATGAAGCACCCTAATACGCAATGTGGAGATTCAATGTTAGACCGCTTCATGAGGCAAAAACCACAAACATTCAATGGGAGTACAAATCCCTTATTAGCTGAACAATGGATATGTTCCCTAGAGAAAATATTTTAGGATTTGGGGAGTAGTGGAAGGGAAAAAGTAATCATGGAAGATTATCGCCTCACTGGAGATGTTGATAAATGGTGGCCATTGATTTAAAACACAAAGGATGATGATGAAGAATCAAATATGGAATAGAGAGAGTTCAATGATATTTTATTAGAAAAATACTTTTCTCATGACCATCGAGCAGATATGGAAAGGTAATTTTTTAGTATGAGGAAAAATGAGGATGAAAATGTCACAAAGTATGAGGCTAACATTACAAGGGTATAAAGGTATACTGGATATTATATACAAAACCCAATAAGTAATATTGATCATTTGTTTGATGGGTTAAATCCTTTTCTTCATTGAGAATTAGTCTCACAATCCTTCTCGTCATACGAAGATATTGTCTCATGTGCTATCAAGATAGAAAAATAATTATCTAAGTCTTATGACTTTAATGAAAATCAGAAGAAGAAGAGATCTTATGATCAACCTAGAAATGGAAATAAGGGGAATAAGGGAAAAGTTTAATATCCATCCTACAGTAAATGTGGGAGGAAACACCATAGTACTTTCGTAAAAGGAATGGGAGTGTGTTACAAGTGTAGTGAAAAAGGCCACCATGCTCGTGATTGTAAAGGTAAGAAAGAAGCTACAAATGTTCAATTGTACAACTTCAAGGAGATGGGAAATTATGAAAATTAATGTCATATGAGTCAGGGGAACTTACCATAGAAAAATCCATGGGATCAAGGCTACGATTATGCTATTACTACTGTTGAGTTAGAAGCTCTGAAAGACGTGGTGGAAGGTAATTTAATGGTTTCCTCAAGTTTAGCAAATGAATTTTTTGATTTTGGATCATCTCATTGTTTCATATCTTCCCAGTTTTCTAATAAAATTTGATGCTTACAATTTGATTTAATGAGGGATTTGTCAGTCAAAACCCCTAAAGGAAGTATCATTTCATGAATGTTCTATGGATACGTACCAACTAAATCATATAAATGTTCTTTATCTGCTAATCTTAACACCATACCAATGACTTAATTTGTTATAATCCTCGGTATAGATTGGATTTCATACCCTGATGCGAATATTTATTGTACGAAGAAGGAGGTTACCATATTTGATGATGATGATAAAGAACACCTTATCTTTTTGAGAAGAATCGTCACCACCAGATTCTTATCAACATCCACCCCCAGTAGCTCAACTAAATTCAATTATTGGGGAGGAATACAATGAAATAACTATGGGTAATGAATGGAATGTTCAAATTTAGGATGTTCCTATTGTGAAATAATATGTTGACGTGTTTCTGGAAGATTTACTTGGTCATCCTCTAGAACGAGAAGTTGAGATTTCTATTGATTTAATTCCTAGATCAAGGACTATATCGAAGACCCCTTATAGAATGGCCATATTTGGAATTAGTTGAAAAAAAGAAACAACTAGGAAAATTGATTAATAATGGATTTATTCTCCCTAGTGTTTCTCCATGGGGTGCCCCTGTTCTTTTTGTTAAAAAGAAAGATAGATCTATGAGGTTATGTATCGACTACAGGGAAATCAATGCTATAATGATAAAGAACAAGTATCCCCTACCTTGAATTGATAATTTATTTTACCAATTTCATGGAGCTCAATACTTTTCAAATATTGACGTTCAATCTAGATACCAGCAATTGTGTGTGAAGAAGGACGACATTCCGAAGACAACATTTCGAACAATGTACATGGTTTAGGAGTTTAAAATAATGCCTTTTGGATTGAGTAATCCACCCTATTTGTTCATGGATCTAAGGAATATAGTTTTCAAGGAATATCTCAATGAATTTGAGGTGGTATTAGTTGATGATAAGCTGGAATACTCCAAAATCTACGAATATCATTAAAATCACTAGCGAATTATCCTAAAGACTCCGAGAAGACATAAATTATATGGGATGTTTAGCAAGTGTGAATTGTGGCTTCAAGAGATTTATTTTCATGGCCATATTGTATCTAAAGATGGAATCTCTATTGATCCATGTAAGACCAAGGAAATCCAAGAATGGCCTCCACCGACGAGTATAACTAAAGTACAATGTTTTAATGGTTTAGTAGGTTATTATCAATGTTTCGTCTGGAATTTTTCCCGATTGGCTAACCCATTAACAATTATCATATGTAAAGGGGTTAAATTTTTTTTGGAAAAAAGAGTTTATAGAATTTTTTGAAGAAATGAAGATAATATTAGTCAATGATCCTATATTTACTCTACCATCTGGGAATGATGGGTTTGTTATTTATAGTGATCCATCGAAGAAAGGACTTGGTTGTGTCCTTATGCATAATGATAGGGTTATTTCTTATGCATCAAGACAGTTTAAAATTAATGAGTAAAACCATCATACTCATGATCTTGAGGTATAAGTTGTGATATTTTCTTTGATGATATAGAGACACTACCTCTATTGTGAAAAATGTGAGATTTACACTGATCACAAGAGTTTGAAATATATTTTCTCACAAAAAGAACATTGCATGAGGCAAAGGAGATAGCTTGAACTACTCAAGGATTATGATTTCATGATTCACTACCACCTTGGGAAGGCATATAAGGTAGAGGATTATTTGTGTAGAATGAATCCTGGAGTTTTGAACGTGATGAGAATTGAAAGGGAATCTATTTTCATGGATCTAGTTAAAATGGATATGGGAATTACCATGGAAGGTGAAGCATCAATACTTTTTCAAATGGTTGACAAACCATCTTTACTAGAAAGGATTAAGAGTTCTCATACCGATGATAAAGAACTTTTAAAAAATATTAAAGCTGTGAAAGATGGGATATTGAGTGGGTTTGTGTATGAAGATGGAATTTTTAAATTTTGTAAGAGACATCGTGTTCCCAATATACTTGATCTAAAAAGGGAATTTTTGGACGATGCTCATAGTTCCATTTTCTCTTTACACCCTGGGAGCACTAAAAAGTATAGAGATTTGAAGGAACATTTTTGGTCGGACCAAATGAAGAGGGAGATTGCTGTTTTTTTGTCAAGATGTATGGTTTGTCAACAAGTGAAAGCTTAAAGGCAATAGCCTAGTGGAGTCAAGCAACCTCTTCCCATACCAGAGTGTAAATGGGATAATATCACGATATACTTTGTCCTGGGACGACCAAAGACTCCTAGAAAGAATGATGCAATATGGGTCATTGTTGATCTTCTTACCAAGTCAGAACATTTTCTTACTATAAGAGAAGATCTACCACTTGAATGTCTTGCAAGACTATATATTAATGAAGATGTTAGACTTCACGGAGTACCCCTATCAATTGTTTTAGATCGAGATCCCTATTTTACATCAAGATTCTGGAAAAGTCTTCAGAATGCCCTTTATACTGAACTCCATTTAAGCACTTCTTACCACCCTAAAAAAGATGGACATTCAGAACAAACTATTCAAACCTTAGAATACATGTTGATATCATGCTCACTTGACTTTCAGGGTATGTGGGATCAATTTTTACCTCCAGTAGAATTTTCCTATAAAAATAGCTTCCATTCGAGTATTCATATGGCACCATATGAAGTGTTATATAGAATGAGAGGTCGCACACCAACCTGTTGGGATGTTGTTGGTGAAAGAAAACCTGTAGGCCTGGAACTAGTGGAGGAAACAATGGAAATGGTAAAGGTAATCTAAAACCACAACAAAGCAGCTCAAAGTAGGCATAAGAGCCATGCAGATAACTGAAGGAAGGATTTGGAATTTCATGTAGGAGATTATGTTTTCTTGATGGTATCTCCCTGGAAGGGAGTTATGCATTTCAGTAAGAAGTGTAAATTGAGTCTCAGGTACATAGGGTCTTTCGAAATTCTATAACTAATTGGCATTATAGCTTAACGTTTGGAAATGCTGCCATGTCTCTCCAAAGTACATGATGTGTTCCACGTATCACTATTGAGTAAATACATGCCTGACCCAACTCATGTACTCACTTATAAGGAATTAGAAATGGACCCCAATATTACTTATTGCAAAGATCCCATCAGGATTCTTGATATTAGAGAACAAATTATAACAAACCGGGCGACTAATTTGGTAAATGTTCTATGGACAAACCATAAGATGGAAGAGGTAACATGGGAACCCGAGGAACATATGATGAATAACCACCAAGGTCTTTTTATGCAGTAGTATTCTAGATATTTCGTGGAAGAAATTATTTTAAGGAGTGGAGAATGTATCACCCCAAGCTTCCACGGTATGATTCTCATTGAATAGTACAGTAGCATGTGTTGTATGCAACTTCGAGTTCAAACACACATCACAACCAATAAAACTAGCCATTATGAATAGTAATACCCACATTCTGAAATTTATTAAATTTTTTCATTCAATATGGACTTCATTTTTATATTTGGAATATTGAAATTAGCCTATGGTGAGTTTTTTGTATTTTTTTGAAAACATTAAATTTTTGATAAATAGTGAAAAACAGTGATTTATTAGTTAAAATTGAATTTTTATTTAAATAATTATTTATTTTTTTAAATTTAATTAAAGTAAAAATAGATACATAATAGCCATATATCTTCAATGTAATTCATTGGAGTTAGTTTAGAATAATTTTAGATATATAAGAAGTTTATTGAACTGTTCACCATCTTTTACCCACCTCCTAGGAGAATTAGTAAATTCTCATAAAACATAATTTTACCACTTCTGTGAGTGGAATTTCTAAAATCTGAGAGACATTATTAATATAAAGGATTAAAATGAGGTTCAATAAGATAAAAATAATTTTTCATGATTAGTAACTTTTTACTTTTATTTTCCACGGTGAAAAGTAAATAGGGTTTTAAGGGTAGAAATGATATTAATATTATCCTAACACATGTCTTAATTCTATTGGACAAATTTATATCGAACAAAAACAACCTTAGGAATAAAATTTTATTATTTAGGTCCACTTGGATTAGATTAGGACATTTATTATTATTTAATTCAAAGAAGAGTTTAAAGAGATAAATCAAAGTTTAATAACTAAAACAATTTTAATATAGGGTAATAAATTAGATAAATTTGTTTGTAAATATTAATTAGAATTATAAAACTGTTTCCTACATAATAGTATTTTATTTATAATTTTTATACATTAAATAATTTAATTTATTTATGACACAATGGTGATGCAGTAATTACCTAATTAATGAAATATTAAAATAATTGATATTATAAATATCCAAATAAATGTAATATTAGACTTTTTAGGAATTCCAATAATTTTCCTGGTTAATATTACATATTAGGATTTCTTATAAAAATCTTTTTTGAATTAATAATTCTGTTATAAATTTATCAAAATCAAAATACCCAATAGTGTCAAAATTGACATAAAAGAGTTTTTAAAACAAATATTATATTATTAATTCATATTATATTCCTAAAAATATAAGGATCGACCAAAGGACTTGTATTATGATAGGTGTATCATTAATGAACCACTTGGGGGGTCACTTTGAACTTTATAGTATGTTTGTTAACAATAGAATATAAAAATATGAAGTGACATGGTAAATGTCATACTAATTAACTAAGAGTTAAAACTAAATGATAAGGTTAATTTAATGTCCCAATCCTGTCTAAAATCTATTGGATGAAATAATTGTGACCAATACCCACCTAATAAATTGAATAATACACTTTCAAGCCATTAGAAACCAAATATGAATTTATTATAAATTAATACTTTATGTTTTTCCTAAAGAGCCTCTCCACCCCCTTATAAAAGGACACCACTTCTATACGATTCTTCACACCTTGAAAGCCTTTTAGTTCAGCCACACCCTTCCCAAATATTCTATAAACTTCCCTCAATTCATCCTAGAGGCCGTATTTGGATCATAAATCCATCCTATGGAGCCCTTTTGATCAAATCAAAAGGAAGAACCCGAAGAAGAGGTAATGTTTTCACCACCCTCTTTCAAGTTCCTTTCTTCTTCCACTTCTTCTTTAATTGTTATTTCCATTATAAAACACTAAATAGAGTATATTATATATACTATGATTTTATTATAAATATTTTACAACCATATTCATTATTCTATCCATCCATTGAATGACATGTCACCATACGTGCGTACGTACGGCTTACCGTCTCCACGTCGTGGTGTAATGGTTATTCAATACACTATTATTTGGATGGGTATAATAATGATGTGTAATTCATGTAAATAATAAATATAAAATGATAATGATCCTATATATATGATATAAAATCCAATTATATATTATTATAATATAAAATAATGATATTTTCGCTCGTGCGTATGTACGGAGTACCATCTCCACGACCGCGATGAGATTCATTCTCCATCGTATCCATTCAAGTATAATTCTCATTTGATGATTAAAAATAATTTTTATGGACTTTATATCATTCTGGATATTAATAAGATACATCCTATCCATTACAATCATTTTTAATGTAACAATACATATAATATAAACAAGTAAGTTAACACTCGAAAATGACGATAATACTAAGATATTATTAACAAAGAAATATTAAAAGATCACATTATATTAATGTATATGATTCTTTTATAATTTAATAACATTGTTTTAACTATTATACAAAAGGTTAATATAACGTCGACTATGGAAAAGTACAAGGTAATGGTTTATATCACAATCTCTTAATTATCTGAGATTATTTATATGTAATTATCTACTTGGACATCTTTATCATCTACATCCATGTTTCATAAAAATGTAAGTCAAAAAATTATTAATATTTTATAGAATATGGTTTAAATTAATTTACACACTTGTTTGAATTTTTATAAGATTTTTATAAGGTAATATTTACGTCATTTTCAAAATTAGTTCTTTTTTAACATTTTCGACAAAATTAAGGTAATAATGTTTTTTAACTTATACGGCGGGTGCAGCTATTTTCAGAAATTATAAAATGTTTGTATCATCCACTACAATATTATAAGGATATTTTCAAAGTAAAAGTTTTATTTAATTATTATGTTACTTTTAAATGATTTAAAAAAATAGATATTTCTCTCAAATAGTTTTGATTTCATATATGTATACATCATTTGATGTATTTTAATCTTATTTGATGATGATTAATTATGATAAAAAACTTCCATATTGTATTGAAGGTTTTGTGATTTTTTTTACTGTGGATGTGTTATTTTTATACCATTCATGGTTTATGGAGAAAGTATTGAAATTTCTTTTTCTTGTTTTTATACGAATGTCTATGTTATGTTTAAAAATTTTCGTATGAGGAATGCATTGAACATAATAAGTTACGGGTGGAGCCCGATATAGCTCCTTGATGCATCTGTAGGTCTCATGAGACAAACAAGTGTCTTGGCATAAGGCCTTGACAAAATATTATTTGTAGTCTTGGAACGTGGCCTTGAATATGTGGTTATGATAGTCTCTCATTATGCATTCCATAATTATGAAAGTGGTTATTGGTATTGCATGTGATTATACAACTAGTAGAATATCCATGTGAATAAGTAAATGTAATTATTTGAATTTATCATTGCCATATTATGTGGAAGTTCATGTTTAAAAGGATTCTGTTTTATTTATACATTTCCCTAAATGTTTATGCTCATTTATGATTGTTTCTGTGATATTTTTATCCTTACTGAGCATATGAGCTCACCCCTTTCATTGTTTTATTTTTCCGAAGATGTGAAGAGGTAATTTATGAATTCCCTGCATGTATAGTATGAGGGGATATTAAGATAAGGTGTAGTTGTATTAGTTTTCACTTTATGATGTAATGTAAAAATTATGAATGTATCTAGTTATTCCATGGCTACTAAAACAATCAGTCTTTCGAGACATGATCATTTGTTATCTTGCCAATATTATATAATAATGCACCGACTCTGGGTAACTGGGGTCTGGGCGTTACAATACCCATATTTTGAATCTTATAAATTTTATTTTTCAAAATGACCTTCATTTTTGAATTCGTAATATCAATATTAGATTAGGGTGTATGTTTTGGACATTTTCTAAAAACAATCAATTTTTAATGTATAGTGAAAAATATTACGTTATTGTTTAAAAACAACATTTTATTAAAATAATTATTTATATTATTATAATTTATTTTAGTTCAAAATATATATATAATACATATATATTTTCAATGTAATTTAATGGATTAATTTTATTATATGTTCAGATATATAAAATTTTATTGAACTTTTTAACATATTTATCCCACCTTCTAGGAGAATTTTCCAATTTGCATGAAACATAATTTTACCACTACTATGGGTTTAATTTCAAAAATCCAAAATCCACTGTTGACATTAGAAAGTACAACTTTGTTCAATAAGATTAAAATTTTTGGGGTGAATAGTATCTTTTGACTTTTATTTACAAAAGTTAAAAGTAAATAGGGTAATTAAGGGTAAAATTAATATTTTAATTACCCTAAAAAAGGTACTAATTCTATTGGATAAGTTTAGTTCGACCAAAAACAACATTAGTAAAAAAATATGATCCTTTTGGTCCACATGGATTAGATTAGGACATTTATTATTATATTATTCAAAGAAGAGTTAAAATAGTTGAATTCAATGTTTAATAAGTGAACGATTTTTATTATATGGTTAAACAAAATATAAATTAAACTGTAAATATTAATTATAAATATAAATTTTTTTAATAAATATTGTTATTTTATTTATAATTTTGAGACATTATATAATTTAATTTATTTATGACACAATGTTGATGTAGAAATTACCTTAATAATGAAATGTTAAAATAAATGATTTTATACATATAAAAATAAATGTAAATTGAGAAATATATTTAATTACACTAATTAAATAGGTTAATATTACATGTTAGGGTTTATTAATTATATTTTATTCATAGTAATAATGTTTTTATTGTTTCTAATAAATTAAAATACTAAATAGTAATGAAATTGACAAAATTGTGTTTTTAAAATAAATATGATATTATTAATTGATATAATATTTATAAAAATATATTTCTCTATAAAAGGAAATATATAAGGTTATATATTTTAAAATGGACCACCTAGGGTATTATTGTCTTGTTATATTATGTTTATTTACAATATAATATAAAAATACAAAGACACATGGTAAATGTCATACAATTTAACTAAGAGATAAATCTAAAAGATAAGGTTAATATGATGAACTAAATCATTCAAAAAACTATTGGTTGAGATATATTCACAAAATATCTACCTTATCCTATAAATAATTCATTTTTAAGATATTATAAACCGAGAATTATTTTATTATAAAATTATATTTCAATGTTTTCCTAAAGTGACCCACACATCTCTTATAAAAAGGTAAATCCCCTTCTCTCAATTTCACTACTCCAAAGACTAATGTATCATCTATCCATTCCCAAATATCCTCCCAAAATTCCTACCATTATCCTACATGACATTTATTGGTCATATATCCATCCTATGGAGCCATTTTGTCAAATCAGAATGAAGAACCCAATGAAAAGGTAAATATTTCATCAACCCTTTCATGTTCTGTTCATATTCCACATCCTCATTTTTTGTTATTTCCATTCTAAATTAATTAAACCATTATATTATATATACATTGATATTATTATAAAAATATTACAACCATATTCATTATTCTATATATCATATGAATTAAAAAGTCACCATATGTGCGTAGGTACGACTTACCATCTCCACGTAGTGGAGTAGTTTGTTATACAAACACTTCAATATTTGGATAGGTATAATAATGAGTATAACTGATGCTAATAATTAATATAACATGTTAGTGATTTTTTATATATGATATACCATTCAATTACATATGATTTCACCTTAAATATAATGACATTATTGATGGTGCGTACATACGGAATACCACTTCCATGAACGTGATAAGATTCATTTCCCATCATAATCATTCAAAAATAATTTTAATTTTATTATCAAAAATAATATTTATAAACATAATATCACTTTTTATATTAATGTAATACATCATCTCCATAAAATACATGGCTTACGTAACCAATCATATAATGTAAAATGAACGAGTTAACACCTGAAACTATGATACTACTATAATATTATTGGCAAAGCAATATTATAATATCATATTTGATATCATATTTATTTATATAATTGTTTTAAAAATTAATTAATTTTTTTTACTATTATATAGGAGTTTAATAGATCATCTAATAATGAAAAGTACAACGTAAGGTATAATTTCACAATCTCTTTATTATCTGAGGTTGTTTTTACGTAAGTATCTACTGGGATCTTTTTATCATCCACATACATGATTCTTACAAATTTATTTCAAATAATTTTTAATATTTACTAGACTATGGGTTAACTTCATTTATACCCTTTTTTGACTATTTATTAAATGTTTTTAATGGAATCATTCTGTAATTTTCCAAACAAGGTACATTATGACCTTTTCGAATTTTTTTTTGTATGAATGTATTTTTTAAATTATACGGAGGTTGTGGTTATTTTATTCCAATATATCATTGTCGAAGAATCAGATACCATATTAAAATAATATTTTCAAAATAAATGTTTTATTTTATAATAATGTTACATTTAAAAGATTTCCAAATATCAAGAGTTTTTTATTTTCAATAGTTTTCATTTAATCTATGTTAAAATTCTGTGATGTATTTTTAACTTTTTGATGTTGATTTATTATGATAAAAATATTTGATATTGTTTCTAAGGTTTTGTGGTTTGTCTAGTTGTGGATCTATTATTTTTACACCATTCATGTTTTATCGATATGTATTGACATTTCATATGCTATTTTTAATATTAATTCTTATGTTTGGTGTAACCCTTTTCAAAAGAGGATTTCATTGGACATATTATGTGATGGGTGAAGCCCGCTATATCCCCTAGATGCATTGGTAGGTCTAATGAAACAAACTAGTGTCTTGGAATAAGGCTTTGTAAAAATATTATTTGTAGTCCTGGAACAAGGCCTTGTCTATGTGGTTATGTTATCTGGAATTTTTCATTCCATCATTATGAAAGTGGCGGTTGATATTTCATGTGATTTTTAGTCTAGATGGATATCCATATTAATAATTAAATGAATTTATTTTACTTTATATTTTTTATATTATTCTAATGTTTTTGGTTAGAAGGATTTTGTTTTAGTCTTATACATTCCCTTAAATATTGATGCTTATTTATTTAATTTTATACTATATAGTTATCCTTTCTGAGCATTTGATCTCACCCCTTTTATGTTTTATATTTTCTTGGATGTGAATAAATATTTTATGGTTGACCTGTAGGGAATGGAATAGAATATAAGAGCGTTCAATGGGGACAAAATGTTGTTGATGTTTTTAATTCATGATGTAATGTAATACTTATGAATGTATCTAGTATATCCAATATGACTAAACTGATTAGTCTTTCAGGAAAAGACTCATTATATCATGCCAATGTTAGGTAATAATGCAATGACTCTGGGTAACTGGGGTTGGGGAACTACAACATAGATATCTAGAACAATATATTTGAGGGATACAACAAATACTTGTGATATGAGGTAGATTTGGAGGACTTTTAACATATGGGATTCAATAAACCAATAGTTTCACCATGGGAATCCCTGTTTATTTTTTAAAAAATT
Source organism: Viscum album (assembly GCA_963277665.1). NCBI lineage: Eukaryota > Viridiplantae > Streptophyta > Magnoliopsida > Santalales > Viscaceae > Viscum > Viscum album. The sequence goes on along the minus strand of OY728121.1, from coordinate 137,095,000 downwards.
GAATATTAGAGACTAAAGTTTTTTTGGACTAACAACGCTTGAACCAACTAAATATAATGAAAAATTATTCACTGCGTAGGTACAATGACCTCTTTGATTGTGTTATAGGGGTGCCATATTTCATGAATCATGACCTAAGTTCATGATATCAACTATAATATACATGAAATATTTTAATGTTTATTTTTATTTAATTTCTATTCATTTTTTTTGGGGGTTTATGAAGAATTTATGGATAAATGGGTGAGTTTTAATGAATCGGGCCATACATTGAGCCCAATTATAGATTTAAGAAATATATATTGTTTCTACTATTACTCATTATTTTTCAAAAAATTTCATCCATTCAAATTCCTACACGGACTGACCTAACATATTAACACCACCATGTCAATTTAGAGCCATTGTAATTTTATAAAGAAATAGTATTTGGGTTTTTATTGAAGGTATTGGGCCTACCCTAAACCCTATTTCTTATTTAAAAAATTAATTTTCATTATTTAAAAACATATTCAATATTATATATATTTCGGTGATTCTATGTCTCAAACAATCCCATTGATCTTAGACGTGCAACACATATCTTACCACTCTCTTGGGTGCTCGTATTCATTGAAATTTAGTGTAGAAATTCATAGGATGTCTCAAATCATCCATATTCAAGGAGGTAATTTCCTTCCTTCATAACTAACTCTATTTATACTCTATCCCCCCTATTCGAACTCCTAATTTGACTCTTCCTCTGACTTCTTGAAGTCCCAAATGACCATGTCGTATGCTTTCAATCCTACCATGATGTTTCATTCAATATAATTGATGTCGAAAATGATGCTTCATTCAATTTAATTGAAGTCCCAAATGACCAGGTGGTATGGTTTAAATCCTAAGTTTTATCATTGGGGTTTCTCGGTAAATTATTTTGGTTTTGGTTTCTATCTATGTCCGTAATTGTGTGGCAGTGGGGAGACTAGGTTTTCGCACGATGACTCAACAGTTTCCTTTGATTTGAATGGTGATTTATTTTAGAATGAAATCATTGTGACCTAGATACTTTTTTATGGTAATTTAATGACTATTTAATTTTATTGTTTCTAAATAAAATGTTTTTAGTGGATTTTATAAAAGAAATGAATTTTAAGTTCCAATTATTGGTGAAATTGGGTGTTTTTCATATAAATTTTTTATTGGTTCGTTATGGGCTCTCTATAAATACTTAGTTGTTTTTATTCAACTATTATAGGGTTGAAAATATTGTTTATAATTTTTATCCCATTGGTTTGTTTCTGCAATAATGGGTTTTTATGGTGTTTGTAAATAAAGTGTAGTTTGCGTGCCACTTTTTTTAAATGAATGTTTTACAGAGTTATCACTTCCTGTTTAATAGGAGTCTATCCGAAAATGGATTTTTTGTTATCATTGAAAAGTATTGGGATTCCTTTAATATTTTGGTATCATACAAGGGTGTACATAGTGTATAAGTGGGGTTCTTAAGCTATTTTTTTGTGAATAATAATGTGGGATTTTGAAAAATTGTTTCATTATCAATCAAAGTGTCTTTATTGTGTTTTAAATTGTATAAAATGTGATAGGTACTATACTAGGTGTATGTGACCAGTAGTGGGGTTGTACATGAATATAGATATGTCTTAGATGGTGAATTTTTTTGAGCGGAGAGTGGGATGTCCGGGTACCTAGGTGGGGTGGATAAGTAATAGTAAGGCGAGTGGGCCAGATGGGTTTGGTCCCTATTTCACTGAGAATTTGGATAAAGACAACTATAAATAATCTATGTGTATAATGATTCGGGACAAATAGGTTATGGGTATGTTTTCATCTAGTGTCCCATGGATGATAATGGATTTTACTATGGTTACATTACACTGAGGTATGAAGTATATGGTGCTCGAGACTATCAAGTGCCTAGGTGTGATCATGATTTTGATGATCATTTGGAACACCCTATGGCACTAGATAGTCTCAGGACCCTTGTACCTCATACCATGGTGTAATTTGACCAGAGTAAAATTTATTATCATGAATGAGACACTAATAGGAAAAATACCCATAACATTGTATTCCCTAATCATTATCCACATAGTCTAGTTGGTGTTGTCGTTATCCCAATGCTTGGCGAAACATGGACAAAACCCATCTGGTCCTCTAGCTGTAATAGTACACATCTGCCCCACCTAGGTACCCCGACATCCCCATTTGTTCTCAAACAATTTCAGTATGAAACACATATCTGTTTTCATGTAAAACACCACTATTGTTCATATTCACCCAATACAGTATCTATCGCATTTTATACATTTTAAAACACAAAACAAAAACATTGATTTTTAGTGAAACAATTTGTCAAAATCCCACATTGTTTTTCTCACAAAACCCCTTAAGAACCCTCCATGTTAACTATGTACACACTTGTAAGATACAATAATGGTATAGGAAGACTAATTAATTTCAATGAAATCATAAAATCGTTTTTTGGACTCCCCATGTAAAACAAGAAGTGATATCTCTGTAAAAAAAATCCATTATCACACAAAAGTGGCACCAAAACTTCACTTTCTTTACAAATACCTTCCATAGCCAATTTTGTAGAAAAAACCAAAGTGTATAAACATACTAAACAGTATTAGCAGACCTATTACAGTAAAATAATAACTACTATGTATATATAGGTATTCCAATAATGAAAAAATAAATGATTTATATGACCCCCCCCCCCCAAAAAAATTACATCAAAATTTGTCACATAACATTAATTTTCATTAAAATTTCAACTTAAACCAATTTTTCCAGAAACATTAAAATGAAATTTCCATGAAAATACCATAAAATCATCATCTAGGTCACAATTATTGCATCCCAAAAGTGAATCACCTACCAAATCAATGTAAACCCTTGAATCATCGTGCGAAAATGATGTCTCACCACTGCCACATCAAGAGAGACATAGATTGATCCTAAAACCAAAATAATTGAAAAAAAACCCCAATGTTAAACCCTAGGTTCAAAACCCTACCCTCTGGTCATTTTGGACTTCATGAAAATTGAATGAAACATCCTAGAATGTGGATGAACTAATGAGGAGAAACACTTACATGGGATTCATTGATGTTTCTCCACTAATCCACCTTCAAAATGTTTTCCAATGTTGTTTGAAAAATTAAGAGGGATTACATGGATTTTATGTTCTAATAGGAAGAGGGAGGTTTGAATTAGGAGTTGGAATAGAGGAAAAATAATATGAATTGAGAGTGTTGTTAAGGAATGAACTTACCACATCAAATATGGACGATTTGAGAAATCCTATGAATTTCATTACTAAACTGCGATTAATATGATCTCTAAATTGGGTGTGAGGATAATGGGCACGTGTTTAGATTCATTGGTCTTGGATATAAATTCTAATCACCAAAAGATAACTTAAATTGAATATGTTATTAAATAAACCAAATTAATTTTTAAAACTAGAAATTTGCTTCTGGGCATTCCCCATCCCTTAAATGAAAACCCAAATACACCATGGTTATGAATTTCTGAAGGATCCAAATTGACATGATATTGTTAATAGGTCATGGTGGTCCTTGTAAAAATTGTAATGGATTAAAAATGTTGAAAAATTAAAGAGTTGTAAAAGAAACAAAATATATTTTTAAATTCGGAATTGGTCTCATGGTTTGGCCCAATTCATGAAAACACACACATTACACCATACAAGTTTAAGAAACCCATAAAACAATGCATGAATGAAAATTAAATGAAAAATATCTTTCAAATATGTAATTTATGTGAAATTAGCAATTGCAATTACGATATGAGGATATACCGAATATGCCAATTAAATATCTCATTAGTTACTATGAGTTCATTCTGAAGAACATCGGAATACTGAACTCCCCTATGTTGAATTTGGTTTCATGAACCATATCATTCAACAATTTTTTGTCTATATCCTTCAAGTATAAATCAATGGTATCTTTGTGAACTCAGTGACTGATCAGGTGCATGCGAGAAATTTGAGGATAATTTTAGACACACTGCAAGAAAACTATCTATAATTAATCCTCTAAAAGTTCCTATTCCTGATTTAGGAAATCCACATTCTTGGACATATTATCTTAACATATGGAGTGGAAGTAGACCTGGTTGAGGTTGAGGTAGTGATATCATGGAATTCACCTTATAAAATGTAGTGGTGAAAAGATTCCTTACGATTGAAGTCCATTATTGTTGATTCCTAGATGATTTCTACAGGATATCAACATGAATGGAATAATTTACCCAAAAGGGGTAGACATTAACTTAGAATGTGATGTGATCATATGATTTTCCAGAGTTCGGGAAATGATTGATGAGTGCGTCCATAATGACATTCCAATAGGAGGGTTTGGAGTAAATTGTGTTCTGCAATGAATTAGGAACATGGCATGGTTATTTTCTAATGTTGAGGGATGATGTTATTTTCTATGGTTTACGAAATGTGATACCACATGGGTAGAATCAGAAGATCCACAATCACGAGATATTAGTGGTTGTGTTAGCATTGAATATTTGGAAACAATACATAATGTGTGATCCTTTCATCATCTATTCTAATCATAAGAGTATCAAGTATATCTTCTCCCAGAAGGATATTAACTTAAGATATTGAAGATATATATATTTCCTATAGGAAAATGAATTTGAAATTTTCTATACACCTATGAAAGATAACATAGCGACGGATTTTTTCAGATGGAGATCACATTCATTATTTTTGAATGTGGAATAAATCTTTCTTTCCTCGTTTCATTTATACATTTTGTATGGATATTGAGAAACATAAAGGTATATGATGGTTATACCCACCTCTATTACAACATGTTTTATAGAACATCATTGGAATACTATCTATTAGATCATACATAATCAAATATCAATTAGACCTCATACTAATGGATTTTCAATATTCCTGGAGAATATTGTTCTTTTTACAGGATGCATGATGGTACCAATGATGTCGTAGGATGAGGTTATATAATTGTTTCATACATCTCATTTTGTTGTACATTCACATCGAGAAATTATATAAATGGAACACCTATATCAATTTTAGTAACAATTAATAATGAATGGAGTTGCAGAGATTGTCTCTCAATGGCATAATATTCATCACTTAATGATTGAGAACCATATTCTAGAGGGATTAGATCGACCACATGAGGTTCCATGGAAGATGTGGGATGGGATATCCAGGGACATCATGATGATCATACCATTAATTTCTAGGGGACACTATTCCATATGGGTGATTGTAGATCGAATCACAACATTATCCCACTTCATAGCTATTTTTAATAAATTGATTTGTAGAGAACGTGGAATGCCTATAGGTGTAGGAGATAGTCCAACTCTATTGAGTGACATTGAAGAGCATTTTTTGACATTGATTATTACATCACATTTGGGTTTTGGAAGGTGTTTCAGGGGACTTTTTGTATTTAGTTACACTTGAAAAGACAGTTTCTACCCCCAAAATTGCAAAAATACTATGCCTATTCATGTTCATGAAAAAAAAATTGATCCTTCATGTTAGAATTTTTCCAAAGTGTGATGATCACCAACCACTGTTAGATTATTCATACAATAACAGCTACAATTCCACCATATTTATGAAACCATTCATTTCTTTTTATGGATGACCCTCCATGTAACCACATTGTTTGTATGACCTAATAGTGATGGATTTAATGGGCCCATAGTTGTGGTGAGAAAATATTGATAATGTGTATATCATCCCTAATGGAATGAAGTCTATACGTATCCATCATCAATAATATGATTATAGACAATAAACGCAATTTTATTACAAGGACGAATGTGATGAATTTATTTAGTTTTCATTTCGATGTGTAAATCAAATATTTGGTAGGTGTGTAAATATTTATCATAGATTTATTGACTGTTCCCCTATACAATGTATAGTGGGACAGGTAGGGTGCAACTAATGTATACCTCCATAGTTAAACTGGTTATATAACATCATCATTAATTCATTTCATAAGAAGTATGTGCATGAACCATTGAACATTATCGATTGGGTAATGATAGAAATTAATAGTTCATGAACCATTGGTTGGTACTTTGTAAATATCGTCGATTGGCATGAGAGGATCCATTGTGGGAAATTGATACCTTTACTTTGTATTTGGTGGTAGAACATGAATCCTGACGAGAAAAAAAGGTACAAAGAGACTCAAATTCATTCTTAGTACCCACATCTCATTATTTAGCCATAGATTTAGATTTTTAGGATTTAAAACCATAATTTGGGGAGGTTATAATTAATATTATTTTCCATTTATTGTTTTTTAATATTGTAAATATTATATTATTGTGTAGGCAATGAAATGACATTCAATTTTGAAGCATAGTTTTCCCAGAATAAATGATTAAAATATGTAAAATATATTTGATGGAACACATATAATGTATCATAGAATAGGAATAATAACTTTTATATGGGGTCCAATTTCCTAATTCTGAGTGAAGAGTTGTGTTATGAATGTGGGGTTTACCCTAGGAGTGGCATTGTCTTTTTCAGCATGATTTAATTGTGGACTAGTCAGAATCAACATAAAATAAATAAAATAATTAAGTGAAATGTTGTTATTTAATGTGTTGATTTAGAGACCTAGTAATATCTTTTACAATCATTATTATGCATGGTCTTCATGGTTAGATGTGTAACTCTACAAATCATAGGACTTCCTATTAGGGTGTGGAATGAGATTTTGTTGGAGGATGATGAATGAATAATCGATTGATGTTAAACATTCAATATAATCAGATGATTTCACTAATGATGACATAACAACTACATTCTTGATTACCAAAAATATCCAAATAGGGGAATTATGTTTTTTTATGTATTTCATTCCACGTATTAAATTTATGTGAAGAAAATGAATTAATCAATGAATAGATTTATCTGAGGTTCGAATATCTTCTAAGATGTGTTAAACAATGGAGAAATTTTTAGAGAATTATCATATTGAGAATTGATTCTTCAATTTAAATGATAATAGTAATTAACATAGGTCTACATGAACATTGATTGAAGTTCATTCCACTTGATTGTAGTTATGGTTTTCTAGGCTGATTTCTTCATTCACCTTGGGAGTTCTTCCTTAGGTTATGGGATCAAAATATACTGATGAATTGATGATTACGAAACCAATTCATGGAGGAATTATAAGATATTTTATTTATGGGATTGGCATGTCATGATGGTGGTGCATTAAAAATTAAATCGATGAAATCTATATCATTGTATGATTGTTTTCCTTTTATTTTGAACATAATAAAATATAATGTATAATTGTTTTCTCTAAGAAGATCAAAGAGTTGAATATTGTTATTTCATGATAGAATGGTTTTAAGTCCTAGATTAATGATTTTTTTAGAGATTATGTCTCTAGATCAATAGTTGTTAGTAAAGATGGAAATTCCAAAATGAGATCTTGCATCAAGTGAAATCCTATATATATTGAATATTCATTGAATATGCAATCAGTTTTGGTCCCCTTTTGCATTGACTAGGGTTTCATGAGTTAGATAATTATCACATGGAATGTGCTGCAACTCTCTTGGAATTTTTTCCTCCATTGTGGCTCGACATGTTCCTCATTGGTTACACATTCATTGGGTTTAGTACATAGGTTAGAGAATGTCAAGCACACCCCTATACGAACATGGAAAAAACCAGTACATGGGAGAATTTGTGTAAAAGAACATAGGAATTGATACACAAAATATGTCTTGTACTCGAACAAGGGTAGATTACACAACCATCATACATCCCATTCACTTTTACATGGGAATGGGATGAGATATATGACATTTACTCTATTAAGAACTAAGGTCTATGGACATGGCATGTAACCCTACTACAAGTAGTTTACTCCTTATATTTATTCATGGAGATCATTTCCCATTTATCATAGAAATAATTCTATGGGATGTGTTCCTAAAATTAATTCATCCAGGGTTAGTATGGATTCGCCAATTACTCATGGGAAATCAATCACTTAAGGATGACATCCTGGATAGTATTTTTGGAATTATGCCCTGAGTATTAGAGAGATATTCATTATTCATCATAGTGTCCAAGGTGAATTTCTTGGTATATTCATGACCAAAAAATGGGGGTATTGATCATTTAAATATTAGGTAAATCCAAATAGATTTTTTAGTTCCAACCTATGGCCTTGTGAGTGATCCTGATGATTGTAATATATCTCACTAGACCGTAAACATGTACTATAAATGGTGAGATTCGATGAGCATTACCTCATGAAATAACATCAGTAGGGCTATAAGACTCTAGAGTGTGTTCTCCTAGATGAGAGCTATTAGGAATCTAACATATTGAATCGTGGTCAAGCATAATATGACTGTGACATATCTATAGATCGTGTGTTATTGTTTGATATATTTTGATATTCATGTATTACATGATGTAAACATATTACTAATGTCGAGTTCAATGTATTTCCACTGTTTTATGTTTTTTAGTTTTGGGTTATCATATTTAGTATTTTTCAACAATCACTTACATGTCCTTTTATTTCATATTACATGTCTTGTATATATGATCATCCTTTTGATAATTCCTTATATGAACCAGGACATGATGATTCTAAGTGGGATTGGATTGATAATGGTTAATTCATAGTGTATTCGAACAATATTCTATGTTCACATTGATGTTTCAGTTGTTTCATAAAATATTTTTTTGGTCTTGTATTTAGCCTTATTTAGTTTCCCATATATCTTATTGTACTTTGGTTGTGGTATTTAAATGTATGAATGCATAGTTTTCTGGTTTTTTTTCATTACTGAATTCGATTTGATAGGTGTTCATGGGATTATTTATTCCCGAAATGGCCTCCCGTGATAGAGATTGGCCAACTATTTAAAATTCTCAAGTCTCTATCCAATTGGAGATTGGTATAGTGATTTTTGAAACTAGCCCCACAGGGACTAGTCATGATAATTTCAATTCAATCTAGTATCACATTCCAATTATTCCATTAATTAATAAATAAATTAATTAATTCAAATTCAAAATTAAATTATCATGATATTCCTAAATAGATAAAATATAGTAATTAAAAAATTTCCCTACAATTATCAATATAATTAACCAATCCTGGAAAATAAAATTCTAATAATTACAAACACATAATTAAATCAATACATTGTTATTCGAATTTCGACCACCTACCATAAATTGTTTAAAAACAATCACTAATCGAAATTAACAATTGAAGAGAAACGTTCAATAATGAGACAATGTAAATGATCTAGATCTGAATCATATATCAATGATAAAAAAATAATGATACATAAATCCTAGATCTAGATTCAAAAAAAATTGAAAACTTCAGCTAAATTTATTAAGGAATGAACAGGAAAGATGGAGGAAACAAGATGGGATAGGATTCACTTATGTAGAGTGCTATAGATTAGGAATATAGAGATTAAATCATGTTTCATGTAGGTTAGTATCCCTAGTAATATTTGTAAGAGCCTCAATAATTGAGATCATTTTACTTGGAATGAGAGTGGGTCAGTTTTGGGTTTAAATGTTGGTTTTGAAAATATCAAATATAATTTTGGATTAAATTAAAAAAATGGGAAAAAATTCATATGAAGGATCTCAAAATTTCAATAATTATTTTCTTAAGCATGAACCACATTTATGGGTTTCATTTTTCTCCTAATACGGTGCACAATTTCACAAACTATCTGATATCCATGTGAATCTGAACAATATGTATTCTCATAGCTTTCTATTCTTGGGCCATCATTTTGGATAAACCTAGTGCAGACCATAAACTACCACTACTCATTGCAATTTATAATTTAAAAAAACTCCCTAACTAATATCCCCATAAATAAACTAAAAATGGAAAAAGGGTACATGTAAATAATCTCGATATATCTCTATAAATGGCCAGGATCATTCAATCTCCCCACCTTATAAAATCCCATCATTGAGATTACTCTCAAGAATTACTATGGTTACAAGGTAACAATATCTCTCCACTGATCTTGAATATATTATTATATCTCCCATAGTTCCTCCAGAACAAGATCAAATATTAAAAATACACTAACTATAAACAAGAACATTCCACACAAAACATTCATAGTGTGATCTAACACCTCTATCGGACACTCCTCAAAGGATGCATCTATCATAATATCAATGTCATCTATATCAATTAGATGAAAAATTATTCAGAGATAACACTAATGTTATGAAACTTCATTAATGTTATGCATAGATCTCTATATCTGCGTAAGAGAAAATTTTCGTGCACCATCCCAATACTCTCCAGAACCTCAAACTATCCAAAAATCACTAGAACCAAATTACCATTTCTCTATTCCCTATGGTGTCCAACATTAGATACACCCAGTTGAATACATGATAAAACTCCTTAAACTCCTAGGGTCATTATCGTCTACCAGAATATGAATTCTATCTACAATTATCCATAGCCATCTGCTATCGAACAAGCCGAACCACTTTCAATGTATCATGCATGAGACTTCATCCCAGAAACTCTTACTCACCTTCCTCTAACTAGTATAGTGATGATCTGTGTGGCCTACCACAAAGATCTTTATATAGTAAACTATGAAATATTGCATGATAACTATTTAATTATTGAAATATATTGAATATAGGTGTGTCTCCAATGACCCAAATAATTCTAGGAAACATGATCATTGAATTTCTATAAGGACCATTAGTATGCTCTGACTTCCAATATGTCTATCGATTAAAATCCATTATCAATAAACCTATTTGCCAAGAGCCTTCTAAAAACCATTCCAAATTAAAAAATTTAAAAATTAGTCATCGTCTAAAGCAATATTTAATGTAACCTTGTCAATAAAGGCTATTTACCAAACCTAAAAATCTCACAACTGGTAAACAGATAACATCTTCTATTTAAGGAATAATTGAAAAAATTTCATTAGTCTCTTCAAATCCACGAAAATATTATCATTCTTCCTAGACGACTAGGGGAGACTCTCTACGAATTTCATGTTAATATAAACCCACATTTATTCTGAACTAGGTAATAGATTTAGTAATCATTTAGTTTATTGATGCTCCAATTACACCAATTGATAGGTGAAACACTATGTCTTGAAACACATAATCTCTATATTATTTTTTGAACACAAATAGAATTGATGCAGGTCATGAAAATTTTTGTTCAAACCCTAATGTAGAACTAACATCGAGGCATGATATTCAAGAATCAGCTATACCCACATTCTCATAGGTACTGAATAAAACTTTTTAAAATTGATGTTATCATCCTCTTCTATGATATAATGTGATGGTGACTGCCAACATTAAAGTCCTTCCCTCATGGCTAAAAATTTTGGATCCACATTCTTCCTATCCTTGAACAATATCAACAGTGTAGAATCAAATAAAAGTGGTATGATAATCATATTCTCTTATATCATATTATCTAATACATGAAATCAATACAACAAATTCATCATCATTCATTCATCACTAAAATCTTGTACTATTGGAGTCTGAGTTTTCCTAGTCAAAGAATCTACAACACTGTTGATATACAATGACTTTTATGCTAGCTCAAAATAAAATTAAATCGCATACTCAACACATATACTCAGCCAGTGATTCAAATATCATAGAAAAAATATAATCAAAATGTTCATTTTATTATTATACAAAGGTAAATTCTCTTCCAATATATTATTCTTCCAATACTAAAAATCATAAACACTTATATACAACTCTAGATTGTATTTTTTGTAGTTATGTTCATGTAAATTAATATTCGGTGACCTTTATGCTACAAATAAATATCCATGCTATAACAATACGCTATGAACAACCCAAGAAGAATAATAAAACATCGTATACTCATCCCATGGAATGGGTTAGATCAATATTGGAGTTGATATAAATCAATTTTTCAACTCATATATGGTATTCTCACATTCTCCAAACTATTAAAACACTACTCACTTTTTGGACCTGTCCTAAAGTGGTTATTCCAATCGGGATAATTCTTTGATAAACCATGCATAGTTTCATAGTAAACCTAAATATCTACCATGTCAAAAACATTCATGGGTTACTCCTACCACAAAAAATAAAATTTTAATTATGTCATTTTAGGAAAAGTGGAAAAACCTAATTACACTAGTAGTTCGCCACTATGTTCAAAATGAATATAACAAATGGATAAAAACAAGGCTAATATTACTTGAATCGGCTACTCTGTAAATTTCTCAGTGCATCATACCATCCTAGAGGTCAAGATCTGCTCTGATATGCTCTTAATGGTGTGTAGTCATCCGTCCCACTGTCGGAAAAAATACCTCTGATTTAATTCAATGTTAATTGAAACCTCGTCAATGTATTCTATCATTTTTATCCATCCACACTTCATGCTCCTATGTGGAATCAACTAGTAACCTTCATTCATAAATTCTGTTGAGATCCACTTCTGAATCATTGGGATGTATATCTTCCTCCATCATTTCCAAATTGGAGTGCATGATATGTTTCAAACACTGCTCGTGCTCCTCTTCATTGAATCTCGGGAGGCTACATGGACCTTCACATTCGCCATCATGTATGGATTTGTTTTCATTATTATTTCCCTTCATGGCTGACTTGTTCCTCATTGGTATTGGAAGACGCGAATAATCCTTGAGCCCCATAGACTAATTCCCATGAACCACAATGCATTTTCCTGAATCTCTAATGCTTATTCCCCTTCTTTCGTCGAGGGTTGTGAGGACCTTTCCACTGGTCCTTACTACCCACTAAAGAATGACTGTAGATGTCATCACCTGAAGACTCATCCTCCTAAGACAATGGATTCTCCTGAACAACCACACCATCAAAACGATTCTCCAACTGTAACTATGTATCTGCATTGCAATAACTAGACCTACATATCGTATGCTTCTTATCTCCCTTTTTCTCCAAGAATTTTCCATTCCACCCAAGAAACATCCTTCGCACTGAGGGAGTTTGGATTTAAGGGATTTAAGACATTAATTTCAGCCAAAACCTCTTTCCCACTGAAGGATTTTGTAGCTGGAAGGTAAGATTTCCCCTAGACCAATACTGATCATGTGGATTGTGGAACCTCACTCCCAAACAATCTGCCATCACCTTTCACGGTCCAGAGAGATGGAACTGAAGGGGTCACCATAGCTGCTACTAAGGAACATTCCACACCAACTCCATAAACACCCATATCATGCTTTAGTCGGCCAAAAATATCAGCCACCCTCAGGCCTGTCATCTTGTGTTGCCTAGGCTGCACTGTCCTCGAAGAAATCATGGGAGTCCACTGTTTCTTCTCCACCCTTGAACTGGCCTTTTCCACATTCGAATCCTGGAAATGACCAAATACATCTCCCCTAGAGCCTCCCCTCTAGCCCCCTCATGCTCCCCCAAAGCCCATGCACCACGCGACTACTAATCCACCACTGGAACCATTCGCTCCACCGATTCCCTTTCTCGATTCGCGCGACCATCCCTAGAAGCCACATGGCCAAGCCTATAGCATCCCAAGAAGAACGGGGACCATGAATCGAAAACCACACACTAAAACCACCATAGTTATTCTCCAACCACAATCCATAGCCATTTGGTTGGAGGTGTTGAAACATAAACCTCAATACATGCATTGACCAAGATGGGATGACAGACCAAAATAGTTCGATCATCAGAACATAGAGAATGACCAACGAAATTCCCAAGAATAAAAACCATATAAGTGTTCTTGAATGGTAAAGGAAAATTCAGAAAAATAACCCATACTGTGGCCGAAGGAGGATCACGATTCAAGTTGAAATCAATTGACCAACGCAAGAGAAAGAAGCCACAACCGTCAAACACCCGAGGAGCGCTGGACCAGGAGACTACCAAATCCTCCTATGACGTGAAGAGAACCATCAATTGATGCCTGTCGAGAAAACCTTCCACCGATCGGTTTTGATGCCCCCATGAATCCAAGACACATCTATCAAAAGAATCACCCAATGGATGATGACCTGTGAATCGAGCCACCAGCGTCAATCTGTAGAGATTCGTAGCTACATTGAACTCCTTATGTGATAGCGCAAGTTGAGGTAAACCTTCGAGGATATCATGAACTTTAGGGCTATGTGAAATCGATGGAAATTGAGGGAGGTAGGCTGAGTTGGTAAAGGGAATGAAGGGACGAGACAACGTGGAAAGGGTCCCCCTTCACCCCGCCAGGGAGGAGGGGGCTGGAGTCTCGGTCATCACTGATCTATGTCATTTCCACAAGCCATAAGTCGTAAGCTCGAGCACCTCCATCATGGGTTACTCCTATAAAATCACTATCTGAACGTTATTCGGGTCCAATGTAAAAACTTCTTATGATATGATTGTTCCCAATATGTGTACCTAATCATACCATAATTAATATATATATATATATATATATATTCATATAGATTATGATCTCTTAGTGTAATCAAAATGATGTTATGATGTTGGGAATGATCTACATGAGACATATAGTACATAAATATTTCATGAAAAAATACTACAAACGAATATAGTTATGGATTTAATATTCCATTCATAAATTACAAAAAGATAGCTGGTGTGTTCTTTAGCACGACGATATCACAATGAACCCATAAAAGGCATACATGGTTCACATTGAATTCTTTAATGTAATAGATTATCAGAATCTAAAATGATGAAACCCTACTCTCTTTATAATTATTAATAAGATTGAATCTCCCAAGTACATGTCAAATAGATCTTTTATACATGGAATATGATATTGGTTCATCACAATAATCTTGCTAACTATTTAGTAATCAAAATATATGCACAATGTTACGTAAAAAATTTGGGAAAAATAAACTAGAGAACCCATTTGTGATGTACTTGAAAAAATAAATCCATTATCCTCAAACTCTTCTAGAAAATTCATGATCTTATTATTCTCAACATATTCCATTATATAGTGTGGAATTGAGAATAGATATGCCCTAGGTATGACCTCAATTTTAAATTCTGTATCTGTCCCATGTGGGATCCAAGAGAAGTATTCACGAAAAAAATTAGTATACCTATCTATTAAGGTTTAATTATATCCTTCTTATCACCACTATTATCTAGAATAATACATAAAATATGGGATATAATCCCCTGTAGTTTCTGGGGAAGTATCACTTCATGAACTGGTTGGAAATACAATTCACCAAAATGGATGTAATTGTCACAACTATGTGATTTATTATACAACTTAATATTGTAAAAATTTATTTAATCATTAATTGCTACATGAAAGTCCATAGAAAAAATTTGTTCAATGAATAACATTTAAATACATTAAAAATCCCAATCAAATGGGACTCTACAACCTTAACTGAGCATCCATTAAAGTAATAAATGTATCATGACCATTCTCTAAATTTTGATTATATTTTAATTATCTCAATGTTGAACTCCACCTACATTATAAAAATGTTGACATGCTGAGATGAAATAATTGAATGAGAGGAACCAGTTTCAAATGAGGAATTATTTATTAAAAAATCTACAATAATAGTACCTCTAAATGTTGATGTTTTATCCTCACTATCCACCAGTTTAGGATGAAATACATGTAACTATAATAACCTTATTTCTTTTATTTAGTATGATCTCCCAAAGCTACACATCTCTAAAAATAGTAGAAATATTTCCCAATAGTTATATTCCAGCCTCCTCTACAATTATGGCCAGTGGAACACCATCTTCTAGATAGGTAAAGTTGAGAATACCTCTTTACTACTATATTAATTTATTTAGATTCCCCATTTCTACCAATTTATCATGGTTTTCTATAGATCTTTGGTAGAGTATACATCTTATTATATCATCAGCACTTTACTGGTGGTCTGCATCACATTCTTTGGATGTGTCTTGACATACCTCACTGGTGACATATCACATGAGCAAGGTCATATGTAACAAAATCATCCCCTTCAATACTATCTATTATATAATCCAAGATAAAATTTTCATAGAGTCACTTACATCCCTCAAATATCATAAATATTATCCAATCTACATGTGAAAAATGTATTCAAATAGAAGTATCTTTCTGGTTCTCCTCAAATATGAGATCTTTATTCTCCAATTCTTAATTTATTTCAGCCAAAATATATTAACCAAGGAAAAAATTTCCAATGTAATCCCATATTAAAACGAATTATATATATTAGTATAATTTATTATTAATAATGTTAAAAAGAAATTTAAATTTATAATACATCCTTTATAGTTATCATAGATATAATCCCCGGAGAAGACCTCATAAACTCAACTACTCTCCCCTATATCAACATCTCTGGATGGAAGTTATCTCAAAACTTCTCTTGAATGTTCTTCAAATACATACTCCCAAACATTACATCCTAATTTTGGATGACCCACCATCTCATTTCTTTAAAACATAACTCGAAAAAACTGATTTTACTCTCTTCTCGCTAGGGGTATACAAGTAGTCATGAATGGTATTAACAGAATTAGTTGAAAATATAGCTTCCTAATTTCCACCATAAATGGTAAATATAGGATGTTTATACTACTAAATGTCCTTTATTAGGTTATAAATACTATTTTGAAGACAAATTGGGTGACATTAAATAAAAAAACATGAAGAAAAAAATTATATAGGAACTTCTCTACAACATCCTCACATGGAACAACTAATTCCATCAGGTGACCCATAGGATGATCACCCCATATCCATTTCCATCTGTTATCATATTAATAACCATAAAAAGGAATCCATAAAACTAAAATTCTAAACACACGTCCTATCATATTAAAAAATTACTAGCACATTTTTAAATTTATATTTCACAAAACTCAAAATACGCAATTCCCCCAAACCTTGTCACATGGTATAAAATGATCATATGTCACTACCCTTACTATCTCACATCTGAGTCATGATTAATAGTGGGAAAAATCATTATAATATAAGATATTTTATTAATACACCCTTTAAATCAAATATTTCATCATATTTTAGTTTCAATTTCACATTAGTAACCATGTTCTATTTCAATTACAGAAGGAAAACACATTAATCTTTAGAACATACATTAAAAAATGTTTTCATTTTCATTCATAAAAATATTCATGTCACGTAATAATATTTATTGGATATAATGATTCATGTACAATAAATTATCGTTCATTATCATTCCACATTTTTAATCAGAAAAAAAACAATGAATCAAAAATTATATTATAAAACAAGTGTATCACCCAAGGAAAAATAACATTCAAAATTAAAAAAAAATCAATAAAAGTAATCTCACCCATGGTACTTGTGTCTCCCCCATACATAGGTTAGATACTCCAATGGATTAGCTCATTTTCATGCTTGACTCTTCCAAGTCCCCATTCTAAATTTCCCAAATTTCATGTCAAAATAGTAGAAATGAAAACTGGGCTCTAATAACACATTGTAATGTCCAATCCCATATTCCACAAAATGGTGCCACTAGCAAGTCCGTTACATGACCACCAGAATTCCACCCAATATTCACATGTCCATTAATAGGAAAAAAGTTTCTAATGTCAATCAGGTGGAGAATATACCTTATTTTTTCATAGTGACACTATAGAGGAATAATAAATACAATGTTAACCAAATGATATAATCAATAACCAAAACAAACTAGCGTCAAATTATGACCAAAATTGGAAATAAAATATCCAAACTAATCTTTAGATCTCACATGAAAATATCATTTAATTTCCAATATAAAAAAACTAAAAATAAATAAATACACTAAAAAATCATAATCAGGTCCTAAAACGATGTACATTTTCGACATCTATTATCCATCCCATATAATCCATATAACCCAAGGACCTCGCACTTAATAAATCCTAAAGCCATGAAATCATTTTTTCTAGTGATTAATAAGCACATAGAGGGTGTGGGGATACACTGTAGGCCCCCAGCGATAACATATCAAATAATATCTAGTCAATAATAGTGTACACATTTGTATATAAAATTAATTATAAGAGATAACGTTACAATTTTACATTTGTTAAACTAATAATTATCAAACAACATATCTATTGATTTCCCAAGGGAACCATAACTCTCAATATCTAATTCTTCCCATGTTGGAGTATGATGCTTCTCACAAAATAAATGGACAATTTATTATTAAACTTGTGATGTCATTTTATATTTCATTTCTGTTTATAAATTAAATAAATGGAACCATGGTCGAATTCCATAATTTTTTGTTGAGTTAGCCATTCCGAGGTCCCCATGGGATTTTTAAGTAGCAGTCTGTGTCCAAAATCATTTATCAATAAATTAATATCGATGAGATTTGGAAAACTCTTAAAATTTACCAAAGGTGTTTATTAATAAATTTATCACTATGGTATATGGAAGTTGAAACCCATGTCGCACAAATGTTTATCAATCAATTATTTATATGGCCTTTAGAAAAAGAAGTTCATATCCCATTCAATTTTATCAATGCATTTAGCTTTATAGGATTTTGAACAATCAGACAATTTCACACACATTTTAATCAATCAACTGTAATATTAAAAATATCAAATCACTCAATGTTAGAAAACATTAACCATTTTATCAAATTTCATAATCATAAAATTTATTAGTTAATTCCACCATTAATTAATGTAATTAAATTTTTGAATATTCAAAATAATTCCCATTAATTAATTCCCTAATTAATTAATCAAAAAAATAAAAAATCATTATATTTCATTAATTCCACAATAACATATTATTTTAAATAATTTAATAATTAATTAATTTTTTTCCAAATTTGCAGTAATTCATTAATTATTTCAAAAATCATTAAATCAATTAAATCGTGTTTCACAATACCAATATCGAGTTAATTAATTAGATAATTAATTAAAAATAATTGAAATTAAATACAATTAATTAATTATTTATTGGATTAATTATGTTAATTAAATTCAATTTCATAATACCAATATCCAATTAATTTATGAAAATTTTAATTAATTTTATTTTCCCATTACATTTACCTAATTAAACATAATCTCTCACACATGGAAATTAAAACAAAAAAATTTAATTATTGATACAAATTCCTTATCATGGAAACACTAATTCATATATATATATATATATAATTAAATCAAATAAATTGGAATGGAATTTAGAAGACCTACTTCAAATAATTGAAAAACGCTCTACAATGGAAATTCCCAATTTATGTAAAGCGATCAAGAAAACGATGGTGATGGAGAACATGATTTATAACCAAATAGTAGAAACATTATCAGGAAATTAAATATCCCTAAATCCCATATCTAGATAAAAAAGTATAAAAACATCACTATAAATAGTGGGATAACAATAAGAATTTTAATGTTAACTATATGTTATATGATTCACATACTTAGAGAGGTCCAGATATTTAATCTAGACATTGAATCACCATGAAAAGTGGATCGACACTAATGAAATAGTATGAGAGCCTCCAAAAATTAGAAACTTTTATTTTGTCTATGATAAGGTCAATTTCGGTATACAATTTTGTTTTGGGAATATATTTCAAATTATCAGGTTAATTAAAAACAAGATCATGGATTCGTTGGATTGGGTATGTGGTTTATCAAAATATTTTTTTTAACTATGTGCCTTTAATATAATGTGGTGAGGGTTCATTGTATCTACTAATTGGGGAACTATTTTAATTTTTTGTTCCTAATGAGTCACCTTTTTTGGGTTGACATGATTTTTGTGGCTTGGTGATATGATTTTTGAAATCAACAAACCCACTATATAATGACAATCCTCCATCCAATTTCAAAATTTTCTCTAAAAAACACAACAAAACATAAACCAAAACAATAATAAAAATAATGTAAACTAGAATCTATAAACAAGTTCATGTCTTCTCTAGAAAAGTTAACAATAATACATTAATTAATTAATTGTTTTTAAGAAAATGTGACATTATTTAACTCTTCAGTTTGAATTTCTTTTATTCCAAAAAATATTTTTATTAAAAAAACTAAATATTGTATTTTAACTTTTTTTAAAAGTCAATTTACCCATGTTTTAACTTTTTAATATATTTTTTAAAAGTAATTCTATTATCATTTTCTGATCAATTAAAATTTTAGACATTTTATATTGAAAATAGTGGTATGACATGTATAGAAATACCCAACATCATGACACTCATTTCCATAAAGATTCCATTTTAGTTATACAATGTTAATTTTCAATAAAATATTACACTAATATTTTTGAAATTCGTTTTTAATGTTGTTTCTATATAAAATTGTTTTGAATTTATTTTATGGATTTAAAATGTTTTTAAATTTATTGAATCCTTATTTAAATATATTCAATAAATATTCATAGATAATTTATTTAAAAATGTCTTCCTGATTGCTTTATATGTTTTCAAATATAAATTAAAACAAAAATGTCTTCAAAATGAATTACGTTTTAAATATAGTTATTTAACAATGGAATATATACATTCCTTATAAATGTAATAAATTTAATTATAAAACTATATTTATATGTATGTTATTATTTTTAATTATTTTATAAAATGGATTTTTAGAGAATGGTTATATCTCTTAGTAAATGTTCCACACAATCGTTCAAAATCCTTCCCCATTATTGACAATATTAATTGATATAGTTTTTAGTAATCAAAAATATGACACAATAATTCAAATCATATTTTTTCATTAATGGTTTATGTATTTATGGAGTGATGTTTATGACACCCATTTATGTTACATGTGTAATATTCTATTGAAACCATATTATTTCTATAGGATACAATTTTATTATATGATTATGAGTCCTATCTATTTTACATATGTTATTATATGATGAATTGATTATGTCACCCATTTAACATATGGAGTTATGATTTGATGTTTATGAATCCAATATATTATTATTAGTCATGACATGATGCATGATTTACTATATTTTGGAACATGGATTTATGAGTATTCTTTGTAAACGGTTCCACCTATATCTCCTCTAAAGGAAATGGGTAAAGATTTATATATCATGGAATAATAATGAGAAGAAATTGCTAGGGCATTATAGATAATGGGAAATAATATTATCAAGATCCAAAACTGGGAATCATGTGTGTCTGGATCCAATGTTGGAAATAGTTGTGTCTGGATCGTCTATGGTAAATTGGTGTCTCTTGATCTAATAAGGGGAGATATTTTTTTCGGATCCAATTTTTTTATTTTATTGGTACATAACTTTTGAAAATGAAATTGTTTTTAATAGTTATATTGGTTCAAAACTAAGATGACATGATCTTATATATCATGATTGATTTCTGATTATTGATCACTATTTTGATTATACTCATATGAGATGCCAATTTTTTTCTATTACTCAAGATTATGATCTTTGATTTGTAGGAAATGATCTTCTAATGTTATTATCATGTACTCATACCCTTATGATCTTTCAATTCATACATATCACACTTTTATACACTTATTTATCATCTGATATCGCCCTTAAGTTTTATTTCCCTATGTTATGATTAATGGTGTTATGAATTTATGTTAATGGATATTATATTTAAAGGAGGTTTTTAGCATCTTTCACCATGTTAGAAGAATATATTACCCTGATTGCAAAAATAGTAACCAATTATATTCATCATGAATTTATTCTTATAATGTGTTAAAAATTTATATAAAATAATATAATATCAATGTATGTTAAGCTCTGTATGAAATATTTTTTTGAAAAAAAATAAACATTATTTATCTTTCTAAAAAAATAAATTTTATTTTTTCCAGTATTAATTTTTTTTGAAAATATTAACTCTATTATTGAAATAATGATCTCAATATTATCCTTATGGGGGGATTATAATATTTTTTAGAAATTATTAAGTTTTTATTGAATAATGAAAAAAAATTATTTAAAACCAATACTTCATGTAAATCATTCAAAAATTAATTTTTTTTAAAACAGTATAAAAGTTTAATTTGTTCAATTATACTTTGTTTAATAAACATTAATTCATTGTAATCAAATTATTATTGATTTTTTATATGAAATTTTTTATACTTATGAAAATATTAAATTTTAATAATTTTTTTAATCATTTATACAACATTATTTTTAAACAAAATTATACAATATTTTTAATTTGTAGATAATGTATTTTATTTTTTAAATAGGAATAAATAATAATGTATAATATGATCACCATATTTTTTTTATTGATTAATATTTAAAAGTGTATAATTTAATTACCAATTTTAAGGTTAAAACACAATTACCATTGGTTAATCTAAAATGATAATGGAGATAATGACCTAAAACATTTCCAATGTAACATAATGGTATATGAAAATATATAAAATACTATAATGATAGTGTATGATTGATGTAGCACCAAGAATTAATGAACCTAAATAACTAATTAATATTATTTTTTAATCATGTTCAGTATAACCTACCAAATAAATTTGGATATTAGAATAAGAACCACTTCATTTTGATAGTATTGTATGATATATATATATATATATATATATATAATAATATGTAAATTATATTGGGTAAATTTTTTAGATGATTTTAAAATACAATTTGTATCACCAAAAAATATTCTCGCATTTTGTATGAATGTAATAAAATATTATTACCATATTTTATAAATTTATATGAAAAAACAAACATCATTTTTGGAATAATCATGTCAAACGTATAATAGGGTGATTTTCTATAATTTATCTAAAAATATTAATATTTTAATAAGTAGGGAAACAATTTGTTTTTAAAGAAAAGTAAAATAACTTTTAAATCAATAAAAAAGTTACATTTTATTTTAAAAAATTTAAAAGAAAAACTAGTTCAATGAATTTATTTTCAACCCAATTTAGGTTATTGGAATAAATTTTATGTTTAATTTTTAATACATTTCTTTTCATTCTTATAAAAACATTTCCCTTGGAAGCCCATTTTTTATCTTGTATACATGTTTAGTATAAAAGTGACTTCATTCAGTTCTATTAATTGAAATTAAAAAAATGTTTTTTATTTTTCATATCAGAATAATTAATATTATATTATATGCTCAAAATAGTTTTTGTTATTAAATAATATAAAAAATTTAAATGTAATTAATGTTATTAAGGTGAAAATAATTTATACAGGATTATACTAAAATAATAAGGCCTAAATGACAACAAAACATTTCCATCAAAAATTTAATAGCCTTATTTGTACCTCATATCATTCATAGTTTGATAATTACTCATTTTTAACCATTTTTATTGTGAAAATATGGGGGTATAACATAATATTTTAAAAAAATTCAACTGTTTCTACTCCCCAAATTATATAAGGGCTCCTCTGCTCCACTCATATTTACAATTTAAAATAATTTTTTTTAGGAAACTAAGTAGCAATATAAATTTATTACACACACTATATCCTATAATCCTTGATCAGATAATAAATCTATTCTTGGAACACATTTGTATAATCCTAACAAGGTGGACTAAAAAAATAGGTGCATTTTTAACATCTAATCCTCATTTTATTTCTTCTTTAACCACCTCCAAATAATAATTAATAATTAATATATAATATGAACATTATCTAATATATACTGGGATGTTCTTATGTTTATTTATAATCATAACTCAATATGCAATTTGATCTAATGGGAAATAAAACCGTCATATATGTGTATAGCGGACTACCCCCCATAGAGTGATGTAAGTAATTATCCATCATCAACAACCATGCGTGTTCCCGGTGATTGATTTAATGTGAAAATATTATATTATTGACATGTTAATTTTTTAAAAAATAATATATCATATAAATTATTATCTTACCATCTATTTAATAATGATAGCATCATTATTGTTTATAGTGGCTATAACCATGTGAAGTGACATGATTCATTTTTTATAACCACGTCACATGGATGGTATATGTATGAATATTTGGAAAAATAATATGATACACATTATATATAATTATAATTATAAAATTAATAAATAATACTTCCCTCCATTCCATTGTAAACATTTCAAAATTTAAATGTTATACATGATTAAGTTAAGTTCAATGTCTCCATTATGGTAACATAGTTTATTTTACTTAACCATTGGTAATGTTTTTTTATAAAGTGTAATTAATAAATAATGTTGATATTTTATTAGTTACTATTTTTTGGGATGACTAAATTATAATATATATTTTCATTGTCAACACACCAATGTGATTTTGGAATTATAAGACAAATATTGTCAAAAAATCGAATAAAAAATAAATGATTTAGTAAATGAATAAAAAATAATAAAAAATTCAATTGAATAGTAATCATGAAAATAATTCTTAAACAAATAATTAATTAATTTAAGTTTATTAATTAGTTTTTTATATTATAAATTTGATTGTTATGTATCAATGTATGCGAACTCTCTAAACCACCATTTTCTCCATCTCACAACCAATATCTTTCTAACTCACATTATCTCTCTCTATTTAATTTTGTGGAATTATTATAAATTCGATATATATATTCTCTCATATATATATATATATTTATATTCAGATAATTATCCCTACTTATTACAGTTTTATACATTCCTTATGTTCTATTTTCAAATTCCTTCAATATAAAATTACTTTTGATTATGATTTGGAAAAATATTATGCAACCCATTTTCAATAAAGGGTTCAATATTATTTTATATTTTATGATTTTATTATTTTATTTGGAACAAATATATCAATAAAAAGATAATATTATTCTACCTATATAGTGTTACAATTCATTGGGTATTGTTTTAATATTATGGGAATACATTTATGGGATTTTTCTGTAACCCTAATAAATTAATGGATATTTTCCACCCTGTAATATAAATATTGCATTTATCCATGACTCTTGTTTATGTAATGTTATATGGAGCCACCAAATTACATATGTTACCACGATCTTATGGTACCATTTTTCATATTTTAATATTATATGTGATTACTCATTAGCATTTTTAGATATGAAATCATGTTATTATTTTGAATCACACTTTATGATTCCTCATCAGAATTATTCCTCTTTTTGTATTTTTATCTCAAAAAATTATTTTTTGAATTCCACAGGTTATCTAAGGAATTTGTAGTTTCTGAAATATAATTAAGAGATCATTATTGAGAAAAATTATAATATCATTATTTATTTTCATAATAATATATTTTTATCATAGTAACCTAGACTCACTAGAACTAAAAATATTATGGTTGAACTTATTGAATATCTATGATTAAATATAATGAAAAAAATATGTATATAATTCTTGGGTTTATACTGCTTGAATTTATCAATTGTATATTAAATTTTCAGTATTATGAGTAGCATAATTTACTAAAGTCCTACTAGAAAAATAGACCAATAAGTCTATGTATATGAGAATATCATTCAATTTTGGTGAATTATAGAGAGAGTGGGTTATATTAAATAATATCCATAGTAGTATACTTAAAGTGGATGTGGATTTACATTAATTTTACACTGTGGTAATAACTATGAAATGGGTGAATTGATCATGATTTAATTATTATTACATATATAATGAAGATAGGAAATTATACATACCTGGTAAGAAACTCATGGATGTTATTTTGTGAATGTTCTCCAACTAATTATAATCCATTTCTAATGAATTGAACAAATTATTTGTTTATGAATCCAAAAATGTTTTTTTTTGGAAAAACAATATATAAAAATAAAGACTTATTATTTAGAACATACATATCATTTTTTATTTTTTAAGAAACTTTTTTGTTTACATATTTTTAAAATTATTAGTCAACCTATTATCATCATTTTTTTTTCATTTGGTAAATGGAATGAAATAATATTAATTGTGATGACATTAAAAAATATAAGAACTATGATGAATTAAAAAGTGATATTCCTATTCCTATGTAAGAAGGATCAGATTAATTTATGGCAATAATTTCTCAACTAAATAATATTATAAATAATAACATGAATCATGTTGAATTCCCTAATCATTTTAGAAATGATCAATTATTTTTCAAGTATTTTATTCATTAAAGCACTCCTTCTTTTATATGGTCTTTTAATCCCATCATTGATGAACAATGGATTAAATAAATTGGGATGAAATTCTCTATAGTCCAATTCTATGATAATGATAATGTTTTGTTTAACATTTATCACATTGAGGGTGAATTTGATACTTAGTGGACAAAAATCCATAACCCAATTTCAAAATAAGATATTGATTCCTTGGATTGGGTTAAATTCATGAAAATATATTTTTCATTAAATGTTAATATGAAATATATATCATACAAGAGAGAGGGAGTTATAAAATTATAAATAAAATTAATATGATTCTATCTTCGTATGTGAAGAAAACATCACATGATTTTCCGGGTATGTCTTTTCATCCATCTTCAACACCAAATGTATGTTAGGGTCCTCTTATAACACCTCGAGATATTATGAAATTATTTTTTTCAAATCAATTTAATATTTATTATTTTTGAAAGTGAAAAACTTTTCTTATATTAAAATTAATTCAAAATATGTTTAGATTGTTTTACATGAAACTATGAGTTTCTATTTTTATACAAGACACTATGAGCTTGTATTGTTTACATGAAACACTATGTTTAAATGAAATTTAATATATTATTAAAATATTATTATGAAAGTTATCACTTATAAAATTGTGTTCTATGAATAAATTAGGTTTGGAAAATTATGAATATATATGTTTTACATATTTATTTAAAATTAATAATTTTTTACAAAATAATTATAAATGAAAATAGAAAATATTTTTAATGTAAAGGAAATCTTTTTCTAAAAAAAATATTTTTATGAAAACAAACACATTTTACCTCCATAAATTAGTCAAATAAATTATGGTTAAATATTTTAAATAAATTTATATAATATTTATTAAATAAAATCATTTTAATATATATATATTTTTTTTACACAATCGATAAAAATAAATTTAATTTTATAAATCAATCAATATTTTTTAAAAAGGCTGTTTTTTGAAATTTTTTAAAAAATTACATTAAACATAATTTAGAACACATTTGAAAAATATATTTCAAAAAATAAAAATAAAAATTTTAGATAATTAGATCTAAATTATTTTATGTTTATTTTTATATAATTTTTTGTACAAATTAATTATTGAAAAATATTAATAATATCGAATTTAATTGAAATCTATAATTTATATTAAATTTTTATTAAAAAAATTATAATTGAGATTGATATAAAAGTAAATTTAATAAAATTATTTATCTATTAATCCTATTAGGTTCACTAAAAATAATTTTCATATTGATTTTTATAAAAAACATTATAATGATTAGAATATTGTATATTTCAAAACACTCTTTCCCATCACTTATATGAGACTATTTTAAATATAAAATTTTCCACATATAATAATGGAATTTAAAGAAATGATTTTGATATTATAACATATAATATTTTATTTAATCTAATATATGAACATACTGTTTGAAAAAAATGAACATGGAAAACATAAATAAATAATTAATTTGGTTTATGTAAAAAAGTGGTTACCGGGGGTGAATCTAAAATATATTAGTTCTAAATATCACCCAAATAATAAATAAATCCTATATTATAGAAATATTTCAATGTCAACCCTAAATATTTCTAGTATGGAGAAATTGGGAATATATCTTATTGGGAGTGACTTTATCATATTGGAGTCTTTTTCGAAATAACCATGAAATTTAAAAGTGGGTTCCTTTAACACTGTTATAAAAGGAAACCACCGTACTTCACTTTTTCACATCATAAAAACTAAATATTTCCCCCATAAACAACCAAAGTTATTTCCAAATTTCTATAATATATAATTATAATCAATAGTATAAAAAAATTACAATCTAAGAATTCATTTGGAGTAATCATAAAGAGGTTAGTTGAAGAAGAGGTAACATCCATCATCTATTTTATTTATTTTATTTCTTATTAAATATAAATAATTTATTATTAAATCATAATTATATGACCATATAAGTTTTTTACATATATTTATATTTACTTATGTTATGGTCACAACTTATATCCTTCTCACCACCCATCAAATGGTTATAAAATCATTATTCATGTGTATGGCGGACCTCTGCCTCCCCGAATGGATATCATTAATTTTTACATTACCAACTCTAAGTTATTGAAATAATATTGGATTATTTAATTATATGTGATATTTATGATATTATTATACTTATAAATTTATATATCACACACATATTCATTCATTTCATTTTTTAAAATATATTATAATAACACTTGTGAGTACGACAGACTATCACCTTGCGAAGCAATGTGCTTCATTCATGATTTACATGGAAGATAATAAAGATGGTATTAACAAGAATGTTTTATATATAGGAAATAAATATTATGAATTAATAATAATATGTAATTTAAATTTTTTTCTTTTAATCTGAAAATAAAATGGAAACGTCATTAATGCACTCGTACAAACAACCATATGTAGGAATGATGTATTTCATTTCTAAAAATATTATATACATATTACAATAAATATATTAATAATTAATATATATTATATTAATATAATGTATAAAATTTTATATGTCATTAAATAATGACAATATTAATTAAAATAAAATTATAAATAGAATCATATATCAAAAATAGAACAATTATTATAAAAAACATAACTCTATCATGGTAATATTAATGAACTGGTAATAAAATGTCATTAGAAAATTATATTTTTTATGATTTATATATATATAAATGGTTCTATAATAGGTGTATAATAATATTATAATTATATTTCATGAGATTTTATTTTGAATGAAGGTAAACTATACTTATGGTATGGCATATTTTTCTCACTTTTACTTTCAATGAGAAAAGAATAGATATTCACCACATGATTCATTTTTGTTGTGTATATACTAGATAAGAATGTATCTTATGATGAATAAAAAAAAATTAAACATATTTAAATAAAAATGTTAGGATCTCTATTTCAGGGGTTTTATAGTTCAATTGTTACCAATTCAATATGGTATTTCTAGTCCCTTTTTTATTCCATGGTGAAAATTACAAATTCACATCATGTTTCTTTTGTGTGGTATATGTATTTATATTTTGAATTATATTATAATTATTTTAATCAATTTATAAATATATATTATTTAATTTTTTATATCTAATATTCATTTACAATTCAAAATATTACTAAAGAGGTAATTTATTATTGTCTAAAATTTCCTTCTTTGGGGTAAATTTTATGTTTTTAACCAATCAACCTTTACTTGTTCCATAGATAGACATCTTTTCATGTAATATCATTAATCAATTTTCCCTCATGATAATTTATTATCCATTTATCTATTATACTTTTACGTTCTTAGGTATCAAATATTTAAAAGTGGTAATGAATTTATTTTACAATCTAATCGTTTATCAATAATTTAAGTGATTGTGTCACAAATATTGAAATATTATGATAAATATATCAATATTTTCAATGAATTTTCGTCCCATTTATATATTACAATATTTTCAGGAAATAGTACCACTTATAATCTTTTTGTTACTTAATATAACAATATTTTTTTAACAAAAATCTTCTTAATATCTATCATTAGTTTAAAACATTATTTATTCTAAAACCATATCTTCTAATGATTTTATATTATTTAATTATTTAATAAATTATATATATTAATGTAATTTTAGCCCATGTTTTACTTTTTAATTTTTCATAAAAATTAATATTAATTTCATATTGAAAAACAATTCCTTCTTGGAACTTATATAAATATGCAGAGATATCCATTATTTTAAACACACAAATCATTATCATTATTTACAAATATATTTATAAGGCCCCAGACTTAAACATTGCTTAATATTGAGTTATTACATGATTACACAATGAAGATATTTTTAGGATTAGAGTTTTAGATAATTAGATTATAAAACTTTCATTACATTCAAAATTTAAACAAAGTTGTTACCTAAGATATAGTATTAATTTTTTCCCATAAATGGAAACATATTTAAAATAAAACATTGATTCTTTCTTGACACTTCCTTGACACTATCATCACATCTTGTACCTTTACCTTGACCTGTGAAAATCATTTCAAAAAAACATGGGATGTGCATAAAAATCTCGGTAAGGGATATGAAAATATGGAAAGGAAACATGTGTACATGTATACATAAGAATCAATGAAATCATACATTACTCTTAAAACATAATCACATTAACATACCTCATCAAATCTTGACTAAGTCATAAAAATCATAAGACATAAAGGTAACATGTGGAATTCATAACATTCTTACGTATGGATTAAGCCTTTTGGTTATGTTTGGAATACCCATAACAGTATATTCCCTAAATATCTTTGGTGAAACCATAAAGTTTAACTCCTTTGCATTACCCAATGCATTGGATAGCTATATCGGGCTCACCCGCCCTTAGTTTATCACGGAACCTCCCATCTTCATAATAATGCCCAAGAACGATAACATAATCGTATCACATAAAACATGCATAAAGGAAACATAAAATTTCCACATTTAAATAACAATATATCAATACAATATATTGATATAAAAAAAATATGAAAACCATTTTCATTTACAAAATAAAAAAAAGTAAAACATGGTATTTATTTTTCTTTTTTAAAAAATGTATAGCTTGTAGAGGAAGCCGAAACTCAAATAATGGTCACGGCGGTGGAGAAGTCGTTGTCGCTGCATACGTATGACAAAAACATTTCGTTTTTTCATTCAGTAAAATGCTTTGTATAAAAAATATTCCTTTCGGATAAACGTAAAATTCAAAGGGTTTATACACCGTATAAAAGAAGGTTGTGTATAAAACAAAATATGCCTCAAGGAAAGGAGATTGAGATGAAGTCCCATACAAAGATCATTTTTTAATAAAATAGATCTATTATGTGTATTCACTCTAATTAAACATAAATAATGTAAAAATAAAAGATATAACATAATAATATCATGGCATAATTTGAGAGTAGGAGATTAACCCAAAGAATGTAATTTGGGTTAAGAAGTTCCCTTACCCCGGGTCCGATATGACTCGATCATTATATAATCTACTAAATAATAAACTTCAGTTAATTTATAATTTCTTAATAACCTTTTTCAAGTTCATTATTCCTTATATATCACTTATTACCATGTCATGTACACTATGATATTATTTAAGTTAATAACGGTCGTTTTAACGATCATTGGTACTTGAGTAAAAAATAAACTCTTTATAATTACAAGTTGTTCATGTCATAAGATATCCATTACATCCAGAATTATATTCATGATGTAGATATCATATATATCATATATATTCAGTATATTCATGAATTTATAATATTACATAACTTTTAGAGGTAAGAAATGAAATGCACCGTTCATGGAGACGGTAAGCCGTACGTATGCATGAACGCTACATCCATTTCTATTTAATATTTACTGTAATTAAAACATAATGATACATAATGGTATTTTAATTACAGTATGTTATCATATATAATATCATTAAATATAACCTTTATACGTACCACATATGGTATTAACGAATCAAATCACTTTGAG
The DNA here is from genome assembly GCA_963277665.1 of Viscum album. Lineage (NCBI taxonomy): Eukaryota > Viridiplantae > Streptophyta > Magnoliopsida > Santalales > Viscaceae > Viscum > Viscum album. The sequence continues at coordinate 137,063,164 of OY728121.1, read as the reverse complement.
GGGGCAGTAGGCCGCATTTCCTAAAATGAAGATATCGTGTATACCCATTATGGAATCCATAAAGGTATGCCATAAATGAAAAATACATAAGCTTAAGGAAACCATAAACATATTATATATCATATATAAATATATTTAAATATTAATGGACACCTTTTAAGGTGTTAGAAGAATATTGAACAATCATCGTTTCGTGAGGCAGAAATTCACCATCCACGGAAACAGTATGTTCTTTAACCATTAGATGGAGGTGTGTGTAAGTGTTGAAAGAATACATCATATAACAACAAACTAGTATATGGATTATACTTTTTTTGTTACAAGAGATATGATTAAAAATATTTTAGGGGGTTGGAGAAGCAAAAATAAAACAAAAGAACACAAGTGAAGACATTACCTTAAAAACGGGTAACTATTTTTGAATTGAACTCAAAGGCATCCTTGGGAAGACTTCTGTCCAATGTGAGGCTTCTAGGAGTAATATACGGATGTGGAGAGACAAAATGAGTAGGGTTTGGTAGAGCCAAATTCTTGAGAGGTGTGGGTAAGGAGGTAGAGGTGGGGGCCTTTTATAAGAGGAGAGGAGGGGCACTCATGGAAAGTTATAAAAGGTTACTTTATTTTCAAATGATTTTCGGATTTTAGAGGTCCCACATTGATTTATATCAAGGATACGGTGATAAGGGTTCTAAATAAACTCATCTAATAGGTATTTGACTAGTGTATGTCTTAGAAATTACATTATCTTTTCATTTTATTTAAATCGTTGATAAATGAGGTAATCGCTGTATCAACATGATGTCATTAGTAATTTTATTTATTTAATGTCTAAAAATTATAAATAAAATATAATGATGTAGGAAATCTATTTATATTTCTAATTAATATTTATAGGCAAACAGATCATTTATTTATAAAAAATTAAAAATGTTTTACTCCGGTGATACATTCTTTGTTATATTTAACATTCTTTAAAAATAAAAAGATAAAAAGTCACTTTCACAAAAAAGTGACTCCATGAGGTCCCAATGATTATCAAAAAGAATCCAATGGTCGGACATGAGACAACCAGTAGAATTATGACACATTTTGGTGTAATTTTTTATTATTATGATATTATTTTATTATCGTTAACTACCCGATTACTCATTAATCAATATAATTAATGATAATTACCGTCGTTACTATTCATAATGTCTAAAAAAGAGTCTTGATTACATAATTTGGACATTCTGATTCCAAATATGTAATAAATTTTACCAAATTCCAAACACAGAAAATGAAATAAATAATTAAAAAAATTTCCCGTTGTAAAAACAAATAGTAGGTTTTTTGAAACAATATCTATGAAACATTTGGCATTTGTTTATGCCCAATTCAAAAGTAAAATTAATCCTAATGACCAAAATTGGATTATATGGTAAAAATATATTCAGATTACATTTTAATATTAAATACAAATATAATCTGACAGTATAATTAAATTAGATGAAAAAGCAGTTTTGATGTAAAATGCAGTATTTTTCACTATTCATTAAAAAATGAACATTGTCAGAAAAATACCAAAAATTTATCCAATTTAAATTTCAATATTACAATCATAAAATATATGTGTATTTTGAAAAATAGAGATTATAAAATTGTCAATAGTTTGATATAAAATGGTTTCCCCTCAAAGGGCAGTAAAACAATCTTTTAAAAATATTAGTGTATTCCATGCTTAAGATTGTATTTGTTTTTCATTTTAAGCCTCTAAAACACTATCTAATTCTTTAATAGACATAGATAAAAATATCTATTAATCATTACATACATGGGATGTTACATCTTTCCCCCATTATAAAACTGCATCCCCGCAATTTATTTACATATCGAATAAGTGGGGGTATTTATCCCTCATAGCATTTTCAGATTCCCATGTTGCCCCTTCACTCATGTGGTTTTTCCACAAAACCTTTACTTGATTAATCACCTTATTCCATAACACTTTCTCCCTGTGGTCAAGAATCTGAACTGTTTGTTCCTCATAAGATAGATTCTCTTCCAACTGAACTACCTCGGGACTCAAAACATGAGATGGATCTGGCATTTACTTTCTCAACATCAAAACATGAAAAACATTGTGTACTTGTGATAAAATCGGAGGTAAATCCACTCGGTATGAAACTGATCCAACTTTATCCAAAATTTCATATGGTCCAATGTACCTCAGACTCAGCTTTCCTTTCTTACCAAATTGCATCACACTTTTCCATGGTGATACTTTGAGAAAAACCTAATCACCTACCTCAAAAGAGAGATCATTCCTCATGTTGTCGGAAAAACTCTTCTGCCTGCTTTGAACTGTTCTCATGTGTTTCTGTATCAGCTGAACTATTTCTGCCAACTCTTCTACAAATTCTGGTCCCATCAGCATCCTTTCACCCACTTCAACCCAAAAAGCTGGAGTTTGACACCGCCTCCCATATAACGCCTAAAATGGTGCCATTTGAATATTGGAATAAAAACTGTTATTCTAAGAAAAATCAACCAATGAAAGATGTTGGTCCAAACTTCCCTGATAATCCATCGAACAAGCACATACCATATCCTCCAAAGCCTGGATTGTTCGTTCTGACTACCCATCTGATTGAGGATGAAAAGCTATATTAAATTTTAATTCAGTACCCAACGACTTCTAAAGGCCTTTCCAAAAGTTAGAAGTCAACCTGGGATCACGATCAGATACAATAGACATGGGAACACCATGCAACCTGACAATGTCTTTAAGATACAAACAGGAATGTTGATCTAGGGAAAAATTATCTCGTATAGAAAGGAAATGAGCATATTTAGTCAAGAGATCAACAATAACCCAGATTGCATTATTACCTCGTGGTGTCTTAGGCAATCCCACAATGAAGTCCATGGATATATTTTCCCATTTCTAATCTCGCACTGCTAATGGTTGAAACATCCCTTTCGATAAATGTCGCTCTGCTTTAACTTATTGACAAGTCAAACACTTCACTTTAAAATCAACAATATCACTTTTCATTCCATCCCACCAGTAATACACCCGCAGATCTCTTTACATCTTAGTACTGCCAGGATGAACTGAAAACGGAGAACTATGAGCTTCACATAACAACTCTCTCTTCAAATGTGAATCACAAAGCACATACAATCTCTTTCCAAATCTCAAAACACAATCATTATCAATGTTAAATTCGGGCAACATACCCTTCTGAACGAGCTCTACCTTTTTCTGACACTCATTGTCTTGCTTCTGTGCTTGCTTGATTCTGTCTGATAGATAAGATTTCACTGATACCTGAAACAAAACATAAGGAAATCCTACACCAACAACATCAATTCCAAAGTTCATCAAATCCATAACCAAAGGATCTCATTCCAAATGAAACATTGTTAATGAAGCATTAATTTTTCGACTCAAAGCATCAGCCACATTATTTTCTTTTCCCGGTTGGTAATGAATTATACAATCATAATCCTTGAATAATTCTATACATCTCCTCTGTCTCCTACTCAATTATTTCTGATTGAATATATACATTAAATTTTTTTGATCGTTATATATTTCACACTTTACTCCATACCAATGATTCCTCCAAATTTTTAATGAAAAAACAACAGTAGCTAATTCCAAATCATGTGTAGTGTAATTTACCACATCAGTTTTCAACTATCATGAAGCATAAGCAATTACCTGATCAATCTAAATTAGGACACAACCAATTCCTTTCAATGAAGCATCACTGTAGATAAAAAACTCACCATTCCTGGAAGGTAGTGCAAAAACTGGAGCATTCACCAATCTTATTTTCAGTTCCTGAAAACAATCATCACATTATTTTGTCCAGATAAACTTAACACCCTTCCAAGTTAGCTTAGTCATTGGACTAGATAACCATGAAAAATTTCTAACAAACCTTCAGTAATATCCTTCCATGCCATGGAAGCTATGAATCACAGTTACATTTGTGGGTTTTGGCCATTCTACAACAACCTTTGTTTTTTCGAATCAATAGTTATCCCATATTTAGAAACAATATGACCATGGAAAGATATTTGTTTCAACCAAAACTCACACTTGCTGAATTTCCCATACAATTTCTTTTATTTTAAGGTTTGCATAATAACCCTTAAATGTCTTTCATGCTCCTCTTTAAATTTAGAAAACACCAAAATATCATCAATGAAAACCACCACAAACTTATCCAAGAACTCATGGAAAATTCTATTCATTAAGTCTATGAATACAGCATGTGCATTGGTTAGCCCAAAAGGCATTACTACAAATTCATAATTCCCATATCTTCTACAAATCACGGTCTTCAAAATATCTTTTTCCTTTACCTTCAACTGATGGTACCCCGTTCTCAGGTCAATTTTTGAAAAATACTGAGCTCCCTGGAGCTGATCAAACAAATCATCGATATGAGGCAATGGATATTTTCTCTTAATAGTGATGTTATTCAAGGCTCTATAATCAATGAAAAGTCTCATAGAACCATCATTATTTTTAAAAAATAAAACAGCAGCACCCCATGGTGTTGTGCTAGGTCAAATGAATCCTTTCTATAATAAATCATGCAATTTCTCCTTCAACTCTAAAAGTTCAATTTGAGCAATTCGATGAGGGGGTTTTGAAATTGGCTTAGCATCATGAACTATTTCTATAGAGAACTCAACTTCTTGATTTGGTATTATTCCAGGAAACTCATCAGGGAAAACATCAGGATACTCATTTACCACTAGCACATCATTAATCTGAACAGTTCCCTTATTTTCAACAATATGTGCAAGGTGACATTCATTTCCATCTTTTACAAGTTTCTCGGCCTCTTGGTACGTTATCAATAGTAAGGGTTCATTCTTGTACACAAACTGAAATTCTTTCTAAAATGAAACTTCTTTAGCTCTATAGTCAATATTAGCATGGTAAATAGAGAGACAATCCATACCCAGGATAACATCAAACTCTACTAGAGGTAAAACAATAAGGTTTTCAAGTATGTTATTTCCACCGGTAAGGATAGGAAGATTCTTATAAATTCTTTTTGCCTCAACATTTCCCCCATATGTTTTTACCAAAATTTTAGGAGTCATTTCTTGAGATTGTATTCCCATTTTACTAGAAAAGTTTTCAGATATGAAAGAATGTGTAGACCCCGAATCAAACAACACACTGACTTAATCTGAAAATACAAACAATGTACCTGATACAACTTCATTTTATGGCCCGACATCTGCTCAAGTAGTTGCAAATGATTTCAACACCCCTTTCTGCTTGTAGGCTAACTCCTTCCCATCACTCAAGTTCTTTGTCGGACACTCGTTAGCATAGTGACCCATCTCATTGCACTTAAAACATTTCACTAACTGCAAGTCAAATTTGGACTTACCATCACCATGATCTTTTTCAGTGCAATCACGAGCCTTATGTCCTATATTTCCACATGGGTAGCACTTTCCAGAATTTAGAAGACATTCCCCAGCATGCCTTTTACCACATTTATCACAAACTGGAAACATAGTTTTCTTACCGTCATACATTTTTCAATAATTCTTTACTTTCTCCTTCCACCTCGGTCTCTTCTTATGTTGATTGTTATAGAACACTTGATCATCATCAAACTCCATTTCCACCTTCTCATCACATCGAACAAGATTTTCATAACTTTCGAACTCATAAGAAGATAATTCCATTCGATATTTTGGCTTTAATCCTGAGTAAAAATGATTGATTTTACTATCAAGGTCTCGGATGAAATTTGGATCATACCTTGACAATAGAGTGAACCGCTCTTCATAAGCAGCCACCGAGTCTTCATCTTGACTCAATTCCAAGAATTTTTTTTCCATCCTATGTCGAGAGGCCTTAGGAAAATAATTCTCAAGAAACATACCTTTAAATTCATCACAGTCGAGAGCATCAATCTCATCAGCATCCCTGATATTTTTAACCTTCTACCACCACTGATCTGCCTCACCCTCCAAACAGTAAATAGCAAGACTAACCTTTTGATTGTCTGAACACCCCATGACATCGAAAATATTCTCCAGTGCTTCAATACACACTTCACATTGAACATGGTCAGATGATCCTCTGAATGATGGGGGATGTTGCCTCATGAAATGTGCCACCACTGACATGTTCCTCTACAGTTTATTTGGCTGATCTCGTGCATGGATACCGCCACTATTTATCGCTTGAGTCAACTGTGCCATTACTGCAACAAATTGTTCAGTTCCAATTCCGACCATCTCAGGATGATGATTCGAAAGGTTATTTCCTTCTATATGCATTCCTGCCAGTGCATCCCTATTTCCTCTACAGAAAACCATTCTGAACAATCATGTCTTATATGAAGGAACATGGTAATCTTCAAATTCTATATCATTTCAATTTGACCATAAATTGTTTTTAATAATAATTTAATAAAATTATAACTCCTAATGTTATCTAAATCGTCCTCTGATACCAACTATAAACCCCATCCTTAAACCTTACTTAATCATGAGTTAATACAAGATTACACATTGAGGATATTTTTAGGTTTAGAGTTTTAGAGAATTAGATCATTAAACCAGAATTACATTCCACATATAAACAAAGTGGTTAAATAAGAGATAGTATTAATTTCTTCCCATCAATGGAAACATATTTAAAATAAAACATGGATTCTTTCTTTACACTTCCTTGGCACTATCATCACATCATGTACCATTCCCTTGACCTGTGAAAATCATTTCAAAAAAACCTGGTATGAGCATAAAAAGCTCAGTAAGGGATATGAAAATATGGAATGGAAAAATGAGTACATGTATACATAAGAATCAATGAAATAATACTTTACTCATAAACCATAAGCACTTTAACATACCTCATCAAATCATGACTTTGTCAAAGAAATCATAAGACATAAAGATAACTTGTGGCATTCATAACATTCTTACGTAGGGAGTAACCCTCTTGGTTAAGTTTGGAATACCCCTCAAAGTATATTCCCTAGATATTTTCAGAGAATCAATAAAGTTTAACTCCTTCGCGTTACCCAATGCAATGTAGATCTATATCAGGCTCACTCGCCCATAGTCTATCACGGAACCACATGTCTTCATAATAATGCCCATGAACTATAACATAATCGTATTACATAAAACATGCATAAAGGAAACATAACATTTCCACTTTTCAATCACATGATATCAATACAACTCATTGATATAAAAACATTATGAAAACCATTTTCAATACCAATATAAGAGAAAAGTAAAACAATGTATTTATTTTTCTTTTTTTAAAAAAGGGTATAGCTTGTAGAGGAAGCCAAAAATTAAATAATGGTCACAGCGGCGGAGAAGTCATTGTCGCCGCATAGGTACGACAAACACATTCCCTTTTGTCTTTTAGTAAAAATCATTGTATAAAAAAGATTCCTTTCGGATAAACATAAAAGTCAAAGGGGTTTATACACCGTATAAAAGAAGGTTGTGTATAAAACACAATATGCCTCAATGAAAGGAGATTGAGACAAAGTCCCATACAAAGATAATTGTTTTAAATAAAATAGATCTATTATGTGTATTCAATCTAAGTACACATAAATTAAGTAAAAATACAGGATATAACATAATAATATCATGACATAATTTGAAAGTTGGAGATTAACCCAAAGAATGGAAATTGGGTTAAGAAGTTCCCTTACCTCAGGTACGACTTGATTCAATCATTTTTTAATCTACTGAATAATAAAATTGAGTTAATTTATACTTTCTTAAGAACCTTTTTCAATTTCATTAATCCTTTTATATTACTTATTACCATGTCATGAACAATATGTTATTATTTATGTTAATAACGGTCATTTTAACGATCAATGGTACTTGAGTCAAAAATAAACTCTTTATAATTACAAGTTGTTAATGAGGTAAGATATCCATTATATCCAGAATTATATTAATGATGTAGATATCATATATAACATATATATACAGTATATTCATGCATTTACAATTTTACATAACATTTAGAGGTAAGAAATGAAATACACCGTTCATGGAGACGGTAAGCCGTACGTACGCATGAACGCTACTTCAATTTATATTACATATTTAATGAAATTAAAACATAATGATACATAATAGTATTTTAATTCCATTATGGTATCATATATAATATCATTAAATATATCCTTTATATGTACCACATATGGTATTAACGAATCAAATCACTTTGAGGGGGCGGTAGTCCGCACTTCCTAAAATGAAGATATCGCGTATACCTATAATGCAAGCCATAAAGGTTTGTCATAAATAAAAATTACAGAAGCTTAAGGAAAAAATAAAAATAATATATATTTTATATAAATATAGTTACATATTAATGGCCACCTTTGAAGGTGTTAGAAGAATATTGAACAATCATCGTTTCGCGAGGCAGAAATTCGCCATCCATAGAAACAGTATTTTCTTTAACCATTAGATGTAGGTGAGTGTAAGTGTATCTCTAATCCTTCTTATAACAACATACTATTATATTTAATATACTGGTTTTGTTAAAAAATAAATGAATAAAAATAGTTTAGGGGGTTGGAGAAGCAAAATAAAACAAAAGAACACAAGTGAAGACATTACCTTAAAAACAGGTAACTCTTTTTTGATTTGAGTTCAAAGGCTTCATTGGGAAGACTTCTGCCCAAAGTGAGGCTTCTAAGAGTAATAAAGGGATGTGGAGAGTAAAAATTAGAATGTTTTTTCTGAGCCAAAGTCGTGAGTGGTGTGGGTAAGGAGGTAGAGGTGGGGCATTTATAAGAGGAGAGGAGGAGCACTCTTGGAATGTTATACAAGGTTACTTTATTTTCAAATGATTTTCAGATTTTAGAGGTCCCACATTGATTTATTTCAAGGATATGGTTATAAGGGTTCGAATTACACTCATCCAATAGGTATTTGACAAGTGTAAGTCTTAGAGTTTAAATTATCTTTTCATTTTTTTCAAATCGTTTATTAATGAGTTAATCACTGCATCATTATGATGTCATAAATAATTTAATTTATATAATGTATAAAAATTATAAATCAAATATCATGATGTAGGAAATATTTTTAGCATTCTAAAGACTATTTATAGTCCAAATTATCCTTTATGTAAAAAAAAATTAAAAATGTATTACTCAGGTGATACATTCTTTCTTATATTTAACATTCTTTAAAAATAAAAAGATAAAAAGTCACTTTCACAAAAAAGTGATTCCATGGGGTCCCCATGTTTGGCACAAGGCATCCAATGGTCGGCCATGAGACAACCAGTAGAATTAGGATGCATGTTGGTGTCATTTTTTATTATTATGATATTATTTTATTATCCTTAACTACCCGATTACTCATTAATCAAGATAATTAAAGATAATTACCGTCATTACTATCCATAATGTCCAAAAACAAAAGATTCTTGATTACATAATTTGGACCCATGATTCCAAAAATTTAATCCATTTTACCAAATTCCAAACACAGAAATTGCAATAATTAATTTAAAAATAATTCCCGTTGTCAAAACAAATAGCGGGTTTTTTTGAAACAATATCTATCTAAATTTTGGCATTACTTTATACCCAATTACAAAGTGAAATTAATCCTAATGACCACCATTGTATTAAATGGTAAAAATATATTCAGATTACCCTTTAAGACCATTTAAAAAGATAATATATCTGTATAATTAAATTAGATGAAAAAACAGTTTTGATGTAAAATGCAGTATTTTTCACTATTCATTAAAAATGAACATTGTTACCAAAAAGTTATCCAATGTTCATTTCAATGTCCCAATAATAAATAATATGTTTATTTTGACAAATATAGATTATAAAATTTTCAAGAGTTTTATCTAAAAATGGTTTTCCATCAAAAGGCAGTAAAACAATCTTTTAAAAATATTAGTGTATTACATGCTTAAGATTGGAATTATTTTCATTTTAAGCCTCTAAAACACTATCTAATTCATTAATAGACATAGATAAAAATATATATTATTCATTAATTACGTGGGATGTTACAATATTGGACTCAATGATTATTATATTCTATTACACATTTTCAATGTTTATTTCAAATAAAATTATAACCATAATATTATTGACATTATTATGTTTAAAATAAATTATTTAAATGGTAAAATTAATTTTATTTTATGTAATGTTTTGAAAATAGTTTTTCAAAGAGAAAAAAATATTTTCCTCAATAATTTTAATTAATGATTACCAAATCATCCTTTGAAATATTAAATGTTAATTAAAATTAAAATGAATTTGAAAATATTTTTATATTAAACCACTATAGTTTAATAGAAAACATATTTTCATCCATTAATTTTTTATATGATTTATATTCAAAAATAAGTTCCAATATATGACGAAAAAATTTGATGTTACATAATATTATAGTGGGATATTATCCATGGATAACATTATTAATCTTCCTCATAATTGATTTTGATAAAAATTTGTTTGTGAATCTCGTCACTTGTTAATGTGTTAATATAATAGAAAATTCAATGGAAATCTACTTCTTTTTCATGGGTAATTATATGATGAAATGTTGAATTGATTATGAAAATTTTCTCTTTTTTAAATGTTATAATGTTATTAAATGTTTACAAAACCCACATCACTTCATGGGTTATGATATGTTGAATGATTTATGATGATTTGGCACAGATAAAAATGTTATTCACTTTGAAAATTTTAGGGGGATGTATATCAATATAATGAAATGGTTAAACATTTATCTCAAGAGATAATGATTGGAATCATGAAGATGAACATGAAAAAATAGGTGGAATCTGTTTTTCTTAATCCCCAATGAGAAACATGTGCCTGATAATTCACTATAAAAAATGGATATGAGTCTTGATCTAAAATATTTATGGTATTTCAAATAACAATTACATATGAGTAATTATTCTACATTTATTATGGTTACACTATTTTATGACATAATATTATGGTTCAAGATTGATTTTTGAAGTTTATGACTCTATTAGACAATGTATTCAAAAATTATAAAATTTTATTTTATGACACATGTAAAGAACCTATCCATAGTATCCTAGTGTCAGTGCCTAACAATATTACATTGGTAGGATTTCATGACTTTTGTATCCCAAATGAATGAATAGTTTAGTTGTTTTGGATAACCATATAATAACAATACTTTTACAATAAAAAATTTAAAGGAACAAAAATATAGACATTCCTTTGGAAAAATCCATAACATCAATATTATCAATGAAATTAATTCACAATATTCATCTTCACTTCTTGTGGAATAATAAAATATAATGAATTGGTGATCATTGATTCTCTGTAAAGTATTTTTTTATCAAATTATATCATAAACATAAACACTAGGTTATGTGAACAAATACAAACACATACAAATTATCACATGTGTTATCAATTAATAATATAAATTTGATGCAATACATAATTTCGGACACATTAAACATATCTTTGAGGCATCGTCTATGATGTCTGAAAATACATAGGTTCGACCTCACCCAAAATCAAATTATTCTATCCCCCATGAGACCTAATGGTTTATCATGTTGATATAAATTTCATCTCCCATTAAATAATAGGTCAAATTCCATCCTCGTATTAATTTTTTTAATCACAAACATCATATACATATGTTTTCTATAAAAAATCCTCAATCTGTAACCATAATTACAAATGATTTTGAGTAGTATAGTGAATGCAATCAAGATAAAACAACTATAGTTGAACTAATCAAAAACCATTTACAAAATATGTTGTATAAAAACATAATATATTAACTTCAATAATTTATAATCATCAATTTAGTTATAGATTAACATTCATTAATAATGACATCGAGGAATTCATAAGACTAATACACATTTTACTTCACAAATAAGTGTTATCTTATGAATTATTTTTTTTGTGATTGTTTTTACTAAAACTAAAATGAAAAAATCTATTTCTTAATAAAAAATTTATGATCATATAAAAATAATGATACCATGAACCTATTTTTGTTGACACACAAAAAAATTGTAAGAAATTGTGATGTTCACTTAAATTAGGATTTCACAAGTTAGAAGGGAACCAGGTAAAATGTTTATTTACCATTTAATAAAGATAGAATTATTTGGATATCTTAGTTTGAAACTCATAAAACATATATGTAATAAGAATAAAACACAAAGAACAATTATATTATGGTAAAGATGGTGAAATAATAATTCGATGTAAAAAATGATTGGTAGGGTAGAATCACATACATTATCTTTGAATGACTTGATCACATAACGATCACATCCTTGATAATAAAATAAAATCAGGAAAATTAAATAATTAATAATTATTTCTATAATTATTTGATTCATAATTTTTTATGAAATTTTTTTATGACAGTATTGATGAATTTTAGAGTTTAATTTCTTCATTTGGGAGAATTACATTTCCTTGTAATCATGATCGGTTCACTTGTTTATAAGTAATGGTGTTTATGAAAAATGGATATAATTATATATAATTGAAATTATACATTGTTAATTTTAATTTATAAGTTTCAATGGATATATTTATCATATAGTCTTATTATATTAGGATGAATCGTTATAGATGACATTTAGTGATAATCATTTAGATTATTATGACAGTTTTTTGATTATCATGAACTAGTGTTCTCGTAGAAGATGATTTCATATTTTATGTAAGAGAGAGAGAGAGAGAGAGAGTTTGGATATTAAAGAAGGACATTGTTTTAACATTATTAAATTAAATAATATAAATTATAGATGATCTATCATTTTAATTTCGATCGAGTATGTGAGTAGTGAATAATAAAGGAAACAACTTGAAATAAAATTTTAAAAAATCATGAGGGATTTACCTCATGAATACTCCACGTTTAGAATCTTATTACCATAATTCATATTTGTAAGTTGATGAGATCAAGAACATTTGGACATGTGGTAGGATCATAAGAAATTTATTGGGTGGATATTTTACATGTATCATGTCTTAGATATTTTTAGGAGAAGAAGGTGTGAGGGGTGGGTTTTATAGTGGAAGAAAAGGGTGATTTCACATTATGTTATTCATTATTTAATTATTTTTTCAAGAAAAATAATTGTATTGATTGATGTGACCATGTGATTTATAAACAATGGTTATTAAATCATCGAATCATCATCCATGACTTTTTAATTAATGTATTTATGATTTATTGAAAATTTTGGTATATTACAAATCACCAAAAAAATCACGTCTTTTAGATAAAATTACCGAAAATCATCGAACCCAATTTTCAACATGTAAAATATAATAATGAGCATCATTTGATCAAAATTATTTTTTAATCAGAATAAATTTTGATTTTAAATAAATTTATCACATTAATAAAAAATATTGTTTATAAAATTTAAACTAATTTTACAACACCCTAAAAAATTAAGTACGGTTATATTATATTATTGTATAATAATTTGAAAAAATAAATTTATTTATGAATAAATTTTATTAAAATTAATTTTAATTTAAATAAATTTACTAATTATAAATTAAAATTTTCACAAAAAAATCCTACACATAATTATTAATTTTTTTAATATTCCCTTACTTATACAATGATATATCTTACATTCATTAATATGATTCATAAATTTTATTTATATAATCATGAGTGAGGTTACTATTAATGAGATTGATTTACTATTCATAAGGGTCATATTATTAATCCTATGGTGAAGTACTTATTCACCATATATTTATGATGAACCTATAAGAATATAAATATCTTAAGGATAACAATCATTTATGTCTGTTTTTTGAATTTCAAGTCATAGAGGCTGAAAATTTATGTTTTACTACTAGATTATAATAGCAATTTTATTTTCACAGTGGATCCATTTTTCATTCATTACATTCTAATTTAACATTATTTTTGAAACATTGGTTAGTTTCATTCGTCTCCCTTTGAAAAACATTTGTCCCCAAAATTTCTAGAATGTTTCCTTATTAAATGATTTGGGAAGAAATGCATCACAAGATCCTCAGGATCCCACATAAAAATTCAACATTATAATTATTTCAAAATAACATTACCATCGGATTCATTAAATTCTTCAACACATGTTTTTAGAATAAAATATTCAGATAGTCTCTTCATAGTAAAATAAATCAAGTTCAAAATCAATCCCTTCAAAAGTTAGTACATGTGTCTCGTATATCATATAATTCCTTAACAAAAAGATGTAGAACACATTTTGTACAGATAAAAGTCTAAGAGGAATTTCTAAATAATAATCCACAACTCCAATACTATCTATAATATCAGATGTACCATTGTACCGAGGGATCAATCACCATTTGTTCTGAAATATTATTACTCCATTTAATGGAGATACATTAAAGAAAAAATGATCTCCCACTAGAAATTCACAATCATTCATTCTATTATTATCATAAAACTTTTTCCTTCATTATTATTCTTTAAAGTGGGTTTGAATAGTCATTTCATTCAATCTTTTTGAAACACATGATTTGGCCTTATAAGATTTACTTCAAAAAAATCATCCAAACATGTTGGTTTATGACATATTATTCCATAAAATACTTCATATGTTTCCAATTGAATACTAGAATGGATAATTTTGTTGTATAAAAACCGTACAAAAGGAAGATACTGATCCCACATGCAATGAAAATAATGTGGGCATAATCTAAACATGTCTTCAAAATTATGGATCTTCCTTTATGATTTCCCTTGAGATTGAGGATGATAAGCAATACTAAAATGAATATCAATATGCAAATATTTATGGAGAGTTTTCTAGAATGTTGATATAATTTTTTGATAATTATCATACACAATTGAGATATGATCTCCATTATGTCTTGAAACATCATTAATATTTATTCATGAATGGTTTTCTTGTGTCAAATCCCCCATTATTGTTAGTAAATGTGTAGATTTGGTAATTCAATTAACAATTAAAAATATTTCATCATTCATTATTAGAATTTTTTGTAAACAAACTATAAAATTCATTGTTATTTAATCCCTTTTTAGGATAGAATATGTATATGATTCATGACTCCACTAGGATGTAGTCTATTAGGCTTCACCGGTTGAAATACATAATAACTTGATATATAATCTCTAATTTCACACTTCATTTTATCCCACAGGAGATGTTCATCCAAACCACAACAAATCATAGTGATACTAGTTTTTATAGAGAAATTATGACAATTTTAATCATCCAATGACTACCTTTTTAGTTTAGTTATATATGGAACACATTTCCTTCTCCCATATTTTATAATTACATCATAACACACAATGTCTTGAAAATTCCAGTATAAATCATTTATTCTATGTGTCTTTAGAATAATTTGAAACTGATTATAATGTTATTCATATATTTTAGAGAATATAACTAAATAATACATATGTTACTCAAAAAAGTCATCAATAAATTGATTGAAAATATGTTGGATAGATCTATGAATACCAGTGGTTCATTAGTTAGTGTAAAATGAAATACTATAAAATAATAATCCCTATACATATATTCAAATTTTGTCATTTGAATATCTTCATTCCTAAAATGAAATTAATGATATATAGATAAATATTCATTAAATAGAAAAATTCGTGCTCCACAATATTGATGAAATAATTCATCAACGTAAGGAAGTTGATAAATATTCTTTATTGTACAAGCATTGATCTCCATGTTGTTAATGCACAAACTCATAAATCTCCCATTAATCATAACATAATGAAAATGAGCACCACATGGAGAAACACTAGGAAGTACAAATACATTATAACAAACTTCCTATAGTTGTGTCTTGATCTCTACAAATTCCACAAGGTCAATTCTAGAATGGCTCTCTGATGTAGTCCTAATTGCATGAAATAAATCAATATAATACTCAATTTCCCACATTGGATTATGTCAAAATAATTCATGTGGGAATATATCAACGTATTCCTACACATTAGGATAAATAATATTTGAATATCACTTTCCTAACACATATATATAGATTTATCTTTCTTCACATGATTTTTATTTTATAGAGACACTATTTGTGGATCAATATAAGAATCAAATGATGAAATTGTTTACAAAATGATAAGAGATTCTAAATAATTCTATAAAATTTTGACATCATTTTTATTAAATTATATTCACACATCATTATTTGATGTCTAATTCATTCCAAGAATTTAATAAAATTAAATCATGGGAATGATGAAAATGTCAACATGTAATGCCCATTTATGTGTCATAATGGGGAACTATCGATATCTCTTTGTTAAAATGGAACATCCCTTAGGGTTTTGGACTGAAGAATCCTTCATTATAAAAAAATTGGAATTTATAATATTAATTGATAATTTTTAAGATATAAGTGAATGTGATGATTCATAATTAAACAATGTATTGGTTGAGTATGAGGAAATGATTTGAGTATCTACAAACACAAATTTTGGAACGTCAACATTAACAGTCAAGATTCCATTTTCATAGACATTCTCCCTTAGAATTCACTATGTAATTTTTCCTTGATGCGTAGGATAATAATTGGAATTATATCCCATCTTATTACAATATTTGGGTAATCAATTTTTAGCGTTATTCATTCCCTAAAAATCATGTAATCGGTAGCCTCCATCTCTACATTAATAATAGTCTCATTTTCATTTTATGTAGACTCTAGGTTATTTATTTTCACATGTATCACATATTCAAAAAAGCTGTATTTATTATTCCCATTATAAAATATTTTTCCACCTCCCTCATTTTTTTGGAATTCACATAATATCTTATGACACTAAGAATTTTTTCTCTTTCTTGATAGGAGATTAGATGATATATTTATATCATTTGAATGTATGGGATAACCATTCCTTTCTACGGAATTGTATTATTCTATATAATAATCAATAAATATTGTTCCTTGGATTATGTCTTTTTTAGGAATTACAGAAATTCCTTTTAAAATTAGTATCAAACATTACCAAATTTTCTACCAAATTTTGTTTCACGCTAAATAATTGCCTCTATATATTCACTCACTATTCTCATGGAAAATAAATTTTTTAACAATATTTAATAAGATTAACTTCATTGTATTTATTCTATTTCCTCCTCCTCCTTCATGTTTGGAACTAACAGACACAACTGATCTACATATCCAGATAGATGAAAAACAACCATGAAATCATTGTCTCTTTCATTACATTCCAATGTAATTAATATCATCTCTATTGAACTTATACACTACCTTGTTATGGATGATTTTTATGTAATACTGAATTATACATGATATTTTTACATAAGTCATTATAATATTTCTCCCCTATATCTTGAATCAGGATACTCCATACAAGAAATGATATTATTCATAACCTGAGTTAACTATCTCATTATGGTTATATGTTGTTGATCACCAGTCGCAACATAAAAACCTACACCAATAACTTATATTAAAGGTCGATATATAAACGGGATATGTGCATTTTGGTAGTTTCCATTCATTACACTATGTGGAATTTCAATATAATGACATACATTAATCTATGTGGTGAGTCATAATTTTAATGTAAAACTATATAATCATTTAACATAAATTGTAATTTTTGGCCTATTTAATCTGATTATCATAATCACAAATTCATTTAAGTCATATTTAAATATAAATCATTCATGATGATTTTAAATGAAAATGTGATATATACTATGAATATACCATAATAGTGTCCAACTAGATGCACAGTAAGGCATATATTTGTGTACCATGTATCCCAGAGTCAGGCTCAGAACACCTTCTCATAGTTGTAACTCCTAGGAACAGCTGTTCCATAATTGCTACCACATTTATTGTAATGACTTGGATTTTTTTAGGTAGATGCACGTTATCCTTACCTAACCATAATTAAATGATATTATTTTATTATTATCCAAAATCTTTATCCTCGTATTTATTTCCCCAATCAACATTTTCTAAATCTAAAATCAAGGGATTCTACTAAAATTCACATGATACAAAGTGTAAGGACCCTAAACCAATTTTCTTTAAGTTTTTAACTTAATTTATTACATTGGAATGATTATATAAAATTATTTCCCCAAATTACAAAATAATTTAGTATTTATGAAAAAAAAAGATAGAAACATATGTTTTACATTATAAAACTGAAAGGAAAAACAATATAGAAATTCTATTTAAAACTTCAATAACACCTATTATATCCCTTTAATTCATTCATATTATTCATATATGCATACTTGAAAAAAAACATAATTATGGGGTGATATCATGTATTAGTAATGGTATGTAATGAAATGTAATATTTAATAAATTTAATAACTATGAATTGTGAACAACTATAAACACATGACATTAAAAAAATACTGGAGAATAATATGGTAGGGTTGAAAGTAGATTTTATAAATTCATATAATTTTTTATATTATAATGAAAAATAACCATTTATATTATAGTAGTATGAAAATAAAATGGATTATCAATTGATAATATAATAATAACGAAATGCATAATTGTCAAAAGTGGAAAAAAACCATTAGATCCTTAGCCAAGATGTCATAGAATACTTACTATGTCCTCAAACAAAACAAAAATCTTTTTTGTCTTATGATACATACCATGAAATAGATGGGATAATGAAATCCAAAAAACTCCCATTATGATTTCTATTCATTGTATATATGATTAGGAATAAACATTAACTCTTTATACATATGTAGTGTAAAAACATTCCCCAATCTATAAATATAATTAGTAACCATTCTATGTAACATCCCATGTAAATAAAGAATATTAAATTTTCATATTATTTAATATTTCTGAATTAAATATTAATTTTACTTTAAATGCGATTCTATGTTTGATGGTGTACCTGACACACAAAATTGTGTTTCTCTGAAAATCTATGGATTCACACAAGGCTAAGTCATACTGAAAAATAATAATATAATATTTTGTAAATGGTAGTTAATGCCTACACATTGTATTGGATAGAATGAAGCGAAATAACTATAATATTAATACACATGTTTGTTAAATGTTTTTACATTTATCGAATAAATGTTATAGTTTTAAAATCTGAATGAATCCATTTTAAAGCTAAATACTCTAATATTTTTCATATAATTTATTTAAATAGATATATTCTTAATATGATTATTTAAAAGGGTAATTAGATTATATTTTTTCCATTTTATCTAAATTTTTTAATTGGAATTAATTTAACTCTTAAATTTAACATAAACAATGGTCAATCTTTTTATAGTTCTTAATTTTTAAAAAACATGTTTTTTATTTTGACAAAAAATATTAATATTAAATTTTATGTGGCCACTAATTTGTTTTGAATTTGGAAAAATGGAATCCATATTTGGAATTAGGAGGTCAAAATTGTGTAAATATATTAATTTTATTTTTGGGCATTATGAATATTTACTTAAGTAAATATTTTATTTATCATGGATAATGATTAAATCTTATATAAAAGTGTAAAAAATTATTATAATAATATTTAATTACACTAACATGTTTCCTAATTCTATTTGATAATACATGTCTGACAATGATCTTCCTTAGGTTGATTTTGGGACACCATGGATCCACTTGTATGTGAAAATGACACATTATATTAATAAATTTAATGTATGTACAAAAATAACATAAACATATATATTTTTTTAAAAGAATAATATATGGGATTATATTTGTGATATCTTCGACTATAAATATTCTTTTTAAATATAAAATGATTTCGTACATGACAGTATATTATTTATTCTTTTAAGACATTAAATATACAAATTTAGTTATTACACAATGGTGCTGCATTAATTGAATTAATGAATTTTTTTCGAAATAATCATGTTGTATGGTAATTTTTATAAACTCCTGATATGAATAATATTAAAATTGACATTAAAGTGTTTTTAAATCAATCTATCTTTTATTAAAGGATGAAATAGTCTTTAAAATATAATATTTGGAATAATTACATATATGATGTTACAAATTTTAATAATGATCCATTTTGGGTCTCTTTGAATTTTATTGTAAATATAGTAGCCATATAGTATGAATATATAAGAAGACATGACAAAAAGTTAAATATTTTAACAAATTGTTAAATAAAAAAGATAAGTATTAAAAAATAACCAAAACATGTCCAATTGTTATTATATGAATTTATTTCGAAATATATGTACCTTATCATCTAATTAAATATGTTTTAAAACCATTGAAATTGAAAATCCTTTTATAGTAAAATAATACTTTCAATCATTCTTAAAGAGCCCCTCCTCCCTCTTATAAATGGAAACCACCTCTTACTGATTTCTCAATCCTCTTAAGCCCCTTGGATCATCCAAAATCTACCCAAATAAGCTACATACATACCTCTATTCCTCCTATAAGTTACTCATTAGGCATAAAGAACTTCAAAAAATCTATTTTCTTCAAACAATATGGAGTTACCTAATTTAAAGTAGATTAAAGGGTGAATGAGTCAAGTCACACACAATGTAAGAGAACATATTAACCGAATTTCAATTATTTGGGTTAATCATCTATTACATTTTAATGATGTTATTTGATTATTTGAGAAAATATTTTTTATATGTTATCATGTACTTATACTTGAAATATGTGTTCATACAGTGAATACACAAAATAAAACTATTTTATTTACTATATTATCTTTGTAAGGGGCACCGTCTCAATCTCCTTTGAAAGAGGAATATTTTCATTTAAACACAAATTTATTTTGTACTATGTATAAACCCATTTGACGAAAAATTAATTTTTTATTTCCAAACACATTTAAGGGAAAGTGAGTACCCATGACATCAAGACAAAAAAACAAAAAAACATCTCCAACATACTGAAACACAAGTACAAAAACAATACTCTCCACAAAAGAGATGCACCTATCAACAACTAAAATCCATAAAATTCCACATCCATTGTCTCATCGCAGCATGGCTAGCTGACTCATGCCAAAGAGTAGAAAAATGGTACTGATGGCCATAGCCATACCCCATTATTCTTCCGATTACGAAAAGCCATTAAAGGGGAAAACCACTTTTTCTTGTTCCACATATGAAACATATTTTTGTTGAAAAAGTTGTAGAATACCTTGAGCCATGACATTTCTAGAAAAAAACAGACATCACATCAAGAATACAACCATTGTAAAGACAACATACCACCTTTTTGAAGGCATCACTACCAAGTGAGATCACTCAATTTGTGCACATAATAAACCGACATCGAATCATTTTCAACCTAAAATTAATATGGTCTTCAATGAATATTCAACAATCAACTACACACAACTTGTTTGATCCCATTGAAAATATGTACATCTTGAAAAAAAAAGTATATTTAAGCATTATGTTTGAGCACAACTCACCGTGAACTAAATTCTCAAACATTGAAAATCTATCACCAGTCACTATAGCTGAAGGCGGATACTAACATCGTCGTCACTAGGCGCCACCAAGACCACAAAACAATCAATCAAAAAAAATAGCAAAAAATGTTCAATAACACAAACCAGGTCAGAAAAAGGATCCACTTGAACCCCATATCTCTAGATGAAGTCCCCTCCTCATGCCACAGAAGCATATCCAGATCCCACCTGCGACCTTAAAAATTTCACTCAGAGACCATATCCTCCCTATACACCCAATGAAATCATGAACC
Organism: Viscum album; assembly: GCA_963277665.1. NCBI lineage: Eukaryota > Viridiplantae > Streptophyta > Magnoliopsida > Santalales > Viscaceae > Viscum > Viscum album. The sequence continues at coordinate 137,041,358 of OY728121.1, read as the reverse complement.
GCGATGGAAACCCACAGCCCACAATAACTAGAACTCACACCCTGGACCAAAACAAGAATGCCATGGGGAACGCTAGCCAGTTTGAACGATATTTCAAGATTAAATCTAGACACCAATGAGGTTTGTGTAGGATGTTGATCTCGTAATGTTTTTAAAATGAAAAATAATTACCTTTTACCATTTTATGTATTTTGTTATTGAAAATGGATTCGATAATGGATTGATTATGTCAATATATTAAAATGATATATAGGGATTTCAATGTGGATATGTTGTATATACATTATGTTTTTAATTTGTTTTTAACATGTTATAGTTCTAGGGAATTGTTTATGTATATGGGTGGTTTAGTGATAATCCTTGGGTAGGTGAGCCTGAGATAGATCTCGAATTCATTTGGTTATGTGATGGAGGTAAATTATAATGTTTCTATGAAGATATTTAGGGAATATACTATGATGGGTATTCCAAATGTAACTCCCAACATAGGTATAAAAGCTACAACGTAAGTATGATATGGAGGACACATGATACCATCATGATTTAGGTTTTCCATATTTTAATCATGAATCTTATGATATTTTTTGGTATGTTAACGATTGTAATGTATGATTACATTGAAATGTATGTATTGATGGAATAATGTTTTCTTTCATTGTTTTTAACCCTTCCTGGCCTTTTTATGATCATCCAACTTTTTGAAATGTTTTTAACCAGACATAAAGATTAATATAGTCAAGGATGAGATCATGGAAACGTCAGGGTGTGTAAATCATGTAACTAGACATGTTTCTTTTTTTAGACTTTTTAATTTTTTACAAAAAAAATAATTAGAGTAGAAGTGTCTAATTTTTAATTTTTGATATGTAACATAATAGTTATGGCCTAGTTCTCTAAAACACTCTAATTGAATGTATTTTCAATTTGAGTTCTTGACATAACTCATGATTATTTATTTTTTATGTCTCGATCCTTATAGTTGTTATCAAAGGTCTTTTTAGAAATATTTTGGGATATGATGTTTTTGTTAGACACATGGTTAGTCTATATGTCTACTCCATAAGTTAAATCCATATTTTGTAACTATTTAATATAACCGAAATTCTTTTAAAAATGGAAGGCGGAGGATATCAAACATCATTCTTATTTATTTATAATGAATTCCTTGAAATAATTATTTTAATTTCATGTCCATATGATTCTGAAAATTTTCTAACATAAATGTCATTTCCATGAAATTCATTGAGATATCAAACAGCTCCACTATACCTCGATACAATCGTGGATCATGGGTTAATTTCATAAAATAATATTTTCCCAACATTCTCATATTTTCAAGAAAGGTAATTATTATCAAGGAATTTTAAAATAATTTTCCTCATCACAAGATTTTGAATCATACTTTGATATTGAAAAAGGTGGTAAAGAAGGAGACCCTAGGTCTACAAATTTATATATTCTATTACATTATAGTGTTTCCACACATACTTATGGAATTTATAAAGGACCGTTGATTGAATTTTTTAACTCAAAATTGGTCATAAAATTTATAAAAATCATATTTCATTAGATGTTATGTCGTTATATATCATACATGATTATTTTAGAAATCCATTTCTCTACAACACCCATATGACCCATGTTGTACAAGGACTATTTGGATGTAGGAACAAAATGAGTTTGAATGATCTCTAAATAAATGTTCAAATTAATAAACCTTATACCTATGTGAAGAAGATGATAATGAAACCATATAGACCCCATGATCATGGTATGAAGTTATCTCTACTGGGAATAATTTTATTTTATCATATGGTGGTTAAAAAAGAAAATATATAAGATATTCATGTCTTAATGTATTGAGATGAATTTGAATGGTATAAGAACATATTTGTGGGTAAAACATGTTATAGATATTTTTGAGTTTTACAAAATCGAAAACCCGTAACATGGATGACAACCTGTCGCATCTGGAAAGACTATAGGAATAGAACACAAAACATAAGGGTGACAAGGGCACATCACCTACCAGTGGACTATGCGAACTCCCTGGTTTGTATAAATTTATCTACATATTTAATTGATTTTATGGATCAAGAATAAGTTTATTTTTGGAAAAAATGTTTTTTTAATGGACATTATTAGTGTATGGAAATTATTTTAATGATTATGTAATAAATTTTACTTTAGAAAACGTTATCTTTTTTGGGAGCACTATATGCCTAAGGAAAATAGAACAATATGTGATTTCATTTGGGGGTAATGGTCGTAATATTATTTTTAAAGAATCTATTTTTTTATTATGTACATATGGATATTTGGGTTATTTATGGAAATAATTAACCAATCCAAGAGAATATGTGATGTGGTTTATTTCATTTCAGAATTTTCTCTAAGAGTAACCGATGATATTTTGAGGTAAATATTAATATTTTTGTTGAAGACTATGTGATTAAATTCTTATATGTTTTGTTTTACAAATAATATTTTGGATAAAATTAATGGATTTAAACGAAAATTTTTTATTTAGTGGTCTTTTTGATCTTTTGGTATAGTTTGATAAATTTTGGAGATTTATTATGGTTTTATTTATATAAATGGTTATCCTTTTGGGGATTATCTGATCTCATAGAAATCATTTATGGTTATGGTTGATGTCTACAGACAAGGGATATATATTGTTCGAGTTTTTAGATTATGTGATATTATAGATGTTGATTTTAGCACATTCGATTTGACCATGTCAGTTTGAATCCTCAGCCTTTGGAGAAAAGATGAGTTTCTTGTAGGAATTTAGTAAATGATGATTGTTGAAATAAAAAGTAAATATCATTCCTTATGATCTTAGTAAATATCATAAGTAAATTCTATAACATTATGAAAAGATTCATAAAACAAAAAAACATTTTTCCGATTACTTTTCCAACTTGTAAATCTATGACTATTTAAACTATCACATGTTTGTGGTTTTCTTGTTGTTAACATTTTACATGTCATGTTTTCTATCACTCTCCATCAGAACGTGAAACTTATTCCTCATCCATATCCTTGTTATCATTAAATACTAGTTTGTGTTATCTTTTGTGACCATTGTAATTCTCTTAATTTCTTTTATTGTGATATTTTTATTGACCGTTTTTGCAATGTGAGGCTTTTAATAATGTTTTCGAGCCCAGTTTTAAAATTTCATGGACTTAATTCCAAAAAGGGTGGAAGGTTGTAACATTCCATGTAAATAAAGAATATGAAAATTTCATTTTTGTTAATATCTGTGAATTAAATATTAATTTTACATTAATGGGATTCTATATTTCTTGGTGTACCTAAGACACAACATTGGGTTTCTACAAAAAAACTCATGTTTCACAAATGGCTGATTAATACTGAAAATAATATTACTATATTATTTTAAATGGTAGTGAATGAATTGCTATTATATAGGCAGGATTGAATAAAACTGATTAAAATATTAATAATTTTTTTTAAATGTTTTTATATTTATCTAAAAAATGTTAGAGGCTTTCAATGGGAATGAATCAAATTTTATACATAAATATGATAAATATTTTTAAAAGGTCATTTTACCCCCATTTTATGCAGAACACAATTTAAATATAGTTTTTTCACATTTATATGTTGTATTTTATAAAATAGAATTTTTTATTATAATTGGGACATCAAAATATACTTTTGTAAATTTTTTTGTATTTTTCATAAAAAGTTAATTTTGTAATTGAGAGTTAAAAATAAAGCAATTTAAAACAAAAATTAATTTTTATTTATTTTATATATATAGGTTGATTGTTATTTTAATTGTTTTTAATGTGTAATTAGATTATTTTTTCCATTTAATCGAATTCTTGTCATTGGAAGTAATTTAACTCTTAAATTGGACCTAAACAGTGGTCAATATTTTGATAGTTATTATTTCTTAAAAACATTATTTTTTTGTTTTGTCAATGGGAATTAATTTTTGCAACTACTGTGTTTGAAATTCAGAAATATGGATTCCATGTTTGGAATCAAGTGGTCCAAATTGTGTAAATATGTATCTTTTGTTTTTATACATTATGAATATTAGCATAAGTAAATATTTTATTTATCATTGACAAAGGGTAAATCTGGTAAGTAACGGTAAACAAATAATATTATAATAATACTAAATTATTATCCAAACATGTTTTCTAATCCTATTGGTTGATACATGTCTAACCATGGTCATCCATGAGTCGATTTTGGGACCCCATAGATCCACTTGTAAGGGAAAATGTCACATTATATTAATTAAATAATGAAAGGATCACAAAATTAATCATATATCTTTTAGTAAAACAATTGTATATGGGTTATATAAGTGATATCATTGACTATGAAGATTCATTTTAAATACGAAAAGATTTCCTACAAAATGGTATTTTATTTATAATTTTTAGAAATTATATAACCAAATTTAATTGTAACACAATGGTGATGTAGTAATTGTTTCATTAAAAATGTATTCAAATAAATGATATTATAAATATTAAAAAAAATATAAACAGGTTATTCCATCCACAACTGTTATTGACAAGGATAACTTGTTATTGTTTTATTAATGACGTTTTTTCAAAAGAATCATGTTGGTTTTGATTGTTTGAAATGACATGATATGAATTTCATTAAAATTGACATCAAAGTGTTTTTAAAACAATTAATATTTTATTAAATGGTAAAATTGTCCTAAAATATATGATTCGGCCAAAGGATTTATATGATGATAAAAATTTAATTAATGAACAATTTATATTTCTTGTAATTTTATTGTAAATATTTTACAATATATTATTAATATATTATAAGGAAAAGAAAAAAGTTATATAAGCTAAAAAAAGTTTAAATAAAAATTATACAGATTAAAAAATAACAAAAATTTGTCAAATTTTTATTGAACAATAATATTTAGATTATATGAACCTTATCATTGAAATAAATAATTTTTGGACCCTTTCAATACAAAAAATATTTTATAATAAAATAATAAATTAAAACATTTCTTATGTTCTCATCCTCCCTCTTATAAATGAACACCACCTCAAACCAAATACCCACACCCCCAAGACCCTTGGAACATGCAAAATCTCCCTAAGTAAGCTCCTAACATCCCACTCTTCCTCTAATAAGTATATCTTAATGCAAAATGAACTTAAATAATTCCTTTTGGTTCAATATATAGTTACATACCATATTTAATAATGATTAATTAAATAAAGAGTCATGTCTGACGTGAGGAAAGGGAACTTCTTATCCGAATTTACATTTTTCGGGATGATCCTCCCTTTCATGTTTATTTCGTTGTTTGATTATTTGAGAAATAAATTTTTTTATCTTATCATGTATTTATAATTACTTTATGTGTTGTTATAGTAAATACACATAATAAATAAATTTTATTTTCCAAATGATCTTTGTAAGGGTCTTCATCTAAATCGCATTTCATTTCGGCATACATTGATTTATACACAACATTAATTTATACTTTTTATAATCCCTTTTATATTTTCAATTCATTCAATGGGATTATTTTTCTACATATCATTTTAGTGAAGGAAAAAGGAAACATTTCTTTTTTTAGCGTACAGGATGACAACGAGATGTCTAATGTCCCATGCATTATTTGATATTTGGATTTCATAACTAGAGGTAGTGTTTTAAATATGAAAATAAAAACCATGTACTATATTACATATTTTGGTATTGAAAATGGTTTAGATAATGGATTGATTAGGTAAATATATTTAAATTATATATTGTGATTGAAATATTGAAATGTTATCTTTACTTAATGTTTTTTTTATATCATAGGAAAATTTTATGTTTAATTGCAATTGTTTACATATATGGGTTATTCTGTGATAAACCTAGGATGAGTGAGCCCAATACTTCTCTCCAATACATTGCGTAATGTGATAGAGGTAAACGCTAATGTTTATCTTTAGATATTTAGGGAATATAATATGATGGGTATTCCAATTGTGACTCCCTCCATAGCTATGAAAGCTAAAACATATGTAAGATATGGATGCCATAAGTTCCATTTCTAATTTATGATTTCCATGACTTATTCAGGAATCATTTGATCTTGTGTGTTTGGTTAAATATTAAAAATAATGATTTCATTGACTTGTACGTATTAATGGACTATTGTTTTCTTTTATTGTATTATAACCATTACAATGATTTTGTGCTCATCCCATGTTTGGAAATGTTTTTCACATGACATGAAGATGAATATGGTTAAATATGGGGTCAAGGAAAATTCATGCAATCTAAAACCTGGAACTATTCATGTTTATTTCTTAATGATTATTAATTTTATAAAAACATGTATACTGAGTAGAAGTTTTTACATATTAATATTTGAAATGTAATGTAAAATTTATGTCTTAATTCTCTAAAACACTAAACCTGAAAATATACTCAATGTGAATTCTTGAAATAATTTAGGATTATGTAATTTTTTATGCTGGGGCTTTATATTTTGAGTAGTAAATTTAATATTTTCACGATTACACATCCATAATAAAACTGATCATATACTATTTCATAAAATATGGTGATGAAGAAAATTAAATATTAACCTCAATAATATGTAAATTTATATAGAGGTATAGGTGAAAAAACTCTAATAAAATCATCATGTAATTCTTGAGATAAAAAAATATATTTTATTTTTTAATAAAGAGTCATTTTGGACATTTAATTTTTATTTTTAATGAATATTTTTATAAAATCGGAACTGAAAAAATATATTTGTAATGAAAAAAAATATTTATTTTATAAAAATAATTTGGTCTTAAAAATAATAATGAATTGTGCTCGAATATGATTAAGAAACTATGATGTTCCCTTAAATCGGGTTTCCTTATTTGAGGAGGGATCTTTGTTAAAAATGAATGAATCATAAAATAAAGATAAAATGATCTGGATAAGTGTTTTTGGAAAACATAAATAGTATATAAATGAAGTAATAAAATATCAAACAATTTTATTTGGGTAATTGTGGTGAAATAATAACACGAGGGAAAAATGGTTCAGTTAGAATCCCTTACCATGTGCTAAAATGAGTTATTCACATGACTATAAGGACCATGATAATCAAATTCAATACATTAATTAAATAGTAAATTTATAAAATTTTATATAATTATTTGATTAATTTTATTTTTAACAAATTCATTTATGTATTTATTTATGAGTTATAGAATAATCATTCCATATTAGGAGAATTCATTTTCCTGGTTTTCATGATCGGTTCACTTGGTTATAAGTAATTGAGTTTATGTGAAATGAGTATAAATATTACAGAATTGGAATTCAATTTCAGTAATGATAACACAAATGTTATAAAGTTTATATATATCATATTGTTATATGGTATGATGATGAAACATAATATAATACACTTTGTGCTAATCATTTTTATTATTACATAGGTTTTTCAATTACCCCGAACAATATTTATCATTTCAGTTAGTATTATGTATATATAGTTGTTATAGAACATTAAATATTAGAACATACAAATATTATTGTATTGGTTAACCATAAAAATGGTTTCATGACCATCTATGAAGAATAAGTTAATGAATAAAATTCATTGTCCACAATTTTTGTAAATCAATACCTCCGAGACGATTATTTCATTTCTGATATAAGAGAGAGAGAGAGAGAGGTGGAGTAAGCTTATTGATGATGGATATTCCATTAACATGATATAATTTCAGTATACAAATGAAACAATATTTATAATTTTCATTTAAACATTTTATCTTTGAATAAAAAATAATGAACTTAAAATGCAAGAAAATGAGAAGGAGGTGGATATTATGACTTGAATACTCCCCCAAGAGAATCTCCTTAGGGAGATTGATTTTGGTCTATTGATGGGAACCAAGAGAATATAGAGGTGTGGAATGAGCTTTCTAAGAATGTCGAGTAAATTTTACCATGATTATAACTTGGAATGTGTGAGGAAAATTGTCGTTCAGGGGTAGTTTTTATAATGGAGGAGAGGAGTAATTTTCATTATTAGTCATTGGTTTATTTTATTTTCTAAAAAGGAAACATAAATTATTCATGTGAATAAATTTACTAATGAGTTCAGGTATGTTCAATCCAATGGATATTAAATTAACAAAATATCATCCATGAATTCATAATTCATTTATTTATAATTTTTCGTAAATTATATTATTTTACAATTCAAAAAAAATGTATGTATTTTATAAATATCCGAAAAAATTAACTGTTATCATTTTTTGAGGTGTATCATAAAAATTGTGCACTATATTGTGAAGATAATTTCTTAAAAATGAGAAGTTTATTATTTAGTTAAAATTATCATTTACATAACAAATGTTGTTTTTAAAATTAAAACTCATTTTTTAACAACATGAAAAAATAACTATTGTCCTTTTAATTTTTCATAAACTTATAAGAAAAAAAATTAATGTATACATATTATGAAAACTAATTTTACATTACATAAATTTATTAATGATAAAATTAAATATTCACAAAAATACCATCACATTATTATTAATTTTAAAATATTCACTTACTTGTAGAAAGATATATCAAATATTCATTTGTAAGGTGCCTAAATTTTATTTATACATTAATAGGTAGGTTTACATTTAATTAATCCAATTTACTATTCCATATATTCATATTTCTATTCCAACAATCATGATATTATTTTCTAAAATTTACTTTTGCTCCTATCAAACTCTAAATATCATACTAATCACAACCGTATACTTCATCTTTTGAAATTTAATCACAAAGGTGGATAACTATGATTAAAGAATATGTTATAATAATAATGTTTTGTTTGATAGAGTCTCAATAATCCATACAAGAAATTATATATAAAATTTAATTCTAAAACTTTTATGTGTTATAACTCTTATTTAGGATCTATGATACTTTTTGTCGGAACATTGTAAGTTACTTTCATGATTACAAACTCTTAGTATTTCTTATTATTTCAAGTGATGATATGTTTATATTTCTTATTTTTACCCATAAGGATAATTTTATTTCACCCTTTCTTATATATACATTATTTATGTTATAATGAAATGTTTAAGTGGGTTATGTTAGTGAGGATTAATAAAGGGGAACATCTTTATGGGAGATATTGAAGATCATTCATAAAATTACAATATTCTGAACTTAGTCTACAAATACAATAATGGATTATGGTCCTAAAGAAATTGTATTCTTTTTGTATTCAATATTCATCTATAATTATGTAACATCAATATATGAAATCCTAGGATGCTACAGTTTGTATCATAGGAAAGGGTTCTTTAACAATTTGAAACCTGGATGAGAAAAAATTAGTGAGATACTTATAGACATTTCTATGGATATGTATAGGGATGCCTTTATGATTAAGTCTTATGTATGGGTCAACTCATAGGAGGATTTCCTATAATTTTGGTAAAGTATAGTAAAAGTTGAATCGAATTAATTATATACTTTTCTAGATACTTAATGAGTATGTAGCTCTTGTACAATGGTAGTCGTGGTTAATAACTCTGAAATGGGCACATTAGTAGGAGACGAAAATTACCTAGTGTGTGGAAATGGTACATATTAGACCCTTAGTATGAAACTCATGGGGGATATACATTTCATATTAAAAAACTCTATTCCACGCCTCATAATGCGTTTAAATAAATAATTACTATGAATATCCTAGGATAACAATATGGTGTTATTGATAAAAAAGAATCTATAATATATTATACATAATATAATATATCTTTAATGATTGTTTAGATTACTGATATTAATATTGCTAGTCCTAATATGATTTTTGGTTATAGTCCATATCAGGAACTGGAAATTTGTTACGATTGAATGTCACATACAATTTATTGATGATCATCCAAATGGTATAGCGATTGAAGTGAAGGATATTATGATTCTTCCAAATCAATTATCATGGAACATGTGTAAAAATGTTCACTATTAACAAATCATGGACTAAATAAATAATAGAATGACAGATTTCTCATGTAATTATAGTAATGACTATCATTGAAGAAAGATGATTCAGTTACATATATATCGATAATGATTGATATAGAACACATGTGAATGTCTTAGTGGAACATGGAGCTATTTCCATTGTGGAAATGAAGGAAACATATAATATATTTACATAAGATAAATGAAAAAGTAAATTTAAAAAATGGACATTATTAAGGTACTCCCACATGTATCTTGAACTATTGAGTTTTTAAATTGTACAACTTATCTAAATTAGGGTAATTGATTTCTTTTGGGTAATGATCTTGAAAATAATCATTATGTTTGTATGATTAATGGTTTTTCTACTAATGATAAATAATCTAAAAATTACATATAAATGGAACAAATTGTTACATGTTAAAATATCAATGCCTAGATAACATTTTGGTATAAATGTATGATTATTTCTTTAGTTATTAGAAATAAGTAAATATGAAATTATTTTTTAGTGCATTATCTTTTATGTATTTCTAGGAATATATTGATCAATTTGGATGACCTAAAAATGTTATATAATTGAAATGTAATATTATACAGAAAAAAAATGTTTTTTCTGAAAGATACACATCGATATTTTTATTATGTTGATAGAGTGTTGTTAGGGAAAATAAATTGTTTATATGAAAAATTTAATACGATAGTACGGATGACCATGAAAACAATTAATTTTATTTCTGGAAAAAGTTGTTTATGTAATTATTAAAGTAGTTTACTACATTATTTTAATATGAAATATATTCATTATTCTCGGGTTTTATGCATGTAATAAAGAATTTTCTCTGTTTTCAATATGTTTTAATTTTAATTCTAGTTTTTACAATGATTCAAGATAATATATTACTATTATATTACAATACATCGTATATGAAAATCAATAGGTACTTTATGAAAATTAAGGAATTAATGTCATTTTCATATGAAGAAATTAATCAAACTTATTTATTGTCTTTGAGTTTTGAATGGATTATAAGATTAACCACATATGTAAAGGATAATGTATAATTATGTTAGAGGTTTTAGATATTAACATACTATTTGAAAATATAATGATTTGTCAATAAGAAGTTATAAATTTGTTTTATAATAAATATTAATAAATGGAATAACATATCATTCTTTTAGAAATCCTTGGATCAATTATATGTGAATTTCCATGATTCTAGAAAAAAATATCGTTTTTGAATATTAATTTTTTTGTGTAAGGGTTTAAATGAATAATTATTAAGTCACGTGATGAAATTGTTCTTATGAAATTATAATGTATCAGGTAAGTATACTTCTTAATATTTTTATATAATAAAATAATTCCTCAACTATAAGAAAAATTATTGAAATAATATTTTATACTTATACCTTCAATTTAAATAAAATAGTAAACGTTTAAAAAATAATAGATGTTATGTATAGAGGTTGTTACCATTCCATTGGTCATTTACACTCATCGGATCAATGTTCTCTATCACTATGTACTATTATTTAAACTTTTCATCCTTGTCTAATTCTAAACATAATGCCTATGTTTTACAATAAGGGATCCAATTTATTAGTAAATTATAGTAACCTTCATGTTTCAAACCTTACATTCTTAACATATTTTAGATTACTCATTTGTATTTTGTGGTATTCTATGAAAAAAAATTTATACATTAAAATATTCATGACCCAGATGAACTAAGATTGAAAAATTTATTATAAGTTGTGTTGAATGTAAAATAGTAATATTTATTGGATTATTTTTTAAAATGAAAATAGTATTTTCTATATTTTTAATTAATATATATAATGGTTTTTTCTTGGGACATAAGAAACACTTAGTTTATCTTACGTTGCTTGTAAAACTGGGTGTCTTTATTTATATATGAATCATCAAGCTAAACATATGTTACATGTGACAACATGTTCACATGAATTTGATATATTATTAAAATAATATAATTTTATTTAACACAATGAATTTAAAATAGAGGGCATTTTTAGGATTAAAAACTTATTAAAATATATGTTTTAAACATTTGTGTAAAATTTATTTTTTGGTGGACAATTAATTAAAAAAATGAAATCTTTTTTAATGTATGTGAAATGATATCCTAAAATTCAATATATATATAAATATATAAACAATCATACATCACCTTAATTAATTAATCAATAAAATTTCATTTAACTTTTTTAAAGAAAATTTTATAATATATATTAAATTAAATAATTAATATTCATCTTAAGAGTAATATATACAAGTCATTAGTAAAAATAAAATTTTACTCCTCAAAATATTAATTTAAAAAAAATTATTTTTCTACTTTTTTGGAAGATTGATTTAAAATAATTTTTAAATAAATTATTAAAATTATATAATTAAATGAACATAATTTCTTAAAATCATAATTTTTATGTTATCTTATTGTGATTTTTTATATTTTTCATAAAAGATTAAAGTTTTGATTAATAGTTAAAAATACTATATTTTAAATGAAAACATCATTTTCCTTAATATTATTCATTAATTTAAATTATATTTTAATATTTTTCCAATAATATCTTTTTTATTCAAATTATGGTAATTTTAACAATTTTAAAAATTAATTCTGATATTATAACATTGTAATCATTTGAATGCTTTCTCATTGAAATCTAACATTATCATTGCATCTCGAAGATTAATTTTTATCTTAAATTTTTACACTTATTGATTTTAATTTTAAAAAAATTTATCAATATTTGTAATATGAATAATTTATATTATATAATAGATTATATATAATATTTTACCAAAATAAATAGTTAACATGTAAAAATTAATTGTCATGGTTATGTTTAAAATGGATTTATCGAGGGCTAAAACCTGTTAATGGTTAAAAATATCCCAAAAACCCAATTAAGACAATTTTATTCTGATATTAATATATATGAATATAAATATATATATTAATAATCCTAATTTATAATCTATGATCAATTAGATTTTATTTTCATGGGAATTATTATTATATTGGTATCTTTTGTAGAATTTCTTAGTAGATTTGAAGGGGGTTTCTCCATATATAAATGGCCACCACTACCTATCCCTTATTCACAATGTGAAACTCATTTTTATGAGATGATAAATTCCAAAATTACTTAACAACAACCCTCTTATAGTCATATATACATTATTAGGGGTAGAATTCAAACTGATGAAGGCATTTGTTGCAAATTAATAGAGGTTAGTCCATAAAGAGGTAATATTTTTCCATGGAAATTTTTATTTTATTTATTCTCTACCTCCCAATATTTTTATTATATGATAATGATATAATATATTATTTATCCTCCTCATAATAATATGATCATATGTTAAGATTATCAACTAAAACCATCTAAAAATCAATCAAATTAGTTTGAAAATTAATGTTTGTCTGTAAAGAGGACGACCACCTCATGAATCAATGTCCTTCATGACTCAATTACCAACTCCCAAGACTGAAAATATTGATGAATTTATTATTTTTATATTATTTTTATTATATTTTTATAATTATTTAATTATTATATCACTTATACATTCATAATTTCCTTTTTTGTAATTTGGTAATGTCTATCATGTTTATAGTGTTCAATATCCTGGTGAAGCAATTTAAAATGTTAATGCTTTACATGTATGGTAATAAAGATGGTTTGGAAGTAAATATGTTATATATATGTCATAAAATATATTCTTTAATGATAATATATAATCTACTATTATTTCATTCAATGTGATAAGAAAATGGAACCAGTGTTACAGGTATATACGACCAACTATCTCTATAAATAGTGTATATCATTTAAAATAATTAAATTCTATTCTTTAATATAAATAATTATATAATTAATATATATATTCTTTAAATCAAGGTTAATATATTTTAAATAATGATATAATGATCTATTTAATAGGGAAGAAAACAAAAAATCCAAATGTATATGAAGAAAAGAGTGGTTAATAACCAAAACATCACATTGCCATTGAATTGTTAATAAATGGGTGATAAATTATCATAATAAAAAATATATGGTATGATATATATATTTTTATATTTATGATTTAGTAATATATGTATCGTAAACTTTTATTCATTATACAGGTGGTTAGAACCTGTATGTCAGAGGATGAGACTTAACGTATAAGATTATTGTCACAGTTTTACTTTTTCATAGACCAATTCTATATTAACAACATGATTATTTTTATGTTGAATACAATTATGATGCATTTATTTTTATTATCTTTTAATTTAAAAAAATAATTTAAATATTCATTAGATAATATCCCAGTCATTGTGTTTATGGTGAAAAAATCACCATTTCGGTAATGGATTATGAGTCTCTTTTTAATTTCATGGAGGAAAAAAAATTCCACATCCATTTATATTGTAAGGGTAATATACATGCATTTATAAGTGTTATATCATGAATATATTCTTTTTAATGATATTTATTGTTTTATTTTATTTAATTATTTATTTATTGGTTCTTACACTTCAAAAAAATTATTAAAATGTAATGTATTTATGTCTCAATTTTATTATTTTAAACAAATATTAAGTTATGCAATGATATTTAATTATAGGGTACATAAAATCCCTTTTAAATTTAGTATATTTAAACGTTTTTTATTAATGTTATTTTTTGATTAATTTAATAAATTTATTTTATGAATATTTCCATTTTAATTTTTCCAATATGGTAAATATTTTATGTTTAAATGTCATCATTGGTTGGATTTTTTTTGTATTAAGTCCCAAATGTTGAAATATTTTGATCAAACTCTCAATAATTCTATTGAAATTTATTATCCTCCATTTATTCATGATTTTTTAAATTAGCAGTACCCTTTTTCAACAAATTATAATTTTAAATAATCAAAAATATGTATTTTATAAAAACATCATTACTTCTCTATTTTTTCAATAACCGTATATCATCCAAAACCATATTAAAAAATGGTTTTTATATTATTAAAATTATATATTAAATATATTTCTACTGATGATTTAATAATTACTAAAATATTTTAATGGAATATCCCTGCTGTTTTAAAAAATAATTCCCCTTTGGAATTTAATGCAAATGTGAAAAGGAAATTTTTTTACCGACGCAAAATGAACTGTATCTTAAATTATAAAGACTATAAATTAGTTCAAGAATCAAATATAATAATAAAATTCAATTTTAAGAGAAAATTCTTCATATAATATGTTGAATGATATTTATTTTTAATACATTTTTTCAAATTTAGAATTATTTTGAAAGTGTTTAATGATTTTATAATATTTTTTCAAATATGAAATTATATTTTCTATGTGAAATGTTTTATACACTATTAAATAATAAATTGTATTTTTCATTGAATTTTTTTTGGAAAACATTTCCAAAAAAATTTAGTTTAAAATATTATTTTAAATTAAAGTCCAAAATCTACAGGACATGTTCCATGTGATTTATATTTCAAAATTAGTTTCCATAAAATATGAAATCCTTTATTGTAAAATATGATTTCATGGGATATATACCAAGGATCCCATTTTTTCATACTATAAATTGATTATGGTGACATGTTTTTTATGAAATCAATTTCACTTCATGTAAATATTCATTTTTAATAATTTTATGAAACCGAATTTTTTTCCTGGGTTATGTAATGATTTAATGTTAAAATTATAATGAAAACCATCTCATTTCTACTGGTTATGATATATTAAAAATATTATTAAACACATTTTATTTAATGTATTATGATATTATTAATGTTTTATGGTCTTGAGGTACACATTATAATGGATTTCATTATTAAGTGGGTGGGGCTAATATCTCCCCCAAATGCATTAAGAAAGGAATTATATTTCAAGAGATAATTATGGGAATCATGTTAATGAAATTTATCATCTATTTAAAACTACAATGCTCATGTCCACTATAGAAAATATGTGTGTCCTAATCCACTAGGGAATAGTGGTGTTGAGTCCTAATTAACTATAATTATGATCTATAAAGTTAACATTGACATGTTAAATGGTTTTCTATAGTTATAATGGTTCAAATATATAATGACATGAGAATATAGGTCAATATTTATTTATGATAGATAATTATCTACGATAACATATTTTATAATATTGTAATGTTTTATTCGATGACTATAGGTTATAATCAATGATTGGTTGTGTATAAGCTGTTTATGTCACTGTCATGATTAAAAAACATTATGCTTATCTTAATATCTCATATGAAAATATATTGATATCTATTATGTTTACACTTATTGATGATATAATCTCAAAATTTTAAATGTTTTCATTCCTAGTTTTATGAATAATTAATTATAGATGGGTCACATTGTGAAGATTACAAAACTAGAAGATATTTCTGGGGGGTGTTAATGATATATTAAGAAATTATACCATTGTGTACCATGAATCTATAAGCACTAAAATATTAATGTAGGATATGGATTTTTTCTTTACTAATGAGCTACCTCATGATCTATCCTCATTCCCCTAGGGTTTCAACCTGTGGAGAGGTACTGTTATCCTACACCCGCTACTGATTTTTTTGGTTTTCCCTTTCACAGGCCTCATTTTAATGGATTTATCTCTTTCAGTGACCTTGTTAACTGGAATGTTATATAGATGTTGAAAATGAATACCACTATACCTAACCATGCTAATCACGATTTTTTTCATCCACGTATTATTTTCTTCTTTGGTATGGTTCCTTTTTTTATAGGCCTTCAACTATGAACCATCACTACACTACTGACCAAATAATCCATATAGGACTCTATATTTGGTTTTTTTTCGTTTTCCTTTGTGGGGTGAAATTTGATACATTTCACAATCATAGTATTCTATTTTTGAACTTTTCTATCTTTTCCAATGTTCTTTCGATTTATTATCATTTTGGTTTCATTTGTTTTCATCCTTGACGCTAATATCGCTGATTGGTTGTCATGTCCTTTATTATTGGAAATGGTGATTAGTTTGTGCTGTAAATGTTAATTTTTTATAGATATTTTTCTATTCTAGAAATATTATGATCATTGTGGTGTCATTTTTCCACACCTCTATACTCTATCCTTCTAGTATGAATCCCTCGTCTTAGTTAGTCTGGTGTGTTGGTTTTGAAGAAGGATTTGGGTGGTGTTTCTCATTTAGTTAATTATAATCTAGAAGGCCCTCTAGAATCGGGGTTTCCACATTGAGTCTCTATTCGGTGACATCATGTAATTATAAATTTTGGTTTATCTATTATTCATTAAAATTTTGTTGTGTTTTGATGATGATGATAGTGTTTAATGACGACGATGTTGGATTCCGAAAGATTCCACACTAATGATGTGGTATAATGATGTGTTATGTGACTTCATGATTTGTTATAATATATTTATGATGACAATGATATAGTAATACAGTTTAAATATTTGTAGGTTTGTTTTGTGTTTTTATTACATTGATCATCAACTCTGACAGTGATGGGTGGAAATTAAGATAATGGATTACAAACAATACTGGTGGTTTTTGGTAGGCTATGAGACCATGACTGACATGGGTGATTCAAAATTACTAGATAATTTCCCAATATCCACAGTTTCAATATATGGGTAAAGACCATGAAACAATGGTTATAGGCTAATCCCATAGTTTTATGAATAGTGTGCTCTTGAGGCTTCAGGATTTCCCAATACCCAATGTTTTTTTAGAAACTGTGTGTATAGCCCACTGAAATTTCATATTACCCACAGTTCTTGTAAATAGTTGTTATAAGTCTACACACATGGATTATATAACCATGGGTATACATATTAATAGCACAAATTCTATTCCCACAGGTAGGTAAACTATAGGTGTAGATAGTTTTCTACAAACACACATACCCATTGTTCAATGAACCTTTGTTATAAAATAATTCACCGCAACTTATATACCCATGGCTACATAAACCATGGATATAGACTATTTTCCAAGAAATCACTGGTATCCACCTTGGACACATCCAAGACACCCCTCCCCACTCACCATGCAGCCCCTCCATTCCCCCTGGACTAACCCCCATCTCCCTCTTACACACCCCCAACTCTCCCATGGGCAGAACACCCTCGCACCCACCAGAAACAGCAGCTGCCCACCTTGGAAACCTCCCTGAACACCCCCACTCCCATGCATCCCCTCCCTTCACCCCCCTAGCAGACCCACATCAAACCCCTACCCCCTTTCAGAACACCAATATCTTCCTGGACATAACCCCATTGCACCCCCCCCACAGATAATGCAGTTTCCCACCTTGGACAACCCCTGGAAACAAACCTTGGACACCCCATAAACACCACCTAGAATCCCCGTGGACACCCCACACTCACCATGAACCCCTCTCAACCCCCTGCACCAAGACCCTGCCCCCTAACCCACTACACCTTTCCTCCACCCTTCTACACCCATCCTTCCATCCCTACAACCAACCCCCACCCCTGTGAGAAAATGTAAACTAGAATGAAAAAACAATGGAACTCCAATGCATTATTTTCACCTGTTAAAACCATAGCAGTGCTGAAATATGTGTTCAAAGAGGGAAAATTTACTTATCAGAAAATTCGTAAATAAATGTATTTCTTAATGTGCCAGTCGCTATCCATGGCCCATATCCATCATCTATAATTTCCACATTAACTAGTTCTGTCATTAAACAGATTTTTTGTTTTCCCATCCTCTTCACATCATCGTGATGCCACCAAATCAATGAAATTTTGAATACTCACCTTATATTTTGAGTCCACATAACATGATGAGCTAGGTTGGTGCCTTGTATGTTGTCTACGTTTTCAATCATGGGAGTTCAATAGATAAAACCCCATGAATATCACTAGAAGAAGTATTATCACTAGAATATTTCTTGTAAGACAATGATGTAGAATTCCCAACCCATTCTACCTTAATAGAAGGGTTTAAGGAAATGGAATCATTGTTGTGTCCACCCTTAACATGAGTATAGTTCTGATTCATAAAATTAGGTGATCAAAGAACCAGGCTAGCAGTGGTAATAGTTAGTGGTTGATTGGATCCTCCCAGTCCCTCAAAGTACATAAAGGTATAAGGAATTGCAAAATCCAAAATACGAACATTGAATAAGTCACAAATCACAGGTTTTCCAGTTGGAGATGCACTGTCTATATGAATGGTTCTTGTAGGAGTGTTTGATAAATAGTGAACTGAGTCTAGGTTAGATTTACCTATCTATGCAGAATGACTTTCCATCAAAGGTACTTCTTTCAGACTAAAAATGACATCTATAGGAGTATTATATTCACCAAAATTATTATTTTAATCCTTAGCATCCATTGAAATATTAGAATGGTATTTCCCCAAATTAGGGGTAGAAAAGTTAGAATCCATGTTGGGTGTTTTTCTACTAGATTTTCCTCAAGTGGAAGCCACTATCATTAACATAAATTGATTGTTATTTTAGGAAATCAGTCATCGATCTTGATAGTAATTGTAATCCACCTCAACCTATGCATCATATTCCATTTCATCTATACTATGCTCTGACGCTTCTCTAATTTTTTCATAAGAGATGACCCTTGATAGAGCATATTGAATATTAATTGGCTCATAGGCTTGATGAGACTAATCTACTATATAATACCATAAGATAGTACTTTTCACCTTCTCATGAATATGAGGAAAAGTACAACTAACCTCTCTACTAGAAGAAACTAATTAAAGAACATGACCATCCAATGTGGGGGATTATAGCAACAAAGGCCTGATTGGCCAGATTTTATTATAATTTTTGAGGTATGAATGAGGTATGAATAAGGTATGTTTTAGTATAGAGACATGTGATTTGTCAAAAATAATGGTATGAAGATATATTTCATGAATATGTGTTGAATATGTGTTGATAATATATTTGTGAAGAGTGTAATCTATGTCTTAACATAATGAAGAAGTCTTGGAAGAGGACTGAGTGTGAAGGGATGCATGGTAGAATTTCATAATGAAATGACATTCATGATTTGGAGATATTGATATGTGTTTGGATCATGGAATAATGTTGATACAGGTTGGCAATTGGATGTTGATCATGTTCACTGGATGAATTAATGTGGTGGATGATATATTCAAGATGGAATTGTTCTAAATATCTTAAGTCTATAATTATTTTAAAATACATGAACGATGGAGCTATTTTTAAAAGGTTGAGGATATAAAAAATTTCAATGGCCTGCATAAATATTGTTGCATAGTGAGCCAGAAGCTTCCATGAAGCTGTTATAGAATACAAACTATGGCTATAGGTGTTGACAGAGTGGCTAAAAGGTAGTGTTCAAGAGGAAAACCATGAATCATGTGAATGAAACTCTTGCATGGTTAAGATGGTTACAAGAATCTAGTTTTTGAGTCTCATGCCAATGATGTTTTGAATGATGATTTTTGTTAAAATATATTCCATAGTATTCAGAGTCATAAAAGTTGAATATAGTGTTTTGATATTCAAGATTTGATTTTAAGGAATGTTTTTAATGAATATTCTGAATACCGGGTTATGAAATTAAGATTTTTAAATAATGATTCAAATTTTTAGATTCTCAAAGAGTTCGAAATGATAGTTTGAATATTTATATTTACGGAATTCAGTAGTTCACATATTTGACAGTGTTGGAGGTTTTCATGCATGTAAAACCGAAGTATGAAAAAGAAAAACAAGAAATTGTCTTTTATATGTATTATGTGGCACTCCCTTTGGTGTCTTAGATAAGGGATTAATCACCCTACATCTGGACGTGATTTTTTTTAATGTTGAATGTCTTACAAGGGGAATTTAGTATTTTGTTGCAGAGATTGATAAGTTAGTCCATAGAAACCAATTATCATGAGGCAAATAACGATCATTTTTTAGATGTGTGAAATTCCCTGGAAAAAAACTGTGAGAGGTGGCTCTAATAATGAACTAAATCATCATATAAGAAGTGGTGAGAAGATTCACCTTGTTCCTAACATTTTATTATAGAACAAAGGTTGATTAAAAAACCTCTGGTTTTTTATTTGTGAATATTGTTGTATTTTTGGTATTGTGGCACTCGACTCAGGGTATGTGATAAAGGAATAACTACCTTGACCCCAATTATGATCTGCTAACAAGTCCTAAGACCTTCCATGAGTTCAAGTATTGTTTTACTGAGAATTTCAAACAAAAATATCTACTGTAAGAAAGAGTATTTTCTGCACCATGGTATTTATATAGTTTCATTGGGATGGAGTCTAATCATGAACATGAACAATGAACAATAGCTCATGATCTTATTTTACATTATAAAATTTGTCATGAATGTGAATTTCAAATTATTAGTCCCAACATATTATCATTTCCCCTCCTTTAATACATATTGCATTTTTAGAATCAATATATATTGTATAGTCTTCCATATCATCACATTATAAATTTAATTTCATTGATCCCTATTCAAGGGAATTCACAATTCATTATTATACTTTCTCAATAACTCCCTAATTATCCTTGTTTCCTTGGACTTCACATGGTTTAGATATAAAATATGATATTGGAATACAAGGTTGGACTATCGTGGATGGGCTATGGTTATGGGTAGAAACAAGTATCAGGGCATCAAATAATCACCCCTCGGGAATGATTTCTCGGAAAAAAAATTAATTCTAATAGTAGCATAAAACACATAAAATTTTGCAATGAACCATCCGTATGTTGGAAAATCATGCTGATGGAATACAACATAAACAGAAGCAACACTGTTTAAGAAGACAAAAATTATACACACTATTAATCCCTTAGCTACCCCAATCTCCATCCCCTAAAATTAAAACTGCATAGCTGTATCTAGTGACTTTCTGGACCCCATCGCACAATACAAGTACCATTCATCCATAGAAAGTAATATATGGACTATGTGGCTGATGCGATAAAGAAAATAAAAAAACACAAATACATAATACTTGTCTCATGTGATTAAACATGCCCAATATACATGGACCACAACAACTCATGGGTAGAATCATGTTCCTGCAAGAATGGGGGAAACAGATCCAAGTTTCAAAATGATATTTTCAAATATCAGGGTCCTATTAAGTATGAATCACTCTTCTTATTAATAGTATATAATCAGTTTGGCTCGAGTTTGAACTTAGTCTGTATTTGTTTGATACATGTTTGTTTTGTATATTTTCATTATATTTATTTTATATTGTTTATATTTATATTTTCATGGATAATTCTATTCATTTGGGTTATAATAATCTCAATTCTATTACATTTGGTTCATATTAGTTTGTTTTGGTTTTGTTTAGATCACGATAGTGGCAGTCATTTTGGTTTTAATTGATTATATTTAGAACTATATGATTCATCCTTTGTAATATCATATTATTTCAAGGTAGATAATATTAATATAGTACAATATTGTTTTATTCAATTTTTATCAATTTTAATTCCATTTCTTGATTTTGACCATTCAGGTCTATTTTGGTTGTTCTGATTTACATTTATTCCAGTATGGTTTGGTTAGTTTGTGAATGTTTTTCTAAAAACGGTTCACTCTAGTTTTTATTTGGTTTTATACTATCCATTATGGATCATGTTACGTTGATTAAATTTTTATTCTATTTAATATAGTTTTTTTATACTTAGTTCATGTCAGGTTATCATGGGTTTATGCATGTTAGTTCTTTATGTAGTTTTACAATTTAGGTTTTGTTTTGTTTGATTTTTTCATTGTAATTTTGTCACACATAATAAACTATTTTATAGAACATCTAATATATTATTAATCACTAAAAATGTATATCAATCACTATTGAGGTGAAGATGGAGGTTAGAGATGGAAGGTAACCGGTCATGTTAAAAAGTACTGTATTAAAATCCTACTGAGATAAAAGGAATAAATGAAGAAGAATAAGCTAGAATATAAAGTTTCATTTCAAATTATTTCACATTCAATAAAATAGGTTCCACACAATAATACTGTAGGAAAAAATAGATCAGAATCAAATATAAATATTATTAAGCAACTTTTTCTTTATTTTCATGCTCACTAATATACATCAAGATATAATATTTTATCATAAATTTCTATAGTAAATCCAGAAACACCTAGTATGTCCACTACGTAAAAATTACAGAAAGGTGTTTTTATAGGAACACATAACACTATAATAGGTGAAATATATCCACCTACAAAAACCTATATTTGAAATGAAGAGCTATGGTCCATGCAAAAACTTATCTAATGGAAGCACCGATAATTGTCCATATAAACCATAGATCAACATATTATACCCCATATAAATTTCTACGACATGTAGAATATATTGGATGGAGGAAAATACAGAAGTTTTAGAAAAAAATAACAAGAAACTCACACATACCATGATAGTAAAGACAGAGGTGGAGGTCGAGAGGCGGAGGACGAGAGGTTGTGCAGGAGGCGGAGGCTGGGAGGGAGAGACGGAGGTGGAGGAAGATGCCAGGAGGTCGAGGCGGAGGCGGAGGCCGGGATGTCGACATAGAGGTAGAGGAATGAGGGTCTATGCAGTGGAGGGGGGGTCGAGTTCAAGGCAGAGGCGGGGAGGTTGAGGAGGAGGCAGGGAGGCTAGAGCTCATAGGAGGGGATGAGGGCTTATCGATGTGGGAGGGGGATGTATCCCTAGTGATGTTTGATGTGTATGGGAATATTCCCATTATTTTTTAAACAAATGTGGGTATAGGTCGGATATAATACTCAATAACCATGGTTTAGTGAAACTGTGGGTATAGAACCATTGGTCTAGAACCCATTACCATTATGAATAATCAGCTGTAATGAAGTATCATATGGAACATAAAATAAGGAGGATCACGTTGGAGAATTCATGGAATGTTTGTGTGGGAAGGGATAATTATAAAGGACATCTATGATATGATCCTAAATTAGTACTGTGTTTTATTATATCCTAGAACAAAATAAATTGGTATAAAATACGGTGGTACACAAACATAATCATGTATGTACAATATATCAATATACATTTCAGGCATGGGGCTGGGTGGGATGGGGTGTAGCATTGCAGGTTGGGGGATGGGCTGGGGGGGATGGGGGTAGCAGAAGGCATGGGTGGGGGGGAAACTTCATGTAGAGCGGGGGGGGGGGGGGGGGGGGGTTGGAGGTAGGCAGGGGTTGGGGCTATGCTATGGGATGGGGAAGGCCCCTGCATGCATTGCATGGGGCTACGAGGAAGGGAGGGGTGGGGTGGGGATATTGTAGGCTGGGGGTTGGGGGGATTCTATTAGCAGAGGATTGGGGGGAGGGGGAGCTACCGGTGGGGGGGGGGGGGTAGCTCCACCTAGGGCAGGGGATGGGGGGCCTTAGGTAGGAAAGAGGAGGGGGGTGAGGGCGAGGCACTGCATTAGGGTGGGGGTAGTTAGTCCCCCTCATCTTTTATATAAGTTTATTTCAAATCAAACAGGTTACACCACCATTCAAATTTTCAATCATTCATCTGTTGAATTCTATAATCAAATGGGGATTACACTCACTCAACCATCCATGATTGTACACATTTCAATCTATCTAAATACCATTATTTATAGAATCCATAATAATAGTGCAGACATCTTTTGGTCAGACTCATATGAAGAGGGTTCCTCCTTCTTCTCTTAAAATATCACCAATGTGAACTAGAAGTCATATAACATTTGTTGAGTGATCTTAGGATGGATTGATGAAAACATCACAATTCCTGCATTCTCATAACTTCATATCCTAACATGATCACCTACTATATTTTTAATCATCATGAAATTCTATAAATAAGCTCCTTGTCCACTGACGTCACCCCAAACAATATATCATGGGAATAGACACCCCATATGTTGAAAAGAAATACCTTGTAGTTATTATTAGAAATATATACATTTTTAATCCCCCAAAACAAAAAAGAGAGTATGGAAGATCATGTTATATCAATACCGAAGATATATGGTGAAATAATGAATCTGAGGAATGGATATATACATGAATAAGTATAAATAAAATTCCATATAAAATTTTTGACTGCACAATCCTATTATATGTAATTCCACCAAGAAACCTAATATCCGGATGTGTAATGAGAAGCAAAATACTACAACTTCTTAGAACCCATTAGTTTCACTCTACTTATAAAAAATATAACTAGGGAATTAAACCTCATTAATGGAATTGCGAATTTATTAACATAGTAAAACCATAATGGATGGAGGAGGGAACACTAAAATAGTATGGAATATAAGAAATCAGTGTATCATATAGGGGGCCAAAACCATTCTTTAGTATGTCTTTAGGGTAGTATTGTAGCCAATTTTAATTTTATAAGACTACACCCTAAAAGGGTAGGGAGTAAAGAATATATGGATGCAGGATTGTACCTAGATAATTAAGGGAATATATAACACTCTCAATCAGGTAGGGGTCATTCATTGGTATATGTATTCCACTAATGGAGTACCAAATCCTACTTTCACTCTAAATACATAGTATCAAATCAATGAATCTATGTTACAAAATCCACATTTAACACCTCATAAATGGTCCATAATTAAAAAGAGAATCATTCCATTTATTTTTATGTGAAAAATTCCTCAAAATAAACTATTTTCTTTTCTATTTCCTACTCCGAGGTGTCACGATGTGAGAGGAACTATAGAAAATAAAATAAAATCCATGTACTTTTCTATAATTATCATAGATCTTAGGTTATTGATACTTAATGTTTTATTATTTTATGGGTAATTACCTTTTAAAATAGCCTTATGGGGACCTTAAATGGCACATATTCATAAAGCCACAGGTACCTAATACATGACTAGAAGGTTTAAATAATAGTATAAATGAGAATACTCCAACCTAGTTTGATTTATGATTCTCCAAAACACCAATCATACATCGATAATTAGAATGAAGTGCCCCATATTGAACCTCATAGTTCATGGTACCAATGTCCAATTCCACACCCTCTCCCCCTACCAATCTGATTAGATTTACTAGTGGTTTGTCCTACAATGTACCTCTTCGGGATTCAACAACTTATTATCTAACCGACATGTTTACTCCTACACCATTCATATTTTCCATTCCATCACACCGTCTTTTAGATTCTCATAGTCACTAATATGTTGAGGCCCTTTACCACATTCTTTCTGTTTTAAGGTCTCCAATATACTCACCCCCAAGTCCTACAATCCCTCCACAATGATTCACCCTCCATTGCTAACAATGTTTTTACCACCTATCAACCACCTAAACCACCCACTACACCATATACATTCACCATCACTATTGTTGTGAGAAGACCACAACACCCACACTAACTAAACCCCAAGACCCATTATCCTACTGCTAAAAAAACCTACCATGGTAGCACTCTTCACTTCATCTGATGGAAAATTCTTTGTCTATACGTACTATGTTCATTCCATGAACCATGAATCTACCCCTAAAATATGTGTTTACCCGGGCTCAAACATGGTCTTATTGGTGTATGTCTACATCTTTTCTTCTAGAACTTGGCTATAACCCCATAAAAACTCTAAATTTTATGTGTATCTTAATCGAATAACTATTTCTATAAGGCTATAGACTTATTATATTTTATTGCCTATAAAGAATGTTCCACTAACTATCATAGAATCTGAGACACTATGGATATCCTAATGTATTCATTTTTTAAAAAAAATCAAGTAATTGAACTTATTTTTTCTTAAAATATATACTCCATATAAATAATTTAGTGTAAATGGTAAATTAGACTAGGTTTCCTCTCCAATAGTCACAAAATTTACACCTAAGTGGATATCTGTTCATGGACTCACATATGACCTTGATTTACAAACCCGACTTTATATTTAAATATCCATGATTTAATGTGAATTGATGCACACTATGTAGAATTTTTATCTTCCATCAAACCCATGTTTTTGACTAGTACGAGGCATGACATGTGATTTTATGACTATATTTTATGTGATCATATTTTTGAGCCTATAAATCTATAGCCACCATATTATTGATGGTATCTTATTCTACCATAGAAACTTATTAGACTAGACTCACATCCTTGCATACTCGCTAATTTATTCCCAATGTTAGGGAATGACATATTTGACAACTTCATCATTAAGAATATACTCTTGTAGATTATTGACTATGGGAATGTGAATTTGGGTAAAACCCCAACATTGGTGAGTTGTGGCAATACTAATCCATTAGAGGATGAAGGTTATTGTAAGTATATTATCAATAGATGCAATTGTAAATTTAACTATTAGATTAATATTAAATATTCCAATCAAATTCATGATTTACACATGGCACAACTAAATTTTCTAGTTGTTACCCAAATTCCCTCGTTGAATTAAATGGAAAAACCATAATCATCTGAATATTATAATAATTGATGCATCTAACATCTATAAAAGAATGCATAGAACGAAGAGAATATGTGGGAACTCAAGCCAGTCTAATCTATCATGGACTTATTACCTCCATTTCTTGTAGAATAGGCACTACCACTCCATATGGAACATTATATAATGAGGATTCAAAATGAATATTTTTCTATTATATTCAATTGATTGATCCCATCATTAATGAAAACGCGTCATAAAAACACGAGTTCTATATTCCTAATGATAGGCATATAAATCACCAAAAGTCACATATTAAATTGTCTCAAAATAAGACAGAAGAAATAACCAAACTCAAATAGCGGTAGATAAACCAATATAATCCCACCTATATTGTCGAATTCAAAAACACATGATGGACCCATGAGAAACAAGATACTCCCTAGAAAAAGGATTAAATTTAGAATCTATGAACCTCTAAAATCCTATGGTTTAACCAAATGAATATGAGAAATAGAAGATAGAAGAATTCTAAGAAATTAAATAATTAAATAAAATGAATTCATAACTCAAGGTACCAACCAATATCCCACTTGAAATTTGGGAAAAATGGTGGATCGAGAGGTAGACGATAGAGGGGGATGTCTTGGAGGGTGTTTATCCGTGGGGGGTGTTGTGCACGACTACAGAGGATTATGGTGTCGATGGATGTCACTGGAGGAGAGGGAGAAATGAGGGGAGGGGGGGACATTGCCGGAGGAGAGGGAGCCAAGATGGGGGGTGGGTGTCACTAGGAGCTCGAGGTCCGGGAGGGGAGGGGAGGTTTCTTGAGGGAGGCTCCGGATGAAAATGAGAAATGATGTGGGGGAGCCCAATAGAATTTTGGGATTAGAGCAATGCATTACCATGGTTTTAATATAAATGTGGGATTAAAATAAAATATATCACATATACGAATTGTTTTTCTAAACCATGGGTAAAAATAGGTGGGGAATGACCTAATTTATAGTAGTGCTATGATCAAGGGATCATGGAATTGAGTTCTTTTTTTGTGGTTTTAATTTCAAAATTTTTATATGGATATTGTATAATTGTGATCCTTGTTGTGGGTTGTGGTTACGAATCGACCATAAAAATAATTTTTTGGAAAATTAAATAGAAAAATAATTATCATTTTGTATTATAGTTATATATTTTCTGTTAGTGTAATTTATTGAATATTATTCTAAATAATGTAATATTTATTAGTTAAAATAATGAGTCACTATATATTATTTATTGTATGAAATCAAATTCAAAAAACGCATCAGTGATGTAGCAACCCACAATTTTATATGAGGAATATAGCTTTTGACAGAAAATATTGCACAAATTAATAATAATAGAGTTGTTTTTAAATCTATAAAACATTATAATATAATAAATTTAAAATAAATAAAATCACCTCTTATATCGTGTGATGCACACCAATCTAGATATAAAGAAACCATGTTATTCTATTAAAATATTATCCCTTAAAACATGACTATTAAAAACTAACCATTATGACAGAGTTTATTGAAATGTGTATATAAATGATGAAAAATACATTTATATATTGATTATAAATAATCAATAATCATCTGAATGAATAATAAATGTATTCCAAAAAACTCTATTATTTTAATAGAGGTTTTATCGCACATTGCTCACATAATGTAAATTTATTTTTTAAAAGTTTTGAAAATTTATATGATTAAATGGACATGATTTTCAGAATTACCATATCAACATTACCTTTAGGTGATGACATGGGATGTTTTTATGAAATGTTTTATTTTTTTCAAAATAGTTAAAAATGATGATATTTATCAAATACTACCTTTTATATTAATTTATAAGAAAAATAAAATTAATTTATGATTTTTTAAATTTAAGATAAGATTTATTATATTATAATTATTAATTTTTACGATAGTGGGATCAATTTAATATAGAACATTGATATTAAAAAATTATACAATTATGGTAATTTATTAATTAGAAACCATATATTTAGTCACGTTACAGTTATAATTTAAAATTGGCTTCTTACAGGGTATAAATTGTACTAATACAAATGGATTTAAAATTTTGAATTATATTTAGATAAATTATCTAAATATTTTATCATAATTTTGTTTCATTATTATTAATACAATTTGCATAAATTAATTACCATGGTTAAGCTAAAAATTTATTTAACAAGGTTGAAAATAAATATATGAGGGTTAAAATGACTTACCAACATGCCGCAAACCTATTTAGTGGATATAGTTAGAACTTATCACCTATACGGTCTGATAATAACCCATTGTGTTTTGATCTTTACAAGAAAAACCAATAGAAAACTTTAGTTTTTTCAATAATTTCATATTTTCCCTCTACCTCACTTATTATTGTTTACTCACTCTCCTCTGATATTCCCAATTCGGATGCCCCATGGTTCAAAAATACTTACGAAAATCAGTTTTTTACTCCCCAGAAGAATCCTATATCACTTTTTAAAAAAATTAATCATTGGATAAATTTTTGAGGAAAACCTAATAAATTAGTTTACTGTATTTGTAACATTCATAAAAGAGTGTTTTTATTTTGTTTCGTCATCCATCACCTTCATATTTTATTAAATATTATTATATAATATCCATATAATATTCGATATAATTTTATAAAAAAATTTTGTGGTCATGACATATATACATCTAATAATCTATTTAATGCGAAACGAAACTATTGATAATGTGTGTGCTAATCTATCACCTCAAAAAACGATGTAACACAATTTACATTAGAACCATTAAATGATGGATATAGTCAATGATTTAAAATTTGTATATGATATTTTGGATTTTAATATTTTTAAATAATTTTAATATCATTTATACCTTCATATATTCTAATCATTTAAAAATATGACAACATTTCTCATATATACAGTGGACCGCCACACCATAAAGCGATGTGGTTTTTTTAATTTTCACTTTACATAATAGGAAATAAAGAAAAATTTATTGATTATATGTGATTTATATGTTTTTATAATTTTTTTACAAAATTAATCTGTCTCCCACTTTCTTTCCCTTTTCCAATAATGGAATCGATAACGTCACTCCATCATACATAAGACCTACCGTATACATGTATCGATGAGATCCATTCTCATTAATAAAATCTCAATATTAAATTTAGAAAAAGATATATATAATAATATATTAATGATATTTATGTAATTTGTAATATTATGTAACTATAAAATATGTGAATGAATCAAACATCTCAAGAAAAAAAATACGCAATAGAACATAAGCTAATTAACTACTAGAACCTTAAAAATAGTGAAATATTATTAAAAACGGTTGGAGAATGATATAAGAGGATAATATTTGATATTATTAATAATATTATAGTAACATTAAAAATTATTAGAATTCGTTATATAATTTTATTGGATCCTAAATCATGTTTATCCAAAAGGAAGCGTGAGGTAAGAGACCTCATCTCAATTTCCCTTCATTGAGGCATATTATAATTTTAAACAGAAAATTCATTTTATATGGTCTATATAAATTACATATTTCATTTAATATAATGATATATTAATTATTAATTGTATTATATTTTGTAATTCAAAATATTTCATTTAATGGTATTTTACCTGAATATTCCCAGGTCTTAATGATTTTCATATCACAATTTTTTTTATTGGGTTATGTCAATTAAAAATTTTACTTGAATTATAATATTATGTGTGTAAATAAATTTTCTATATACTGATATAATTAAAAAAATTATGATTTTTAACATTTGATAAACATTATATATTCATTTATAAATTCTCATATTGGTGACATCATATGTTTTTCTATTTTTTTCACAATATCATTTCAATGAGGATAGTTTATACATGAATTTCAATTGAAGGATATAATTTTTTTGAAATATAATAAAACTATTAAATTTACCTGTCATTTCATTAATCTTGAAATTTATCGAAATATTTATCGTTTTCATCACATTTTTACATAAAATTTTTAGGAAAATGATTTCTATAAAATTAAGCATTATTTTTATTTTTAGTCGAAAATACTTTTTTTCTACGTCATGGTTTATACAAATTGTTTCCAAAATGTTTTCATAATTCTTAAAAATATTATTAAAAATATTTGTACCCATGTTTTAAATGTTTGAAGAAAAATTGTTTGAATAATATTTATATTTTATGAAGGAGAAACATTTTATTATTTTCATAAGAGTGTGAATTGACATATATCATAACATAAAAAAGAATTTATTGAATTTTCCACAATAATGACCACTAGATTTTAAATGAAAAAATGCATTATATTTAAAATATATTTTAAATGAAAAATATTTGAAAATAATTATGTGGACTTTTAGTTTTAAAAATACTTTCAAAAAAAAATTTCCCACCCCATGAATTTTTTTAATAACATTTTTATGGTATTTATATTAATTAAATAAAATAAAACTATTTTTTACATATGGATAAATTCTGATATTTTTTTATGATACCATGCTTATTATTTTAATTTTATGATTATATGTGATTTAATAGTGAATGATTTAACGTTATATTTGAAGACTAATTTTTTTAATCATTAACTATCCATTAAAATAATAAATTTTTATATTATTCGGAATTACATTTACCCAAAATATTAATAGTATTTTTAATTTATAATAATATTAACTAAACCTTATAAAATTTCTAGATAATGTATTTTTCTTTTAATGTCATATAATTTATTGTGGAAATTATTGTTATGATGTATTCCTTTATTGGTACAAAAAATTATCGATAAGTCTTATTGTTCACCAATTAAATCAATAATTCAATTTATATGGAATGAATGGAGAATTTATATAGTTATGGGGAATAATTATATATTTCTTCTCGATGCATTAGTATTTTCATGAGAGGAATCATTTGTTTTTCCTTAGTTAATTGGGGTTCACTTTTATACATACCCATCTGTATTAAATAGTCCTGTTTGAGGCCTTTAATGTTGTGATATCATGAATCATGAGATAATTAAATGTTATAATAATGAATTTACTTCATTAATATTTTTTTTGTTAATAATGACTATTTTAAAATGATATTATCTCTGGATTCATTTCATTCTCAGTTTCTATTGTAAATTGAATGTGTTTTGACATACATACCACATTATACTAATTATGTATTATGTAATTATGATAATAAAATTATTTAAATGTAATTTTTTTAGTAATTATCCTTTATTTATTTTTTAAAATTATTTCTTATCAATATATTCCAGTGTACATTATTATATAGAGAATTTGTGCTGACATTATTTTTTCCCTTTCATACGAATACAAGAATTTTATTATAAAATATAATCCTGGATATGATAGATGGAATAATGAAATTGTCAAAAAAATTATGATGTAATTTTTTTATTCGAATGTAATTTGATAATAATGTATGTATCTTGTTTAATTGGATGAATAAAATATTCTTTCCTTCAGGATGTGACCACCTGTATCATATGAAATTGTTATTAATAATTCACTGGTTATGAGATTTTGGTGTTTTGGATATTATAGTTGTTATATAAAGATTCATAAAAGAATCATTAAAAACTAGATTAGGGAAAACAGTGATTGATGATCATAACCATATGATATAATATGAATATAAAAATAGATGGACATCCTAATGTCTTGTTAAGGATGAATTTTCATTGTTTTTCCTAAAAATAAATCCCAATCTAGATACAAAAAGTGTATGTGGTTATAGAATATATGTATATTGGGGTAATAAATCTAAAAAAAATATCATAAGGAATGAATCCACTATTTACTACTACATAAAATTATTCATTAGTGTTCGCCTAATTTAACACTCTTGGGGGATATGTTTTTGATAATTAATACATTCAATACAAATCACTATGAAGTTTTTGTATAGATAATGATAGTGAATAACCAACCTTAAGGTAATAGTTTTTAGATTACATGATTGTTTAATTATTTATACATCCTATAAATGATTATATTTTTTTCCCACAATTATCATCATTTCCAAAACAATGGAATTTTTTTTGTATTCATTCGATAGAACCCAAATGAATAATGTAAACATTGACCAAAATGGAAAACGAGGTGACAATAACCCATAATAATGGATGATTGTTGGATTTAAAGAATTTGTTACAATAAAAAATTAGGTATCAAAACAAATTATAATCGACATATACCTTAAGAATCACTTCGAATATCTAATGACAAGAGGGATATATTTCTCATAGATATCGTGTTTTCGACAACATGAAGGAAAGATGTCCTGATTTCCATCATGTTTGATATATGGACAGAGACACCCAGGAAAGTGGATCAATGGAATATGAATGTTTTTTACATATGTAAAATAATGTATTAAATAAATAAATATCTATTTCCAAATGAATAGTAATATAATAGGATTAAAATTACATATTATGTATTCATTTATAGATCATTTTTCTTAAATATGGCTATCTCGTGAATTATCTATGTCAATTCCATCTCATAAATGTCAGAATGTATACCATGGATGATCTTATGTAGAAATAATGGTGGAATTATTTATTTTTTGGTATTTAATAATTAAATGTTAGAACAATTTTTAGTAATAATATTTTGCAAATAAAAAATCCCGAAAAATCTTTATATTGTGTTTTATTTTAATAGAATATATGTGTTCATTAAATTATGATTTTCGAATACTATCATTTGATTATGATTTTATTGTTTATCATATTAAAAAATTAGTATACTCAAATATAGAATTATTTTTTGTATGAATACAACGTTATTATAGATATTATTAGAAAATATTTATAGTAGTAAAACCTATTGTTTTAGAATACGAATTGTTTTTTGATGAATAATGAACTTAAACTTTTGGATATAATATTATTTGAATTGGTAACCCTTAATTATTATCTCATATTTGAGGTCATATTAATTACGGGTCTTTATAATATGTGAATGTTATATTAATTATATTAATATATTCATAGAAAAAGAAAATCCACCATATCCGGTGACAACCAGTTGAAGTCGGCAATGTCATAGAGCCTGAACCCATAACTGATGTAAGATAAGGGTTTCCTCCCAACCACTAGCCTATATTATTGTCTACTATATATGTCCCTTTTTACATAAATGACATTAGGGTTAAATATTAATTATGAACTAGTGTTGTTACCATTGTTGTTTAGTCATTGATAATTTTTTCTTACCATATCTCATATAGAAAATATTTTAAAGTAGGTTAACTGAATTTTCACTCTTTTTTATGGATATTATGATAATTTATAAATTAATTTTAGTGATTCATTGATAAAAATTTTATTTATTTATATTAATATATTATAGTTATTGACGATGTTTTAATTTATTGAATAACAAAAAAATGAAGAAAATCATTTTTATATATTTAAATATATTATGTAAATGTTTTTATATATTTTCTTATATAGTAAAAATTACACAAAATTAATAATTTTATCATGAAATAAATTTTTTTATCATATTACATTCATATATGATGAATCAATGTATTTATAAATCATAAAAATTTTAGGATTTTTTGGTTATTAACATTATCATGATAATTCACATAATTGTGATCAAGGACTGTTATCACCCTCCCTCATTATTTGTGATGTAACCTTTTATTTCATGTTGAAATGTTCACAAGCCACATATTTTCATATAATTGGAAACCCAATTATTTCTTATTAATAATGAAAATTCATATATATCATCATTATTTTAAAATGTTTATTCATCCATTTTTATGATGTGGATTTTTCCAAAAGGAATATTCCAATAGAAATACTATGACCTTCGAGTGAATGTTAAAATTAGTAGAACATTGGTTTTTGAAGTTGTAGAGAATTTAAATGACCTACATGTAAAAATATGAAAAATGTGTTAGATATCATATGTTACACAAAAAACCATCATTATAATATATATTTACTTAATGATATTTTAATATATATAAATTTCAATATAATAATAATCTCTTTGATAGCTTGTTGTGCATTCAAAACTCTATTTATGAAAATGAAAATACACTATTAAAATATTGTCTATAAAAACATGAAAGTTATAAACTAATTTATCTCTTACAGTAATTGAATAAGAATCAATAACTTATCAGTATTATATTTATCTTTTTAATATAAATGAAATAAAAATAAATTATATGAATACTAAATGTTTTCCCAAAAAATATTTTCCAAAATACACCATTTTACAAATAATTTAGAACTATATTTTACAATTATCAAAAATTAATTCCTAAAATTGCATCCATTTTTGAAATAATAATATAAAAATTATTTTAGGGTGATTTATTCAGCTGTTTATGAAATGGTTTATTATTCAACGAATAATGACAATATAGATTTTTTTAATAAATTGCATTTTCATGTAAATTATTTTCAATGGTAAATTATATTTCAAATTTATGAAATTAAAATCTTTAATAATTTTATATTCAATACATATTTGGCAAGTAAATGAATTTCATTTTAAATTTTTAAATTCAACCATTATATAATACAGATAATTTTCACTTTGAAAACTTCTGTTTTCATCAATTCTGTGATTAAAATTTTAAATTTTTTTATGAAAAATCAATTTATTGAATATTTAAAAATTATTTTTGTATTTTAATTCATAATTATTAATATTATCTAATAATGAAAAAATAATTCTTATCCACAGTTAATAGAAATATAAGATATCAGTTATTAATTTTCTTAAGGGAAAAAGTATTTTCTAAGGTTTTATCTAAATATATATGGTTTAATATGACACAAAATCTTTTTAAAATCTATTTTCAATAGATATTTTTACTTTTTCAACTATAAGGATAGAGAATGAATAATTTTTGGCTGATTTATCATATAAAAAAATGGGTTTAATTTATTTATTTTAAAAAATTCTTATGTTTCCTCTCCCCCACATATAAATGGACATCCTATCATCCCCTCTTCCGACATCCAATGTCATTTGGACCAACCAATACCATCAAAAATAAATTAATTAGTCCTATAAAAATATGCAAGATCTTTTTGATTGATTCAAAATGTAAATTATGATGTAATTTGTTGAGGCAAAAATAAGTTATCTGGGGAAGTGCCAACATTCTGAAATGCTCATTTGTATTATCGCTTTTTTCCACCTCATTAAATTATTATTAATCAAATATTATATTAAATCATCAAAATCATACAAATCCTGAGAATATATTATTTGAATGGAATGAACTTTATAAATATATTCTTCAATCAAGTAGAAAATTAAACCATTAATTGTGTGAATGGAGGACAACTACCTCACGAATCGATATAGTAATTTTTCTCACCCAATTTGATGGCCGGTGTAACACCCCATGATTTTGTCAAATTTTTTAAAATAATTATATGGTTATATATTTTTTTAAGTACATAAAATACATAGTTTTTTTATATTATATGCAGCAATTGTGTTGTCTTCTGTTATAGGAAAAAACAAGTTAATAATGTGCTATACACAAAATAGGGTTACCTTGTTCTACAAACAACCCTGGATTTCAACAAAAAAAGTTATATTATTAAAATAGTTAATTAAAATTAATTGTTATAAGATATGATTCATAATTAGAGATGATTAGAAATAAAATTATTTAAAACATAAATTTTAATGGTTTTATCTCATGTAATTATGTTTATTAAAACATAAGATATATTTTTGTAATGTTTTTTTATTTTTTGAAAATATTATATTATCAAAAAAATAAATTTTATTTATTTTTTGAAGATTCTTAAAATTTAGTTTTTTAAAAATTTATAATTTTAAAATTTTAAAATAACTAAAAATTTTAAATCATCATGTCATAATTTTAATGGGGTGATTTTTTTAAATTTATATGAACTAATTCATTCATTGACGAATATTGAAAATAGTGAATTTTTATTTACTAATTTCATTATTTTTATGTTATTAAAAATG
This sequence comes from Viscum album, assembly GCA_963277665.1. Taxonomy (NCBI): domain Eukaryota; kingdom Viridiplantae; phylum Streptophyta; class Magnoliopsida; order Santalales; family Viscaceae; genus Viscum; species Viscum album. The sequence goes on along the minus strand of OY728121.1, from coordinate 137,003,810 downwards.
TTTACAATATTTGAAATTATTTTTATCGTAATATTACTTCAATTATACGAAACATAATCAAAATTATTACATTTGAAAAAAATTTGTAAATTTTTTTTCTATAAAACCATTTTAATGTTGTGATCATTTTTTGATTTAAACCCCATGTTATCACCACATATACTGGATTAGTTTTAAAAGAAATTTTCTTCTATATTAATAGAATTTGATAAAATGGATTACATATTTTCAATCCCCAAAATTTATATGATTTAATAATTTCAATATATTATTTGACCAAAATGAATTGTAAAAACTGTATGATTTATTTACAGTGGTTAAGGTAATAATGATTCCACTGGGGATTAAACTAAAAAATTATGGTTTAAAAGTTAATCAAAAAATGTAAAAAACTAATTTTATTGAACTATAGTGACATTATAACATATAATATCACAAATTTTTTTTGTTATTGGATACATGGGAAATGAAAAGGCAAGGGTGGACTTCATTATTTCAAAAAACTATATGTGTGTCGCTCATTTTACATATAAATGTACAACCATTATACATTCCACATCACAAAAAAATTTATTTATAAATACATGCTCAAATAATAGAAAATATTCCCTCATCTCATCACCGAATCACTATTTTTACCTTAATCCATCTTAAGAAGGATTTTTTGGGAAAACATATGGTAGATAATTGAAGAAGTATAAATAGTCATCAATGAGTGTTTTTTATTTATTTATTTCGTGACCTCATTCAATTATTTATATAACATATTTATAAAAAATCCAATTAGCTTATATATATATTTTTATGATTTATTTTTATGCTAATATAATAGAAACATGTCATATTCAATATAAAGGTTTATTAAATCTTCATTCATTTGTATAGATGATTATCACCTCGCAAACCAATGTCATTCATTTTATACATTAACAAATCCAACAGATGGTTTTGGTGATGGTTTTATGTTATATATTTGTTATTTATAATATAATTATAACATTAGTGTCTTTTTATCGTATATATATTATTACCTTTTATTCTATATTGGATTATAAAACATCCCTTGTGTGTACGTTGGACAACCGCCTCATGGATTGATGTGATTAATTTTGACTAAATATTTTTATGGAAGATATTAGGGAAAAATAAATGTCAATAAAATAATAAAATTGTGTACGTTGGTTCCTTTATTGCATAATTAATTTTTTAATTTTTTTTATTATTTTTAATATTATTTTATTTTATTATTTATTAAGAGTATTATATTTTATATTGTTTGTTTATTTTACTAAAAATAATAAAAATACTTTCAGAATTGTTTGTATTTTTTTGTGAATATTTAGACTTTTAATATTATTTATTATTTTTATTTTTTAATACTATTAATATTATTTTTTCGTTAATTTATAATAATTTTATAATTTTTTTTATTTACTATGTATTTGTGACGGGGCCTTTTCCGTTGGGATCACGAAAAAAATTGTTGATATATATTTTTTAAAATAGTATTTGAGATGGGGAAAAGGGCCCGGAGAAAATGGTTTTGATATACTTGACATATCTAAATTAAGAAATATTTTTGACAGAAAACATGGTACGTCGAAAATATTTTTTTTGATTTACATCACAATATATATATATATATATATATAACGTACATAATCGGGGAGATTATTGTGACATGTAGGATTCCCGTTTCAAATAGTACTTTATTTGATGGTTTCATAACAAATAATAATTATAGAGACTTTGTTTTTTCCAATGGGAAATTTTCGATGAGACCCAATAAGAAATCTCATTTGCAATGTTATCCTGTCACAAATATCTCATCTCAAATATCTCAAATTCAAGTAGTGTTAGGGGATATGCATTGGAATTTCACAAACACTTTACAAAACAATATGATTTCTTTAAATAGTTAATAACCATCGATGTCCTATATTTATAATATGATGTTATTGAATGAATAGAATGTGTCATTATTTCAAAATCGAGTTATTGATTTTTCATGATTATGAGATTCCATAGTATGGTTAGTGTATCTAAAACTATATTTACGTAATGAACCAAAATTTCCATGTAAATTGTTTTTAATTAAATGGAAATTTTACGAGTCTTCAAAACATGACGTTGCCTGATTATGAGGCCCGAAGTTCCCAGAATAAATTTATGATGTTTCATTCGGGTACATTCAGTAAACATATGAGTGGGTTTTTATAAATTTTGAACTAGTGCTCGGAATTGATATCTTTGGGCACCATTGAACTCGCAACACCATTTTTTAGTTAAAGAGACTTATCCTCCACGCCAGTGGGTCGAGAATAAAACATAGTTTGTTTTCATGGAAAATAATTAAATAAAATGATCTACACATTTTTTTATTTTTGGGCCACCATATGGATGTTAGAGGTGGGGTCCACCAGAACTAACCTCCTAGTGGGGGTTAAGGTGTGGGGACCACCATACCATAAACTCCCTTGAGAGGTTATGGTGGTTGGGCCCACCCGAACCTAACCTCTTGCAAGAGGTTACGGTGGTGGGGACCACCTAAGACTAAACACCTATTTTATTTCTGGAAAACCTCTCAACTCCCCTATGTAATGAGGGGTATCCTCTTGACCTCCTCTACCCAATTAATTCTTCCAACACACTTTCCATTAATGTGCCATATCCTCCCCATTAATTAATTGAACATATCATTTAATTAATTTAAATTATTTTTAATTTTGGGCCAACAACTAAATAATAGATAACATAAATATATTATTTTTACATTCTTTACTTTAATTTTTTTTGAACTTGGGAGTGATCATGGGAAAAGGATTCTAACAATGAACTTCATCTCCCGATGAAGAACGATCCACCGACAAAGATCTACTTCGACTTTCTTCCTGAGAACCTCCTTCGACAAAGGATGTGCTCATCTACAATGAATTACTGACATCTTTATTGCACCAACGTCAATGAACAACGATCATGGTATGGAATTTATTTGAATATTATTCTTCCTTTCTAAAGAAAAGAATTGTTGTGGATGTTTTTCATTACTGGTTTGGAATTGTTTTTTGTTGGAATATGTGGGGTGTTTGATTGAATTTTCTTCTATCTTATTTTCTTATTAACTCAATGAAATTCAAAAAACAATTGATCTGATTGATACCACCCTAACGCGGTGGGTGTAGGAAAATCCAACATGGCATGACCCCTCCATTGTTATTGATAGTGATGTTCATGAGAATGGCGATGAGACAAGGAGATGAGGAATGTGATGAAGTCAACGATAGCCCAACACGCGGCCTCCATGACCTGCGTCACCCGCCACCTGCTCTATCCGCAGGCTGAACCGGTCTGAGCTGCCCTGCCGCCCTGGGCCAAACTGCGATGCATCCTAGCTGCCCATGGCCTTCTAGCCGCCCGTGCCTCCCAGCTGAGCCAGCCTCCCTAGCCCACGGCTGATCCACGTCCTTGGGGCATCGCGGCCAAGCCGGCCTCCTACGCCCCTTGAGGTGCTGCTATAGAGCCGACCTCCCCTGCCCCTCGTGGTGCATCGGCCGAACTGGATTGTGCCCCTACGGTGCCCTTCGGGATGAACTGCCCTCACGTTAACCCACCTCCAATCCGCACCCTCACGACCGATCCATGACTCCTCACGGCCTACAGGGCTGGACCCAGCGGGACGGACGGAACCTAACGGGCGGCCTGACTAACGGGTCGGGTCCGACCCAATAGGTCAACCTGGTTTGACCCAGACTAGGTCGGCCCTAACTCGGTCGGGATGTGATGGTCCATCCCGGTAGGACCGGACCCAGGGCTACTACGACCCTTTAATTTTTTGGTCATATCTTTGGAACTGGACGTCTGTTTGACGAATCGTCAATGGAACAAAAATTAGTAGAGAATTATAGTCACTCTTAGTATACCCAACCATAGTTTGGGATATAATTGAGATATAGTCAGGTTGGATCTGGTCTAAATCCAACCTAGCCCCTGGGACTAAATGAATAAGGACTCACAGTCCGGGTGTCCGACTTACACTCCGTCAGTTGCATTGAGACCCTTATGACATCGTAGAACTTTAGGATACTTCTTCATGAGACTTCATGGATGTTGAAGCATCATTCAATATCTTATTGAGAGGATCTTCCGTAGATGAGCGAGTATTTGCGTGGGAACCTAGTATCTTGCTGAGAATTGATGACTACTGAACGAATGACTTGGCGTGACTCGACTAGCCTAGTGGAGAGTGCATATTTGGTTTGGAATTCCCACAGAGGCGGAGTGACCGGTTGTGGTAGTAGACCCACAATACTCGAAAGGAGGAGTACCTCTACGGGCTATGAGGTGGAGCGTGTGTTTGTAATGGCAAATCCAAGGTGTGGAGTGCCTATATGTTACATAGTAGAGACATGGTACTCCAAATGAGGACTAACACAATATTCCAAGGTTACGTGGAAGTGCCTCTGTGTGACGTGACATGCCCACTATACTCGATATTGGAGGAGTTCTCCAGTAGCTAAAGGTTCTGAATGTTTTTACCCCTATAATAAAATCCCAGTTGAGCTGAGTCAGTACTTTTGTGTTTTTTCATGATTGAGATTGATCACTTGATAACATAGGTATATGTATGGGAATATAACTATGTAAGGTTATCTGTTTATTTCACACTTTGTGGTTTGTCCTTGTTGGATTTTTTGAGACCTTGAGAGAATCAGGGTCCCTACTGAGTATCATTATACACACCCTTGCACAAGTAATGCCTGCACCTAATTGTGATGGTTGTAGATGACGGACAACGTTGAATGAGGCTGAGAGTACCAGGACTAGAAGGTTGCGGGAGTTGAACCATAAGACGAGTCGGTACACAGAGGAGACTGATAGACGTGGAGTACTAAGGAGACTATATGTTACTAAACTTGAGGTAGAATCCTGGAGGATGACCTCATAGATGTTTTTCCTTTCATCAGTTGTACTTGTACATCCAGTTCCCTGTACTATATAGTTGGACATGTATTTCCATCCCTATATACATTTATCAACTCTTTTGTTATATAGTTTAATTAGTCTTTTTTATCCAACTGTGAGATCTATTGTGTGCGTTTACAGGTTATAAAGGCATTTCCTTCCTAGTTTTCCAGAATTACAACTTTGGTTCTAGTCGCCAGCCCATGGCCTATGGAAGGCGGTCTTGGGGTAGTCACTACATGGGCCCCAGGGGACAGGTTGTGAAAAATTGGTAACAGATGGGTCATTTCTACTGTAGAACATGGGACTCTAATATTTCTTTTATATGAAGCAAAAATGTTAACTGTAGTGATTTTGGTTCTCAGTTCAGGGAGTCCAGTGTTGGTGCGGCGGCCGGCATATCCATACACCGAGACCCTGAAATCTGATTTCCGACTTAGTTCCCAAAAACACTGATTGCATGTGTGTTTTCATTTGTTTTCTGTATGCCATCTCAACTAGGACAGCTCACCAGGTTTAATCATATAAGTGTGTCAAATCTCTTTCTTTCATGATGCCTCCCCATGGACAACTAGCTAGATTCATGAGAGTTGTATGCACAAATATCCCACCAAGAGATGAGGCCTCAGTGCATGGCCTTTTTCCTGTGGAGGTACTAGTGTTACATTCCCTCATTGGGCCACTAATTCCACCATCTCCAACAGAAGATAATTCTTGTTGTTTGGAGCGTTTTTCATGAGTTACATATCCAGAGGTCACCTAGGTTCAGGGGAGAGATGGACCCACAGGAAGCTGAGGATTGGATGGAGGATATGGTGAGAGTTTTTCGACTGGTAGGGACACCAGTAGAACTCATGGTGATTCTTGCTGCCAACCTTCAATAAGAATTATTGGGTAGATGGTGGAGCTTGATGCTCTAATTTCACAATCAGATGAAACATAACTGGACAGATTTTCGGTGCATGTTCTAGGGTGAGTTTTTCACAGAAACTCTATGCGCAGTGTGCATACAAGAGCTACTTCATCTACAATATGGTAGCACGATTGTGCTCAGTACATAGCGAGGTTTATAGACCTCTCATGCTACTCCACCAATATGGTATGAGTCCCATTCTATAGGGCCTAGACCATTTATCAGGGAATCATGAGGGAGAACATAGCTTTGGATATCTCACTCAACATCCCGATGCAGGCAGGGATGTTAGAGAGAGTCCTCCTAGTGCAATGTTTCTTTGCTAAGAAGTCTCCAGCAATGAGATACACCACCAGTTGATAGGTAGTGGAGTCTTCTGTAGGTGACAGTAGATAGATGTTGCAGAGATCAAAGAGGACTAGACCAACAAGTGGACGACTGCATGACTTTGGATCGGTTGTGCGGGGCACCCAGAGTAGAGACATACATGCGAGTAGTAGGAAATGTTTCACATGCGGTGGGAAAAATCACATGGATATTGACTGTCCAAACCACCATTAAGATGATCAGTATATGGTTGAAGGACAACCCAGGCAAAGACAATGATTTGATCAACACAATTCACATAGAGCAGGCGGACGTGGTAGTGGAGCTAGGCATGGAGCTGGTGGTGGTCGAGGATTCGAGGTGCTACTGCCACCTCCACCAGAAGATCCGCCCCAACCACAGGAAGAAGGTGGATAGGGGAAATCTCATCTCCAGGTAGCTAAGGCCTATGATCACGATTCTATGGTGATGATATAAGTTACCATCAGTTTTTATTTCACCTTAGATGTAGTACTTATAAACAGTGGTGCAAGTCACTCTATCATTTCCAATTCCCTCATTTGGAGCTCAAAGATTCCAATGGAGTAGTTGGCTTGATCCTTAGGGCTAGAGACTCTTACGGAAGAGGATTCGATGATTACACACTCGTAACAACAGTGTGAGCTTACTCTATGAGGCGAGAGCATTGGATGGGATATCCTAGTAGTGGCGTTGAGGCCTTACGATGCCATATTGGGTATGGACTCGTTATCTACAATCGTTGCTTAGATTTAGAGTATTAGGCGCAAAGTGTAGTGTGACCACATGGATGGGTCTAGGTTTAAGTTTACAAGAGAGAAGGGAATCTTAGAAACACCAGAATGACTAGCTCAGAGGGGAGTGAAGTCGATTACTCATCAGTTGGCTTACCATACCCTCAGAACGGTTGATGTGGAGAGTCTGACATATCCTATAGTGGTGAAACAGTATGCATATGTTTTTTCAAATGATGTCCCAGGTCTACCTCCTCACAGAGTGGTGGACTTTTACATTGATTTGTACCCCAAGATGTCACAAATATGTACACCAACATATCAGATGGCTCTCTCGGAACATTGTGAGTTACGAGTACAACTAGAGGACTTGTAGGTGAAGAGATTAATTTGGCCCAGTGATTCTCCCAGGGCAGAAATGATTTTTTTCACCAAAAATATGGATGTGAGCATGAGGCTTTGTGTTGACTATCGACGGATAAACTAGGTGACTATGAAGAAAATGTACTTAATCCCAAGGATTGACTACCTCTTTGATCAGTTGAAGGGAGCATGGTGGTTCTCGAAGATAGACCTCATATCAGGCTATCACCAGATCAGAGTTCGAGACGAGGATGTGCAGAAGATGGCCTACATATTTCGGTAAGTCCATATTTTAAATTGTAATTATTTATTTAATAAAATATGATCAAGATAGTATTTTGAGATCTAATATTATGAAAAGAAAAAATATTTAATATGGTTAAGGTAAATCTTAGGTTACAAAACGGGTTAAAATAAAAACCTAACGGTTAAAATTAACCAAAAAAATATAAAATACCAATTATATTGACTTATTTTGAACTTATAAATTATATGGCCTATAATGTTCTATTATATTTTCCTTGATACATATAAAAAAGTTTTTTGAATTCTTTCTTTCAAAAAATTTCAACTGTTCCACTCACCTCACATATAAAAGGCCACCCCTTATACTATCTTATTCAAACCACTATTTTTTTAAAATTTGATAATTACTAACTAAATAACATAAAAAATACTACATATAATCTCATTATCATAATTTTTTAAACTATTCTAACCTATTATTTCTTTTTGTGGAATGCAATGGAGGATATCCAATGTAGAGGTGACATTCATCAACAAGAGTATTTGTTTTAATTCATCTAAATACATCATCAATTATTATTATTATATGAATATATAATATCCTCCCTATTTTCTATAAATTGATAAATTTTTATTTGGGTGTAATTACCTTGAACCATCTCCAATACCATTAAATTTTTTATGAAGTCATCATTAATGTGTACTACAGACAACTGCCTTATAGACCATTGTCCCTCATTTGTCCAATACCACCTATCTTCATTGTGTATACTGATTGATATAATATATACATATGATACATTTTTCATAACAATAAATCTATAATAATTACTGAAAATATATATTTTGACATTCAATTCCAATGGGGATATGATAACATCGGTCATGTGTACAACATACTACCACATCACCGGGAGATGTGAATATTTTTCACAAAATCATGACATATAACATAATAAGGAAAAATATATGTGATATTAAAGTTATAATTAAAATATTAATGAATTTTTTATCATTATATTAGTTTAATATATCATTTTATATCATACCCTTTCACCAACTGAAAGATGATAATATCATTTATGGATGTGTGGACTACCACATTCACGAAGAAATGTGAATCTATTTTAACAATCAAAATACATGGATGATATGTGAAATTATATTTAGTGAAATATTATGGTATTAATTATATTGTTATAATTTTTAGGGATTTTATATTATATAACATTTTTATAGAATGATAATAGAAAAATTGAAATCATACTCATGCATATATTTGGCATATCGTCTCAATGACAACAACATACTTAAATAATCAAAACGATCATTTTTTATTAATCTAAAAATTAAAATTTATTAATAAATATGATTATTATTTCATTATATATATTTTCGATATGATAGAACCATTATTAATGTAATATTATAAATATTATCAATTAAAATCATATACATTAAATAATGTAGTTATTACCTGAAACATGATTTTATCAAGGAATTGTTCTACACTGAAAAAAAATCATATGTAAAAAATGTAATGTATTATATATATATATGGTTTTATAGTAAATTTATATTAAAAAATTGTTCTTATATTAGTGTTTCAAATGTGTATAACATAATTTGAGACACTAGGTATTGGATTTATCATATTTATTTTATTTATGGGAGAAATTATTAAAATTATCCAATTATTTATTATGTGTGGGGTATATACAACACCATAGACATGTTAAATATTTATTAAAATTAATCTCATTTAATTTTATGAGTAATATAAGTTTATTCACTATTAGGTATAGTAATTCATAATATTACAAATGTAGTAAAGTATTTTTCACTTAATTTTCTTTCATATAAAATTATATTATGTTTTTCATATATATTATTTTATTAGGTGTTTATATAGCACCTTGGAAATGTAATATCATGAATATAATTATCCAAGTGATTATTTATGTTTCATTTTATTTTATTTCAACATTGATATTATGATAAAATAATACCTATTTTGTAATGATTTTCTGTTACAATCCCATTGTTTATCAAGATTATTTATGAGTATGGTTCTGATGATTTAATAATATGATCCATCCGTTAAAAAAATAATTACTGTTCTTTTACTCTATTAATTTATTATATGTTCAAGAAATATGAAATTTTTTTACACTCTTTGGTAGTTAACAAACTTAGGATTTTTTTAGTATTTGTATTTATTTTTTTCATCATATTGAAACATGTTTACTTCATAAATAATTATTTCTAAAAGAATATTAAAAAATGTTTTTAAAATTGAAAATATTCTTTACTAAAGATATGTGCACACATGATTTTTTTAAATTATTATTCCTGTAAATTTCAATAAATATTCCATTATATTTTACAAGAAATGTTTAATGAATACTCGATTTTCCATCTTTGTTAGGTATGAATGTATCCACCATCAAAACCCCAAAATGATTTATTGATTCCTTATAATATTAAATATTTATTATCAATGAAAATAAAATTTTTTAAAAAAAATATTTTTTTAATAAGAAAATTAAATTTTCTTCAATAAATTTATGATTTAATTGTTAAAATATTCTTTTATATGTTTTCAAAGTCCTATTCAATGAAAAATATATTTAAAAAATGATGTTTCAAAATGGTATTTTCAAATAATAGTTATTTACCATAATATATATTCCAATATATTCTTCAAAATCCTTATCTATTTATGATAATATTTTTAAGGATTCATATAATTTACCGATGGTATGAAATAGGGATTCCATTATTATTATTCCTTTTAATGGTATATTGTTTGGATGATGTTTTGTTTATCAAACTATTTTATATTACGTGGTTTTTTCCAAGATTACAATATTTTTAAAACAACGTCTTTTCATAGAATATGGTTGAATGAAATTATGAGAAAATTATGAAACCATTTTATCAATAGTTATTTTATGGTGAATGTTTTATGAAGCACATTTAATTTAATCAATTATGATATGATGAATATTTTATGATCTTGTGGAAGACATATGTACATAATTTAATACATGTTGGTGATTACGTAATCACCATGGATCATATAAATCTTATAAATATTAAAAACGGGACATTTTTCTCCCTGCAATGAATTTATTAATGAAAAATAATTTATGAGCTCATTTTGTACATATGTTGTTAGAAAAATTCTGAAAAGAAGGGTTTATAGATTTTTATCCCAATAAAAAATGATAGTGTGAACAAGTGGTTTGAAAATTCATGAAGCTAGAATGAAAAAATTTATCCCATGTAAAGAAATTTATGAATTTCATGGTGGGTAGCCTCAACAAAAAAATTTATATGCATATTTTTATGCCACAAAGGTATGTATTAGGTCAATATTATGCTCTTGTGTTTCATGTTAATTTATTTCCATAGGATTCATGACTTATGAAATACCACTATTTATGCCATTAATCATTTCAATAATCTATGATATGAATGTTATGGTCATATTATATCATTTTAACACTCTAATTAAATTATTATCACATTATGTTTAATTATTTCCTTCGATTACCCTTACAGATAAGCTATGAACACCCTCATTTATGTTTTATTTCAGCCTGATAAAAGAAATATTTTATGTGTGGTACATCTATGAATAGTAATAAATAGTAGAATTTTTGGATGAAACATTTAATATCATTCATTATTCAATAAAATTATATATGTAGCCTCTAGAGACTATGTATTCTTATTGTCATTTGTTGTGTCTTTGTGTTTGGTATTGAATATTCTTCTTAAAATATGTTATATCTATGTAAGAAACATTAAGGTCACTATAGTTCAATATAATGATGGATATGAAAATAATGTATGATGTTTATGATATAATTATAATTATGTAATTTTAATATCATATATACCTTATTACATTCAATTTCATTTAAAATACTATAACATAGTATGTGGGTACGACATACCACCGTTTAATGAATTGAGGTGACCAGTTTATCACATATACATCAAATGGAATGTCATAATGATGAATTTAGTGAATTTATGTGACATATATAAAATAATATTTATTATATAAAATAAATATAGAAACCACTACCAAATTATTTCACCCATTGGGGAAATGGAAATGTTGCTCATGCATACATATGACCTACATTCACAAATAATCGATGATTTCCATAATCCATGTTCAAATTTAAATAATGATTGAAAAAAATCATGTATTGAGAGATTTTAATTTATAATATTAATATAAATTGTGATATTATTGGACTATATAATATGTGTATGTATAGAAACACTCATGAGAAAACAATCTTCCGAAAAAAAAGAAATTATCACACAAAGTAATGAAAATAATGAAATATTGTGAACAAATATGGGGTAAAATGCTATAACATGATCATATATGATACTATATATAACATTATGGTTCCATTATATATTAATAACATGATTAAAAATATTATAGTATATTTCAAATTATATTAATTAAATAGTAAGAGTATTTTATGGGGCATCTTCTCAATTTCCCTTCAATTTGGCATATTGGAATTTTATGCACCTAATTTTTTTTATATGGTGTTTATTATACACCATAACCATCTAATATCAATGTTTATAATAACAACTGTTATTTTATTTTCTAATTTTAATTATTTCATTTCTGGGGATTTGACCTCATAATTTCCACGTGGTAAACATTTTCATGACTCAAATAATTTTCATTTGTGTATGCTAATTTATCAATGACTTTGAAATTATAATATTAGTCATGTAATGTATTTATACTATATTATAATATAATTCTACTTGTTTTTTGTCTCTTTAATTTTTTTACAAAAAATATATTCATGGAATCATTCTCACATAAATTTCATGATCCTTGAAACGATTATTTCATAACGTCAATCAAATCGATAATAATTCAATGAGAATTTTAAGTGAATGAAAATATTTTTTATATTCTATAATAAAGACATATGTTATATATCCTCCCATTAATTATTAAATATTCCTCTATTTGGTAAAAAATGATATATATATTATTTTTATGGAAATGTAACTCTATTTATCTCTATAGTGGAAAATAATTTTCATTCAAAATACTTGGTTTCAAAGAAAATTAATTTTTTAATTTAAAAAATGATTTATTAATTTAAAAAAAGATTTTTTTAATAAATTTAACCATGTAATAATTGTTAATAAATCATTTTAAATGAATCCTGTTATCTATTTCTTAACAGGGAACTCTTTATTATTTTCATAAAGGTATGGAAGGAATGTTTACAGACTCATATAGTATGTACACAATTTCATTCAATAAATTCAACACAATTCTTTAAATAATTAATACTATATTTTAATTCTTAGTTTTTATACAATTTAATTTAAAAATATTTTTTTGAACATTTAGTTTTTAAATTGAAAAGGCTATTGACCATAATATTTTTAGTGGAATATTTATTTTATTTATATTCAACAACTAAATCATCATGTTACTATACTTATGATCCAATGTTGATGTGTTTTATTAATTCAATCCTAATATTTTATTTTTATTATTTATTATCGTCTCATCAATGTAATTTATTGTCATTATCAATAATGATAAATTTAGATAATCATTATCTATTTTTTTGAAACATTCAAATTATTTTCATCATTGGACATTACATTTTATCTAAATATCACTATAACATAATAAGGATATAATTTTTAAATAGACCATATATTATTTATATATAATTTATTTTACTATAAAAAATATATTATTGAATCAAGAAATTATCATTAATTTGTATTCTTACTCAATACATAATTTTTTTAAGGAATATTATTCTTGATTTAAACCATAAATTTTATATATGTGGAATCAGTTGCAAATTCTGATTTTGGTGGGGCCTAGTTATAGATATCCCATCGATACATAAATTTTTTTACGAGATAAAAATTTATGATTCCCTAGTTAAATTAAATACAAGTGTATATATACCAATATAATACTTTCTTACATTGAATTCATAATACATGAATTATTTTCTCTATAAAAATTATTTGAATATGATGTTTCCTCATAATATGATGTGCATATATATTATAAAAATCATTTTCCTTCAATGGGAAATTCATATTTTTTTCGTTATGACTTTTTTATGTAATTTGTAACATATAAATCATGATCATGATATAAAAAACGCAACCGGATAGAACACTAATTCATTATGTAAAGCATTAGTCCCATGAGGATTCATTTTTGAGGAATGTAGAGTAAATGTAATACTATATGGGAGTTTTTTCCAATATGTTATATTTTTTATGTAGTCTTCCATGAGGCAATTTTACATTATCTTTTATAACTGTTGAACATTTCTATTTATTCAATGATCTTATTATAATTTGTTATTTATGTTATTATTAAACATGATTTCTCATGAGGCTTCTCTTATAGGATATCATATAATCCCTACAACTCACATTTTATGATTCCATTTCATGTGTTTTTTCATAATGGTCAGTTTACCATCCCCCATATTTATATATACTCCTTTATTAGACCATTTTAGTTTTAGTATCAGTAATGGATTTTGGAGCTCATTATATAGAACAAAATAATGATATTGTATTTTTAGTCTTACATTGATGTTTAATGAACCTACTCTTCTAAATAAATTTATCCTCGTTTTCTTTGGGAAGTAATTAATAGATGTTTAGGTTAAAATTTTTATAATTCTTTATGAAAAATAATTAGGTCACTATTGTTTTCATAAGTGAATTGAATAAATATTTTTTGTATAGGGTGTAGAATTAGTTAGGGAGATCCGGATGGACAAACATAATGACAATGCTATATATAAGAAAATATACACACATTTTGGATAAGTAGAGAGTGTGAGTTCAGTGAATTATACCCTTATCGGTATAAAATATATTGATATGGCTCTGGAATAGTTATATCTAGGAGTAATATCCTCAAAAAGGGTGAATCATGACTTTCATGATCGTCACGTGGTCCCCAAAAACCTGCATTCCAAATAACATGTCTTACACTCTAAGTGGATATGATTTGTAAATTTGAAAACTCTATAAAAATTATTCTAAATTATTTGAGATTAATTTTCAGTTAGTAAAAATTATAAGAAAGTTTTCCAGGAATAAGCTAAACCAAAACATAGAGACTCATAAGTAAATATATACATATCATTTATAAGTTATTCATTCTAATATTATATGTTTCCCTTTTTTAAATTATTATATTTTCATACATTATATATTGTTATTACTCAAAAATAATTAGAAATATAAATAATAATTCCAACAACCATTATGATGGGAAATATAATTTTTTATATAAAAAGAATCCAAACACGATGTGAATAAAATCTAGACTAATAGTGATAATAATAAATGAGATTCTTTGATTTATGATTAGATAATAAAACACATTTGAATATTGAAACAAATAATAGAAGTGAAATATTACTTATCAAGGAAGTTCTGTTGTAAAAGGTGAAAAGGAAAAGAATATTTAACATCATGTATTTCAAAAATGGGGGATGAGGCACCATGGAAAATTTATTAAACAAACTAGATGGTCATTTATGTGGGTAAAATAATGGCGTACATTATATCATATAGAAATAAAACTTTATATTCCATTAATCAAGATTAGGTAAAACTGATCATCCTAAGGAACCATTAACATTCCAATATCATAAATGTTTGGAACATGGTCATTAATAAAGTCAATACATTATTCCAATGATAAATTCCCAAGGGACAATGTTATTATAATAATTTGATGTAAAATGATGGATTTTTTAAGTTAAGTAACATGAGAATCATTTTTTGAAGTATTTTTATCAATGAAATTACTGAAATTTGAATCAAAAAACATATAAATATTGTCATTCAATAGTTATCCAATTCGATTTGGATGAATATTTTTATGGTACTAATTAAATAGAGATGAAATTTAATAGAAATGAATTATTTATTAAAAATTAATGTATTTAGGAAAATATAATATTTTACATTTTATTCAAGTAGAAGTAATTATTATTAATTAAAAATAAATGATGTTTTAGAAAAGGAATAGATTTATATTAAATTGTTAGAGGTTAAATAATGGTGATTAGATAACTAATTATATTTTTAATATTTTATTCATATTAATATTAATTTTTTTGTATATAGGATGATTTTGAATATGATTATAATATTTTCAGTTCAATAGCTTATTAAAAAATAAAATCATATGTCGGGTGACCACCTATTGCATCAGACAACACCTTTATTCTTGAAACCACAATCGAAGGGTTATATGTGCATAATATATATCATAATACAATGTAATGTTCTTGTTGGTGTAATATTTTTTTCATGGAATATTTCATGGAAAAATAATATTTTTATATTAGGAAAATATTTCAGGATCAATTTGTTTTAATGATTTTATGGCTTTAAGTTGATTTATGATATTTTGGTAAATATTTATTTTTGTTGAGGTATATGTAAACCATATATATTATAGGTTTTCTAACATGAAGGATTATTTGGGATGATAATAATTTAATATAATATTATTTAGGATATATATATTATAATGTATTTTAGATATGATATAACTTATATTAAGCATAAAATTTGAATATTAATATGAAGGTGTACTAATTTTTAGAATGATATCACCTTTTGATAACCATTTTTATTTTTTTATGAAGCATTTAGACATGTGAAATATCATTATATCATTTTTTGAGTTATTTGATCCCATTTAATTTTTATTTAATTATCTAGGAATTAAAAATTCATCATGATTACTTATTGATTAGAGAAAATGATGATGTTGTTGTGAAAATTTTATAATGTATATAATTCAACATGTAAAGTATGTTTTTTCTAAAAAAATTATTTTATATTTTTTATAGATCCATAAATATTAGAAAATCCTATAGTGAGATTAAATATTTATTCATTTCAGATTAAAATAACTTTTCTTTTCTCTAAAAATAATGTTATAATGTAATATTTTCAATGGTCATTATTTCCAAATCTCTCCCTTTACTAACATAAAACGTTCTCTTATTTATATTCATAATAATGTGATGTCCGTTGTATTCCATTTCCCCTATTTCTAAGAGGATTTTTGTTTCCGTTTTTTATGATGTGGTTTTCCCATAATGGATTTTTTGAATGTAAAACTATTTATTACTAATCATTATTTAAATTTTTTTTAAATAATTTATTTAAGGGTGATATAATTTAACACCATTATATTTTAGTAAAATCTTTATCTTCTGTAGTTTATACATCACACAACAATATGTTTATGAAAATAATGATATACTATACAAATATAATTATTCATTCATAAATGTTATATCATTCCCTTTAAATTTGTATACATGAATAATAATAACCACAATTTAAAATTTAATTATATTGGGTAATGAAAAAACATTGATAAATTAGAACTTAGTCATTAGAAATGTATTTATAAGCTTCAAATGTACATTTTTTCTCGAAAAATATTTTCAATCATTTTTTTGTGATAAAATCATAAATTATTTTTTTTCTCTTTTATAAATAAAATTTGATAATTTTAATCAAATTATATTATTCAATATTTCTGAATTATATTTCTATTAATATTTCTGATTTTTAAAAATTGTATAATTTTTTAAAGAATAATGAAAAATACATGTATTTGAGGAAAACTCTATTTCAATTTAAAACATTTAAAATGGTCAATTTTTAATGAAATTGACAAAACATTAATCTACATAAATATTTCTATTAATGAAATTTTCTTCAATTATTGTTATTTTTTAAAAATTTTATTATAAATCAAATTATTGTTATGAATACAATTTCTTTAGAAACATTTTTTTCATCAAATCTATACGATAAATTTCAAATAAATTATGAATATATTTTGAAAATAATTTATAAATCTATATTTCCTATTTTCAATTTGAATAATATACATTATTAAATTTTTTCACTTTATATTTTTAAATGAATAGGAAAAATTGTAAAATTTAATTATCATGATTATAATAAAAATTGGTTTCTCAACGGCTAAACAAAACATAAAATGGTCAAAATTATCTATAAACTTTTCTAAATTATCTATAAACTTGTCAAAATTATCTATTTTGAGACTTGGGTAATATGTAATTGTAGGAAGGACATTTCCATTTCAAAAATTTCAAGTGCGTCATCTCTTCCACTTATAAAATTGAACCCCATATCCTCTCATATTTACTTTTTAACACCCCATATTTCCTAGAACATTATCGATTTAATGTAATTCAATAACTTGTGTTAGATGCAACACTGAGTTCGAGCACAACATAACTTACCAAACTAGTTGTTCAAGAAGATGTTATGAAAAATAATAAATAAATTTTGAATTTTATATAATCCATATAAATATATAATCCATATAATTTTTTTATTTTACATAATATAAGAACAAAATCAATTTTTTAGATAAATGAAGTATTTTTCCAAAAATTAAAATAATGCCACCTTTTAATGGAATACCCTTTTGAAATCCAATATTTCACACTTTTTTATATTTAATATAATGAAATTAAATTATTCTTTAGAAGCAGGACATAAAAATAATGTTTTGATAAATGTTTTGTACATTTCCTATAACATTCATATTTTGATGAATAATGAAAAAAATTAATATTTAATTGAAATCAACTATTGTAATAGAAATAATTTTATTGTTATATTATGCATTTGAGTAGTTTTATAGTATAATTTGTTTATATTTTTAGTAATAAATATTATTTTAGTCATTGGATGTAAATTCACAATAATAATGTAAATAAATAAATGTCTATCTTTTGATAGTTTTTACTTCATAAAAACCTTCTTTCTGTCATTAATAACATGAATTAATTTTAAATTAATTCATAAAACTCAAATGATTTGAATTTGGTAAAGTATATTTCTTTTTTGGATTCATAATATAAAAAATTAACTTACGATTAATTTTTGGTATTTTTATGAAATCTTTAATTTTTTTATGAATAGTGAAAACAATGCCTTATTGTTAAATACTATCATTTAGTTAAATGACTATTTTTTTATTTAAATTTAATTTAATGTCAAAATAGATACATAAAACCTATATTAGTTCAATGAAATTTTTTTGAGTCGTTTTATAATAAGATTATAATTTTATAATTTTAATGTATTTTACCCGCTTCTAGGAACATTTGAAAATCTTCATAAAACGTAATTATATCACTTCTATGAATTTAGTTTCAAAAATTTGAGAGATAGAGATGACATCTGTAATTAAAATGTCGTCATACAGGATATAATTTTTTTTTTAATTAATAACAATTGTTTAATTTTATTTACTAGGATAAAATGTAAATAATGTAATTAAATGTAAAAATGATATTATAATTACCCAAAATCATTTTCTAATTATATAGGATAAGTGTATTTCGATAAAAATCATCAATTGGAAAAATATAAGATTCTTTTGGTCTAATTGGATTAGATTATAACTTTTATTATTATTTTATTCAAAGGAGAGTAAAAAGTGTAAAATTCAACGTTTAATAAGTACAACCATATTTAATATATGGTTATACATACGATACATTTGAGTATAAATATTAATTATAAAGATAAAAATATATCCGACCTCGTGGTATTTTATTTACAATTTTAGACATTAAATAATTAAATTTATTTAGAAAATAATGATAATGCAGTAATTACCTTATTAAAAAATGATAAAAATAACTTATACTATAAATATCAAAATAAATGTTAATTGAAATTTTTTATAACACCACAAGCATCCACAGAATGTTTCCCTTTGAATAATGAAATAGCTTTCATTGTACAGAACTTCGAGATTCTGACCAACCACAACCAATGAAACTAGCCATTATGAATAGTAATTTCCAAGTTTTAAATTTTTTGAAATTTTATTTATCAAAATGGAACTCATTTTTAATTTAGAATATTGAAATTATATTTGGGCGAATTTATTGTATTTTTCTGAAAATGATCAATTTTTGATGAATAGTGGAAAAACACTACATTATTTGTTAAAACCAAATCTTTATTTAAATAATAATTTATTTTATTTAAATTTATATTTGGTAAAAATAGGTATATATTACTTATAAAAGTTTAATTTATTTAATTAGAGTCATTTTATAATATTTTTTGATATATAAAAATTTTATTGACCTTTTAACCATCTTTTACCTACCTCCTAGGAGCCTTAGCAAATTTTCCTAAATAATAATTTTACCTCATATGTAAGTTGAATTTTAAAAATCATGGTGAAATGGTTAATATCATTAATTAAAATTTTTTCAATAAGATGAAAATATTTTTTTGGTGAATAGTAACTGTTGACATTTATTTACCACTATTAAAAGTAAAATGGGTAATTATGGGTAAAAATTATATCATAATTACCCTTACACATTCCCTAAATGCATTGTATAATAACAATTCGACCAAAAACATCCTTAGGAAAAACATTTGACCCCCTTTGTTCCACTTGGATTAGATTATGACATTTACTACTATTTTATTTAAATAAGATTTTAAAGAGTAAATTCAATTTTTGATTAGTAAACCATTTCTAATATATTGTAAAACACAATTTAAATTAAACAATATATATTCATTATAATGATAAAAATATTTTCTAAATAATTATGTTTTATTTATTATTTTTATCCATTAAATAATTTAATTTATTTATGATGTAATAATTACCTTAATAATGACAAATTAAAATAATTGAAATTATTAATATCCAAATAAATGTAAATTGAGACAAATAATAATTTAATATAACTGAATTGGTTAATAGGACATGTTACGGTTGGTCAAATAAATTTTATTTGAATTGATAATGTTTTAATAGCTTTCAAAATAATCAAATACTAAATAATGACAAAATTAACATAATTGTGTTTTATTTAAAAATACTATATTATAAATTGATATAATATTCATAAAAATATAATATTTAAAAAATGGACATATATTATGTTATATATATTAATAATAAACCACTTTTAGATCCTTTTTTTGTTATAGTAATTTTATTAACCATATAACATAAAAATACAAGAAGACATGGTAAATTTAAAACTATTTAAGAAAGAGTTAAATCTTGAAGATAAGGTTAATATGGTGACCTAATCCTATCCTAAACGTATTAGATGAGAGGTATTCTACCCATATCTACGTTATAGTCAAAATAAATCATTTTGTATCCATTAGAAACTGAATATTATTTTATTATAACGTAACATTTTAAGCTTTTCAAAAAGTAACCCTCAACTCTCTTATAAAAGGGTACCTCCTCTTCTCTTAATTTTACACTTCCAAAGACATTTTTCTCGCCCAAAACCAACCTAAATATCATCCCAATTTTCCTCCCATTATCCTAGAGGCCTTACATTGATAATAAATCGATCCAATGGAGCCCTTTTTATCAGATCATATGTAAGAACCTGAAGAAGATGTATATATTTCATCACATCATTCAAGTTCATTTATTCACCCACTTCCTCATTTTTGTTGTTTCCTTTCTAAACTAATAAATCCAGTGTCTTATATATACTATGATGTTATTATTAAAATGATACAACCATATTCATCATTTTATCCATCATATTAATGACAATGTCACTATACGTGTGTACGTACGGCTTACCCTCTCCACGTTGTGGTGTAGTTTGTTATTCAAACCCGTCATTATTTGGATGGATATAATAATGCGTATGACTAATATAAATAATAAATATAACATGTTAATTAATTTTTATATATGATATTCCATCCATTTACATACGATTTCACCATCAATATAATGATTTTGACGCATGTGCATACGTACGGATTACCGTCTCCATGAACACGAAGAGATTCATTACCAATTGAAATAATTAAACAATAATTTTCATTTTGTTATTATAAATACGTTTTATTAACATAATATTGTTTTGTATATGAGTCAAATACATCCTACCCAAAACAAACATGACTAACATAACCAAGAATATAAAGGAAAATGAATCAGTTAACTCATGAAACCATGATACTACTAAAATTTTATTAACAAAGTAATACTAAAAGATCATATATGATATCATATATATGTATATGATACTATTATAATTTAATAACAATTTTTAAACTATTATATAGAAGGATCACTTTCCATCGACTGAGGAATAGTTTATTCTAAGGATTAATTTCACAATCCCATTATTATCCGATGTTTTTTTATGTATGTATCCCTTGGGACCTATTTATGATCCACATCTGTGTTTTCCTAAAAATATATTTCACAATGTTTTTACGATTTTCAAGATTATGGGTTTAATTCATTTATAACCTTATTTGACCTTATATGTTTTGAACAAAATCATTCTCTCATTTTCCAATAAAAGCAACATTATGACCGTTTCAACAAAATTATGTAAAGAATGTTTTTTATCTTATATGGCAGGTGAAACTATTTTTCACTATTATATCATCATTGATGCTTCTCATACAAGCTTATAAAAATATTTTAACAACAATTATTTTCTGATATAATTATGTGTCTGTTAAATTGTTTCAATAAAGAAAGAGAAATTTCTCTAAAACAGTTTCATTTCATCTATGTCGACATATATTGATGGATTTTAAACATGTTTGAAGTAGACTTATTATGATACAAATCTTCCATAGTTCATTTATTGATTTTCTTAAATGTTCGAATGTGGATTTAATATCTTTATACCATTCATGTTTTATGGTTAATGTGTTGAAATTTCATATTCTAGTTTTAATAATAATTTTTATGTAATTTTTTAACCTTTTCCCATGAGGAATATATTGGACTTAATATGTGACGGGTGGAGTCTGCTATAGCTACTCAGAGCATCGGTAGGACTCTTGAAAAAATTAGATGTGGATTTGGCAGAGGCTTTTCCCAATTTTATATATGGTTTTGGCTGAGGCCTAAAATATTTTTAAACGTCTTTGTTGAGGCCTTGACCAGATTATTCAGAATTTCTGTCATTATACATTCCCTCATTATGAAAATAATAATGAGATTCATAAACTACTCTAAGGTATTACATTGATTAGAAATGTCGCCTTGTGGAAGGAATAAAAACTTTAACAATGCTTTCAATCCTTATAGGTATTTCCCTCTAACTCAAGATAATTATATTGGAGCTAGTGATTCAACTGGTGTGGATATGTTTTTCACCATACTAAGACAAATGAACTAGCTTATGACTAATAACCTTACATGTATGGTGCACCCTGATCCACAGCGTGGAGGATCAAGGTTAGACAACATCCATAGGAATCAACCACCAACAATTAATGGGTCTACACATCCATGTGTAACTGTGCAATGGATAAGATCCTTAGGGAAAATATTTCATGCTTTGGGGAGTAGTGAAAGGGAAAAAGTTTTAATGGCTTATTATCACCACATAGGTGAGGAAGATCAATCGTGTTCATTAATTAAAAACATAAAGTAGGATGAAGATGTATAAATTATGGAATGGAGGGAGTTCAAAAAGGTTTTAATATAAAAATACATTCCTTGTGACCATAGATATGATTTGGAAAGGAAATTTCTGAGTCTATGACAAAAGGAGGATGTGAATGTCACAAAGTATGAAGCTATCTTTATAAGGCTAGCAAGGCATGCATCATATTATATACCTAATCCAATAATTATGATTGATTGTTTCATTAATGGGTTGAAACCATTTATCCCTAGAATATTAGTCTCGCAATAATTCACATCATATAAATATATTTTCCCATGTTCTATCAAGACAAAAAAGTAATTCCATATGCCTTACAACATTAAAGAAAAATAAGAGAATAGTAGATATACTAAACATCCAGGGAATGAAAAATAAGGAAACAATGATGAAGGGAAGAGTTGAATTTACACCCTGTGATAACTGTGGAAGGAATCAACCATGTTCCTATCTAAAAAAAAATTAGTATGCAACAAATGTGGACAAAAATTCCATCATTCTGATGATTTTAAGGGAAAAAGGAATATACCAATGTCAAATTCTACAATTTCATGGACATGATACATTATAAAAATATATTTCCTGAGTGTTAGGGAAAAATACATCAAATAATTCCAAGCGATGAAGGCCAATCTTATGAGATCACTACTGTTGAGTTTGAAGCACTGAAAGATGTGGTGGTAGGTAATTTAATGGTTTCTTAATGTTTAGCCCATCCATTATACTATTTTGGATCATCACATTGTTTCATATCTTCCCTGTTTTATATTAATATTAGATATTTCCAATTTGATTTAACAATGGAGTTTTCTATCAAAACACCTATGGAATGTATCATTGCAACAACATTTTTGTGAGTCAGTCCCCAATAAGGCATATAAAATATATTTATCTAATGATCTAATTTTTATACCCACGATTGGATTTGATATAATCCTATGTATGGATAGGCTATCAGACAATGATGTGAAGATTTATTATAAGATGAATGAGGTTACAATTCTTGATGATGATAAAGAGTACCGTATCTTTAGAGCCAAAATGTTAACATATAATTCTTATCTAGATCCACCCACATTTGTTCGACTAAATTAAATTTTTGGGGAGTATGATAAAGAAATAATTATGGGTGAGAAAATGAATGTTTGAAATGAGGACGTTCCTATTGTGCAATAATATATTGAGGTGTTTCCAAAAAATTTACCTAGACATCCTCGAGAACGACCAGTTGAGTTTTCCATTGAGTTAATTCCCTATTCAAGGCCCACATAAAAGACCCCTTAAATAATGGAAACTATTGAATTAGTGGAACTAACAAAACAACTAGAGTAATTGAATATTAATTGATTAATTCGTCCAAGTTTTTTTCCATGAAAATCCCCAACACTTTTTTTAGAAAAATGATGGATTTATGAGGATGAGCATTAACTAAATAGAGATCAATGCTATAACAATAAAGAACATGTATCCCCTACCTCAAATTAATTATTTATTCATCCAACTTCATGGAGCATAATTTTTTTTGAATGATTGACTTTCATTCTGGATATTATCTGTTGTGTGTGATGAAGGGACCATTCCAAAAACAGCATTTTGAACCAGGTACTTTCATTATGGGTTTACAGTAATGCCTTTTGGATTTACTAATTCACCATCTGTCATCCTAGATATACTTATTAGATATTTCAAGGAATATATTGATGATATTTTAGTGGTATTTATTGATGATATATTGGTATACTCCAAAAGCAACGAAGATCATGAAAATCACTTGCGCATTATTCTAAAAACTCGAAGAAGAAATGAATTATATGGGATGTTTAGCTAGTGAGAATTAAAGAATCAAGAGATTTATTTTCATGGAAATATTATCAATATGTATGAAATATCTTTTAATCATTCAAATACAAAGGTAATCCAAGAACGGCTTGCACCGACGAGTATAATCGAGGAATGTCGTTTTATTGGTTTAGCAGGATATTATAGATGTTTCATATAGAATGTTTCCCGGTTGGCAATCCCAAGAACCAACATCACACATAAAGGTGTTATATTTTATTGGAAAAAAGTATGTGAATAAGGTTTTTAAGAAATGATGATAATGTTATTAAATGCTCTTATCTTGACTCTACCATTAGGGAATGATGGGTTTGTTATTTATTGTGATGCTTCAAAGAGCGGAAATGGTTTTGGATTTATGAAAAATGAATTAGTTATTGACTATGAATCACTACATCTAAAAATTAAGGATCAAAATTGTCCTAGTAATGATATTGAGTTAGAATTTTAATCTTCGCTGGGATGATCTGGAGAGACTATCTCTATGGTGAAAAATGTGAGATTTATACTAATCACAAGAGTTTGAATTATATTTTCTCATAAAAAGAACTAAACTTGAGGAAAAAGAGATGGAATGAACAACTCAAGGATTGTTTTTGAACAATTCAATACCACCTGTGGAAGGTAAATAAGGTGGAATATTCTTTTAGTATAAAGAATCATTGAGTTTTGAAAAAAATTGAGAGTTTAAAGGGCTACTATTATCAGGGATCTAGTAAAGATGGATATGGGAATTACTATGGAGGGTGAAACATCATTACATTTTCAAATGGTTTACAAATGAACAAAACTATAAAAATAAATAATTCTCACACAGATGATGAGGAACTTCAAAAAAATATTAAAGCATTAAATGATGGGAGAACGATTGCCTTCATATGTGAAGATGAAATTTTGAAATTTTGGAAGAGTTTTTGTGTTCCTGATATACCTATTCTAAAAGAGGAGTTGTTGGATGTTGCTAATAGGTCAAATTTTTTTATACAACTAGGGAGAACCAAGATGTTTAGAGATGCGAAGGAACATTTTTTGTGGGACAACATTTAAAGGGAGATTGTGGATTTTGTGTCATGGTGTATGGTTTGATGTATGTGAAAGCTAGAGAGGATTCATGAATCTACTTCCCATAGATGAGTGGAAATGTGAAGATATTATGATGGACATTGTCATGGGGAAATGAAGGACTCCTAGAGGGAACGATTCAATATGGGTCATTGTTGATCGTCTTACCATGTCAGCAAAATTTCATGATATAAGAGAAGTTTTAAACCTAGAACATTTAGTAATACTATATTAATGAAGATGTAAAACATCATGGACTACCACTATCAATTGTTTCCGATCGTGATCGCCATTTTACAGCAAGATTCTGGAAATGTGCTTAGAAATCTCTGGATACAAAACTTCATTTGTGCACAGCCTAACACCCTAAAACTGATGGACAATCTGAATGGACTTTTCAAACCATAGAAGACATGTTGATATCTTTCTCACATGACATTCATGGTATGTGGGATCAATATTTATCTCGGGTAGAATTTTCTTATAACAATATACTCCATTAAAGTATTCATATAGTACCATATGATGAATTATATGGAAAAGGACGTCTCACACCAACATGTTGGGATGATGTTGGTAAAAGAAAACTTGTAGGCCCATAACATTTTGAAGAAATGATGGAAATGGTAAAGGTTATCCAAACCCACATCAAAGCATCTCAATGTAGGAAAAAGATCTATGACGATAACTGAAGGAAGGAATTGAATATTCTAGAGGGAATTGGGTCTGTAGAATACTATTTGTCATTGCTACCATGTCCCTCCAATGTCCACAAAGTGTTCCACGTATCACTGTTAAGAATATACATGCATGACCCAAAGCATTTACTCACCTATGATGAAAATTAAACTAGATAATAATCTATCTAATTTTGATGAGCCTATATTCATTCTTGATACCATAGAACATGTTTTGAGAATCTGTATGCCTCTTCTAGTATATGTTCTATGGATAAACAATAAGAATTAAGTCGAAATGTGGGAACCGGGGGAAATTATGATGAAGAACCACACAAATCATTATGTGTGGTAGTATTCTAGAAATTTCAAGGAAAAAATTATTTGAAGGATGAAAGAATGTTACACACCAAACATCCATGGTATGTTTCCCTTTGAATAATGAAATAGTTTACAATGTATGCAACTTTGAGATTCAAAAACACCGCGACCTATCAAACTATCCCTTATGAATATTAATTCATACTTTTTGAAGTTTTATAAATTTTATTTTACAAAATAGAATTCATTTTGGAATTCAAATTATCGAAATTATCTTAGGGTGATTTTTTCATATTTTTCTGATGTGTGTCAATTTTGGATGATTATGGAAAAACAATGAATTAATGGTGAAAACAGACTATTTATTTAAATAATTTTTTATCTTATTTAAATTTATTTTAGAAAAAAATTAGATACATAATACATATATATGTTAAATATAATTCATTGGAGTCATTTTATAATAATTTTAGATATATAAAAAAATTGAACACTTTATTGTCTTTTACCCACCTGGTCGGAGCATTTTCAAATTTGCATAAAACATAATTTTACCACTTCAATAAGTTGAATTTAGAAAATCCAAGAGAAACAGTTAATATGAGAATTTAAAATGTGGTTTAATAAGATAAAATTATTTTTGGTGAATATTTACTTTTGACTTTTATTTACCACAATTACAAGTAAATTCAGTAATTAAAGGAAAAGATGATATCATAATTACTCTAACACATGTCCTAATTATATATTATAAATATAGTTAGACAAAAAATAAACATAAAAATAAAATATGACCCCTTTTGGTTTACTGTGATTTGATTATGATATTTATTATTATTTTATTTAAAGAAGAGTTAAAAGAGTTAAATTCAAAGAATAATAAGTAAACAATTTAAAATATAGGGTTACACAAAATATAAATTAGACTATAAATATTAATTATAAATCTAAAAATATTTCCCACATAATTGAATTTTATCTATAATTTATAGACTTTATATGATTTAATTTATTTATGACACAATGATGATGGAGTAATTACCTTATTAACGAAATATTTAAATAATTGATATTATAAATATCAAAATAAAGGTAAATTGAGACATCTGATAAATTAAGAAAAATTTATAAGTTAATATGTCATTATAGGATTGGTTATATAAATTTTATTCTAAGTGATAATGTTTTAATGTCTTTCAAAAAAATCATATACTAAATAGTGTCAAAATTATCATAATTGAGTTTTTAAAACTAATACAATATTATTAATTTATATAATATTCATAAAAATAAAAGAATAAAAAAAGACTTGTATAAGTTATATATATTAATAATGAGACACTTGGGGATATATTTTCTTGTAATAGTTTGTTTATTAACCAAAACATATAAAAATACATAGAGACATGGTAAATGTAAAACTATTTAACTAAGAGTTAATCTCAATGATAAGGATAATATGGTGACCTACACCAATATGAAACATATTGGATGAGTTAATTTCTACCCATATCTACCATAGACTACAAATAAATCATATTGGATCCATTAGAAACCGAAAATTATATTATTATAAATTAATATTTGAAACTTTTCATAAAGTGACTCTCAACTCTTTTATAAAAGGGTACATCCACCTCTCTTAATTTCACTCCTCCAAATCCATTTTTCTCAGACAAACCCTACACAAATATCCTCCCAATGTTACTACCTTAATATTATATTCCATACATTTTTCTGAAAGCCAAACAATGAATCCCTTTAGATCACATCAAAAGGAAGAACCCGAAGAAGAGGTTAATATTTCAACACCTCTTTCATGTTCTGTTTTTCATCACTTCCCCTTTGTTTTTGGTTTCCATTAAAAAATAATAACTCTAGTGTATATTATATACTATGATTTTATTACCATAATGATACAAGACTATTCATTATTCTATCAATAATATTAATTACAAAGCTACTGTACGTGCATACTTACGGCTTACCGTCTCCACAGCGTGGTGTAGATGGTTATTCTAACACATCATTATTTCTATGGGTATAATAATCAGTATAACTAATAAAAATATTAAATATAACGTTCTAATTATTATATATATGCTATGTACCATCGAATTACATATGATTTCACCATCAATATAATTATAATGATTCTCAGGAGTATGTACAGATTACCGTCTCCACGAATGCGACGAGATTTATTACCCATCACAATCATTAAAGAATAATTGTCATTATATTATTAGAAATAATGTTTATAAACATAATAAAAATCTGTATATGTATCAAATTAATCTTGTCCATAACAAACATGACTTACGTAACCATGAATATAAAGGAAAAAGAATCAGTTAACACATGAAATGATGATACTACTAAAATATTATTAACAAAGAAATATAATAAGAACATATATGAAATTATATTTATGTATATTACTTTTTTATAATATAATATCAATGTTTTAGCTATTATAAAGGAGGTTAATATACCATAGTCTAAAGAAAATGACAAGGTAAGGGTTAATTTTATAATCTCTTTATTAACTAAGATTATTTTTACTTAAGTATCCACTGGGAACACTTTATGATCCACATCAATGTTCTCATAAAATTGTAATTCAGATCATTTTTAATATTTTTTATACAATTTTATTAAGTCATTTATTCCATTATTTGACCTTATATGTTTTCAAAGTAATCTTTCTGTCGTTTTCCAAACTATGTACTTTATGACATTTTCAAGAAAATTACGTTAAGAATGTTTTTTTAACATATATGAAGGGCATGGATACATTCATTCATTATAACATCAAATAATCCTTCCTTATGAGCATATAAGAATATTTCCAAAATATTTTTTTCTTATATAATTTTTTGACTGTTAAATTGCTTAAAATAAAAAGTTTTATTTCATTCAAATAGTTTGAATTTCATATATGTCAACATCCTTGGATGAATTTAATACATGTTTGAAGTTTATTTTTATGATAAAAATATTCCTTATTGATTTGAAGTTTTTGTGATATTTTTGACAATTGATTTGATATTTTTATACCATTCATTCGTTATGGTTAAAGTATTGACTTTTCATATGCTTGTTTCAATACCAATGTTTATGTTATGTTTTAACCTTTTCATATGAGGAATGTATTGGAAATAGTATGTGACGGGTGGAGCCCGCTATAGATCATCGATGCAATGGAAGGTCTCTTGAGACAATTATACAAGGGATTGGCTGAGGCCATTCCCAATTTTATATATGGTTTTTTCCAAGGCCTAAATCATTTTTAGATTTCTTGGTCAAATCCTTTACATGATGTTTTAGAAAGTCTGTCATTATAAATTCCCTCGTTATTAAAATAATAATGATGGTTTATGTTTAGTCGACTAGTAGAATATCCTTGACTATGTTTTATTATGGAATTATTTACTCATCTTATACTTCATCCATAACGTGTTGACGTTTATTATATTTAAAGTCTTTTATTATTAATTATTAACTATTCCTAATGTTATCGTTAATATCCATCTTATTGATTTCCCTTACTGAGTGTTTGTGCTCAACACATTCTTATGCTTCATATTCCCAGGATATGAAGATGTTAGTTGTCAGTGACATTCCGGAATAATCTAGGTGGCATTGATCATTCTAATGAAATAAATTACCGTTTTATATCTTTTCAAGTTGTAATGTTGAACTTATGAATGTATCTTGTTTCAAATAATACTAAATTGACCGGTCGTTCGGGACATGATTCCTTAAATCATGCCAATGTTATGTAATAAAGCACCGACTCTTGGTAATGGGGGTTGGGGTTTTATATTTGTTATCAGGGGATGTTTAGTACAAAACATGGAAACTATAATTTGATAAAATCTTATTAGAGATCATTAACCTAAGAAACACATTGAGGATTTTTATAGAAGAATATACTAGAATTTTGGCCTTGTAGGGAATTTGCGTATTTTCCAAGAAATAAATCCCTGTCTAGATACGAGAAGGTTGAGGCGGCTCTGGTATAGATATTACAATGTGTGTAAACTTCAACAAGGATATTTGAGTTTTACCTGAGGTATCCTAGTACACAGATATGGCCATTATTGAACTCTTGGTTACGACAGTCCCTGTGGATATTTTTTGGATAATTTACATTTTCATTATAAACCATTATGATTGATTTATGATTACATACCAACATAAAGAAAACATTTTTCCTATGATTATGGATTATATCAATAAATTTCTCAATTTATGTTATGGGGTTTATATGTTTGGAATTATGTATTGCTATTCATAAGATAATCTAGTGTATGGCATTGTTTAGAAATGGTTCTAATTGGATGGAATGGAAACTGTATCAATGATCATAATACATGTTGTGATTTTTCTCCAACTCAATATAATTATATTTGAGTTGTTGATGAAACATGTGTTGATCAACATATCACCATACTAGGACAACACACTCAGGATATGAATAATAAACATACTTGTACGGAGCAACCAGATACAAAACATGGAGGATCAATGTTAGACGTCATTTTGAGGAAAAAACCACCAACATTAAATGGGTATACAAATCAATTTGTATTAGAGAAATGGATAACTTAATTAGAGAAATTATTTAATGCTTTGTGGAGTAGCGAAGAGGAAAAAAGTTGTCATGGATGTTTATCACCACATAGGAGATACAAAGCAATGGTGGTAATTAATTCAAATCACAAGGAAGGATGAAGAATTATCAAGTATGTAATGGAGGGAATTTAATGATATTTTCCTATAAAAATTCATTTCATTTTTTCATCGAGCATATATAGAAAGATAATTTCTGAGTGTAAGAAAAATGGAGGATGAGAATGATGCAATTTATGAAGATAACATTACAAGTTTAGCAAGGCCTGTTTTAGATATATACGTAACCCAGGAAGTAAGATTGATCATTTCATTGATGGGTTGAAACCATTTCTTCATTGAGCATTAGTCTCACAATCCATCTAATCGTATGAATATATTGTCTCATGTCCTATCAAAATAGAAATAGAATTCTCTATGTCTTACGACATTAATGAAAATCAAGAGAATAAGAGATCTGCTAAACACTATGGGTAAGAAATAAGGAAACAAGGAAGAAGGAAATAGTTGAATTTCCTCCATGTGATAATTGTGGATGGAAGCACCCTGGATCATGTTTAAAAGGAAATGGAGTATTTTAAAGATGTGTATGGAAATCCCATATTTCATGCGATTTTATAGGGAAGAAATAAGTTACCAATGTTCAATGCTATAATTAAAGTGAGATTGGACATTATGAAAATGAGTGTCTTAAGCCTCAGGGAAACGTACCTAAAAATGGCCAAGGGATCATGTACAATCTTATGAAATAACTACTGACTAGGTTGAAGCTCCAATAGATGAGGTGGTAGGTAATTTAATGTTTTCCTTATTTTTATCCAATGCTTTATTTGATTCCGGATCATTGCATTATTTCATATCATCCTTGTTTTTAACGAAAATTAGATATTTACAATTTTATTTAACAAGGGGGATGTCAGAAAAAAATAATAAGGAGAGTATCATTGAAACAATTTTTTGATAATTAGTCCCCAATAAGGCATATAAATGTCATTTATCTAATAATCTAATCATTATACCCATGATTTAATTAGATATAATCCTCAGTATTGATATCCCATTAGTCTAAGATGCAAAAAAAATATTGTAAGAAGAATGAGGTTAAAATTCTCAATGTAGATAAAGAGTACCATATCATTAGATCATAAACATCATCGTCAAATTATTATCTAGATCCACCCACAGTATTTCTACAATGTTTATTTATTGGGGAGTATGAGAATGAAATAATTATGGGTGAGGAAAATATGTTCCGAATAGAGGACGTACCTATTGTGTAAGAATATGTTGATGTGTTTCCATCGGATTTAACTGGACATAATCTAGAATGAGAAATTGAGTTTTCCAATTATTGAATTCCTGGTTCAAGGCCCATATCGAGGACCCCTTATAGAATGGACACTATAGAATTAGTGAAACTAAAGAAACAACTAGAGGAATTGAGTAATAAAGGATTCATTCATTATAAGGCCCCAGCCATAAACATTACTTAATCATGAGTTAATACAAGATTACACATTGATGATCCTTTCAGGTTTAGAGTTTTAGAGAATTAGATCATAAAACTTGCATTGCATTCCACACTTAAACAAAGTGGTTACATAAAGATAGTATTCATTTTTTCCCATCAACGAAAACATATTTATAATAAAACAAGGATTCCTTCTTCACACTTCCTTGACACTATCATCATATCATTTACCTTTCCCTTGA
Source organism: Viscum album (assembly GCA_963277665.1). Classification (NCBI taxonomy): domain Eukaryota; kingdom Viridiplantae; phylum Streptophyta; class Magnoliopsida; order Santalales; family Viscaceae; genus Viscum; species Viscum album. The sequence goes on along the minus strand of OY728121.1, from coordinate 136,970,428 downwards.
CCTGTGAAAAACATTTCAAAAACGTGGGATGATCATAAAAAGCTCAGTAAGGGTTATAAAAATATGGAAAGGTAACATGAGTTCATATATACATAAGAATGAAATCATACTTTACCCATAAAACATAGTCACTTTAACATACCTCATCATATCATGAATAAATCATATAAATCATAAGACATAAAGGTAACTTGAGGCATTCATAACATTCTTACTTAGGGAGTAACCTTCTTGATACGTTTGGAATACCCATCATATTATATTCCCTAAATCTCTTCGGAGAAACCTTATCGTTTCACTCCTTCGCATTACCCAATGCATTGGAGAGCTATATTGTGCTCACCCACCCTTATGTTATCACGGAACCACCCGTCTTCATAATAATGCCCAATAACCATAACATAATCATATCACATAAAACATGCATAAATGAAACATAACATTTCCACATTTCAATCAAAAGATATCAATACAACACATTGATATAATAAAAACATTATGAAAAACATTTTCAATACCAAAATAAATGAAAAGTAAAACATGATATTTATTTTTCTTTTAAAAATAAGGTATGGCTTGTATAGGAAGCTGAAACTCAAATAATGGGCACGACGGCGGAGAAGTCATTGTCGCCGCATACGTACGAAAAAAACATTCCCTTTTGTCATTTATTAAACGCTTCGTATAAAAATATTCCTTTTGAATAAACGTAAAAGTAAAAGGGGTTTATACACCGTATAAAATAAGGTTGTGTATAAAACAAAATATGCCTCAATGAATGGAGATTGAGACGAAGTCCGATACAAAGACGATATCCTTGGTTTAAGGATATATCAATTAGAAAATTATGTGTGACAAATGAATACACCGAATATAAGTGGATATTATGTGTAAAATAATCAAAGGTCATTCACACATATTCAAATGATGACATATTCAATAACTACATGTTGAACCCAAAGAAATCGAAATTGGGTTACAAAGTTCCCTTGACAGCCTAACAGCGTCACATCAAAATGAGTTGATGAGAGATAAAAAGTGTATCTCATCACTTGGACATAAAATTTACATCAATAAGGATATATGAGAACATATCCCAACATAAAAATATGTAAATTAAAAGACCCAACAAAATATGTCTTTTGAAAAGAGGAGGGTGAAAGGTTCCCTTCTCGACTTGGGTATCTTTCAAAACATACACCCCATGAAATAAGGACAATACATCATTGATGTAAATACTCATAAACAAAAGTATATTACACAGAGAGTATAATAATTGGCAGTACATACACCACTCAATGGAAATTGTGGCAAATGTAGCATAAATCTCATGGGAATAAAAGTGAGATGAAAAATCCCATACGAAAACTAGGCAGCCTAACGGCGCCACATAAAACTTACAAAAATGGATTGATGAGATCAGATAGGGTATCTCATCATATTAACATAATTTTTATAGAAAGAGTAATATAAAAGAACATCCCCCATCATAAAAAAGATGATCTTAAAAGAAGTGACATAAAGGAGAGTACATAAAAAGAAAGAGAGAGGTTAGATCTCTTACAAAAATTCGGCAGCCTAACGGCGCCACTCAAAACATCCAAAATGGATTGATGAGAGAAAATAGGGTCTCTCATCACGTGAACATAAAAATTATCATAACAGTAATATAAAACAACATCTCAATATCAAGAAATATTATATTTAAAAGGAATGACATAAAAGAGTATACTTAAAAAGAAAGAGAGGAGTAGGATCCCTTACCTCGGGTCTGACGTGACTCGATCGTTCTTTAACGTCCTGAATAATAAACTTGAGTTAGTTTCTACTTCCTTAAGAACCTTTTTCAAGTTCATTATTCCTTTTATATCACTTATTACCATGTCATAATCATTATGTAATCATTTAAGTTAATAATGTTTGTTTTTCCAATATTTGGTCCTTAAGTCGAAAGTGGACTTCTTACAATTACATGTTGTTCGTGTGGTCAAAGGTTCTTTATATCCAAGAAAAAATTCCTGATTTGGATATCATATATATCATATATATCTAGAATATACATGTATTTATAATATCACATAATTATTTAGAGGTAATAAATGAAATGCACCGTTCATGGAGACGGTCGGCCGTACGTACGCATGAACGCTACTTTCATTTCTTTGTCATATTAATGGAATTAAAACTAAATGAGGGGTATGTATATTATAATTCCAGAATTATATTAATCATTTAGATGTATCATTCATCATATATATCCATTATATACATGTACTTATAATAGTACATTACATTTTGGGATAACAAATGAAATGCACCATTCATGGAGACGGTAAGCCGTACGTACGCATGAACGCAACTTTCATTTCTATCTCAAACATTAATGGAAAGAAATAATAATGATATATAGGTATAATATAATTCCATTATAAAATAATATATAATAACTTTAAATCCATCCTTTATACGTCCCACATATGGCATTAACGAATCAAATCACGTTGAGGGGGCGGTAGTCTGCACTTCCTAAAATGAAATTATAGTGTTTACCCATAATGGAAACCATAATGGTATGCCCAAAATGAAAAATAAAGAAGATTAAGGAAAACATAAACATATTATATATCATATATAAATATAGTGTCATCTTAATGGCCACCTTTGAAGGTGTTAAAATAATGTTGAACAATCATCGTTTCGGGAGGAAGAAATTCGCCATCCACGGAAACAGTATGTTCTTTAACCATTAGATGTAGATGTGTGTAAGTGTAGCTCGAATACATCTTATAAAAACATCCTAGTATAGGGAATATACTGTAGTTGTTACAAAAGAAAAGAATAAAAAGAGGTTAGGGGGTTGGAGAAGCAAAATAAAACAAAAGAACTCAAAAGAAGACATTACCTTAAAATCGGGTAACTCCCTTTGGATTAAGCTCAAAGGGTACCGTGGGAAGACTTATGCCCAAGGTGAGGCTTCAAGGAGTAAGAGAGGTAAGTGGAGAGACAAAATGGTCAGGGTATGGCCGAGCCAAAGTCTTTGGGAGTGTGGGTAAGGAGGTAGAGGTGGGGGCCTTTTATAAGAGGAGAGGAGGGGCACTCTTGTAAAGTTACAAAATATTACATTATTTTCAAAAGTGTTTCGGATTTTAAAGGTCTAAAATTGATGTATTTCTAGGATATGGTGATGAGGGTTCGAAATCCACTCATCCAATAGGTTTTGGACATGTTTAGGTCTTATATTTTACATTATCTTTCCATTTTATTTAAATCGTTAAATAATGAGGTCATCAGTGCATCATCGTGATGTCATAAATAATTTAATTTATTTAATGTCTAAAAATTATAATAAAAATACTATGATGTGGGAAATAGTTTTAGCTTTATAATGACTATTTATAGTCAAAAATATGACTTGTATAACCCCATGTAAAAATAGTTTTAGTAAAACATTTCATGTTTGTGTCATTTTTTACTTTAACATTAAATAAAAAGTATTTATGTCAATTTCCAACCAAAGTGGCTCTATGGGGTCCCCAAGTTGTCCCATGGATTTTATTGGCCGGCCATGACACATCCAATAAAGGTATGACATGTGTCTATGTAACATCCTAGGTAATTAAAGAATAAAGAATTTTCATATTTATTAATATTTACGAATTAAATATTAATTTGAATTAAAAGGGGTTTCTACGTTCGATAGCGTACTCGATACGCAACGATGAGTTTCTTTGAAAACTTATGTTGCACACAAGTAATAAAATAATATTATTTTGAATGTTAGTTAACAAGTAGTCGTTGTACTAGCGGGAATGGATAGAAATAACTAAAATATGATTATATATGTTTTTAAATGTTTTTACATTTACCTAATAAAAGATAAAGGCTTAAAATACGGAAAGAGTTCACTTTTAGGCATTTATACCCTAATTTTCACTAAGGGTTCACTTATCACCTTTTGACGGAGAACCGTCATGAAATATAGTTTTTATCAATATTATAACTTCTATTGGACCAAAAATAACTCTTCTTTACAATCGGGACATCAAAATTTACTTTGTGTAAATTTTTGGTACCTTTCCGATAAAGTTCATTTTTTAATGAATAGTGTAAAATGTTGTATTTTAATTCAAAACCAATTTTTAATATAATTTATTTATATGATTAGATTATCATTTGAATTAGTTTTAATGTGAAATTAGAAAATATTTTTACCATTAAATCCAATAGTGGTCCTTGAATTAATTTCAATTTGAAATCGGACTTAAACTAGTGTCAATCTTTTGATACTTATTATTTCATAAAAACACGCTATTTGCTCTGACAGCGGGAATTAATCAGAAAATTAATTAATGTGACTTATATATTTTTAATTTTGTAAAATATACTTCATTTTTTAATTTTTAATATCAAATATATCTTAGGGTGAATTTTTGGTAATTTTCTGAAAAACTTCAATTTTTGATGAATAGTGAAACCACTAAGTGGTACTTATAAAAACTGATTTTCCGTTTAAATGAAATTTTCCCATCATTGTGTTTTGATTTTAAAAAATCCAACATAAATGGTTGTCATTAAGAAGTAAAATGTGGTTCAATGAGATTAAAATAATTTTTTGGTGAATAGTTACTTATAAAGTTTTTAATCGCGATTAGTGGTAATTAGTGTAGTTTAAGGTAAAAATAATATTTTAATAATATGAGATGACCTAGACACATGTCCTACCCCCATTTTATGTGTCATGGACGACCAATAATATCCATGGGTCAACATGAGGACCCCATGGAGCCAATTTGGTTGGAAAATGACATAAATAACTTTTATTTAATGTTAATGTAAAAAATGGCACAAACATGATATGTTTTAATAAAACAATTTTTAAATGGGGTTATACAAGTCAGATTTTTGATTATAAATAATAATTGTAAATATAAAAAGATTTCCTACATCATAGTAGTTTTTTTATAATTTTTTGACATTATATAAATTAAATTATTTATGACATAATAATGATTTAGCGATGACATCATTATTTGACGATTTAAATAAAATGGAATGATAATGTAAAATATATGAACTACACATGTCCAAAACTTATTGAATGTGTGGATTTAGAACCCTTATCACCTTATCCACGAATTATATCATTGTGGGACCTTTTAAAACCTAAACACATTTTCAAATAAAGTAATATTTCTTTACTTTCCAAAAGTGCCCCTCCTCTCCTCTTATAAAAGGGCCCCACCTCTACCACCATACACACACTCCTCAAGCCTTTTGCTCGGCAACACCATGACCATTAACACTCTACACATCCCTCTCCTCATCCTAGAGGATTCCATTTGGGCAGAATATTTTCAAAGGAAGCCTTTAGACTCAAATCAAAATGAGTTACACATTTAAAGGTAATTCATTCTCTCTTGTTCATTTGTTTTATTTTGCTTATCCAACCCCCTAAACACTTTTTATTTAATTCTTTTGTAACAAAACCAGTATCTTCAATATACTAGGATGTTTTTATAAGATTTATTCGAGCTACACTATCACAAAACTACATCAAATGGTTAAAGAACATACGGTTTCCGTGGATGGCGAAATTCGGCCTCCCGAAACGATGATTGTTTAATACTCATTTAACACCTTCAAAGGTGGAAATTATGATGTAAATATTTTTATATATGATATATAATATGTTTATTCTTTCCTTAAGCTTATTTATTTTTCATTTATGGCATACCATTATTGTATCAATTATGGATAAACACGATATCTTCATTTTAGGAAGTGCGGACTACCGCCCCCTGAAAGTGATTTGATTCGTTAATACCATATGTGGGATGTGTAAAAGATAAAGTTAATGATATTATATATGTTATTATACTGGAATTATAATATAGTTTTATATCATTATGATTCCATTCTATAATATACGAAATAGAAATGAATGTAGCGTTCATGCGTACGTACGACTTACCGTCTCCATGAACGGTGCATTTCATTTCTTACCTCTAAATGATTATGTAATATTATAAATACATGTATATGCTGGATATATATGATATATATGATATCCAAATCAGGAATGTCATTCTGGATATAAAGAACCTTTGACCACACGAACAACATGTAATTGTAAGAAGTCCACTTTCGACTTAAGAGCCAAATATTGACAAAACAAACATTATTAACTTAAATGGTTACATAATGTTTATAACATGGAAATAAGTGATATAAAAAGAATAATTAACTTTAAAAAGGTTCTTAATCAAGTATATAGATTAACTCATGTTTATTATTCAGGACGTTGAATAACGATCAAGTCAAGTCGGACCTGAGGTAAGGTACTTCGTCTCAATCTCCTTTCATTGAGGCATATTTCGTTTTATACACATCTTTCTTTTATACGGTGTATAAACCCCTTTGAAATTTACTTTTATACAAAGGGAATCTTTTTCTACGAAGTGTTTTACTAAATGATAAAAAGTAATGTTTTTTTTCGTACGCGGTGACAATGACCTTTTCCGCCGCAGCGAGTATTATTTGGTCTTTGGATTCCTAAAAAGCCGTATTGTTTTTAAAATAAAATAAATACCATATACTCTTTTATGTATTTTGGTATTGAAAATGGTTTTGATAAAGGATTATATTATGTCAATATAATTATGATATATTGTGATTTAAATGTGGAAATGTTATCATTCCTTTATATTGGTTTTATGTTTTATGATTTTATATTGGTAGTGGACATTTTAACGGGTGGTTACGTTATAAACCATAAAACGGGTGGTTCCGTGAATAGCAGGACGGGTGGTTACGTTATAACCTCCAATGCATTGGGTATGGAAGTTGGCCGTATGGCTATTCCATTAAGTATGTATGGAAATTGGCAGTATGGCTATTCCATTTAAGTGATATGTGTGGAATTCGACCGTATGGTTATTCCACTTAAGTATGTTTATGTCCCAAGTTACCTTTGTATATGTTATGTGTTCTTTATATGGGTTTTATGGTAATCCATTGGTTACAAAAAGGTAAGTAATGATACTTTTTTCAGTGAAGAGTTTTTACTACTTCATGAAGGTGAAGGTATTACTTTGATAGAGTATACATGGTTTTCTTGATGTTTGAAAAACTAACAGTTTTCATTCTTTGTGTATCCCTTAATAAGATTTTTATGCTCACCACAAGTTTTTTTTGAAATGTTCTTCACAGGAATTAATGTGTAATAAGGTCAAGGATGGGATCAAGGGAATTTCATGCTATATAAAACATGGAACTAGACATGTTTCTTTCAAGAGTTTTTCTTATTATGGAAACTTAGTATAAGTGACTACTTTGTAATCATTTGAGATGTAATAGTTATGTTTTAATTCTATAAAACTCTAAACCTGAAAAGATCATCAACGTGAATTATTCATTTAATTAAATATTAAGTCAGGTTTAAGGCCAGGGCCTTCTAGTTGGTATCAAAGGTCGGTTTAGATAACTTTAGGTGTTAGAATTCTATTAAATGAATATCCAAAAATATATTTCTTTTGAAGTGATATAGCATTTAATGATTACCATGTTCCTTCGCCTAAGATATTTTAGTCTCAAGAATGGTTTTTCATAATGGAAATAGAGAAGCTTTTCAAGGAAGGAATACAAAGTAGAATGACTTTCCGAATCAGCAACCAAAGATGGTCAGAATCAGAACTAAACAGTTTGTTACAGTAATGGCTTAGTTGAATCAGCTGATAAATGGTGGTTGTTTTTATTGATGATATTTTGGTGTATTCTAAAAGTAAATAGGAGCATGAAAGTCATTTAAGGGTTATATTGAAAACCTTAAAAGAAAAGAAACTATATGGAAAATTCAGCAAGTGTGAGTTTTGGTTATAACAAATTTCATTCCTTGGTCACATTGTTTCTAAAGATGTGATAACCGTTGATCCTGCAAAAACAAAAGTCGTTGAAGAATGGCCAAGACCCTCAAATGTAACCTAGATCCATAGTTTTCGTGGTTTGGCAGGTTACTACCAAAGGTTTTTTGAAAAAATTTCACGGTTATCTAGTCCAACGACTAATCTAACTTGTAAGGGTGTTAAGTTCGTATGGACAAAAGAATGTGATGATTGTTTTCCGGAGTTGAAGAGAAGTTTGGTGAATGCTCCAGTTTTGGCACTTCCTTCCAGGAATGGTGAGTTTGTTATATACAGTGATGCTTCGTTGAAGGTGCTTGGCTGTGTCCTTATGCAGAATGATCAGGTAATTGCTTATGCTTCACGACAGTTGATAACTCATGAGGTAAATTATTTTACACATGATTTGGAATTAGTTTCTGTTGTCTTTGCTTTAATAATTTGGAGACATCATTTGTATGGAGTAAAGTGTGAAATATATACTAATCACAAAAGTTTAAAGTATATATTCACTCAGAATGAATTGAACATGAGACATAGTAGATGGCTGGAATTAATCAAGGATTATGATTGTACAATTAATTACCATCCAGGAAAAGAAAATAAAGTGGCTAATTCTTTGAGTCGAAAAATTAATGCTTCATTAGCAATGTTGCGTTTGGAACGTGATCCCAGGTTCAAATCTAACTTTTGGAAAGGCCTTCAGAAATAGTTGGGTACTGAATTAAATTTTAGTACAGCTTTTCATCCTCAATCAGATGGGAAGTCAGAAAGAACAATTCAGACCTTGAAGGATATGCTACGAGCTTGTTTGATGGATTATTAGGGAAGTTGGGACCAACATATTTCTTTTGTTGAGTTTTCTTATAATAACAGCCTTCATTCAAGTATACATATGGCACCATTTGAGGCATTGTATGGGAAGCGGTGTCGAACTCTAGCATTTTGGGATGAAGTGGGTGAAAGGAACCTGATGGGACCAGAATTGGTAGAAGAGATGGTAGAAAAAGTTCAGTTGATTCATAAGCACATGAGAACAGCTCAGAGAAAGCAGAATAGTTATGCGGATAACCAGAGGAAGGATCTATCTTTCGAGGTAGGTGATCATGTTTTTCTCAAGGTTTCTCCTTGGAAAAGTGTGATGAGATTTGGTAAGAAAAGAATGATGAGTCCAAGGTTTATTGGACCATATGAAATTCTGGAAAAGTTGGATCAGTTGCTTACCGAGTGGCTTTACCTCCGAGTTTATCTCAGGTACACAATGTTTTTCATGTTCCAATGTTGAGGAAGTATATGCCAGATCCATCTCATGTTTTGAGTCCAGAGGTAGTTCAGCTGGAGGAGAACCTATCTTATGAAGAACAACCGGTCCAGATTCTTGACCACAGGGAGAAGGTGTTACGGAATAAGGTGATTCACCAGGTAAAGGTTTTGTGGAAAAACCATGCGATTGAAGAGGCAACGTGGGAATCTGAAAATGCTATGAGGGATAAATACCCCCACTTATTTTGATAAGTGAATAAAATTGTGAGGATGCAATTACCAAAATGGGGGAAGGATGTAACATCCCAGGTAATTAAAGAATAAAGAATTTTCATATTTATTAATATTTACGAATTAAATATTAATTTTAATTAAATGGGGTTTCTACATTCGATAGCGTACTCGATACGCAACGATGAGTTTCTTTGAAAACTTACGTCGCACACAAGTAATAAAATAATATTATTTTGAATGTTAGTTAACAAGTAGACGTTGTACTGGCGGGAATGGATAGAAATAACTAAAATAGGATTATATATGTTTTTCAATGTTTTTAAATTTACCTAATAAAAGATAAAGGCTTAAAATACAGAAAGAGTTCAATTTTATGCATTTATACCCTAATTTTCACTAAGGGTTCACTTATCACCTTTTGACGGCGAACCTTCATGAAATATAGTTTTGATCAATCATATAAATTCTATTGGACCAAAAATAACTCTTCTTTAGAATCGGGACATCAAAATTTACTTTGTGTAAATTTTTGGTACCTTTCCGATAAAGATCATTTTTTTAATGAATAGTGTAAAATGTTGTATTTTAATTCAAAACCTCATTTTAATCTAATTTATTTATATGATTAGATTACCTTTTGAATTGGATTTAAAGTGAAATTAGAAAATATTTTTACCATAAAATCCAATAGTGGTCGTTGAAATTAATTTCACTTTGAAATCAGACATAAACTAGTGTCAATCATTTGATACTTATTGTTTCATAAAAACACGCTATTTGCTCTGACAGCGGGAATTAATTATTAAATTAATTAATGTGACTTATATATTTTGAATTTTTTAAAATATACTTCATTTTTGAATTCGTAATATCAAATATAGCTTAGGGTGAATTTTTGGAAATTTTCTGAAAAACTTCAATTTTTGATGAATAGTGAAACCACTAAGTGGTACTTATAAAAACCGATTTTCCGTTTAAATGAAATTTTTCCATCATTGTGTTTTGATTTTCAAAAATCCGACATACATGGTTGTCATTAAGAAGTAAAATGTTGTTCAATGAGATTAAAATAATTTTTTGGTAAATAGTAACTTATTAAGTTTTTTATCGCGAATAATGGTAATTAGTGTAGTTTAAGGTATAAATAATATTTTAATAATAAGAGATTACTTAGAAACATGTCTTACCCTGATTGGATGTGTCATGGCCGACCAAGACAAGCCGTGGGTCAACTTGGGGGCCCCATGGTTCCACTTTGGTTGAAAAATGACATAAATACCTTTTATTTAATGTTAATGTAAAAAATGGCACAAACATGATATATTTTACTAAAACAATTTTTAAATGGGGTTATACAAGTCAGATTTTTGATTATAAATAGTCATTGGAAATCTAAAACTAATAAATACATCATAGTATTTTTTTTATAATTTTTAGACATTAAATAAATTAAATTATTTATGAAATAATAATGATGCAGCGATGACATCATTATTTGACGATTTAAATAAAATGGAAAGATAATATAAAATATATGATCTACACATGTCCAAAACTTATTGGATGGGTGGATTTCGAACCCTCATCACCTTATCCACGAATTATTTCAATGTGGGACCTTTTAAAACCGAAACACATTTTCATCTAAAGTAATATTTCTTTACTTTCCAAATGTGTCCCTCCTCTACTCTTATAAAAGGCCCCCACCTCTACCACCTTACACACACTCTTCAAGCCTTTGGCTCTGCCAACCCCTGCCCATTTACTCTCTCCACATCCCTATCCTCATCCTAGAGGATTCCCTTTGGGATTAATCCTTTCAAAGGAAGCCTTTAGGCTCAAATCATAAGGAGTTACACTTTTAAAGGTAATTCATTCTCTCTTGTTCATTTGTTTTATTTTGCTTCTCCGACCCCCTAACCTCTTTTTATTTACTTCTTTTTGTAACAACACCAGTATCTAAAATATACTAGGATGTTTTTATATGATTTATTCGAGCTACACTCTCACACAACTACAACAAATGGTTAAAGAACATACGGTTTCCGTGGATGGCGAAATTCTGTCTCCCGAAACGATGATTGTTCAATACTCATTTAACACCTTAAATGGTAGCCATTATGATGTCACTATTTTTATATATGATATATAATATTTTTATTCTTTCCTTAAGCTTCTTTATTTTTCATTTATGGAATACCATTATTGTTTCCATTATGGGTAAACACGATATCATCATTTTAGGAAGTGTGGACTACCACCCCCTGAAAGTGATTTGATTCGTTAATACCATATGTGGGATGTGTAAAGGATAAATTTAATGATATTATATATGTTATTATACTGGAATTATAATATACTCTTATATCATTATGATTCCATTCTATAAAATAAGAAATAGAAATGAATGTAGCGTTCATGCGTACGTATGGCTTACCGTCTCCATGAACGGTGCATTTCATTTCTTACCTCTAAATGATTATGTAATATTATAAATACATGTATATTCTGGATATATATGATATATATGATATCCAAATCAGGAAGGTCATTCTGGATATAAAGAACCTTTGACCACACGAACAACATGTAAATATAAGAAGTCCACTTTCGACTTAAGAACCAAATATTGACCAAACAAACACTATTAACATAAATGGTTACATAATGTTAATAACATGGAAATAAGTGATATAAAAGGAATAATGAACTTTAAAAATGTTATTAATCAGGTATATATTACCTCAAGTTTATTATTCAGGACGTTAAAAAACGATCAAGTCAAGTCGGACCCGATGTAAGGGACTTCGTCTCAATATCCTTTCATTGAGGCATATTTCGTTTTATACACAACTTTCTTTTATACGGTGTATAAACCCCTTTGATTTTACTTTTATACAAAAAGAATCTTTTTCTACGAAGAGTTTTAATAAACTACAAAAAGGAATGTTTTTTTTCGTACGTGGTGACAATGACATTTTCCACCGCAGTGAGTATTATTTGGTCTTTGGCTTCCTCAACAAGCTGTAATATTTTTAAAATAAAATAAATACCATATACTCTTTGATGTTTTTTGGTATGGAAAATGTTTTTGATAAAGGATTATATTATGTCAATATATTTATGATATATTGTGATTGAAATGTGGAAATGTTATCATTCCTTTATATTGGTTTTATGTTTTATGATTTTATATTGGTACTTGGACATTTTAACGGGTGGTTACGTTATAAACCATATGACGGGTGGTTACGTTATAACCTCCAATGTATTGGGTATGGAAGTCGGCCGTATGGCTATTCCATTAAGTATGTATGGAAATTGTCTGTATGGCTATTCCATTTAAGTGATATGTGTGGAAGTCGACCGTATGGTTATTCCACTTAAGTATGTTTATGTCCCAAGTTACCTTTATATATGTTATGTGTTCTTTATATGGGTTTTATGGTAATACTTTGGTTACAAAAAGGTAAGTAATGATACTTTTTTCAATGAAGAGTTTTTACTACTTCATGAAGGTGAAGGTATTACATTGATAGAGTATACATGGTTTACTTGATGTTTGAAAAACTAACAATTTTCATTCTTTGTGTAGCCCTTATCCCTTACTGAGCTTTTTATGCTCACCCCATGTTTTTTTTGAAATGTTTTTCACAGGACTTAATGTGCAATAAGGTCATGGATGGGATCAAGGGAATTTCATGCTATATAAAACATGGAACTAGACATGGTTCTTTTAAGAGTTTTTTTATTATGGAAACATAGTAGAAGTGACTACTTTGTAATCTTTTGAGATGTAATAGTTATGTTCTAATTCTCTAAAACTCTAAACCTGAAAAGATCCTCAATGTGAATTATTCATTTAATTCAATATTAAGTATGGTTTAAGGCCGGGGCCTTATAGTCTACGTGATTTCATTTTATTAAAACATTATTCTTACCTTAAACTACACTAATTACCTTTAATCGCGATTAAAAACTTAATAAGTTACTATTCACCAAAAAATTATTTTTATCCCATTGAACCTCATTTTACTTCTTAATGACAACCATGTATGTCGGATTTTTTAAATTCAAAACACAAAGATGGAAAAATTTCATTTAAACGGTTAAATCAGTTTTTATAAGTACCACTTAGTGGTTTCACTATTCAATAAAAATTGACCTTTTTCAGAAAAATCCCAAAATTTCACCCTAAGCTATATTTGATATTCCGAATTCAAAAATTATTACTATTTTACAAAATTCTAAACATATAAGTTGCATTAATTAATTTAATAATTAATTCCCGCTGTCAAAACAAATAGCATGTTTTTATGAAACAAAATGTATTAAAAGATTGACGATGGTTTAAGTCCGATATCAAAGTGAAATTAATTCCAACGAACACTATTGGATTAAATGGTAAAAATATATTCTAATTTCACAATAAAACCGATTAAAAAGATAATCTCATCATATAAATAAATTATATTAAAAAGAGGTTTTGAATTAAAATACAACATTTTTCACTATTCATTAAAAATTAAACTTCATCGGAAAAATACCAAAGATTTACACAAAGTAAATGTTGATGTCCCGATTCTAAAGAATAATTTTATTTTGTCAAATATAACACATATAATTGTCAAAAAGTGGATTTAAAAGAGGTTCTCCATCAAAAGGCGGTTAATCGAACTTTTAAAGAATATTAGAATGTTTACACTTAAAATTGGATTCATTCTCATTTTTAATCCTCTAACATTTATTTTAAAAAGTAAAAATATTTGACAAACATATATAATAATTTTTTAGTTAGTTCTGTTCATTCTCGCCATTACAACGGCTAGGCGTTAACTACCATTTAAAATAATATTATTTTATTATTAGAGTGCAACGTAAGATTTTAAAGGAACTCGTTGTTGTGTATTGGCTACGCCATCGAGCATAGCGTTCCCATTAAAGTAATATTAATATTTTTTTCACAAATATGAATATATATTTAAATTTAATAATCTTTATTTACCTGGGGTGTTACATCCTTCCCCTCTTTTGGGAATTTCGTCCTCGCAATTTTAAAATTTGCCTCAGAAACATCCTTGAAAGTCCCACATCAGAACAAGAGTCGGTAAAACAATAACTTTAAAAGAATGGGAGAGAAGTACAAATGTCACCCGAGTTAACCCATACTAGGATTCCAAGTATGATAATATGGATATGGAGGAGAAAACAAAGGGTCATGTTCTGACGGAGAGTGATAGTAAACATGTCTAGGAGAAAGTTAACCACAAGAAAATAACAAACATGTGATGGGTTAAACGGTATTTGATTCCCCATTAGGAAAAGTTAAAAGACAACATTTTTGTTTTAAGTTACACTTAATTGGGGAATTTATTTTTTTAACTTAACTAAATCATAATGAAACATACTTACTTGTCACATAGACTTTCAACTTTTACTAGATTCCTTAATGAGACTCATATTTTCTCCAAAAGACGAGTTTTTAGGAAGACTTGTTCGCATTTAGAGTATTATAATCAACTTCCTGAGAATCACCGATCCAAAAAAGAGAACTATATACATTCCATGTCTTTAGACCTTAACCAAAGCCAAAACCAAAACAAAAAATGTTAGTACAAGATCAAATAATCCAGAAAAGGATAACCCTTTATAAAAAGAAAATCTATTCTTAATCTCAAAAATTTGTCCAACAAAACCCAAAGTTCAACGAGGAGCATTAGATAAAAAATTGGTCCATAAAATTATTCAAAGTAAACGAAACTAAGTTTGAAACCAAAATATTTAAAGGATTTAGTCACATAATCTTCCATGTTAAATCGTAACATTTATCTCAAAACAGCATCAGTTTCTCTTAAAGTCTCATATTTAAAAGTAATTAACCTAATCGCATATCCTCCATGATAGGTTAATAAATTTCCATAGATAACCCAAAATAAACATACTCTTGATTCCTAAAATCATCTAACTAAAAAGAATCAGTCAAACTAACCATGGACTTAACGTAGTCCAGTGGTAGGCGATAAATACCAGTCGCACTTTGGTTGTAGGTTCGATTCCCATAGCTTTGTCCGACGCGACGGATTTTCACACGGTCTGCGGTTGTCATTTTTTCAAAACTACATATTTCTTAAAACATTCCCCAAAATGATATAAAATCTTCAAAAATAATCATAACATATTTTAACCTCAAGTTTATCTCATGCCTTTCATTTTCCATCATAACATATAATAACCCATAATTGCCTCAAAAGTAATGATCATATAAACTCTAATGGTTACCCTTATAATTATTACCTAAACTTCCACATCGATTGGTCATCTCGTATATGATGCATTAAATATCATACCAAGGTTCAAGTGGTTTATCATGACTCCTTGATAGTTGGTTTAGAACAACTACGAGTTTCCTCATTGAATCCCCCATTTTATCTAGTATCTTAATCATAGAACCACCACTATTTCCTTCAAACCTGTTGTCTATTTGGTGCCGGCTAGATCCATCCATTCACTAAAAACAGAAATGTCAATGTGCGTATATCAACAAAACCATCATGTACTAATGAGGAAGATAAACACTAAGATATACTTACTCATTCACTTTATCTAAAACTATGACTCTTTCTTAAATCCTATCCATTATGGTAACGTCACATATGCATAAAGAATACCCTAACCTCTAAAGTTATTTAATCCGACCTCTGATACCAACTATAAGGCCCCAACCTTAAACCTTACTTAATCTTGAGTTAATACAAGATTACACATTGGGGATATTTTCAGGTTTAGTGGTTTAGAGAATTAGATCATAAATCTTACATTACATTCCACACTTAAACAAAGTGGTTAAATAAAGATAGTACTCATTTTTCCCATAAATGGAAATATATTTAAAATAAAACATGGATTCGTTATTGACACTTCCTTGACACTATCATCATATCATGTACCTTTCCCGTGACCTGTGATAAACATTTCAAAAACATGGGATGAGCATAAAAATATCAGTAAGGGTTATAAAAATATGGAAACGAAAAATGAGTTCATATATACATAAGAATGAAATCATACATTACCCATAAAACATAGGCACTTTATCATACCTTATCAAATCATGAATAAATCATAGAAATCATAAGACATAAAGGTAACTTCAGGCATTCATAACATTCTTACGTAGGGATTAACCCTCTTGGATACATTTGGAATACCCATCATAGTATCTTCCCTAAATCTCTTCAGAGAAACCTTAACCTTTCACTCCTTCGCGTTACCCAATGCATTGAAGAGCTATATCGGGCTCACCCGCCCTTAGTTTATCACGGAACCACCCTTCTTCATAATAAATCCCAAGAACCATAACATAATCATATCACATAAAAAATTCATAAAGGTAACATAACATTTCCACATTTCAATCACAAGATATCAATAAAACACATTGATATAATAAAAATATTATGAAAACCATTTTCAATACCAAAATAAAATAAAAGTAAAACATAGTATTTATTTTTATTTTAAAAAGAATGTATGGCTTGTAGAGGATGTCGAAACTCAAATAATGGTCACGTCGGCGGAGAAGTCATTGTCGATGCATACGTGAAAAAAAACAATCACTTTTGTCGTTTAGTAAACGATTCGTATAAAAATATTCCTTTTGAATAAACGTAAAAGTCAAAGGGGGTTATACACCGTATAAAAGAAGGTTGTGTATAAACCAAAATATGCCTCAATCAAAAGAGATTGAGACGAAGTCCCATACAAAGATGGTATCCTTGGTTTAAGGATAAATCAATTACAAAATTATGTCTGACAAACGAATACACCAAATATAAGTGGATATCAAGTGTAAAATAATCAAAGGTCATTAAAACATATTAAAAGGATGACATATTCAATAAATACATGTTGAACACAAAGAAATCGAATGTGGGTTAAGAAGTTCCCTTGACAGCCTAACGGAATCACATCAAAATGAGTTGATGAGAGATAAAAAGTGTATCTCATCACTTGAAAATAAAATTTACATCAATAAGGATATATGAGAACATATCCCAACATAACAATATGTAAATTAAAAGACCCAACAAAAGAAGTCTATTAAAAAGAGGAGGGTGAATGGTTCCCTTACCGACTTGGGTATCTTTCAAAACATACACCACATGAAAGAAGGACAATACATCATTGATGTAAATACTCATAAACGAAAGTATATTACACAAAGAGTAGAATAATGGTCAGTACATACACCACTAAAAGGAAATTGTGGAAAATGAAGCATAAATCTCACGGGAATAAAAGTGAGATAAATAATCCCTTACGAAAACTCGGCAGCCTAACGGCGCCACATAAAACATACAAAAATGGATTGATGAGATCAGATAGGGTATCTAATAATATTAACATAAAGTTTATAGAAAGAATAATATAAAATAACATCCCCCAACATAACAAATAGGAGCTTAAAAGATGTGACATAGAGGAGAGTACTTAAAAATAAAGAGAGAGGTTAGATCTCTTACGAAAATTCGGCAGCCTAACGGCGCCACTAAAAACTTCCAAAATGGATTGATGAGAGAGAATAGGGTCTCTCATCACATGAACATAAAAATAACAGTAAGATTAATATAAAATAACATTTCAATAACACGAAATATGAGCTTTAAAAGGAATGACATAAAAGAGTGTACTTAAAAAGAAAGAGAGGAGTAGGATCCCTTACCTCGGGTCTGACTAGACTCGATCGTTCTTTATCATCCTGAATAATAAACTTGAGTTAATTTCTACGTCCTTAAGAACATTTTTCAAGTTAATTATTCCTTTTATATCACTTATTACCATGTCATAAACATTATTTAATCATTTAAGATAATAATGTTTGTTTTGTTGATATTTGGTCCTTAGGTCGAAAGGGACTTCTTACAATTAAATGTTGTTCGTGTGGTCAAAGAATCCTTATATCCAGAATTGCATTCCTGATTTTGATATCACATATATCATATATATCTATAATATACATGTATTTATAATATCACATAATAATTTAGAGGTACGAAATGAAATTCACCGTTCATGGAGATGGTAAGCCATACGTACGCATGAATGCTACTTTCATTTCTTTGTCATATTAATGGAATTAAAACTAAATGAGAGGTATGTATATTTTAATTACAGAATTATATTCATCACTTAGATGTATCATTCATCATATATATCAATTATATACATGTACATATAACAGTACGTTACATTTGGGGATAAGAAATGAAATGCACCGTTAATGGAGACGGTAATCCATACGTACGCATGAATGCTACATTCATTTATATCTCATACATTAATGGAAATAAATAATAATGATATATAGGTATATTATAATTCCAGTATAACATCATATATAATAACTTTAAATCCATCCTTTATACGTCCCACATATGGCATTAACGAATCAAATCACTTTGAGGGGGCGGTAGTCCGCACTTCCTAAAATGAAATTATCGTGATTACCCATAATGGAAACCATAAAGGTATGCTCAAAATGAAAAATACAAAAGCATAAGGAAAACATAAGCATATTATATATCATATATAAATATAGTTTCATCTTAATGGCCACCTTTTAAGGTGTTAAAAGAGTGTTTAACAATAATCGTTTTGGGAGGCAGAAATTCGCCATCCACGGAAACAGTATGTTCTTTAAACATTAGATGTAGGTGTGTGTAAGTGTATCACTAATACAACTTATAACAACATCCTAGTATATTTAATATACTGGGTTTGTTACAAAAGAAATGAATAAAAAGAGTTTAGGGGGTTGGAGAAGCAAAATAAAACAAAAGGACTCAAAAGAAGACATTACCTTAAAATCGGGTAACTCCCTATGGTTTGAGCTCAAAGGCATCCTTGGGAAGACTTATGCACAATTTGAGGCTTCAAGGTGTAATAGAGGGAAGTGGAGAGACAAAATGGTCAGGGGTTTGCCGAGCCAAAGGCTTTGGGAGTGTGGGTAAGGAGGTAGAGGTGGGGGCCTTTTATAAGAGGAGAGGAGCGGCACTCTTGTAAAGTTACAAAATGTTTATTTTCAAATGAGTTTCAGATTTTAAAGGTCCCACATTGATGTATTTCGAGTATAAGGTGATTAGGGTTATAAATCCTCTCATCCAATAGGTTTTGGACATGTTTAGGTATTATAGTTTACATTATCTTTCTATTTTATTTAAATCGTTAAATAATGAGGTCATCGCTGCATCATCATGATGTCATAAATAATTTAATTTATTTAATATCTAAAAATTATAAAAAAAATACTATGATGTATAAAATCTTTTTATAATTCCAATGACAATTTATAGTAAAATATATGACTTTTATATCAACATGTAACAATTATTTTAGTAAAACATTTCATGTTTGTGTCATTTTTTACTTTAACATTAAATAAAAGGTATTTATGTCATTTTCCAACCAAAGTGGCTCCATGGGGTCCCCAAGTTGACCCATGGATTCTCTTGGTCGGCCATGACACATCGAATTAGGTTAGGACATGTGTCTAGGTCATTTCATTTTATTAAAACATTATTCTTACCTTAAATTACACTAATTACGTCTAATCGCGATTAAAAACTTAATAAGTTACTATTCACCAAAAAATTATTTTTATCCCATTTAACCACATTTTACTTCTTAATGACAACCATGTTTGTTGGATTTTTGAAATTAAAAACACAAATATGGAAAAATTTCATTTAAACGGAAAATGTAGTTCTTATAAGTACCAATTAGTGGTTTAACTATTCATCAAAAATTGAAGTTTTTCAGAAAAATCCCAAAAATTCACCCTAAGCTATATTTGATATTCCGAATTCAAAAATAATGTCTATTTTACAAAATTAAAAACATATAAGTTTCATTAATTAATTTAATAATTAATTCCCGTTGTCAAAACAAATAGCGTGTTTTTATAAAACAAAATGTATCAAAAGATTGACACTAGTTTAAGTCCGATATCAAAGTGAAATTTATTCCAATGAACACTATTGGTTTAAATGGTAAAAATATATTCTATTTTCACTTTAAAACCAATTAAAATGATAATCTAATCTTATAAAAAAAGTATATTAAAAAGAGGTTTTTAATTAAAATACAACATTTTGTCACTATTCATTAAAAATTGAACTTCATCGGAAAAATACCAAAAATTTACACAAAGTAAATTTTGATGTCCCGATTCTAATGAAGAATTTTATTTTTTCAAATATAACACATAAAATTGTCAAAAAGTGGATTTAAAAGAGGTTCTCCATCAAAAGGCGGTTAATCGACCTTTTAAAGAATATTAGATTGTTTACACTTAAAATTGGATTCATTCACATTTTTAATCCTCTAACATTTATTGTAAAAAAGTAAAAATATTTGACAAACATATATAATCATTTGTTAGTTATTTCTGTTCATTCTTTCCATTACAACAGCTAGGCGTTAACTACCATTTAAAATAATATTATTTTATTTTTAGAGTGCAACGTAAGATTTCAAAGGAACTCATTGTTGTGTATTGGCTACGCCATCGAGCATAGCATTCCCTTTAATGTAATGTTAATATTTTTTCACAAATATGGATAAATATAAAAATGTCCTATTATTTATTTACCTAGGGTGTTACATTCATCCTTGGGATTCTCCATGGGGAGCCCCTATCCTTTTTGTTATGAAAAATATAGATCTATGAGGTTGTGCATTAACTACAAGGAGGTAAACTCTATAATGATAAAGAAAAAATATTACCTACCTCGCATTGATGATTAATTCACCAACATCAAAGAGACCAATATTTTTCATCCTTTGAAATTCGATCTAGATATCATCTGTTGTGTGTGAAGAAGGAAAACATTCTGAAAATAACATTTTGAACGAGATACTGGCAATAAAAATTTACAGTAATGCCTTTTGGATTTACTAATGCACCCATTGACTTCATGGATATAATGAATAGAGTTTTCACGGAATATCATGATGACTTATTAGTGGTATTTATTGATGACATCATGAAATATTCCAAAATATACGAAGATCATGAAATTAACATGAAAAATATTCTTAAATACTCCTATAAGAAATGAATTATATGTGCTTTTTAAAAGATGAATTCCTTCATTACAATATTTCTATTCATGGCCCAATTGTCTCTTAGAATGGAATATATATTGATACTTCAATGTCCAAGGCAATCCGAAAATTTAAGTCACCGACTAGTTTAACTAAGGTGCACTATTTCATTGGTTTAGTGAGTTATTATCAACATTTTGTCCAAAATGCTTCCCAGTTGGCTAACACATTAACCAATCTCACACATAAAGGGGTTAAATTTATTTGAAAAAAAGACTGCGAATTTGTTTTTGATAAACTAAAGAGGAGATTAGTCAATTTTCTTATCTTGACTATAGCATCAGGGAACGATGGGATAGTTATTTTTAGTGATGCTTCAAAAATGGACTTCATTGTGTCCTAATGCAGAATGATAGAGTTATTTCCTATGCATCATGACAGTATAAACTTCCAGACCAAAGCTATCCCACTCTTGATCTTCAGTTAGCAGTTGTAATCTTCGCTCAGAATATATGGAATCACTATCTCAATGGTTAAAAAATTTGATATGTTTTCTGATCACAAGTGTTTGAAGTATATTATCTCACAAAAAGAAATAAACATGTCGAAAAGGAGATGGATTACACTAATCAAGGATTTTGATATCACAATACACTACCACCTAGGGAAGGAAAATAAGGTGGAAGATGCTTTTAGTTAAAGGATCATGGAGTATTGAACAAGATGGGAGTGGAATGGTATCCATTTATTATGGATCAATTAATGATGAATATGGGAATTACAATGGAGGGTGAAACATAAAATCTTTTTCAAATGGTTTCCAAACCATAATTACTATTAAGGATAACAAATTCACTAACTAGTGAGGAGGAGTTTCAAAAGAAGATTAAATATGTATATGATGGGAGATTGAGTGTCTTCATATATGAAGATTGATTTTTTAAATTTGGGAAGAGGCTTTGTGTTCCTGATATACCTGATCTAAAAAGGGAATTTTTGGATGTTGCCCATAGCTCAAATTTCTCTGAACATACTTGGAGCACCTTGATTTATAGTTTTTTTATGGAACATTTTTTGTGGGATAACATTAAAAGAGAGATTGTAGATTTTTTTCATGGTGTATGGTTTTCCAACAAGTGAACGATGGAAGACAACATCCTAGGGGATCCATGAATCCTATTTCGATAATTGAGTGTAAATGGGGTGATATTACAATGGAAATTGTCATGGGGCTACAAAATACTCTTATAAGGAATGATGCAATATTGGTCATTGTTGATCGTCTTACCAAGTCAGCATATTTTCTTGCTGTAAGAGAAGATTTTACATTTGAATGTTTAGAATAACTTTATATTAATGAATTTTTATGAATTCTTGGATTACTCTATCGATTTATGGGGATTTTGATCCCCATTTTACATCAAGATTAATGAAATGTCTTCAGAAATCCCTAGATACTAAACATTGTTAGATAACTACCTACCACCATCAAACGGATGGACAATCAGCACAAACTATTCAAAACATAGAAGAAATGTTGAGATCTTAATCCCATTACATTAAATATATGTGGTATCAATGTTTACCTCTGATATAATTTTACAATAACAATAACTACCATTAAATTATTCATATGGAACCATATTAAGCAGTATATGGAAAGAGATGTCGCACACCAACTTATTGGGATGATATTGGTAATGGAAAACACGTAGGCCCATAACATGTAGTGGAAATGATGGATAAGGTGAAGTTTATCCAAAACCAAATCAATGTAGCTAAATGTAGGAATAAGAGTTATGCCGATACCCGAATAAGGGAATGGAAATTCTAGAACGTATTGTGGCTCTATCTTACCCTTTATCAACGCCGCCAAGTATCTCCAAAGTTCACTATGGGTTCCATGAATCACTAAAGATAAAATAAATGACTGACCCAATGTATTTACTAACCTATGATGAAATTTAACATGAACCTGATCATTCATACAATAAAGAGCCTATCAATATTTTTGATACCCGAGAACAAGTGTTGAGAAATCAGACGACTCTTATGGAAAACGATCTATGGAGAAACAATAATATGGGTGAGGCAACATATGAACTGGAGGATCTTATCATTATGAACCAATTTAATGTATATGTGTTGTAGTATTGTAGAAATTTAGAGGATGAAATTATTTGATGGAGTGAAGAATGTAACACACCAATCTTCCACGGTACATTTTCCTTTGAATAATTCAATATCTTGCATTGTAAGAAACATTGAGATTCTAAGACAATGAAACCAATTGAACTAGCTGTTATGAATTGTAATACAGACATATTGACATGTAATAAATTTTACTTTTCAAAATGTATAAAAAAATTAATATGGATTTTCAAAATTAGGTCAGGGTGATTTTTTTACTTTTCTGAAAACATTTAATTTTGGATGAATAATTAAAAACATCGCGTAATTAGTTAAAACCGACATCTTATTTATATATTTTATTATTTTATTTAAATTTATTTTTGATAATAAAAAACACATTATACGTATATATGTTCAATGTAATTCATTGGTGTCATTTTATAATAAGTTATATATATATATATAAATTTTATTGAAATTTTTACCGTCTTTTACCCACCTCTTAGGAGCATTTGAAAATTTGCATAAAATATAATTTTAACGCTTTTGTGAGTTAAATTTCAAAAATCCAAAAGAGTTAGTTAATATTAGAAAGTAATATTTGGTTCAACATGATAAAATTATTTTTGGTGAATAGTAACTTTTGACTACTATTTACCATGGTTAAAAGTAAATTTGTTAATTAAGGGTAAAAATGATATCATAATTAACTATCACATGTCAAAATTATATTGGATAAGTATAAATCAGAAAAAAACATCCATAAGAATAAAATGTTCCCCCCTTGGTCCACTAGGATTAGATTAGGTCGTTTATGATTATTTTATTTAATGAAGAGTTAAAAGAGTTAAATTCAATGTTTAATAACTAAAAAATATTTAATATAGTGTTACACAAAATATAAATTCAACTATAAATATTCATTAGAATGATAAAAATATTTCCTACATGATTGTAATTTATTTATAGTTTTTAAAAATTAAATAATTGAATTTATTTATTAAACAATGATGATGAAATAATTACCTTATTATCAAAATATTAAAATAATCGATATTATATATATCCAAATAATTGTGAATTGAGACTTCTAATAAATAATTGAGTTTTTAAAACACATACTATATTAATAATTTATATAATAATCAAAAAAGATATGAATCATCTAATGGACATAGATAAGGTTATATATATTAATAATGAACCACTTGGGGTAGTATTTGTTTGTTAGAGTATGTTTATTAACCATATAATATAAAAAACAATGATACATGGTAAATGTCAAAATATTTTACTAAAGGATAAATATAAATGATAAAGTTAATATGGTGACCAAAACCTGTCCAAAACCTGTTTTTAGAGGATTTCGACCCATCCCCACCATAACCTCGAAATAAATATTTTTGGAGACATTAGAAATCAAAAATTATTTTATTATAAAATAATATTATCTACTTTTCCTAAAGTGACACTCACCTATCTTATAAAAGGTTACATCCCCTTATCTAAATTTCACATATCCAAATACATTTTTCTCAGACAACCCCTACCCAAATAGCCTCCCAACATTCCTCCCTTAATCATATATGGCTTCCATAGGTGAGAATGCTATCCTATAGAGCCCTTTTTATAAAATCAAAAGGAATAACCCAAAAAGAGGAAAATATTTGATCCCCTTTTTCGTGTTCGTTTTTTCATCCACATCCTCTTCTTTTATTGTTTCGATTCAAAAATAATAACGCATGTATATCCTATATAAATTAATGTTATTATAAAAATTGTACAATCATATTCATTATTCTTTCCATAATATGAATGAAAAAGTCACCATAAATGTGTATGTACGACATACCGTCTCCATGTAGTGGTGTATATTGTTATTCAAACACATCAATATTTAGATGGGTATAATAATGAGTATAATTGATGTTAATAATAAATATAACATGTTAATTATTCCTTATTTATAATATACTATACAATTACATACAATTTCACCATAAATATTATGATATTATTTCTTGTGTGTACGTACAGATTACCGTCTCCACGAACGGGATGAGATTCATTCCCCATCGTAATAAATCAAGATTAATATTAATTTTATGATTAAAAGTAATTTTTATAAAGATAATATAATTTTGTATATAATTCAAATATATCATATCCATAACATACATTTATTACGTAATTTTAACTTGACAAGATGTTTCATAAAGTTTTTCATTATAAATTCCATCCTTATGAATATAGTAATAATGGTTCATATGGTTATTAAAAAAGTAGAATACCCATGAATATGTATTATTATGAAATTATTTACACAGCTCATATTAATGTCATAAAGTGTTCACTTTAATTATTTTTAATGGCGTGTTTTTTTAATTATTCACAATACCTAATGTTTTTTATATCTTCTGTTGTATTGCATACCCTTACTGAGTGTTTGAGCTCACCCATTTCTTTTGTTTCATTTTCCATGATATGAAGAAGTTAGTTAAAAGAGGCATGCATGAATAATCTAGGAGGATTGGATCATTCAAATGAAATAAATTAGTGTTTCATTTCTTTTCATGTCTTAATGTTGAAAATATGAATGTATCGTATTTCCAACTATTCTAAACTGATCAGCCTTTCGGAACATGATTCCTTATATCATTATAATGTTATTTAATAATGCACTTATTCTGGGTAACAGGGGATGGGGTGTTACAATTTTTATGCATTACATGAATTTTATATGTTAATATAACATGTTAGGGTCGAATTAATGAATTTTGTTCAATGTAATCAGGTTTTATTGACTTTCACAAAAACATAATACTAAATTATGTCAAAATTGACATAAATCTATTCTTAAAACAATTACTATATTATTAGATGATAAAATATTCCTAAAAATAATATGTTAGACCAAAGGACTTATATAATGATACAAATTTCATTAATGAAACACTTTTGGTTCATTTGGAATTTTATAGTATGTTTATTAAACATGTAATATAAAAATACAAGAATACCTTATAAAAGATAAACTATTTATCTAAGAGTTATATCTAAAAAATATGGTTAATATGCTGACCTAAACGTGTCTAGAACCTATTGGTTTAGATGATTTAAACCCATAACCATAGTGGAATCGAAATAAATCCATTGGGATCCATTATAAATTAAAATTGATTTTATAATAAGATAATATTTCAATCTTTTTCTAAAGTGACCCTAAAATCTCTTATAAAAGAGTACTTCCCCTTTTATCAAAATCACACCACCAAATCAATTTGGCTCAGCCAAACCTTGCTCAAATATCCTCCCAAAAACCATCATTTCATCCGAGAGTCCATACATTGATATGAATCAAAACTAAGGAGCCCTTTTGATCACATCAAAAGGTATAAACGGAAGAAGAAAAATTACATCATCACTTCTTTCAAAGTTCTTTTCTTCTTCAACATCCCCTTTCTTTTCATTTTTCCCATAATAAAATAATAAATTTCGTACCTTCTTCATAAATATATGTTATTATAAGTATTTTATAACAATATTAAATATTTTATCCTTCCAATTAATGATAAATTCACCATACATACATAGGTATGGCTTACCATCTCCATGTCGTGGTGTAGTTTTTTTTCAACAATTGATTATTTGGATTTGAATAATAATGAGTTTAAATGATGTAAATAATAAATATAAAATTTTATTTATTATTTATATATAATATATCTTCCAATTACATATGATTTAACCATCAATAGTATGATACAATCGCACATGCACACGTATGACATATTGTCTCCATGACGTGATGAGATTCATTTCCACATCCACCAATCAATGATGATTTTAAAAATATATACTAATAGTATGAATATAATATATTACATAACAATTCTACTGAATATATATATATATATATTTATTTATTTACATATATTTCAATCACATTAACTCGTTCAATATGATATGGAAATAGAAACAATGTTTATGCGTATGTTGGGCCTACCATCTCCATAAACGTTGTTTTCCATTTCATATATTTATCATATATATATATATTTATATACTGAATATATATGATAATTAAATAATTTATTATATTTAGGAAGAATTAAAAAATTATATAATTGATATGATCATGAATAACAAGTCAAAATATGTACGGTAGAAAAAGCAATTAGTACCTGAAATATTATTTTAACATAGAAATTAATATTAAAGGGGTGGTATAATGCAATAAATGAATAAATTATGATATCATAAATATAAATATGGTTATTTTACAATTTAATAACATGTTATGGTCATTATATCGGAGGATAAAGCATCCCGTTTCCAAAGGAACATACATGTCAATGGTTATTTCCTCAATCTCATTATTATACCGGATTGTTTATCTATAATTATATATTTGGATATATTTATCATCTATTTCCATGTTTCAATAAAAAATTTTAAAACTGAATATGTTATGTTTCTAGGGTAGGTACTCTTTAAGTGTAACTTGATTTGAAATTTTTTTGAAGATTTATTTTCATAAATCATTTAATTAATGAACATATTTTAAAAATTATTTTAAGGATTTATTTACGTAGACATGATTGTAATAATTTTTTAATTTATTTCAAGAGTATCAATGTGGTCTGAAACACATTGAATCAAAAATAAATTTTAATTGAAAATATAAATAAATTGTGATTCTTTTTATTGATTTCAGGAAAAAGGTTTATTTATCTCGAAGGGTTTTATTGGTTATTTTCAACTATGTCAACATTTTTTATTGAATATTAATATTGATCGAGGTTGACTTACTATAATACAATCTTCCATATTCTATTGAATGATTTATAATATGTTTATATAATGATGTTCTATTTTTATACCATTCATGGTTTATGGTTAAAGTATTATCATTTCTTATGTTTTTATTAGTACAAACGTTTATGTTATATTTAAACTTTTTCATATGAAGAATCCATTGGACTTTATAAGTGATGGGTGGATCCCGCAATTGCTCCTCGATGCATCATTATGTATCATGAGACAAACATGTTTTTTAGTACACAACCTTGACAATATATATATATTTTTATTCATGACATGAGACCTTGACTATGTGGTTATGATTTCCGACATTATGCTTTCCATAATTATAAAATTAGATATTGATACTAAATTTGGTTATTCAACTAGTATAATATACATGTTAATATTTAAATAGAACTATTTGATTTATTTATTCCATATTATGCTGATTGATATGTTAAATATGATTCGGTTTCAGTCTTATAAATTGAATTAAATGATTTACTATTATTATTAATAGTTTCTGCAATATTGTTATCTGTTCTATGAATCTGAGCTCACACCATTCTTATGTTTTACGTTTCCCAAGATGCGAAAAAGTATTTTAAGATTGATATGCACGGTTAAGATAGTGGAATAATGGTGTTCTCAACAGATTATATTTGTTGTTTTTTATTTTAAAAATTTCAATATAATTTTCATACATTTAATTTATTTTTCATGACTATAAAAATGACCAATTTTTTAGGACTTGATTCCTTATAATCATGCTAATGTATTAAAACAATGCAGCAACTCTGGGTAACTGGGGTTGGGGCGTAATAGTTGGCATCAATGGTATTTTAACAACAACATTGGAAATATATTTAGATAAACACGTATTTTGAAACAATAAACTGAGATAGACCTTGAAGATTACTATAGAATATCTTCCAAGAAGTTTTTTAATGTATATATTTTGAGAATATTTTGTGAAATACATCTTTATATGGATACACGCCAGTAGAGGCATCTGTAGAACATATATACCTAGGATTTTAAACTAAGACAAGGAGTTTCGGGCTTGAATCAGTGTATCCTCTTACATGACAACTGGCCTTGTCGCACTATTGTTTATAAATCTCTTGTGTGGTATTATTTGAATTATTCACATATTCCTTTTCAAAAAAAATATGAAGGATTTATGAGTAAATACCTCCTTAAAGGAAACAGTTTTATGATTATCCATTATTTCTATAAGCTGTTCAATTTATGTAAGTTATTTTACATGTTTGGAATAATGCGTTGCGATTAATAAACTAACCTAGTGTATGCCATTGTTTAGAAATGGTGCCCAGGTCGACACTATACCGGACACCTGGGTCACCTGAGTCGGCCCGCGACATGGCCTAAAGCTCATCTCCCCTTACGCCAGAGGTTGCCGACTAGCGTCGAGGGTGTAAGGTAAGTCCGAGGGGAGACTATAACCTCTTATCAAAGTGGAGCAAAGGGACCAAAAATACAGCAACTGAAGTAGTGTAAATATTAATAAGAAAGCAGTGGAAAACATTTTTCATTTAGAAGGTTTGAATAAAAGTGGCGAACGGAAGTTTATATAAGAGATGCATGCATGACATGCTAATGATACAATGGAAGCCTTAAATCAGGTGACATACTTACACATCAATTCAGAAGTAAATGAACAAAAGTCTCAAGCCCCGAGGGCGATCTCCATGAGCATCCCGAGTCCTAACTCGGTCATTTCCTCCTAACTCCAAGTACATGAAACATCAACAACAAGGTCCTGCAACCAAATGGAATCTACTCGGGTACCCAAGTGTAATGGCGGCCCGAGTAGGGTGTGAGATATATATCTTAGTAGGCTGGAACCACTGGGGTCTAGCCCACTCTAGACCATGAAATATAATTAAACAATGTGCTGGTATTTTCGAACAATAACAACACAATAAAAACAATAAACGCCCGTCGAGGTTCCATAAAGGACACCTAACGGGAAAACCTGCTTCGGCCCATAGTTGGGATAAGAACCTGTTTAAAACAACACATGTAAATTTGGTTCAAGCATAAAAACAATTTTTATCATTTTTCTCACTTACTCTATTTATTCACTTATCATTTCAACTCATACTGGAAATCCACTCATTCTTACCTTTCTTTATTTGATCACAATTCACTCAGGTTTTACCCACATCTCTAATTCATTTCATAAATCATTATTATCATTCGTTCGGTTTAGATACTCATGTCTAACACCCCGTATCACATTTGGTGTAGATCCCCATGTCTAACACCTCGAATCACTTTTGGTGTACATCGCAATGTCTAACACCTCGATAATTATTCGGTGTAGATCGCCATGTCTAACACCCTATATCACATTTGGTGTAGATCACCATGTCTAACACCTCGAATCACATTTGATGTAGATCTCCATGTCTAAAACCTCGATAATTATTCGGTGTAGATTGCCATGTCTAACACCCCGTATCACATTTGGTGTAGATCGCCATGTCTAACACCTTATATCACAAGCTTGGATAACCATTGGAAGGAACGCCTTTTCCAAAACCCAACGTTTAAATCCTTCTAGAACGCCATGTCTAGGACCTAGAATCTCATTTATTTATTACCATTTATCAATTAATTAATCAGTCGACACAATTCTCATTTCATGATTAATTCTTCACATTTAGTTATCCAAATCAGATCTCAACTTTTTATAATCAATTCTCATAATTAATTATCCTTGTTCAACATTATGGAACTTGCACGAGCAATTGAAGGTAAATAAAAGCATTTGGAATCAACATTCCGCTATGTTATGTGATTAATGCCATTAAATGGTACAAGCTAACAAACTTTCTCAAGTAAGACAATCAATTCAAACTATTACATTAAATTTATAACTTAAAGAACAAGGAAAAATGGTCATTTAGGCGGGGCACACCCAAAGGGGTGGCCAAGAGGCAAGTCGAGTACCTAGGGTGGGCTTTACCATAAATGAAGGCCACAATGGGCATGAGAGAACCACCCAAGCATTTCAATAATAAATAAAGAGGCATCTTTGGAAGGTTGCGACAAGCGACAGAAGACGTGGAATTACAAAAGCGCCGAAGTAAAGGTAAGAGGGTAAACACCCTACCCTAAATGTTCTAATTAGATGTTAAGCCATGAACTAAGGAGGTGTCATGGATCGTTTATTATTTCTCATGAAGCAACGTCATTTGAGGTAACCAGTAAGGTACAAGTTCAATAATGTCATTTATCATGTATAATGTCAACCATAAAGAGTCATAAGACTTTTAATCAAGCAATCACAAAAAAGGAAATCTACTACTACACGTTTATTTTGAAGGAAACTCACCTCCATTGGAGGAGTTTTATTAGAAAACATGTCATTACATTATCAAAAAATTCATTTAGTGATATTTAGCATTTACATTAAAACTCGTTCAACACTTAACAAAGTTAAAAAGCCAAACAATAAGGAAGTAAATTAGGAAATTCTATTGCTACATTTATAGATTGAAGGCAGCGCACCTCGAAAGAGGGGTTTCATTTTTAAATCGTTAGTTTAGTGACCAAACAACCTGTTTTATCATATTCCTGCAATTCACACGATTAGCATAGAAGCAATTAATCAGAACTAAACGTGCATAATTAAAATTATAAGTGAAATATTTAACTCACTATTACTTTACTTAAATTTAAAGGGCAAGGGGAGGGACCCTACCTCCTGGTGGATCCATCCATCCACTTCGGCTCTTGGCGCTTTCTAACTAAAGTTGTTACAGCTTCTCCCCCATGAGGAATATGTGATTTCACATACGTATAAGGACACCTAGCCTCTATGCACATGCTCCGCATGGCCGTGAGTATGCTCAAGAGGATCCTTACACATATGCATAAACACATACACATGTCTCTGCTCACCTGCACAGACACTTTTTATATATGTAATGGGGACAACTAGCCCCGTACTGGTATATTATCTTCCATAGAAAAATATACACATGCCGGGGGAACCCATGTATATATAAATACGTACCTATGCTTGCTCAGGTGAGTAGCCTAAGCTCCGGCAACCCAAAATCATACCAAAACCTCCAACGCACTAAACCACACCAACCAGGAACCTCTAAAACAACCTGATAAATAAATTTAGAGGCTGAAAATACCATAAACGGGAAGAAACCTTACCTCGAAAACCAACCGGCGGACCGAAAACACCGCAAACTGCCTTTGACTTGCACATTGAGTTTTCATATTATTTTGATTGCAATATTGGTATTTTTAATTTATCCCCTTTGACCATGTACTCCACATGTTATCCTTTGAATTTTTGGGATCTATAATTGATTCAAGAGCACATAATATAGAATAATATAAATAATTTTTATTTGCAGACAAACATTGATGTATTATGAACCACTTCTTCAAAATACACTAGTAGCCATGATCTTTGGGTTTTAATGAATAGTTTTTCATGTTAAAAAACATGTAACGAAAATAATAATAGGTTTTGTTAACTATACTAAATATATCTGATAATTCATTTTAATGAAATTGGTTGTCATTTCTGTCTCTCCACATCGATCAAGGTGGATTTTTAGACTTATTCACATTGTTTGATTTTTTATATATTTATTATATTAAATTTTGTATATTTAATTATATAATTTGTATTGATTATGTTAAGATATCGTGTTACTGGTTATGGTTGTTAAATAATTGAATGAATTTTTCCAAGAAAAAACTGATATGTTACCATCTTTTAATTTTGGTGGTCTATAATTATAAATCAATATATATTTTGGGTTATTTATGGGACATGTTATGTGGTCAGTGAAGTGATGACCCATGGTGACATGAGTGGGAATTAGTAATTATTCTATGTTTTTTTAAATATTTAGGACTTGTTAGGAATCAAACCAACATTCCATACCTAATGAAATGTTATCAAAATTGCTGATAATATATGAACCATTAGATTGTTTGGAAAGTTATTAAAAAATAAACTTGATGGGTATCATCGTAGATTGTTGAATATAAGCAGTGGGAGTCATGAGGGTATGAAATGTGTTCAAATAATATTGGTTGAGAGATAAGTTGATATGATATTGGATCAGTTTTTTAGTAAGTATTCTTGTAATTATCATGTTATGGACTTGTTTCTTTACAAAATTCACTTCACGGGGATTAACATTCTATGTAGGGACTAGATGGTTAGAAATTAAATTTTGTTAGTTGTGTTTCAATTGTGGAATAGAATATTTGTAATAAAATATAATTAATCTTATTATTATTTCCCCCTCAATGTGTAATATGATATTTAAATTTAATTTTTGACTCTTAAAAAGGTATTCAGATGATGTTTATGAATCATTAATCTATTTTGGGATGAAAAATAATCTTTTTGGGAACTAGGGATTATTTGGAAACTGATCATGTCCATTATAGAAGATTTAGATATTTTATTTTGAATTATATACATATATATTTATTATATATGGTTTTTATTTAGTGATTATGTTAGGGAAGCACACATTATAGGATACAATTGAATATGTCATCAAAAAATTATTTATGAGTTCAACTGTTAAATTTTCTGGTTTACAAGTTCATGTTAATATCATTGACCAATAATTTTTCATTATATATGATTTAAATATAATAGAATGTATGGAATATGGGATGTGATGGGGTGTTTCCAAATTCATGGTCTTTGTAAAATGATATTTTAGATATTCTAGTTCTGTGAAATTTTTAATATCTCTGAATGTTGTAGTGTGATATGTTTTGTCAATAATTAATGTTTTTTATATGGTAATTTATGATTAATTTAATAGATCAATCATTATATACATTTACTAATCTACAAAATAGAATAATTTTCATTAAAAAACATATCCAACCCTCAATAGGACCGTAGAGGATTATTTTCATTAGAAACTATGAATCATAACAACTTGTTCTTAAAACCTATTCATCATCTATCAATTATTCCTTCATATCTAGAACCCCATTTTTACATATCATACATAAAAACCTTTTACATATGTAGGGGAAATGAAATAAAATAATGGTTGAGCATATATTCTTAGAATAATTGAACAATGGTGACAACAATCATATCACAGTCATAGGATATATGATCATAATAATTGAAAATATTATCTTTTATATCAATGATCATAATATCATGTAATGGGAAAAATAAATGTTGTTTATAAATAATAAATGACTATATTCCCAAAGGTTATAATAAAAGACATGTAATTTCTGGAATACACATAAGAATAGATATTAATTTCTATATTATTAAAGGGTTATTAGAAGGAAATCATAATTTAAAATGTCCATTACTCTATTGAGTTCATTCCTTGTTCCCTCCATGTATTACTGAACTGAGATTACTCCCCTTCTAACCATGTATAATTGATCTGGTTTGACATCTAATCCATTCCTGTCAATCTTATGGGATATATATATTTAACAATTATATTTGAATAAGATATGCACCCCAAGCATCACATAAAAAAACCTATATATTTGGGACAAAATAAAATAAATCATTGATCATATGATAACACATGAAATGAAATGGGTTTCATAAAAATCACAAAATAATAACTTAACACATGCAAATGAAATTGATTTCATAAATATCATTCCATTAAAAAATAATCCATCAATATGAACAACATGAATATTATTATTCAAAAATGTCATCATTAAATCATATGTGACATTAAATAATGTGTCCTTATATTGAAAAAAAAAATATTTATAGATTCATAAAAATAATTCTTGAGGAAAATATCCTTTAATCTATGAAAAAAATATTACTACTTGAAATGACTAAAAACATTTATATAAAACAATTTCTTTGAAAATAATCTTCTAATGACCTACACCATATTATCGTTACAATTTATTTCTAAACATGTGTTACTATTTTTAAAAAATTTAATAAAACATTATTTTAATAAAATATCATTAGTGACAATTTTTGACACTATTCATTATGTTTATTTCAATAAAATAACATAACTACATGATATATATATATATATGTTAAATTATCCATAAAAATTCAAATTAATCAATAGTCATATTATATAAAAATAATTATGCAAAATGATATTAATTTTATTACTTGAAATATATATTAATATATATTACACTTAATTAAACTATTAATACATAATCATTATATAAGAATTTAAGGTAATTATTTATTGCCAAAAAAATTAAATTTAATTTCGATTAAAGAAAACCAAAATATATTTTAAATTTCTTTTTATTTTCTAACATATCCCATATATAACCCCATATCAAAATTGTTATTTAATTGCAAAATATGAGTTTTACAGGAATAATTTTTCTCTAAATAAAATATATTAAATGTCATAATCTCATCCAAGTGGATTCAAATCTTAATAATTTCATCCCAATGATGAATTTGTCTAAACACACTAGTCCAATGATATTATTTTTTAGGGAGATTGTTTAAAATTTATAATTTTTGTTCCCTTAATTACTTTATATACCATTTGCTCATAAATAAATGATACTAAATTTAGTATTCATGATGTGGAAAAAAAAAATAAAACATATTAATATAATTTATATCTACTGATTCCATATATGGATTCTATTTCTCAAAATTCAAAACAAATAATTTTTTGTAATTTATTTTAAATTAATCTCATTAATGGAATGATAAAACAAGTTTTATTAGTCTAAATGTTTAAAATATTTTAATGTTCTTATATCATAATTTATGTTGAATTTGATTTCAATGACATACAATTTACTAAATGATAATTTTTTTTTGAAATTATACATTAAAATGATTTAAAATAATGTTTATCGCTATAAATGTTTACAATGAAAGCATTATATTCAATTAAAATAAAATATTTTATTACTATTCATCAAAACGTGATTCTTATCAGAATGATTACAAAATATCAACAAAAGTAAATATTTAAATCCCATATTAAAAGAATAAGTTTATTTAGTTTTATA
Organism: Viscum album; assembly: GCA_963277665.1. Lineage (NCBI taxonomy): Eukaryota > Viridiplantae > Streptophyta > Magnoliopsida > Santalales > Viscaceae > Viscum > Viscum album. Next base: position 136,933,955 of record OY728121.1, on the reverse strand, counting down.
ATAACTATCAAATTATAATTTTTTATTTTAATAATTGGTTTTCGATATAATATTGTTCAAAATATGCTTTTGGTATATTTGGGTTTATATGCATAAAACATTGGGTTTTTTATATTGTGCCTATGAAATCAATGTATTGAATATTAATAATATTCAATCAATTATATAGCACATATATTTCATCTTTATTTTCACTAATTTTAAATTATTTAATTAATTAATACAAAGACATTGGGACTGTAATAACAATATTTTGTCAATATATTCAATTGTGACATATTTTCATTTGTAAATAATTTATTACCAGTGAATTCATCTAATAGTCAACTTATTTTAATAATTTAGTTAATATGATTTGTACCCAATAATTTAACTTCTATGTTATTATATTATTCAAATAATAAAATAATAATTTTCATAAAACTGTAGTGTTTCATGCATTTCAAGATACATTGTCGTTGTGTATAATGCAATAAAAACATGGTGTAGTGTGAAATTCAGTATACTAAATAAATATGATTATATTAAAATTTATTTCAAAACTAATCTAGGTGTAATGTTTTAGGAATCTATTATATTCATATTCTATTCAACCCAATGGTTTATTTTAAATAAATATGTTTAGAAAATATAAATATATTATAAGTGGTGACACTTTATGATTTAGTGACTTGTATTGAAGGGTGATTTGTTAACATTACCATGTGTTCAATAGGTAATTATTTATTACCAAATTATGTGTTCCAAAATTTGATATTTTCAGTCAATGGGGATATCTTTTTGGGTGACCTATTTAATTCAAGATGTTTTTTCAACTGGGAAACGAATTTGGTGACAAAATAATATTCCAAATGGTTAGAGTTTTTATTAGCTTGATAATTATAGTACCACATTAATTTAAATTTAATAATATGTTTCAATTTTGTATAAACAACATAAAGATATGATAAATTATATAGTTTAATGTTGAATAATATTATTTCTTGAATTTTATAAATCTTTTTGACATAATAGATATTATATTCTTGATTTTACAAAAAAACTCAAATTTGTGGGTGTGTCAGATAGTGTTTGGTATTTTTTATCATAATTTATATACATTAAAAATTATGCACTAAATTATAATTTATATTATTTCAATGATGTAGCCTAATTAATTTCATACATAAAAATTTAACCTTAACTCCCATTAAGATGATTCCATAATGTTGAGATGCATGTTATAGAAATGGAATAATAATTCAGTTGCAAATTTTTTTTTCTCTAGGATGGGAATTCGTTCATAGGATTGATAAAGGAAATAATTGGTGATGGTGATTTGGGATTTAAATTTTAAATTTTATACTATTAATAAAAAATCTAACTATTGAGATAATCTATCTATTGATTAACTGTGGAATTTATAGTATAATATTAAATTTATTCAAACTTTTGAAATTTTAATGTTATGAATATATAAACAACATATATTTATATTATTATTGTTTTATGATTTATGTTATAGATTTTGAATATTATTTAATGGTTATTATTATTAGGTTATATTAATCCCATTGTTTATATTGTACCCTAACTACTAGAATTATTCCTTTGATATCTTGGGAATTTGTGCAGCAGTAAATGCTTGGGACATCACCCACCCCAATCACCAATCAGGTGAACCTAAAATTGCTTTAGAAATTAACTATATGATACTTTTACATTGTATAATGATTTGGGTATCTATAGATGTATATAACAATGGTTACAACATGGGATGTTCACTATCCATTTTCATTAGAAATAATCATATGATGAAAGTAAATGTTATTAGGGTTATAGGTTACATTGATTTTTTTATTATGTAATATTTATATTATTAATATATTTATTTTGGATTATCTCATGGAATTAAGTGATATGAGTATTTCATTTCTTGAATCATATTATTATTTTAGTTTAATTTGTATATAATTACAATGTTATGTTTTTCAAGAATAATTGTATTTTAGAAACATATATTTTTTGTAAATTCGTTTATAAATAAAATATATTAATTTTTGTAAAATTTTTAAAAGTAATTAAATTTTAATAATAAACTATTTTATTATTATTGGAATAATTATTAGTTTAATTATACATAATTAATCAACATAAACAGTTGAAATGTATTTATTGTGTTGATGAGTGTAGAATGAACATATGGCATTAAAATATAAATTTAATGATCTGGATAAGTCATTGTGATCCTTGGGGATGGATAATTGGATTCATGGGATGTTGGGAGTTTAGTTTGTCATAGTAATCATATTCTACATTGTGTACATAACATTGAGGAAGTAATGGAAAACATTTGGGGTACAATGTAAAATTCTACAATGGAAACCTAATAGGTGATTATAGTAAGATGGGGATGTATGGGACATACAAGATACCTCAAATCCAAAATATATTTTTTATGTATGACAACCTTATATAATATGACAAAAATATATAAAACTTGTATATGAGTTGGTTTAAATTTTGGGTGCTTCTTCAGTATTAGTTTATAGTTTAATGGAGAAGAGTTCAAATTGATATTTTCAAAAAATATTGTATAATTATCATATTTATAAAATTTATTACATAAAATTTAATAGTAAATATATTATTTTAAAAACTATTTTTAATAATGTTTTCTTATATCTAATCTTCACAAGAATAATTTGAAACTATGGGGCATCAAATTCAAATTGAAAAAACAATTAATGTCAGTGTAAACCTTTTTAAACTACAACCATAACCCATAGTGTAGAAATCCATATCCTTAATTTTCAACCCCAATATGAAAATCCCAAGATAATCATTTTTATGTAGAAGAAGAACAAATATTGTGTTTATCTAGAAAAGTAAAAAACTAAAACCCCTAACATTTATCATACCTAGAAACAACTACATATACTCTTTTTTAACACAAGGATGAAAAACAAAACATACCATTTTCAGGTGTGGTATAATATTATAGTAATGTTTTTATTATTAATCAAAAATTTATTTTCAAAAAAAAATAGTAAAAAAATATAGAATGAATTATATACTACGAAAATTAATTAAATATAATATGTTTATTTTAATGGTATTATTGATCAATTTTAAAATCACATGATCAATATTATAATGTTCTGAATGGGAAAATCCAGTACTATGTGATTGAAAATTAATTCCACATTGTACAATTAAAAAATATCTTAAGCCTATATTGTACCAATGTATTTCTCTCAAAATAAAAAATATATTTTTACATCAATATTAGAAGCCATAATAAATTTAAAATTCATGTATATACATTTCAATAGATATTTTATCAGAAAAACACTTTTCTATCTCAATGATAGCAAAATATATTAATGTTGGGATATTCTAATATAATTTTTTGAAACATAATACATGTGTTGAACCAAAAAAAATGAGAATATATAACATAGTAGTTTATTTTCTCAAATTAATCAATATTACTATATAAATTACAAGATTAAAATAATTACAATCAAACTAATAATTTTAAAAACATTTTTAATTTGAAACTCTAGATTAAAACATTTTGATTATAAGACACAAAATATATATTGAAATAATATTTTAATTCAATAAAAAGTTATTCTATTTATATTAATATAATTATTATAATGATATATAATTATGAATTAATTATTCAAAAAAATATTTAACAACAATATAAACTATTTCAGAATGTGAAATTATATAAAATATAGGGAATATTTTCAGTTTTGTAAAAAAACATTTATGTCGATGGATACTTATATGACATTAAAATTCAGTATGACTTTTGAAAATCATATGAAATTAGATCACATAAGACAATGAATCCGATATATTATTTTTTAAGTCATTCAAATACCATTTAATATTGAGATCTCATATTATATGGAAATCATCACAAGATTATAATATCAAGGACGTTGAGTACAAATATATGATGTTATTATAGTATGTATACCTTTATATTAATTTTATAGAATTTCATATTCAATATATGAAAATATAAATGTGGATTTAAAATTTTATTTACCATAATACATTTATTTATTATGATTATAAGTTTAAAATATT